>OZ035990.1:29941244-32341244 GCA_964035005.1 Erebia palarica
AAGTAGTCCACTTATATTTGAAACTAAGGGGTAAGGCTCATTCTCACTTGCAAGAGGTCTTTGAAAAATATATAACAGCTTATACTGACACAAACACACTTATCTTCATCTACGATAAGTTACGATATAAGGCTTAAGAACAAAATTATTATGTAAATATTGTGACTTTTACGGCTTACGAAGTGAGGTAGATTTTGCAAAAATTTCTACAACCTTTAAAGAATGTCGACAAGCTTAAGTACTGCCTGAGGGTTTTGTTACTAGTTTCATCTATACTAGATGCTACAAAGCTGCACTATTGCTCGCACAACTGCGCTCACTCAAAAGCATACAATATCCAGTTTCTCTACATCCACGCACTCCACAGTGCGGCCGCGAGCATATTTATTTATTTTTACCGAAATAGACCGTACGGTCGTCGAGTGCGTCCGATTTTATAGAATGCCTGAGCAATTTCACTGGAATCCGACGCGTGTTTTATGTCTTAATGTAGTCGTTGAAATTGTTACTCGATTCTTGCAATCGGTTGGGTTTTTAGTTTGAAAAACGCGTGTTTACACGCTGGTCAAAGGGTTAATATCTTTAACCGATAAATTAGTGTGTTAATGACTCAATTTATATCTACTCGTGCTGCAATTTGTGAATCTACTTGCGTGTTCATACAATGTTTTCTTAATACTTGAGGTTTTATTTTTCTGGTTTTATACTGTTTGATGAATAATATTACGCAACCATTTCTGCCTATATAATCAAACCTTACACGGTGAAATGCTTTTAATGTAATACGTTAGGAAATAAAATATTTTTGACTCGACGTTATGAAATCTATACTCTATACTAATATTATAAATGCGAAAGTATGGATGGATGCATGGATGTCTGGGTGTATGGATGTTTGTTACTCAATCACGCCCCAACGGCTGAACGAATCTGGCTGAAATTTGGCACAGAGATAGATTATAGTCTGGAATGGCACATAGGCTACTTTTTATCCCAGAAAATTAAAGAGTTCTCGCGGGAACCAAAAAACCTCAAACCACGCAGACGAAGTCGGCATTCGCTAGTCTGTACATATAATTATAAAAATTATCAAAACTTTCGAAACAAAAATAGTAAAGTTACCTATATAAAAATCAAAAACCCGTTTCTATAACTATTAACTTTGCCTATAAAACTTTTGGTTTTATTCTACAAGTAAATCTTAAGATCGCTGACGTTTTATGATAAAGTAGGTCACCGCAGCTTCCGCGCTATATAAAGCCGGCTAAAAGCTCGCCCCGAAGGATTTATAGCCATTTAATTCGGCTAGATATATAGCCCATAGAGGGCTTTATGGCTTTGGTGTAGGATTTTGGTTGGAGCCAATCGTCGTGTAATGTGTCTGCTCAATTTTACTTTATCCGTAGGTATTACATATTAGGAACCTTTAAGCTTCATGTATTTACGTTTTTATTGAGTATAACCTATGTAAAATTCTCTATGTTTTGGGTTGAGCTTGTGACATCCTTTTTATTTCATGGGAAGTTAGCCCTTGACCGTCTTTGTCGGGAAGGTGGTAACAAGCCACGAAACTTCTACTACTAGCAGATACCCGCGACTTAAGTTTTTTAAATTCCCACGGAAACTCCCTGGTTTTTGGGATTAGTATACAGCCATACTCACAAATAATGTAGCTTTCTATTGGTACCAGAATTTTCAAAATCGGTTCAGTAGATCCAGAGATTACCCCCTATTACAACAAACTCACAAACTTTACCTCTTTAAAATATTTATGTCACCGTAAGATTGTAAAAACCGTTAGATTATAATCTAACTCGCGAAATTGCAAACTGTACAAAGATTACAATTTAACGCATTATTTTTCGGTAAATTGTAATCTGTTAGGTATATTAACCCGATAAAACCCAAGTGTCCGGCCTGCAGCCGGGCACTACCTGATTATTTATGTCGAACCCTAACCTAACCTACAAGAAATAGACAAGAAAACGTAAATACAATGAATACTTCAAAAATTGTCACTCAGAACATTGAACGGTTCACAATCTTTCGACAGTTTACAATTTCGCGAGTTAGATTATAATCTAACGGTTGTTACAATCTCACGGTGACATGTACACCTCAGTTTATTTTTAACTACTAGGTAGGTGGTATTTTTTCTGAATCTTCCCTGGTCTGGCCTGGTGGGAGGCTTCGGCCGTGGCTAGTTACCACCCTACCGGCAAAGACGTGCCGCCAAGCGATTTAGCGTTCCGGTACGATGCCGTGTAGAAACCGAATATTGGTATGGGTTTAATATATCTGCCATGCCCCTAACAGGTTAGCCCGCTACCATCTTAGACTGCATCATCACTTACCATCAGGTGAGATCGCAGTCAAGGGCTAACTTGTAGTGGATAAAAAAAAAAAAAAATATTTCTTAGTTTCCCTCACTAAAATATCTATTTTAAAGTGTAGCAACATTGTCGTGGCCATAATGGCGACAGAGTTTTGGCGCCAACGTGCGTGCCTTCCGTTGTAAACACTAATCGTTGGACGTTCGAATTTCAAAAACATTCGCGCCGACGTGACGCAGTTTCCGGCGACGAAGCCACATTTGACGTGTTTTTCAAACGGATTACAAAGTTGCGAATGACTTTATTTGTATGTTTTTCTAATAGGATTTTATTTCTGTACAATATTCTTTTCTTTTTTATACGACTGCCTGAAAACAGGAGTATATTGTTTTCAGGGTTCATTTATGTATGTAAGTGAGTTTGTATATTCCACCGTTACTTCTATACGCCTGAAATGATTTTGATAAATGAGGTATCGTTAGAATCCCTAGCGTATTCCGGGTGACATAGGCTAGTAAAATTAAAAAAAAAATAGATGGGGTGGTCCACATTAAAGACTAAAGTTGTAAAAAAAATATTCGAAAATAAGATTAACTTATAATCGTCATCTAGAAAATGATGAGTAGATTCCAAATATCCAGTGATTTACAAAAAAATATCATTTAATAAAAATGTGAATAAGATTCTAATTTAACTATACTAATTTAGATTTTTAACTTTTTATTTCGTTTTTTGGATGGGCAGTCGTGTTTTTAAATTTTTTTAAATTATGACTTGTTAACGTAAATGTTTGCACTCTTAGGCTAGGCACGAAATGTTGCGAAATTCTTATTCTTTCTAACTACTTAAAATCTTCTGTGGTCAAGCTTGGTCTCCACTTAAAGAGATGGTCCAAAAATGACGTACAGACCAAAACCCAAAATCTACTGGGACTACTAGGTACCAACAGATTTAATAATAAAATGTACAATTTACCGTCACCACCACCACTACAGCCCACCAACGTCCCACTGCTGGGCACAGGCCTCAACTCTCATAGGAGAGAGGGAATTAGAGCTTAGACCCACCACGCTGCTCCAATACGGGTTAGCGGGCTTTAGCGACTATTATCATGTTAGTGATAATAACCGGGACCGACGGCTTAACATGCTCTCCGAGGCACGGGGGTGAAACACCGCCAACTACCTGGTGGAGTTTGGCTGACAAATTATTGAAGAAAAAATGATGACTTTCTCATGACCGTTTTAACTAGGTACATGAATAAAATAAAATAATTAAAGATAGTAAAGACAGGATTACTGTAGTAGTGATTTAGTAGATGAAGTTGCGAGCATCATCTAGTTAACGAATAAAACTGATGGACTGATGCAAGCAAACATTTCACACAGCAAACAAAAGAGCCCAAAAAGCCTAAAGCCAATATTCAAATGTCCATAAAAAGTTAATAATTTAGGGGCGAATTTTAAATAGATTCCCTGAACTTGTATAGGCGGGACATTGCTTATGAGCTCTGGGACTTGACTTTTTTATTTTCGTCTGGACCCAAATTAAATTGACGGGGACCACAGTTGGAAAAAAAACAGCAATTACAGAATTTATGGATGAACAAATGCAGCTAATGAATGTTATATTATTATTTAAGATTACCATTGATGTAGAATTTTAGTATCTATTCTATTTCAATGAAGACTACTCTCAAAAATTTCCTTGAGAATAAAATTTGGCTTTTAGAACAGACTTTTGACAAAAAATATTACAAAAGTCCATTCAACTATGTTAAAAACTAAACTTTTAAAATTATCGAGTACTTATGTAACTATATCGTTTTTAGGGTTCCGTACCTCAAAAGGAAAAATCCCCTATAGGATCACTTAGTTCACTGTCAAGACCCTTTTTCTCAGAGACGCATGGAGGTATCAAGCTGAAATTCATATAAAATACTTAGGTCTACTGTCGCTTGGAGCTGTGAAAAAATCAAACTTCTAAGCCAACGCAATCAAAAGAAACAGCCATTTATGCTGCAAATTCGACACTCGCGAGGGAATCAAAACCTACGGCGTATACTTCCCGTAAACTTACAATCTTGAAATTTGGTACGAAGCAACGTCATAAAGCACAGATAAAGGAAAAATTGCGAAAAGCATAAATTTTTAGTTACATCATATAATAAAAATATTTATAATTATATTTTAAACTTACTACAGGTTTGTACGGAACCCTCGGTGCGCGAGTCCGACTCGCACTTGGCCGGTTTTTAAACAATTATTAGGCTACTTTAGTTGTGCACGAGCTCTTAACTAAGTAAATCGACTGAACTAAATCTAGTTCCGACCTTTTACGAACCTAGTAGGTAGGTATTATGAGAGGGATGACGATATAGCCGTCATTTTAGTTTAAGTTTTTTTTTTATCCACTACAAGTTAGCCCTTGACTGCGATCTCACCTGATGGTAAGTGATGATGCTGTCTAAGATGGTAGTGGGCTAACCTGTTAGGGGCATGGCAGTTATATCAAACCCATACTCCTATTCGGTTTCTACACGGCATCGTACCGGAACGCGTAATCGCTTGGCGGCACGTCTTTGCCGGTAGGGTGGTAACTAGCCACGGCCGAAGCCTCTGACCAGGCCAGACAATGTACCATAGAATGAGTCTTATGCATCATATTTATAGCTACCGAATTTATTTAATTTTTTTTCTAATCTGAAGATTGAATAACAAGCAATTTTTCCGAAAAGATTTTTACAGAAGTGGAATGCCCATAAAGGTATTATGAACAGATTGGTAGGAACGGATGGGTCGTATATGTTTTAACACCCATATAATTTTATGATGTTCTTAAGCTATAATTAGTATGGTGTTAGAAAATGTCATAAAGTACATTTTCAAATAAAATTAATAACAACTTTCTATCATCGTGACATCAACTCCAAGGTACTAATTTTGAGTCCCAAATGGGCGGGTGGGTTTTAACAATTTTTATAAAATATTGCCCTAACAATCCATACAGTTTTGAACTCTATATTTTTAGATTTAAAAATTATATTGGTTTGTAGTGGAAGAAAATTAATATTTCAGAAATATGTTTTTAGTTAAACCTATGTCTCGGCGATGGGCGGACGTTATGACGATGTTTTTAATAGCGAATTATCATTTTTAACGATTTTCTGCGTATATTAATTGTTGTCTAACTGAATTGTTTTGTGTATTTTTAAAACCCGGCCTAATCTATACCTACATACTATAGTATGTATTATAAATGCGCAAGTTTGGATGGATGAATCGTTAGTCAGTCTCGAAAGCACGGATGAATGGATCAGACAGATTTTAGTCTAGAAAAACTTCTTTTTATCCCGAAAAATGAAATAGTCCCCGCGGGAACCAAAAATCTCAATCCAGGCGAACGAAGTCGCGGGTATCAGATTATTCATAGATTTTGTCAAGTAGGTACTTACTCGTAGATCTAAGAAATTACGACTTTCTAACTTTACTAAACTAACGCCAGCTTCCTGTTCAGGGAATGCCCAGGATTGAAACCCAGACAGGGTTTCGATCCTGGGCATAAGTAGATATACTTCTGAAGTTTCAGAGCTATGTGGGTTTTAAACAAATACTATTACTTGCTTGGTTATAATATCACTTGATTTGATAGTAATTCAGCCACTCTACACTCGGCTAGCGTGGCGGACTATAGCCTAAGCGCCATTCAGAGAGGAGACTCGTGCTCAGTAGGCCAGGGATGGGTTGAGGATGATCTTGTCGTTGGGACATGTTTGCTGTACAGATCATATTATCAGCTGATTGTACTATGTTATCAACGTTGATTCAAGTCTTCAATAAGTGCAGGGTATTTTAATGATCGATTTCCTTTAGCCGACCGATTTCCTGCATGACTCAAAAAGATCGGATGATACCTAAATCAAAAAAGTCGAAATATTGTACCTACTTAATTTAGGCTTGTTTTAAGTAAACGATATCAGCCAAGAAGTTTTCAAGTATTGGCCAATATATGCTTATGACCGGTCCTAAGTAATTGACCGATACTTGAGAACCTGCTAGTAGCTGATGATGGTTTATTAACAAGCACCTTGGTCAAGGCATACTTATGCAGAAGAACATGAGAGATCGCAATCTTAGGCTAATTTGTAGCTGGCTGTGATGAATAAAATAAAAATTAAATCTGGGATACGTGATAATTAAAAATAATTCACCACCACTACAGCCCATTAACGTCCCAGTGCTGGGCACAGGCCTCCACGGTCATAGAGAGAGAGGGAAATAGAGCTTAGACCCAACACGTTGCTCCAATGCGGATTGGCGGGCTTTAAAGACTATTATCATCTTATGGATAATAACACAGGGGGTTAAAGGAATCACGCATGAGAATACAATACCACAAAACTAATAAAAATACTAAAAACCATTTCAGCATGTATATTCCAGAACGAAGAGGAAAAAAAGTCACGGCTATAACTCGTGGTATTCAAATGAGATGAATTTTAATGTTTGATAGTCTTACGGCATGCAAATGAAACAATAGGATGTCGTGTGACAAAATGACAGATTGTTAGTCGAGTCACTCTATTAATTATACTTAATTATTATACTTAGTGAAAAAAACAACAATGCTATTTACATAAAATTTATTCTTCTGTTCTGAAGTACCTACCTTCAGACTTCGTACGTATGTAATATTGTGGTAACTGGTAACTTATTCAATTGCATTCATGTAAAAATACTAGGTTTATAGCCTTCGTTAAAAACGCTTAGCAGACACTTTAGAATTTATAATATTAGTATGGGTTCCATTAAAATAAACTTCAAATAATTAACTTGAGAGATTAGTGGCACAATAGTTGATGACAATGAAATCATAGGTATGTCATTCCAGGAAAAAATACAGTAATCTTCGAAAATCCAAATTAAATTAGTTGTCAAATGACGCTACTACTGATGATAAAAAATCAATGCAATAGGAATGAATAATAATTATGAATACGAAAAATTGTGTGTCTGTTTGTCTACTACGTTTTCACGGGTCATCTGTTAAATCGATTTTGACGAAATTTTGCACAGAGACAGGTTTCGGGGAACAACGTAGCCTATTAACTATTTATCCCAGAAAAAATCCCAAGGGAATTTACAAAAACCTAAATCCGTGCAGATAAAGTTGTGGGGATCTAGCATATGCATATTATACTATGACTTTCTAAAAATCATCTTTACTGCAAACGTAACAAGAGTTTCATTGAAAGGTATCGTGGCCCTTACAGAATTGTATGCAAATTCATGAGCCAATAAACAATTATTGTAATGAAGGCTCTGTGACCTTTAGAGTGCTAATAGCTCAATTAATTTGTATTGGTCTCAATTATTGCCGCAAAAATTATTTTCAATATAATTAAAAGCAATTTATGACAGAAAATCCGCCAGATTTTGGGGCTCCTTAGCGAAACGTTAAATTTAAGTTCCAAGTTTTAGACAGATTTATAAGGTATAATATTTACTTAATATTACTTGTTTATATGTTTATAATAATTATATTTTTCAAACTCTAGTGTTTTTATACAAAAAACCGGCCAAGTGCGAGTCGGACTCGCGCACCGAGGGTTCCGTACAAACATGCAGTAAGTTTAAAATTATTAAAAATATTTTTATTATATGCTTTTTATATATGAAATTTATGCTTTTCGCAATTTTTTCTTTATCTGTGCTAATAAGACGTTGCTTCGTACCAAATTTCAAGATTCTGAGTACACGGGAAGTACTGTAGGTTTTGATTCCCTTGCGAGTGTCGAAAAGTTGCAGCATAAACGGCTGTATCTTTTGATTGCGTTGGCAGAAGTTTGATTTTTTCACAGCTCCAAGGGGCAGTAGACCTGAGTATTTGATATAAATTTCAGCTTGATACCTCCATGTGTTCCTGAGAAAAAAGGGTCCTGACGGACAGACGGATGGACAACAAAGTGATCCTATAAGGGTTCCGTTTTTCCTTTTGAGGTATGGAACCCTAAAAACTTTTACAAGTGCTTTTGAACCGTCGAGTGAATCTAACACTGGTTCGGAATGCCATTCCCACTGAGAAGAACTAGCAAGAAGATCCAAGTTCCATTACTACGAGTAATTGGCCCACGACTGAAATTTCACATTGTGGAAAGTGATAAGGCGCTATCCGGACTCCACGCAGCCTCGTTCCGAAACGCTAAATCGCTATAGTTACTTGTTGGTGAGATTGGTAAGTTCTACGTAGTACGTACTATTACCTTTTCTGTGCTATAGAACTGATTCATTGTATACCAAATATTATGCCAAATTGTATAAACACTTTTATTGTGGTGTATCTACAATAAAAGTGTAATCATTAATTCTTTGAAAGTGAATACTAAAGTTGAGGCAAAGAACTCTCTTGGTATGTCCAGAGTCTCAAAAGACATTCATATGCCATCAACTTACGTCTTACATCTTGACATACTTGGTTGGCTAACACCCTTTCTCTATTGGCCAAAATCCCTTGTTGTAGCAAGAATACCATAAATTCAGTCAACACAAGTACAATCCCATCAACTTTTATGGCCCGGTGGCCACAATTGGAACAAATTTTTATGACTGTTTTAATATTTTATTAACAACACTAATAATGTGATAGCAACGACGCTGCCACCGGGTCAGATAAATTTGTGGGACTATACTGTGGATTCTATTAAGATCTAAGAAAATGCAATTTTTTTTACCACCAAAGTTACCTATTTAGGAAAGTATATTTTTTTGCAATTTCAGACCCATAAAGGATCTCTACTTTCTAGGCATTCAAATTATTCAAACGAGCTACACCATCTTCGAAGAACTGTCAAAGACAACTAAGTATAATGAATATTAAAATTGCCGGTGATGCAAATCTCTTCAATCAAGATGTCACAAGCAGACGAAGTCGCAGGCTGTGCTAGCTGAATAGCGATTGAAGCAACGATAAAAAGCGGCATTTATCTCTGAAGGTAATCTCACCAGTGACATCTGTCTCATTATATGCAAATGAGCCCTGGATCGTAATTGCATTGTTATTGCTCAATCAGCGATTGGATAGGTCAGGTTTATCTTCTGAGGATTTTTTTTTCCATGGGAAACTGGTTTGTTAGTCTACCTCTATGGTGTGGTAGTGTCAATGCCCGTATCGTTAGAAAAATGATGATTCAGATCATAGACAAAATATAGACAGACTAGCTAATGCCCGCGACTTCGTCTGCCTGGGTGGAGGTTTTTTTGTTCCCGCGGGAATTCCTTAATTTTCCGGGATAAAAAACGTGCTACTCCAGATTATAATCTACCTATCTCTGTACCAAATTTCAGCCAGATCCATTCAGCCGGTGGGGCGCGATTGAGTAACAAACATCCATACATACATTCATCGAAACATCCATACATCCATCCAAACTTTCGCATTTATAATATTAGTAAGATTATCTGACCGTAATATGGTAACATCATGAAAAGTTCAACGTTTTCCACATATGATTTAGCATGACTAGAATTACAAATAAAATATACATGAGTTAACGCAATGTACACATTAAAACGTCTGTTTAAGTGGTATAATTGTATCATGAGAATGTATGTGTATGTATGTATGTACTCTAATTACTACCGCAGTTACGGAGATGGTTATCGGAGTGTCAACCGTCCCCACGCATGTCTCCCACCATTGTTGCTTCTTTTAACATGGAGTAATGACCGTTAGCGTTTTGATACGGTAAACTTAGACCATGAGTTAATATTATAGAGGCGGGAACAGAAAGAGGCGCGCCTTTTTTATTCCATTTCTAGTTAGCCCTTGATTAAATAATAATAATAAATAATTATAATTTATTTATAATCATATTTAGCCTTAGATATAAGATATAATATATGAGATACCCTATTAGCCTTTGATATCACCCAGTCACACTTTACCTCACAATAAATCCTATATCAAGTAAGATAACTGATCACAGAAACCTGATCACCTGATAACACTGTGACCAGGAAGGTTATTAACCAGTGTAAGGTTCCAGCGGGCTAACCTGTCAGGGGGTATGAAAGTTTTACTAAACCCCCCAATCTGTTTCTACAGGGCATCGTACCGAAACGCTAAATCGCTTGGGAGCACGTCTTTGCCAGAAGGGTGGTAAGTAGCCACGTCCGAAGCCTCCCACCAGACCAGACCAGAGAAAATTCAGAAATTATAAATTCACGCACTGACCCAGCAGGGATCAAACCTGAGTCTCCCACTTATCTCGCTGCCAAAGAGTAGGTAGGTACGCAGTGGTTCAAATTGCTATTTTGTTGTGTTAAATTGGCAATATTGCTTAACGAGGCTTTATCCTATCTTTCATAAGATGACATATCCAAATATTAGTAAGTACATTTTCGAACATAATAGGTACAGGGAAGTATTTAGAACACATTGATACGAAAAAACTATTTTGCCAAAATATGCGACATGTGTCCTTTTCAAAATTGCTTATTCAATTATGGCCAGACTCAGGACTTGAACCCGTGGGATCTCGTTGGCCGCAGTCAAACTTGCTAACCTCTAGAACTAGACCAACGAGGCAGAACGACCAGAAAAAAATCTGAAATTAAAAATTCACTCGGAACTAACCCTGCTGGGGAACAAACCGGAGCCTCCCACTTCAATTTGCTATTTCGTTGTGTTATAATATATTGGCAACATTGTTTAACGAGGCTCTACCCTATATTTCAAGATGACATGTCCAAATAAAAGTACTGCGGTCTACATCTTCAAAGGCGTCGAATCAAGGGATTGAGTTCCCGCGGCTCACATACAAATTGTTATATGAGAGTGGCCATTGTCTAGCGTTATCGGCCGCATCGGCAGCATTGCGGTTCCGTGTTCTTTTTACACAATGACCACGGTTTGACGACATAGTTGGGATTCTAATTCTCACAGCTATGACAAATATGAAAAAAACTAGCTGACTCGTCCAGGTTTTACACGGATTAAAGTATAAAATGAAAACCTATTAAAAGACAGACTATGTAAGTATATCTAATGGGTGAAAATTTATAAAAATACTAAGAATACCTTCTTTTATTGTCTTCCATCTATACTAATATTATAAGTATTCACTACAGTGTATACTTTAAGTCTGTTCCAATAGGGATGATCTATATTTCAACTTCTTGAACGTCTGATCTCATCTGCCATTCGACCAATAATGATGGGAATATCTATGAACTTGTTGTCTTTAAATACTCCCATCACTATTTGTCAAGTCGTAGATAAGATGACGTGATCAGACGTTAAAGAAGTTAAAAAAATTGAAAATCCATGGAACAGACTGTAGGTTAAGCTATGAGGCTTGCACTAACTGACACAAAAAACTACAGTCTACCTTACGTATGCAAATCAAACTTAGCTCGGCTTAGCCTCGGGAGCCATTCACAATGAAACAAAAGCTGCGTCTTGGAAAGGATTACCAAAACCGGAATGTAATTAACTCGAGAGCCACTTAATTAGTCCCCATTGTAACATGACAAGACAACCGTCAATTTTGATACAACCGCCGACTGACACACTGCCTCTACGATGTACGAATCCGTAAAAATGTGTTTGTTTGTCCTTCAATCAAGCCGCCAAAATATAAGCTGGGGGTAGTTGAGAACCTGGAGATTTACACAGAATGCTTTTTATCCCAAAAAATTAAAGATTTCCCTGGGATTTTCAACACCAGGCTACGTCTGAATTCAATTAAAATAGTTTTTCATCTACTTATGGAAAATTGATTTGGAATAGAATTAGTACTAGTGAGATCGAAACAGCTGTAACTTTTCATACGGTAGTAGGTAATACAAATGGAGGAATTAGATTATAGGCCTAAATTAAAATAATAACAAACTCCAAAAATAACAAAAAACTACTTATTCCTATTTTCCAATCATTGTGAACTTTACATTTTACACCTATTCAATACCTAAGTAATTATTTTGAAATCTACGATTTAATTATTCCATAGGATTAATGGATAATAATAGTATAATAATCCATAGATTAATCAAAATTTAGAATTAATTTAATCCTAAATTTGGTGTGACATAATATTTGTCCATTATCTCATCTCATCGGCTCATCTTTTTAAAATAATCAGAGGAACATATTTATTCCTGTTTTCTGGAAAAGTCAATAATGGCTGTGGCAGTGTGTATCGCGACAACCCAATGTTTTAGCAACAAATCAAATCGGGTCTTTTAAAACGTTTAACTAAATCATCATTTCTCCTCGAAAACCTTCGTCTCAGGTAATTATAGCCTGCTTCTCTACATGGTTGTTTTTACCCAAATATTTTGAACGTGTTTTTATATAGATACTTCACACACCATAACTGCTTTTATAATGATCGTATGGAATAGAATATAGAGAAACTGCTAGCCTGCCTCCTGCCTCGTTGGTCTAGCGGTTAGCGTAGTCGGCTGCGGATCACGAGGTCCTGGGCTCGATTCCCGGTCGGACATAAAAATTGTTAGGTATTGGGTTTTTCAATTAAGAAATTCTCAGTACCAGCCCGGAGTTGGAAGTTGGAGGTGTTTCACCCCCGTGCCTCGGAGAGCACGTTAAGCCGTCGGTCCCGGTTATTATCACTAACATGATAATAGTCGTTAAAGCCCGCCAACCCGCATTGGAGCAGCGTGGCGGGTCTAAGCTCCTAATTCCCTCTCTCCTATGAGAGTGGAGGCCTGTGCCCAGCAGTGGGACTAGCCTTTAGCTTTCAACGATCGGTGAACAAAACATACTGTTCAAATATCGATTAATAGCCCATCCCTATCGCAGCGTCATTGATTGGATTCTCTACTCGTTTTTTTACAGAGATTTCGGTCAGCGCTGACCGCCAGATGTCAGAGCAGGTGACGATTACTTGCCAATTCACCGTCAATTCGTTACTAATTCTCAAAGGATTACTCTCTCTCCTAGCCTGCTAGCCTAGCTCTCGGTAGCTCTCTTCGAACCACTTTCAACGATCAGTAATAAAAATAATAATGTTCAAATATCGATTAATAGCCCATCCCTATCGCAGCGTCATTGATTGGATTCTCCACTCGTTTTATTACAGAGATTTCGGTCAGCGCTGACAGCCAGATGTCAGGGCAGGTGACGATTACATACCAATTCACCGTCCATTCGTTACTAATTCTCAAAGGATTACTCTCTCTCCTAGCTTGCTAGCCTAGCTCTCGGTAGCTCTCCTCGAACCACTTTCAACGATCATTAATCAAAAAAATAATATTCAAATATCGATTAATAGCCCATCCCTATCGCAGCGTCATTGATTGGATTCTCCGCTCGTTTTATTACAGAGATTTCGGTCAGCGCTGACCGCCAGAAGTCAGGGCAGGTGACGATTACTTGCCAATTCACCTTCAATTCGTTACTAATTCCCAAACTATTACTCTCTCTCCTAGCCGGCTAGCCTAGCTCTCAGTAGCTCTCCACAATTTCTCCTCGAAATACTTTCAACGATCAGTAATAAAAAAAAATATGTTCTATTATCGATTAATAGCTCATCCCTATCGCAACGTCATTGATTGGATTCTCCACTCGTTTTATTACAGAGATTTCGGTCAGCGCTGACCGCCAGATGTCAGGGCAGGTGACGATTACATGCCAATTCACCGTCAATTCGTTACTAATTCTCAAAGGATTCGGTTTTTTACGGCGTTTCTGCCGTGTCATCGGATGGAACGATTGTTGATAAGTGGTGGCATCTGCTTTATACCTATATTTTATATCAATGTATGTAACTTTGATTTTTTGCTATAGGTCCTTTAGCTCATAACAGAATAAGGTCAAAGTCGGTCCTCTTTACCCATACATTAAATTCAGTGGACAAAGTTTATATGCCATGTTTTGAAAATCTAGTAGTAGTTCTAGGCAAGCGTGCTATACCTTAGGCTGTATCACAACTTGCCAGCAAGTCTGATTGCAGTCAATCGCTAGTCTACATATTATAATATAATAAATGAAGAAAAAAAATAAAAATTATGGCAAAAATTGCCTACCTAAAAAATTTAAAGTAGGTATATTGTAAGTATACCAACCTTCTTATAATAAGCCAAGGGTTATTGATAACCATTATTAATACTCAATTATTGATTGTTTATTCCATATTATTATGAGTATAGGACATACAGGGCGTCTCTTAAAATACATCTTGTTTTGACTCCTCTAGAGATAAGTTCTTTCTTGCTCACTTTTTTGATATATTTTAATAATTTTTAGTAAAAAAAAAAAACAAAAAAAGAAATTAAATATTCGTTTTCACATCTATCGGCAGTCCCTATGACTGGCAATTTATTTTTGTTTTGCATAATACAAATAAAATTTCCGACTGATCCAACCATACGCACATTCCTATGCGTACCAACTATAGATAGTTATCAATCTAGTTGTACCTATTAGTACCTAATTGTGTGGTTATGTTGGTATTTAGCACTCATCTGCTATAATGAGATACAAATAAGGATGGCGGACAGAAATGTCGACATAATTCACGTCATATTGACACCTTGTATCGACGTGCGTGTCGCATTATCGACTGTGAAGTGTAAAGATTCATCCACACCTGTAGTTTAAATCATGCGTATTTATTATATATTTTAGGTAAACTCGTAAGTTTTCTTAACTTCTTACCCACGAGGACGATTCCGCGAGCATCTAGTAGTTTATAATACAAAGTTAGTGAGAAGATTTAATATAAAATGCACCAAGTCTATTTTTCTAATCGGTATGAAAACTCTGATCTTTTAGATCTATGCATATAAATAAAAATAATATTTTTAATATTATACTTCTCTTCACATAAGCACTAGATCTGGCATATTTATAGCAAAGTTGGAGGAACACGGTAAACTAAACGCAAAAAATATAAAATCCACATTATACTTACACCAAAATCAACCAAAGTGTTTTTTTTTGCTATTATTGAAAGATTGTTAGGTAATGAGATTTAAATTTTATATTCCTAGCTGATGCCCGCGACTTCAGATTGAGGTTTTTGGTTTTTGGAACTTTTTAATTTTCCGGGGTAATATGTAGTTGGTGTTATTCCAAACAATAATGTATGTCTGTGCCAAATTTCATTCAACTCTGTTCAGTCGTCCTGGCGTGATTGAGTAACAAACATCCATCCAAACTTTCGCACTAATAATATTAGTATACTCGTAACAAATAAACAAATAAATAAAAATAATATGTGTGTTTAACAGATGTATTGTTAATTTAGCTTTTATGGTCACCTGTTATTACCTAACTAGCTAATGCCCGCGACTTCGTATGCGTGGATCGAAGTTTTTTGGTTCCCGCGGGAACTCCTTAATTTTCCGGGATAAAAAGCCTATGTGCTATTCCAGACTATAATCTATCGCTGTGCCAAATTTCAGCCAGATCCGTTCAGCCATTGGGGCGTGATTGAGTAACAAACATCCATACATCATTACATCCATCCAAACTTTCGCATTTATAATATTATAAGATATACCATATTCGGTGCAAGTCGTTAGTCGTTAGACCGATCGCTCAGGTCTAGACTAAGCTTTATATTTTACTTCACAGTTATCTGTGGAGTAAGTCAATGTCAGGGTACAGATAGGGCACAGCGGCGCTGCGGTGACAGATATCGCTACCGTAAATTGTGCCCGTTACAGAATGAATACCAACTGATTGAATTTGCACGTCTGCTTTAATTGCCGGTTTTAAAGTGTGTTGTAACGAGAAGCACTTTTGACCACTTACACAGCTAAGCAATCAATCATTGTAGAAAAATAGGAACTGCATATTAAATTTGTACTTACTAGCGAATGCCCGCGACTTCATCTGCGTGGTTTGAGGTTTTTTGGTTCCCGCAGGAACTCTTTAATTTTCCGGCATAAAAAGTAGCTTATGTGCTATTCCAGACTGTAATCTCATCAGTCTGTGCCAAATTTCAGCCAGATCCGTTCAGCCGTTGGGGCGTGATGATGTGACAAACATCCATACATCCATACAGTCATACATCCATACATTCATACATCCATACATCCATACATTCATACATCCATACATCCATACGGCCATACATCCATGCATCCACACATCCATACATCCATCAAAACTTTCGCATTTATAATATTAGTAAGATATCATAATCATAATAATTATATCATACACCTTATTTCTTACACAAAAAATAGGTATTACGAGGTCGATTCTGATCACACAAGCAATAGGTACAATTGATTTTGGTCCACGTCGCAAACATCTGAAGACGTACTCCATAGCGTGAAGCAGTATTATTTTAATATTGCTGACGCTCTTGTTTCAAACTAATACCTAGTGCTTATTGTAGGGTGGCCGACTGCCGAGATACGTAATAAAAACTACAATGGTAAAATAATACTGCTTGGTGGTTGTAGCCATTCTGAACCAATAGGTGCATATTTTTAAAGCCAGTTTTTCAAAGTAAAATTATTTAATCAGTAGGTACACTTTTGTACTTATTGTGACACTATATTTAAATCTATACCACACTATGGCTTTATGTCGCGTGCTATTCTAGTTATTGTGTAATATGTGGTTATCTAATCATGTAGTATAAGGTTATTGTACCAGTCGGTCGCCGCCATTTTTTTGACTTTAGTTTAGAACGTGGCTGTAGAAGGGTGCGTGATACAATTGAATATTTTTAAAACTGAGATTAATTTGATTTATAGAGATATTATTATTGTTAAGCCTAGCTATTAGAAAGGTTATAAAAGTGATACCACATTGTAAATTCATACGAATTTTATAAATATTGATTATCGAGAGTAACTTGTAAAAAAACCTACCAGCTATTATGAATAATGTCAGAATAAACAGTTTGATTTTGTAATTGTTACTTTGTTTAAAATTAAAATTAAATCATAATTTCATTTTAATTGACCCTTTCTGAGATGCCGTATCACTATGTAGGAACGCTAACCTACTGAAATTAATAAGCATTACATGTCACCTTAACTATTATTACTAAATATTAAAAATATAATTAAAATTTGGGTAACTCATAACTAAAGCCACAAAAGCATGAGAATAATCGCCGAACGAATAACAAAACGTTAAGGCAGTCCCACATTCGCCAAGACAATGCCTCTGCGTCTGAATAAATGCCAACCCATTTACAAGAGTGTAAGATATGACGTGATATAGATCACTCACTCCGTAATAAATAAATAAATAACATAAGAAAAATTACACCGTAAAGAGAATGTAACCGGAGGCGCTGCGGCTTGCTAGACTAGTGTGGATGTTCCCTAAAATTTTTGTAATATTTACGTGCAAAAAGTTTTGAGAAAGGGGAAATTTATATTATTATATATCTACTAGACAGCGCTTGCGTACCTATCTACAAAATCTATCAGTATCTACAAAACACAGAAAAAATTGAAATTTTCGTCAACATTGAATAATGAGTTATATTATGAGACAGCAACAGAGAAATATGTGAGTTAATCAAGTTTTGTTTTTGAAAAAAGGTTGGGTAAAAATTATGTATTCTAAATTCCTTGCAGCACAATCAAGCAGCAGCTTCAAAAATTCGACGCACTTTTTTTTACATTAATCAATATTTTAGAGTGTAATTTACCATAAAACTAACAGGGGATGATATAACGTCTGTTTGCAGATACTCTTATTAATAATAACTAAAAAAATTTTTTTTTACATATCTAGGCAACATCCCGATTGTTATTTTTACTATACGACTGCCTGAAAAAAGGAGTATATTGTTTTTAGGGTTCATGTTTGTATGTGAGTTTGTATATTTCACCATAACTTCTATACGCCTGAACCGATTTTGATAAATGAGGTATCGTTAGAATCCCTAGCTTATTCCGGGTGACATAGGCAAGTAAAATTAAAAAAAAATTGATGGGGTGACCATGGTCCCGCATTAAAGACTAAAGATGAAAAAAAAAATTCAATAATTAGATTAACTATATAATCATCATCTAGAAAATGATGAGCAGATTCCAAAAATAAATAACACTATAGTTCAATATCCAGTGATTCACAAAAAAATATCATTTAATAAAAATGTCAATATAATTCTAATTTAACCAGATTAATTTAGATTTTTAACTTTTTAGTTCGTTTTTTGGCAGGGCAGTCGTGTATTTAGTTTTTTAATTATGACTTGTTTTATTATTCTGACGTGTCGTATCCACTGTATGTCACAGACGGGCGCGAGGGCGCGACAGGGACGGATGATTTAGAAACCCCTCGGGAGCGACGCGACCCGATATTAATATTGTGACTGTGCCAGTATAGGGAAAAGTTTCCGATATAAGCATCGTGGAAAAATAATGCTTTTTAATTTTTGCATTAAAACCTTTGAGAAACAAGTGGGTGGCCACCATTAACATCCTTTTAAATTATTTAGGCACACAACACCAATAAAAAATTACTTGACCCTACACCTAGTAGGTAAATTGTAAGCTATTTATTCATAAATTATGCCAATGAATGAAAGAATAATTTAATGAAAAATGGCCGAATGAAAAGCGAAATAGTATTGAGTTGAAGGAAGCTACTCAAATAACTAGGTTCCAAATGCGCTGGGCACTTACTATCAAATTGTATCCTTGACTGATACGATAATTATAAAACGCAACAACGACTCTGCTCTAAAAATGCGTGCCATTAAATTTAATTAAAATTCATCATTATCATCTCAAGTCTCAACCCATTGTCGGCCTACTATTGACCACCACATGGCACATGAAAAATGAGTTTAAGAATATAGCCACTGGTCAAACTTTGTCTTAAATATAGGCTGGCACTTGAAGTGGTGATCCGGCATAAGTTGGAGCGCGTTAGCACACATCTATACTTACTAATATTATAAATGTGAAAGTATGGATGGATAGGTGGATGTATTGGATGGATGGATGGAAGTTTGTTACTTAATCACAGCAGAACGGTTGAACGGATCTGGATGAAATTTGGCACAGAGATACATTACAGTCTGGAATAACGCAGGCTACTTTTTATCCTGGAAAAGTTCTCGCGGGAACCAAACCCCGAGCCAAGCAGACGAAGTCGCGGGCACTCTGAATCCATATCTTAGGTGACGTGAAATAAATCATTTCATTTCATTTATTATGAGGTTTATTCACGACGTTTTCTTCCAAAGTTCAAAGAAATAAAGCTATTTGATCTAAAACTCTTGCACGTACAATACAATTCGATCACTCCTTTCCCAGTACGTTTGGGTATCTGTCGCCTTGCACCTCAGTCCTCAAGCTAAATTGGTACCGAAATTTCAAATTCAAATTTCTGTTCCCACATGCCCCGCGGCGGGACTCCTTTAACGTTGTAATTGGTCCCCGGCGATTTGGTATTGGTAATGCATTCCTTTGATGCCTGATTGGTACGGTAACAGGCATTACGGTAAACGGTATCATAATATTGGGGATATGGTTGCTAATGTTGTCGAAGGTCGCGGATACGCTGTGTACCAGTTTTGAGTATGAAAACTCGCGAGGCAGTTCTTATACGACTGCCTGAAAAAAGGAGTATATTGTTTTATTTATTTATTTATTGTATTTCGGTATACCAACGGCGAGTACACAAAGCTTAAATTAAAAATAGTACATAAGGTCTATAACCGTGTGGCACGCCACTTATACACCTATTGAAAAGGTAAAAGCTGTTTTCAGGGTTCATGTATGTACGTATGTAGTATGTATATATAAACTCACATAATTTGTATATTCCACCATAACTTCTATACGCCTTAACCGATTTTGATAAATGAGGTATCGTTAGAATTTCTAGCTTATTGCGGGTGACATAGGCTAGTAAAATAAAAAAAAATGATGGGATGACCATGGTCCCACATTATAGACTAAAGTTGGAAAAAAATTTCAAAAATAAGATTACTTATATAATCATCATCTAGAAAATGATGAGTAGATTCCAAAAATATATAACACTAGGTATAGTTCACCAGTGATTCACAAAAAAAATTAATAAAAATGTGAATAAGGTTCTATTTTACTAGATTATTTTAGATTTTTAACTTTTTAGTTCGTTTTTTGGCAGGGCAGTCGTGTTTTTTAAAGTAGTATTGAATACACACAGTTTTAGCAGTTAAGCTATGTATGGCTTTTTGGTTCCCGCGGGAACTCATTGATTTTCTCGGATAAAAAGTATCCTGTGAGTTATTCCAGACTATTATCTATCTCTGTGCCAAATTTCATCCAGATCCGTTCAGCCATTCTGGCGTGATTGAGTAACAAACATCCATCCATATATTCATGCATCCATCCAAACTTTCGCATTTATAATATTAGTATGGAATATAGATAAAATCTGACACAAGAGCGTCAACAATATTAGAATAATACTGTTTTGCTTTGCTTTGTTGCATATAGGACCTCAGCTGCTAGTACTACTTATTTGATTAAAAAGTCCTATGTCAAATGAAAGATTTAATGATCTAAGTCACAACCTTCCCTTTCATTATTCCCCTTTTGTTTTATTTACTCGACACTTCGTCACAAAAACAACGTAAAACAACAAAATGGCTAATTGAAAACCGGAACGGCTGGTTATCGCCGAATTCTCTCCTTGTTTCATTTAAAAACATGCCTATTATTTCCCAGGGGAGGGAGGA
This sequence comes from Erebia palarica, assembly GCA_964035005.1. Classification (NCBI taxonomy): domain Eukaryota; kingdom Metazoa; phylum Arthropoda; class Insecta; order Lepidoptera; family Nymphalidae; genus Erebia; species Erebia palarica. The sequence goes on from OZ035990.1 coordinate 29,962,257, forward strand.
AGGTCGCGAAATTCATAATTTAATATTTACCGGTATCGGATAATTAGATAGAGACGTGATTTGGTGCCGGAAGGCAGTATTAATATCGATGTTGCTTGTTCTGGTACGTCTAGTGATGCCCTTAAACCTATGCTATGAAGATATATCGAGCTTTTTAATTTATTTGCTATCTGGTCTGCAGTTTTTTTCTACTACTTATAAATATTTAATTTTTGACTGTCGACAGAAGTTTTTAGATCAATAGTCGAAATATTTCTGCATAAGGAGTAATTCCTGATCAATTTTATGTAAGTCATAGTTTGATTAAGTATTTTTTTTCTATAAATTAGGGTACGATGGGCTGACGTGTCCGTGTCGGACAATAGTCCCAAATAAATTTAGATTAAAAATAAAAACAACTTTTGACTGCGATCACATCTGGATGAAAGTTATGAGTAGTATAAGATGGTCGCTAACCAGGGGTTTGGTAGTTACATGGTACCCATAGCCCTATAATCGGTTTACATGGCATCGGCGGTATATCTTTGTTAATAGAGGTGTAACTATAGCTGCGGCCGAAGCCTCCCAAGTTCCAACAGATCAGAACAGTGTCAATTTAGGACTTACAAATTACCAAGTTGGAACCCAGGACCACCCTATAACACCACAGCGCTCACTAGAGTGCCAGTGGGCAGCGTATGCTTTTTAATTTTTCTTCCAATAAATGCATTCTCACTGTTGCTTGTTAATGTTTAGATTCAGGCTCAAATCAAAAAGCAAAAATAGAAAGAGAAATAGGTAAATTACCTTTTGGTACATAAAGCCTTTCTGTAGGTAGGTACTTATTTAGTAGATAAACATAAACAGTATCTATAATTTAAAAAAGATTATATAATTGCTTCGAATTAAGCTATAATGTAAAAAGCATGCAGGTAAAGCTCCTCAGGTTTTGACGACCTCCGTGGCGCAGTGTGTAGCGCTGTTGTCTTAACGTGCGGAGGTCCCGGGTTCGATCCCCGGCAGGGTCAATTTGGGAATTTATAATTTCTGAAACAGGCCTGGTCTGGCCTGTTGGGAGGCTTCGGCCGTGGCTAGTTACCACCCTACTGGCCAAGACGTGCCACCAAGCGATTACGCGTTCCGGTACGATGCCGTGTAGAAACCAAATAGGGGTATGGGTTTAATATAACTGCCATGCCTCTAACAGCTTAGCCCACTACCATCTTAGACTGCATCGTGACTTACCATCAGGTGAGATCGCAGCCAAGGGCTAACTTGTATTGGATTAAAAAAAAAAAGCTTTTGATTCTATACTTGGTTTCTGTATTCAGTATCTCTTGTATCGACATCTATATTTTTGTGGCAATCCCTAAGCGTCTAAGTAGCAGAATGAAGACAAATGCTAAAGTGTCGCTAGGGGGGTTCGATTCCGGGCGACATGACAAACAATATATGACAAACATAATTTGGTAGCATCCCTTCGTAATTTAGTCATGAGCAAGGGTAGGCAATCTATATAGGAGGGATATAATGTTAGTGATGTAACTATAGGTACTTCGATTTTATCGGATAACTAGCGAACACCCGCGACTTCGGTTGCGTGGCTCAAGTTTTTTAATTCCCACAGGCACACCTTAATTTTCCGGGATAAAATAAATATGTCACTCTCCAGGTCCTCATCTATCACCCATGCAAGAAATCACGTCAAACTGTTGCTCTGTTGCAGCGTGATTGAAATTTGCGTTGAGGATCTGGAGAGTGACATATAAAAACTTTACCACGCGGATGAAGTCGCGGGCATCAGCTAGTCGATTATTACCACTTCAAATAACTTTCATAAAGTTTTATTGCTAAAAAAGTATCCATCAACTCGCGTGACAATCGTAAGAAATTGTGTGTCAGTATAAATCAGTACCGTCACAGTGACTGCACGATTTTCGTGAAACTTTTCAATTATTCGAGTCAACCTCGGCGTTATCATCGCGATGGGGAATGGAATTAAAAAACTCGTGTTAATTGGACGCTGGAGTGGTGCCTGGCACGACAATACACGTGAGCCGGCTCCCTAATCGCACAATCAACACAACTTTGTCCAACACTTACAGCTTTTCATAGACCTAGGAATCTCACATAGCTGGCGTCTTTTTATATTATTAAGTACTAGCTGATGCCCACGACTTTGTCTGCGTGGGATAAGTTTTATTGATTCCCACAGGAACTCTTTAATTTTTCTGGGATAAAAAGTAGCTTATTGTCACTCTCCAGGACAACAATATCCATTCAAAAAATCCCATCGATCCGTTGCTTAGTTGAGGCGTGATTGAAGGACAAACCAATAAACCATATATCCATGCAAAAAATCGCGTCGATCCGCTTCTTAGTTGCGGCGTGATTGAAGGACAAACCAACAAACCAAAAATCAACAAACATTTATTATATTAATATCATATTATACAATTCATACAGCCCGAATACGTTATTTAAATTAAGGTAAATATTTATCTGATTTTTGAAATTGTTTTCATACAACAAATGTCTTTATGACGATAAATTTGCTTAAGTTTATTGCTAGTTAATGTCGCGATTACGTCCGCGTGGATTGAGGATTTTGAAAAAAGTTTGATTTTCTGAAAGAAATGCCTGTATTCTTCCCCGGGATGCAACATTTATATCTTGTACCAAATTTCGTAAAAATCGGTTGAATAGTTGGGTAGTAAAAGCGTAGCAGACAGATACACTATCGCAGTTATAATATTCTAACTTACATCTGTCATTTTCTTTAATTTTAATTTTATATTTTTGCCATTTCTAGCTATTTTAAAGGTCTTTGGCATAGGTTGAGAGCTAGCGGCTGTCCCTGTAAGTTGGCGGAGTGAATTACAAAAGTTAGACGAGTTCATAGATTGCGGATATTCGATTACACCTATCAAGAATGCGGGTCACATTACCCCTCGACACTATCGAGCAATTTATTTTAAGTAGGTACTTACTTACTTCTTTTTCTTAAGGTAATTTCTAGACGACTGCCTGAAAAGAGGAGTATATTGTTTTCAGGGTTCATGTATGTATGCATGTATGTATGTATGTATGTATGTATGTATGTATGTATGTATGTATGTATATATGTATGTATGTATATGTATGTATATATGTATGTATGTATGTGAGTTTGTATATTCCATCATAGTTCTATACGCCTGAACCGATTTTGATAAATGAGGTATCTTTAGAACCCCTAGCTTATTTCGGGTAACATAGGCTAGTAAAATTAAAAAAAAAAAACGAGAATAAGATTAACTGAATATATTATCATCATCTAGAAAATAATGAGTAGATTCCAAAAATATATAACACCTTATTTCAATATCCAGTGATCCACAAAAAATTTAATTTAATAAAAATGTGAATATGATTCTAATTTAACGAGATTAGTTTAGTTTTTTTAGTTTGTTTTTTGGCAGGGCAGTCGTATTTTTTAATATGACTCGTTAGGTATAAGTATACTTTAGTAATAGTTTATTATCAAATATAGCAATTAATGTTGTTAACAGATTAGGTATGGCTAGAATTTTAGGTATTGTTTTTAAACTTGGATAATAATTTACGGATCTTCATTCATTATGATCGAATCAGATAGGTAGTTTTATAAACTCGACACCATTCTACTGACAGTGGAACATCACTTTTTCTAATTATATAGGGACTAGCTGATGTCCGCGACCGGGTGGATTTACGTTTTTTGGTTCCCGCGGGAACGATTTAATTTTCCGGGACAAAAAGTAGTGATATTCCAGACTATTATTTATCTCTATGCAAAACATTCAGATCCATTCAGCCGTTCTGTTGAGTAACAAACATTCATCCATCCATCTAACCATCCATCGATCCATCCATGCAAACTTTCGTAATTATAATATTAGTATAGCATAGATTCATTTTTTAACCGACTTCCAAAAAGGATGAGATTCTCATTTCGGCGCGTATCTTTCTTTTCTAAATCGTGTGTTACGCACTTCAAATTTCGTTAAAATCGGTTAAGCGGATGGGCCGTAAAGATACCAGACAGGCACATTTTCGCATTTGTGATATTAGTATGATTGCAACTTTTATTGATTCGTTTCTTTATAACTTGGTACGCGACCCAATGTCAATATTTACGACCCAACGCGCTGTCTTCGGATGCTAATTCGGCACCAACGACAACCCAGGCAATTAGCGGAGACGTCAAAGTTATTTATGTCTCATATGTTTGTACGGAAAACTTATAATTATCGGCGGGAATCGAACCCGCCAGTTATGGCCAGTAATTGGGATGGAACAGTGTGTAAGTATAGTGTACGCTGCAGTAATATTGTTTTATGAGGTCCTTAAAAAATAATGAATGTCATTTCGGTATACGACATCCCCAGTTTTGTGGTGATTCTCTGATTCCGCTTTGCTTTGGTTCGTTTTACGTATAATTGTTATGGTGTACGCAATTGCCTTTATTGTGCTTGTGGTTATTGGTTATTGACTGGTACTTCAATATGATTGCTGTTTAGTGTTTTCCAGACCGGGGTTTTAGAAACGAGCGCTAAGGGTTACTCTTGGGTAGGCATAATTTTAATAAACAGGTAAGAAACAGGCAATGAAATTATGATACTGACATTTTTTTTTGAATCTATTACCCATTTAATACAAGGGCAGGAATAGAGGCACAGTAATCGTATCGTATCGTGCATCCTAGAACAGATAAATGCTGTGCTTTTGTTGAAACAGCAGTAGCATGACATGACCATATTATGGTGACAAGACATGACCGTACAAAGTATAAGACGTGATGGTGATAATTAACGATGGTATCTTAAAAATAAAGCTACGAGGGTTCCAAACGCGCCCTGCAGCCCTTCTGTAACGCAGTGGTTATCAAAAAATTAAAGCCACTGACTAATATTTTTTATCCATTGAAGATTTGCTATTAAATGTTCTTTAATTTTTTCATAGTGAACCTTCAATGGACAAAATATATATGTCAGTGGCTTTAATTTTTCGATAGCCACTGCGTTACAGAATAGGGGGGCTGGTCTGAGAACCTACCTAGACTGATAAACCTTAATAGTTACCTTGACAAAATCTGGTTTTAGCTTCGGCTTTAATGCCACAACAAAGTATCAGACAAAAAAAAAACTGGTTCAAAAATTTCCGATCCACGTTCCGCTCATACATGGGGTAATGATACGAATTACAATAATTGTGTAAGCGCGAGCGGGGCGGCTCCAAATGACAATCACGCGCCGCGACCTAATGAACGGGTGTATACAGCTAGAACACAGGTGGCGAGTAGGGATGTAACCCATCATAATTATTGATATTATTATCGATGTTCGAAAAATGTTGTAGAATAGAATAGAGGAACTTCTTTGTCTGAGTATGTGTTACAATGATGGTTAGAGTATGAAAAGTTGCAGCATATCCAGTCAGGCAACCCTGACGTACAATTTTTTTTTAGTCAGATATTTAAATAGCATAGTAAAAATATGTTCTAGTATTACGATAACACTTCATAGGAGTACATACATTGAATAAATAAATAATGTCGTGAATAATTAATTACAAATAACGTCAGGTTTTGTAGACCAAGTGACATTCAAATTACCTTATCTTACAATAAGTCTATGCTACAATATAATACAATATAAATGGCTATAATGTCATAATAATAATTTAATTTTATAAGTAAATTTTATGCTTCATCAATTAAAATGTCAATGTTAAAATGTCAAATATACCAAATCTATGATTTATTATATGTCAATAGTTAAATTAACTAGTTCAAACTCTATAAAATAACAATTCCATAACAGCTCTTGCCAAATATAAATGAATAATACAAGGAAAATGATCGATTCATCATATTTTACATATATCATTTATCATAATACCTATAACCGAGACTTAGGCACATCTTGACTGTACCACCATCTCTAAACTAAACTCAAATGACATGTCTAATTTTATTGCTGTCCCTTACATAATGCTCGCTGCGGAAAGGGTCAGCACTAGATTAAGAACTGTCGATTTGATTTACTTTAGACATTGTGCTTTTATACAGAATTGGCCACATTGTCATAAACAAATACTTAACACAAAAATCACAAAAGAATTTATTAGTAATAAATGTTTCAGCTTGACTATCTACTACAGCGTTTTTGTCAGTGATACAGGTTTAAATAAAAATTAGCTTACCTGGAATACTGAATGTTTTAAAGCCCATTTATATTTAGCCCGTATTTCGAAATCTTTTAATCTAGTATATTGTTTACGAACACCTGTTGATTAGGAACCAAAAGTAGTCTATATAGGCAATATTTTAATTTGTAGCAAATTAATGGTAATCTAATAGTTGGTAGCAATAGTAAGCTGTTTTGCTTTACTTTACGATTTGTCGATGCTTTCAAGCACGTCCCTACTAAATATTCTATGGCGCACGTATTGTCCCTGCCGAGTCATGTGCTGATTATATCATCTATATTATATGCTTTATACTTACGTGTACCATGAGCATCTGTTCCTAAAGGTAGGTAATAATTATAATTATGCTGGTACCATTTTATAATTAATTATAAGTAGTAAATACTTATTACGCTTTGGATACAGGTGGGCCAGATAATGTATTTTCTATAGAAAAAAAAAATATAATGCTTCTACTAATTTCTCGATAAGTCAAAATCTAAAAAAGGCAAAAGGTAAGGATTATATTAGCGGCACGCTATGATGGCCGGTTTGACGTTTGTCCGCTCATGAAGTTCCGTATTAATTGATAACGACTTTGAAGGAAATAATTGTATTACTTTATTGACGATAGTGATGTGCAGAGATTCATAAATTTTATCGAATGTAGTTTTAGGTTTAGGACTCAAAATTTATTTATTAAATTGATTTCTTAAATGTATACAAGTGTAGAAAAATCAGTTTGCACCATTTAAGGGGTGAATGTACTTGTGAATATGAACAATTTTCACTATGTGGACAAACCTCTGAAATCGCAAAAAAATATCAATAAATTTTTAAAAATGGAATCTAATACGATCGTCACATAGGATCGCTGGCTAGCACAACTACTACCTCCGGCAAACTCGCGTCAATGCTCAATGCAAAACAAAGCAGTTTCGAATTGACGTTGCTTCGAAAAGTATAAACTGTCAGTGCAATGCGATTGTGATATAGTTTTGACCTGGCTTTGGATTTCAAATATTGATACTGCATTACTGTTGACCCTTGCTCGTTAATTTGGACTCTGTTCAAGCCCTTTGTTGTGGATTTCGTCGATATGACCGAACGTACGCAGAGAACTGTTCTAAATAGTCAGACACGTGAGTTCGTAATACGCCTTCGTAACTATTTCGATCGTGAAGCTCAAAATGGAGGGCCAATTTTACCTATAACGTCAGTGGTTGAACGCGTAGCTGATGCGCTTAATATTGGACAACGAACTGTTAGACGGATAACTAAAAAAAAATATGGCGAGACTGGCACAGAAGAAAATAAACTTCACACACCAAAAAAGAGAAAACGAGCAAAACCAGTCGTAGGCATCGATAGCTTTGATGCCGATGCTATCCGAAGACATATTTACGGCTACTATTTACAGAAGGAGTATCCAACAAGAAAAAAGTTGGTGCATTCACTGAAGGAAGCTGGATTATTCTTCGGTGGGGAAAGTTCTTTAACGAAGATTTTGAAGACCATTGGATTTCGATACAAAAAATGTAACAAACGCAAAATATTGATGGAAAGATTTGATATAGCGATGGCAAGGTATACTTTTTTACGGCAAGTGAAAGAAATCAAAAATTGGCAAAATGTTGTGTTCTTGGATGAAACATGGCTTAATGCTAACCATACTGTAGGCCGTTCTTGGAACGATGACACAGCAGCATCTACTTCCAAAGTTCCTGTAGGAAAAGGATCGCGACTTATAATTTGTCACGCCGGAACCATCAACGGGTTTGTCGAAGGTTCTCTCATGGCTTTTGCGTCAAAAACCACTGGAGACTATCATGAAGACATGAATGGAGAAAAGTTTACTGAATGGTTTACCTCAATGTTGTGTAGCCTCCCTGAACCATCTATTATAATTATGGACAACGCCCCATACCACTCGATGCAAATTGACAAGCCACCTGCCCAATCCCAAAAGAAAGCTGATATCGTCGCATGGCTTCGTAAAAATGGCGTAGATGCAAACATGAATATGTTAAAAGCGGAATTAGTACGTCTTTTAAAAGAAAACAAACCAACCAAGATCCGATACGTCATTGACGAAATAGCATTAGAACATGGGCACAGAGTTATACGGTTACCGCCTTACCATTGTGAGTATAATGCGATTGAGTTGGTGTGGGCTCAAATTAAGGGATATGCTGCAAGACACAATACAGAACCCCCATTTACCACAAAAAAAATGCTAAAATTATTAGAAGAAGCTTGTGAACATGTGACTAAAGGAGACTGGGAAAAGGTTGTGAATAGAACTGTTAAATTAATAAGGGAAGATTATGAAAGAGATGTGAAAATAGATAATATTATAGAAAACGAACATATAATTATTAATGTATGTGATGATAGCAGTGACGACAGTGAAAATAGTAGTATGGACGAATCTGATTAATTATGGCCTTTTGTGGCACCTTTTTTGGTATCTTTTGTATTCATATGTTTCTTGTGTGCATATAAAGTATGTATATTCATTTTCGTTCAAATATTCAGTTCGTTCAAATAAATTAAATAAACATATACATTTTTGTTTTATTAAACCTATTTAATCAGGTACAAAAACAAAACTTAATTGTTTTTTGTTCGAGAATAAATTGACATTCCACATCACTATTGTAATGTGTCAAACCGGCCATCATAGCGTGCCGCTAATATAGTTGACGTTAAAGTCACTATACAATTTTTAAAAAATACCTAAATCACATGAGACTACAAAAAAATAAAAAGATGGGCATCTTTTTTCACATTAATCAAATAAAAAAGGTGTAAAACAGAACAATTTTCACAAGAAGCGAGTGGAAACGGGCGATTTCCTCCCGTCCCTCCACAACGATGGGAATCGTCGTCGCAATTATTCGGTGCAATTGACCGCGAGAAGTTCATGGGGACCTCCCTGTAAATTACACTTCAAATAATTACTACAATAGGTGTTTAATATGTAGATGATATACTTACTTTCGAACTAATAGCTAGAATTAAGTTGCTTCTTCTAAATCCGTATTAATAAACCAACTGTAACTAACAACACGTTTTCTAGTATATTAGTAAATAGTAGTAAATTTATGCTTAAGACCGAAGACCTGTTCATAGCTGACATCAGTTTAATAATCTTAATATACAAAAGGAAAAATTGACTGACTGGCTGATCGATCAACGCACAGCTCAAACCACTGGACGAATAGGGCTGAAATTTGGAAAACACGTAGGACGCTAGGAAAGGATTTTTGAAAATTCGAACCCTGAAGCGAAGAGGTAAACAGGAGTTTCAAATTAGCGTAGTCCACGTGGTCGAAGTTGCGGGGAAAATCTAGTTATAAATTTTTTCCTAAACTAAAGTCTAGTTTGATAAAAAGTTTGTTTAAAATTGTGGTCGTCAAACGGTACTCCACTGTTGGACCTATGTCCACAGCCAGACACGCGTCTCTTAATTGGGCCCAACTTCATACAAACTCATAAATGATTAATACTTAATTTATTTCACGTAGGACGACTTGTGTCACTTATGATACGTTAAGACTCTACCACCGGCTTGGAAAGTTCGGTAATTCTACTGAGAAGAGCCGGCAAGAAACTCAGCAGGTGCTTTTTTCCTAAATTGATTAGGGGTTGGGCTTCAATGGAGTTAAAACTCTTCTTGGTAAGACAGCTTCCATATAAATCATACTTTATTATTATTGTATTCCCTCTTACGTAAAACGTTAAGTGCACCATATATATATAGATAACATAAAATGATAGAATATAATTTGAATCTGTCATCTTTTTTCAACCACACTATATTTTACTGAAAACCAACATAACTCTTAAGAATATAAAATTTAAATTCAAATGCCTTCCTCTTTGTTGCGACAAATTGTCCCTATTTGTCGCAAGAGTAGGCGTGGTGGTTGGCCACTAGAAAATTGAGGGAGACCATTTTCCAAGATGCAGGAACGGTAATCTCTATTTACGTAATGGTAGAGTTTAAATTATTGTTTTACAACGGTTGGAGAATATTGTAAAATGGAGGCGAGAGGTAAGAGGTAGAATAGATTAGGAGCTGGTAGCAGTTCTTTAAGCATAGAAATTTCACCGGCTTTGAAATAAGAATTTAAGTGTGAATTTAAGTGTTATTATTATAAGTATATTTTAATACATTTAGAATACATACTACAATGCTAAGCGCAAAACTTTTTCAGGTATTAAATTATGCTTTTCAATAAGAACTTAAACAAATAGGCAACCCATTCTTAACTTCTCTTACCTTAGTCAAGAAAACTACAAGGCATTAATTCACTTTTTTATTATTAAATCAAAATCTTTTCAGCATAGAAACTTTAAATTCAATGAAGTACTATCAGTATATTACTCCCTCACGCTGGGACAGTACTGGGCAGGCCCTGTGCCCAGATTGAGATAGGTTTGGCCTCAATCCACCACGATGGGCAAGTGCGGATTGGCAGTCTTCGCACTCCTTTGAAAACATCATGAAGAACTCTTGGACATGCAGGTTTACTCACGATGACTTCACCGTTACAGACAGCGATATTTACTTTCTTAAAACGCACATAGTTCCGAAAAGTTAGAGGATTAGGAGCGCGGAGATGGAACTGGAACCCTCGATCATTTGAATAGGAAGCCGGGCATGTTAAACACTATTGCCTATCCTATCATTATTTCTATGACGGATGGTCTATCATTATTCATTACTTTTTGTTAAAACAATTAACCTGTCATTCATCATCATCATCATCAATCGATATACGTCCACTACTGGACATAGGTCTTCTTCATGGATTTCCACACGCCGCGGTCTTGCGCCGCCTGGACCCAGCGGCTTTCTGCGACTCATTAGATGTCGTCTGTCCAACGAGTAGGGGATCTGCAAACGCTGCGCTTCCCAGTACGAAGTCGCCATTTGAGACGTCCCCAACGACTACTTGTCATTTGTTATTCATTACTTTTTGTTAAATCAATTTATCTTTCATTTTAAACATGATTATTGGATAGAATCAGGCGAGATGTAGACTTTACAATGCAAGATTATCTAGAACACTCGTTCGTGATTACTAGACAATCTTGCATTGTAAAGTCTACATCTCCTGAAGATGCTCCGGTGTCGGGGCGAAATGTGCGTCGAGAATAGGATAAAAGTCTTGTGTGGTGGTGCATGTGAGTGGTGGTGGCATTGCTTGCTTGGGAACTTGGTTTACTTACTTGGTTGGGATGGTGCTTCGCTTGTAACTGCGTGCTTGATCATACAGAATTTTTTTCTGTTGGCGGACTATAGCAAAATAATTGTAATCTTTTCTTGTTAAACATGATTTTCTAAATGACAAAATCGTCTATCAGCTCTTCGACTAGCAAGAAGTGATTTGGTCAGACATTAGAGCTTCGTACATGTCATTATGTGGCTCAGCCGGCGTGAATATAAGTTGTGTAATATAATGGAGACGCTTTGTTCTTTTGTTTGGTGTTGAAGTGTCATTGAGTGGACGGGTCATGGCGAAATCTGTTTGCTGTTCCGCTATGGTAATTTTGAGGGAGCCTTGTGGTTAGAACGTGTGGATTGTTTTTTTTAGAAGACCCATCAGCTCTCATTTCCAATATGGAGTTCCGAAAAATAACGACTGCTTCTATCCACCAGACATTTTTATAGAAACAGCAACTCCAATGACTTTATTGGCGAAATAATGTTATAAAAATCAAAATCAAATATTTTATTGTTCAAGTAGACTTATACCAAGTGCTTCTGATTAGTCGAGTGAATCTATCAAAAACCACCAAACCAAAAAAAAAAGGTTAAGGTGATGCCTGCGACTTCATCCGCGTGACTTTAAGCTTTTTAATCCTGTGGACATTCCTTAATTTACCGGGATAACAAATTCTATGCCTCAAGTTATCTCTATAACGAATTTCATCAAATTAGTTATTAGTGAAACGGATGGGCCAAGAAATGGTACCTAACACTATAGTCAGTATGTTATGGGAAATAACTTAAGAACTCCATTAGCTCTTTACTGTACTCTTACTTAACTATAACTTAACTTTTATATGTATTAATTTTATGCTCATTGCCCAATATAAGTTAGAGAGTATATATAGATAGAAAGAAAAAATAAACTATCTGCCCCTTAATTGTTTAAGGAAATCGTAATGGCAATCGTTTGTCAAACGTATAATACGACCTGTTTAAGGAGTTCATAGATGCCTGCACGTCCTAAAACATGTATGAACTCGTTAAACATTTCGAGTATTAATACGTTTCAAGCTATCAAAAGATTACGATTTGCTTAGACAATTGGGCCTCTGTTCAAAGTATCGTCGTACTATTACCTATTCTGTGGTATCGTGTACTAAAAACTTTGCTACCAATCGATACAAAATCGCTTTGACATTTCAAGTGTCGACACAAATGTCACGCCTAGTCACAACACTATTATTTTGTTAAACTTTACCTGTCATTTTGGTTTCCACTGCTAAAGTTAATCAAAGCACTGGACTGGTGTAATAAGTAAGCAAGCTAAATTATAAGTTTTGAACACTTTCTAAACTTCTTGACGAAGTCGTTGAAATCTAGATTAAGTATAGGAATGAAATTCTATTAAAATTGGCATTATTATATAAGATGTTACAAATAATACGGCTTATACTTGCACTTTTGTTGTATTCTGTGGTTTAAATAACGAAACGTGTACCTCATGCAGACGATATTTTAATAAATATGTAGCTAATTCAGTCTTCTTCAGGACTCAGTGACTCATTTTAGTTTAAAGACTGGCCAATTCTATATAACACAATCTTTAAACTAAACTAAAATGACAGCATTCAATCTAGTTCCGTCTCTTTCAGCAAGGAGTATTTTGAAAGGCTTAGCAATATATTTAATACTGTCATTTTAGTGTAGATATTGTACACTACAGAATCAGCTCCATTGTCTTTAAGTTTAGTCGACTGTGATAATAATTAATTAATTAGATTAAAAGCTCTCGTGAGACGTCTTCACGTTGTAACAATTTACTCGAGCAAGTTTTAATAGTAATAAATTAATAGTTATACCTTTTTTTTAGCCCTTGACTTTTTTTAGCCTGATGGTAAGTGATGATGCAGTCTAAGATGTTAGCGGGCATGGCAGTTATATTAAACCCATACCCCTATTCGGTTTCTACACGGCATCGTACCGAAACGCTAAATCGCTTGGCGGCACGTCTTTGCCGGTAGGGTGGTAACTAGCCACGGCCGAAGCCTCCCACCAGGCCAGACCAGGGAAAATTCGGAATTTATAAACTCCCAAACCCTGCCGGGGATCGAACCCGGGACCTCCACACGTTAAGGCAACAGCGCTCAACACTGCGCCACGGAGGTCGTCAAAACCTACTTTTGGAATGTCGCTCATAGACGACGGTTTGATCATTCACCTTCTATTCAATTCAATTCAATTTATTTATTTCAGATAACAAAAATCCATATTTATTACAATTTTATGTGAAAAAACAAAAATTAAAGTAGTAAAGTAATGTAGTAGTAGTAAGTGTAGTTAAATATTTTTATGTCAATTTTATTTACATTAAAAAAAACTCCAGCTGGTTAGTGATGATAGCTACATGGAGATTATCTTGTTACTTCGTTCCATTAAAGTCCTACCTTATTACCACTATAGTCACTCACAAAAGATGATTTCATCATCCACCAACGCTATATTTGGTATAGACGATAATTCATCTATCAAAATTACTTTTTACTGTGGACAATTTGATTGTCGTTGATATCGTTCTTGTAATAGAGATGTCAAGGTGCTACTTGACAGTAAATTATATCGTAATCCAATTCCAGTGTTAATAAATTATATTATTATGTTGCAAGGTATAATACCTTGCACATCCGGATACGGATACGTAATAATACGGATATCCGGCACGTCACTATTGCGTACCTATGTATGCAATAGTGATGTGCCGGATATCCGTATTCGTATCCGGGGATATCTGAGGCAGAAGAAAGATCCGATCCCTATCCGTATCCGGTACTTTTTTGACGGAACTTTTACAGATTTTTTACCTTAGAATGTAATGAACCTATGTATTGAAAATTAATTCAATACATAGCTCAAATTCTACATATAGGTGTTTATGTAGCAATGAAAAACTGTTAATTTCCATTCAGATTATTTTTTATTTCTAAAAATCAAATATTTTGTACCTTTAGATTGCAAACACTTATCGTAGTGAGTTTCAAGGTCACGCGCACCGACACGATTGAGTAAGAAAGTTAAAATCCGTATCCGTATGCGTATCCGCGAATCTTAACAACAAAATATATCCGTATTCGCACATCGTTAAAAATGTATAATATCACGTTATCATTTTTAACGATCCAGTACATCACTAGTACGTAACTACATTATTTGTTTTTATCGGACGCTAGAAAAAAGTTAGGACAGTGATATGTTTGTTTGAAACCTGTTCGCAGAATCCTGGCCTGTGATCGTGGGATCTTTTTGCCAAAATAAACCATATTATAAATGCGAAAGTAGGTCTGTCTGTCCATCCGCCTGTCTGTCTGTCTGCTATGCTTTAACGGCCCATCTTTTCAACAAATTTTGACGAAATTTGGCACAGAGATAGGTTGTTTCTCTGGCAAGGACATATTATAAATGAAGGTGTTATCGGGGGGAATAAAATAAATCCACGCGGCCGAAGTCGCGTCCATCTTGTATTTAACTAATATACAGATGATTGATATGACACAATTTCGCTATTACAGTCACTGAATACAAATCGTGGTCAATAAAAGAAAATTCGACATAAACCTCATAACATACAAGCGAGACTATATTATATAACGTGTACATTAACCGGCTAATAACCATTTAAGAGGCTCGCGGGTATGCGCGCGCGCATCTGATTGATGCGAATATAATTATGGCGGTTTGCGCACGGGAAATATCATTTGCGAACGGTTTAATGCCATGAAACGCCCATTTAAAATACGGTACAGGGCTATAACGTAAAATACGATAGTTCATGTTAAAAGGACGTCACGATGCTGATATCTGTAAAGTGTGATGTAAAGGCTTTTAGTTAGGATGAATATTTAGCATCCGGTTTAGGTTGGAGCCTATAATAATAACCGTATCTATTCGACGATCGGCCTGGCGTTGCTTTGAGTAGATACCTACAATATTATTAATCTAAAAAATCTTATAATAAATAGGAAATTATAAAACTACGCAACATGCTCGGATCTAGATTTAAAAATCTATAGCAGTGAGGTTACTCAGTAGGTAAGTGCGAATGTATTTTCGTACAGTTATTTTAAATGTAGGTGACATTAATGTAGCGAGGTAAACCGCGGCATCCAGGTATTTCTGTGAGGCATCTTCGGCATATACCTTTACTCTTTTAGCAACGTATTGATTTTTAATATTCTAATGGTGTCACAGACAAAACATAGATTACAGATGTAACAATTTCATCTATGACACCAAGTATGGGTGTACAGCTCAGCGTTAAGCCCTGCATTCCATGCCAATAAATTAACATTGCAAGGCACTGGTACCCTGGCTGGACCTTCGTAGCTTTAGTTTTAAGATACCGTTACTGATTATCACTATTATATTTTATATTTTATATATAACTGGAAGTCAATAAGTGTAGTATATCTACCTATCTAAAATTGAATAAACATTATTTGAGTTTGAGGTCGATTTTGGTTTTCAGCTGTGACCCCGGTGACGTCACAGTAACAAAAATTTTATTAAAAATCTAACTATTTAGCTGTCACAGTAAGAGTTATGTAATGTAATTTCACAGAACAAGCATAACAGTTTTTTTTAATACACGAATTGAGCAAAATGTCATGTTGCGAAGATCGATTGGTTGTGTCGGTATCCTCTCATGTCATCAAGACACATTGACACCGTTCCGGTGAATTTCATGAGAATAAATAATGTGAAACAGCTTTGTTGCGATAAGTCTGTATTCAAGTGTGTGAAGAAGGTGGATTGTAAGTGGATGCGGGTGAATGAGGAAGGTGGAGAACCCCCCATATTGCGTGGTACCTCGATGGCGCCCTCTCGAAAACGCCAAAGTCCAGCAGTGGACGCATATAATAATAATGTCCTCCCGACCGAATTTCGGCCACAGCGGCCTCTCTCTCCAGAGAGACTAGCCCTCTGCGCGGGAGATATTATAGTGCACAAGTGTGTGCGCATACACAGGTGCACTCTCTATATTCCTTTGCTCTCGTTCTAGTCTCCATCTCCATCCCATTCTTAGTCTGGTCTCGTCTACATCCCGATGGGACGGAAAATCCGAAACGATCGGAGAGAGATCAGGCGCAGGACCAACAGCTTTACGTGCTGTCCGAGGCACGGGGGTGAAATATCGCCAACTTCCTAACTCCAGGCTAGTAAAGAGAATTTCTTGTTAGAAAAACTCAATACTTGTTATGGCCTGACCCAGGACTCGAACCCGGGACCTCGTCGGCCGCAGTCGAACATGCTAACCACACGACCAACGAGGCAGTCAAGGCATATCTGA
This sequence comes from Erebia palarica, assembly GCA_964035005.1. Classification (NCBI taxonomy): domain Eukaryota; kingdom Metazoa; phylum Arthropoda; class Insecta; order Lepidoptera; family Nymphalidae; genus Erebia; species Erebia palarica. The sequence goes on from OZ035990.1 coordinate 29,979,011, forward strand.
TTCGATTGGATTGTTAAGACAGTGCATGAAGTAGGTACATCAACCTAAACATAATAAGTAATATTATATTATGATTAAGCAACTTTAACCGTGGATATGAACCAAGGTCGGAAGCTGGATAGTTAACCTAACTTTGGCGGTTCTAAAGTTGCAACAAATAAACAAAAAGGTGGCAAATATCAAATAAATATTATAAATGCGAAAGTTTGGATGGATGTATGGATGTATGGATGTTTGTTGCTAAATCACGCCCCATCGGGTAAACGGATTTGGCTGAAATTTGGCACAGAGATAGATTATAGTCTGGAATAGCACATAGGCTACTTCTTATCTCGGAAAATTAAAGAGTTCCCGCGGGAATCAAAAAACCTCGATCCACGCAGACGAAGTCGCGAGCATTAGCTAGTTATGAATAATAACGAGGAGAGAAGAATTGAAAACAGGTAATCTAATTCTCGCAGATTTTTTTTTAGTTGGATCTGTAGATAATTGACCAAATTCGTACCTTGAGATCACATCATTAACTTTATTTAAATATTCATTATGTTTAAGAAGTACTACCGCATTGCCCCGGCCTTTGTTATAACAAGGTTTAGTGTCTTTAATAGTATTTTGCAGAGACCAATGTGTATAATATTATTATCGAATGACAGAGTGTTACTTAAGCAACGTTAACTTAGATACCTGCACACTGGATGGGTTACCACAACACTGTAGTAATAAAACTAAAATTGAATTTGTTGGATACTTTTCCATGTTAAATGTTAATCGATATCACAATTTGTTTGACCTTATCTGCTCATCCGTGGCATGGAAACCAGCAAAATTAGATAATACCTATAACCTAAAATAAGCACTAGACACCAGGAAAGCATAAATGCCAAGGTATTTAGCATTTCAAAGATCATAACAGTATTTTTTTGGAGTCCGTACCTCAAAAGGAAAAAACGGAACCCTTATAGGATCACTTTGTTATCCGGCCGTCTGTCTGTCAAGACCCTTCTTCTCAGGAACGCATGGAGGTATCAAGCTGAATAAATGAAATTGAATGAAATTCATATGAAATACTCAGGTCTATTGTCTCTTGGAGCTGTGAAAAAATCAAACTTCTAAGCCAACGCAATCAAAAGATACAGCCGTTTATGCTGCAAATTTTCGCCACTCGCAAGGGAATCAAAACCTACAGGGCACTTCCCGTGAACTCAGAACCTTAACATTTGTTTTTTTTTTCGGATTGAGTATGCTGCATAGGCCCTACTGGCCGCTACAGCGTCACCGGGGGGATGGCCGAGCGCTAAGCGTCGCCGAGAAAAGAGCCCTAGGGCTCGATGACATCGGGGGAGGCAACGTCTTCCTAAGAGCGCCTCCTATGAGGCTCGGACCACGGCTTAGGATGACGTTGGGATGAAGAGGAGGTCGGTTGGACTAGATTAGTCCACACGCCCCTGAGGCCGTGGGTAAAGACCACGTCCAGGTGACGTAAGATATCGGGGTCCTCGTCTTCGCCCGCGAAGACGCTGTGTTTGTCAGGTGTTTGTGTGTAGCCCTAAGTAGGGTGCATTGTCGGTAGTGATTTGGTCAACGGGGTCGTTAAGGACGTGTTTGGCACGTCTTTTGTCTGGTGGGTCATTTCGGTCGGGGGTGTAAGATGCAGTCTGAACTACAAGAGGGTTGGGATGTTGGGATGCCTTCTCAAAGTAATTTTTGGAGAGCTGCTTGAAATATTGGGCTATGGTAGGGAGTTCGAGATCTCTATGGAGATCGACGTTGCGTACGAACCACGGGGATCCCGTGGCCATACGCATGAACTTGTTGTTGAAATTTGGTATGAAGCAACGTCTTTTATGTGTGCTATAGCACAGATAAAAGGAAAATTGCGAAAAGTAAAAATTTTTAGTTACATCATATAATAAAATTGATCCTCGTTTCTAATTAGAACCGCTAGGATATGGAATGCCCTTCCGGCTTCCGTTTTCCCCACCTCTTTTAATATAGGTACCTTCAAATCAAGAGTGAATAGGCATCTTCTAGGAAAGCGCGCTCCACCTTAGGCTGCATCACCACTTTAAGCAAGTCTGATTGCAGCCAAGCGCTGGCCTATATAATTTAAAAAAAAAAAAAAAAAAATTAAACTTACTACAGGTTTGTACGGAACCCTCCGAGCGCGAGTCCGCTTCCCACTTGGCCGGTTTTTTTTATTTATGCTCATGGTAATAACCATCGTTCGCTGTGATTGAGAGACGTTGACACCGTTCCGGTTAATTTTACGAGAATCAATTCGACTTTTAACAGGTTTATTAAGCAATCTTATGTTATTTCAGTTGTTTTGCATAATATTATTACCTACTAGCTGATGCCCGCGACTACGTCGGCGTGGATTAATGTTTTTCGGTACCCACGGGAACTCTTTAATTTTCCGGGATAAAAAGTAGCCTATATGTTATTAACACACAATATAATCGCAAAGATCTAACACACTTAGATAATATTGGATAGAAGCAGGCGTTACTTTGCGGAAATCCATGACAATGAAAATACCCTCAACCCTCAATTTGAGGGTATTTTTGAGGGATTATGTGGTGTGGTGAATGTTGCAGGCATCAGGTTTAAGATACTCATTGTACCACATAGATTTGCCTTCGGTGGCGGATTATAGCGAATTAAAGTTCTAGTTTTTTCATTTACACTTAGATAACAAATACATTGAACGATAATTGTTGCAATAGTATAAACTGATGCGCAACCACTAACGCCTGCCTCAGAGATTAAGTTTCTACCGACAAAGAATAACATTAACAATTTAGAATAATAATATAAGTTCACATATGAGAATATAATCCATATCCATAATCCATTAACCTGGACAATCAAAGATGGCCACGAGATTTTTTCGTAAATTTTCAATTGTTTTCTACTGGTAGGTAATTTATGGGGTTAGTAGTTAGAAGATCTCTCTCACTCTCTCTCTGCGTCGTATTCCTCATTACTGAGGGTCGTGACCCCATTCCATTAATCACATAATGGTAGGAGTTTTCTTGGGATTATAATGCGGTGGGTTCCCACGTCCTTCCGCATACTACTCGACTAAGAGTATTAAAACTCTAAGGTTTGTTACGATTATCAGATCATTAGTGATAATAACAGGGACCGACAGCTTAACGTGCTTTCCGGGGCACGGTGGAAACGAAACCCATCCAGTTACCGGCTTGGGTCAACGTTGCTTTACAATCGCAATCGACTTATAGACGTTGTCACAGCTAGGCCATTCGTCCCTAGAAGATAATAATAATAATAATAATATTATTAGGTACGTCTACCTATGAGAGCCTTAAACATCATGAGAACCATTAGTAATTAACCACATTTTAACGATTTCTTCGTAGACGCACTTCACTTGTATTGACAGGCGGGTTTCCCTGTCGGCCCGTTTGATCTCGATGATTTGACAAAACGCCTGTTTGACACCGACACATAGGTTTTCTCAGCGACAAGTGAAAAAAAAGACGACAAAAGCCGAGTGATTCGTTAATCGCGAGGGTGTCGGCTACTAATGGGGAATTGGGATGGAACATAGAAAACTATGGAGCATAGGGTCTATTAATAATTATATTAGTCTTTTTAAAGTTTTTTTAGAGCAATACTTACTCGACTTTAGTAAATTCTTAGTGCTTCTAATGTATTAAATTCCATACCAAGAACTTTATTTTTTTTAAAGTTTACAAACTAGTAGGTATTCCGATCCAGTTATAGATTTAATTTTTTCCCTACTTTGGTAGATTACTTTACCGACTGGCAAAACTATTCATTCATAGACTACCTACCTGTCATTTCTATCAGTTGTCCAACACAGACACCTTTGAAGGTTATGCGCTAGTAAAAGTAAATATTTTTTTGATCTTATTGATCTGGTTTCGCATCTTAATAAAGAAAAAACCAGCAAAACGTTCAACTTATACTATTCTACCATTTAATTTATTAGTCTACCATTTGAATGTTTTTTTATTAGATTGGCCACCGTAGCCCGAATTCGGTCGGGAGGAAATAATTATTTCCTTCACAAGCAGACACGGAGCCTTAGAAAGGATTTAGATAAATTATACCTGGCTAATATAAAACCCCAATAGGGATGATGCCTATATCAAAAATAAATGATTTGTAACTTATTATTAAATAGATGGTCTTCCAAAAGACCTAAAATTCACATCCTCGGTTATTTTTAAGATTGATAACCATTTTAATTTTTAAAATATAAATTAAAGAAAAAAAGTGCGTTCAAATTTTATGACGCCACAACAGTGAATTTCATACAAATTCCATACTAGCAGCGTGTTTTAAAGTTTAATAGAGTTGCTGATTTGATTGGGTTGTCATCAGCAAACATAAAAAGCATAACAATAAGACCGCTCCATGACTTCTGTCCTGTCTATCCCCCGTCAGCGACTGCGCCTTAATGAACTTCCAAATGGAAGCTGCACGTATCAATGCCAATCAGATATTATTTATCGGAACATCAAGAGAACCTAATGGTAGCGCTGATGATGCTTTCACAATGACCCGCCGGATAAAAGGTGTGAAAGGTGAGATTAGGGAAGCGGCCAACGTCATTGTCATAGCTATGTCTACCTGTTACGAAATGCGAGGTCTCATGGGACACCCGATAGAAGCCAAAGCAGACAAAGGACGGTAAATAGTCTTAGGACGTGCCCGTAACTTCGCCTGCGTGGTTGTAGATTTTTGAACTCTTTGATTTTCCGCGTAAAAGAAGCCTTTCCATGTCCGTTTCCGGAATTCAACGTAATATCTGCTGGGCGACCGCGTATCTCTGGCAGCTACAGTGTAACGATCGCAATTACCTCTGATTGGATAACACTCTTCCACTATTGGACAAAATCCATTGACGCAGCAAGAATACCATAAATTTAGCCAATCACAACAATTGATACTGTAACAATGATTGATGCAGAAGATACGCAGTCGCCCTGCTGTATCAAATAACGTCAAAATCAGTCGAATGGTTCGTGGAAACGTAGCAGACACCCTTTCGCATTTATACTTACGCGTACGTGTAAGTCATTATAGCATATTTATTCCCCATTTTGGTCCAAACATCTATTCGATTTAGATTACTTCGATTAAAAATCAAGAAAATCAGGGGAATTGTTACATCTCATTACCATATATAGGTATTGATATAATATTATCTGAGTATTCGTTTGGCAATTATGTAGAAACTGATGTATTGGCATACACACAGTCATATTACACGTCATATACCTACAGCAAATAGTCGGATAAAAAATGATCTCTTTGTTATCCCTCAAGAAATAATGACAAATTTTTGGTCATCGGAACCCATCGCCCGCGCGATGAGTTTCGTTTTCAATCCAAATCCATATTTCATGACGGTCGCTTTCTTCCCCCGGGCTCCAGATGATGCTGCTATTTCGGGAATAAATCAAAGATCCACGTTTTTAATTATATCCCGTAATGACCGCGTGACGTCCGCTCCGAGCGATACTTATGTTAATTTCTATAAAAGCTACCGCTTTGATATTTCTTTTGTCATTTGAGTGACCGCTAATGTGGAGATGGCTTTTACTCTCTTTATTCATCTTTTCATCAAGTTAAAAAATCTCATCCTTGATCTCTTCAATCATTCAATATTTATTTTTTAAATTTAGGTACACTTTACCTTTTACCTTTACTTTTTAGGTATTATTGACGTCCGAAACTTATAAAACATCATGCAGGTGATAAAAAATTACGGTATCTTAAAAGTTAACCTACGAGGGTTCCAAATGGGCCCTGATCTGAGAAGAGCTCACAGCAAACTCAACTCTATTAAGATAAATAATTTAAGAAATCATTATCAGAGACAGAGTTTTCATTTTTGGACATCTTGAGAGACTTTTATGTTGTACATTAAAATGCTGCAGTGATTTTCTGGAATAATATTTTAACTTATCTATTAATTAATGTTTTAGAGTACGTAAAGGATAGGTAATTGAGAATATTGTCGTGATTTTTGTTGCTCAATCGATCTTGTCAAAATTTGTTACAGAGATAGCTTGGCTGCATTACTACACCGGACTGGACAGCAGTCAGCAAAGTCCTTTAGAGTTAGCCCTTCTGTAACCAAATAAGGGAATTAGCCGCGGCGAAATGTCTCCTTAGAAAGTTTTGACATTGAGTATTGACTCAATCATGATCAAAATAGTTGAGTGGTATCTACCAGAGTATAATATAGACTACTAGCTGATGCCCGCGACTCCGTCCGCGTGGATTGAGGTGTTTGAGGTGTATGAAAAATAGATAGTAGCCGATTCTCAGACCTACTGAATATGCATATAAAACTTCATAAAAATCGGTCAAGCCGTTTCGGAGGAGTATGGTAACTAGCATTGTGATACGGGAATTTAATTTAAAAGAAAGATTTTTAGGAAATAAGCACAGAACAAAAATTCTTATAAGATTGTTAAACACAGTTTCATTCCACAGTAGTGCAGCATCTATATCTAGGGTCCACACGATGACTTGCAGCAGCCGAAGGTCTGACGATGATGTATGTGCGGTGCGTAATGAGCGCCGGGATCTGTCGGGACCGGCTCTACACTATGTGCTAATGGACCTATTTACCTATCTACCTACACACGCTTCTAGTACATACCTAGGTATCTTAAGTACAGATTTTGCCCAAAATCTAGCCGAAAATGGTACGTAAATTTAGTGAATTAAGTGCCGTTCACCCTTACTTCATTGAATTGGTGATGGAACGGTGACTCCGCACTTATTTAGTAAATATAATAAGTCTATGGTGTATAGCGTGTTCGCAGCTCCCTCTAGAAGGGCGAACTATGTCAAGCGAGTCGCATTGGGCCGCTGGATTCAGGCGGTGAAAGATCATGAAAGGTCCTTGTAAAAGACATTATGTTGAGTTTAATAAAAAGATAATTTTCTATCTGCATAGTCCGCGTCCTGGGTATCCATATTCCATATATGTACAGATTCAGTTTTATCCGAAATCTAGCCTTATGCACAGAATCCATACTAATATTATAAATGCGAAAGTGTCTGTCCGTCTGTCTGTCTGCTACGTTTTCACGGCCTATCTGTTCTACCGATTTTGATGAAATTAGGCACAGGGGTAAGTTGTATCCCGGAAAATTCAAGAGTTCCCGCGGGAATCAAAAATCTTTATCCACGCGGACGAAGTCGCGGACATCATCTAGTAGGTAAATAAATCTCGTTAATTGAATGCTGTTCACGCTTATCTGATTAGAACAATGGTTTTAATGCAGGTTGTAAATACACAATAGCTTAGATTCACCAGCGTCCTTAAATTACGACCTTCCAAATATTTCAACCACCACAATAATTATATAAATCTTTAGCATTAAATAATCATAATATCTGTTCTGTCTCTTTCTAGGAGAACAATTATGTCAATGAGTCAGTCAGTCATGAGTGGTAATTGAGCTATGAATAGTATAAAATAATCCCTTATGTGGAATTTTCTGAGGTATCTGAAAATTGTACTCATTCTATCCGTGTGTTATATTCCTCATTACTGAGGATTGTGACCCATTTCCATTAATCACTCAGTCGGAAGTTTACCTGAATTTTAAAACTCAAAAGCCTTTTTTTTAAACTTCTGTGCAACTTTCCACGCATAGTTTTCTTATAGATAATCACTCAGAGATCTACCCGTTCCTCTCTCCACAGAGTGGCACGATTTGTCACAGGAGTTGTATGTAATGGAGCACTTGACAAATGATGCCTAGCCTAATGACGCGGAACGGTTATTAGGACCAGATCACTCGTTAATATCACAGTCTAGGAGATCTTACCTACCAGTCGTTCGGCGTCTAGATAGAGTTGTGGGATGACAGGTACGATCAACGTCAAAAGTCCATACATAGCTTAACTGCTAAAACTGTGTGCAAGCAATCTGAATCACTTATCCACACAAACATTGACCACCTCCGTGGCGCAGTGTGTAGCGCTGTTGTGTTAACGTGCGGAGGTCCCGGGTTCGATCTCCGGCGGGGTCAATTTGTGAATTTATAACTTCTGAATTTTCCCTGGTCTGGCCTGGTGGGAGGCTTCGGCCGTGGCTAGTTACCACCCTACCGGCAAAGACGATTTAGCGTTCCGGTGCGATGCCGTGTAGAAACCGAATAGGGGTTTAATATGTCATGCCCCTAGTAGGTTAGCCCGCTACCATCTTAGACTGCATCATCACTTACCATCTGGTGAGATAACAGTCAAGTGCTAACTTGTTGTGGTTAAAAAAACATAATATTGTGTCCAAAATATTTACCTTCATTTAACAACTTTAGGTTCAAACCATTATGCAATACTATTTAGATTATTGCTATAAATTGTCAACTGTGTCAACCTACATCATTAATAGTATAGTAAGTGTAATGGTGACTTTGTGACGGACAAGTCATTTTGTTTGCTTATTCTATATAGACTTTTGACGTCAACTTTACATGACGTAGAAAACTGGCAGAATTTTCAATGAAAAATCTCTAATGTCAAATTAGTATGCAGTTTACACACAATAGGTTGAGAGAGATTTATAGAGAACTTGCGAATGCCCTCGACTTCGGCTGCGTGGTTTGTGGTTTTTTGGTTCCCGTGTGAACTCTTTAATTTTCCGGCATAAAAAGTAGCCTATGTGCTATACCAGACTATAATCTATCTCTGTGCCAAATTTCAGCCAGATCCGTTCAGTCGTTGGGGCGTGATTGAGTAACAAACATCCATACATCCATACATCCGTACATCCATACATCCATACATCCAGACATCAATACATCCATACATTCATACATCCATCCAAACTTTCGCATTTATAATATAAGTATGGAAGTATGGATATAGATTACCGGACCACTAGGTGCTACAACTGTCTGTCAAGTGTATGGGCGTCGACCCACTGTATAAATATTACACAGCCACACTTACACTGTGTTAATAATGTCGCGTTTAAAGGGAAACCTGGGTGGCAGATACCATAGAAAGCAGCTAATGGTGCTTAGTGATTAATTTTCCTTTACCTTGATTTACTGCGTACCACTAAAGTTATAATTACCTTGTCCCTTTTTGACTTCTTGTTTAATAGTCTAGAAATTCTGCCACACGTTCCAAAATGCAAGTGTCCAATCTTGGCCGATTAACTTTTTTTTATTCCACTACAAGATATAGACCTATTACACTACACTTTTGCAAGGGACCCTAAAACCTGAATCAGTGTAGTGTAATAAAATTTAGGAAGAAAGGGTCCCTAATTCGATCCTTATTGCTGTGTAATAAGCGACTAGGTCTATCAGCCCTCGACTGCAATCTCAAGTAGTGGTTATAGGCCTATTACAGCCTTTTCAGGGCCTTGTGGTAAGGGATGGCGTGGCCGCTAAATAGAGCGTCGCTCTTTACACAGCATTAAGGACCTATTTAGGGACCCTTTGTCCCTATATCTTATTACACTACACTGTTTCAAGTGTAAGGGTCCCTGTGGAAAGTGCAGTGTAATAGGCCAATTAGTTTTAATGCAGTCTAAAGAATAAGGTAGCGAGCTAACATGTTAGGTCTTACGGTTTTTGACGTTTGATAAAGAGTTACTGATTTTACTTTACTTATTAAGTAGTAGAATACCCAAATAAATACCAAAGTAAAAAGTAGGCACCGGACAAGAAAAAACCCCTGGCAAACGAATAATCCACAGAATAATGAATATCAGTCCCACACTTTGCTCATAATATAATAATTATTACATCTCAAAACCCCTCCGAGTTGAGACGATCCGCCAACGTCATCACTTCACCAAGTCCGACCCGCGGGTGAATAGTGAAAAAGACATTATTCCAAATTTGAACTGTAATTTATCAAGCTCTGATCCATTCCTTTGACCCACCATGTTATGACAAGATGAAATATATCCGCCGATGATATTCCAAAATCCAATCTTAGATACATTTGTGTTACATTTTTAAATGTTTTTTTTTTCTTTTTTTCTTTTCATCGCGGGGGGGACACGACAAAGGTTCCGTCGTATTAGTGATGTGACATCCGACGTACAATGTATCGATGAGTAATAGCCGAGGGACGTAGGGTAATATGACTTTTTTATTATTGTTTGCTTTGGCGTGTATAAATGGTTTTTAGTTGGCTACTGGAATGTCATTGTCGCTATAAAGTTAATTACGGCACACATTTTTTTGTAAACTATAAAAAGAACGTAAAAACAGTAAATTGAAATTACCTACTGCTGATTATATTAATAGGCATGTTTTGCGTATGTGCTTTGCACACGAATGTCACAGTTGTTGACGAATCATCAAAGACAAGATGCTTGGTCTAAGTTTAATTAGAAAGCGTGCTTAATTTTATTTATTACTAGCTAAAGCCCGTCATGCATTGGTAAGTACTATAAAAGAGACTCATCAAGAAAGTCCTCAAGACCCAAAGGGCGGATGGACTCGGTGAACATAGGTTTACAAATAAACAAGGTTTAACCAATTAAAGTCATGTTTTTATATTTTTTACTAAATTATTTAAAAAAAATTTTAATTATAAATATTCTCTCTCTTTAGACTCGCTGTGCCTAAGTTAGCGCTGCAGTGAAATCACTGCCGCGTTAATTTCACTATTTGTTATTTCGGTCATAAGTCATAACCATCGACTACAGAAACACGTTTTTTTTTCTATTAGTGACAATAATTTTGTTATTTGTTCACAATCCCAAGACGACTCGGCAAGGTCACCTTCAGTCATAAAGCTTGAAGCTTGGCTCCAGAAACATGTTTTTTTTTCTATCAGTGACGATAATATTGTTATTTGGTCACAATCTCAACATGACTCGGCGGTGTCATCTACAGTCATGAAGCTTGAATCTCGGCTCTAGAAACACGATTTTAATTTTCACAAAAATCAAAATTCAAATGTCTTTTATTCAAACAAACTTTTACAAGTACTTTTGAATCATCGAGTGACCATTGGTTCGGAATGGAACCTACCGAGAGGAACCAGCAACTCAGTGGCTGATGTTTTGAAAAAAGACAATATAATTTCATGATTCGGTGACGATAATACTGTCCTTTGATTACCATCCCAAGAAGATTCAGCGGTGTCACATTCAGTCATGAAGCTTGGCTTCAGAAACACAATTAAAATGTTTCTATCAGTGACGCTCCGGTCCAGACACAATGGTGCCGATTCTGTAATGTAACATCTCTAAACTAAACCAAAATGGCAGCTTTAAATCTAGTTCTGTCCCTTTCCGTAGGGAGTATTATGAAAGGGTTAGCAATATTTATAATGCTCTAATTTTAGTTTAGTTTAGAGATTGTGCACTACAGAATCAGGCCCACTATTTAAATGTTTCTATCAGTACGATAATATCTCATGACTTGTGCCAATAAAGCGCCGCCGGCTCGACACAAAGGGAACCGCGATCGTTTGCGGCGCGGCCTTCATTGTACGATGACATTCACAAAAACAATGCTACTCGACAAGAACATGGAAAATATTTAGAACTATTTTTCTTGAAAGCTTCCGCGAATGCCTATTTAAAATTAAATTTGGAAATTACTTCATTTTTAAGCATACTTATACATTTTTTATTTTTTTAATGAAAATAATACACTTGAACTTAATGCTAGCTAGCCTAACCTAATTACTATATAAATCATGCCCACGTGGAATGGTGGCAAGAATGCTGGCTGCATTTCCGCGCTGGACAGCCAGGCTGATCCTTTGCGCAAAAAATGAGCCAGCCCTTCTGTTACCAGATGAGGCAATTAACCGCGGTGAAATATCTCGCAAAAAATTTTTGCCACTAAGACTCCACGGCCCAAGGGTCTCCACGGCAAACGGAACAAAAAGCATATAAATTAAAATTTTCTATGCATTTTCACAGTGTGAAAATAAAATAATAAAATCTAAATTCTTACAGTATTTATTTACACCATAATCATATTTTAGCAAGAAACAGTGCGCCGAATTGCACTTTCCTTCTTTTTGGAAAGCGGTTAAAAAAGCTTAAAGATAGATTCATTATTATAATAATACCAGCTGATGCCCGCGACTTCGTCCGCGTTGGTTAAGGATTTTTTGATTCCCGCGGGAACTCTTCAATTTTCCGGGATAAAAACCACCAAATTGAGGATTGTACCAAATTTCATCAAAATCGGTTGAGTAGTTGGGCCATGAAAGCGTAGCAGAGAGACAGAAACACTTTCGCATTTATAATATTAGTATAGATTAGTCTCTTTAAATAGCTATTCTAATGTTAATTGTGTTAATATTTCTGTGTTCCACAATAAGATTTTATAACTATTCAAAGTAAAGTTAATTAAATTAAATTAATTTATTAGTGCTTCAAAAAGCTTGAGTCATCTGCAGCATAACATCCATTGTTAATAATTACATATACTTATTCACTTGCATTTACATATATTATAATATCACATCGCATCTACACATTCCAATTATACTACAAATCCTCGTGAAATAAAAATCGAAATTGTAATTTCCTGGCAACAACGGCTGATCGAGGGACAACAATTTGCGGTCACCGTCTGATTACCAATACGAAAGCCTAACCAAAACAACCAATTATTATCCCGATTCAAAATCCAACCATATTTTTGAAGGCATAAGTTTTAAATTTCATTGGGTGCTGTTGTCAAGTTAGGGTCCCATTAGGGTTGTTTCGTTTAGTCAAAATTCGTCACGTTGCGGACATCTGTCGCCGGCTGTAATCGAATTGATGATCGCAAGAATCAATCGATGTTGCGTAATTCGACGATGACAATTTCGTTTCGATTATTCGAGCGTGATTATACGTTATTATGGTTACAATATTTTCCATTATGACCTTTTTTTTTAATCGAAATAATGACTTGTGTGACGTGAGTTCTCGATTTTTAGCACTAACTAGAAAATAGATTTATGGTTTTTTTGTGAGTAAGTACGCAATATTATGTACATAAAATATACCTAATTCATAAAGGATTCAGTGGGCTTAAAGCAGTAATATTTTATAATTGACGTTTGATGTGACGTATCAGAATAAGGTTTAAAATTCTGAACCAAGAGGGTCAACAAGATTAAAATAATACTGCCTTAAGCGATAGTAGTACCTAAGCCCTCCGATTCTGAATTTGAAGTGTATGTTGTATTATGTATATTTACACTGTACCTAAATTTACCTATTTAATAATAAGATGTAGAATATAGATACAGACAGACAGATGCACATCTAATAATAATAATCATCATTAATTCTTATTGTTTAGCTTCAGGCAAGGCTTTGGTATATTGATGTAAGCGTTAGTAGAAGCTGACATCTTTTGTACGCTCAGATAAAAAGCAAAGAAATAGAAAACGTAATATGGTCTATATCAAAATTTCGTTAAAATTATTTTAACCGCTTGATTAGTAATGGATCTTTTAAAATAAAATAACTGATGTGCGAGTTCATCAAGCTCATAAAGTTGCATTTTCCGCACCCTCACGGCGTTGATTAATAAGCCGCAAATTGAATAAGCCTTCTTTGACAGCATCAATTTTCCCGCCGCTTACACAGAACGGAACCCCCAAAAATCCACTTACGGGGTCTATTTGAAATTTCGATCGACCCCAACCTTGACACCTCACATCAATTTAAGATGTAAATTGTCAAAGCGAAATTAAGGCAGGGCTACATGGAGAAACGCCCGGAGCATTTCCATACCTAATAAAAAAATTAAAGAGTTGAGTTACACAGGGATGAATGTAAAAAAATTGATATTGAACAGCTCTTTAAGTTTCTGTAACATTTTAAAATCATTAGTAGGAAGCTGTAAAATTATCTATATTGTAAAATTAAAAGGTTCACTAACATGATAATAGTCGTTAAAGCCCGCCAACCTGCATTGGAGCAGCGTGGTGGGTCTAACTTCTAAGCTCTAGTTCCCTCACCCCTACGAGAGTGGAGTCCTTTGCCCAGCAGTGAGACGTTAATGGTATTTAGCCGATGGTAGATATGGAATCTAAAAAAATATATTTCTTGTTAAGTTGGCTCAATATAAATGCTGTTTATTGGTAACAAAATCACCAATGTAAAACTCGATTTATCTCAAGTTTTTAAGTATACATTCGTATTTACTGTATCTTTAATTCTAGCTGTTGATTAGAGATGTTGATAAAGTTTTAAAGTTGTCACAACTCGGAAGCAATGCTTTGCGGATATTTCCAACGATAAACCAAGTATGCATTAAAATAACCTTCAAATTTTATTACCTATTGAACATACTAATTGTGCCCTTTTCTATAATGATACTCGATCAACTTTTATTGCGCTAATTTTCCACCTTTTTGGGCACCTATACCTAGGACTTACTTGACGAACTAATTATGTTTTTTTTTGTTTGAAAGCGGACTAAATCGAGGATGACGTTTAAGAGTTCGTATATTATAATGTTCTAAATTATAAGTATATTATAGTGTTCTAAATTATTCTTCGCCTTATTATAATAAAAATAAATAGTTGAAGAGGTCCATGTAACCACGGCAGTAAGGGTTGACGCGTCGTTTCGTTTTGCATGGGCCCGATTGTCTCGTACGTCAAATTGTCACGGCCTGCCGACGTTGATCGATGGATGCACCTGCCAACCCTGTAATATAAACACTTCTAAAAACTTCAGGCTATTATAATCTTTAATAAAATGCTTTTAAAGAGTAAAATGCTGCAGATGTACGTCACGGATCTTAGTTACTTCAGTGTGCAGAAAAGGTAAGGAGGAAACTTGATTTATATTATACGAAGTTTCAAACTGCGGGATTGATTGAATGTTGAGTTGTATTTTTATAACGAAGGGTTATTGAGAAAAGTTCATCATTATTTTTATTACCATTCCGATGATATACTTCGAATTTATTATTACAAATTGTGACACTCAATAATATTATGAAAGTTTTAAACATTGCAAAAAAAAATGAATTTGAAGTTTCTCGTTGAAACTTTTGGTCGACCAATTTTGAGACTTCAGTACCCTTACTATGAGATTGATCGAATTTGAAATAAATCTCACTAAAGTGAGGTAAAAGTAAGCTCCTCCATACATCTACAACCAGCGCTCCAAGCGGAAACATGGTGAACAAAAAGTCACCGAGTCATTCCCACTCCAAGTGAAATTCGATGAGACAGATCGAGTTTATAACTCACCAAACGTACAAAAAATACGATATGACTAATGTCATTTGCCATTTTGGCACTCCGAATGTTACGTTTCACACCGATTGACATCTCAAACCGAATTTTAAACCGAGAGAAAGAACAAGTCACGAATGCTGCAAGGGTCTTTTTTTATCAAAAAATAGGCTTGCACTTGATGACAATCATGCTTATTACGATATGCCTATTCAATCTTGCCTTGAAGGTTAACGTTGCAGAGAATATATGGACTGGTAGAGTATTCCACATCCTGGTGGTTCGTGGAAACGTGTGGTAGAACGGTGACGGAGAAACAAGGTTGAAAAGTTCCTGAGCACACTCTCCAAAGTATATCCGACATTTTATATTTTAGTGTGTCGTCTTTTCACAATTTTAGCACGGAACCCTAAGCAGTAAACTCTTTGAATCCGTGACATTCACAAATCGTCTTAAGATCGATGACACTATAAGATATCAACTCAAAATCGTGATTATTTCAAAATAAGATAAATTAAAATCTCTTCCGTGTAATGCTCCTTGTACAACTTTTGACATAAATAAATATGGTCATAAAGGAATAGGTATCTCCGAATCAAATATTATTCTTGGCCCGATGTCATCGAAATAAAATAGAGTTCCAATACAATCTCGTTCGATGACGCGACAATTCTTTTGTCATAATACTATATCATAATCCACGCGGATCATAAGAAAATATAGGTGAATTTTGAACCTTATTACCAAGAAAATAATGTATAAATAGAGGTACTTAAAATAATATCATGATAAGAGATATGGGGATTTAAAATTAAGACCACCCAAAAATGAGATTGAATGAGCTCATTACGTCAACATTATGTTGTCATAGTGAGTTTGAACGCGAGTGACAGGTGGTATCGAAAAAATTACCATATACTATCCAGAAGTTAAGTGATAAGTACATTTTTTTTCTGTTCTTTACATTTTTTTATCCACTACAAGTTAGACCTTGACTGCGATCTCACCTGATGGTAAGTGTAATGTAGTCGAAGACGGTAGCGGGCTAACCTGTTAGAGGCATGGCAGTTATATTAAACCCATACCCCTATAATAGTTTCTACACGGCATCGTACCGGAAAGCTAAATCGCTTGGCGGCACGTCTTTGTCGGTAGGGCGGTAACAAGCCACGGCCAAAGCCTCCCACCAGGCCAGACCAGGGAAAATTCAGAGGGGAATTAGAGCTTAGACCCACCACGCTGCTCCAATGCGGGTTGGCAGGTTTTAATAACTTTTATCATGTTAGTATAATAACCGGGACCGACGGCTTAACGTGCTCTCCGAGGCACTCTCTCTGAAACACCGCCAACTTCCTAACTCCGGGCTAGTAATGAGAATTTCTAGTCAGAAAAACCCAATACTTAATGATGGCCCGACCCGGGACTCGAATCCGGGAACATGCCAACCACTGGACCAACGAGGCAGTCCTCAACACAATATATTTATTTAATTAAATACTATAAAATTAGTAGGCACATAAAAACAGCAAAATAGAACAATAATAATTAGACTTAGTACAATGCTACAGACACTTATGTACTAGTTTATAGAGTTAAATCTTGTAAGATGGTACGGAATCCTTCGAGCGCGAATCCGGATCGCATTTGACCAGTTTTTATTTTAGTCACTGCCTACTACACTAGCGGCACGCTATGATGGCCGGTTTGACACATTACAATAGTGATGTGGAATGTCAATTTATTCTCGAACAAAAAACAATTAAGTTTTGTTTTTGTACCTGATTAAATAGGTTTAATAAAACAAAAATGTATATGTTTATTTAATTTATTTGAACGAACTGAATATTTGAACGAAAATGAATATACATACTTTATATGCACACAAGAAACATATGAATACAAAAGATACCAAAAAAGGTGCCACAAAAGGCCATAATTAATCAGATTCGTCCATACTACTATTTTCACTGTCGTCACTGCTATCATCACATACATTAATAATTATATGTTCGTTTTCTATAATATTATCTATTTTCACATCTCTTTCATAATCTTCCCTTATTAATTTAACAGTTCTATTCACAACCTTTTCCCAGTCTCCTTTAGTCACATGTTCACAAGCTTCTTCTAATAATTTTAGCATTTTTTTTGTGGTAAATGGGGGTTCTGTATTGTGTCTTGCAGCATATCCCTTAATTTGAGCCCACACCAACTCAATCGCATTATACTCACAATGGTAAGGCGGTAACCGTATAACTCTGTGCCCATGTTCTAATGCTATTTCGTCAATGACGTATCGGATCTTGGTTGGTTTGTTTTCTTTTAAAAGACGTACTAATTCCGCTTTTAACATATTCATGTTTGCATCTACGCCATTTTTACGAAGCCATGCGACGATATCAGCTTTCTTTTGGGATTGGGCAGGTGGCTTGTCAATTTGCATCGAGTGGTATGGGGCGTTGTCCATAATTATAATAGATGGTTCAGGGAGGCTACACAACATTGAGGTAAACCATTCAGTAAACTTTTCTCCATTCATGCCTTCATGATAGTCTCCAGTGGTTTTTGACGCAAAAGCCATGAGAGAACCTTCGACAAACCCGTTGATGGTTCCGGCGTGACAAATTATAAGTCGCGATCCTTTTCCTACAGGAACTTTGGAAGTAGATGCTGCTGTGTCATCGTTCCAAGAACGGCCTACAGTATGGTTAGCATTAAGCCATGTTTCATCCAAGAACACAACATTTTGCCAATTTTTGATTTCTTTCACTTGCCGTAAAAAAGTATACCTTGCCATCGCTATATCAAATCTTTCCATCAATATTTTGCGTTTGTTACATTTTTTGTATCGAAATCCAATGGTCTTCAAAATCTTCGTTAAAGAACTTTCCCCACCGAAGAATAATCCAGCTTCCTTCAGTGAATGCACCAACTTTTTTCTTGTTGGATACTCCTTCTGTAAATAGTAGCCGTAAACATGTCTTCGGATAGCATCGGCATCAAAGCTATCGATGCCTACGACTGGTTTTGCTCGTTTTCTCTTTTTTGGTGTGTGAAGTTTATTTTCTTCTGTGCCAGTCTCGCCATATTTTTTTTTAGTTATCCGTCTAACAGTTCGTTGTCCAATATTAAGCGCATCAGCTACGCGTTCAACCACTGACGTTATAGGTAAAATTGGCCCTCCATTTTGAGCTTCACGATCGAAATAGTTACGAAGGCGTATTACGAACTCACGTGTCTGACTATTTAGAACAGTTCTCTGCGTACGTTCGGTCATATCGACGAAATCCACAACAAAGGGCTTGAACAGAGTCCAAATTAACGAGCAAGGGTCAACAGTAATGCAGTATCAATATTTGAAATCCAAAGCCAGGTCAAAACTATATCACAATCGCATTGCACTGACAGTTTATACTTTTCGAAGCAACGTCAATTCGAAACTGCTTTGTTTTGCATTGAGCATTGACGCGAGTTTGCCGGAGGTAGTAGTTGTGCTAGCCAGCGATCCTATGTGACGATCGTATTAGATTCCATTTTTAAAAATTTATTGATATTTTTTTGCGATTTCAGAGGTTTGTCCACATAGTGAAAATTGTTCATATTCACAAGTACATTCACCCCTTAAATGGTGCAAACTAATTTTTCTACACTTGTATACATTTAAGAAATCAATTTAATAAATAAATTTTGAGTCCAAAACCTAAAACTACATTCGATAAAATTTATGAATCTCTGCACATCACTATCATCAATAAAGTAATACAATTATTTCCTTCAAAGTCGTTATCAATTAATACGGAACTTCATGAGAAACTACATTCGATAAAATTTATGAATCTCTGCACATCACTATCGTCAATAAAGTAATACAATTATTTCCTTCAAAGTCGTTATCAATTAATACGGAACTTCATGAGCGGACAAACGTCAAACCGGCCATCATAGCGTGCCGCTAGTTTAGGCTATCACCTATCACCGCTTTGTACTCTATCTATCATTAAAATAAAATCTATAATTACAGATGCGGACGGTGGACCAAATTCGTGGGATCTAATAACAAGTGACGTCACTCTCAAAGGGGACAATGGCGAATCAACGTCAACTGTCAATGGACCCCTCGGCGTCTTGTGGAATAAGGACCAGCTCCAGTTGAGCCGTGGAATGACATGGCTGGCTCTTCGAATACCGCGCGTTTTGCACTAAAGTACCTCATGTACAATTAGATACAGCGTACATACATACCAGACTTCGCGAGGTTTTAAAAGGCGGAGATTCTCGAAATCTTTTCTCAGGATTTGAAGTCTAGTGCACTTTTCAGGTTTTCAACTACGTTAATTCATAACAATACCGCCAACTTCCTAACTCCGGACTAGTACAGATAATTTCTTGTTAGAAAAACCCAATACTTGTTACCCGGTAGGATAGTAGTTGACCATGCTAACTAGACTAACAAGGCATTCGAAATATACATAGCTATAGGACAAGGTGTCTATTTTAATCATGGTTCTGCTGAGAAAGCCAGCAAGAAACTCAGCAATGCAACTTTGCATTTTTATACGACTGCCTGAAAAAAGGAGTATGTATGTATGTTTGTATGTATGTATGTATGTATGTATGTGAGTTTGTATATTCCACCATAACTTCTATACGCCTGCACCGATTTTGATAAATAAGGTATCGTTAGAATCCTTAGCTTATTCCGGGTGACATACGTCAGTAAAAATTTTAAAAACAATTGATGGGGTGACCATGGTCCCGCATTAAAGGCTAAAGTTGAAAAAAACAATTCGAAAATAAGATTAACTATATAATCATTATCTAGAAAACGATGAGTAGATTCCAAAAATATATAACACTATAGTTCAATATCCAGTGATTCACAAAAAAAAATATCATTTAATAAAAATGTGAATAAGATTCTAATTTACCTAGATTAATTTAGAATTTTAACTTTTTAGTTCGTTTTTTGGTAGGGCAGTCGTTTTTAATTTTGTCTTGTTCAATAATTTTGGTCAACCAGGCATTTTTCTGTCCCTAGTGTGTACGCGCTCTTTCAAGATGTGACATGGCTCTACCAGACTGGTCGGCTCGATGACTAGCGGTTCCGCTGTCGCCTGCCCACTCACCGCTAATGATAATATTATCTCTGAGAGCAATCTAGAATGTGTTATTTTGATTTGCGAATGGCTTTGTCTAATTTAAATTAAACGAGTTACGGTACTTCTTAATGTAATTTGAAGAGGTCTTTTTGCGGTTGCAAGATTGCTCGACCCTCGGGTGTATGTTTTGGCGTAACAGAAGACTTCGTTCATGGGATTTATGTATGGTGAACTGAAGGTTTTAAAATAGTCCACTAAATGTGTTAATATAATCTGTCTCATTTCAAATTGGATATTTTACAATAAGTCAAATCAGCAACTATTTTTCATACGTCAAAACGCGCGCTTAGTATGGGATGTTTGTATGAAATACTGAACAGTGACGTCATCCATATTCGGCTCACTTTTTTACTTTAATCGATAGTGGCTTTTGAACATAAAACCAACAGCGGATGTGGATAATACGAGATTTGGGAGATTATCTATTTAATAATCACTAAAAAATAATTTATTTGAATAGCAAATAGCCAATTGCAAAGAATATCTTGACCAATTAATATGGCACAGAGAAAGCTTGCATTCCGGAGATGGACATATGCTTAGTTTTTACAACAATCAATAGTCCCATATAATTTCAAGTAAAAGGATTTTAAAGGGATTTCGGTTGAGAAGAAAAACACAGTGCCTTTAGCACGTAAAGCTGTTGGTCGTGCACCTAATCTCTCCCAATGTCGGTCTATGAAACAGAGCAAATCTCTTATGCAGAAGTCATTTTAATTCAACATCTCCTGAAGATGCTCTGGTGTCGAAGTGAAACGTACGTTGAGAATAATTTGGAAGATTTATGTGGTGTGGTGAATATTGCAAGATACACATTGCGCCACATCGGTTTATCTACTGTGGAGGATTATAGCGAATTAAATTTCAAGTTTCTTCAGTGTCATTTTTAGTGTTATATAACGTGACGCTATACGCTGCAAGTTACAGAAGTCAGATATCATAATACACCTACAAAAATGGTTTGGTTTGGACTGATCCTACGGCGACCATCTTTTGTAGACTAGAGCGTTTAGCGGTTTAAATTTCTGCAGTAAAGTAGGTGCATTAGATTATTTTCAACACTTTCTGAAATATTCCATTTATTATAGATATCTGCTTATAAAGAAGCGGCTGAATAAATTTATAATAATGTGATGATTTAATTGAATCCATTGTTACCGTAATGGATGCATTTTGCTATTGTCTTGTGACTAGATTGAGACTCGTTCATTTGCAGGCGATTATGACAATTATGGATTAACAGAATAATTGTGCTACCATACAATATAAAACCCGCCAACCCGCATTGGAGCAGCGTGGTGGGTCAAAGCTCTAATTCCCTTTCTCCTATGAGAGCGGAGGCCTGTGCCCAGCATTGAAAGAAAGAAAGAAAGAAAACGTTTTTATTTGATCACAATATTTAGTATAAGAGACTATCAAAATAGTTAAAGCAACAAAGTTGTGTGACCAAATATAGGTCTCCAGCTCCGCATCATGCTACAGCAGGCTGCAGCGTTGGTTTTAAGTGGAAACCTTGGGACGCTAATGGGCTGTAGTGGAAATGGTAATGGACAATGTAAAAAATAAATTTTATTAAATTGGCTTAACGAAACAAACACCTAACGGCAAGTAGTGATCCAGACTACGCACACTTATATTTTGGCAGATAAATTCTTTATTGCCACACAAACATAAAGATATGAAGTCTCAAAAAGTACAGAAAAGGTGCGTAAAGGCGTTCTTATCACTAAAAGTATATAGGTACCTGCATACAACCATGCAAACGTATAATTTCGTTCAAGACATGTGCGTTCCAACCAAGACCACATCATTGCCTCCCATACTTAGGCATTTTTGTCATCAAGCGCTGTCCTAGCCTACCATTATAAAGATAGCATTAAAACTACATAAATAGGAATCCCCTAAATTAAACTTACAAAATTTAGCTCCAGCAAATCAAATTGCATGTCATTAGCACTGTTACAAGTCAATTTATGCAACTTTAATTTACAGCACTGACAAAGATGTGACCGTGACACTTAGCTTTAGAGCTTAGATTTACTCAAGTATATCCTTTTATATTTCATCAACTCTTTAACTTACAATTGGTACAATATACAATAGCCAATACAATATACTGGAAGAACCGATCTCGTCCAATATCATCCCGTTCCCTCGAGATTATTCTTAACATCTAATGCAAGACACGAACCTTAGTTCTAACTCCAGCAGTATATTGAGACATAAATTTTTCATTTCGCCCGTGGCCACTTGTGATAACCTACTTGACCAGTGTCTCCCGAGGGATGCATAAAGGACTTCTCCTGTATAAGGAATCGCATATTTCATAAACGCTCTTCGAGGTATAGGGTTGCTGGGTGTAAAATTTTATCGATATGATAGTTATCGCTGTTTTGATAGACAGACATTTACCTAATACAATTTGCCAATTGATTAGATTGAAATATTAATATTTCAAAATATAATATTCACGATATATAAAACTAAGCGACGGCCCACGGCTGCGCTCTTGGTGGAATTTCCAAATATCTGCCTTAATTGTATGCATTATAAAGGCAATCCCTGTGCAAAATCTCAGCTTTTTGGGTCCAATAAGGCTTGGGCTAGGCGTTGATGAGTCAATCGATGAATGAGTGAGTTACCAATTTCTTTTGCAAGAGATGTAGCTAATAAGCTAAACTTGCCACTACCTGCATTGATGAGTGTATGTCAAATGGTATCGCAATAATTTTATGTTTCTTTAACACTTATTCTGATTTATGTGGGTTCAACATATTATATTGTCCATTAAAAAACAGCTATTTGAGGTATATTAAGTTTAAGTAACTGTTAACTATAAAAATATTTAGATATCAGACATCATGGTCCAATAAAAATAATAAAATGGGTAGGTAAGTCTACAAAATCGATCAGTTACGTTGCCAAAACAATAAACTTTGTAAACTTAATTGAAAAACCAAATTAAACTTTATAATAAAAGTTAATTTCCAAATCATATAACAGTTTTTCATTCGAATTATCGACATTATAATAGGAGCATCCCTAGCCGAAGCCACTCTGTTCACACCCCGAATTTTTTTGTACGTCGCACAAAGGGCTGAAGGGCTACCGGACGGGCACAATAATAAATATTTTGACGATAACACATAAATATTCCCGGTTTATGAATAACAAAACGGCAATGCCACGGCAAGGGTGGTAATTCCTTTCATTTTTATGGTCACTCCTGCCTTCTTATAAATCGTGGGCTATTTATTAGGGCAAAGGGGTCTTGCGATTTTTCTTGGCACTTAAACTTGATGGGGATATTTTAGGAAAATGCGTTCTGGTGATAAATGTTTTTTTTTTACATTTCATAATGCATAATTATAGCAGTTGTTTTTTCTGGCAAGTATTATTAAGTATTTAGTAATATAAATGATGCATAGTCCACAGCTGCAACTAAACAAAGGTCCCTTGGAAGGCCGTTTCTATGGAGATCCATAGGATATTTGCTTAAGACCCATACAAAAATATGCGTCCATTATTTTACCACCAAAAAAAAACCTCAATGCATGATATTTAATCACTGCTTATTAGATGATGCCCGCGACTTAGTCCGCGTGAATTTAGTTTTATCATTCTCACGGGAACTCCTTAATTTTCCGGGATAACGTTCTTCCACGGGATGCAACCTATCACTTTACAAAATATGATCAAAATCGGATTAAAATTTCTATTTCAATTCATTTATTTGTTCTGATTGTGTACAGTAATAATTGTTGTTGCTATTTATAATATGGTACCATACAATCTAAAACAAAAGATGACCGTCAAAGCGTAGCAGACAGACATACACACTTGCGCATTTAAAATATTAGTATGGTAGTATGGATTATCTAGATCATCATTTCAGCCGCTGACTCTCCTCTCAGGCTTAGATCATAGTAAAGTAAAGTAAACATTTATTTGGTAAAATATGGTACAGACAAGATGCTATCAGGATAATTAGTACAAGCATATTTTATCGTTACCGACGTCCAAATATTAAATTAATTTATGATTCTTATTTAAGAATTGAAGAATTCTTGTACCGAATAAAAACAATGATTTAGAAGATATTCTAACACCCCTTTTTTCAATAATGGTAGATTTAGTTCTTTCACATCATAGTTCACGCTTGCCAAATGCGGATCAATTGAGTATTTGACTACTAGTGAAATAAATTATTTTTTGTGATAATTAAATAAAGGATCTCCCAAAAGTCGTAATATCTACGTCCCTTGCTAGTTTTATTTTGAATAACCATTTTAAAGTATCGATTAAAGTAAAAAAAGTGCGTCGAACTTTGATGATGTCACAACTAAAAATTTCATACAAAATCCATGCGTTTTGACGTGTGAAAAAAAAGTTGCTGATTTGACTAGTTGACAAATACCCAATGGTCTAAGACAATCGTATTCATTTGACAGCTCATAACGTATAAATCGAACTTTTTAAGGGGCACTACATGCGTGCAAGCATCTATGACCTTTTTTTTTATCCACTACAAGTTAGCCCTTGACTGCGATCTCACCTGATAGAAGTGAAGATGCAGTCTAAGATGGTAGCGGGCTAACCTGTTAGGGGCACGGCAGTTACATTAAACCCATACACCCCTTTTCGGTTTTTACGCGGCATCGTACCGGAACGCTAAATCGCTTGGCGGCACGTCTTTGCCGGTAGGGTGGTAACTAGCCCCGGCCGAAGCCTCCCACTAAGCCAGACTAGGGAAAATTCAGAAATTACAAATTTCCAAACCCTGCCGGGGATCGAACCCGGGACCTCCGCACTGCGCCACGAAGGTCGTCTAAAACCTCCTCAAACAGGTCGAATTATACGTTTGACATACAATTACGATTACGATTTCCTTACTAAATGGGGGGGCAGATACCTCATTCATTCATTCACTACAGCCCATTAACGTCCCACTGCTGGGCACAGGCCTCCACTCTCATAAGAGAGGGAATTAGAGCTTAGACCCACCACGCTGCTCCAATGCGGGTTGGCGGGCTTTAACCACTATTATCATGTTAGTGATAATAACCGGGACCGACGGCTTAACGTGCTCTCCGAGGCACGGGGGTGAAACACCGCCAACTTCCTAACTCCGGGCTAGTACTGAGAATTTCTAGTCAGAAAAACCCAGCATTTAATTATGGCCCGACCCGGGACTCGAACCCAGGACCTCGTCGGCCGCAGTCGAATTTGCGAACCACTAGACCAACGAGGCAGGCAGATACCTACTATGTACTAACTAAGTAGATAGGTACTAGGTACGTATAGTATTAGCTGCGCTATTTCCATGCCGCATAGAAGTGGCGGTACAGTCGCGTGCGCGTCAACGACGGCTGACTTGAAGTAATTTCCGGCTTTGTCACAAGACTGTACAGTTTAACACCAACATATACCAAAATTATACATAACAATAGATCTTACACGTAAATAATAGAGGTTGTTTTCCAATGACATTTCGCTATTGCAGTGTATTCGTGTTGTTCATTGTATAATGCACAATACGCTAAGATTGTGCTAGACGCTAAATTCTTAATAATTAAGCTATAATTAAGCTATAATTAGGCTCAAGGATGTCCTGTATAGGCAAATCTGTAACATTTCATATTAAACTGGCAGCTGAAAACTATCCAGCTTCGCTCAGGTGTAAGTAATATCTAAAAATTGATTTTTAGTGGGGGGTCTGCTTAACAGAGATAATTATTAATTTTTACCAATCTTTCGACGTTTTAAGGCCAAAGCACACTACGGACAGGACAGAAAAACATCCACGCAACGCGTTATATGGGATTTACACGTTTCGTCCTGTCGTGGTAATCTTTACACCTCCATATAATAATGTACGCACGGACATTGTCCCCCAAAGACAAAATGTGCTTTCAAGCTTCAGCAGCATTCGCTAAGGATCTCCTGTAGTGCTATTTATAAAATAATATACAAATTTAATATTATGAATTTACCTAAATCTACTCTAAGAAATCCGTGTATCAATTTATATAAACATTATTAACATCAATACAGCAATTTCTTAGAGCGCGAAAAGACAGACAAACTCGGTGAACCTTTCAATAAACTTCGCGATTATTAATTAAAACAACAGTTATAAGTACCTACTCTATGTTTTCACTTCTTTCTTTGAAGTCGGTCAAAAACCTCTAAATACAAAACCAAATAATAAAAAAGAATGCCCTCAAAAATATAATTTTGAGATCAAAGATATAGACAGCTGATTGAAAACACATTTGGGCGATTGACCTTTTTGCATGTAGGGTCTAAAAAGGGCTACTTAGCGGAATTGGTCCTTTCATGTCCTGCTCTTTATGGAATTTTGTAGGGTTCCGTACAATGGTACAAAATGAGTCGAGGTAAACCTATCAGGATTTTATTTGAGTTTTTTACACAGGAATTACATCAGGAATTAAAAACAACTTAATCCACGGGGACGCCCGTGGATTAAGATTTTTTTAATTCCTGGAGGAACTTTTTCATTTTCCAGGATAAAAAGTAGCCTTTATCCTAACCCGGAATAGAATCTATACCTGTACTAATTTTTCATCGAAATCGGTTGAACGGATGGGCCCTGAAAGCGAAGCAGACTGACAGACAGAAACACTTTAGCATTTATAATATTAGTATGAAAATATTTTTTATTCCGGAAAATTAAAGAGTTCCCGCGGGAATACGCAGTCTAAGTCGCGGGCATCAGCTAGTAATTTAATAAAACCTAGGAATAAAACTGAATGATGACGTCATTCGGTTGGTTGGTATTATTTGCGCGTTATTTTTACAATTTTCAAAATGTAGATCAATATTTAATGGGACGGGTAACTGATAAGTAAATAAACTCATTTAATAAATTGTACGGAACCACCATAATATACAAGCCCATAACGTTTTTGTCTATTATGCCATCTACCTACCTCATAGAACAGGGGTCCAACAAAGCTCTTTTATGAAATGGTTAATTTGTATTACAA
The DNA here is from genome assembly GCA_964035005.1 of Erebia palarica. Lineage (NCBI taxonomy): Eukaryota > Metazoa > Arthropoda > Insecta > Lepidoptera > Nymphalidae > Erebia > Erebia palarica. Next base: position 30,006,379 of record OZ035990.1, read on the forward strand.
AAGGCATATTGCAAAATCCATTCACCGTTTTCATAACTAGATAATGCCCGCGAGTAAGCGATTCAAAAGCACTTGTAAAAGTTTATTTAAATAATTTAAAAAACATTTGAATTAAACTGAAACATGCTCATAGTGTACAACTCCACTGATTTTTTGCTGTGCCCTACCGGGGTTCCAATATTTTAATAAAAACTTTTCTATTGACATGTAAGTTACCTACTGTAAGAATTGTATTGGAATGCAAAATAATTGAATATGAATATGAACTCTTATAATTTATTATATTATAACAATATTGTTTTATTAATGTTTAATAATGGTTTATGTATTAGTATGTAGCTTTTCGAATGTATGTATGATATAGGATGTCACCACCTGCAATGCTTTTTTCCTAATTTGTTCCTATTCCTAAGGTTGCCTGGTAGAGATCGCTAGTAAGCGACAAGCGCCTTTTGTATCAGTCTTTGTTTTTTTTCCTATATTCTTAATGTTTTTTTCATCTTTATGGTTGTACAAATAAAGAGTATATAATAATAATAACTCTCTTAAAACTGCCGAGTATGATGTTTTATGCCCTGAATAGTGATTTTACGAACTCCCTGGCGCAGTGATTAGCGCTGTCGTCTTAACGTGTGGAGGTCCCGGTTTGTCCCGGCAGGGTCAATTTAGTTTATAATTTCAGAATTTTCCCTGATCTGGCCTGGTTGGAGGCTCCGGCCGTGGCTAGTTACCACCCTACCAGCAAGGACGTGCCGCCAAGCGATTTAGTGTTCCAGTACGATGCCGTGTAGAAACCAAACAGGGGGATAGGTTTAATATAACTGCCATGCCCCTAACAGGTTAGCCCGCTCTCATCTTAGACTGCATCATCCCTTACCATCAGGTGAGATCGCAATAAAGGGCAAACTTGTAGTAGATAAAAAAATGTGATGATACATAAGTAATCTTACTTCTTACTAATATTATAAATGCGAAAGTTTGGATGGATGTATGGACGTATGGATGTTTGTTACTCAATCACGCCTCAACGGCTAAACGGATCTGACTGAAATTCGGCACAGAGAAAGATTATAGTCTGGAATAGCACAAAGGATACTTTTATCGCGGAAAATTAAAGAGTTCCTGCGGTAACCAAAAACTCTCCAAACACGCAGACGAAGTCGCGGGCATTCGCTAGTTATTATAATAAAAATACTTTTAAATTGTGGAATAATAAATTAGCAACTATATTAATTACGACAATTCATACGTACCATAATTACTATTGCGCTTACAAAGAAGCCTTTTCATAGCCAGCTCGTAAAACTTTTCAAGCTGATTAAGGGTAGCCATTACTGTATTTCAAATAGTGGGACACAAAAAAAACAAGAAAACTAACCATCAGGTTCAACAATGTAAAATATTATACTCTTGCAAGTTACATATTTAGTACCTACCTAGTTTATTTTGATGACCTCATGACCGTCTCATTTATAGACCCTGTGATTCCACATAATGTTTTTGGAGATATCTAAGGAATGATAGTATCAAATATATTATTTTAGTCTTACTGACTTAGATATTTAAAAATTAAAATCATTCTTCCATCATCTAAACTAGCATATAAGATAACAATTAAATAAATAAAAAGATAAAAAAAAATAACTTGTTCCTGTTTAATTATTAAGTAAGATAAATGAGTAGGTATCCCTACTATAAATTATAGGATATCTTAAAGGATGTAATTTATCCTATGAGATACTCATGACATGTCCTAGAAAAGCAGAACGTTTGGCAACTCAAAGCTGATTAAATTTTTTTAACGAACCGCTCCAATTATAGCCCCGCAGGTTTAAAAAGACCCCCACTCCCACTCCAACTAACCGCTCAAGGAGTTCTCGTTATACTGGATTTGTTTTACTGAACTCTGTTCAAAAGGGAGGGCGGGGCAAGCAAAAAGTGAGGATCAAAGTTTTCGTTTTTTTTTTAATGTCTGACATCAATTATGAAATTGTGATGTGAAAATCGTCATTTGAGTTACTACTTACTTTTAGTTAGTTACTATAAGCTATTCACAACTCAATATTATAAAAATTGCATGTTAAAAAAAATGTATACAAAAAAGACTTAAAAATCCAATGCCGAAATGTCAACCTATTTTTCCACTTTTAAATTTTTAAGGCATTTAGGCAGGTTTAATCATGATGAGTGCTTAATTGAAATTCATGTAGAAGGAAAAGGTGATTGACTGACTGACTGATGCTGTTACAATAATTTCGACGAGAAGAAATAAAATCATTTAAAAAAAAGTTTTTCCAATTAGCCACCTAATTTAATTCCGTCAGTTTAGTCAAACGCGTGTCACATTAATTAATTTATCATTGTCATAATTAGCATGACACGTACAGTATGTTCCTTATTAAAATGCTGATTATTAAAACTTCCACAAAACGTTCACTTCCACGTTATATAATTAAGCGCTCGCGATATTATACTGGTGAAGCGTAAAAGTAAATAGGTTCCGTAGTATAAAGTCATGCTAATATTAATAAAAATTCTTTCCAAAAAACTGACTTCCAATGTCACTGTAAAGTAAAAAACAGCCTGATGCGTCAACTTTGCTTATCTTTGTTATACACGCCCGACTTCGACATAGTGTGTAGAAATCAAAAATATTTTTCACTTTACAGTGGCTTTGGAAGTCGGTTTTTGGAATTTTTTTTTATTTTTAACTCTTTAGTGTCAGGATTGAGGATTGGAATCAAAATTTTTCAAATCGGTCTTTTGTGGACGGCAAATGACAGCTCTAAATGTAGTGCTGACTGCTGCCCCTTTCCGCAGGGAAATGTGAATAGAGCTGTCATTAAAGTTTAGTTTAGAAATGGTGTACAGCAGAATAACTGGTCTCAATAGCTACTCTTCATCCTAGAAAATTTAAAATGTCCGCGGGATTTTTGCAAAATTATAATCTACGGGGACCAATTTTATGGAATTTATTTATTTTTATAATAATTTAAAACGTCTTTCAAAATTTTCATTTAGATTTTTTATTTTTTAATTATAAGCTATCCTTAGTGGTTAGCTAACAAGCTAAAATGTCAGCTCTAAATAAACTGCTATTCCTTTTCGCTGGAAGTATTATGAAAGGGATAGCAATACAATTGGTGGTCTCATTTTACTTTAGAGATTGTGTACGTAATTGAACTTAAGATCGCAAGCTCTTGATTAAAACTTCAAATTGCTAAACATGTGATTAGGTACTTACTGGATTACTTCTAGTAGACCTACTTGCGTATGGTGATGGATAGGTTTTTTTAGGATGCAAACTCATTATATATAAAACACAGACCGAGTCATTTATTTAGGAAGAAACATAAGCATACATTAGTTATATTAAATTAATTGCAATTTAACAATATAACTAGATCCATAACCACTCGCAATCAAGGTATAGATAGGTCTACTTTCTAGAACACTTGCTACTCAAGGCAAATCTGAGTATCGAATGGTTAAAGACTTTGAAGTTGTTATAATGTAATATTCAAGAAGCAGTATTGTTACGTCACGTCATTAAACGTAGCTGCCACATGAGCGGAAACTTCTCTGATTGGCGGAAACGACTGCTTTGAAGTCTCACAGGTACAGCGCCATCTGTAGTCATCGAGCGGCGCTAACACACTGAAAAATTACAAGAGTAACCCTAAAAATGAAGTGTGAACCAATGAATCGCATAGTGTATTGCGTGTGTTTCAGTCACGCAGCCGGTACTTACCTACTGACTGACTGTTCTAATTACAAGTCATGAAACCATGTATTATCCATACTAATATTATAAATGCGAAATTAACTCTGTCTGTCTGTGTGTTACGCAATCACGGCTAAACTACTGAACCGATTAATAAAATTTGGTACATCGATAGTCTAGAATATGAGAAAGGACATAGGCTACTTTTTATACCGGAAAGTTCAAGAGTTCCCGCGGGAATAAAATAAAAATGTCTCTTCAATAGATTTTGATGAATTCTGGTATAGGGATAGTTTGTATCCAGGGAAGGACACAGGTTACATTTATTCCGGAGAATTCAAGAATTCCCGCGGGAATCAAAAACCTTAATTCACGCGGATGAAGTCGCGGGCATCATCTAGTAGCGACTCATTATTGTTTGTCTTTAATATACATTGGTACTTACTGGATAATGCTATTAAATAGCAGAAGATACCCGTGCCTTCATCCGCGTAGATTTATATTATTGAAAGGTCCTCTTCTTGAAAACTCTTTGAATATTAAGTTTGTCATTCAATCATGCCGCAACAGGGCAACGGATCGATGTGATTTTTTGCATGGGTTTAGTTGAGGACCTGGAGAGTGACATCGACTACTTTTTATTTAAAAAAACTTATTCCAAGCGGACAAAGTCGCGGGCATCAGCTTGTAAAAGATAAGAAGTAGTCCAGGATGCAACTTTTTTTGAACCGGATATAGTGAAAATCGGTTGAGCAGACAACTTCCGCAATTATAATAATAATCTATGTAGTAATTTAAATAATAAATTAAAAAGTCACTTACGCGGTGAATAACTATTGTAAGCTACGTACTGTTCCACATAGATTTGTCTGCTTTGGCGGATTATAGCGAATTAAGCTTCTTAATTATCATGGATTTCCAAATCATTGGAATTTTGTAAAAAATATAATTTTAATATCCCGGAAATTCCGCTATGATTCATACCAAAAATATAACAAAAAAAAGAAAATCCCTCTATGATTTGTTCCAAAAATGTAACAAATCAAAGACAGAACCAAGGAAAGAAAGGATATTTTTGCTCATAAAATGTTATTATTACTAATATAAATTGCTTTAATCAGCAAGAAATCATAGGTGTCAAAGTTTATTTAAATTATTTCAAAATGTCAAATAATATTATTTTACCACAGAATTGGGAATCCGCTTAGTTACTACTAGAAAGCTTACCGCCATAGCTTGAAGCAGTATTATTTTAAGATTGTAGACGCTGTTGTTTCAGAATTATAATCCTTACCTAAAAAATAATGCTCTAAAGCCCCAGTCCAAGCAATAGTCGGTAAATAACGTCGCGTTGTTTTTGACTTCTAAATTGTAATCTTTCATGTTTTTAATTTAAAGGACCATAAATTCCGTAATAACGTTATTTTGATGATCCATATCGGATGTAAATATAAAATGATTTACTTGCTTGACGCAAAAAACCCATGTTTGTAAGCCCGACACGCCTGGAAGAGTACATGAATTATTCAAAAAGCTGAACGACCTATGGTCATGTTTGTCATACTACTGATACTTCTTAGTATCAAACTAATGAAAGGCTGCGTACAGCTACCATATAAATATATTTTTAAATTGAACTTAATTTTTACACGCTTTGAGGAACGCCTATAAGGTAGTAACATTACGATAGAAACATACGTTACGATAGAAAGTAAAAGTAAAAAGTAATCTCATAACCTATATAGTCCCACAAACTTATCTGACCCGGTGACAGCGTGGCCAGTAGATATTAAATTTAAAAAAAAAATACGAGTGAGAGTCTTCTCCGTTTTGCCCGTGAGTATGGTACAGGCTTCGAGGCCAGGCCTCCTTACCCGGGCGGGGCGCTGGGCAACATTGTGCCCCGGTAAATATCTTTAAGCCTTGTCGGCTTGGGCCTGCCTTGGACGCTACGGCTAAAAATACTTAACAGGCATAAAAATTAGTTCCTATTTTGATCACCGGGCCAGATAAATTTCTGGGAAACGATGGTAGTCTTGATATGTTATATGTGGCGCAAGTTGTCCTACGTGAAATAAATAAATCATTTTAATTAATTGCATTTCTTCAGGGAAAGATCCTCTTACCTTCTAATCCCTCATGATTGATTATCCGATTGCAGTAATCTCAAAGTACTTTACAAAGACAGATCGCTATCATTATAACTTCTTCTTCACTTAACTTGCAAACCACTGAGCACGAGTCTCCTCTCAGGATGAGAAGGATTAGGGCAAGGCCACATATTTAGTGCGCCTTGCTTATGAAGAACTTTTAATGCGGGTTTTCTCACGAAGATTTCTTTCACTGTTTACAACAAGTGAAACTTTAATTGCAGCTCCGAAAAGTTAGTGGCGCGTGTTCGGGGATCGAACCGAATAACCACTCAAATAGGAAGCCTCAAGCAGGGCATTTAAACCACTAGTTTATCTTATCACCACTTTTTAATTATTTTCCATGATTTAATGTTAATTTAACGTTATGTTGTTAGAACGTCTATTGCAACCCATAATAAGTAGCAGGTTACTTCCGTCACACTTGAGAATAGAAGCTCATTGACCAAATATGGTAATTACCTCGATTGTCGCAGAGCGTGACAAATCTGGTGCGCAGGCGCACGCCTCAGCGCATTCGCTGCAGGAGAATAATATAAACTATACAGATAAATTCTGTATAGTTTAAGCAAGCTTGACCGGCTGAAACATGTATTTTATAATTAACAATGTTTGTCGTATTTTTCTACTAAACAAAAAATAATTCGTTACGTAATATTATTATTATTTTTACTGTAATTTTTGCTGGTTTTTAATAAATACATTTTAAATGCAAAATAAAAAAAGTAAAGTGAAAGTAGGTATTGAAAAGCAAAAATAACTTTCTTTCGGAGCCAAAGAAAGGCTTATTGAATAAGTCCTTTTTTGTCATAAAACATAATTCTACTGTACGAACTTTCCTACAGCTGGTATAGAATACATATTGTGTCCTATTTGGAAATATATAATTAATCGCGTAGGTTTGGTCTTATGCTGTAGTTTCGATCAAAGTTAAACGATTATAAATGCATATCCATACTAATATTATAAATGCGAAAGTGTGTCTGTCTGTCTGATACGCTTTCACAACCCATCTGTTCCACCGATTTGATGAAATTTGGTATAGGGATAGTTTGGTACCCGGGGAAGGAGATAGGCTAGTTTTTATCCCGGAAAATTAAGGAGTTCCCGCGGGAAACAAAAAAACCTAAATCCACGCGGATGAAGTCGCGGGCATCATCTAGTAAAACATAATAACATCGACATTATTGTTTTTGTCACTTTGTTCAACCTAAATTTGGAAACTTTTGAGCTCAGTTTTTGCCCCAATTCATTTATTTACAAGACACTGTACTGATTACGAATTCAAGAAGATTTTGGCTAAGATTTTAAAGACATAAAAAAACTATTAAACCAATTAATTAATCTACTCATTGTGTTGTCGTCACGGTGCTAAGCAGCTGCCTTATTGGGCTAATAAGCTTTTTACCTTAATAGGCATGATGACTGATTTTTAAAAATGGGCAGGTTATGTTCGAAAGTATCTACTATTTCGAAAAAATATATCATTTCAGCGGAAAAATTAGGTTTGGTAGATAAAATTGGCATTTGAAATTTAAATTTTAAAATTCACGCCATAACGCCCGCCGGTGTCATGGCGTCGTTTTTGAAGTCACTATTGTTATTACCGGTGTACTCTGTGCAGTGTGCAGTAAACAATAGTGTGATTGTCAAAGCTCGAAAACAAACAATTGTGACGTCATTCGCTTCTAGGTGTTTAATCCATTATGGCGGATTGCTTTATTTTATAGTTTTATTTTGTCAAAATAAATAGCAACCTCACTCGAAATAGAGCAAGTGAAATTAATTTAACGAATTAAAAAATACCACTGCCCTGCCATATTATTGTTGGAGTTTACCATCATAAGAAGTGATTTGCTTAAGTAGCCTTTGGAATCTTATTCACTTTTTTATTATATATTTTTTTTGTGAATCACTAAATATGGAAGTATAGTGTTATATATTTTTGGAATCTACTCATCATTTTCTAGATGATGATTATATAGTTAATCTTATGTTCGAATTTTTTTTTCAATTTTGGTCTTTAATGCGGGACCATGGCCACCCCACGAATTTTTTTAAAAATTTTACTAGCCTATGTCACCCGGAATAAGCTAGGGATTCTAACGATACCTCATTTATCAAAATCGGTTCAGGCGTACAGAAGTTATGGTGGAATATGCTAACTCATATACATAAATACATACATACATACACACATACATACATACATGAACCCTGAAAACAATATACTCTTTTTTTCAGGCAGTCGTATAAAGATAAATACGTTTTTTATAATCCATGAATCCTATTTCATTACATAAATTAATATTTTCATTCATTCTTGGTTACTGTCATCATGCCCATTGTCACGGAGCGTGACAAATACAGCCTGCGATAACGACATTTACACTAACTATTTAACCGTTATAAAAAGCTCATTATAAGATGAAAGATGTTAATACTTTTATGTATAATCATACTGGCCATGTTTTTCTTAGAACAATTGCAACCATCGGCGCTTTCATCTTAGGTTCAAATTTGAATACGCGTCAACAGTAAATTTGGCAACGTCGCTATTTCGGTTACCCTTAAAACACTTTAAAACACTTTCATTTCTGGTACAGATTCGATTCTGTTACAGAAATATAAGGGTTAACCGAATTAAAAATACATTCAAAAGGGTTACAGCTTCGATCCTATTACACTTTCATTCTGTAACACTTATATTTCTGTAACCTTTATGAATCTGTTTATCAGTCCCTGCCCTGCGATTACGACATTTACACACAACAACAATTAATAGTTCATTAAAAGACGCACGCTTCGTTAGTACTCTCTATATCTTCAACACTATCATTAATATCGTTAAAGGTACAAAAAGAGTATCTTTATTGCCAGCCAGCCACAACAGCCCATTAACGTCCCACTGCTGGGCACAGACCTCCACTCTCATAGGAGAGAGGGAATTAGAGCTTAAACCCACCACGCTGCTCCAATGCAAGTTGGCGGGCTTGAACGACTATTATCATGTTAGTGATAATAACCGGGACCGACGGCTTAACGTGCTCTTCGAGGCACGGGGGTGAAACACCGCCATCTGGTACTGAGAATTTCTAGTTAGAAAACCCAATACTTAATTATGGGCCGACCCGGGACTCGAACGCCGGACCTCGCCGGTAATGTCAACCATTAGACCAACGAGGCAGTCATCTTTATTGAATACTATAATACTTTTTGTCAGATTTATTCAGCAAATAAGATTTGTACTTCAATTTTAAGTAAAATGTAATAAGTATGCTATTTTATAAAAACTGATTACTTTATTTAGGGATCCTTTTGAAATGTTTAAATAACGATTGAGGTCCAAAAATAAGGAAAATATAAACAACAAATGAATTACCTTAAAACAATCCAAGTTTCAGCGTACAAAAAATTAAACATACCAAGTTTTATTTGCCTTCGAACTCTGTGTTCTCATCTTTATCCTGTCAAGGCATCACATCAGTCATGTGGACATAAAACACTCAAAATTACAGGTTGCCAACTCAACGAGTATTGTCGCAAAAACTTTACAAGTCTTTTTTGACCATTCGTATACTTTTCGGTTAGAATGCTCCAAAATTAATGACTTTGGAAATTATATATTTTGTTTGTGCACAATATGACGCGTGACTCGAGACAAATTAAAAAGTGAGTATTATTTGAAAGAGTACGAGTATTTGATATTTTTTTATTCTGCTAAGTGCAAGTAAGTCCTTGACTGCGATCTCATCTCACGATAAGTGGAGATGCAGAAGTTTGTAGCAGCCTAACCTGTTGAAGTTATGGTAAATATATTAAATACCCCTAATCGGTTGCAACACAGCATTGTACCGGAACGCTTAATTGCTTGGTGGTACGTCTTTGCTGGTTGGGTGGTAACAAGCCGAAGCCTCCAGTCTCACCAGTATAAAGAGAATTCAGAAAATATAGTTTCCCAAATAATTCACCCTGCCGGGGATCGAACCCGAGACTTTCCATTTGTAAGACCAAAGTGCTCACCACTGCGCCAGGGTGGCTGTCAAAGCTTTAGCTTGATGAAAAAGCACAGCTCTTTGCTCTTTTTCTTTCTTTCTCAGCTCTAGTCACATTAGTTTGACAGCTGTCATTCTAATCAATCAATATTTTATGGACTTCAATTTAGCGAAATATGCTTTTATAGTCCTACAAACTTAACTGACCCGGTGGCCAAAATTCAAACAAATTTTTATGCCGGTTTGATTTTTGTTTTGATTTTATTTATCATTTGTACAAGCGACGCTGTCACCGGATCAGATAAGTCAGTGGGACTATACAAGAAGAAGAAACTACAATAATATATGGAATTTGGGACTAAGCCTAAAGGCTAAACGTCATGTCCATATCCTGAGGTAACTGAATAATTTCTAACTCTAGGTAGGTACTTGTGATAATACTATATGAGGCACTGAAGTCTAAAAAATTGGTAGTCATAGGGACTGCCCATAGAAGTGAAAACGAATATTTAAAAAAAAAAAATTAAATATAAACCTTAAAACTCAGGCATTAAAGTTTATTACGAAAGTATTATATTCATATTTAAGACCTATTGTCTTGGTAACAATACGAGCATGTCAGTGTTCGCGAGCATGTCGGTGACGGTGTCGATAACGCGAATCCACAAGTTTACCCTCTACCAAAAAGTGCTCAACGCGGCTACAGAAGTTTTCACTTCAAACATTCTGCCGTTTCAGATATTAACGCGTGGAATAATACTCATACCATATACCTAATAGAACTTTGTGACTGGCAAACTTGTCTAGCAACAAAAAAATGGGCCGTTAAAAACATTGAAGCATCTAGGAAGTTCTATGGGTACTTAGGTAAATTCTGTCTCTATTTTTTTGGGTCTAGTTGCCTGAATTTAAATAAACAATTTAAATATTTTTATTACGTGGCTCGGCGTTATGCATACCCCTCGATATCACATTTCCAATACCATACCTACCTACGGAAAGATTGGAATATTCCTCATTTGAAAACACCATGATGTTATTCAAGGTCAATTTTATATTATCTTTACACCGAACAATGTCCAATGAACGCGAAAAGGACTTTAAAACAAAAAAAAAATAAACCCCAAAAAGAATTTTATAACTCAGTAAATTCGGGTTTGGTGATATATACTTCGACAAACTTATGAAAGATATCATAAAAACACGAAGTAACACTTGCTACAGAGGAAAAAGGGTGGATGTTCAATTGGTTTCGAGTTTGTGGGCGAGTGATAAAAGAGTTGTGTTAATTTAAAAGGCTTTGACAGTTCGCGGTAAGGTCGGCAAAACGGTAGGTTGGACAATTTCGATGTCGGGAAGATATTATAAATCGGTTTTGTCAAAATGTCAACTTCTGTGGCCGCCTCCGCGCGATCGAGTGTTGTTTTAGGGGCTACGTGAATAATACGTAAAAAATTAAAACATATCTCTTTGAAAAAGTTACGTCCATGTTACGAGTAGTGTAAAACTGTACCTTGTTCATATTAAACTATAATAATACTAGCTGATACCTGCGACTTCGGCCGCGTGGTTAAATTTTTTTGATTAACACTTTCGCATTGTCGCAATAATCAAAGTCAAAGTATATTTGTTCAATTTAGGTACACTGTACACTTAATGACGTAATATTAAGTATGTAAGTGTATTTGTTTGTTGGTGTATTGGTTTGTCCTTCGATCACGCCGCAACAGAGCAACGAATCGACATGATTACATGGGTATAGTTGAAGACCTGCAGAGTAATCTAGGCTTCTTTTTTATCCGGGAAAATTTAGGAATTCCCGTGGGAATTAAAAAAACATCACGTTAGTTCATAATATTACGCATGTTTCTTCTTCAATATGTATACCTAGATTAATTTGTTAATTTTACGGGACCCTCCTAATTATATCAAAATATTTGATTATCTACGGCTAAGTGCGTTTTTGCGAGTCCTCATTAGACGCCACACCGGTGGTTTACTCTCCGTTGCTCTACCAAGGACATGGCGGCAAAAAATATAGCAAATTATTTTTCTTAGACTTAATAATAAGATGAGACTAATTCAAGACTAGATGATGACTTCGAGCTAGTCCGCGATTTTGGTTATTTTGAATTTATCAAAAAATACAACATCTCCTAAGGCTTTCAAAACTCATATACATTATACTACTCAAACATAATACTAATATATAATAAAGTGAGCAAAGAAATTCAAATATATTCTTTGAGTAAAAAACAAGTTAAGACGTTAACCTTCAAATTTCTAGCCAATCTAAATTACATGGAAACTGAAAAGTTTATAAAAACTATCATTTAAAAACTATAGTTTAATATATAATAATAATACATCGCACCTTCATTCAAATAACGAATTAACTCAAAATAACAATTTTGTGGGAAAACGCATTTAAAGTTTGACATGGTTAGATTGTTGAATTCAAATAATCATAAAAAAATTAAGAACTCGTTTAAGTGAACTTCAAAACTAGGAATAGGTAGTGTAACTAATAATGTATTTATTAATGTAGCAATATATCACAATTAATTACAGGAAGTATTTTTATTTTAATTTTTTTAAAATTGTTCCTACTTATTTCACTTTTTGATAAAAAATGTGATTATTTTTTTTAAATACAGACAAAGTAATTTCAAATGTTGCAATTATAAAATAAAATAATATTGAAAATAGATGAATTATTTCGAATTATTATACTTAACAAATAAAAGCTAGTTTAGAACTACTCATAATCAGTCTTAGGTAATTACTTATTCTGCTTTATAATCTTACTTCTGTCTTAAACTAGCTATGAGATCTGTCAAAAACATAATAATATAAAAAAAATTAAAATATTAAAAAATTAGATAATTGAATTATAAAACCCTGCATAAAACGAAGGAATCAATCCTTTATTAATTAAATCTTTCAAATCTTTCTTCTTGTTTTCGCTAATTTCTTGTTTAGTGCTATAGGCAGTTTGAAGTGTTATTTCTTTTATTGATGGCATTTTCTTCCTCTTGTTTCTCACATTAACCTCCTTGTAGTCTTGATCCTTGTAGGATGTTTTATATATTTATATTTAATGTTTGCACAGCATGTAAATAGAGAGATGTTATGTATTTATTTTTATTCTGTCCGCAACAGTTGTCGGAATAGAATATAACTTCTTTCAAATGGTCGCCATCATCACTTACACTTTTAAGATATGCCTATATACATGATCCGATTTCTATGGCACCACGTTTTGCGTCACATTCGGACCAAAAATAGCAGTTGACGTTTTTATAGGCTACTTTGGTTTCTTTGGATGTCAACTCAGTTATGGTGAAGTTATATGTGGTGAAATGTAATAATTGTGATTTGTCTTTGAAATCCTGGGATGATGCTTAAGTACTTTCTGAAAAATGAAATTATAACTAAGTTGTAAAAAATATAAAAGTAGAGTGAAGTAAGTCTAAAAGAATGCACTCTAAAGAAAGCCGGCGCATCACTGAATTTGATCACTATACAAGTATCAACCTGTTCACATGATTTCGTAAAAAAGAGAACGACGTTCATCTATCTCTGTCATTTTCGTCGTAAAGTTTTGGCTGTTGGATTGAACGTATTCCTCTCGCAAAGTTAATTCGCTTTATGGTTAAAACTCGTAACATGTAAATTTTGAGTTAATTCGTTATTTGAATGAAGGTGCGACATACTATTATATTCTTCTAATAAACTACCCCTACTAACACTAGATTATGAACAATTTATAAGTAACTTATTAACTATCGAAAACAAAAGACCGATATTATGTAATACAGAAAATATTGTGACAAGAGGGTAAGCAGTCAACTACAAAACATTAATTTGTGACCAGTAAAATGTAAAAGTCGGTAAAATGTATTTTGTAATAACTTTACTTTACAGTTAAGCTGAAAAAATCTTTTCATTTCAAAAATAAAAATACGTGTATCTACGGCTAATGGCAAAAGGCCCAGTATTTACGGTTCAGTATTATAGAACATCAGCTTCGTTCATCGTATTAATATTTTTATCAATTACTAGATGATGACAGCGACTTCGTCCGGGTGGATTTTAAGGTGTTTTGATTCTCGCAGTAACTCCGTAGCTTCTCCAGTTGAAAAGTAGCCCGGGATGTCACCTACTCTGTAGAAAATTTTATCAAAATCGTTTGGTAATATGGGCCGTGAAAGCGTAGCAGACAGAGAAAGAGACAGACACACTTGGCATTTATAATATTAGTATGGATCTTTTGCTTATCTCTGTTTGTCTTGATCTACTCACATCAGATCTTTTACCATAAGTGTGACATGAAATTAATTCCTTGAAAAAAAAATTAAAGTAAAGAATACCTTTTTACCAACATCAAAGACATTGAGGGAGTGTTTACGACATATGAAAGTACACGGATATCCAGGAATGTTAATTGGACCTTTCTCAGAAACAATGTATAAACAGGGGGAGAGCATTTTAATTTGGCTCACTTTGTAATGAAAATTTTTGTACCCACGCTCACGTGGCTAGAGACTTTTATTTTTAATTCCCATTGCGTTGGAATTAAAAACTAAATTGGAATGACTGATTATACTCATAGAATTTGTTGTGGACTGTATGCGAAGCGGATTAAAATGTTTGTAATGACTTTTGAAGTTGATGTTTGTTATGTTAAGAATCTTAAGACAAGTCATAGGTAAGTAGGTACCTACTCGTCTTATCTTTAGGAAATAAAAAATATTTTATAATGCGGAAGAATATCGTACAATTCAGAACGATGTGCCCACAGCACGCATTTTTGTCGATTATGGAACATATAAGACAAATTAGTGGCCCGATTGAGTTGCTCATTTATTTAAGAGTCGATATCTATTTAATATACATATATATTAATATTATTATATATATAAAAGCGAAAGGTCACTCACTGATTCATCACGATATCTCAGGAACTATAAAGCATACAGACTTGAAATTTGGGAAGATAGGTTTCTTCTATGGTGTAGACGTCAGCTAAAATACGGTTTTGAGAAAATTCACCCCTAAGAAGTTGAAATGGGGGTTGGAAGTTTGTATAAAAGTCGTTCGTTTTTGAAGTTAGAGACATGAAAATCGGCATAAAGGTAGGTTTAAGTAATAATAAACTGCATGAGCAATTTTTACGAAAATCTACCCCACAGAGGGTGAAATGAGAGTCGAAAATTTGTATACAAGTCCTATGTTTTTGTTGTTAGAGACTTGAAAATCAGGATTTAGGTTCTTAGTTTTAAGTAATACTAAACTGCATAAGCAATTTTACGATTATCTACCCCAAAGGGCGTGAAAGCTTGCATAAAGGTTATAATTTTTGAAGTCGGCATTAAGGACTTATTAGGCTTAAATAATAAATATAGCTGCTATAAGTAGGCTTTTTGCAGCGGGAAAATCTCATAGGAAATCAGAAATTGTACGCGGACGAAGTGGCGGGCGACCGCTAGTTTATATTTAAGCTCAACTATGAAAAGTCAGTGCGTGCATAGGATTCGAGCCCTGAATGAATGAATGATTTAAATACTCTTTATTGTACACATAACATAAATAATCAGAAACAAAAAAAGTGAGTCGGTACAATTGGCGGCCTTATCGCTTTTAAGCGATCTCCGCCAGGCAACCAAATCACATTGGAATTATAACAATTATAACCAGCGATAGAAGGATATGGGTGTAGGTAAAAGTAACAAAACCTAGTCCGCTCAAATGGAAGATAACCTAGTCCTAGGCTATCACCGAAATTCATTCTTCGATAAATTTTAAATATCTTTATTTGTTTTTACAGGGCTTTTATACAATATGTATATGACAGTCCTATCATACATTATTAAATATATGTATTATCTTTCCTATTAGTACCTGTCACCGGTTGTTACAACTATCGGTTTTTACGACTCAATATGAGTAGTCCCTTCGATGTCGTTATAACAGATTTTGACTGTACTTAACCTAATCAACAAGTATTTAATTCTAATTTATATAAAAAAAAATTCAGTATCTAAATAAAAATTAACTTAAATATTCCACGCACTTCCATAGCTATTTTTAACACTGTTTTAAATGTAAAATCATACTAATATTATAAATGCGAAAGTGTGTTGGTTTGTTGGTTTGTTCGTTTGTCCTTCAATCACACCGCACCGGAGCAACGGATTGACGTTAATTTTTGGCATGGGTATAGTTGAGGACCTGGAAAGTGACATAGGCTACTTTTTATCTCGGAAAAAAAAATTTAAACCACGCGGACGAAGTCGCAGGCATCAGCTATTTCTATCTGAAACCGAGTTTGGTTCTGCTAGAATGCTATTTATTAGTCCTATGTCATATTTTTAAAAATTTTAATAAGTCAACACACATTAAATACCAATAAAATGTGAACTGAAATCCAAATAAGACCCTAATAAAATTAACAACAGAAAAATAGTCATAAAAATCGTCTTAACCCTTCCGAGGCACTGTCCCAAAAGTAAGATAAACACGGCTATGGGTAACACGTGTACCAGTAAGTACAGGGTTCAGTGGCCGGGCTAAATTCGTTCCTTCCTGTAATGTAAGGTGGTTTATTTTGGACTTCGATTACACCTAAGATCACTATTGAGTGTTTTAATATATAGCGTATTTGTGGAGTGACGTATGGATACGGAAAGTAAAGTAGAGGTGACGAGTAGTGAATGATCGAGGACCTAGCAAGAGATAAGTCGTTTTTATTGAACAAAAAAATGGAACAATCGAAACAAACAAAAGAAATCGGCAAGAATTCGAAGTGTATTACGGAGTTTTATCGCATAATTTAACGATACTTTATAATTTTAATATTTGTAATGAGGAATCAAGCTTTATGAGTCATCGTCAAAAAGAGTATTTTTAATCGACTTCCAAACATATATACCTTTGACACTGACGTTATGGCACATGATATGGGAGTAATAAAGCTCTTCAGCAAAATTGCGTAATCTTGTGAGATTACTGATAGACAGTGTAACGTTTTTGAAGAAATAAAGCAACCACTACAAATGTAGGGCCACAGATGACTGTTTGCTACTTGAATGAAAACCACTTAATGGAAAAGTAAATTTTGAAAAGCAACCATTTCGATGTCTGGTGACATCACCAAGCTTGCGGATAAAACGTAGAGGAGACTCGCCTAACACCGGGAAGAATACATATGTACATGCGTAGGCTTATTTTCAACAATTGATTAATCAAAACTCATAAAGATGAAAAATTCGTGTGACGTCACCCCTTATTCTTTGAAACAAGAACTTAACGGCCCATCCTCATAAGAATCAAACTGTTTATATTCCCATATAAAGCGTCCAATCTAGCACATTTCGTACGACCATGAAATAATCTGACCGCGTCCTAAAATAGCCTAAATAGGAGCAATTCGAGTTATTACCGAAAACCGCTCGTAGCCTGTTATAGATATTTTAACGATACAATGCTGGGTGGTCGGCTCGTAAAATTTATCGTTGGGTCAAGTTAAGTCAGTCGTGTGTACTGTGTATGAAGTATTTTATACTTTCTTTAAAATAAATAATCTATTGAACAAAATTACAGCCAAATAACACATTTAAACGCAAATACCAGGGGCCATACTGCCAATGTTTAAAGCCATGTTGCTTTATTATTGTTGAGTTTCGTGATATAGAATTATAATCCCTAATAATTTAGGAACGTCAAGGTACGTGACATCAAAAAGTCATTATGATTAATATTGTTTAGTTATTACTTTAAGAGCTGGCAGTATGGCCAAAAGACCCATAGAATAATTGTAAGAATTGACCTTGCGTCGCTTAATGTGTTTAAGTAAAATTTTCTATACCTGTCCTTTTTATGTCAACCACGGGATACTTTTATCAAAAAATAACAGCATCACAAAATTTATCTAAATCAGTTTAGGCAAGCCGCGGCTCAAATTTTTTTTAAAAATTATATATCACAAATTACTAACAACAGTTAATACCCTACTAAAGTTACGATCTAGCCTATGAGTAAATAAAGCTAATGAGTAACATTATTTTAACCTAAACTTATAGTATAAAATTATATCTAAGAATTGGTCCATTGACTTATCTTAGTTTACATTATATTATATTATGAGACACTGTGCTCTTGTGTTCTTTGTATTGCACTTAGCACTACACTTTCACTTCACTACACTAACTCGAAGGGCTTAGTCCTTTTAAGTCTACGCTTAGTGCGTAGACTTAAAAGTAATATCTGTATTGTCAAATACTCGGCTCTAAATACTATCGTTTTATTTGGTTCAATAGTTCCTAAATTTAAAATCAAGTTGTTCAAATTATTTAATTTAAAAAGAATTTAATTTTTTAAATTAGATTGAGTAATGGATGTCGAAAAAGAAACCTACCAACAATATCCAAATTCATAACATGATATTAATTGTTTAAACGCTTTATAATTTGTAAGAAAAGAAAACAATAACATTAATATTACCAGTAATATATACTGTCACAAAAGAAAACAATAAGAAGTAATGAAAAATGATCTCTTGGCAAAAGATCAGCGGGACTAAAATCTAAATTTGTCATTATGTGTAAAGTCCCGGTGTTCAGTCGCTGCGTCAACAAACAGTATTGTTTGAGATATTTCAGTCCGTCCGTCAGTCTGTATACATTACGACCTCACAGAGACATCTGACGACAGCCTATCAATCTTTTAATAAATACCAGAGCACCAAAACAAACATAAAACCACACCAAAACTATTTAAACTGAACCAAGAGCGAAAGGCATAGCAAACATTTTCGAGCAATAAAGTCATCCATACAGACATATCTAAGCAAAACTATCTTGGCACATATTATTTGTGACTTTAGTGCAAGACAACATTTTACGATCGGCACAAATAATGTTTTTCACACTTTTTTCTGACACACGTGTTACAATTTCGGTCCGTGATACATAGTTATAATAGTTTTAATGGGTGTTATGACATTATCCGAGACGAGAAGTATCATTTTTAATACGAACAGCGATGCCGGGTTAACTGCGCGTTGGACGCTTGACAGGGGCGTTAAAAAGTTTCGCTTTGACAAAAAGTTAACTGTCGTAATAAAATTTAAACGAGCTTTGTCACACGAGGCTGAACGAATATATTACGAAAAAATTTTAATTGAGAATATGCTTGGAAAAACAAAACAGGAATCGATTGCAGAACATAGTCTTACACTCGATTTCATTATGTGACATTTTTCACGAACAATAACTGATACTTCATGACCTGCTTCATGCTATAGGTACTTAAAATTTAGACATTGTTGATGAAAATGTGCATTAGGCTCAGAATACCTACTTACTTAATTCTTTATATCACACGTTTATGTATCCATATTTTGTCATCTTTAAGCCCTTTTTTCACTATCTTATACAGTTTAATTGCCAATTATAAGACTCATCTGGTCAAACCACTAGACTAATATCTGGATCCCATAAAAGTTGTTCTCAACTTTACAAAAAAACATATATAGTGTGGCAGTTGGAGAAATTATTAATGGTTATAAGTTATGATGTATAACTATACCATAAAGGCCAGGGTGTGTGTACATTTTCGCTACCGTCTACTCACTGTACAGTTACAAACAGAAATAAAAACATATGAAATAAATCCAACAGTTTTTTATCCACAAGGCGAAGTAATATAAACGCGTTGGATTTACGATGACACAGAATTAGAACTCTCATCATCATGTTATACGAATAATATCGTCCTGTCATATGAACGTAGAGTCCCCACCGCACCCCACCAACTTATCTGGCCCGGTAGCCAAATTTGGAATTAATTTTTATGCCTGTTTAGTTTTTAGTTAAGTTTATGGGACTATAGTAAGTCCTCTGTGCCAACATCGAAGTCTACATGATTGCAGGCGAAACAACGACGGATATGCTGTTATACGAAGATGATGCAAAGGATGACTAGGCTATCACCTGTCTTGCGGTCAGGTTGACCACTAGGCCCTAGTGGTTAAGACACCCGACTCCTGTACGAGGTCGCGGGTTCGATCTTTCGAAGTTATGTGTGTTTTAAGAAATTAAACATTACTTACTTCATCATTGACCATGGACAACTACGTCGCACCTACGGGTTTACATACCTACCATACCATGGTCCATGAAAGGTTCATCGTAACCGAAAAGCAGAGTATTCCGTGATCAATTAACAAAATTACTTTGTTCTGCTTTCATATTCCGTATTTTTAGGAGGAATCCATTGTTCCATCGAAGTAGTGTCTTGATTGACAGCCGTCAATCACGCATTCCTGACAACAGGAAGCACGGTCTCCTACTTCAAGACATCAAGAGAGCAGTCGTAAAGCGCCGCGTGCGACAGCTCACACTTTACTACTAGGTATCAACGCCAATAACACTGTGCTATTTTTGACCGGTTATACATCCACTAATTTATAGTGCAATAAAGTTTTACTTGTCACTCAACCGGGATTTATGCTCCGTCCGTCCTAAATGCGGTGTCTTCCGCTGACGAATTTCCTCGTGTCAACGTTTAGTCGTTTACTCCAAACAATATAGCACGGGCGACATAGAAGACGCCGGACCATTTGGGCCCGTCCATCTGTGACCGGAATTTGGAACAAAGGAGATTGTCTTCTGGTGTAACGTAAACAAAGTCTAATTTCCTGATTGTGTCTTTGAATAACATCCACCTCACCACCACCTTAACTCCCACTGACATTGCACAGCAATATCAACCTTAAAATTACAGCTAAAGATTTGTAATCGTTTGCGGGTAGTTCGTAAATAGAACCGTGTCGTTGTCGCATGGGTAAATCGCGCAGGCGGCGCCGGCGATGTCGTCGGACGCCACCGTTCGTACAAACAGCGTCGAAGCGTATCGAGGAAGGATGCTTAGCACTTGCACCTCTAATTATATCCCCGGGAACGTGCTGTGGAAACAAATAACACGTCTCTAGTTTTGAGGTATTGTGTTTCGTCATTCGACGTGGGTAATTTAGTTTAGCTAAATAACTGTACAGCGTACATACAAATGGGCGCATGTTTGTGGACCAACATAATAACACTTATGTTAAGTAATTTTATATTTTTTACGTAAATGGAAATTATTTTTATTCAAATAGGTTTTTACAAATTATTGAATAACTATTTCGGAATATTCGCACAACCGTGTAGACTGTAGAGCAATCTCTCTTATGCTCTCTCGAGTTACACTGTTTTTAATATACCTACATCGTTACAAATCCATGCTAATCACTATTATTATAAATGCGAAAGTGTAGCGTGTCAGTCTGTCTGTCTGCTTGGCTTTCATGGATTATCTGTTTAACCGATTTTACTGTAACCTGGTATTCCGGGGAAGGATATAGGCTCCTTGTTATTGCAGAAAATTAAAGTTTCCGCGGGATAAAAAAAAATTCATTCACGCAGACGAAGTCGCAGGCATCATCTAGTAGGATATAAAGGACCATTATGAAAGTCTATCAAGACTGTATTGACGTCTCCACTCATTGTATGATTCTATCAACACTTCTGTTTAAACCGCACCCAACCACAACCATAGCATAAAAGCGTATAAAGCTGAAGCGACCGATATTTAAAGAACCATTTTTTGTTACCACTTAAAATATATTATTTTTGTTGTTACATTCATTGACAGGAAATAGGAATAGAACTACGTAAAACACTGAGTAAAAAACATCAGAATAGCTTGCTAGTGTCTCCATGAAATAAATAATTATTCGCTTTCATCTAAAACAAAAACCGACTTCAAAAGTATACCTATTAATTAATTACGAACTTAAAATAAAAAGTAAAAAACATTATCTGGATATATACACCGTAAGATTGTAAAAACCGTTAGATTATAATCTAACTCGCGAAATTGCAAACTGTCGAAAGATTACTTAACGCATTATTTTTCGGTAGATTGTAATCTGTTAAGTATATTAACCCGTTAAAACCTAAGTGCACAGTGGACGGTGTATTGAGTGTATTAAAACCTGCCCACTGCCCACTGGCTATATTGAGTATAGACTATTATTAATATTATTAATATTATTACCCGTGCGAAGCCGGGGCGGATCGCTAGTATAATATTATTATAGAATTATAGATAGATACTAGCAACGCTGTCACCGGGTCAGATACGTTTTTCGGATTATCAAAGACTGATAAACAAATATAATACTACTTACTTATACTTTTTTTTTCTTGGAGACACTAGGTATGTCCATACCTAGTGTCTCCAAGAAAAAAAAAGTTTTGAAACTGTAAAATTTTCTGGGAAAAGAAACGAGGGCGGGCTTGTTTAAAGTTCGTACGTTCGTACTTGATGTCACTGGATGCTGACGAGCTCTGAATGATACAGAATTAGATCATATAAACTGTTCCCTGGAAAATCTTGCGAAATATGAAATGGTGCAATAATGTAGCTAAAAAATTGAAGGTCTTAACGTGAGTTGTTTATGAAGTTTAATCTACTACAATCTCTTTAGTACGTACAATAATGTCCTCCCGACCGAATTTCAGCCACGGCGGCCAATTGCCAGAGAGATTAGCCATCTGCGCAGGAGATATTATAGTGCACAAGTGTGTGCGCATACACAGGTGCACTCTCAGTTCCTTTACTCTCATAGCCCGATGGGACGGAAATCCGACACGACCGGAGAGAGATCAGGCGCAGGACTGACGGCTTTACGTGCTCTCCGAGGCACGGGGGTGCAACACCGCCAACTTCCTAACTCCGGGCTAGTACTAAGAATTTCTTGGCAGAAAAACCCAATACTTGTTATGGCCCGACCCGGGTCTCGAACCCGAGACGTCAGTCGCAGTCGAACATGCTAAACACTAGACCAACGAGGCAGTTATACAATGTTCAATATTACATATCATACTAATATTATAAATGCGAAAGTGTGTTTGTTTGTCCTTCAATCACTACACATCGGACCGATTGATCGATGTGATTTTCGGCATGGGTATAGTTGAGGACCTGGGGAGTGATATTACTACTTTTCATCTCGGAAAATTAAAGAATTCCTGCGGGGATAAAAAAACTTAAACCACGCGGATGAAGTCGCGGGCATCAGCTAGTTTTAATAAAACGCCGGAAAGGTGTAAAACATCATAATATTTATTAAGTAATGCTGTCATAAAAATAGGTCAGAGCACGTTTCCGCCTAGACTTGGACAAGGAGAAAGTTAGAAAACTGACTGTTGGCCTTCAGTAAAGGAGAGGCCTATCAAGAAAAAGAAATGGTACCTCATTATCTAATGACGAGCAGAATATCTGTTACTATATAAAGGATGAAAGCAAAATGTTACGACTACTGCCTACAGCTCTGATATTCAAAGTAATAAATAATTATCAATTTTTGATGCTGCTCCTGCATTTTTCTACTATATCTTGATAAGCCAAGGATTTTTAATTTCATAACTTAATTATTTTGATAGAAGCAGTAAGTACCTTGCCAAAATGTATACCCGTTTTAGGCTAAATTAATACTTGAATATCATAATAATAGGTACTGTTTCCTCCAATTCGTCATGACGTCACCGAACTTCCCGCCCGACCAATGAAGACTGACGTCACAGATCCCATAAGTGCCGGAACGATAATTTAAAAGAACACCCACATTACACGCAACCAATTTGTCTTGTACAAAGTAAACACGAAATAAACCACATCAAACGAGGCTGAAATTGAAAGGAGTGATTCCATTGACAAAATCCATTAATCTGCTGCTATCGTGGGCAATTAGTAAACAAATGAGCCGAGTGACAGATCGAGATAGTTGGCACCGTGACAACGGGCCCGTTTGGGGAGAGTTAGGGACTGTGTAGAATAGACGGGACATATTTAAATTGAAAGTGGTTCTGCTGACAAATTTCATGTAAATATGTCACGGGCGATTAGTTAAAACAAATTAGTTAAGTGACAGAGTTGATCGAGTCGCGACATTGAGAGCTATTTGATTAAAGTAGAGTAAAGGACGTTGTAGAATAGAAACCAGTGATTTGGTCATTGGTGTGCCGTATATAATTATTCCGAAAAATCGAACAGTTCTGACAGAAAAAATAACAAATACTGTGGACGTAAATTGCTGATATCACTGAGTTTTCTACAGAGAGTAGGAAGAATGATCTATCACGGTAAATGTAAAAGAGCTTAACAATCTCACCTATATGGATCGGGCGTGGTGACAGCGTTAACATGTGTCGCAGTAAAACGCACTGCATCGTTCATTTACTGCCGGTTATTTTGGTTTAATGACAAGTCTGGAAGACAATGACTGCGATCGTTTCGAATGTCGTTAGATCCGCTTTCAATTTGTAAGGAATTTCATCATCGTATTTTATGTGAGCTTCTGGAATTTGAACTAGTGATGCATGAGTGTGCAAGTGATTGGTAAATTTATGATCGGTTACTACATAATGTTTAGGTCATATTTGATGACAAGATGATTTTAAAATAATATAGGCTTTGATATTGACAGAATTCTAGTCTCCTGATTCATAGATCTTCCTCTTCAACCCTACTCAGACTTGTTTAAGAAAATGCTTAATATTCTTTCATAAAATGTCTCATACCATATTATGACGTATAATTTGGTATGAGACTCATTCATTTGCACATTAACACCACAATCATTTGCATTACCTAGTTGCCATTTTCCATACAAATCGAAAGAAACATTTAAAACTTTAAATACTGCTGCAATATTTCCAAAATTGAATCATTGGGGTGATTAAACTAAACTTAGGCATTATTTCGTTTCGTTAACATAATATTTCCGACAAATGTTAAAATAGTCACCGTAGCACAATAAAAACTGGCACGCATCTGTAAATAAAAGCGTGCCGTCGTTTTTTTGTTCTGTCATCTGTTTTGTCTCGTTTTTGTCTCCGAAACGGGAGTCAATTAGTGGCTTTCAGTTTCTTTCGAGCCGTGTAATCGGATGTTTAACGCCGGACACATTCTTGTAAAAGTTGTTAATGTCACACTAATTTTATCTTGAGTGACATCTTTCATTTCTCTCATTCTCCGTATTAATCTTCAGATTTCCTAAAGATTTGTCATCTAAGTAATTCATTTAATTATGTTTGATCAAGTTAGTTAAGTTAAAGTGATGTTTGATTATTTGGTTCCTTTTTGATAATACCTATAATTTTCCAATGTTGTGTTTAAAACAAAATCCAGAAGTTAGAACTTACAAAAAACTAAACACGATTAGTGTGCAAACTACATCAGTAAAATTTGTAATTTTTTCATGTATTTTTTACAATAAGTAGTTTTGTTCTATATCAAATTTTTTTCATAATATATACATTATGCTTTGTTGATAATCATAGTAGATATAACTCTATTCTTTGGGGGGATATGTTTATTGTATTTAACGAGGACATAACTCCATCATTTTTGGATACTTACTTTGCGGAAGTCCATGATAATGAAGGTGAAGAAGATTTCCTTGGTGTGGTGAATATCGCGGGCTATATGTGCGGGACACTACATAGATTTACCTATTGTTGCGGTTTATGGCGAACTAGCAGACTTGCCCGCGACTTCGTCCGCGTGAAATAGGTTGTTTAAATTCCCACAGGAAGTACCTAATTTTTCGGGTTAATAATATTTAGACACTTACAAATAATGTGGCTTTCTATTGGTACCAGAATTTTCAAAATCGGTTCAGTAGATCCAGAGATTACCCCCTACAACGTCACAAACTTTACCTCATTATAATATTAGTATAGAAGTATAGATTAAAGTTCTAGTTCCTTCATTCCATCATTTTTATCTGATAGTGCTTTATTTGTAGTAAATTAATTTTGCTCACGCAATTAATCAGGGTTTTAATGGCATATATTTATGACTGTGTTTAACCTAATTAATCAAAGTCTAAACAGCGAGCTGCCCAATGTTGTAATACACTTTCCTTGTGGCTTGTGGGCATAACGCGTGAACGGCCATTCCGATGCCCACATTAATTATTGTGAATTGTTATAGTCCGAGAGATAGTAGTAAGATACCACTACCACTACAATCCATTAACGTCCCACTGCTGGGCACAGGCCTCCAACCTCATGAGAGAGAGGGAATTAGAGCTTAGACCCACCACGCTGCTCCAATGCGGGTTGGCGGGCTTTAACGACTATTATCATGTTAGTAATAATAACCGGGACCGACGGCTTAAGTATTTTCTTATGCTACATTATATGTATTTTCAGGGGCATTGAATTACATAAACACACAACAATTTTGTCCTTACACACTTGTGACTCCACAGCAATTTTGTCTACCTTCAGTGGTGTATTCTAGACTTGTATTGAAACCATACCGGTGTCTTTCCTTCATATATTAACAATGTATTTTGAAAGAAGATGGTGTGGTATCGCCCACAAAGGCTTGAATTAGTTTTATAGAGAGCATGTTTTAATAGTTTAATTTTTAAGTTAGTTACTTCAATTTAATCAATGTTTTATTGACATCACTAAGGGATCAAAACTGTATTGGAATGATGCAGCCCTAAATGAACTACAGTCACAAGTCAATCACTTTTCAAATCACATATTAAAATATCGACAAAACGGCTAACGCGCTCACACTTGTCACATTTCCCGCACAGATGGTAGATAAGACACTATGTTTAGAGTGGTCACCATTGCCGAAGTCTTCATTTTTTTTTGTATCAACATAACATTTTAGCTATTCGCACAACAGGGGTCATACTACCATCGCTTAAAGCCGTATTATTTTAATATTGTTGACGTTCGTGTTGTAGTATTGTAATCCTTATTTTAAGGACGTCAAAGTACGTGACATTCAAGTGTTATTTTGCAATAATACTGCTTTAGGGGGTTGTAGTAACTCCCCAGGATTTGTAAAGTTGGTCTCTGGGACTGTGCGTTATGTGGTTGCGCAAGCTCTTCCGCTATAAACTCGGATACGCTTAATTTACACTTTCGGCGGGTTATATCGGCTTTAGTTCCGATTTTTTTAACCTTTTCGCACTACCTAAATGCCACTAATATAATAAGTACTTAGTTTGTCGGGTTGGAGATAGATATGCCATACCCGATGTTATTATATACAGACAATGACTTATGGAAAGGTTCAAGACGGCTTGCCCTTGTTTACAGTTTTCACAGCTGTAAAGTTCTTTGGAACACATTGACTCCCGCCATGCGAACAAAAGACCAAATGACAAATTTCAGTTCCAGAATAATACGTCGCGTTACAATCCTGCCGATTTACGTAGGCCATACCTTTTCTACTGTATTGGTTTAGAGAATATCCTTTTAATTTGGCTGGTTGTCAGGCCACCCGGGCGTGAGAGAGGTTATTTGTTTACTTTAATTTTTACAGCGGCCACGACACAAACCAGAACAAGAGCTGGCTAATTATAGGATTGTTTCTAACCTTACCACGTGGGGTCATTGACTTTTATCCTATGCTGAGGGTGGCCTTTTTTGGTGTGACAAGTTACCGTATAACCGTGATTTTGCCTCAAGGACCCCTAAAAAGTTTGATTTAACAAAAAAACTGCTTATTACGTAAATATTTTTAGCCCGAAATCAAATCTGAAATTTGCCTGGTGGGAGGCTTTGGACGTGGCTAGTTACCACCCTACCGGCAAAGACGTGCCGCCAAGCGATTTAGCGTTCCAGTACGATACCGTGTAGAAACCGAATAGGGGTATGGGCTTAATATAACTGCTATGCCCCTAACAGGTTAGCCCGCTACTATCTTAGACTGCATCATCACTTACCATGTGGTATCAGGTGAGATCGCAGTCAAGGGCTAACTTGTAGTGGATTAAAAAAAAAGAATTCTTGCTTACCCATATACCTACTTATATAGTAATCAATACTATTAATAATCTTTACTAATATTATAAATGCGAAAGTTTGGATGGATGGATGGATGTATGGATGTATGTTTGTTACTCAAACACGGCAGAACGGCTGAACGGATCTAGATAAAATTTGGCACAGAGATAGATTATGGTCTTGAATAACTCTTAGGCTTTTATCGCGGAAAATTAAAGAGTTCCCGCGGGAACCAAAAAATCTCAATCCACGCGGATGAAGTCACGGGCATCAGCTAGTATTATAATAATTTATAGAAAAGAGTGTCTGTCTGTCTGCTACGATTGCACAGTCTATCTGTTGAACCAAATTGATTTTGTCGATATTTGGACATAAGCTTTTTATCAAGGAAAATCAAAGAATTTCGACGGTATTTCAAAAAAACCTGAGTACATCCATACGGACGAAGTCGCGATCATCGTTTCATACTAATATTACAAAAGAGAAAGTGTGTTTATTTGTTGGTTTGTCCTGCAGTCACGCTGCAACAAAGTAACGGATCGACGTGATTTTTGCATGGGTGTAGTTGAGGAGTGACATAAGCTATCCCGGAAAATTAAAGAATTCCCTTGTGAACCAAAAAACTTATTCTACGCGTACGAAGTCGCAGGCATCAGCTAGTCTAGTATAAAATCGTGATATGCCCATATTTATTGCAAAATTTTTACCTATTGGCTATCTGTGCATCACAATAGCAATAGGAAATAGTTATAGATTTATTGTGACCATGACGCCTGGGAAGAGTTTTTTTTAACATTCACAGTTAGTTTATAAGTTTTATGTATATGTAGTAATTACTTTTATTTTATTTTTTTGTATTCTACTATACAAAACTTTTATTATTATTATTATTTACGATAGTTTTTACGTAAGTGTGAACTAGGTAGATCCAGGTATTTAAAAGCAGACGTTTATGACAGTATTCTCAGTGAACTAGGTAGATCCAGGTGCAGACATTTATGACAGTATTCTCAGTGAACTAGGTAGATCCAGGTATTTAAAAGCAGACATTTATGACAGAATTCTCAGTGAACTAGGTAGCTCCAGGTATTTAAACGCTATGACAGTATTCTCAGTAAATGCATCAGAGACAGTGGGGGCGGGTACAGCAATCATTCGGGTTCTGAATAGAGGGAAATGTCCCGTTAAAGTGGGAACGCGTGTGGTCACCGGATGGACGCGAATGTAACTCTCTATTGCTGTGACACTGTTCCCAGTAAATGTATTAAACCCTGGAATTTATAGATTCCCGATATTCCTGAACTGTCTGAAGAAACTGTATGTGAATGTTGAAATGCGTGTGGCCACCGTAATGGATGAAAATTAATAGAAATAATTAATATAGTACACGGGCACGAGCCTCAAATTTTTCGGAAGTTATGACGTGCATTTCACACAACATTTTGACATCATATTTTCTGTAAAATAAAAAAATATTTAAAACAAATGACCGAAGCTGCGTTTAGAAAAAAAAATAGTTAATTTAAACTTATAAAATCTCTTCACCTGCTGGTAATTATCATAGTTGACTTTTTACGCCGTAGATGTCACAGCCTTTAAGATGTTTATACATTACTAATCGGACTGCATGCGCTTGCTTTACGTTTTTTTTTTTTAAACTAGAATATTAATAATATTAACACCGAAAATTACTTAATAAATTAGTTTTAGTATTAGAGTCCGTGGGACTGGCCCTAAAAGGTATGTTCATTAAGAGTGTTATATGATAAATATTGTGAAGCGATCAATGAAAGGACTTGACCGGTGGAACTATGGCAGCTTGCCTAGGTGTCAAAAATCAATGTTCAGCAATGATTTCTTTATTATTGTAATTGTAATATTTCACTGTTTTCAGATAAAAAGTTTGAGGAGTCTGAAGGCTCGGAAAACTGCGAAAATGTACAAAAAAAGTTTCACCAAAAGACTGCTTTCCCACACTAGATGACGCTATTTATTGTGTTGAGCGAGTCTAAAAAAATATTTTCAAGTATTATTTCTTTATTATTGTAATTGTTATATTTTATAGTTTTCAGATAAAAAAGTTTCAGGAGTCTGAAGGCTCTGAAAACTGAGAAAATAAATAAAAAAAAGTTTCACCAAAAACTGCTTTCCCACACTAGATGGCGCTATGTATTGTGGTGAGTCTAGAAAATACTTTAAGTATTGCTCACTACTTTTAGTTAACAAGTTCAACTATTCGACCACAGATGGCAGCATATGCAATGTGAAAGGGCGTTCCAGTTCAACTATTCGACCACAGATGGCGGCATATGCAATGTGAAAGGGCGTTCCTTTAAACACAGTATTTCAAAATGCTTTGTTCGATCTATTAGTTTGAGACTTGTCAAAAAATAAAAATAATTATAAACAAAACATACATTTCCTTTTCCTTACTATTTAATTGATCAAAAATAAATCATTCATAATATAATGACTAAGGCACTTAAATCGTATTCATGTAGGGTTACAAGATTATTATTAGGCATGGATATAATGGAACGTCAAAATGGAGTAGTGCTTAAAGAGGAAAGCAGACGCTCAAGATTTAAACAATAAACGTACTGTTTTTTTTTGTCATTTGAACCCTGACCTTATTTGGAATAATAAATCCATAATAATTTCGTTTTGAATTTTTAAACCTTACTGTAAAAACGGAAATCCTGTGCATTGTCCCGAATCGGAGGGCAATTACTGGTCATGTCCTTTAGAAATTTAGTTAGCACATTTACTGCGTTTTAGGCATTTTATAGCGTGACGTCATTGAACTATATTTCAGTTAATATGGTGTAGTTCAAAACCTTATTATACTATATATAGCTCAATTAGTCAGTCAATATTATACTATATATGTGGGCTTTTGTCAGACGTGTATCAAACCCTGGTAGCTGTTGTCTTTTGCGTCAGCACAATTTCGTCAGACTGATGAATGAAGAGATATTGTAGTGAGTTCAAAAATCAAAGTGATGCTACCCACTTTGATTTTTGATTTTGCCTTTGACATGCAAATTATGTTATCAGAAAACATATCAGTTGAGACGAAGAAATCTCATTTTATATTAGTTAGAAGTATTGAAAAAATCTTTGATTGCAGCGCAAGGGCAATATTATGAAGCGCTGTAAACAGGTGTTCATCTGTAATGTGTGATCATCATAAAACTCGCACAAAATTTATTAACTTTAAAAACTATGAATATTATATTATTTTATGCCATTCATTAAATGCTGTTTAACTAATTATCTACTTCCTCTAACAGCTTTTACATATGGGTAATAAATTTTTGTAAATTATAAATTAGCGCAATAGAAAAACACAAATGAAGTGATACTGGTTATTGATATAAATCAGTCTACTAACAAACTACTCCTTAATTTAATAGTTTTAAGCTCTCCACTATAAAATGGAATTAATAACATTTCTATTAATAAGGCCTATACCTAGGTACCTACATATACCTAAGTTGAGGAAACAGGATCTAATGATAAATAATAATGTGAAGTCATGAGCAATTAAGTATTATTTATTTTTCGTGTAATCTAACACCAATGACTCAATTAAAATTAATATATTAGGTTAACATAGTGATTATTATTCATCGTACCAATATTATAAATGTAACTAAGTGTGTTTGTTTATTGTTTGGTCCTTAAAAATATAATATAATCTTAAAAATATACCTTGGGTCTTTAATTAAAAATATATAACTTCACTAGATGATGCCCGCGACTTCGTCCGCGTGGATTAAGTTTTTTGATTTCCACGGGAACTCCTCAATTTTGCGGGATAAAAAGTAGCAGACAGACAGACAGACACACTTTCGCATTTATAATATAAAGTATGCATTACCTGGCCCTGATTCTTTGCACGCCTGTATTAGCCTGGTGGGATGCTTCAGCTACTTCAACCCTACCGGCAAAGACATGCCGGGAAGGGAATTAAGCATATTGAATAGAAGCAGGCGTTACTTTGCGGAAGTCCATGATAGTGAATGAACTAGAAGTTTAATTCGCTATAATCCGCTACAGTAGACAAATCTGTGTGGTACAGTGCGTGTCTTTCACCTGCAGCATGCGACACCCACCACCCAGCAATTCACACAGGCACAACACCACACCACACAAATCCTCCAAATCACTCTCAACGTACGTTTCACTCCGACACCGGAGCATCCTCAGGAGATGTTGACTCGACAATGCACGATTGTGAAGTGACTATCGTATCGCAAGTTCCGGCTTATATACCTTTTTGGCATGGCTCATTCGGGGCTTCAGTATGAGCCATGCCAAAAAGGTATACATATAAGCCGGAACTTGCGATACGATAGTCACTTCACAATCGTGCATTGTCGAGTCAACATCTCCTGAGGATGTTCCGGTGTCGGATTGAAACGTACGTTGAGAGTGATTTGGAGGATTTGTGTGGTGTGGTGTTGTGCCTGTGCGAATTGCTGGGTGGTGGGTGTCGCATGTTGCAGGTGAAAGACACGCACTGTACCACACAGATTTGTCTACTGTAGCGGATTATAGCGAATTAAACTTCTAGTTCATTCAGGGAATTAAGCGTTCCGGTACGATGCGGTGTAAGAATTATAAGGCATATGGGTTTAATACAACCACCATACACCAAAAAGGTTAGCCAGCTTCCACAATTTTGACTTCAAAATAATTTACCAGCTGCAGGTGAGATCAAGGGCTTACTTATAGTGGAATAAAAAAATGCCCTCAGCTTACCTACACTGGAAAGCTCCAAGATCTACCAACGCGAAACAGAAATCAGACAAAGTAGCGAGCAATAATCGATAATATTTAGTTACTAGCGATCCTAATATACTAATAATCCTAATAGTGTATACCCAACATAGCTGGTGGGCAGTGGGCAGGTTGTAAAGTTTAATATTACATTGTAAGATGCCCCGTCCTCATCACACCTGCCACAGCCGCCAGACCTCAGATTATAGGTATTTAATCTGAGCGTCCGCGTCGGCCGAAGTCGTGCCTTTTTATCCCTTGCACGTTACATTATTCCTATGATATCTCATAAGATATTCATCTAAATTAAATGGTGTAAAGGACAATTTTTATCTTAATTAAATATTTGAGGTGACCAATATATTTATTTTGATAAGGATTAATACTATGCCGATAAAAACACCTTCGTAAGTAACATTGGTTTAGACCAAATTTGAAAATCATAAAAATAGTTATTGTGAGTCAACCTTAAAAGATGGATATATGCTATCGCGAACTTTTTTTAGAACTTTTTGAGAGGAATAATTCCACCATACATTGTTTTCGTGTGACTTTAACTATTCACGCAACGCACGCCATGGAAGCTCTCAGTAGAGACAATTTTCGTAAGGATCTCCAATTTTTATGAAAATAAAATAAAGCCTATGTTACTCGCTGATAATGTAGCTTTCTATAGGGAAAAGATTTTTTTAAATCGGTTGAGTAGTTTTTGAGTTTATCCATTACAAACAAACAAACAAATCTTTCCTCTTTATAATATTAGTTTAGGTAAGTAAACGCGAATGTCGTGATTTTAGTCGCAGTGTCGTCGCTACTAGCTTGCATCATGCCGTGACCCGGTTTGGATTGCATTAATAGTGATGTTCCAGCATTAACGTTTTGAAAGACACATTTGTTTTCATTGCAATCTTATTGTGGGTGGTCTTTATTTTGAAATGTACGTTCAGTTCGCGAACTAGATTAAACAGCGAGTAGAAAACAAAGTAACTTTAAGGTTGTCTATGTGTATGTTTTGCGCGATTTTTAGGAAGTACTAATTTTATTTGACGTGATTATTTTTTTATGATGCCGTGTAGGAACCGATTAGGGGTATTTGTTTAATATAACTAAATTGATCGGACTAAAAAATAGTCGTCTTTTACGGAAAAGAAAATGGTGCATATGTCGCTGCTGAATCGTAAAATTCGCCCCTAAATAGCAGCTAGCTATTTTACTACGTTTAGCCAAATTGTGTGAAATATGTAAGCACTTGCAAGAAGCAAAGAAATTTACCTAATTGTGCTCTAAATTTTTATTATAAGTACTCTATATTACTTATCATTTGTTTTGTGATATTTGATGTTTATTGCATATATTTTATATACTTAATACACGGTGCACAAAACGAATAAGTAGATACTTACCTACTTTAATTATAACTTTTCACTTTACAATCTTTGTCACTAGATTTTATCACTTAAGGAATGATTACTGTTTAATATTTTACAACATATACGCAACGATGTCCACTAAAATTTAGTTGATTGAATTCACCAGGAAGTATGAACTCCTTCAACTGATTATGCAAGGAAAAGTGGCCGCAGAAGGATATCGTGGCTTAAAACTTGCTTGCAGTGGTTCGTGAAGAGTACAAGGTCCTTGTTTAGAGCAGCGGTCTCAAAAGTTGAAATCGCCTTAATGATTGCCAACCTTCGTAAGGAGACGGCACAGTAAGAAGAAGAAGAATTCAAAATTGCCGTTTTAGTTCTCCAAAAATCCACCATCAACTTATACGTGTGGCAATGTGGAACAATCAAGGTAAATCAATGAGGAAATGCTTTACTCCAAAGTACTTATAATATGCCACCTTCTAATCAGAGGACCTAAAGAAAGCATGAGAATATTCCTTGTACCATCGCGCCCACAAGATCTCATGCCCCATTTAAATTGCACTAAATACCCCAATTACCATCTCAGTCGTAAGAATTTAAGAAGCGGCACCTCTATTATCTGTCGTTAACTCTAACCGTGCGGATATGTTATTGCTTTCATAATCAACTTATTCGATTTCCCAATTAGACCATAAAAGTCAAAACGGCCCGGCTTTTAATAAAAACCATATAAAAACTGTATCATCACACGCTAGACAACTGTCACATAGCAGTACGTACGAATTTAATTGTGGCGGCGTCTTTTGTGATGCGTAAGGCAAAGAGGTGCCACTTATTAGAGGTGGCGATGTTTCGCAAATTGGCTTTGATTGCATCTCCTGTTGGATAAAGGCCTTCTTAAGAACGCAACAACACACACGGACATCCGTCTCTCACAGTCACCCACTTCTCGCTTTAAAATGTTCACTCCAGCAAGTCGTATTTTTGTTACGGTCGCCTAGATCTTTAGTATCATAGCTTGACAGCTTTAATAAGTATTATGCCATACACGATCACAATCTTCTATATTCTTGGTACCAAGAGGTTAAATGCCGGTAGAGCACGGCCAAAAACTTGCACGAAACTCGATATGAATCATTTAAGAAATTCCCAAATTATTTTTGCTGAAAAATCTAACGTTATCTTCAACCTATACTTAATATTATAAATGTGAAAGTTTGGATGGATGTATGGATGAATGGGTGTTTGTAACTCAATCACGCCTTAAAAGCTGAACGGATGTGGATGAAATTTGGCATGATAGATTTGATAGATTATAGTCTGGAATAACACATACTACTAGGCTACTTTTTAACCCGGAAAATTAAAGAGTTCCCGCGGGAACCGAAAAACGCGGACGAAGTCGCGGGCATTAGCTAGTTTATAATAAAACCACATCTCTGATGCGACTTGGAACAGAGCGGAAGCCAACGCATTTTTATCCAAAGAAAACTCCTACCATTATGTGATTAATGGAAAGGGGTTCGTCGTATTCCTTATTGCTATCCTCTGCAATAACTACGCAAAGAGCATGGGGTCTGCTACTGTATCTCTAAGGTGTAAACCTCAATGGTTATGGCAAGATGGCGGTACGAGATCAAAGACGCCGCGTGAGTGACGCCGCGGCGAAATGTCACCACGGTCGGTCAATTAACGGTCTATAGCTAACTGATATATTATTAGCAGAATTTTGAAAGGAGGCTAATTCGGTTTCATGCAGGTGTGCGACGAACACTTTTTGATAAGGAATGCTAAGGGGTCCTAAGTAAGTTTAACTCTTTACCGACCTACGTAGTTAGATAAGAGATATAATCTAATTTGTCCGGATACACTGTTTGATATAACAAATCTTCCTATTTCATAGGAATTTTCCTGCTGCGGCTAGTCGCAAATTAATAAGAAATATTTTAAAGAATGAAGAGCAGTTAAAAGTCACTTGCTTCTTGCCTACAAATACATATTAATAGGTATATTGAATTAGTTCTGTTACGAGAAACATTAATAAAACATATGTTGTAAGAACTTAGAAATATTATTAAATTAACCGGATTCATTATATTATTTATATATTCAAAATAGGTAAATATCATAATTTGTAATAAATATTATTTGACATTAATTTACAAGCCGCAAAACAATCTGCAATACATCATTTATGATTATTTTAATAATTCATTTATTCATAATATTTATTAAAAAGTTTACTTTTATTAGCTGATGGATGTTTCTATATCTTGTTCTTTCTAATTATAAGGACTCTTTCAGTCTTCAGTCGGTAATAAGTATTTGGATTCTGCTAATGTATGTAATTAGGTACCTACATATATACACATTATGTATGCAAATATAAAATGTTCGTAACGTTTGTCACTTGAAATTAAAATAGTGCTCTATTAATTAATTAACTATTTAATGTAAACTAATACTGTTATTTTAATCTTTAAAATTTATAACATTACTTATATTTTATTAGAATTAACTACCCTTTTTTTGTGGAACTGTTAACTATGGTATCACCAAGAAACGTCAGAGTTCCACGGAATAAAAGAAGAGTATACTTGCAAAATGCAAGTAGATTTTAAGTAGATAAAAATCTTCTTCGACTATGTAATAAATATACTGATTGGCAATTTTACCAACTCCGAATAACGTGTAACCCAGGAATGAATTTGAAGTTTTGACAGATACATCATCATCAAAATTCCTAGGTTAAACCAATAAAAGTAAATCTTACATATAAAACTCTCGTGTCACAATGTTAGTTACCATACTCCTCCGAAACTATAAACTAAAACACCTCAATCCACGCGGACGGAGTCGCGGGAATCAGCTAGTATATTATAAATCATATGGGTTAAACGTTATTTAGAGTTGATACAAGCGGCACTAAGTCAATGGTCTATCACTGCTCTTTTGTACTGATAGACATGCGAACGTCAAAACATAAAGTACTTTAATGTAAGTAATTCGCAAGTAACAAAGCTAATTCGTTATTGATGGCGCTAGCGATTGCCGTAGTCATGCCCGAGACGACGTATCTTAGCCGCTTTAATTACAGATTTTTTTACACCTCACGACTGCAGACTGCAAGCTATAGATAGAAAACGAATAGGCAAGGGTTGAAAATAACTGCCATCTTTCCTCTTTATAATATTAGTTTAGGTAAGTAAACGCGAATGTCGTGATTTTAGTCGCAGTGTCGTCGCTACTAGCTTGCATCATGCCGTGACCCGGTTTGGATTGCATTAATAGTGATGTTCCAGCATTAACGTTTTGAAAGACACATTTGTTTTCATTGCAATCTTATTGTGGGTGGTCTTTATTTTGAAATGTACGTTCAGTTCGCGAACTAGATTAAACAGCGAGTAGAAAACAAAGTAACTTTAAGGTTGTCTATGTGTATGTTTTGCGCGATTTTTAGTAAGTACTAATTTTATTTAACGTGATTATTTTTTTATGATGCCGTGTAGGAACCGATTAGGGGTATTTGTTTAATATAACTAAATTGATCGGACTAAAAAATAGTCGTCTTTTACGGAAAAGAAAATGGTGCATATGTCGCTGCTGAATCGTAAAATTCGCCCCTAAATAGCAGCTAGCTATTTTACTACGTTTAGCCAAATTGTGTGAAATATGTAAGCACTTGCAAGAAGCAAAGAAATTTACCTAATTGTGCTCTAAATTTTTATTATAAGTACTCTATATTACTTATCATTTGTTTTGTGATATTTGATGTTTATTGCATATATTTTATATACTTAATACACGGTGCACAAAACGAATAAGTAGATACTTACCTACTTTAATTATAACTTTTCACTTTACAATCTTTGTCACTAGATTTTATCACTTAAGGAATGATTACTGTTTAATATTTTACAACATATACGCAACGATGTCCACTAAAATTTAGTTGATTGAATTCACCAGGAAGTATGAACTCCTTCAACTGATTATGCAAGGAAAAGTGGCCGCAGAAGGATATCGTGGCTTAAAACTTGCTTGCAGTGGTTCGTGAAGAGTACAAGGTCCTTGTTTAGAGCAGCGGTCTCAAAAGTTGAAATCGCCTTAATGATTGCCAACCTTCGTAAGGAGACGGCACAGTAAGAAGAAGAAGAATTCAAAATTGCCGTTTTAGTTCTCCAAAAATCCACCATCAACTTATACGTGTGGCAATGTGGAACAATCAAGGTAAATCAATGAGGAAATGCTTTACTCCAAAGTACTTATAATATGCCACCTTCTAAGGGCAAGGGTTGAAAATAACTGCCATACCCCGAACAGATTAGTCCACTACCATACTGTATACCTTAGACTGCATCATCACTTATTCTACCACCATTGACCATGTGTGGTGACGAACCCACAACTGCATTGAAAAAGACCTAAATAAACAATAAAAATAAAAATCTCCCCTTTCAACTATCTGCCATCAGCTTTTTTAGTCATAATCAGATTTTAGTAATTGGTTTGCTACTTGTTTATTGAGGGGTATTCCAATTAATATCCCCTAGGTTATATTGTCATCGAGGAAGTTTAGCTCTCATCCAAATCCAGTACATGCCATCTCTTAAGGCGTTTCGTGTTAGCATTTGCCAGCAGTTTATATGCCAATACGTTAGGGTGTTTTTCTAATCTTTTTTCTAATCATTCCGTGTAAACCATGGTGCACCAGAGATTACTCTTAGTACGATGTTCTGAAACCGCTGTAGTATCTCAAGGTTCGAGTTACTTTTTGATAAATTCAAAAATATAAAGTCAAAAATTAATTTAACGAATACGACTGCCCTGCCATATTATTTTTAGAGTTTACCTCCATAAGAAGCGATTTGCATATATAGCCTTTGGAATCTTATTCACATTTTTTATTAAATGATATTTTTTTGTGAATCACTAAACATTGAACTATAGTGTTATATATTTTTGGAATCTACTCATCATTTTCTAGATGATGATTATATAGTTAATCTTATTTTCGATATTTTTTTTCAATTGTGGTCTTTAATGCGGGACCATGGTCACCCCATCATTTTAAAAAGAAATATTACTAGCCTATATCACCCGGAATAAGCTAGGGATTCTAACGATACCTCATTTATCAAAATCGGTTCAGGCGTATAGAAGTTATGGTGGAAAATACAAACTCACATACATACATACATACATGAACCCTGAAAACAATATACTCCTTTTTTCAGGCAGTCGTATAATAAATCGGATCACCGAATCGTACACTTGTAATCTAAAAGAATCTATTTCCACAAGAGAGACAGATACGAATGTTCTCCATTCACAGTCCAGTTATAGGTGCCGCTATACAATACATAGTGGTTGGACATCGCACACAGGGTAACAGAGCGGCACGGCTTAATGAGCGCGACTGTCCA
This sequence comes from Erebia palarica, assembly GCA_964035005.1. Lineage (NCBI taxonomy): Eukaryota > Metazoa > Arthropoda > Insecta > Lepidoptera > Nymphalidae > Erebia > Erebia palarica. The sequence continues at coordinate 30,045,699 of OZ035990.1, forward strand.
ATGTTACGCGGGTGAAGACACCGTTTCGTCACTGCCCGTACATGTACATTATATGGAACAGTGATACACGATGGAAAAATTAGATTGCTGATTTAATGTGCGCAACTGTACCAGTTCTTTGCGCGATGAAAAAGTTTACATGCCACAAATTGATTGTCATGCACAAAAAACTGAGAATATTATTTTAAAAACATTAATTAAATATGAAGAGTTAGTGCTAAGGAAGATGAATTTGAAATGGAGAATGAAGAATGATTTGGATAGGCTTAATAATGTTATTGCGTGATGCGACTTTGAACATGGCAATGTTATAATGCAGCAAAAATATTGTATTGTATTAAATTTTATTGAAAGCTTCCTTCAGAAATCCTTCCTTTAGTTGTTAATAAAATCAACCTCAATTAAGTTACTTGAAAATAGTTGCAGATGTTGACAAAAGGTGTAAGTAATTTCTAAAGTGTTCAAACTTCCCATAACACAGTCTAACTCTAAAGATACTAATACAGTTGTCGAAAGGAAATATGTAGACAGAAATAATATAATATGATATTAGCCGTCGCAAGTGTCGCTTTGGGTAACTGTATGTTTTTTCTCATACTGTGATGCCTTATGGAAAATACTAGTGGATGCCCACGACTTCGTCTGCGTGGTTTGAGGTTTTCGGTTCCCGCAGGAATTCTTTAATTTTCCGGAATAAAAAGTAGCCTACGTGCTATTCCAGACTATAATCTATCACTGTGCCAAATTTTAGCCAGATCCGTTCAGCTGTTGAGGCGTGATTGAGTAACAAACATCCATACATCCATACATCTATACATCCATCCAAACTTTCGCATTTATAATATTACTAGCAAATGCCCCCGACTTCGTCTGCGTGGTTTGAGGTTTTTTTGGTTCCCGCGGGAACTCCTTAATTTTCCGGGATAAAAAGTAGCCTAAGTGCTATTCCAGACTAGGTATAATCTATCTCTGTGCCAAATTTTAGCCAGATCCGTTCAGCCGTTGAGGCGTGATTGATTAACAAACATCCCTAAATCCATCCAAACTTTCGCATTTATAATATTACTAAGATTTTTACCATTCAAACAAAAAAAGGAACGCCCTACTGAAACAAGACTAAGGTATTTTAAAAAGAACAGACAATAATCATAACAATGACCCATTGAACAAGATATGCATAGAATTAGACGGCACAAAATAGTGGTAATAACACAGGAAAGAAAACAATGCGATGTTGGTCGCTTATCCGACTACGAATCTAGTCTAATGTCGAATATTTCGGACGGCTGATTTAAAGGGAAACTCGGCTCGAAATTAGAATTCTGAATTGTGGATCAAATTATAAGCGACAGCGACTATTAATATATTTTTTTAATTGCTTATGTATACTAAATATTGAATCTGGTTATTCAAAAAAAATACTTAGATATTAGCAAAGATCAACGTGTGTGGTTAAAGTGGCCGATTAGAATATATTCCTACCTATTTTTTTTTTTTTTTTTTATTCACTACAAGTTAGCCCTTGACTGCGATCTCACCTGATGGTAAGTGATGATGCAGTCTAAGATGGTAGCGGGCTAACCTGTTAGGGTCAAGGCAGTTTTATTTAACCCATACCCCTAGTCATTTTCTACACAGCGTCGTACCGGAACGCTAAATCGCTTGGCGGCACGTCTTTGCCGGTAGGGTGGTAACTAACCACGGCCGAAGCCTCCCACCAGGCCAGACCAGGGAAAATTCAGAAATTATAAATTCCCAAATTGACCCTGCCGGGGATTGAACCCGGGACCTCCGCATGTTAAGACAACAGCGCTACACACTGCGCCACGGAGGTCGTCAAACCTATTATAAAAGGACAAACTGACCGATCCATTTTCAAAGTAGAAACAGCTCAAACCACTGAGTCTATAAATTGGAGTTTTGTATTTATTTATTTTCTAGTTATAGCCCGTGTTGTAGGTCTCTACATGATATATTATTTGAAAAATTTTACTCTCATCATTAGAAAACCTTAATTTTTTTTAATTCCAAGATAGCTTACGCTTGACGACACTTACGCTTAAAGAAAGGAATGAGGTCGAGGACGCACTTACCAAATTCCTTGAATGTACCTACTAATTCATACCAATTATTACATATTCTGTGGTCATAAGTGGCAGAAAACACAGACGCTGAAGCGCTTTAGCGGTTTGTATCAGATTTTTTTCTTAAAACTTTACTGAACAGGTAAGTAGTTACAGTCGTTACATTGTGATATCGATAAAAAATTACTTATATTGAAGACATTCTGAACATTCTGGTAGATTCACTCGACTATTCAAAAGCACTTGTCAAAGTGTACTTGAATTTAAAAAAAAATGTATTTTTATGTAACTTTTTTACCACAACTTAAAAACAACTTGTAAACGCTTTCGCTAGAACCTCCGGCCGCATCTTAAAACGTACAAGGTGTTATTATGTAAATGATGAGAGCTCGGCTTTGGCTGAGTCAATACGTCAGGTAATTGGCGACACGTCCAAGTGTTCTGGTGCCGCCTCTCGAGTGGGTCTGGTAGTATACAATATACATACTTGACCTCTGTCGATATCACGATTCCAAATACAAAAAAGACAATCAGATTCTCACGATGTGACTATAATGTTTGTATGAGTCTAAAGCTATTTTGTACGCCCTACAGACGATGAGCAATCGATTTGATTTTTGAAATGAAAACTTCTTTAGGCGCGTTGAGCACTTTTTGTTAGGGGATAAAATGTAGATTCGCGTGACCGTGACCGACATGCTCGCGAACATATAAACATACTACATTCGAAATTAAACTTGAATACCTTACTGTTAAGGTTTATATTTTAATAATTTTAATTGAAATTTAAAAAAAACTTTTAAAAAAATCGTTTTCACTTCTATCGGCAGTCCCTATGACTGCCAATTTTTTTTTCTTAAATATTATGTGGGTTCTCTATGGAACTAAGTTTTACTATGTAATATAGGTACATAATAGAGAATAATTAATTATCCTTATCTTTTCTGATTGGTGTAAAGCTTTTAGTTGTAATTTTGATGATAAAATATCCAAAACATTTAGTTGCACGCCTACATTGATTTTTTCATATAAAACCTATCAAATTGATTTACTTTATTTTATCTAAAGTATGTAATTGTAAATTATTAATAGCGCTATTTTGCCGCTGGTCTGCTGTCCGCCGTTGGGCCGGTATGGAACCGGAATTCCTCTGTAATATAATAAAACACAATGTATAAATAGTAATACGCCCTAAACTCACCCGCCCGTTGCTTCGTGTTAATCGCAGGATTCGGTACCGCAATCACTGCTCAGGAGTCCATGTGGCACTTATCACGCTCACAACGTACCCCGACCGCAATATAATACATACTATCATATTTTTATCAGTCAGTGTGTAGGTTTTTAAATGTGGTGTGCCGTGTAGTGTGCCAGCAACATTGCGACCGAAAAAGGTTGCATATATATTGAACAGTAATAATAAATACATACCCTTAGATAGATAGAGTTATAAGGATTTATATTAAGGTTTATTATAATCTTAGGAGCTTTTTCATGACATTATAAAAAACAATTAAGTAAGAACAAACCTACAAAGTCAAAATTAGTTGGACAGTGATTTGAGGATTTACATAGACAACTAACTCAAGTGATTTTAAAGATTTGCCGAGTCACGTAAATGACGTCATTTGATGTAAATATAGTTGAGTCATACTATAGATGACATTTCTCGAACACTTATTTATCGATACGCCGGCCATCTCTAGTGGTTGACGTTGGGTCACGATTTTGCTTTGAATATATTTAATCAGTGCTTTGCGTAATGTCGTTTACGAAGGAGTATTTCCCACTCCTCCTTATCAATTACCCTAGATCCTTCTCTACTCATTATAAGACTCTTGACGACTCTTGACTTTTGACGACCTCCGTGGCGCAGTGGTATCTTAACGTACGGCACTCTGAGTCACTTAGCAGCTTTAACTATATCCATGAAAAACATTGATACGTATTAAATAAATAATTAAATGACTTCAAGATTCAGGATTAAAATAAAATACATCAAAGCACAAGTCAAAGCTTTTTAAATTAATGGTTATTTTTAGCTTTTCCATGTCTTTTAAGTATTCGGAAAGAGTGTTTTTTTTAATCTACTACAAGTTTTAGCCCTTGACTGCGATCTCACCTGATGGTAAGTGATGATGTAGTCTAAGGTGGTAGCGGGCTAACCTGTTAGAGGCATGGCAGTTATATTAAGCCCATACCCCTATTCCGTTTCTACACGGCATCGTACCGGAACGCTAAATCGCTTGGCGGCGCGTCTTTTGCCGGTAGGGTGGTAACTAGCCACGGCCGTAGCCTCCCACCAGGCCAGACCAGGGAAAAATCAGAAATTCCCAAATTGACCCCGCCGGGGATCGAATTCGGTACCTCCGCACGTTAAGACAACAGCGCTACACACTGCGCCACGGAGGTCGTCAAAGGTCATTTTGAATCAGGTACAGTCACACATTTTATTGAAATGAGGCGATGTTATCAGTTTACACAATTACTACAATTTTATTGATCTTATATTTTTGCATGTATTTCCTAGTAGGTACTGTACTAGTGTCTAGTAGTATGTCGGTCATGATCAAGGCTGCATTTATCTCGATTTGCCGTTTTAACTGTTCCATTACGTTCTTACAAGTAAAGATGAATAATTACGAGCGTAGTAGGTCAATAACGTGTCTTAAATATAAATGTATGTTACGTACCTACTATAGTTGTAATAAAGCATCTGAAATTGGGAAAATATCATCAGTCGGTGTCATTCTGAAACATGTGATACTCAATCTGGAAAAAAATTAATGCATTTCATTCAACTACTTTAAATATTACTATCAAAATTTACCAATAGGCTGATATTGTTATAACTTTTATAAAGTTTTTAACACATATTATGTCTTCAGTACTCAACCGTTATCAAAAAATTTTGGAATCCACCACCATATTTCATCAAAATGATGTAGAGTACGGAACAGGTATGGAACTTAGTCAAATTCCAATACTCTGTGTAATTAGTACACAGACTAAAAAGTCCGTAGACCAAGATTTTTTATCATAAACGCATAAACCTACAGCCTACGCTTAATTTGAAAGGAAAGCGAGAAAATGTTAAAACACCTAAATATAATACTAAATATCGAGTCGAATAAATACCTAAGACAAACATACAAAATAACATGAAGTCTCCCCATGAGTTCGTGATACCACGTAAATCATAAAGGTAATAACCAAGAAATTACGATGACTCAAACAGAATTGTCCACTCGTGATAGTCTATGACATCTGATTATTTCCTTGCTCGTGTACCCCGATGTTATCTTACGACGTGTAAAGCATAAACCTTTAATTCTATAGAATTAACGAACTGACGTCAACGTGTAAAAACTAATTTCTGATTATTTAGCGTGATCATGGAGCTTACGGTTTATCCATTTATGAATAAAAGTCATAAATTCAATCGAGTTTCCTTATATTATGCAAGTCATCCAATTAATGCAATGATATTTAGTAATGATGAGGTGATTTTGATTGTCACATGATGTATAACAGTCCCACAAACATAAATTAGGCATTGGCCCCCAAGATACGGGTCCGCCTGATTTGGAAGTATTCATTGGTATGTACATTGTAATTATATTGGACCCGGTCACTAGTAGATATAAAAAATAAAATAAAAACAAAAATTAAACAGGTGCAAAAATTAGTTACATTTGGGCCACTGGGGCAAATAAGTTTGACGGTCTATAATAACTTCTTATGGAGTTCAAATTAATTGGACGTTATGGCTTTTTTAACTCTACATGAGCAAAATATCGGGATGCCAAGCTCATTGTTTTACTACATGCTTCGAAAGTATACGATAAGTGTGAGATCCATTTACAAATACTTATCTTCCTATGTAGGTAATTCGATAATTGCTAGGTAAAAAGAGGAAGTAACATAGATGTGTTAGGTCTCCTTTATAATTTAGATCGTCTACTTCTTCATAATTAATATTATCTTCTTATTATCTTTATCTTCTTTATAATTTATGAAGTCTATCGGTTGATGATGACAACGAGTCATCATCAGCGGTCCCTTTCGTTTGATTTCGACCGTCCATCTTGGGGTCTCGTTATTTATATTATTATCTATACTTCTATACTAATATTATTAATATGAAAATTCAAATGTTTGTTACTCGATCACGCCAAAATGGCTGAACGGAGCTGGATGAAATTTAGCACAGAGATAAATTAGGAATATGGTCTGAAATAGTACTATATACTCATAGGCTACTTTTTATCTCGGATTCGTTCGAATTAAAGTCGTGGGCGAAGTCGCGGACATCAGCTTGTAATTTATATTATAATAATTAAAGCTCGTATTTATAATATATCCATGCTTAATATTAATTGTCTAAGCAGGTACTTTTTATTACATTTAAGTAGATAGGTAGGTCTAATGGAATATTCGTGATTAAGTGGCTTCCTGGATCCCATGACATCATCTTGACCCCAAAATATTAAGAGTCAAGGTGCAAAAAGCGTAAACTAATGTACCTACAGTTATTCTGATATCGCAGAAAATATTATTATTTTATTAGATAGTATCGATCGATTTCTCTCTCAACTAAAAATTGACACTAATGTATAAACAAGTAATAAAATTTAAAAAAAACCCACGACGAACTGCAGCGCTCCATTGTGGCTTTATAACTTTGAAACAACAATTACAACTTCACAGTAGTATACATAGTATCCAAAACACAAAACCGAATCTTTGTCGGCTTGGTAGTTTTTCAGAAAAATTGTAATTATGGTTGCAGCCAACGGAGTGGACTATGGCCTAACCCTTTCCATTTCGAGAGGAGACTCAAGTGAGCCGGCAATGGGTTGAAACGATGAGTAAAATAAACACGATTGCAGCGCCCTTGTTGTTGACAAGCGTGGTGGTCTATGGCTGTAGCTTGTAAGTTTTTACGTAAGTAGAGAACGTAAGTAACTACGTTTGCATACGATACGCGACTAACAAGACTGTTTTCATTTCGTAAGTTACTTACGATACTATACTTACCTACTTGAGTTAAACTTTTTTCAGGCTTACGCTTGACCACAGTCACACCTGATGGGAAGTGATGATGCGGCCTAAGATGGAAAGCGCTTACCAAGAAGATGCCTATTCACTCTCGATTTAAAGATACCCGAATTGTAATTGGTGCGAAACACACTTTTCAGTAGTGTTCCAGACCCTAGTCATACGAATAAGTAATGAAGACGCAAAGCGCTTTGTACGTGTGGATAGAACGTGGACGACTTATGGGGAGGAAGCTCGGTGCCTTGCGGTACGGTGGTAGAAAGGTGAAGGAGGAACATGATCGAAAAGCTCCTGAGCACACTCACCGAATGATATCCTGCTAGCTGATTCCCGCGACTAAGTCCGCGTGGATTGAGGTTTTTTGGTTCTCGCGAGAACTCCTTAGTTTTCCGGGATAAAAAGTAGCCTATGTGTTATTGCACTTAGCAATACGTGACCATAGAAACTAGGTTATAAATTTATTTATCACAATTTAATTACATTTAGTTAACACTTTGTCACGGAGCATAAATAAGCAATATTTTAGTAAGCACTACATGGTGGCTACAAGGTTTTCCCCCACTCCAATGTACCTAATTTCTTAGTATATTAGGTTAGGATAATCTGTAAATATATTGCCATTGCCATATTAACACCGAGTCTTCTGCTCCAACTCACAACAACTACACACAGACTATAATCTATGTCTGTGCCAAATTTCATCCAGATCCGTTTAGCCGTTCGGGCGTGATTGAGTAACATCCATCCATCCAAACTTTCGCATTTATAATATTTATTTGATTTGATAATATACCGATAGGCCGGCTACCTTACCGCCGTAAGTTAGCCAGCCTATTCGTATTTTATATACTTACAAATTTAATATAATCGTAATCTGTAGTTTGTGAGAGCCCTAATCGCTTTTGATTCCAACCTGAAACCGGTTGCGTTTCTTTGATTAGAAAAGCGACAAGAGCGATCGAATGACGATTTGAATGTAGATAAAAAGGACAGATGGACGGCGTTTATCATAATTATTGCCAATCTTATGATCTTTGCCGAGTCATCTCCCGAGTTGTCTGATCATTTGACATTAATTTGTTACCGCCTTAGGCGATAAAGACCGCCTTTGCATACTGTTTAGTCCTAGTTTGTAGTTTTAATGTATTTTTATTTCCATGCTTTTGTGTGCAATAAATATTTAATAATAATAGTAACTTAAAGTACCTGTCCGTACTAAGAAATGTCCATATCTTTCTGTGTGTCAGCCTATTACGCTTTAACAGCACATCTTTTCACTCGATTTTGATGAAATTTGGTATGGGCCATGCTACTTTTTAAACTGGAAAATTAAGTATTTCCCATGGGTATTAAAAAACCTAATCCACGACGAAGTTGCGGGCATCATCAAGTGATTTTATAAATAGCCTCTATAGATAGAGGGTGAAATCACTAGATTATAATATTATCTATAATAATAATTATAATACCTATTATGTTCAAAATAAAATATCACCGTTAACAAAATAGGGAAAAACTATATAAGTACTTAGTTACTTTGAGATTTCAAAATACGGATCGAAGTTGCTGTATTTATAAAATCGATAGCAAAAACTTATATTAGGTTTTTTCTATGGCATTCAAAATCAAGTTAAGACGGACATCTACAGCTAATGACCAAACAAATCGATTCCAGCCCGGAGTAATTTGTCAAATCTAAATCACGAATTCCAAAACAAAATTTCCCGTTCGTAGAATCATAAAGCCGCGGTTCGCGGGGGACTTTTGAGTATTTTTTGTTAGACCATTGGTAATAAAATCCAAGATATACCTACACTTCGGTTTGCCGGCGAAAGATTTTTTAAGTTCTCAATTATGTGCAGTGGAGACGGAATGTATTCCTTACACAGGTGTAGTAGAGATTTGTAAGTTTTAACACAACTACGTCATTTCTATGAGTTTCTTTCCAAGTATAATCCGTGTCATGCAAGAAACTCCCTAGAGGTGGCACAAGTAGTTGCATGTTTTTTGCATTTTTTTGCCAATAGTTCTAGTTCCACAAATTGCCGCGTCATTTCTTTCTTGTCACGGATTATAGCTGTATATCGTGGATTACGTATATCAATGTTTTGGGCACCCAATTTAAAAACTAATTACTGGTTTCAGACTAGCGACCGATGGTGAAGGAGTACCCTTTTATGCCGTCACACAAAGAATATAATTTCGTCATGTTAGCACAGGAGGTGACAAAAAAGCATGATTAATGGTTGTCTTGGCGACGGTGACCACAAAGGGACTGTCAGTGCATCTGTTTATTTTCGTCTTCATTTGGGTTTGGAGGGAAAATGTTTACGTTAGAATCAAGACGATATTAAGAGTTCAACTTTGTATTTAAATTTTATTTTTGGTTTGTACTTGTACGTGTACCTACTTAGATACATTTCAAAAATTAAATTACTATAACTGATCAAGTAAATCTTCATTATTTTTGATTCATTCAAGGTCACTTTTGGACAAAATTACCGTAGTTAGGTGTGTGTAGTTTGAATTTTTTCTCTTAACTTCCCTTGCTACTATCTATCACGGAGTAATTTCTCACACGGCTCACATGGATATCCCTGTACATATGCAGTATGTAAGGTTGTCTGTGAGAGACCGCTTTATGGGATAAGACCGATAAGTAAGTGATAAAACTGATAAGTGATAACAGGTACCACCAATGCGTTGCCGGATGGTTGCCGGCTTTTGAGAAATTTATTTATACGCCCTTTAAAGAGTCTGATAGTGTAATCATGAGGGAACACAGAAGATGGAAGCTGGTTTCATAATATGCAGGTTCGTGACAGAAATGACCTGAAATAACGGGAGGTGGAAGAAGAGTGAAGACAAGGTGGTGATCGTCCAAGTGGTGAGGATAACATTGTTTCTGCGCGAAAAGATGCGACTAGATAATACGGAAGGTGGTATTAGATTTAATAATTCTTCAGAGCACTCCCCGTTGCAGAGTTTATAGATACATAAGAACTATTATGATATAACTTCCGTCATCCACGGCGACCTCTATCGGTGTCTATTGGTTTAGATGTCACGATGTTGTATCACGAGCGAAAAGGTCACGGCCGACGCTTTGTGTCCACATGTCTTTAAAAAGAGTGACCGAGCACTTTTATTGAATCCAGCTAATGAATTTGGGGCTAACTGTGCGAGATCTTACCTTTTTTGAGTTACTTCTTTTACTGTATTTGTTATTTATTTCTTTGGTCATGAATCATGATAGTTATAAAGTCGTCTTTTAGTTTTATCGTAGCTGATGCCAGCGACTTCGTCCGCGTGAATTGAGGTTTTTAGTTCCAGCGGAAACTCTTTAATTTCCCGGGATAAAAAGTAGCCTATGTGTTATTTCAGACTATGAACCTTGCTTTTCATCTAGATCCATTCAGCCGTTCTGGCGTGATTAAGTAACAAACATCCATCCATACATCCATCAATCCATCCAAACTTTCTCATTTATAATATTAGTAATTAGTAAAGATAATATAGTATAACTAATTTTGCCATTGCCTCCATCTAAGCTTTTGATAAGGGTGGGTACTTGGGTAGGTACGAGTATCATGACTTTAACTTTAATGAATTTAGAAGTTAGAACCAACCAACTAGGTTTTTATGTCAGTCCGTTCTTTCCTTTAATTACTCTAATTTCTAATTAACTCAGAATTTAGAAATATCGATCTTAACCATTCTCAAAAATTGACAGATACTTGAGAATCTGATCTTAGTATGTCGGTTTAATAATAATGGGTCTAAGAACAATATCGTCCTTAATACGACGCCTCACGTCCGTACGTGAGTCGTCGTATTAAGGAAGTCCGTACTATTGTATTGTATGTTTTCTATACAATACTCCATAGTATTGTATAGAAAATAGATCCAATAGCTAAATCCAATAATAGTAGGTGTTCTCGCCAAGTGAAATTGACTTCACCTTGACTTTATCCAGTCATGGTTTGTCAATTACGTGCCCATTGTGCCTCGTGATGGTATCGGCGACAAAAAGACACCGCCCGATATGTTCTCTGCCGTGCTTTCCTTGTTCATTAACCGTGTGTTTGATAACTATTTTTTTTTAATTCCACTACATGTTAACCCTTGACCGTGATCTTACTTGATGGTAAGTGATGCAGTCTAAGATCTACCATCTTAGACTGGCTATCCTGTTATATTGTAACATGGCAGTTATATTAAACCCATACCCCTAGTCGGCTTCTATACGGCATCGTACCGGAATGCTTACGTCTTTGCCGGTAGGATGATAACTAGCCCAGGCTGAAGCCTCGGAAGACTTAACACCGTTTCATAGCTGATGGCTGATGCCTACCTCATAGAAGGAGCCTTCCAAATTTTAAGTTTGTATAACCATACAAACTTGAAATTTGGAGCTTGAAACAAACTCCTGAGATACCATAATTATTGTGTGAGTGATAATACCATAATTATTGTATTGCGCTTGTAATGTGTGTATACAGATTTAGGAGATTTATTATATTAAACTAGCGGCACGCTATGATGGCCGGTTTGACGTTTGTCCGCTCATGAAGTTCCGTATTAATTGATAACGACTTTGAAGGAAATAATTGTATTACTTTATTGACGATAGTGATGTGCAGAGATTCATAAATTTTATCGAATGTAGTTTTAGGTTTAGGACTCAAAATTTATTTATTAAATTGATTTCTTAAATGTATACAAGTGTAGAAAAATCAGTTTGCACCATTTAAGGGGTGAATGTACTTGTGAATATGAACAATTTTCACTATGTGGACAAACCTCTGAAATCGCAAAAAAATATCAATAAATTTTTAAAAATGGAATCTAATACGATCGTCACATAGGATCGCTGGCTAGCACAACTACTACCTCCGGCAAACTCGCGTCAATGCTCAATGCAAAACAAAGCAGTTTCGAATTGACGTTGCTTCGAAAAGTATAAACTGTCAGTGCAATGCGATTGTGATATAGTTTTGACCTGGCTTTGGATTTCAAATATTGATACTGCATTACTGTTGACCCTTGCTCGTTAATTTGGACTCTGTTCAAGCCCTTTGTTGTGGATTTCGTCGATATGACCGAACGTACGCAGAGAACTGTTCTAAATAGTCAGACACGTGAGTTCGTAATACGCCTTCGTAACTATTTCGATCGTGAAGCTCAAAATGGAGGGCCAATTTTACCTATAACGTCAGTGGTTGAACGCGTAGCTGATGCGCTTAATATTGGACAACGAACTGTTAGACGGATAACTAAAAAAAAATATGGCGAGACTGGCACAGAAGAAAATAAACTTCACACACCAAAAAAGAGAAAACGAGCAAAACCAGTCGTAGGCATCGATAGCTTTGATGCCGATGCTATCCGAAGACATGTTTACGGCTACTATTTACAGAAGGAGTATCCAACAAGAAAAAAGTTGGTGCATTCACTGAAGGAAGCTGGATTATTCTTCGGTGGGGAAAGTTCTTTAACGAAGATTTTGAAGACCATTGGATTTCGATACAAAAAATGTAACAAACGCAAAATATTGATGGAAAGATTTGATATAGCGATGGCAAGGTATACTTTTTTACGGCAAGTGAAAGAAATCAAAAATTGGCAAAATGTTGTGTTCTTGGATGAAACATGGCTTAATGCTAACCATACTGTAGGCCGTTCTTGGAACGATGACACAGCAGCATCTACTTCCAAAGTTCCTGTAGGAAAAGGATCGCGACTTATAATTTGTCACGCCGGAACCATCAACGGGTTTGTCGAAGGTTCTCTCATGGCTTTTGCGTCAAAAACCACTGGAGACTATCATGAAGACATGAATGGAGAAAAGTTTACTGAATGGTTTACCTCAATGTTGTGTAGCCTCCCTGAACCATCTATTATAATTATGGACAACGCCCCATACCACTCGATGCAAATTGACAAGCCACCTGCCCAATCCCAAAAGAAAGCTGATATCGTCGCATGGCTTCGTAAAAATGGCGTAGATGCAAACATGAATATGTTAAAAGCGGAATTAGTACGTCTTTTAAAAGAAAACAAACCAACCAAGATCCGATACGTCATTGACGAAATAGCATTAGAACATGGGCACAGAGTTATACGGTTACCGCCTTACCATTGTGAGTATAATGCGATTGAGTTGGTGTGGGCTCAAATTAAGGGATATGCTGCAAGACACAATACAGAACCCCCATTTACCACAAAAAAAATGCTAAAATTATTAGAAGAAGCTTGTGAACATGTGACTAAAGGAGACTGGGAAAAGGTTGTGAATAGAACTGTTAAATTAATAAGGGAAGATTATGAAAGAGATGTGAAAATAGATAATATTATAGAAAACGAACATATAATTATTAATGTATGTGATGATAGCAGTGACGACAGTGAAAATAGTAGTATGGACGAATCTGATTAATTATGGCCTTTTGTGGCACCTTTTTTGGTATCTTTTGTATTCATATGTTTCTTGTGTGCATATAAAGTATGTATATTCATTTTCGTTCAAATATTCAGTTCGTTCAAATAAATTAAATAAACATATACATTTTTGTTTTATTAAACCTATTTAATCAGGTACAAAAACAAAACTTAATTGTTTTTTGTTCGAGAATAAATTGACATTCCACATCACTATTGTAATGTGTCAAACCGGCCATCATAGCGTGCCGCTAGTGTAGCTAGTGACAGAAAATCGTCAAAATTATTCCTCAGTAAAAGATTATTTGATTAAAATCTCGAAATAAACTTTCAAGTCACGAGAGGAGATAGGACTAAATGTTAAAACTTAACTCCAGCAGCCCAAGTATATCCAGTGGGAAAACGTTTTTCATTTCATTTTAGTTTATTTAATCAAAATTAAATTAATGTACTTCATCAAAATTAACCTTTTGGCAGGCTTTATCGATGCAAAATCTGCGAGAAAGACTTGTCACATTAATTATGACTGTTAATAAAATGCCGGTACAAGAAATGAACTAATCGGTAATCGAACTCAGCACTTCAAACTCAACGGTCATTAACACCTAAACACTTCAGAGGTCAACAAAATGTCACGTAATCGTATGCCGCACAAAAATTTGAAGAAAAGATCAGGGTCAATCACTCAAGCCCGCGAACGTACTTGACCCTAAGGACCTATCGATCAAATTGCCAATTATGAAGCGACTTTATATACATACGAATTGAAAAAGTTTGGGTGTTTTTTATTCCATTACAAGTTAACCTCCTAAAACAGTTCGAATTATAAGTTTGACAAACGTGTAAGTATAACGATTCCTACACAATCGGGGGGCAGCTATCAGAAGCGGGATAAAAGAGCCGACATTCATACTAAAATAGTGAAAAGAACTATAGTGCTACCCCGAAAAACTGTAAATTAACGTGGCTAGGTACGCTCAGATAATAAAAACCTCAATTAACCTAAACGGAACCAAAACAATGACGTTCCGACGTATAAACTCAACATCATAAATAATAATTCTACCACAGAACCCTCTAAAATACGTCTACCATGGACCCCTCCGGAGTAAATAAAGTAGAAAGACGTCTTCATAATGTCACTCAAAGAAATATAGAGCGGAATTGTGTATTCCAAAAAGCCCATTGCTCATTATATTCCATTATCCATCATTCCAATAAGGGATCGATGCAAAACGCATCACGATGTGTCGCTGCAGCCCTAATGAAGTGGCGACTTGAAATGTGACCCGAGAACCGATTGACAGCACAGTGGAGGAGCTGTCCACCCGACGATTGTTCCCGATTTGATGTGTACGGACCATTAAATGCTCGAGAAATGTGGAGATCGGCTTCCAAAGTGGCATAAACTGTGAGGTGTTTTTAGCATTTATATTAGATCAGGTACGGACGACAGCTTTGTGAGCGATTGTAATCTTGAATCTTGAAGCTTATTTTCTTTTTTTCCATGAACGTCCATTGCTGGACTTAGGTCTTTTGCAGATACTTCCATGTGCCACGGTCATGCGACTGATTTGAAGTCGTCCGTGAAGAGAATAGTAATAAATTTTTTTTTTTACGCCACTACAAGTTAGCCCTTGATTGTAATCTCACCTGATGGTAAGTGTTGCTACAGTCTAAGATGGTAGCAGGCTGTTGAGGGTATGGCAGTCATGTTGAACCCATACCCCCAATCGGTTCCTGCACGGCATCGTATCGTAACGCCTAATCGCTTGGCGGTAATCTTTGCTGGTAGGTAGTGTGGTAACTAGCCACGGCCAAAACTAGGCTAGACCAGAGAAAAATCAAAAATTATTAATTTACGTAAGGATCTTGGTGCTAAAAAGAAAACCCCTCTATCATAAGAATAATTTTATTTTTAAGGATTAAATATAAATAAAAAAAAGAGTTACAATGCCTCAAGTTGCAGTTTATGAAAGCTTACAAAGGTAGATTATGTATTTAAATCGACCTTATTAATACAGATACACGACAACAAATAAATATTTAGTTGTAATTCATGGCATCGAGTAAGTAACTACTTAGTAAGTAAGGAGTAAGGACACAATCAGGTCAATTTCGTATCGATTATCGACATAATATTATTCTGGTTCTGTTCTTTTACATTAAAACAGATAATAGAATAAATTACAGACAGCTTATTACTGACGTAATAACCTTTGCTAACGATGTTCACGTACGTACATCATATAATACGGATTGATAAACACACCTAATCAATATCATCATTGCATGTTTCGAAAAAAGAAAAAAAAATCCTCTCACGGGCCTGCCTTGGCCGTCTATCAACGTATGACGAACACCGACCAAATTAACTTTGTATCTGATAAAGATCTTGCTGTTTGAATTTGACCTTTCTTTTCTAATAGGTAAGGGCGTGGTTATGGTTTGTATGGTGTGTTGGCTAATGTTGTTATACGTCGGGATGTCAAGCGTCGCGAACGAGCGCCGACGCAGGACAGTATCGTGCTGAGAGCAATCTCGTTCGACCTCGCGATTAGTGGTGTGCTAAAGGGGTATCGACTATCGATAAACCATCTAGAAAATAGTAAAAATGTCGTACGAGCAGATGAAAGTTAGAAATAAGATATGAGTGTAATGGTAAACACTGTAGGGATCCATAAAAGACATTGTAAAAATAAGAAAACGATTTCCGTGAATTCGTCTGCGTGGATCAAGTTTTTTCGATTCCCGCGGGAACTACTTAATTTTCCGGGATAAAAAGCCTGTCCTTTCCTGAGATATATCCCGTTTTTATTAATAAACTAAACTAGTTTATAAACTATCCCTGTACCAAATTTCATCAAAATCAGTTGAATAGATGGGCTGTGAAAGTGTAGCAGACAGACATACAGACAGCCAGACAAATAGACGGACAACACACTTTTGCATTTATTATATTAGTATGGAAGTATGGATTATTAATTCTAATTCGAATTCTATACCTTGTAGATCTTTTCTGAAATTTGCCAGTACCTACTTTAGACATCCTTCATATTGTAGAACATGTACGTAAAAATAACTCAGCAAAGCTGCTTTGTAATTATTATTGCTATTCATGAATTTGATGGTATGTTTTTAAGTATTTGTATTGTAATAAAAATGACATGAAATATCTTCTGGTTACAAATTGTCACATATCATTTTTCTTACAAGAATATTTGATGTGTGACATCCAGTGTCAGTTGACGGAACCTCTCTAAACAAAGTAGTTTTGCACGTATATATCAAACAAATTACAATTACAAACAATTATAATTACAAATTGGTCTTGTGGATTGTTACAAAACACTTTTTATCGACTTCGACATCGATTCACTAGGCCTCACAACATCACTGCTGTCTCCCCAGGGCGCTCGGGTCAGAGAGTCGAGACAATCTGTCAAATGGAAAGAATCACACACAAGCGTCCCGCACCGCGGCCGCCCTATTAATCATATTTCGGCCTTTTTTTACCATTTCCGATACCGAACCTGTGTTCTCTCAGATAATAGGCTACTATTCTGACGCCATCGCACACAAATTCTCTTATAGCTGGAGGGCTGGTGGATACATTACTGATATCCTCCCTGGTGCAGTGGTGAACGGTGTGGTCTTAAACGGGGAAGTTTTGGGTTCAATTCCTGGAATGTAGCTGTTTGGGAATTCATAATTTCCTAATAGTCGCTGGTCTCGTATGATATGAGCACTGGTTTAGGATTGGTCTACGCTGCGCTCCAACCGCAGCAGAATAAATAAATGGAGGCCACAATCTTAGCTATTTAACGTGTTAAACCCAATTAAGGGCATAGGCTTAATAAAAATGCAGTTATCCTCACGACATTTTCCTCCATCGTTAAAACCAGTGAATTCAATGCTAAAAATTACATGTTAAACACTTACATAGTTCCAAAAAGTTAGGCACGTGAGCCTCCACATCCTTTAGAGGTATTAACCACCAGGGTATCACTGCTTAATCATTTATATTTAAAACTTTTATCAAGTGATTCCTTATATCATCCCACCAGCTCTCAAATCAGTGTTCCCTATGCCAAGGGAATAAGGTTGAAATTTAATTACGTAACACCATATGAGCCTCGACTAGGCTTGTCGGTTACCCTTTAGACAAATACTTGTCGCTTGATTCAAAATGTCATGTTTCCGAAGATAAAATCTTGACGAAAATTTTTCTTTGACGGGGTCAAACGGAGGTACAAGCTCTTCAATTACATTTGACATACTTTTCGTGCTTTGTGTAGGTATATAGTATTATCAATTTGTTCGCTATCTCAAATATGGATCGTGTACCTACTTGATTAATTTGGATTATATTTATTTTGGCAGTTGGTTTGCGTAAACGGAACATGATTAAACAAAGATTAAACAAAGGGTTACCTATAATTGTATTAGCCTTGCGAATTGTGATGCAAACAGTCTAGTACCTAGATAGAGTAGTAGGCCTGTTATTTTTAATTGGTGATTTGCCTACTAGTCCAAATTTTTTTTTTGTGATTATTAAATAATCGATCTCCCAAAAGTTGTAATAATCACGTAAGTACACTGTTTGTTTTAAGTTGAATATCCATTTTAAACTTTCGATTAAAGTAAATTTCATACAAAATTCCACACTTGGCGCGCGCTTTCACGTTTGAAAAAAAGTTGCTAATTTGACTAGTTGTCAAATACCCAAATGTAATCCACTACACTCTTGTGTGTTTGGTAGGTACCTTAGACTAATTTTATTTCGATGGGTAACACGTTATTTTAAGAGTAAGTAATAAAAGATAATTAATAATTTCTGGAAAAATCAATCAGTCGGGCAAGGCATGTCAGTTCCAAATCAAGTAGAGACAAATTTTTCACATCAAGGCTACGAATTAAATTTGACAAAACTGTTTAAACAAAACGTTCTTCCAGAATATCAAATTAGGATTTGGACTCTTAAAATTTCGAGACAACTCTTTCTAAAGATGCCCAAACCAAAATCGATCTATTTCTAAGCAAGGCAACTGTGCCGTTCTCGTTATGCTTATAAGGTCGACAATTTGGTCATTGTTTCACGTGGCATTTGGATGCCTTCACAACAACCTTAATAAGCACGTGTCTCGTGATCTTATAAGCTAATTAGATAATAGCCCATCATATTAAAGTAATAATAAGTAATACCATTAAACAAGGTCTTTAATATAATGAGGATAAAGCTCACTTTGCGGTGAAATTGAATTAAACGCGATCTTGACACGATTTCTCTTTGGTAATCTCGTGATCTATTATGACTGTTTGCCTACGGCAGTGGGATTATGAAAAAAAAATAAGACAGCAACAATAGCTGACATAAGAAGAAAAGCTGCACGCAACTTTTTTTTGCGATCTCACCTGATGGTAAGTGATGATGCAGTCTAAGATGGTAGCGGGCTAACCTGTTAGGGGCATGACAGTTATATTAAACCCATACCCCTGTTCGGTTTTTACACGTCATCGTACCGGAACAGTAAATCGCTCGGCGGCACATTTTTGCCGGTAGAGTGGTAACTAGCCACGGCCGAAGCCTCCCACCAGGCCAGACCCGGGACCTCCGCGCGTTAAGACAACAGCGCTCAACACTGTGCCACGGAGGTCGTCGAAACTTTAGGTATAATATTAAATAATTATAGATAGACTTAAAATAATATTAAAATCAATTATTAGTCATACTTTTTGCATTATAAAAACATACCTAATATTACGTTCAACCTACTTGCAAAGTTTATACAGAACTAACAATATAATAAATAAACCCGCGACTTCGTCCGCGTGAATTTAGGTTTTTTGGTTTCTGTGACAAAAAGTGGAAGGATGGTGTTTGTTACTCAATCACGCCAGAATGGCTGAACGGATCTGGATGAAATTTGGTACAAAGATAGATTATAGTCTGGAATAGCAAATAGGCTACTTTTTATCCCGGAAAAGTAAAGATTTCCCGCGGGAACCAAAATATTAAGGTATTTTGGTTCCACGCGTATGAAGTCGCGGGCATCAGCTAGTAGGATATATGAAATCTATTGCAAGAAAGAAAAGTATGAGAATTAGATTAGCATAGTATAGATTAACTGTATAGAAATTGTTTAAATAATAATATTTTTAATCCAAATGCTAAAAGTTTTAAGGCGACATTCTCCTATTGCAATAAATACTGATATGTGTATGTATGACATGATTAACTTTTTATACGACTGCCTGAAAAAAGGAGTATATTGTTTTCATTGTTCATGTATGTATGTGAGTTTCTATATTCCACCATAACTTCTATACGCTTGACCCGATTTTGATAAATGAGGTATCGTTAGAATCCCTAGCTTATTCCGGGTGACTTAAGCTAGTAAAATAAAAAATAAAACGGAAGGGGTGACCATGGTCCCGCATTAAACACTAAAGTTGAAAAAAATATTCGAAAATAAGATGATGAATAACGAGCAGATTCCAAAAATATATAACACGATAGTTCAATGTCCTGTGATTCACAAAAAAAATATAATTTATTGCTTTTCACTATTTAGTTCGGTTTTTGGCAGGGCAGTCGTGTTTTTTAATTTCTTTAATTATTGCTTGTTTATGATATCATAATGATCATTATTGACATAATTATATCATTAAAGATGCGAAACCACTATGCGGCATCAAACGACTTCAATACCAATAATAAAATACTTAAATTGTCTTGACATTTCAGCAAAACAAGGGCAATAAAATGACCGAATTAAATGGCGGCATAAAATAAAGGCTGTCAATTAATTAGTAAATTCCACACAAAGCGTAAACTAAGAAACTTCTTAATAAAAACAAAATACTGTTTTACAATTTGTGGTTAGTGTAAAATGTAACTATCATAGTTTAAATAGTATTTACGCGTATGTAACTATTTGGCATGTTAAAAGTTAAAACAAAACAACGTGCAGCAATTTTTTATGCTAAAATATTATGTAAACCTTAAATTCATGATCTTTCGCAGCATGCGACAGTCTGATCTGTCGTACTGTAGTATCCAAATTTTACCTTATTGAAAAAATCTGCTTATAAAATGATGATGCTGAGAACATTCAAACTACCGAGCGAACTTTATTAAAGCAAATTTCAACTCGAGTCTAAGCTAAAAAAACATTGCAAAAATCTGTTAAGATGCTGTCAACACCTAGGTAATGAACTAGGTAATGTGAAATTTCATGAACTAATTGTAGATTTAAAACCGTTAGAGTTTACAAATTACTCATTTATCAATGATGCAATTTGGAACAATCATATCTTTTCTCATACCTATAAACCCAATTAGGATTTACGTAATGAAAACTAAATGCATTAAAAAAAATATTACGAGCATGTAGTAAAATATTAGCTGTAGTATTCTCTAAGGTACTTACTATGTTAATCGTCGAGCTCGCCATTGAACTCGTACAACATTTCGCGCAGACTTGTGTCACGAAATTATTTGAGTCCGATACAAATTTTAGAATTAAATTGGAAGAAAATTATTGTAATATCACCTTCCATCTTCCTAGTCACCACTTTCCTAGACACCTTCTACACTACAGCCCATTAACGTCCCACTGCTGGGCACAGGCCTCCACTCTCATAGGAGAGAGGGAATTAGAGCTTAGACCCACCACGCTGCTCCAATGCGGGTTGGCGGGCTTTAACGACTATTATCATGTTAGTGATAATAACCGGGACCGACGGCTTAACGTGCTCTCCGAGGCACGGGGGTGAAACACCGCCAACTTCCTAACTCCGGGCTAGTACTGGGAATTTCTAATCCGAAAAATCCGATACTTAATGACACCTTCTTAGTCAGGCGCAAATTAACGCAGCAACACGTCAGTAATTCACGCTTGATGAGCTTATCAAATATTCTAATATTATATTTTTTAAAGTAGAACCAGTCAACTACTACTCAGTTACTTTGTCAGAAGAAAATCGCTGCTTTTACATACCACGAGTATGTAGCTGTTTTTCACCTTCGAGATGAAAAAGGTAAGGTAAATAAGGCTGCGGCTGAGCGTTATTAATAGCGTTGCTGCTTCTGTTAAACATTTTTGTGTAGAGAATAAATACAACCGCTGTTATTTGAGTTTGACATGATTGACATCAGCATATTATTCTGATACTGGTAGAAGTACCAAGTATGGCGTTTTGATTTGCTGCTTCAGCGTTGATAAATCATGGCTGTTGATTACAGAATAGCATTACCAGTGCTTCGTTTGCAAGTTGCAACGTCTGATAGCGATCTACATAGGTAACACTTTGGTAACACATGACCCCATCCAAAGTTCACGTCTCATCCGTTTCCCAGAGATAAAATCTGAACGTCTGTCATTGTGGAGTGTAGACGTTTTTAATAAAACGCCATTCGTCTAATTGTGACATCATTGTTTCAATTCATCAGTCAATTTGACGCAACCTTCGGCCGTCGTGCTTTTCGGCGTAATAGACTTACGCAACTTATAGAGCTTTTTTTTATTTAGAAAAACACCATTGTCGTTGGATTTTCTCCTTGCCCAGTCACTCTTGTGTGCACTCTCTTAAGTGCCTATCACCATCTGCAGTTCTAACACATACATAACTGGATTTACGAAAAGTAAAGTAAAGTATCTAAAACAGAAATAACTGAATATTAAAAAAAAATCGTTCTGACAACATTACATATTCCAAACATCATATTATTATTATATTAACGATGATGTTTGCAAAATATATTATTGTTTTCTTCATGTCCTTATTATTTTTACTCTTTATATATGAAACGTCTGGGGAGACATTACAGTTGCCCAACTCCCTAGGCTACAAAGATTATCTTAAAGATAAAAATAAAACAAGACACAAAATAAAATAGAAAACAAACTAAATTAACAAACTGGACATAATTAGATTAAAAACACACAAAAAAAAATCACTAATAAACTATAAGTACTTAATTTGTAACATGGGTTTTATTTTAGTTATGAGTTGGCACGGGGGGGTGTAAAAAATATCCACTTCCCAAATCTTTTGCGCTAAATCATTTTCGAGTCTGCCCTGTCTAAGCCCTCCCAACTCTGCATGGGCGTAAACGCGTCCCTGCCAACGCGCGTGAAAACTAATTGATTTCCTATTAAAGTTGTTTACGGAGCTTTTTTGCTCTAATCACGCACTCAATTCTCGTTATAGTGTCTCGATCATACATCATATTCATGACTTAACACTTCTAGATATAGTACAGTTTTTCCTGAATTTATGTAATGATCGCGTGAGTTTTTTTTTCGCGTTTTATCTGAGAAACGAGAAAATTTTTGGAAAACTTTTAAAGGCAATTTTGTGGTTATGCTTCAGCTCGAGCTCAATTCATGAAAGCTTGTGAACTCTCATCTTTTTTCAGACCACTTTTTGGGGCTAAAATAATCAGCAGCTGAAGTTTGATCGCCAATTCAGGCACTATTGACAAAAAATCATTTTACTAAGCTAGCCGTGAAGAAGTACTAAAGAGAAAGAAACACCATTCATTGCGGTGTATTATTAATTTATGATATTCTCTTTCTGAATTTTGAGGCAGTTAGAATTGGAAGCCCCAATAGCGCAACTGCTAAGAAGCAGTGTACAATTTATAATTAAAAAAAATAAAAACACGTCTGCCCTGCCTAAAACGAGCTAAAAAATCTAAATTAATCTAGTTAAATTAGAATCTTATTCACATTTTTATTAAATGATATTGTTTTGTGAATCACTGGATATTGAATTATAGTGTTATATATTTTTGGAATCTACTCATCATTTTCTAGATGATGATTATATAGTTAATAGTGTACCATGATCACCCCATCAATTTTTTTTAAAATTTTACTAGCCTATGTTTCCCGGGATAAGCTAGGGATTCTAACGATACCCCATTTACCAAAATCGGTTCGGGCGTAAAGAAGTTATGGTGGAATATAAAAACTCACATACATACATACATGAACCCTGAAAATAATAATATTCTCCTTTTTTCGGGCAGTCGTATAAAAAAAGGCGCAGATTCTGTGAAGAAGAAAATAAACTTAAAAATTAATGAAGAATATTAATTTCGAAGCATTCCCACCGTTGCACTTTGCACCACAGAGGTCATCAAAATATTTACAGTCGACGTCAAAAGTCCATACATAGCTTAACTGCTAAAACTGTGTGTTAACAACATTAGGTTCAAACCATTACTATTCAATACTACTTAGATTATTTACCTAAATTGTCAATAATGGCAACCTACAAGATGAATCAGATTATTTCAGATTAATATTATAAATGCGAAAGTTTGGATGGATTTATGGATGTATGGATGTATGGGTGTATGGATGTATGGATGTATGGATGTATGGATGTTTGTTACTCAATCACGCCCAAACAGATGAACGGATCTGGCTGAAATTTGGCACAGAGATAGATATTTCTGGAATAGCACATAGGCTACTTTTTATCCCGGAAAATTAAGGAGTTCCCGCGGGAACCATAAAACCTCGATCCACTCAGACGAAGTCGCGGGCATTCGCTAGTATAGAAACCATCCATCACATCATCCATCTAAACTTTCGCATTTATAATATTACAAGTATAAGTATAAGTAAGATGGAATTTTGACGTCGACTATACATGGTAGCAGTCACGATTCACGAGGACATTGAAATAGAATTTACAGTAGGTATAATTATTAAATATTAAGCGCAATCAAAGCCGCCGACCCATTACATTATAAACGATTCTTGAGATCGTGAGATAAAAGTGACACCTAGCTTTACCTATGAGGTAATCGTAATTATCAATTTTATCTTTTCCTTATCCTATTATGATATAAGATAAATGTTTTGTGTATATGATTGAAAAGATAATAATAATAACAGTACAAAAAAAATATGTGTGTCAGCTCCGACGCATGACTGGAGTTTAGTATTTACGATCGATCTTATATTATATAGATTAGTAAAGGAGGGTAAATGAACGCATTTTTTATATTGCTGCAAGCATGTTTGATACATTTATTTATATTAAATAAATAATTTATATTCATCAAAATACATTACATAATCATGAAAACATAAAAAAGTGTATAAAGTCAATAACGTAACGGAGAAAGTTTAATTTTACTCCCCACAAATATTCATACCGGGCTTATATATGAAACTCGATTCTAAAGGAGGTAAACTCCAAAAATGTCTTGAAAATTTAAATTAATTTGTTCATACACTGTGGCTAATAATTATTCTGTTGTGCTCAATCTCTAAGCAAAACCAAAATGATAGAAATAATTGTACTATCCCTTTCATAATGCTCACTGAGGATAGGGTTAGATTAGGGGATTAGTGCTGTCAGTTTAGTTTAGACTTTAGTGAGAGGTACGACAAAATTAACCACTCTTTCACAACTTAAGCAATGCTATTTTATCGCTTAAACTTTAAGCTGTCGTGGGTGAGATCTATCATAATCTATATACTCGTATATAAAATTCAAAGTCTACACCGCTGGTTCTAGAGACATGAAATTTGGAGGGTGTGTTCATTGTCATAGACACTAAGAAAGGATTTTTCGAAATTTCGTATGAAATTCCATCATTTTTCAAGTTATAGCCACGAAACTTGGTATTTGGGCTTCTGTTTTAAAATTATGAAATATGTAGGTATAATTCACAATTTTTGTAACTTCTATCCCCAAGGACGTTAAATTGGGAGTTTGTCCTTCACTCACGCCGCAACAGAACAACGGATTATCATGATTTTTTACATGGGTAGGTATAGATGAGGACCTGGAGAGTGACATAGGCCCTTTTTATCCCGGAAAATTAAGGAGCACCTGAGGGAATTAAAAATTTATGCCACGCGAACGAAGTCACGGGCATCCGCTAGTCATAAATATGTCTTATGTTTTGTCGGTGTATACCCGACTTTAACACCTGTTCGCTGTTGTCATGAGCGCGATATGACGCAATGCCATTTTTGAATCCCGGATGTGATTGAAAGTAGTCGATCATACTCCGATAAATACTCAGTGAAATATTTGTGTTTACTAAAGCTATTATTATCATCTCGTTATACCACATTATGCATTTTATCCACATTATCTACTTTCGCGTGACTAGTGACAATAACAGAGTATCTACATTGTCATAATGTGTGATTGCTAGTTACACTTTTTTACATTTCTTTACCCAATTACGGTGATTGTGAAGGTGTTTGTTTTTCCCATTTTGGATACAACGCGTTCACTTGTAGATGACAGGACATTAAAAAAAATATATAGCGATTACAATATTTAGTAATAGCAGCTGTTTAGCGTGATGAGAATTTTAGGGTCAGAACTTTTTAAAGTATTAAAAAAGTAGAATACATTCGGATTGATCCTAGTATTTCTTTGGAATAAAATATCTTGTACTAATATTATTAATGCGAAAGGATGGATGGATGTTTGTTACTCAATCACGCCAGCACAACTGAACGGATCTGGATGAAATTTAGCACAGAAATAGAGTAAGAGTCTGCAACACACATGCTACTTTTTATCCTGAAATTAATAAGTTCCCGTGGGAACAAAAAAACCTCAATCAAATCAGCTAGCGCATATAATCCATACTTCTATACTAATATTAGAAAAGCAAAAGCGTATTTGTCTGTCTGACTATCTGTCTTTCTGTCTGTCTGCTAAGCTGTCACAGCTCATCCATTCAACCGATTTTAATTAAATTTGTTACAGGTATAATTTTTTACTTTTTATCAGGCAAAGATAAGGAGTTCCCGCGGGAATTAAAAAAAACTTCATCCACGCGGACATTATCTAGTATAGCGAATTCCCGCGACTTCGTCCGCGAGTATGGAGGCTTTTCGGTTCCCGCGGGAACTCTTTAATTTTCCGGGATAAAATGTAGCCTATTTGTTATTCCAGACTTTAATCTATCTATGTGCCAAATTTTATCCAGATCCGTCCAGCCGTTGGGGCGTGATTGAAGTACATCCATCCAAACTTTCGCATTTATAATATTAGAATATTAGTATAGATACCTAATAATATTAAAATGTAGAGTAAATGCACTGTGTCAATTGCATTCATTCAATTATATGTCATCATAAATAAAAATTAAAAAAAAAAAAAAATTATCCATCCAAATATTTAAATGCAAAATTTAGAATTGGATACATTTTTATATTTTTGAATCCGAAATTTGAAAGCTTTATTTTAGGATGAGATTTAAAGTAATTCTCATGTCCAAATAAACGGTCGATCTCTAAATACACATATTGTTACCTCATAGTCGAATCGAAACGACCATATTACGTAAAAAAAGTAATTTAAAAAAAACAAAAAACCCGACTGCTTGGACACCAAAAAGTATTAAACAAGATGTGAATTTCATTATTATCAATTTACATAGTATAATACTTTTAATGAAATAATGAACAAAATAATATAGCCAATTCAGTATTCTCACAGCTCACGTTTTATAATAATATTTTTCTCTCTTAAATAATTTTGTAATTATTACGAATTATCAAGGCGCGTCGCACGTCCATTAGCTAATATTAACGTGCGACTGCGCCTTGATAATTTGTAATAATTACAAAATTATTTATGAGAGAAAAATATTATTATAAAACGTGAGCGTCTTCGCCAGCGAAGACGAGGACCCCGATATCTACGATATCCACGTCACCCGGACGTGGTCTTAACTCACGGCCTCGAGGGCGTATGGACTAATCTAGTCCAACCGACCTCCCATTAATCCCAACGTCATCCTAAGCCGTGGTCCGAGCCTCACAGGAGGCGCCCTTAGGAGGACGTTGCCCCCCCGATGTCATCGAGCGTTAGAGCTCTTTTCTCGGCGACGCCTAGCGCTCGTCCAACCCCCCGGTGACGCTGTAGCGTCTAGTAGGGCCTATGCAGTATACTCAATCCGAAAAAAAAAGATCAGTCCCCACCGCACCGCACCGCACTCCTCGCGGACGCGCTTCCCGCGAGTGATATTTGTAAAAGACGTTTATCCGCCTGAAGTGTTCTGTTCCATGATAAACTTTATTTCTATGATATCTCATAAGATATTCATCTAAATTGAATGGTGTAAAGGACAATTTTTGTCTTAATTAAATACTTGAGATAAGTAAGATATTTTTTTTGATAAGGAATTAACGATTATGTTGGTAAAAACACCTTCGCAAGTAAAGCACTGTTTTAGACCAAATTTGAAAATCATAAAAATGGTTATTTTGAGTCAACCTTAAAAGATAGTTATATACTATTGCGGACTACTTTTTAGCACTTTTTGAGAGGAACGTTTCCACCATACATTGTTGTCGTGTAACTTTAACGATTTAGGCAGCGCACGCCACGTAAGCTCTCAGATGAGATGATTTATCCGACTTAACTCACATTATTGCAATTTTCGTAAGGTTCTCCAATTTTTGTGGAAATAAAATATAGCCTATTTTACTTGTTAATAATGTAGCTTTCTATAAGTGATATAATTGTTAAAATCGGTTGAGTGGTTTTTGAGATAATCCACCTAGTTTGATCGATATAGATGATATGAGTAGGAACTTTAAACATTTCCTTTGAAAGCTCGTAAATCCTAAATTATCATTTAAACGGAAAAATGGTTTATGGAACCTAGGTGTGATTTTGCAAGACCTATCTAACGATACCCCACTTGCCTATAACCTATCGAGTATGGACTTTAATTTATTAATTGGCTTCTAGTGGACGCCATTTTGTTTTTCTCAAATTCGGCCTCCGTAGTGACACTCGGAAGATTAAGATAAATCTAGTGTTGCAAGTATTATCAAAATCGGTTCAGCCGTTTTGTCTGTAGTGCGACACGAAGGAATACACTAAAAATGAACCTTTGAAACCTCGTAAATCCTAAATGACCATTAAAATGAGAAAATGATCAAGGGAACCTAACTATGATTTTGCAAGACCTATTCATCGATACCCCACTTGCCATATTCTAGCGACTTTTATTTTTTAATTTGTTAGATTATGGCGTCTAGAGGCCGCCATTTTGTTTTTTCTCAAATTCGGCTTCCGTTATGACACTCGGAAGATTAAGATAAAGCTAGTGGTACAAGTATTATCAAAATCGGTTCAGCCGTTTTGTCTGTAGTGCGACACGAAGGAATACACTAAAAATGAGCCTTTGAAACCTCGTAAATCCTAAATGATCATTAAAATGAGAAAATGATCAAGGGAACCTAACTATGATTTTGCAAGACCTATTCATCGATACCCCACTTGCCATATTCTAGCGACTTTTATTTTTTAATTTGTTAGATTATGGCGTCTAGAGGCCGCCATTTTGTTTTTTCTCAAATTCGGCTTCCGTTATGACACTCGGAAGATTAAGATAAAGCTAGTGGTACAAGTATTATCAAAATCGGTTCAGCCGTTTTGTCTGTAGTGCGACACGAAGGAATACACTAAAAATGAGCCTTTGAAACCTCGTAAATCCTAAATGATCGTTGAAATGAGAAAATGATCAAGGAAACCTAACTATGATTTTGCAAGACCTATTCATCGATACCCCACTTGCCATATTCTAGCGACTTTCATTTTTTAATTTGTTACATTATGGCTTCTAGAGGGCGCCACTTTGTTTTTTCTCAAATTCGGCTTCCGTTATGACACTCGGAAGATTAAGATAAAGCTAGTGGTACAAGTATTATCAAAATCGGTTCAGCCGTTTTGTCTGTAGTGCGACACGAAGGAATACACTAAAAATGAGCTTTTGAAACCTCGTAAATCCTAAATGATCGTTAAAATGAGAAAATGATCAAGGGAACCTAACTATGATTTTGCAAGACCTATTCATTGATACCCCACACGCCATAGTCTATCGACTTTTTTTTTTTAATTTGTTACATTATGGCTTCTAGAGGGCGCCACTTTGTTTTTTCTCAAATTCGGCTTCCACAGTGACACTCTAATGATATACTCGGCATAATCTGGTGCAAGAATCATCAAAATCGGTCCACGCGTTTAGGCTGTAGCTGTCCTGCAAGGAACAAACAAACATATATAGACTGATGAACACATAACCCTGTGCGTTCCGCAGTCGGGTAAAAAAAGAACGCTATTACCCAATTTGCATATCGAAGCCACAAAGACAATGCCGCATTAAAACGGGTACAAAACCCTTTCTTATCGCCACTTTGTCGACATCTACGAAATCTAGTGTCGCAAGAAGGCCGTGTGAAGCTCTTTGTTTCACAATGAAAAAAATATCGGCTACGGACGAATTTTACTTTGCGTGGAAAGTTCCGTATAATGATATTCATTTTGTAGTGTACATCTGGTTCGGTAATTAGGTACGGCAGCTAAACACTGAGTGGAGAAAGCCACTACAAATCATTGGGTATAACAAGGAAAAAATACTAAAAACCTTTTTTGTACCTGTCTTAATAATGAAAAGTTCAATTTTGAATTTCAATCGCCGTGTTTACGTAGGTAGGTATTATGTTTTAATTAAAGAAGTACCTAAATAAATCTATATTACCTGAATGCTTTGGAAAAATCGGTGGTTAACACGGATATACTTATGGATGGATCCTTTCACATGGATTTAATTGAAACTAACAGGGGCCATACTGAGCCATATTGTTTCATTATTGGTGACTTTCGTGTTTTAGGATTATAGTTAATCCTTTTTTTAGGAACGTACGGTTCAAGGTTTCAAGGTACGTGAAATCAAACTGTCGTTTAGAGTAATATTGCTTGAGTATTGCTTTAAGCGTTTGTCATTACTGTAGAATAATATTGGTCGACACAGAATTATTACTAACTATTACCACTTGTAGTCATATGCTATTTATAGGTACTATATGCCAACTCTAACTATAGAATTCTGGATTAATTAGCCCGAAAACCGCACCAATTTACTATTTCATATTGTCAATTTGGACTGGACCCCTAAGAGGTAACCGATAATTCACTCTTATTATGAGACGGATTGGCCATTTGTAAAATTGTCTGGCCTAAGGCAATCCGTCGGTTACGAAACTGTTGCGTTGGTCACATCATTTTTTACTCCACATTAATTATATTAACGTCTGCGACCTTTCTAATGTAGTTACCGGTTTGACAATAATTGGCTTTACAACAACAGTTCTTACCTGTTTTATTTGTAACAAAAGTAATGGAACATAGAGTAGGTATACCTGCGTATGCGTACACACTTGTGCACTATAATATCCCCCGCGCAGATGGCTAATCTCTCTGGAGATCGACCGAAGTGGCCGAAATTCGGTCGGAAGGATTATTAATAACATGCGGCAGTTACTATTTATTTTATTCGCTATTTTATTAATTATTGAAACATACCGCCCTGGTGGCATATTATCTTTCCATCGCCTATGTGCGTTTTTGACGACCTCCGTGGCGCAGTGTGTAGCGCTGTTGTCGTAACCCGGGACCTCCGCTCCCGGGTTCGATCCCCGGCAGGGTCAATTTGGGAACTTATAATTTCAGAATTTTCCCTGGTCTGGCCTGGTGGGGGGCGTTGGCGGTGGCTAGTTACCACCCTATCGGCAAAGACGTGCCGCAAAGCCATTAAGCATTCCGGTACGATGCCGTGTAGAAACCGAATAGGGGTAGGCATGGGTTTAATATAACTGCCCTGCCCCTAAGACTGCATCATCACTTACCATCAGGTGAGATCGCAGTCAAGGGCTAACTTGTAGTGGATAAAAAAAAACAACCATAGTGGACCATTATTTGACCAAAACTTCATCATCACTTCACCATCAGCTGAGATCGGAGGCGTGAATTAAAAAGCTTCTCAGTTTGATAACAGCCTCTAAAGCTAAGACAAACTAATTATCAACAGTGTATAATTAAATTCTTCGAGAGCCTGACCCGTTTGAAAGGCTACGAACATTACCCACCCGTGTGTATGATTTATTAAAATTAATATTTGAAATCGTAATTGTCGGTTTGTCACGGAAGCAATTTTGTATGATATTTTGACGACAGAAGTGCATGACATACGGATCACGAATTTAATTTGCGAAATCAAAACTTGCATGGTGAATATAAGCCACTTACGGTTCCTGAAATTCTTTTAGCAAAATAATTATGGAATTTTCAGCTAATAATTAATTAATTATAACTTCAAATAATTAAAAGTAAAGTAAAAGTAAAATATACTTTATTGTACACAAAGAATTGAAAAGACAAAAACAATAATCTTAATAGATACGGCACAACAGGCAGCCTTATCGCTTAAACAGCGATCTCTTCCAGGCAACCTTAGGGCAGAGGAAACTTTTAAAAGAAAGCGGGAGGGGTGTACTGAGACATAATAACAATGTAAAAAATGGTAGGTAATTAATTATTAATTAATTAATTACCTACCCTATTATAAATGACTTAGTTTTATTGTAACGATGAAAATTTCCGCAGATGAAAAACGGAAGTTCTCATTAAGATAAAATGAGTTAAATAGTAAACAAACTAGACAAGACAGGAGTTAGAATAAGTACTTTATTGTTACCGACTAAGCCCGATTGAGAACTTTTAAATTAAATGTAAGCTATGTAACGGGAAAACTTGAGAATTAGTAATCCTACCAATAATTCCATAACTACTAACTGTGTTTGATTTTAGTTTGTCGTTCAATCACGCCGCAACTTGGACACTAATCGACGTGTAATTTTTGCATTAATCTAGTTTTAGACCAATTCATATATTACACATTATAATATCACAGGAGAGTGACTTTATCTCAGAAAATCAGAAAGATCCCACGACAATATTAAAACTCTAAACAAAGTCGCGAAGATCAGCTAGCTAATAAATAATTAACAGATTTTATCACGAACATGTTGAATTACTGCTCGGTGCGAATGAAGTTAAAATATTAATTAATAGACCGATTAAAGATTTAATTGGTCAGTAGGTAATTTGCGTTTGGCAGCCGTCTCAACAAAAATGTTGTAATGATCAAATTAATTCATATTTAGCGACTACTCATTGCGTACTATATTTTACTAGCTGATGCCCGCGACTTTGTTCGCGTATATTCAGAATTTTCGTGTTATTCCAGAGAATCTATCTCTGTGCCAAATTTCACCCAGATCTGTTCAGCCGTTTTGGCGTGATTGAGTAACAAACATCCACCCACCCATCCAAACTTTCGCATTTAATATATTATTATGGAAAGTATACCATAAAAACTTGGGTTATTACTGTAACAGTATTTATAGTATTGAAATACAGTTACGTTTTACTGACGTATAGTTTTGAGTTATCCAGTCCACCATCGATGGTTCTGGTTAATTTTAAAAATCTAGCTGCTAGTTGCTGTTTAAATTAACTAATTTTGGGATTTTACAAACTAGACTAAAGCCGTCTAGCGCAAAATTACTGTCTATTTATTTAATTTAGGCAGTATTGCGTATATCGTAAGAGTTTATTCCGGGGTGTATACGTGAATAGGACAGTGTTATAGAAAATTAACTTTCGGTGGTCCCGGCTTCGATCCCCGGCTGGGTTCGGAAATTTATAATTTCTGAATTTTCCCTGGTCTGGCCTGGTGGGAGGCTTCGGCCGTGGCTAGTTACCACCCTACCGGCAAAGACGTGCCGCCAAGTGATTTAGCGTTTCCGGTACGATGCCGTGTAGAAACCAAGTAGAGATATGGGTTTAATATAACTAACAGCCCCTAACGGGTTAGCCCGCTGCCATCTTAGACTGCATCATCACTTACCATCAGGTGAGATCGCAGTCAAGGGCTAGTTTGTAGTGGATAAAAAATAAAAAATAAAATCTCCATTGGGCCTAAATGAGATATCATGAATCTTATAAAACTGGGTGTGCTTGAACTCGATATCAGCTTCATCAACAGAAGAAGCAGAGGACGAAAGCAGAAAAAAAATACGATCGAGGAAAGGCAAAAGACATTGTCTCTGGTAATCTTGCGGCTACGCGCGGCGGTACCACAAAGAGTCACAAGAATTACCCATACCTCACTTGCGGTTTATGGAAATACCACTTGCATGTAAGTAATTTTCTAAGTTGGACTCGCGACCAATTTCTGGAGGATACTACACAGATAAAGAAAGCTAGATGAGCTTTCGAAGAGACATAACTTTTTTCAAGTTAAACTCACAGGACATCACATTGTGCCT
Source organism: Erebia palarica (assembly GCA_964035005.1). NCBI lineage: Eukaryota > Metazoa > Arthropoda > Insecta > Lepidoptera > Nymphalidae > Erebia > Erebia palarica. The sequence goes on from OZ035990.1 coordinate 30,079,465, forward strand.
TTTGTGATTCTATTCAGAAGAACCGGCAAGAAACTCAACAATAATTCTTTCTAAAACGAATAATGTTACAACACAACAGTATGAGTATACAGTACTAGATGATGCCCACGACTGGATTAACTTTTATGATTCCCGTGGGCACTTTTTAATTTTCCGGGATAAAAAGTAGCTTATGTCCTTCCCCAGGATGTACCTCTATACCAAATTTCATCAAAACCGGTTGAAAAGATGGGCCGTGAAAACGACAGACAGACAGACCTGCTTTCGCATTTATAATATTAGTATGGATATATACTAGCGACGCTATCACCGGGTCAGTTAAATAAATAATAATAAATAAATAAATTTATTTATTGAGGCAACCAAAAAGGCCCATTTGTTAGTAGTACATAAACTGATAACTATGTTAGTAATCAATGAAAATTTAATAAGAATTTGACACAATAGCAAATAACTATAGATTTTACATAATTAGCACTTTCAAGAAATGTTCAAGGATTGGTGAGTCCAACTTCCATTAAGTTTGTGGGAGTAAGTAAGTAGTTATAAAAAATAGTAGTAAAGTAATTTTTAACTTACCAAGACAAATCTAGTATAACTTTATTTCCGTTTACTTCCCACTGGACTAATAAACCGGCTAAATTCAATTTTCTCATTGCCTCGAAGGAGCTAAAGCCAGATATGACTTCATATATCGGCAGGGTTTCGACCTAGGCTTCGTTTTTCATATGCGGGTAAGTGTGGTACTGATTATTTTCTAGGTTCCTCGCTAGATGATTGGGCTTAGATGAGTGGGTTGGTATTCGAGGTTACGTAAGTCTATTACTGGATACAAAGCTATGATAGGCATGTGCTTTTTTATGTGCTACTAGATGATGCCCGCGACTTCGTCTGAGTTGGTTAAATTTTTTTGATTTGTAGGGACTTCTTCATTTTCCGGGCCTATGGCCATAGCCTTCCTCGGGATGCAACCTATCTGTATACCAAATTTCATTAAAATCGGTTGAAAATGTCGGCCGTCCGAAGAAGACAAAACCTCTGCGCGAAAGATCCGCGTCGAATGTGAACGACATTTTGTTCTGTCGTGTTAGTACGAGCGCACCGTTAACGACCATTTTTTCCCTGTCCTGTTAGTAGTATCTTTTAGCCCTAAAAGTTAGGTAAGCCCTGTAAGCTCTCTCCTACGTGTGAAAAACGCGACAAAACGAATCGATAGGACGTGACCCGACACGATAATTATATCAAACAGTAGCTGACACTTCACGTGGCCTTCGTTGTCGCGTAGATGATGACCTGTTGATACGGAGGTCCCGGATTCGATTCCCGGCAGAGTCAATTTAGGAATTTATAGTTTCTGAATTTTCCCTGGTCTGGCCTGGTGGGAGGCTTCGGCCGTGGCTAGTTACCACACTACCGGCAAAGATGTGCCGCCAAGCAATTTAACGTTTCATATCGTGGATACAAAAAAAAGATAAGTTTGTCATTTTGTATGGAGTCGTATCACGTCGCTTTCGAGCTCACCTAACAATGGCTAACGAGGATTTTTTGTCCGCCAGACCATTTTTTTCATACCTAGTGTGTTCTAGGTTGTTATACTCTTAATAAACAAGTCTTTCGGAACAGTGTATATTGCAAAGCTTATCACGCGAGTAAAGTGTCGGCACGCAGTGTCATTATGACTTCATGATATTGTGATATGATAATGTATCATTAATATCACTATAATCACGGCATCGAGTGTCGCATGTGGTCGTTCCCAACTGGATTTTGTAATAAAACCAACAATGTGATAACGGGTTGACAATGTTGACGATAATAAAACCGACCTCCCTGGCGCAGCGGTGAGCGCAGTGGTCTTGTCAATGGAAGGTTTCTGGTTTGATCCCGGCAGTGTCAATCAAAAAATCTAAATTTAATATTTTTTTTATTCAAGGTAACTTTGATTTTATTCAAGTAACACACACAAGTGCTTTTGATTCCTCGGATTTGGTCGAAGTCGGAAAAACGTTTTTTTTATATCTGTTATCCGAATAAAAGGCATTATTATTATTTGAATAGTCGAGATACCAAAGGTTCGGAATGCCGTTCCTACCGAGAAGATCCAGCAAGAAACTCGGTGGTTGCTCTTTTGAGAAAAATATATTTGTAACACCAAGTTTCCGAACGCAGCCATACGCGCTATCTCTCTCGTTTATGACAGCCGTATTTAGTCTATGCCAGCTGGCCGACCGCGTGTCTCTGACAGCTACAGTGTAACGATCGCAATCACCTCTGATTGGATAACACTCTTTCACTATTGGACAAAATCCATTGACGCAGCAAGAATACCATAAATTCAGCCAATCACAACAATCGTTACTGTAACAATGAGTGATGCAGAAGATACGCGGTCGCCCTGCAGGAAGCTTACTGCTGAAGTGCATTCTATCTTTTCTCATTGTTCATGTCAACCTACTTCCTGTTTAAATTGTGAATCCACCATATTACTAAGCTTATTGCATTCTCATTGTTGCTTTACCGAGATTAAATAAGTGTAAGAAAGTTTCCTCGAGTTTCAATAATACATTATTTACAATTTATAATTTATTTTTCAGCATCCTGTCTTTCTTTCTGTAGCTGGCGCTGAAAATTTACTAATTAATTATTGATTGGTCAAATATACATTTTATTTCTAATTTTTTCTTTAAATTGCAAATAGGTATTTATGGAGTAAGTAAGTGTAAGTTAATATTTACTTAAGCTACATATTTTTATGTCAAGTCTTGCTTCCGTTTAATATCCTAAGAATGTGTGATTGATCAGCAGTTCGCAATGGTAGACGACAGTTAATAATCACCCCACGGAAATCCTTTGTGTGTGGTACAAGTAACAAGTGACAGGCGACAGCTATGAATGATTAGTAACACCAGAATAAAATAACAGAATAAACTCTAAACGTACACTTATTTAAAAAACAAAAATTTTCTATTGACTGACAAAAATTTTGCATGTCCACGTTTTGAATTCACTTATCTCTTAGTGTATATTTTTTGAACTGAAATGCAAAATCGATGCGAAATATCTTTCTCATGGCTTTACTAATACTTTGTTGAGAATGAAAAAGTACGAAAGAGTGATGGTTAATTTGTTGGTGTAGTTTGAAATTTTGAGAAATGGAAATCCACAGTGTATGTGGCCTCATTTTCTACAATTCATTTCCTTTATTATTGAACTAGTAGCAGATAACAGCTTTTAAAACCATTGGCTTAAACGACATCAAGTCGACGACCTCCGTGGCGCAGTGTGTAGCGCTGTTGTCTTAACGTGCGGAGGTCCCGGGTTCGATCCCCGGCAGGGTCAATTTGAGAATTTATAATTTCTGAATTTTCCCTGGTCTGGCCTGGTGGGAGGCTTCGGCCGTGGCTAGTTACCACCCGGCAAAGACGTGCCGCCAAGCGATTACGCGTTCCGGTACGATGCCGTGTAGAAACCGAATAGGGGTATGGGCTTAATATAACTGCCATGCCCCTAACAGGTTAGTCCGCTACCATCTTAGACTGCATCATCACTTACCATCAGGTGAGATCGCAGTCAAGGGCTAACATGTAGTGGATAAAAAAAAAAAAAGAAAAAAAAGTCCACTACAATCACTCACTACACAAATCTTTGTATACGGATATAAAGATGTTTCACTTCAATTATTGGAAAAAATATTGCAAATCGCTTATAGCTTTTACCAAACAAAGATTGCTCCTTCCGTTACTGGAAGTGTTTGTTGACACGCGAAATTAATATTATAAATGAAACGAGGGGAGATCGGAAATGCGCCTTTTGGGTAAACAAGAAATTTTTCATAACATTGTTTCACTTCTTCTTCTTGTAGTGCCATCCCTGATTTGTTGGTAACCATTAGGGCTATCAGAGGCCATACTTGTTTCATTATTGTGGACTTTCGTGTTAAAGAATGCAATTCAAGGAACGTCAAGGTATGTGACATCAATCTGTAATTTTGAGTAAAATTGCTTAAGTATGTAAGTACGTAAGTATGTAAGTAAGTATGTATGTACTCCTGCGTGCAATAAGGGTGCGTTTCCAGGGATGTAGGTCAAACCCACCGATGGGATTTCCATAGCCTAAATCACTAGATGTTACACCATGCGATCTGATAGGTGGATTTGACACACATCCGTAGCTTATAGCAACACAGAACATCTTTACTGGAAAAGCAGCCGAAAGATCATTTACCCTTCCCGTACCTACCATATATGTGTAAAATTTTCAGCCTAGATTCTGTACATAAGTGTCAAATTGTTGTATGTATATGGTGAAAGTTTTAATTGTAAGTAAAAGTACTTAAGTTGTTTTTGCCAAAAAGTAGAAAGTTTTGAATAAATTACTATAACACAAACAACTTAAAAACCAGGTTTAAATTTATTTAGTGAAAACTAAAATAAAAATCGTATGAACGAGCGACCGCCATCAGACCTGAACAATTAGAAAAAATTTCGTCTTTCGAATTGTACCTATTATAGACTACATGATGACCGCGACTTCGTCCGCATTGATTAAGCTTTTTTTTCATGCCCACAGGAACTCCATAATATTCCGGGATAAATTTATGTAGTCTGTGTTAGTTTAAGGTAAGCTATCTCCAATTTACAGACAAATTTTTTCAGTAATTGCGACGTGAATGAGTAGGTATAATTAACATCCCAACATACAAACTCAGAAACACCTATAAAAACATCCAAACCTTCGCATTTATACTACTAGTAAGAAAATATTATATATTGCAACAAGTTTAATTGATTTACATAGATATATTATATACGTTGCTCTAACTAGGCCACGTCACGTTCGCCACTAGCAATGAAATTATATGAAAATGAAATCAATTTAATGAATGACAATCTTACGCCGGTTTAGTGACGATGCAGCCCAGTGTCCGGGCAATTATTAAATAATATGAAACTATCCTATGTTATATACCCCTTATCCATGTCTACGTGGCATAATACTGGAACACTAAATCGCTTGCTGATAGATATAACTTTGCCCTGCAATAGGATTACAACCAGCTATGACTTAAAATTAACCTAGTCTACCTGTAAATTAAAACCGGGTATTATTACATACCCATTATCCCGTATCAATCTACAGGCGGAACCATGCTGGCATGGTTCTGGTTCTGGTTCTATGGTTCTGGACTAAGGATATGTTGCAAAGCGATATAGCATGCATGCTATATCGCTTTGCAACATATCCTTAGTCCTTGCCCTTCATTTGCATGACATTACTAGCTACGACCGAAGGTTGACCTCGGCGTACTAGTCTACGAATAAGATAATCAATCTTTGATTCTGAATTTTCTTTTCTTTTTCACTTAGTAAAAAAAAAACTTCATTCCACGCGACATTGTCCGCGTGGGATGAAGTTATTTAGTGCCCGCGGGAACTCGTTTATTTTCCGGGATAAAAAGTAGCCTATGTGTTATTCGAGACTATAATCTATCTCTATGCCAAATTTCATCCAGATCGGTTCAGCCGTTCAGGCGTGATTGAGTAACAAACGTTGACCCATCCAAACTTTCACATTTTAATATATAAAAACAAAGTCGGGTTTGTTAGAACATTTATAACTCTAGAAGGGCTAGACGAATCTGGATGAAATTTGGCACAGAGGCAGATTATAGTCTGGACTAGCACATAGGCTACTTTTATCCCGGAAAATTAAAGTTTCCGCGGGAACTAAAAACCTCAATCCACGCGGGCGAAGTCGAGGCTTATCAGCTAGTTTATAATATTACTAAGTAGGTATAGAAGATTCGTGTGATGGGGAATATACTGCGGGTAAGTATATCTAATTAGACAATAGAGGGTCTTGTGTCACGTGCCACTCACTGTGGACATTGATTGCGGTCCAAAGCCCGCGGTTCCATGCAAACTAGTCTAAGTCTAGAATGCTTGAACCTGGAATCCACGTCCAAGAAAGAGTCCAGTAAAATAGCTTTACGGTTTTAATAAGTTACAGAACGATGTTGGTCTGGTTGAGTAAGAATGTCTTTTGTTTGTGAGTGTCATTTGTTTTTATACTACGAAAAATAAGGGAGTTCCCGTGGGAATTAAAAAAACTTATTTTTCGCAAACGAAGTCGCGGGCAAGTCTGCTAGTATTAGAATATAAGTACAAGTTGTTCTTGTTAATTTTATTTTCAAAATTTTAAAGACATGGATTTATATATAAAATTATTATAATCAATGGTTCAATCAAACTTACTGGGAAGTGGTGGAAAGGTGGATCGCGCTTGTCTAAGATATGCATATATTGATTCACTCTTTATTAGAATATAGTACCAATATTAAAAGCAGGGAAAAAACGGAAGCCAGAAGGGTACTCGTTAATCTAGCAGTTCGAATGAGAAACGAGGAAGCAAGCAAATAGCAAAAAGTAGAGGTGAACAAGATGAAACAGTTTTTGGGCACGCTCTTCAAAATACCCCTTCTAATGTGGTTTAATAAAAAATTTGTATTTTGGTTCTAAATCTAAATAAATTCAATGAAAAAAAAAAATATATATTATAGTAGACATGCAACTTTGCGCCGATGTTCCAAGCTTTGAAGCTCAGAATTGACCAGCGCTTTGTCACCAATGAGTTTCCTAGCGCAATGATTCACCAATCCGATGTATCAAACTGGTACTTAGCAGAGCCATCCCTATAAATTTTCACTGAGCTTGCAAATGTTTAATTAATATGTGAAGCATGACTATATCACAAGCTAAGAATTTTAGAGAACGAAAGGGAAGTAACTACAAATTTGCCCAATTTTAAGTTATACCATTTTACCATCTGCCTGATTAACTTAAGACGACCTCAAGTGCGTCCGCCCTTGCCCTTTGTAAGCGAAGAGAAATTCCCTTGACATTCCTCCTAGATTAACTTCAGATACACATTTAACGTCTTCGCAACTAAAGACCACGTGTTAACGTCTTGGCTCGTAATGTAATGGTGATTTTGAGAAACCTATCCTGTGAGTACATAAGTTCGTGGCTTATTCTGTTCCACACATAATCTAAACAAAACTAAAATGATAGGTCTAAGTAAATATGCTGCGGATAAGAATATGCTGCTTAAATTGATTTAGTTAAATTTTGTAAAGCTCTCGCCTTTTTTGGCAAGAGCATAATATTGAGGTTGCCGAAAAGTGACAGCAATAAAAAAATTAAGGAAATCAATTTAAGAGTCCGTGCGAAAGTGGGCCTTTTTTATCCACTACAAGTAAGCCCTTGACTGCGATCACACCTGATGGTAAAGGATGATGCAGTCTAAGATGGTAGCGGGCTAACCTGTTAGGGGCTTGGCAGTTATATTAAACTCATACCCCTATTCGGTTTCTACGCGGCATTGCACCGGAACGCTAACTCGCTTGGCGGCACGCCTTTGCCGGTAGGGTGGTAACTAGCCACGGCCGAAGCCTCCCACCTGGCCAGACATACTTTATAGCCTGATCCAATCTTTAAAACGTATAGGTATGCACAGTAGGTTTTTATAAAATTGAATAAAATTTTCGGTCACAGGTATAATATTTTCCAAATAAAATTATAGAAATTTCTCATTACCTTAGACTAGAACTTACTGTTAACGATATCAAATCGAAGACCTACCAGGCTCACAAACATGCTTAACCTTTAAGAAACCACCCCAGCGTCTCAATAATATTAACTGACGTGGCCCCCGCAAAAGAGCGCCACTGTCGATTGACAGTGCTATTATCGCGAATTACACGAATAAGTCCTTTGTACAGTTCTCAAAAAAGTACAGAAGACAGACTTTTCCTTAATGTTAATTTATTTGGTGTAGGAATAAAGTCGCTTTTCCATAGCGTTATAATATATTTCTATTTATCTGCATTGTTTTGCTGTGCTTTTTGTGTGTAATGAGACATATTCTTCTTATTTCTTTGGAGGAAATGACAAAAGTTACATTGAGAAACAGGTTTTTAATTAAATTATAATACAACTAGATGATCCTCGTTACTTCGTCCGCGTGGATTAAGTTTTTTCAATTCCCGCGGGAATCCCTTAATTTTCGGGGATAAAAAGTAGCGTCATTCCCCGGGATACAGCCTATCCCTGTACTCAATTTCATCATAATCGGTTGAACAGGTGCGCCGTGAAAGCGTAGCAGAGAGACAGGTAGACAGATAAACAGATACACTTTCGCATTTATAATGTTAAGTATTGGATACTTTGTTATACCAAAAAAAACCGTTCACTCCGATCATGTGTTCGTATTCGCTCACTCCGCACAATTTGCTTAGGTTTTGTAGGTACGCCTCTGCTAGACTAGATGATGCTCGCCATTATATCCACGTGGAATATTCCGGCAATTCAAATAAAAGGTTATCCTATGCCCGTAGCCGGGACCAATAATTAATAAATTATTTTAATTAATTAAATTATTAATTCCAAAATTCGTCAAATTCGGTTAAACAGATATTGGAATAAAAAATCAGATAACCAGACACTGTCAGTAGACAAAGCCACTGGCAGCGCTTAGTCATGTTATAAGACCACACGTTTTTGCTGTCTGTATACAAGCCCGCATAATCTGGGATTACTGACACTGACCGGTATGACGGTGCACGATTGCTCTTTAATTAGGCTTTTTTTTGCTATTATTACCTCGACTGGCTCATAATAGTCATTGAGATAATTGCTACATTATAGCTGTTCTTTCAAATGTCGTTTATTACTTTAGAGTTCTTAGTGAATGTGTTTAAGATCAGGTCAACCCCTGAATAAACTCCCTCCCTGCGTCGTATTCCCCATTAATGAGGGTCGTGACCCCTTCCACCAATAATTATTCTTGTGTGGACGATGTCGCACCATTTTGCTCTGTTTTTTTGCGACATGCAGGACTTCGTGGACCTTACTATTGATAGCGGTGCGGATTTGATCTGACCAACGCATCGGATTTCGTCCCTGAGGTCTCTTTCCGTCCACTTTGCCAGTAATCTTTTCAAGATTGTGTCCCTCCGTTCTGGCAATGTGGCCGAAATAATCAAGGATCCTCTGGAGCCAGGTGGTTGATAGCTTTTTTGTATTTTTAAGTTGTTTGAAGATCGATGCGTTGGTTCTAAATAAACTATGTAAACATCAAAAAGTGTAATTTAACTAAATGCAATGCTGCCACTTAAAAGCACACAAAAAGCTTAGGCAGTGTTGTGCAATAGCTACGGCTAAAAAACAATTGAATACGGACTCTAGCCGAGAAATACCTTCCTCGATTCAAAATCAACTCATTTTTGGAAAACGACAGTTTTTTTTTGTCGTGTGTGCGTAGAAAGTTATGCAAGCTGCCGCTGGAGAAATAGGAAGTGGACGATGGTGATGAATTATTAAAAAAAAAAAAAAACTTGCGGATTTAAAATATCCGCAAGTTTTTCATCAATTATTATTAAATCATACGAGTACGTGGTCATAAATTCCCAAGATAATTTTTAAAAGTTTTTTTTTTACATTTTGTGTACACGATGAGAATAGGTGGGGCAGAATCGGGCAATTAGGCCGATTCTGTAATGTAACATCAGCCCTAAACTAAACTAAAATGGCAGCTTTAAATCTAGTTCTGTCCCTTTCCGTAGAGAGTATTATGAAAGGGTTAGCAATATTTATAATGCTCTAATTTTAGTTTAGTTTAGAGATTGTGCACTACAGAATCAGCCCCATTGTCTTTTTGCAAGATACAGTTAGATGGGAGCAAGTATAATGACGGACCTAGGTTGGATTAAAAGTAAAAAGGCCAATGGTTTAAATAGTGGTACTAGGTAGATAAACTTGATTTTCTGTTTCAAATAGATATGCCGAATGACGAATGCTGCTTCAAGAGATATGATCAAAGCGTGTCCACGTCAACCGGAACTAAAAAATAAATTAATATCATTTGATTCACTGTGCTCATGACATACCTACTCATGACGAAATCCTTCTAAGAACATTAATTTACAATAATAACTTAATAAGTCATCCTAAAGAAGTGTTTCTGAATACTTATCCGAGCAATTTGTTATTTTAGGAGACAGAAGCCCGTACCTGCACTTCAGAGTCTGGATGAAGCTTTTAAAGTAGTTAACATTGATTCTTATACAGTACTTCAGTTTCAAATAATTAAAAATAAACTCCAACTTTAGACCTTTAGAGTTTAAATTTCATTAAGCTTTTATTTTGCTGACAAACCGTGTGCAGTCATTGGAGTAGTTACGTCATTGCTTTTTATCTTTTATTGCGCTCATATTTTAGTTCAATATTGCTTGCAAGATAACTACATGGGAATACTCCCATAACTGTTACTAGAAATTCAATTCTAAAAGTAGGACATTAAGGTTTAATTTTGAATGAAGACTTGGAAAATTTCTTAGCGCCACGCTTTGTCATGCCGATATAATCTGTATCCGGTGCCATTTGGGATGAAAATACATTTTTACTTATCTTAAGTGGTTGTATCTGTTTATTAATTAGCTTTTGAGGGTACACGGAGCTGTCAAGCCGTGGTCTTTGTCGGCGGTGTTTTGATCAGTTCCACTAATAGCCGATGATTCTTCATCTTCATATAGTCGATTGTAATGGCACACTCTTAACTTTACTGTCAATCTTGCCTCACCAAAAAAAAAACCTATAAAATCGGGCCAAATCGCTGCGATCACGTTATCTGGTAAGCTTTATTAATAATATTAAGTTCTTTTATAACTACTTTAATTATTAAAATTTCTTTTAAAGAGATGTTAATAATTAAATTGTGTGAAATAATATCTAAGTGAAAATTATTGTGGGCATTATTTCTAGTTAGCCGATTATGTTTTAATTTTTATTCTGGTCGCATAAGTAGGTCACTGATAAATAATTAGTAGGTATACTTAAGTATTGTCCAAAATCTCTCAAAAACCTAAAAATTTGTCAACGCTGTTGTACCTACGTAAGAAGTAGGTAATATGTTACGGTGTTAAAAATTCAATTAAGAAGAATGAGAACCAAATCTTGAACTTTCTTCTTTTTAAGGTTCGGCAAAAACACACTTATAAAATTCTTATTGATAAAAGAACTGTACTTTTGTCGAAGTTGTCTTCTACAAATAACAACTAAGTACGAGCACAAAAAACTAAAGCAAATGCAGCGTGAAACCAAGTTCAATTGACATTCAATAACGAATTCTATCGAAGTACTGCTTCGTGGTTGAGGTATTGTCGACTGAGAAAAACACGGTTGTAAAGGCACCACACACAACCCGGCATTTCTTTATTCAGACTTACTACAATAGAACAAAGTTTGCATTGACTCGACGTTACCCTCAAAAGAAAATCCTCTTTAAACATATAACCAATAAGGATAAGAATAGGCTGAATGCAACTAAAGTGATGTGGATATATTTTTATTGGGTGTACGTAGAACAAACGATGATAAGAATGTATTTGTGCGGTGCGCCGCGTATCACTTTTTCTATTACGCCTTGGCCTGGCGGCGCTGTACGTCAATATTACAGGAACAAAGTCGTTGTGGAGAAGACCTTGTCACTACATAATATCATTAAAAAAAAAACTGCGCCGGTATTGTATATGAGTTAATGTTAGTAACTACTTTAGGGATTTTTTCAATAAAAACAAGGTACTATAGAATTGTTCATCTCACGTAGTTCTTAAATAAGATTTATTATAAGATCAACGCGCAATAGAGAATATATACTACCAAATTATAAATGCGAAAATTTGGATGGATGTATGGATGTTTGTTACTCAATCACGCCCCAACGACATAACGGATCTGGCTGAAATTTGGCGCAGAGATAGATTATAGTCTGGAATAGCACATAGGCTACTTTTTATCCCGGAAAATTAAGGAAATCCTCAAACCACGCAGATGAAGTTGCGGGCATTCGCTAGTTTATTATAAGGTCAACGCGCAATAGAGAAAAATACTTATCATATTTAATCAAAGTATATACACCTGAAAATTAATAATAATCTGTGCTTCCCGTGCGAATTAAATGTTAGAAACTTAAATTATACTAATAAGCATAGTTCTACTTCGAGTTGAAGTAAGTCACGTCAACGTGAGAAAGTTCTATGTTAATTTGTGTTTCTTCGTTTTAGACAGAACTTTGAAAAGAGTAGGTATTATAGCTGAAAGTTAACCAAGGACAGCTACTTAATTTCTTAAAAAAAATGCGCTTTGAAAAATAAAGTTCGCCTAGATTCCATTCCATAGATTTTCTCGTGCGTCGTTGGGGCCATCCGTACGGGAGATTGTGCAACGTTTTGTGTGACCACAGACCGAAACATATACATATTTATGAGTTGACTTTAATATACAATTTCTATGTATTATCTTCATGTAATGCAGGAAGTAGGAGCACTTGATTGTCTTAACGGTCACCTGAGTCGCCGGCTGATTCGGCGATACCGAGGTAATTGCCACAGACAATAAAATTATTTATTGTCTTTGTCTGTGATCTAAATGGAGTGTATCTACTTAAGTTGTTTATGATTTTTCTGTTAACTAAATATTTTGTTTTATTTATTAGGTAATATAAAACATAATTTACTAGATATGACAATTGACACCCTTGACTTGAAATCCAGACGGACACACTTTTTTAATATTTAAATTATTAGCAGGGACATAGATTTTCTTTAGACTATCTATATCCCTAACTAAACTAACGTTACGCGTGCGATGCATTGAAGTACTCACTTAAAATTATTCTTTACTAGCTGATGCCCGCGACTTCATCCGCGTGGTTTAAGTTTTTTTGATTCCCTCGGGAACTCCTTAGCTTTCCGGGATAAAAAGTAGCCTATATCACTTTTCACATCCTCATCTATACCCATGCCAAAAATGACGTCGATCCGTTGTTTGGTTGTGGCGTGATTGAAGGACAAACCATCAAAATAACAAACCAATAACCCGAAAAACCAACAAACAAACACACTTTTGCATTTAAAATATTACTACAATTAGTATAAAGTATAATTTGGATGGGTAAACGTCGCAATTGTATGCCCTCTGTAATTTTTGAAGATTCATCTTACTCTAGTTGGACGTTTGTTGATCTTAACTTTTAGCACAGAATAGGTAATATTACGTCTTTTAGGCTCAGAAGAAGTCTTAATAGTACCTAAAAGGTACTATTAAGACGTCTTCTGAGTACCTTTTAGGTACTATTAAGATTTACACTCAAGACCTCCGGTTTCTAAACCATTTCAGAGCAATAAGTCTATAGGCAATAAAGCTAGCGGACCCCAACTATAATTACTTAGGCGACGAAACTTTACAGTATGATAAAGTATCATGAGTTAAAGACATATTATATTTATCAAAAAAAAAACAAAAAGGAAGTAAGGTTTTTTATGCTGTTTTTTATTGACGACCTCCGTGGCACAGTGTGTAGAGCTGTTGTCTTAACATGCGGAGGTCCCGGGTTCGATCCCCGGCAGGGTCAATTTGGGAATTTATAATATCTGAATTTTCCCTGGTCTGGCCTGGCGGGAGGCTTCGGCCGTGGCTACTTACCACCCTACCGGCAAGGACGTGCCGCTAAGCGATTTAGCGTTCCGGTACGATGCCGTGTAGAAACCGAATAGGGGGTATGGGTTTAATATATCTGCTATGCCCCTAACAGGTTAGCCCGCTACCATCTTAGACAGCATCATCACTTTCCATCAGGTGAGATCGCAGTCAAGGGCTAACTTGTAGTGGATAAAAAAAAAATGCTATACCCAATTGTTAAACCAGGAAGGTACATTATAGGGTAAACACAGTTTAAGTTTGATAATAGAGTCGGTTTAAATAACGATGTTCTGCATGGTTATTTCGGTTGATATTTCGGTTTTGGGTGTAAATATGCTACCTTCTATTATACAGAAAAAGTCGACCTAGATCCGTTAAGGGCGTGTAGTACACATCATTTCTGAATGATTTCACTATGGAACCCCCCATCCTAAACTTAACCGTTTTCGAGATATTCGAGTTTTTTTTTTTTATGAAAATGCCCAATTTTTCGGCTATTGAATTGAATATTTTGAATTTTTTTGACTCTTATGATTATTTTTTTGGTTTTTTACATGAAGAATGAGATGCTTAATGACCTCAATGACTAAAATTGCACGTAAGTTAACTAAATAGTTCATTGTAGACGATCGAAACTTAAGAAAATAAGTACAAATTATAAAAAAATATTTTTCTTTTCTGGATATCTCAAAAAATTATTATGGCACTTGCTCTGCAGATGTGCTTAAAAACATCTACATTTTATCAAATTCGGGTCCTCGATATCTGCATTGAGCATGAATCTGCAGAAGTCCATGCGTCTCGCGGGATCTCCTTCTTCAATTACATGTACCGGCGTGTAGTGATAAGGATACAGGCCTGCCAGTCCAGAAACAAAGCCAAGTCGTGTGGGAATCCGAAAGCACAATAATTCGCATCTACCATGGACGAATCGCATGAGCAGACTAAAATGGATGGCAAGCAAACAAACGACCAAATACAAAACAATGGGCATGTTGTATCCCCAAACTTGTTTTTGCACATTATTTTTCTCACTCTCACCTGCATAAATCGTAAGTTGTCTCGCTCACACGCACCGGATTAACTTGACGGACAATAGCCGAGGGACCCGTTAGACCTACTACCTGAACCTTTTCAACTATGTTTTTTTCCATGAGTTTAAATACAACCCTAGGTTATTATACCTAGTTGGATAGCTGATAAAATGTAGATGTTTTTAAGCACATCTGCAGAGCAAGTGCCATAATAATTTTTTGAGATATCCAGAAAAGAAAAATATTTTTTTATAATTTGTACTTATTTTCTTAAGTTTCGATCGTCTACAATGACCTATTTAGTTAACTTACGTGCAATTTTAGTCATTGAGGTCATTAAGCATCTCATTCTTCATGTAAAAAACCAAAAAAATAATCATAAGAGTCAAAAAAATTCAAAATATTCAATTCAATAGCCGAAAAATTGGGCATTTTCATAAAAAAAATTAAAACTCGAATATCTCGAAAACGGTTAAGTTTAGGATGGGGGGTTCCATAGTGAAATCATTCAGAAATGATGTGTACTACACGCCCTTAACGGATCTAGGTCGACTTTTCCTGTAACCCTGTATATTTAAAAAGAAATCGAGAAAATATTCAGTCATAAATATGAAGTTTTGAGTATAAATACATAACTTCCATGTTTTTTTTTGGATATTTATGCATAAGTTTTAGTTCATGCCATACTACAACCCTGCCAAGTTTCAACATCTGAGAATTTATTCGGGGGTCTCCATACAACGAATCGCCCCGTCGCGTTGCCTAGACTAAATAGGTGCATAGACATGTGTTTAGTAAGTACGGCCCTGTGCAATATAAATACGTTTTATATAACTAACTAAAGCATAAGCTATCGTGTTTTACGAAATAAGGCCACGCTTTCCGCAACAAGGAAGGACGTTGGACGGTATCCATATGTAACACTCCAGTCGCCGGAAGGAAGTCGGTTACCTAATACCGTCACGATAGGGCCGAGTGGAAAATCATACTCTTCTATTGAAAGACTGGAAAATTTCCCGCAAAAAATTTCAGCGATGGTACTAGGGGGGACTTGTGCGAGTAACTACTTCGTGGATTAGACGTAGAATAGGTAATCGGTATAGGTACCTATGTCCTATATTATTGCAATGAAAGAACAAGAAGTTTAATTCGCTATAATCCGCCACAACAGGTAAATTTATGTGGTACCACCACTACAGCCTATTAACGTCCCACTGCTGGGCACAGGCCTCCACTCTCATAGGAGAGAGGGAATTAGAGCTTAGACCCACCGCGCTGCTCCAATGCGGGTTCGCGGGCTTTAACGACTATTATCATGTTAGTGATAATAACCGGGACCGACGGCTTAACGTGCTCTCCGAGGCACGGGGGTGAAACACCGCCAACTTCCAACTCCGGGCTGGCACTGAGAATTTCTTAATTGAAAAACCCAATACCTAACATTTTTTATGCCCGACCGGGAATCGAACCCAGGACCTCGTGATCCGCAGTCGACTACGCTAACCGCTAGACCAACGAGGCAGTCGACAACGGGGCAACGAGTTATGTGGTACAATGTGCAAGAAATACACTGTTCTACATAGATTTACCTATCAATTATAGCGAATTAAACTTCTAGTTCTTTCATTATCATGGACTTCCGCAAAGTAACGCCTGCTTCTATCATCTATATTAATCTTAACTAGATGATGCCCGCGACTTCGCGTGGTTAAGGTTCTTGATTCATGCGGGAACTCTTGAATTCTCTGGGATAAAAGTAGCCTATGTCCTTCCTCGGGATACAAACTATCTATGTACCAAATTTCATCAAAATTGGTTGAACAGATGGACCCTGCAAGCGTAGCAGTCAGACACTTACTCAATTATAATATTAGTATGGATTGCCTACTTAGTACTGTAGGTAGCTCAATAGTCAATACTGAAACAATATTATAAAGTTTCTCTTCTGTTTGGATGAGTATCACATTCCCAGCGGATCACATCCTCAGCACGGAATGGCGCTTTTTTCAGCTCGCTAATCACAATTTCGCATCGTGGCCCATTTCTGTGTTCTTTAGTAAACACGTTGCTGAGACGTAATTCGCTAACGAAATAAACATCTGATACCCTTACACCACCACTTTGACGTTATCCATTCCTTATCCATTCGACAGGACTTGATGACTTCAGGTGCCATACCACTACAACGTACTATTACCTATTATGTGATACTATCAATGCCTAACGATGTCACTAGAATCCAGAGCCGTTAAACCAGTTAAATAAAAAAAAATTAAAGATTTCAGGTTTAAGTGACGTACCTTGACGTCCCTAAAATAAGGATTGAATTTATCTTTAAACATTTATATAAAAATTGTTTCAAGTATCATGCACAAATTTTTACAAAAAACCTGTTCCGTAAATAAAAATAAACATCTTCATGAATTAATCGTATGTCAATACGATTAAGTAAAAATTCTTAAAAAACAACGTTGATGTTGATTGATTATAAAACTATGATGAACAGTTAGGTACTTAATGCTCGTTGCAGCTAATTTATTGATGGGCTTTGTAACTGGAATGCCAGGAGTTCACTATTTACACGTTCTTCGTTCGTTGTCACATTCTTTTTAGAACAAAAGTAGTTTTTATAGTACTTTATGACACGATGAAACACGTGTTAGCATTATTACTGTTTGTCATTATATGCCATGAAACAGGAAGCATAATATCAGTCAATTTGACTCGTTTCATCTCATTCGATTTAATCTGCGGATACCGACCCCTTATTGAAAATAGTTAGTACAAATACGAGTGTTTTGACGTTGGTAATTCAGTCTCCTGCAGGCAGACTCAGCGTCGATTATTTAATACTTTCGTATTTAGATCGCAATTTGGTTAAGAGCTAAACGATAATCGTGGCCAGATCAAATGAATATTGTCATTAAGTTTAGCTAACTTTTATCTTATTATATTAAATCTCTCGTGGTACCGCTACACGTTGTGACCATTCGCTCGTGTAATTTCCAAATGAGAGTTCAAATATATTACGTGTCTCAATAATACCTGCTTCTGGATTGTCGCTTACACACGGGGATGGAGGAATCATACCTCGTGCCTGTTTACCTCTAGTTTAAGATCTAGCCCCACTTAAGAGCCGCGGCGCGGAACAGCTCGTTACGGAGAGTATTCTTTGTATGAAGTTATATGGAGCTGGGGACACGAAACTTGGGACACGAAGATGCACTCCACGACGCAGGCCCATACCAACTCATATAAAAAAAAAATTGCCGCTTCATGCTTACTTGTTACAAAATATTTTTGAGCAAGAAGTGAGGCCATTTAATTTTATGAAGTAAGTAATGCATATTATTACCTAATTTTATTATTACAAAAACTGTTGCAGTTTCTTAAGTTACTTCAGCTAAGATTATGTAAATATAAAAAAGTCCAATGTACAAAAGTTGCACCACCTACAATTTTAATTAATACCTATACCTTTTCTCCTTCTTGCTCGGTAATTGCAATGACTTGTCTATAATTGCAAGTTCTCGGCTTCGCTTTATCCTTCCAGGATGAAGCGAAGCCGAGAACTTCCCTAGCTAGAGAATATTACTAAGCCATGAATTCCGTTATTTCAGGCCTTGGAAGTAATGTACTAAATTCATCTAATATAGATCTTCAAAAATAAATAATTTCTTACCGATGATAAAATACAGGGTCTTTAAAAATACATTAAAAAATTTAAACTATGGATTTACGGTAAAGAAACAAAAATATGTCGAAAGTTGATGAAGTCTGAACATGATGATGAAACTGACCTTAAAAAAACTAGAATCCTACTATCCTCAAGTTGTGTAATATTTACATTGTGACCCCAATGAGAAGAATTACTAGGGCTATAAAGATCTCCGGCTCGGCTATCGACAAGCTCGTATCATAAAAAGGGACGACAATCACTAACCAATAACGATACAACCCTACGGCTGGTGAAAATTACTTTGCGTATAAAACTTAAGCTTGTCACACACATTTATAAATTAATTATAATAATTTTAGATATAATAAATATAAATATTTAAATATTTAAAAGAACAAAAGTTCAACTGTGTTAATGAGTATAATAGTAATTGGGTTAAAAGTTTATAAATTGTGTCCGAAGCTAGATACATGCTTACGTAAGTGAACATAATTTTAAAAAACACTAATACTAATTATAAATTTACTGCTACTCATACTGAATTTTTTTCACAAAATAACAAGCGTCAATTGGAATGATGTAATGTAAGTATCCTAACGATACCCCGTACGTCTCAATTAGTTCAGGTATTTAAAAGTTATGGAATAATAAAAAACTCACAAACATACCAACCTACATACATACATGAACCCTGAAAACAGGTACTAAAATGCTGAAGTTTCAAACTTCGCTTCTTTTTACTTGGCCGTAGATAAAAATTACAGTTCCAAATGACAAATACACGAAAGTAAGGTTGGGGCAATTTTCCGAAAAAAAATTAAATGAAAAGAAAAAATGTCATGACAAGTGAGTGCTGTACGTAGGTTTAAATATTAAACCTATTTAGTTATAGTTGAAAAACGGTTTACTTAGTGTAAACTTTAATTCACTACGTATAAAAATACCTAGACTGTAACAAATATTTTTTACGTTAAGTACCATCCCATGGTATGCACCACGCTTTACGCTCAAAGGCCCGATATATCTAAGGAGAATTCCCCATACATTGTTAATTCTTTGTCCGCGCCGCCTCGATATTGGCCCAGTAATGAACTTGCGAGTAATTATGTGCTCGCTATTAAAGCGTATCCTTTCTGAAGTACTATCACTAACGTACGGTCTTTGTTGAAGTACCTAATAAAATAAAATGTACTACAGCCTCTACCGCCTATTTTAAAGGTTACACTTTCCTGACAAAATGAGTGTTTGTTTTTTTAAATATATTTTTTTATTCATTACTTACGTTTGATCACATCTGATGGGAATCTGATGGGAAGTGAGGATGCCTAAGATGGGACGCGCTTGCATAGAAGATACCTATTCACTTATGATTTACCTAAAGATGAAAGAAGAGGTAAAACGAATAATATTATGCATCAGCAAGTAAAGCATGTAAGTGAAAGCTATGTATAAATCAATAAATGAATAAATATCACTCAAAAACCTACTTTGAAACTATGGCACTTGATAGGTAGGTACCTGATGCCTACTTGAAAAAACATTGATAAAAGATTGTGGCCCCAAAGAGCTGTATTATTTGGCGGGCATTCTTGGCGGAAACAACTTTTAAAAGTTAAATAATAGTACTTTATTTGCCCCTAGATATTAAAATGTACAGGATCCGGATATAATTCGGCTAAGAGTAAAACGTCCACAGGTGGTGAATTAAAAAAAATCGTGGAAAAGTAATAAGGAACCTCAATATTCAATTATTTCTTTTTAATCAATATTCATTTAAACATAAATTTTAGCATAAACCATGAAAATATGTTTATAAAAAAAATATATACTTATGCCGCGTTCGCGTGAATAAAGGTTTTTTGGTTTCCGTGGGAGCTCTTTAATTTTCCGGGGTAGCCTATATGTTATTCCAGACTACACTTAATCTATCTCTGTGCCACATTTCAACCAGATCATGCATGATTGAGTAACAGACATCCATCCATCCATACATCCATTCATCCAAACTTTCACATTTATAATATTAGTATAGAAGTTTATTGTCATCCATATTTTATAGGTACAGGGTTCCAATTTTCAGGTATAATAAAATATTATACTTATCCACTTTTTTTATCAATTAACATCACTTCTCCACTCATTTATGTCTCTGAATGGTCACCAGAAGAACGTATTATAATGTCACACTTGATAAATTGCAATCGTTCATGTTACGTGAAAAAAATTACACTTCTGACAACGATTATAAATAACTACGAGTATGTAAAGCAAGAAACGGTTTCCCGCGGTTCATGCTAATGCCTGAGCAGTTGCCATGAGAGAATAATATGTCATTTTTATGACATAGACATATCAAAGAGTGTTTGCGCGTGTTCACACGGCAGTCGACCTTTGACCCTGTCAGGGTTCGAACCCGGTGTGATTAAGTGACGTTGAGACCGCTGCGCCAAAGGCTACGTCCGTTATGGCATTTGTTGATGTATGATAATGACATGGGGATATTAAGACTCAGTGGAGAAGTAATAAGTCTAAACTGCCTCTATGAAATAAGAATAAGAATAAGAATAAGAATAATATTTATTTTCATAAATGATTGACATGATTAAAAACGGTCCCTACCCTCTACGCTAGGATAACCTGTAATTGCAGAGGGTAGTTCCTTCCAATGATACATGTGAAAATATAACTAAAAACTAATTACTTATTTATGTGTGGAAAACTGAGCGTATCTGCGTGTGTATGTGTATGCGTGTGTGTGTGTGTGTGTGTGTGTGTGCGTGTGCGTGAGTGTGTGTGCATGTGTGCGTGTGTGTCGGTAGGTGTATGTGTGAAAGTGCAAGTGTAAGTGCGCGTAATGCTATTTTGTTATTTTTAAAATATTTTCAGTTGCATCGTAGCCCTTGGGTGCTAGCCAGCTTCTAAGAGATTTAGCTAGGTTAAATTTATTAATTTTATTCAAATTTATTTCTTTGTTAGCCCTACTAAATATATTATATGCATATGATGAGCTGAATTCAAATTGCGATTGGGCAAAACTTGTGTTAGCAACTGATAATGGAAATTTTACTACTCAATACTAAATACCTAACATATGATTGAGGTGACCTTAGATATAATGTTAAGCGAAAACACACTAGGTATCAACCGGATAGGACAAAAGGTCCGCTTCGGAGGGAATTACGTTTCGTCGCTTAGTCGTCGTATAAAAGTGAATACGGGACCAGACAAATATTTTGCCCGTAGTGTATGTGGATACACACTAAGAAGAACCTAAGGACCACGACTTTAATGGTAGGCAGGAAAACATATTATTTATAATAATAAGAGAAAACAATCTTTATCGGATCACACTCATTTTAAAGCTACATTTAGATTTGGTAAGGAACATTTGCTTATAGAAAAACTATCATTTTACCATGATTAAAATATTCGCAATAATGAATCTCTCTATAGTGTCTCTATATTAGTCTCTCTATACGTCTACTGTTCTCATGAACTAAAAATATACGCTTTTCTTTAGAATCAAACTATTTCAACTCGACACCTCAAGTCATTTCTGGTAAAAGGGCCGACCCCTTTCCTGTCACACAAACAAACAACATGACCGTGATGAGAATATCATACAAATAAAATTATTAAACATCGGTAGGTATTTTGCATGTTCAAATAATTCTGATGTCTGGAAATTGAATTGAAGATTCCTGCATAACATTCATACGTTTACTGGTCAAGCCAGTAAAAGCGTGTAAAAAAGTTCTTCACCCATCTTCGTATTCAGGTAATAATAAGCTGCATGCCGACAGGAAGACGCTGCATTAGCATTAAAACGGTCGCACAATTACATAGTGATTAGTGTGTCGCCGGCTGAATTCATTAGTTCAGCTCACCTGATTTTATTTAATTAAAAACAGCCAAGTGCCACTAAATGTGGTTAAAACACGGTTTAACAATTAATTACGTCACTAGTTAAATAATATCTCCATTAATTACGCATGTTGACATGGTATCTGTACGTTCAAAATTTATATAAGTAATACTACCACAAAAAAGTAATAAAAGAAATAACAAGTGGAATTTTAGACGTACCTAATAATTTTATAGTTAAATCTAAGCAGTCGAAGCCAGTTAGTACTCAAACATAACAATACAGTAATACTACGTATAGTACTTACTACTATTATATATTCTGTGGTTGTTGTTATACACACTGTTAATGAAAAAAATATCATACCACGACGAACTCATTGAACTTCCTATAAAATAAAAGACATTAATTGAATTAATGCTTAAAGATTTAAAGACGTTTAATTATTTGAAAAATGGAGACATTTTCCTACTATTTTATAAATCCCTAGCCGTTGATCGGCAAATATTATGTAACAACTAGTTAATTAAAATTCTGGATTAAACTAGCAGTGGCACCGGACCTCAAAGACAAAATGTTAAGCGTATGGCAGTAAAATGTCTCATCCTACCCAGCGGAGCGTGCTGGGAACCCTTCGCGACTTTATGGTAATTAGAGCGGTCACATTCGTATTGTTTCCTACATGATGTTATCACGCCTTGTGGCAGTGAGAAGTTAATTAAATCACTTCAGTTAGTGTCACTGGACTCTAACGACATTTCATTTTAGTGTCTTTGCAGTATCTGATTGTATCTGATTAACGGAGCGTGCTGAGAAGTTTTTGCGACTTTATGGTTATTAGAGCGGGTTTTTTAGTGTATGTTTCCAAGTTCGCTTTATTTACTTACTCAATTTTAATGGAATTAAAAAATACAAAACTTACCACGGCTATTTGAGGACTGATTTTGCTGTATTTATTAGCAAAGTTACACAAATTTGTTCTGCTTTGGTGACATCGGAAAGCACTAATCAAGGTGGTGTTAGTAGTAGATATAATGGATGACACGTCCTTTGAGAGCAAAAATATTTTTCATAAATTTGGTCAATTTAGAAATAACTTACGGTATTGTAGGGAATTATGTTGACCATCGGAGCGTGCTGGGAACCCTTCGCGACTTTATGGTAATAAGCGCGGTCACAATCGTATTCCTAAAGTAGTTCCTACAAGACGTTATCACGTTTTGTGGTAGTGAGACGTTAATTAAATCATTTCAGTGGCACTGGACTCAAATGACATTTTATTATTGTATCTTTGTAACACTAAAAACACAATAATTGACCGAGCGAAGCGAAGGTTACTGAGTCTACTTGGGTGAATTTGCAGTTGTCCGTCCCTCTGTCAGAGCCTTATAACTTCTGAATTACTGAACGTAATTACTTCAAATTTAAATAATTATAATAAGTAAACTGATGGCCTCCAGCCGAATATGGCTTAAAAAGTTATAAAATCTTTATTTCAGGTGGGCTCTCATATTAGCGAATGCGAAGTAAAATATTTTTATAGCGTTACATAGGGTTGCGGTAAATCACTTTAAAGATAATTATGAATAGAGTCCAAAAATATATTTTTTTAATTTTTCCCTTAAAATTGACGAAATGGGGGGCGAGATTCAAATTGGAGATTTTCTAATGTCCTAAGTTGACCTCAGAACTCTCAATTTTCTGAAAGCCTGAGCCTGAAATTATATCCTGCACTTGAACAACAAATACTAAAATTAGATATATATTATAAGGAATCGAAATTATTAATTTTTTAATGAGCTTCAGTATTTTTAACAGAACTTCACAATGATGTCAATAGATGGCGTTCTGTAAAAGTTTATGCGTTTCTCAAATAACTTTTTAGCTCTTTTGCGTCTACTGTTAAAAGTAAACTATTACAATATATAGTTAAAACTATCTTATGGATACCGCGAGGTCTCAGTTCGGGGCGAACTACTAGTTATATAGTCTTAGGTGTGACATTTAACAGGTAGTATCAATTTAAGGACACTTTACACCGACAAACCGACAAACTTTACAACTTTATGATCATTTTAAAGCAGTCAAATATTGGTACTAATTCCTACGTGATAAATCAGTATTCACAGCTTGCAATGATGAGTTTTAATTTCACTGGACATTAACGAAATGTATTTTCAGTGTAACTATGATTATATTATTCAGACCATCGGAGCGTGCTGGGAACATATTGTTTCCTACAAGATGTCATCACGCCTTGTGCTGGTGAGCAGTTAATTAAATCACTTCAGTTAGTGTCACTGGAGTCTACCGACATTTTGTGTACTTTGTGTCTTTGCAGTGACACTGTAATCCATATCCATATTTATACTTCCATACTTAATACCTATTATAAATATGCGAAACTGTGTCTGTCTGCTATGCTTTCACGGCCCATCTGTTCAACCGATTTTAATGAAATTTGGTACAGGTGTAGGTTGTATCCCGGGGAAGGATATAGGCGATAGCCCGCGGGAATCAAAAAAATCTTATTCCACGTGGACGAAGTCGCGGGCATCATCTAGTAATATTATAAGAGTCCAGTAGCAGTAAACTTTTTGTATCTGCATAGCGTCAATTTCAAATGCAAATGTTTTTTTATTTAAAAAAGAAGTGCTTTTGAATCGTACATGATACTGGGTACCACTGGTTCGGTATGTAATTCCTACCGAAAAGAGCCTTACAAAATAAATTTATACTAAAGTGAATCAATATGTTGTTTAATGTACTAGTGCTTAAAAGCATTTATAACAGTCTTGTCGGTGATCCTCAATCCGGCGAAACAATCAAAACTTTCCCACAAGAATGTCATCAAAAAGTTAATTAACACAAAAACTTACTGAGCCCTATCAGCGTCTCTTATGATTTACGAGGTCGATTCGGCCCCCAAGCACGGGCCTAGTGGACAGACCCACTATCTGATCGAAACCGTCATAAATAATGCCTGGACTGTATTTATCATGGCACCGCCAAATATAAGTAATAGGACGATTTATGATTAAAGAAAAATCGTGGCCATCCTCGGGGATCACAAGAAAATTACCGGCAATTTGATAGGTATTTCTGATATTTGTTTTTTACTAATAACTAGCTGACGCCCGCGACTTTGTCTGCGTGGGTTGACGGTTTTTGGTTCCGGTATAAAAAGTGACCTATGCGTTATTCCAGACTATAATCTATCTCTGTGCCAAATTTTATTTAGATTCGTTCAGCAGTTCTGGCGTGATTGAGTAACAAACATCCATCTAAACTTTTGCATTTATAATATTAGTATAGTATAGATAACAAACATACTCGTAATATAATATTACTATGCTCTGAAGTACTTTGATTACTACTCAACGACTTTTGAATCCGACCTCAGTAATCCGTGATGCCAAAATCATATTTTGGCATTAATGCAGTGATTTACCATGGATTTACGTTAGGATTGATGCAGCTCATATACTCGTATAAGCTGATTTTCTTCAAGTCAAATCTATCTATACTAATATTAAAAAGAGGTAAAGTTTGTGAGTTTGTGAATTCTGAGTTTGTGACGTTTTAGGGGGTAATCTCTGGATCTACTGAACCGATTTTGAAAATTCTGGTACCAATAGGAAGCCTCATTATTTGTGAGTGTCATAGGATATATATTATCCCGAAAAATAAGAGAGTTCCCGTGGGAATTTAAAAAACTTATTTCACGCGAACGAAGTTGCGGGCAAGTCTGCTAGTGTTATAATAAAGTGGTGCTACCTGGCCATATATTCTATCTCAGAGGATTTCAAAAAATGAAAGCCACTGCCATACATTTTTATCCAATGAAGGTTTGCTATAAAATTAAAATAACATTTTTACAGCAAACCTTCAATGGATAAAAATTTAATGTTACTTATTTATTATTTGATAGCCATTGGGTTAGAGAATAGGGGGCGCTGTAATGGCTTATGCGAGTTATGTCACACTAAATAATGACACAATCGATGTATATGTATACTTGTGTATTTTAAGTCCAAAACAGCGGTATAATTTCACTTGACGATTGAAAAGCACTTGTAATAATTTATTTGAATAAGAAACATTTAAATTAATACCACCACCACAATATATTCATATTTTTAACTGACTTCCAGAAAAGGAGGAGGTTCTCAATTTGGCGCGTATTTTAAATGGTATTACTTTTTGATAAGATTTTTCCAGGGTTGATATGTACAGAAAAGCAATGGTAGGTGTAGATTTATTTATTTCATTTATTTGCATTCATGTCTACATACAAGTACATTGGCATGAGGCCCTGTCAGGGCATTGCAAATTCTTAATTAATTACATAAAATTCATTACAAATATTAGATAATTAAATAGTGCCGTCAAGTAATTAAATCCAGAAATCGTAGTCAATGGCTAAAATAATATTAAATAAGTTATTACAATAAAATTAAAATATTTGAATAGTTATAAGTTTTAATACACAATTTATTTTAAATACATCTATCGTGCTATTGAGGTCTATGTAGTAAGAAATTCTTGAATGTTATAAAAACATTTTTGTATTAACCAATGTCTCAATTTTCTTTTAAAGGTAGCCTCTTTGTTTTCTTCTTTTATAGTATTAAGGAGTTTATTGTTAATAATAATTGATCTAAAGATAATTTTACTTAGTTAGGTAGGTACATTTAACGGCCTTGTGCAAGTGGGCCTTAGACTCAGGTAGGTAGGTAATCGATATCGATATGTACCTATCGATAAATACGAACCCGGGAGTGGCATTATTGTTAGATACAACGCCGTATTTATGTCGTGCGCTAACCAATATCGACGTCTTCATTAGCTGCACTGCCTCGTAGCCTCCACGAGGGGTAGATTTTCGTAGCAAATATTATAAGACAAAATAAGCGATAAGTTCCTAGCTTGGATACATCTACCTAGGTGTTTATGACGACCTCTCTGGCGCAGCGGTGTCATCTTTTTAATAGGATTTGAGCCCAGGCCAATTATTAGATCATTCTACGTATAGGGGTCAAAACACCGTACCGTACCGACCGCACAAAACTTCGTCCCGCTCCAACGTATCTTACCTAATACATAAAGCTAAACCTAGTAAATAAAAAGTAATTCAATCAATCAATTAACCAAAAAGAGAAGGTTCATTTTTGGTGGACTCTTTGTACAATCTATCATGAATAGAGGAAAATACATAGAGTGTATTAAAAATATAATAACTAGAATAGTAAAGTAAATAACGTGAAAATAAAATAAAAATGTATTTCAAGTTTTCGATACGTTTCCAAGATGGCAACCTTCAGCCATAGAGAAGGCAGTAGGCGCGAAATGTATCAAATGTCATTTCTGACAGTTAATGTCAAAACAACGTGTTTTTCTTTTTAAAACGTCAATAAATATCAATCCGCCATTGTTACCCACTCATGTTTAGTGTTGCCGTAGAACGATTAAATAATTTCAGCACTGAAATTACGACGAATTGGTAGATTTGAACGATGAAAAAAAATACGCGCTGAATTCAGAACCTCCTCCATTTTTGGAAGTCGGTTAAAAACTGGTCTAGCATTTTTCTTTCTTTAATTTCTCTACTTGTAAAAGGACCGGACCCACGCCCCATAATAATCTGAACCGTCTCCTTTATTCATTTACTAGATTCTAGATGATGTCCGCGACTTCATCCGCGTGGGTGATTTTAAGATTTTTTATTCCAGCGGAAAATCCTTATTTTCCGGAAAAAAATTGTAGCTTATGTCCTTCCCCGGGATACAACCTACCTGTATTCCCAATTTAATCGAAATTGCTTGAAAATATAGGCCGTGAAAACGTAGTAGAGAGACAGATAGACACAATTTCTCATTTATAATATTAGTAAAGAAAAGTAATGATTCATATAAACTGAAACACGGTTTTTTTATAATTATAAAAGCAAGCTTTCGGACCACACTACAGAGAGGCTGTCAAACCAATAAGCAGATTCCTATTTATGTGGTCAATCCTAATAAATAGGTACATTTATCACAGTAGCAGTCCATCGACACTACAAAATTGTATCGTCTATCATACAAAAGTATAAAGAAACTACGCTCCATCGCCTATTTAGATTAATATAGTCAATTGTAAGGAACATATAAATCTACCAATCAGAGACGTCAAAACGTCCGTTTGACGCGTCAACTGAGAAATGGGATTGGCTATCAATCAAATGGCACGAAAATTAGGCGCATTGTTCAGTGAGGCCACTCCCTTACAAATGAGATCCCTTTTGACACCAAAATTATGTTTATAGAATTGGGATTATTCGGTCACGATACAAACTTTAATATAGGTAAGTCATCTAAATTTTATCTTAATAATATTATAAATGCATAAGTTTGGATGGATGGATGTTTGTTACTCAATCACGCCAGAATGGCTGAACTGATCCGGATGAAATTTGCCATTAAGATTATAGACTGGAATAATCAATAGGCTACTTTTTATCCAGGACTAGAAAATTAAAGAGTTCCCGCGGGTACCGATAAACCTCAATCCACTCGGAGGAAGTCGCGGGCATCGGGTTGTATTCTGCGACTTCGTCTGTGTGGTTTGAGGTTTTTTTGGTTCCCGCGGAAACTCTTTAATTTTCCGGGATAAAAAGTAGCCTATCCAGACTATATTCTATCTCTGTGCCAAGTTTCAACCAACTCCATTCAGCCGTTGGGGCGTGATTGAGTAACAAACATCCCTACATCCATCCAAACTATCGCATTTATAATATTAGCATAGATTATTAGTCTAATCTTAATTATTAATTTAGTCAAGTTTTCTTGATGATTATTCTTTCTTTTGAAGTGATAATTATTCTTGAAGTCTTCCTTTCTTTCTAACTTGAGTAAATTACCCAATATGACTCCACTTACCCCATACGCCCTCAAAGGTCGCAAACAACAGTACAGGCTCGTAAACTACTGGCCACATTAACCATAACGAATAAAGGCACTAAAAGCAAGCCTCGGCCGTCCCTTGAGGCAGTTTCGGCTGTCAATGCGAAAATTTAAGCGTGCCACACCCATGCACTCTGAAGGGTCAACCTTTTTGCCCTTTGTCTCAATTGTTGCTGCCTTTATAGCCCAACTCCTTTATGTCCGGCGCTACAGATTAAATGTAACAATGAGAGAAGAAAAAAAGTAGTAATTTTCCTTGCCAAATATTATTTTCTTTTTGCATTCGTTCTTGAGTCTTGACAACAAAATAATAAATACGAGCTGATGCCCGCGACTCCGTCCGCGTGGATTGAGGTTTATTGGTTCCCGCGGGAACTCTTTAATTTTACGGGATATAAAGTAGCCTATGTGGCAAATTTCATCCAGATCAGCAGCCCGATTCTGTAACTCAGTGGTTGTCAAAAAATGAAAGCCACTGACTTATATTTTTTATCCATTGAAGATTTACTATGAAATGTTATTTCATTTTTTCATAGTAAACCTTCAATGGACAAAATATATATGTCAGTGGCTTTCATTTTTCGATAGCCACTGAGTTACAGAATAGGGGAGCTGATCAGCCGTTCTGGCGTGACTATGTAACAAACATCCATCCATCCATACAGCCATCAATGCAAACTTTCGCATTTATAATATTAGTAGGTAAGGTATAGATTCGTATGTAACAAAAATGCATGTACATAAGTATGCAACCTTAGAAAATGCTGTTGAAAATAATTATTTTTAGGATTCCGTAGTCAACAAGGATCCCTTAAAGTTTCGCCATGTCCGTTCGTCCGTGGCTTAGTTCAGAGGCTGTTGTTACTAAAAAGATGTAATTTGGCATAATTCGATGATATACATAATAATCACGCTGAAAAAGTGGTTATCTAAAATTTGGAAAAAATTTATATATTTGTAATTAGAAGCTAAGCATCTAAGTATAGGATTTACATGTAAACGAATAATTGGCGAAAAAATGTTCGCATACCTATTGTAACAGTACGGAACCCTACACTGCACGTGGCTCGGCACACACTTATTTTTATGCGACTAACTGAAAAAAGGAGTATATTGTTTTCAGGGTTCATGTATGTATGTGAGTTGTATATTCCACCATAACTTCTATACGCCTGAACCGATTTTGATATATCGTAAGAATCCCTAGCTTATTCCGGGTGACATAGGCTACTAAAACTTAAAAAAAGTTGATGAGGTGACCATGGTCCCGTATTAAAGATTAATTTTTTTTTTTATCTAAAATAAAATTAACTATATAATCATCATATAACACTATAGTTCAATAGTTTATTCACCAAAAAATTTAATTTAATAAAAATGTGAATAAGATTCTAATTTAACTAGATTATTTTAGATTTTTAACTTTTTAGTTCGTTTTTTGGCAGAGCAGTCGTGTTTTTTTAATTATGACTTGTTATTTGTCGCGCGAACATTCCTCTGCCAAATGAAAGTATATAAAAATTCAAAATCAAAAATACATAAACAATATAGGTATTTAAATTCCGTCTCTTTTATTTTTTGATTTTCTGTACACTTAACCAAAATTTTGATGAGCTCATATCACTTTCTATTGAAATTATTTTCTTACAAAGTTTTCGCACAATAAAACACATTTTTGGAATTCCGCAGCTGAAATAAAAAATAGTAAATCGCTAAATAAGTAATACATAGACTATCTAATATCTATCTATCTATATTTGTATCTATAGCTATATTACTCACCCGTTCTTTAGATACCGACTAGCTTAGAGTGGACACGAAAGAACAAAACGTAGACGTCGTATGGAAAACATGTTCTGTCGGATCGTGCCAGTCTGTGCAGCTCCGTATAAAAATACGCGCGGGGTTTTTTGTTAGGCTATTGCTTTTCATTCATTTGTGCATAATGTGTTTATGCCCTTAGCGCCATTATTATAAAATACAGAATCAAGTTTGTAAGCCAGGCATTTGTTTTTCATCCATTTGTGCATAGTGTGTTTTTGCCCTTAGCGCCATCATTTTAAAACACAGAATCAAGTTTGTAAGCCAGGCATAAATGCTTTTCATCCATTTGTGGATAGTGTGTTTTTGCCCTTAACGCCATCATTTTAAAATACAGAATCAAGCTTCTAAATCCTGCTCGCACTTGTCCACTCGTCGGTAAACCACTTTTTGTTGAATTTATTCATAAAGATTTACATTGTAAAACTGTCATAATTTCTGCTTCATCGCCACTATAAAATAGACTTTAATTGCTTGCTACACGTGTCTTGTTAATATTTCATCTTTTAATATTGCATTTTTACATTTACTTTTCTACGATTTAGTAACAACAGAGCTTGATTTCAAACTTTTTAACACGATTTTATTAGCTTGATATTATGTATACATACATAATTCATATGCGAAAGGATGTGGGAGCCCACCGCATTATTATCCCAAGAAAACTCCTACCACTATGCGATTAATGGAAAAGGCTTCATGACCCTCAGTAATGAAAAATACGACGCGAAGGGAGAGGGTATGTACGTAGACGTCATTAAATCTTATTTTACGTCAGAGTTATTTGATTCGTGAAATTATTTAATTAGTGATCCTTGACAGCCTGTGATTTCGAATTAGACATCATGCCTTGCCTATTATGATGAAACCTCTGAGCCTTTTAGTTAACTCCAAAGGTTTTAGCCATTAGCCTAGCCTTTGATTGGTCAGTGAGTGAGTGAATTTGTTTTTAGTAACTGAGATAAATGACTATACTCACATATCATTAAACTAATAACCATTATTTAATATGAGAATGGCTACTTCTCAAAATTTTATCTAAACCACACGGTGGCATCTCAGACCAGCCCCCCGAATGTGTAAGAATTGACGATCAAATCGTCAAAGTTCAGCGTCAATGTAGAATAAACCATAAAAAAAACTTGAGAGGTGTCCCTTGAACCTGTATACAATCAACAATTTCGCAACGCGCGACAATAATAATCACGTATTTTTTTACACATTTTTGAATATAATTTATTTTTAGAGCACTGCTCTGTTTCATTTGTCATTCTTGGTTATAATAATTGCTTTATGGGTTGTAATTATTGCCTGAAATAAAAGTTATTTATTTATTATTTACTAACACAGTGAATCCATATCCATATCCATACTAATAGTATAAATTCGAAAGTGTGTCTGCCTGTCTGTCTGTCTGTCTGTCTGTCTGTCTGTCTGACTGTCTGTCTGTCTGTCTGTCTGTCAAAAACAATCGTCGTGACACCACACTGTTCAATGCGAAATAGAAAGACGAAACGAAAAACGAACTCCGTTCCAACAGCATTGAATTAGAGCTCAATTTCGTGTATCCATTATCCAGTCATTATTTTACTTTGATGCCGAACTTTGACGATTGGATCGGTTATTCTTACATAATCGCACCTCAATTGTCTAAGCTAATCGTAATCATTTAACATCTTAAAACGTATTACTCGAACTGTTGAAAAAGTTCATACGTGCTTTTTGACGTGTAGGTATCTATGTAGTCCATAAACTGGGCGAATTATCTGTTTTTAAATCGATTACGATTACGATTTCCTTACACAATCGGGGGGCTGATTGGCGACTCGATTCCATTCATAATTCGCGCACGAGTTGAATGCAGAGCTTATGTATTTTTCACCGTTCATAAGCTCTGCATTCAACTCGCGCGCGAACTATAGGTGATTGATCGCAACTGACTACTGAAAAGTGTACCTACCTAACTGAAAATCTAAAACCTGATATGAAAATCGCTAATCCTTCTAAATGTATCTAAAATTAATATTGTCATTTATTATCTTCAAAGGTGTTCACAATAATCATTAATCAACGAAAAAGCTTACAAGCTTCAGCGACATCACTAACGACTTTATCCCCAATCTTAAATCGTGTTTTAAAACGAGCACCGCATTATATCACAAAACACCCCGCACTAATTGCTTCGGCCTGTCAATAGCGATTATAAAACATCTAAAAATAATGATGACAAAACATAAGCGACTGTAAGCAGTTACCAAAAAGCTTTCATGGCCCCTACCAAAATAGAAGGCAAATTGACAGATGACAAATATGACCGTTAACACTGCGGTCACGGCACCCACTCGCCCATCATAACTTGATCCGTGAAAGAATAAAGATGGGTGCATATTGACGCAAGCACGTGAGTCGATGAAAGGGGTCCCTTCTACTCTGCAAATTGAGCGAAGTATATCAAGTGATGTTACACAAGCTGAACATCCCAGCTAAGTTCTGTAAAGGAATGAATAATATAGACACGCTTTTTGACGCAAAGCTTCATAACGGACATGTACGATGTAAAAATGGCAAAATGTGATCCAAACAAAGTAACTACGGCGGTGATCTGACGTCCAAAGGGGACTCTCTCTCATCTCAGCTGCAGCTTCTGTCTGATGTCGCACAACATCTCGAGCTTTGTTTAGACACAGTCGATAACTCTATTTACCGACATAATTCGTTGACATATGTCTAAGCTTAGCTAAGCATTCTTCATCTATGTACCACCTACTTAATTTTTTTTAAATCGTAACTTCCAATATAGCTATTCAGAGTTTATCTCTGCGCCTATTTCACTTAAGGCATGTTTATCTACATTGCATTCGTGGATTTTTTTTCTGTGTTTACTGACTTTACCCTTCACAAAACTAGATATTAAGTAGCTCTGTGTACAATGCTCGCATACTCCGCTGGTACTTTCCTGACTCAATTAGCCAATGTGCGCTTGCCTTTAAGAAAATTTGGTTCAAACTGGTGTCCGACAAAAGAATAACATAATGAAAGGTCTCCTTTGTATGGGTGGCGATAGTCAATATTTCTACTAGCCCAAATGTGATAAAATATATCAAGACATTGTCGTTATTACAAGATAGATAGCGGACTGACAGCAGAAACACATTCCTTTGAACAACGGGATTATAAATTAATGTTTTGTATACAACCTCGTTTAGCCATTGAATCATAGAATTGTGAATGTAAAACTGTATTTAAAAACGCATAAGCAAACTTATTAAAACAGCCTAGTTCAAATATAGATGAATATTTCGGGCTGATACTGTTGCTCCGTCAATTAAAATCTAAAGTGTTGTTAAGTCTAACTGCAGAAAAGCGCTAGCCCATACATTACGATATTGATATGCTTTGAAACGATGGTTCCTAGACTACTTATAACCAGAGTTCCTAGACTACTTAGGTTTTTTCTACCAGTCATCCCACCGAGATGACCAGACAGAGAAGCGCTGGGAGTGACAGGGGTAAGACAGGCGAGCGTATATCTCTAAGTTAGCAGAATTTCCAGAACAAAACCTAGCACAAAGTTAGTATGGAGCTTGAAGGTGCATGTAAAAGCGTGAGCATGTGAGCCTCTAGTCTGACATTTATATGGACGTCTATCCTCTGTAAGGATTATAATATACTTACGCTGTGGTATTTGGCACTTATTGGATGTGCGAATCACTGAAAACTTTATTTAGTTCTCAAGTAAAAGGCGTCAACCTTCTCAGGTTATATATCTATAACGCAGCTATATAATAATTATTTTCTGACACAAAAGCCACTATCGAGCCTTTAACTATACATGAAATCTTATGAGTAAATCCTCTATTCCAAGATTTTGCAACGAAGCGTCGAATACTGTCACTGAAACTATATCTACAAAATCATATTCAGTCCGTCAAACTTATCTGACCCGGTGGCCAAAATTGGAACTAATTTTTATGCCTGTTATTTATTTTTTCATATTTACTAGCGACCGTCACCGGGTCAGATTAAGTTTGTGGGACCATACAAACCCGGCTCTCGAGTAATAGACAAACCCGGCTGTCCAGTAATAGACAAGTATTTTCAGTAACAACACTCCCTGCTATATTATCGGCTGTTATGTGATGGCAACGCTTTCCTATGAAGCCCTTGCTTATAAGCTGCTAACCACAAAAAACTCAGGAGTAAACCAATAGGAATTATTCAGAAAATGTAAAACATATTGTATTACAATATTCAAGCTGTATGAAACGATAAAAATAAAATCAATAAACCGGGTAACAACACGCAGGTATTAGTACAAATTACATATAACATTATATACCTAAAACTGAGAGGGCAATCAACGAAATTAGACCTCAATCTGGTAGAACGGATCCCGTCCCGGCGTTTACGCCCAATTAATAATCGAGTAATAGCCCCTTTGGGGAAGGTTTAAGGACACGACGCACTGGCACTTTTAACTGCTGCGTTTTTAAGTTTAAACAAATTCGAATATTGCAACTTAATAATTTCAAAAGGTTAATAGTTCTATTTGGTATCTAAATAATCCCTATTTAAAATCTTCTTCTAGGTAGAAAAGCACAAGATTTGGAGTGCTAGCTTTGCATATACAGATTTCGTGATTTACTGGCATAAGCTATTATTAATATTAATCTTATTAATAGTTATTCAACATTTTGATCAAGTCATTTGCAATATTATAAGTCTTCATATGGAACCCTCTATAAATCGGTTATTTTTCTATATTAAATCATAAAGGTAAAATAGGTAGATTAGATTACAATATTTGATCAGAAGTTCTAGTGTAGGGTTACTTTGTAATATAAGTTACTACGTAAAAAATCCTTACTGTCTAATTAAATCGTGGTTTTTAAATTTTGGCAATTTTGGTTCCTTTAGAAACTATGTACTAACTTCACTTTACGGTTGTACTTGTTGTTGTTGTAACTGTATAGAATACAGCGTTTCTGAGAGCCAGTGCGGTAGGATTTAGAGGATTTGTAAAATTACGTTTAATTAACGAACTGCTGTCAAGGTGCGTCCGTAAATATAGTGACCGCGAAATAACAGCTCTCCCTGCCTCCGATTAGAATGTATTTTTCTTTTTTTGCTGTTGAATTGCACAATCAAAGCTTTTGTTTTTAAATATTTTCCTCAATCCAATACGTTGTTGTGTATAATTTATTGTATTGAAAGAACTCGATTGAAATTTAGATTAATTTCCAAAAAGTATATTTGACATGTTTATGGAAATAATATATCGTACTTTTTCGACTGGTATTTGAAGCTTCAACCATCGAATTTTAATCCACTCCCTAATATCGTTAGATACATAATAATAAAACAGCAATTTTTTAGTTTGCCTAAATACCTATTTTTTTATTCATCTTATCTCTTAGAAAGCTTACATAAAACTAGGAGTACGCTAAAAACGACAGTTGTGACTTAAAACTGGGGTTTGAACCATCTACCCTATTAGACTTTCCGTGCGCTATGAGGTTTATTGAACGTTTTGGAAGAAGAATAAATAATAACAACTAATTACAACTTCAATCGATTAAAAACTCTTCAATTTTAACAAAACGGTCGTATACCGTTTCGGATGTAATAAAAGGGCCGGTACAGGCCATTACCTGGGACCCGAGTCAGCTTTAATCCCTATAATTAGAGTCGTCCCACACCGAGTGATTGATAGTGTGCATAGTCCTAACAACAAATGAGATTCTGATCCGATTCTGGAGTCTACTAGGCAAGCTTTCTCGAAATATGACGAAAAAAAAACAAAGCGCCACAACGACTGAACGGATCTGTATGAAATTTAGCACAGAGATAGATTTATAGTCTGGAATAACACGCTACTTTCTATCCCGGAAAATGAAAGAGTTCCCGCGGGAACCAAAAACCTCAATCCACGCGGACAAAGCCGCGGGCATCAGCTAGTATAAATATAAAAGAAACACCACGGTTTTGTTTTTATCAGAAAATTGTAAGTTCCTTGCAAATTATGGCCTACAAAACCTAGTATGGGTTATAGTTTTTTGTATACTCAAACCAGGGCGTGTTTAGAATCCTCGTTGCAGGCACCGTAATATTTACTTTCGGCACGTTACTTGTACCACGTCCCAAATACACGTAGCAAGTCAATTGTGCAAATTTTTCCTAAAAAAAGTAGCTATTGAAGTTTAAATTCAAGGATCAAGATTCACTGATTAATTACGTACTCGAATTATGTATTCAAATTCATTTTTTTACAGAACACAGTTTTATACAAAAGGTGGTAAACAGAATGGCGAAGACAATAAATATATAACTGTATTTATTTAGGCAACAGAGGTCCATGTGAATTGTAAGTATAAATACAATTTTATTAAAAACTATGTTAGTAATTGTATCCACATATTTAAATTAACTTATTGATATTTAATAAAAATAAAATTCCACAAATCACCGAACAAGCACTTTATTGAAGCGCTGCACCATTTTAGTCTACTTTCTCCAGAAGTCCAGGTAAAAACTCCGATTTCACTGATAAATTGTTATCCATTTCAAAAATTACATGGGATGATCACTACGCAATAGGCGTTCCTTATATAGACACTCAATTTCGGGGGTGGGACCGCAACCGCAGAAGGCAGATAATAATATTTAGAGAGCTACTATAGTTTCCAACCATAATTATTAGACCAGATAATGCCCGCGACTTAATCCCGAGTATTTACGTTTTCTTAAAAATGGGGTTTCCTTTAGTTTTCGGGATAAAAACATGTCCATCTCCAGGATACCATCTATCTATTTATTTGGTTAAATCATTAAGTATTATTGATAGTCAAGCTTTGTTATAGATCGAGATAATGAGCAAGTTTTGTTTTGGTCATCCATTAACTAAATGTCCGTAGCTAATTTGCCACATGACAGAAAAGTATATTTTCTGAATTTAAATTATGCGCCCTAAATATTTCTTCAAGACATCTCTAATGTTCCTACTACGCAATTAGCAGCTACATAATTGAGAAATTACTTACATACCTACCAAAGTAGAGTTCTAAGAATTACTTTTTTTCTTTTGGTGTAATAATCAGCTTATAAGAGCTTTTTTTTACGTCATTACAAGTTAGCCCTTGAATACAATCTCACCTGATGGTACGTGATGATGCAGTCTAAGATGACAGCGGGCTAATCATTTGGGGGTATGGCAGTTATATTAAACGTATATCCTCAATCGGTTTCTACTTGGCATCGTACCGGAACGCTAGATCGCTTGGCGGTCTTTGCCGGTAGGGTGGTAGTTACCACTGCCGAAGCCTCCCACCAGGCGAAATGTTCTCCAAGTAACTATTGTTGTTAGCTATTCCTGGCGACTTTTTTTATCAATCTTATTTTAGCTTTTTACTAACTTGAAACTAAATTATAGAAATAATCTCCAGCGATTCATTTCATAAGAGGTAAATTACGGATAAAATAGGAAAACCTTCGAATTTTTATCAAATTGGGTCTTTAAATGTGGCGAACAAAAACTCTCAGAGTCGATTTAATTCTTTGTGAAAAATATAAGGGCATAATTACGATCACAATGCCGTGGTTAAGGCGGGACAATTAGATTTTGACGGGTCGGTGATAAATGGTTATCTTGGTTGGCTTCGAGTATAAAAACACTTGGAGTCGTTACTTTGTTGGAGAACTAAATTATTTTTGATACCTACTGAATATATTTTTAAAACGATACAAAATGTGTACTTGAGCTACAGTCAATCCATGCATAATTAATTAGAAGTAACAAAGATTTTAAAAATGAATACATAAAAAATTATGTGTGCCTTAGTAGTTTAACATTTTAATTTTTACCTTTATCATATCGCTTTATAGTACTTAATTTCCTTTATATGACCTATTACACCTACATTATATGACCTACAAATATAGAAATTTAGATACGTATCATATACTAGAAATAGGTAGATTTCTATTAAGTACAAGAATCATAATACCTATAAACCAAGTTTATGCTAGAAAAGGTACATTTAAAAAACAAATATAAGTTCCATCCATGGAACTATAACGCTTCGATGGCTCCATGGATTCCATATTCCTATGATAATTTACAAACTATTCGAGCGAAGTTATTATTAAAACGGTCGTTTTCTTAACCGCGAATTATCAAATTTCTTTCACTCGCCCTAGTATTATCACATAAGTCCAAATGTCTCGAGAAATCTTTTACGCGACCAATTCAGAGTGGTCCCAATATGGTCCCTTGTGGAACGCGATTTCCTTCTAAGTGTTTCAAACAAGCGTAAGGTGATTGGGATCTTCGCGCGCTGGTTACTTTAAAGTTGAGCGATTAAGCGAAAATTACGAAAGATTACAGTCCCGTCCAATGTAATCCGCGGCTCAGTTATTGTAATTACACGTCTCCTAACTTTTTAAATGCTGCCATTTGTAATTACTTTATCAAAGATTTAGTAGGCGAGTACGATCCGTGATTAGGGAGGGATGCATAAATTGCTTGTATACTTTGTTTACCGAATTATATTTCGACGATAATATTTTATAAATTATTTTTTAACTCCTGAAAATAGCCCCTTTTAAGTCTAGCTTTTGGCTTTAGACCATCAATTTTAACTCACGTTATTTAATCTTTACTTTCTACTACTATTTTACTATTTTTAACTACTTAATTAAATTAATTTAAAAGCAAAATCTGTCATTTAAATAAAATAAATATTATCTAAAGGTGCAACAGGGCAAAAGACAAAGTCAACGTATTCACTTACCTTGGGCCTTGCCTAAGTTTTTTTTTTAATATCGCGATAGGCTTGCGCTTGACGACAATCATGCTTAGTACAAAGCAATGATGAGGCATATTATGTTGGAACGCGCTTGTCTAGTTCACTTGAAGATGTTGGTAACAAATGTTACAATTAAGTAAAAGGTAACATTAAATTAATTTAATAATTTAGAACGTTTTACTTACTTACTGCCAAAATAAAAAAATAGTTGAGTGTCTATTGTTTTTCAAGTGGTATGATGATTTTTATTTCTTTTTTCCAAGGATCTCGTAAAATAAGAAGCTAAGAATGCTTGCAGTTGGTATAATTGCTTGTGCGAGGTAAATACAGTGCGCGTGAGTTAGCTAAATGTCAAGTACAGACGATGTTTCCTATCTAAGTAATTATTTATGTTTTTTGTTGTGGCGTAGTAAATCGGTGTTTCTTCTTTTGTGTTTTTATCAGTCAGGGACTTTATAAACTAAAAAACATAAGAAAATGGGATGGGAAATGCAATGGGAAAATCATAGATTTAGGATTGATCAATCATAAGTCTATGGGGAAAATACATTTTTTCGGAAGTCATCGTCTTGAAGCTTCATATTAATTTTTTGATAATAAAAGTTCCCTTTCACAAAATAATAATTGTCGCTAATATTGACCGCCCGCATCTATTGAATGAAAGAAAAACACTCTGGTAGAGTTGGTATATTTTTAAAAATCCGATCCAATGAGTCTGACTGAGTGATTTCAAATACAATTAAATAACAAGCTTTTCTTTTGTTGCGTACAATTTTTAGTAAGTAAGGTGTTTCCTGCCAAGTATAACTTAGATACTTTCAATATCAGAATGAATAGGCATCTTCTAGGCAAGCGCGTTCCAACCTAGACCTCTCCATTGCTTTGCTTAGTCAATCATGCTAAGTGCATGATTATCGTCAAGCCTATCTCACAATAAAAAAAATGAAAGAACTGGAATCTTCCAAATTATTCTCAACGTACGTTTCACTCCGACACCGGAGCATCTTCAGCAGATGTTGACTTTACAGTGCACGATTGTCAAGACAACTCGATTGTCGATTATCGAAGACGATTGTGGTTTTTACAATCGTGCATTGTGGAGTCAACATCTCCTGAAGATGCTCCGATGTCGGAGTGAAACGTGCGTTGAGAATAATTTGGAATATTTGTGTGGTGCGGTGAATATCGCATGATACACACTGTACCTCATACTTATTGTGGCGGATTATAGCGAATTAAACTTCCATTATAAAGACAACATATAAATACATTAAAAAAAAAAGTGAGTAAGGTACGAAGTGTTGATGACCGTCATCGTCTAAGTCTATCGGACCCCAAGGTATCCCACAGGAAGGTGTCAGCGCTTTTTACACCCAAGACATTTAATTACGTCCAATGATGAATAATTCAAATGTCCGCTCGCCGGAACGGTCACACCGACTTGCGACTAGCGGTCGTCGTATAAGATTTGAAATTATGTGGCCATTTTTATTAGACTAGGCGTATTACCCTGCTCTGCTTCGTTGCGTGTTGCATTGTCGGAATTAGAAAGTGGGGTTATAAAGTAATCGTCGCGTAAACTTAGGTGATGGTTCTATGGTTGTTAACTTTATTTACTTATTTTGTTTTCCTTGATTCTAGGTACAAAATTAATAATTTTTATTATTTTTTTGATAAGAGTTTGAAGTGGTGTTTGCACATTTAGTTTTTCATGTGGTAATTGTCCAAAGCTGAGCATCGCCTTCTGTGGCGTAGCGCAAAAACGATATAAAAAACGGAAATTGAACAAAGAACGTCTCGTCACTAGTATTTAGCCTTTCCTTGGTTTCCTTATTTTAATTAGTAGGTTCATAGTGTATGTAGTAGGCGAAAAAATTATTAGCCAAAATTTTTCAACAGAAAAAGATTTCTTACATGACATCATAATTTTCCTGTAAGGTTTTACATGTTCGGGTGTTTAATCATCACATATTATGAATTTACAACTAGAAGTAATCAAAGATTGATAAAATGTTCACCTGATACGAGTTTATGACTAACGTAATAAATCGTTATAAAAGCGATCTTTCCATCACGAGATCTGTTTACTATGACAGATATAATATTATACCTGCCATTACAATGTATGTTTGTATGTATACCACAAAAATACAAAAGAAACAGGTCACCAACAATAAACTTATAACGTAGGTAGGTACAACAAGGGGGTCTTATTACTAAGTAGCGATCTCTTCCGAAAATCCTAACGCTAGGTAGGTATAATGAAAAGAAAGTAAATTGATTGTTAAAAAAATATGTGTCGTTTTAACATATCGGTCACTCTGATGTATGAAAAAAAACTGTATCTCAATGTCCCCGCTCTTCCTTTGTATAGTGAAATAGACAGACATTCACACTGTATCTATTCATCAAAACAAAAATAAAAAGCTAAAACGTAACTTAGGTTCATTAAATCAAATCTTATCTTAATTATAGCTCACACTGCAATTAGTTTTTCATGTGAAATGCAGATTAAATACAGCTATATATTCCGTTGAGACAAATTTTACGTCATTCAGCAAAAATAGCGGAAAAGAAGCAGCGAAAGTCTAGTGGTTAAGACACCCGACCTCCTGTATGGCCTGCGGGGTCGCGGGTTCAGTCCCCGGACATGCACCTCCGTTTTCGAAATTGTGTGCGTTTTAAGAAATTAAATATCACTTGCTTCAAACGGTTAAGGAAAACATCGAGAGGAAACCTGCTAAAATCCTAATTCCACTAGAAGTCTACCCTTGACTGCGATCTCACCTGGTTGTCAGTGATAATGCAGCCTATGATGGTAGCGGGATAACCTTAGGGGTATGGCAGTTTCTACGCAGCATTGTACATGATCGCTAAATTGCTTGGCGGCACGTTTTCGCCGGTAGGGTGAAAACTAGCCAGGGTCAATGCCCGACCAGAGAAAGTACAAATTCTGAAGTTGACCCTGCCGGGGATCGAACCCAGGACCTCCCACTTATAAGAACACAACACAACTGCGCCAGAGAGGTCGTAAAAATTTGTCAAATAGAAATACCTTCGCTGCAAAAGTCGTCCGTTTTATGCGAGCAAATTCTCATCTTTAAAACTGTCGCATCAAATTTCAAATCCAATCCAACAATTCCGCGTAAATCCGTCAAATATTCGAATAATCCCGTCAAAGGTGGAATTTGATGTAAAAAGTGGACAGATCCCCAGGGCGGGAGAGTGTAGCCAGTTATTATGCAAATCCATCGTCATCGCCGAGGGGACGACTTGAGATATGAGATACGGCGGGGTTACATTGCACTTGAACGGAAAATGATAATA
The DNA here is from genome assembly GCA_964035005.1 of Erebia palarica. Classification (NCBI taxonomy): domain Eukaryota; kingdom Metazoa; phylum Arthropoda; class Insecta; order Lepidoptera; family Nymphalidae; genus Erebia; species Erebia palarica. The sequence continues at coordinate 30,122,477 of OZ035990.1, forward strand.
TCACTAGCACTACTATAAATAATGCGAGTGTGTTTGTATGTCAGTTTGTCCTTCAACAGAACTGCAGCGGAGCTGAAAACTGCAACGGGGCTGAAAAAATGCGCGCGTTATTGCACAGAAATCATACAAGTTTGAGTTTAAGTTTGAAAGCCCTGAGGCCGTACTGCCAACGATTAAAGTAATACTAAAGCATGATAATGCTTAAGTATTGCTTTAAGCGTTGGCATAACTCCAAATGACAGTTTGATAGGTACTTTGATGTTCCTAAAATAAGGATTATAATTCTAAAACACGAAAGTCAACAATAATAAAACGATGTGGCTTTTAGAATTGGTAGTATGGCCCCTGACTTACTTACTCGCTGCCTTACCTACTCAAACCCCGATTATGAAAACAAAAAATATTGCACAGATGTTATCTATATAATGTAGTTAAGCAATAAAAGTATAAAATTACAAAGTATACAAACAACCTTAATGGTTGTTTTTATATCCCACGGGTGCGAATCCACGGATCCACGGGTAAGTGCTAGCAAAATATAAATAACTTTTCGGAAAACAAGTAAGTACCTATTTAGCAAAAAAAGAAAGTTACCTGTATCTACGCTTAAGATCTCTAGTTCTAATAAATATAAGTAGGTATGAATAGGGCATGGCAACTTTAAATCTTGCGTCAAGAAAGTTATTTGATTCTTAAACATTTGACATGTTTAAAAAAGTAAACATTCGCCATGTATCCCAACCCTATAATTTACTTTTGAGGGCGGTGACGGAATGTCAAAAATTTTGCTCAGAAATGTGACTAGCGCGAGACTCGAAACAAAATAAATTATACGAGACCAAAATTATGGGCGCCCCGGGATAATGTGCATCAGTTATATATATTATTTTGTTTTTATTTTTTTATTTGATAGATTATAGGTAAAGCTGTTACCTGTGAATCCAAATGGAATTTTAGTTTTCCATAATTACTGTATCTTTCTAACTCACGGGAATATCTTTGGGATCTAATTGAGATGAAGCTATGTTAAAAAAAAATTCAAGGTTTGGAACTTCGATAATTATGTGAGTTTATCAAATTGTACTGTGACGTCACCAGAGCTACCGGGGACAATACCGCTTGACAATACCATACAAATACATACCGTAGTTAACGCTGTCGCGATCGAATGGGAAGAATGTCTCCCACTAGGCACTCGGCATTTCTAGATGCTCAGTGAGACCTTACCAACTCATATATAGCATTTTTATTTCGACTTAGGAGGAGGAAATAATAATATAATAATAATAATAATAGGAATAATTTATAGTTATTTTGTAAAATAATTCTTGCATTTTATTTTTAGTAAGTAAGTTTTGCAAGTATTTATCTTGTAGATATATTTAGTTTTTTCATATTTGTGTTACTTTCCTATTTTATTGGTATCCGTGTAAAGCTAAATAAATATTTATGTATTTGTTTATTAATTTAAATAGGGATGGTTTAAGCAACCGTGGCCTTAAAGGTACAGTTCTGGACGTAGATCGAAATGTTTCAGGTGAGGTGTTTGTCCAATTATTTGGTATAGCAAAATACTCTTACGCCCTCTGCACGGTTCCTAAATTGTACATACCTCATTCATTTCTCTTTGTACTACGGTAACTGTATTTTAAAAAAAATATACCTGAAGAAAATACTAAGTAACTTGAAATAATTTAGTTCAATGCCATCCAGTGAGAGCCTCACATCCTCACATGACTGCGACAGATTTTGCAACCTCAGAGAACGTTGAAGCAACACGAATTAACAAACCATGACGACTGACACTAACACAAAACCAAACTAAGCGCGCATTTCTTATAAAACGTTTTACACGTTATGACTTTGGAATAAAGACTAATTTAAATCAGCGAAGTAGTTATCGATGCGCAAAGGAAAATTTGCAAAGCTTTGCCAGTTTCAGCGAACATGACACAGTGTAGCAAAATGACTGACAGCGTCGAAGAAACTTTGTACATTACTGGTTATGTGCGTACCTTATTTTTTACACTAGCCAAGATTGCCTTACATACGGATGTTATGGTTGATGATTTTGTCGTTCCAAGTATGAAACTGTGGCCGGCCAATAGGCAATGCAATACGGTGCTATTACAAGAGACAATAGGCACTGGGCATATTATATTGTACACAGAGGTTTTCTTTGTAATTTTCCGGTAGGTGGACACAACAATAGACGTCGAAATAACCACCTGAGCACGCATTGTCTAAAAAGATGAAGAGATAGAGACAATTACATGTCTTGTACATAGTACATTGACATGGCGTACTTTCGGAATGTTCTCTTTGCGAGTTCTATCATTACCATGGTAAGCCCACTGTTATTAAATGTATGTATGTATAGTTAAAGACCGTGTAGGTAGATCGACGCATATGTAGCCACTTGTTTAAATTTAATAATTTAGTTCATTTCATAAGTTTTATAATTTAGCAAGTTCTTGCAGCGACAATATAACTGAGGATATCATAATGTAACGATTGTTATTCTTTAGCTGTCGTTTTACCGTAATAGCAATAAAAAATATTTCCAAAAAACTGACTTCCAAAGCCACTGTAAAGAAAAAAATAATTTTGATTTCTACACACTATGTTGAAGTCGGGCGAGCCTGATGCGTCAACTTTTCCTGTGTCGAAATCAAAATTTTTTTTTTTACTTTTTAGTGTCAGAATTGAGGATTTGGAGTTAGAATTTTTTATGGGACTACCTCGAGAGCTTCCTCTAAGGACAGAAATAAAATTTATCACGTTCACGGAGATATGCACCGACATAAAGAAAAAATACGCGCCTAATTGGGAACCTCCTCCTTTTTTGCAAGTCGGTTAAAAACACACTACGGGTAGGACAGGACAAAACGTCAGGGCGAAATCTCAGCGTAGCATCTTTTCTTACGATGAAACGCGTTTCCCATACTATGATTCGCGATTCGCACGGACTTAGTGTGCTTTCTTTGCTTTCTGTAGTGTGCTTTCACCCTAATAAGACTCGGTACCGAATAAGAAGTAGGTATAATACCTACAAAAAATAGAATATTATGTACTAATGTACTGCGACAATAGTTTAAATTCTTGTACATACATTATGTCTCGTTACAAGTCAAGTGTAGACGGAAAAGGGACAACCTCCATATCTGTAGCTCTACTTACCATTTATTGAAGGTGGTTACGACTAACTCACCATAGCATGACGGGGTGATAGGAATTTCTTGTTAATAATTAATTTTCTTACGATTCCCTTTGCGGGACTTCAGTTATGTGTGACACAAAATCTTCATTTAATTAATACTAGCTGATGCCCACGACTTTATCTGAGTGGATTAAGGTTTTTTGGTTCCCGGGGAACTCCTTATTTTTCCGGGATAAAAAGTAGTCTATGTGTTATTCCAGACTATAATCTATATCTGTGCCAAATTTCATCCAAATCCATCCAGCTGTTCGGGCGTGATTGAGTAACAGACAACAACTTTCGCATTTATAATATAATAATATAAAGTGTAGACAATTTGTGTGTGTATTATTACAAATGTAAAAATATGTCTTTCCATCTGCTATATTGTCGAGGCTCATTCGTTTAGCAATTTCGACACAGAGTTTTGATTTTCATACATTTCGGAAACGTACATAGGCTATTCTCAGGTTTTTTATTCCACAGCATGCTAGTCTTTGACTGCAATCTCGCCTGATGATAAGTAATGATACTGTCTAAGATGGTATCAGGCTAAATTGTTATGGGTCTCACATTTATATTAAACCCATACCCCTAATCAGTTTCTACGTGGAATCTTACCGGAACCATAAGTATTCTGCGCCTGAAAACTAATTAAAGGCTTGGCGGCACGTCTATGTCAGTAGGGTGGCAACTAGCTACGGCCGTAGCCCCCCACCAGATCAGACCAGAGAAATGTCAGAAATTATTAAGTCCCAAATTGATCCTTCCATTATAAGACCAGGCAGGTCGACAAAAAAAGTTTTAAAAACAACCTAACAAAGTCACTGGTAATTCCTTGTAAGTACATCGATGTATGTTCAGGTTTTAATAATTACGCTATACTTAGTTTAAATTGATATCATGGAATTTAATAAATTTTTAATAGTTATGACGTAAAACTGGCATAAATGTTGTAGATTGCTATATTTGACAACGGAGTCTTTCCGTTTGAATTGAAACTTTATGAGGTTTTAGGAACAGCGATGAAATAAATATTGATGGTAGACCATAAAACCTTTATCCACGCATAATCTGCGCTGTTTTGATTGACTACGGAATTTTTTAATTGACAAATTCGAGTCGCGTTATGGGTACACATAATGTTACCAACGAGTTACGACTAAATCGATTTATTTAGCGTCGCAAAAATAGTCAAAAACTTTATTGTTTTTAGGATTCCGTACCTACCTCAACAGGAAAAAAGGATCCCTTATTCACTTCTTTGTCTGTCTGTCTGTATGTCGGTCTATCTGTCTGACAAAATAATTTATATTGTGTGGTGGTACAGAACCCTTTGTGCACGAGTCTGGTTCGCACTTGATCAGGTTTTTTTTGTTTTGTTGAAGCCAAATGCCATGCCTCCATCCCATTCCTACGTGATCCTTCTGCAGAAATTGATTGTAAAACCATAAGTTGCTAAGCAAAGTTATTATTTGACAAAAGTACCTATAGTATTTTTGACAACGTTGTTCAACAAGTTACTAATAATTACTTCAATGATAGCATTATCGCAGCACTTACCAGATGTTATCGAAATTAGTTAAATCATGTAAGTACAAACTAAAAACCAATTATAAAGCTAAGAAGTTTTAAGATACAAATTACTGTACAAATTTTCCAAACAAACATTTTCAGTGATTTTGAAATTAGACTCTATTTCAATAGCAATAAAATATTTATAAGAACTATTTCATATATATATGAAGAGCTAAATTATTAAACAAAGAGTCAGTTAACTAACAATAATAATTAATATATGCATAATGGTAAACCATGGTTTATGCACGTCAATTTTTACGAAAATTAAATTTTCGTAAATCAAGTTAATTAAGGTAGACCATGACAAGATTACTAACTGTGTAATTGTCTTGTTTAATAAGTACAAATGGCTTTTTATGTTTTTAAGATCAGGCACCGACGTCAATATTTGACTCTTCTACAAATAATTCGGTTGCTTATAGGGTACACAAGGTTGGGGTAGGGTAGGTAAATTATCTGAAAACTTACTGTAAGGAAAAAAGTTCAAAGGCGCCCACTGTTTTGGATGTAAAATCGAGTTTAAATCCAATATATCGATTTTTTCGCCATATTATGCCACCTCTTTCATCAAGATCGGCTCAGTACTTTAGGCGCTAGGGTGAAATATAGATAAACATTATTAGAAAATAAGTAGGCTGTACTATCGCCTAAATCTCAGAGTAGAGTCATAGTGGAGTCGACAGTAGACACTTAACGAGTATCAGTGATGGAACACCATCACTCGTTAAGTGTCTACTGTCGTAAAATCTTTTCGTTAAATCTCGACTCAACTTAGTGTTAGTCTAATGTGCTAAAAATTCGACGCCTATAGCTGTTGAAAAAAAAAAGATTACTCAGCCATATACCTAGTTGAAGATCGAAAGCGTCTATGCATATACCCATGATTTATATTATTGTCATATTGTACAAGTGAATTAATATCTCGCTAAACCATTACATCTAGGGGAATCTAGAGATGAGCAAATAAATTTTGTCGATAATTAAAAAAAATCGAAAAACTGAGGACGTTTCTCGATAAAAATAAAAGAACACAATTACGATCGCGTCCATAGAGACGAAACGTAATACCCATCGACGAATTTAGGAACCAGTTAAGAGCAATTCAAATTAATGGATTTGTCATCGCTATTAATTTTATAGGAATTAATATGCGAGCGGCGAGCGCAAAGAGGTATTTTTTCTATCAAAATTGACATTTAATGGACTCCAGACGACGTTTAGAGCGGGGACGGTGAATTGATTGACGAATTGCGTGACGAATCCGAAATAGGTGGATTTCTTCTCAGTGTAGCAGTTGTAAAACTCGCGCTTTGGTGAAGGGCCACGAGAACGGCGACGGTTGCCGAAAAAGTTGAGAATTGATAGAAATACTAGACTGATGCCTTGACTAGGTTATTTTATTGGTAAACCCGTCTGCTTTATTAGCCCATTTACAATCGCGGTAATAGATATTAATAATAAACTAACTTACAACAAATATTACTAAGGAACAAATCACATTGACACTATTTTATTTTTAGCAATAATTCATCAGTTCAATACGAATTTTCATTAATATAAAATGAATCCATGCGGATAAATGTGATACTCCATAAGTCAGCACAACCATTGCAGTTTTCTAAGGGGTAATGAACATAGTATGAGAAATATCGAAAAACCCTTCAAATAAAATTAATTGTAAATATTATGTAAAATTTTAAAATAATCTGGGGGTATAATTCTTATTATCGCTTAAAGCAGCAACCTTTTAATGTCAAATTTATGTGACGTCCAGTCAAACCGGTGAACCGTCAAATTTATCTGACCCGGTGGCCAGAATTCGAACAAATTTTTATGCCAGTTAAGTTTTTTTAAATTTTATTTTCATATCTACTAGCGATGCTGTCACCGGATCAGACAAGTTTGTCGGACTGTACCATAATGCTAAGCGTCCACTTGTCCGCAACGTACGCATCGGACGTATCGCATCGAACGGATGAATTTTTCACATTGTGTCTACCTCATCGGCAGCGATCGGATTTGCCGACGCCACTTCATTCGGATTTTCGTAGTGAGCTGACGTGCGAAATCTCTGTGGACAGGACGATCGTCAAATACAAATGACAGACGATGCGGAGCGAGCACCGGGGAGCATCCACCTGGTCGGAATTCCGTATGACGTCATCGGTACGCATCACAGCCTTTCGGAGCATCGACGTCGGCATTGCCGATGAGCAGATTCGAGCAATCCGTACGGTGCGAATAAGTGGACGCACTTGTGTGACTTTCTATACAAAGATTACTATGATCCGTTTGATGCGATGCGTCCGTTTCATACGATCCGGACAAGTAAGTGGACGCTTAGCATAAAAACCACTAGCTCCGTGGCCGCTGCAGAAGAGTTGTAAAAGTCGTACTAACAGCTTGAAGTTCTCACGACAGATCGCTCCGATCGCTGACTCGCTCATTATTAGTCAATCTGTTTTATTGAAATATTTCGGATGCCGCCTTTGATCGTCTTGTGTCAATTTCTTTTAATCGATACATCGGCTCCGTTTACTGTTCAAGAACGTTACTGGATCGAGTAATTAGTGCTGTCCATTCGATACTTTAATCGATATTTTTTGGAACTGAAACGAATCGTTTGTCGTATATTTTTGAAAGAAATGCTCGCCAGGCTCATACATCGCTGATTTAGGATATAAATATTTATGATTCGATTAGAAACCTCGCACGACTCAGAGTTTCATTTTACGCATTAGACGTGGTCCTATCGTTTACCGTGAGTTGTAAAATAATAACGGATATTAATCAATTTAAAAAAGTCATTGCATTTAAAAATGCTATCGCCTACATCCGCAACTGGTAATTTATTGATTTTGGAATAAGAATCAAAGGCCTAGCGGGATGTCGGTAATTTTGGCCATACACAAATTACACGGATAGGTATGTCTAAGAAACAAAAATCGGTAGTAAATTATTATTTTATATCAATTTCTTTCATCTACTCAGTAATTATAGCATCTGCTCTGTGTTGAAGGAATTTCCTACTATAATAATATTATTATAAATGTGAAAGTTTGGACGTTTGTAAATTTAGATGTTTGGTACTCCTTCACGCCGCAACGACCGAACCGGTTTGGCTGAAATTCGGAATATAGATAGCCTGTACCCTGAATTTACTCGTAAGGAATTAACCATAACCCATGTGGACGAAATCACGGGCACAATCTACTATGAATATAATACTTTTATAGTACAAGACATAAATTATTACCTTCAGTGAAAAGCAAACATAAATAACATAGAAGAAAGAAATAACAAAACACAGAATATCAATATACAATTTGGTGGCCTTTTCGCTACCTAGTGATATTTTTCAGTCAATCAGTGGTGCAAAATGACATGCCTACGAGGTTACGCTAAAGCTACGCAAAATCCTATCAAATATTCTTCATGCGAAAAAATTGCTTATTCGGAATAATAATATGGAATTATCCAAACAAAAAACATACCTGCAATCATATTGTACGTAATTGTCAGATTGGATGGACAAAAACATTTTCATGACCATCCGAAAATATGTTCGTACAATTATTTTTTACTAAAAACTCACAAAAACCCGACTTCAATCGATTTAATCCATTCGGCGGTTAAGGTCATCTCAATACGACGAATAATTACACACGATCCATCTATACCAAATAATACGTTCAATACATGACAATTCGACATTGACATACTATACATCCGCTACCAAAATTCTACCTTTTAATTTATTTAATACGCGCCTCTAATTATAGACAATCATCAAAGAACGTGATGCCTCTGACATACGAGGTAATCTTTTGTAGTCCCATCATGTATTGTCAGGCGTGTTTTGCTGTATATACCCTTAATAACCATTTAAACATGACCTTGGCGTATCTAAACAACAACACCCTTTCACGTCTTATTTTGTGTGAAAAACGCGAGGTGAAGAAGCTCAAAATAAAATGGACATCACTAGCGCTATTGTCAAAGAATAGTACTCAGACGTAATAACAGAATCAAGAATCATCATTTTGCGTCATAAGTTTTTTGTCACCGTTATTTTTATCGATGTTTTTTCGATACAGTGTCAAAGATCATCGATATTGACATTAAATTGAAGCAATTATTTTGGCCGTGTCCTTGGTAGAATCGATTATTCGAATCCTGTTTGTGATTTTTATTACGCTGATGGACATCGATAGATATTAATTATATTATTGTGACAAATTATTTTCATGTTCCATCACGGATGTAAGTTTTTTATGCTGCTCGGTATTTCTAAATAGTTTTGTTACTTATGTAATCTTTTTGATATTTAAAATTTGTCTTTGGTCAATTTTAATTAAACAGCAATCGGCATGTTATTCGGGTCTTTCGTCACAGTAACTAATCATGAAACTAAGATAGTTCTGCACGTTGTAAACAAATTATCAGATTTTAGAACGTTACGTTTTGGTGGATATCTTTTCTTACTGTAGACACAATAAACAGTAGTAGTAATGTAAAACTAGATGATGCCCGCAACTTCGTCCACGTGGATTGAGGTATTTTTGGTTCCCGCGGGAACTTAATTTTCGGGGATAAAGTACACTATGTGTTATACCAGAATATAATTTATCTTTGTGCCAAATTTCATCCAGATCCGTTCAGCCGTTCTGGCGTTATTGAGTAACAAACATCCATCCACCCATCTAAACTTTCGCATTTATAATATTAGTATAGGTTTAAAGTTCCTAAACCCAGACGAGATTGATGTTAAAAAAATCTCGTCAGAAAGACCTACACTTTGTTACCCCTCCCAAGACTTGAACCTGGTATTTCATGGTCCTCAGTTAACTAAGCTAGGCACTTTACAAACGAGTGCACAATATGCAATATTACTGTAGTATGATATAACACAGGTCCACCTACTCAGCATAACTCAGGCACCGAACCTGAACCCACCCAGTGACAGCCGCGCCGCCGGCAGCGCACCACAATGGCGATTGTTCGTTGCCGATCGGCCGATAGCTCGTTATTTATTAACAACAATTATGTATTGCCAGGCTGGAATGTGTGGACGCGATACTAGCAGTATTTACAATAGATGAATGTTGGTATTTCTAGTTGTACTGAGGAATTTTGTCACGAGATCCGACGTACTCGTACCTACAGAAAGTATTCAGTAGCTTCGGTCTCATTACGGAGGTTAAGGGTACGATTCCTGGCACGCAGCTTTTCGGAAGCTTAATAAGCTGGTGCAAGAATCATCAAAATCGGTCCACACATTTAGGCTGTAGCTGTCCTGCAAAGAACAAACAAACGTATATAGACTGATGAACACATTACCCTGTGCGTTCTGCAGTCACGTAAAAACATCGTGAGAATACCTACATGCCCGTGAGTTCTTCATAATATTCTCAAATTTTTTGAACCAAATTGTTAAACAATTGACGAAGGTACTAAGGTAAGTAAAGGCATCCTCTTTTTTTTTTGATGACGAGGGAAAGCTCCTTGATTGGAAAAGATGCCTGAACTCAAGTTATGTGGGATTCCTACCAACTAAACCCCCCTCGATGGCCATAATGAGATGGCCGCGTAATGAGAAGCTCCAGGAACTCTTAAGAACATCCGCCGAAGCTTCTCTTGCGCGGGCCTTGTTGGGTATGTCCTGGGGGGTATAATCCCCTGCCAAGACAAGCAGTCGTCTGCCCATGCAAACCTGCATGTACGTTAAATTGATGGAGAAAGAGCGACCGGAGCCCCCTTTTCTTCTTTTTTTTTCGCTTTAGGTATCCCTCTTGGAAGCAGGCAGTATGAAACTACGGTGCTTCCGAGAGGGTATGTGGAACTCACTGAGACTCCAGAATATCCACTAAAATCCAGCGTCGCCTTTCGGCTGTGTTACGGGAGCACCTACGGCATTCTTCTGCGTGACCGGAGCCCCCATCCCAACCGCTCGCAACCCCGAGGTCCCTACACCCGGGACTATTGGACTGTCCTAAGTACCTAGTTCAGAAAACGGTAATTTTTTTATCCACTACAAGTTAGCTCTTGACAGCGATCTCACCTGATGGTAAGTGAAGATGCAGTCTAATGTGGTAGCGGGCTAACCTGTTAGGGGCATGGCAGTTATATTAAACCCATTCCCCTATTTGGTTTCTACACGGCATCGTACCGGAACGCTAAATCGCTTGTCGGCACGTCTTTTACTGGTAACTAGCCACGGCCGAAGCCTCCCACCAGGCCAGACCAGGGAAAATTCAGAAATTATAAATTTTCAAACCCTGCCGGGGATCGAACCCGAGACCTCCGTACGTTAAGGCAACAACGCTCAACACAGCGCCACGGAGGTCGTCAAGTTTCGTAAATTTCGTAAGTTAAATACAGTTGTAAATGACAATATTTTACTAGGTGAGGATTAATTCACCTAGATAATTCATGTAAATGTCACCGTAAGATTGTAAAAATTGATAGATTATAATCTAACTCGCGTAATTGCAAACTGTCGAAAGATTGTGAACCGTTCAATGTTCTGAGTGTCAATTTTTGAAATATTCATTGTACCTATTTACGTTTTCTTGTCTGTTTCTTGTAGGTTAGGTTAGGGTTCGACATAAACAATCAGGTATTATTTACATCAGTATCAATCAGGTACAATTAGGTTCTATCGGGTTAATATACCTAACAGATAACAACTTACCGAAAAATAATGCGTTAAATTGTAATCTCTCGACAGTTTGCAATTTCGCGAGTTAGATTATAATTATCGGTTTTTACAATCTTACGGTGACATAAAGAATAATGAACCCAACGTATTCTGCAAGTGCTTGAAATAAATCTGGTCTATATAAAGCGGACACATGGTGAAAGTTGGCTGTATTCGCGCCTATAGGCCTCGAGGCTATACGACCTACGCCCATGGATTTATTCTAATTTCTGATTGACGATGATAATATTACAATGATGCAAAACGTTTTTTTTACTAAAAAAATATATTTTAGTTACGTAATTTACGTTTTATAACTAACTAACTGACGCCCGCGACTTCGTCCGAGTGAATTGAGGTTTTTGGTTCCCGCGGGAACTCTTTAATTGTCCATAATGAACCCAGCGTATTCTCCAAGTGCTTGAAATAAATCTGGTCTATCTAAACCCGCGGACACATGGTGAAAGTTGGCTGTATTCGCTCCTATAGGCCTCGAGGCTATACGACCTACGCCCATGGATTTATTCTGATTTCTGATTGACGATGATAATATTACAATGATGCAAAACGTTTTTTTTACTAAAAAAATATATTTTAGTTACGTAATTTACGTTTTATAACTAACTAACTGACGCCCGCGACTTCGTCCGAGTGAATTGAGGTTTTTGGTTCCCGCGGGAACTCTTTAATTGTCCATAATGAACCCAGCGTATTCTCCAAGTGCTTGAAATAAATCTGGTGTATCTAAACCCGCGGACACATGGTGAAAGTTGGCTGTATTCGCTCCTATAGGCCTCGAGGCTATACGACCTACGCCCATGGATTTATTCTGATTTCTGATTGACGATAATAATATTACAATGATGCAAAACGTTTTTTTTACTAAATGAACTTAATTTAACAAATTAAAAAATACGACTGCCCTGCTATATTATTTTTGGAGTTTACCTCCTTATGAAGCGATTTGCTTAGAAAGCCTTTGGAACCTTATTCACATTTTTATTGAATGTTTTTTTTTGTGAATCACTGGTTATTGAACTATAGTTTTATATATTTTTGGAATGTACTCATCATTTTCTAGATGATGATTATATAGTTAATCTTATTATCGAAATTTTTTTTTCAACTTTAGTCTTCAATGCGAGATCATGGTCACCCCATCAATTATTTTTTTAATTTTACTAGCCTATGTCACCCGGAATAAGCTAGGCATTCCAACGATAAGTCATTTATCAAAATTGGTTCAGGTGTATTGAAGTTATGGTGGAATATACAAACTCACATACATTCATACATACATGAACCCTGAAAACAATATACTCCTTTTTTCAGGCAGTCCAATAAAAAAATAAATTTTAGTTACGAAGTTTACGTTTTAAAACGAACTAACTGACGCCCGCGACTTCGTCCGAGTGAATTGAGGTTTTTTGGTTCCCGCGGGAAGTCTTTAATTATCCGGCATAAAAAGTATCTATGTGTTGTTCCAGATAATAATATATCTCTGTGCCAAATATCATCATCCATCCATCCAAACTTTCGCATTTATAATAATACTAGCAGATGCCCGCGTCTTCGTCTTCGGATTGAGTTTTTGGTTCCCGCAGGAACTACTTAATTTTTCGGGGTAAAAAGTAGCATTTCTTTTACTTTATAGCATATAGTGTTAAGTAGTATTTAAGTAGCATAGTTTGTATGCCTTCCCCGGCATACAAACTATCCCTGTACCAAATTTCATCATAATCGGTACATAACAAGTAGACCGTTAAAGCGTAGCAGACAGACAGATGGACAGACAGACAGAAACACTTTCGCATTTATAATATTATGTATGGATGCCAATTAAACATTATAATGACATTTTACAATAACTAAAGGTATATAATGACTAGTGGTATTACAAGTTCTAACTGCCTCGTTGGTCTAGTGGTTAGCATGTTTGACTGCGGCCGACGAGGTCCCGGGTTCGAGTCCCGGGTCGGGCCATAATTATAAGTATCGGGTTTTTCTGATTAGAAATGCCCAGTACTAGCCCGGAGTTAGGAAGTTGGCGGTGTTTCACCCCCGTGCCTCGGAGAGCACGTTAAGCCGTCGGTCCCGGTTATTATCACTAACATGATAATAGTCGTTAAAGTCCGCCAACCCGCATTGAAGCAGCGTGGTGAGTCTAAGCTCTAATTCCCTCTCTCCTATGAGAGTGGAGGCCTGTGCCCAGCAGTGGGACGTTAATGGGCTGTAGTGGTGGTGGTGGTATTACAAGTATCAACTATAAGCATATATACAGCATCGCAATGGTGTCTTCAGTTAAAATAAGTGATGATACAGTCTATAATGGTAATAGGCTAACCTGTTAGTGATACGGCTGTTATATTAAAGCCATAACCTTAATAGGTTTTAACGCGGCATCATGACACTGCAGATTATACTCTTACCACCAGACAAGACCAGAGAAAATTCAGAAATTATAAATTCCCGAATTTACCCTGCCGGGTATAGAACCCGAGACCGGGTAGGAATGTTGCATTTGTTTGCAAGCATGGCTCATTTCTGTTTTGTTTACTACCCTTCAAATTCTATGTAGGTATTCCTACGTTCTAACTATTTCTCTAAAAAATTTAGTTACTAACTTCAACACAGCTAAAAGTATTTTATTACTTTTATACCTATAATGCCCTTTTTCGTCAATTTTTCATACTGCTTATCAAATTGTTGCGTTTTAATATATCGTTTCAATATCGACAAGAAATCTGTACCTAATCAGAATAAGTGCATCTAATAATATCACCAATGAGCTTAGAGGACAAGCGATGGGCTATTAAAGATTTATTGCGGATATATAGCTATCATTACAGTCGATTATGTTGTTTGAATACGTTATTAGGATTTCACCAGTTACACTGAGGCTTAGGCTAAACGGTGGGAAAACTTTCGTATGGCCACAGTAACCACAAATTCTGGCCAAAGTAGCCACAAATTCTTTGCGATCTTGGATGCACTAATAAAAAATAGAATACAGTTTTACATTACATTTTTTCCACTACAAGTTAGCCCTTGACTACGATCTCGCCTGATGGTAAGACGTGATGATGCAGTCTAAGATGGCAGCGCGCTAAACTGTTAGGGACATAGCGGTTATATTAAACCCATACCCATATTCGGTCTCTACACGGCATTGTAGCGGCCACAGTAGCCACAAATTCTTTGGTATCTTGGACGCATCAATAAAAAACAGAATATAGTTTTTTTCCACTACAAGTTAGCCCTTGACTGCGATCTCATCTGATGGTAAGACGTGATGATGCAGTCTAAGATGGCAGCGCGCTCATCTGTTAGGGGCATGGCAGTTATATTAAACTCATACCCCTATTCGGTTTCTACACGGCATTGTACCGGAACGCTGAATAGCTTGGCGGAACTTCTTTGCCGGTAGGGTGGTAACTAGCCACGGCCGAAGCCTCCCACCAGACAAGACATGGGAAAATTTAGAAATTATAAATACCCAATTTGACCTTGCCGGGAATCGAACCCGGGACCTCTGTTAAGACAACAGCGTTCAACACTGAGTCAGGGAGGTAGGTATATTAGCTACAGTAGGTATAGGTTATAGAGAGAGAACATATTCAGGGGTACCTATAGTGCTAAAGTCGGTACTAGGACGACCTCCGACGTCGGTTTTGACGACCTCCGTGGCGCAGTGTGTAGCGCTGTTGTCTTAACGTGCGGAAGTCCCTGGTTCGATCCCCGGCAGGGTCAATTTGGGAATTTATAATTTCTGAATTTTCCCAGGTCTGGCCTGGTGGGAGACTTCGGCCGTGGCTAGTTACCACCCTACCGGCAAAGACGTGCCGCCAAGCGATTACGCGTTCCAGTACAATGCCGTGTAGAAACCGAATAGGGGTAAGGGTTCAATATAACTGCCATGCCCCTAACAGGTTAGCCCGCTACCATCTTAGACTGCATCATCACTTACAATCAGGTGAGATCGCAGTCAAGGGCTAACTTTTATTGGATAAAAAAAAAGGACCATAAGTATTCTTTGCTAAAACGCGGCAGAATTGTGACTTGCTGCTCTATGTTTGGACACACCTTAAAGAAATCATAATGTTCTTGTCAGTTGTCTAATGTCCCACAAATTCATATGGCCCGGTGGCTAAAATTGAAACAAATTTTTATGACTGTTTAGTTTTTTTTTTATTTTTATTATTTAGTAGATGATGCCCGCGACTTCTTCCGTTTGGATTCGGGAATTCTTCAATTTTCATGGATAACCTAAAAGTAGCCTATGTCCTTCCCCGGGAAGTAACCTGTCTCTGTATGAAATTTCATCAAAATCGGTTGAGTAGCTGGGCCGTGAAAGCGTAACAGACAGAAAGACAGAAACAATTTCGCATTTATAACATTGGCATGGATAGTATGGATTAGCAACTTTAAATGTGATAATAGCGACGCTGTCACCGGGTCAGATAGGTTTGTGGGCTATACTACAGAAGTAAGAATATACTACTGTACTGTGTATTTTAAAAAAATAATAAGAAAATGCCATAAACAAAAACAATTCTGATACACGAACAACAAACAATAATTGACAGCAAACAGAAAACTCAGTAATCCGAGCCCATTCCTGAGCTCCTAACTCAATAACACTTCCCTCTTTTAATTGCGGTCCAATGAAGCGGAACTAATGCCACCCTCTTGTAAAACTTCGCGTCCCTCATTTGGAGTCAATCAATAAACCTTTTGGAGTGACCTTAGCAAGTTTTCCTTTTAGGTCACTCAGCAGGAATGTTTTTTTGTTTAGTTAGGTACCTCTCTCTCTCTGTATCGTATTGCTCATGGCTGAGAGTCGTGACCGCTTTCCGTTAATCACATAATGGTAGGGGTTTTGTTGGGATAATAATGCGGTGGATTCCCACGTCCTTCCGCATACGACTCGACTAAGAGTTCTATTTCAACTCTTAGGTTCCTAACGATAATATCAGATGTTAGTGGTAATAACCGGGATCGATGATTTAACGTGCTCTCCAAGGCACGGAGGAAACGAAAGGGCCAAATTCGGACTACCAAATTCAGTCACCCATCCAGTTATCGACTTGGGTCAACGTTGCTTAACAATCTCAATCGACTGATATGCAGTGTCGTAACTAGGCAACTCATCCCTCAAGGTTCCTAGTCCTGTGTATTTATTTTTAGCACGTTTTTATTAGTTTAACCTACAGGCATACTCGTACCACCATAGCTTAAAGCAGTTCTGTTATAATATTGTTGTCTTTCGTGTTTTGTAATTATAATCCTTAATTTTAGGGACGTCAAGGTACGTGACATAATAATACATACTTTCAAGTAATACTGTCCTCTTCAAGTTTACTGTAATCCCCAACCTGACTTGGAATTACGTAGGTATGTGTCCTATTGTATGAATGTAATGAAAACTTTCAATACAATTATTGTGAAAACAAAAAATTTGAAGTGTGTGAAGTTCCTCTATTCTTTTTTGTACATAATAATATAATTATGTATTTCATGGTAGCTAACACCATCTTGTTCACCTTGTTTCTCTTGTGTCTGAGTTTGACCACAGAATAGGTACTGGAAAGAGGAACATTTTTCATTCAAAACGTAACATTTCTTAGAAACCCCATATGCTTTATTTAAAAGAGAAGCACGTAGAAGTGTATGTTTTCACCAATTAAATCTATAATATCTACAAACTAGCTATAAGAAAATCATAATATTTGAATAAGTTCTCAGACTTTAAAAAAACACGTTTTTTAAAAGACCTTAACATTATGTCGCATAGTTAGACACGGTCAAATGCATTTAACTAAGTACTTTATGAAAACATAACAATTAGGTTCAAAACTTCATGCAGCGTGTTTCATTTGACCTTTTAGCAAAATGGAATAGGTTATGGGGCTTTAGCACTGACCAATGTGATAATTATTATCATTAAGTCGTTTAAAAGCAGTTAAGATTCCCGTATCCATGCTAATATTGAAAATACGCAAGTGTGTCTGTCTGTCCAACCATTTGTCTGCTACGTTTTCACGGCCCATCTTTTTTATTGACTTTGTCAAAATTTGATAGGTATATATAGTTCGCGCGCGAGTTGAATACAGAGCTTATGTATGGTGAAACATACATAAGCTCTGCATTCAACTCGCGTGCGTACTATAGATAAGTCTCATCCTTTGTCGAAGATTGACTCAATAAAATAGTAACTGTCTATTTTTGCCTTTTTATTTCATTGAATGCAACTTTACTCTTAAAAGTGTATTTAAAAATAAAACAATGATTTCTTTGGTCGAATTTTTAGTTCAATTTTCTTGCGCTATATGGCAATATGAGGTTTTTGTATTTTTCTGATCTGGTTTTATTTAAAAAATCTTTTAACTACATATTTAATAAGTATCTATAAACCAGTCGTTTTGTGATTTTATTTCCTTCGCATGGTTCAATCTGCAATATTGTCGTGTTTTTTAAAAAATTCACACGCTCATAATGAACCGATAAAAATTGATGTCTTTTGAAATAGCTTTTCCATGAATCCATCAGAAGTTTAGACACGGTCAAATCCATCTTATTATTTTTGAAGACTACATAAAAGTTTAAATCCAATTGCGTCAGGAACAATTTTGACCTTCTAGTAAAATAAACTGTAAGAACCGAAACAGACTAGGAACCGGAGAGGACAAAAGGTCTGGGTGAAACTTCCACATCTGAGTGGATTGACGTTATGTACAGTCGAGGTAGCGGTGTGCTTCATCAATCAAAAAGTCGCTTGGTCCAGCTATTTTTTGTGCCTTGTGTGTTTGTGCTTTTTTGAGCTTTTGGAGCTTTATTTAGCATTAACCTTGATTATCATGAATTATGAATGACTAGTTGATGTTCGTGACTTCGCGAGAACTCTTTAATTTTCCGGGATAAAAAGTAGCCCATGTATTCCAGACTACAATATATCTCTGTGCCAAATCCAGATTCATTCAGCCCTTCTGGCGTGATTGAGTTACAAACATCCATCCATCCTTCCAAACTTACGCATTAATAATATTAGTATACAGTATAGTAGTAGTATCTAGTAGTAGTAGTATTTGTAGCAGGTGGTTAAAGTTTCGTGATTCCAGCGGAAAAACTTTTTAAGTCTCCAATAAAAATGCAGCCAATATGCTAATAAAAAGTATAAGCTATATCCATAATCAGTCAAATCGGTTCAGTAGTTGTGGCGTGAAAGAATAAAAAAACATCCAAACATTCAAACTTTCACATTTATAATATAAGTTAATTATTTTGCCAATAATAACACAGCTATTTTGACTCGGAAAATACAGCTAACGTTTTTAAGGCTAAAGTTACGTATTAAATTACTGTAAGTAGCTCGCATCATGGCCACGAAAACAGCAATCAAATCTCAAAATTGTACCGGAAGGTAGCCCACGAATGTCTGCCGGCATCCGACAGCTTCCGCCGCGTCTGGAACGCATTCCTGTCACGTCGCCCCTCTTGAGACGAGCCATCGATCGCACGCCACAGATTAGACATCTTAAGGGCTGTATCTATTCATCGATATTTTTTATCGAGCATTACATGTAGGGACTAGTACAATCGACTGTCAATTCAAAGTTTTAATGACTTCGAACATTGCGTGTGGGCGTGTGTGTGTGTGTGTGTACCTATGTGTGTGTTGCGTTAGCATCTTTTGGACAGAAAAAAAATCAGTGGCCATAGCAATACTTAACCAATATTACTCAAAATTACAGTTTGATTACACGTATCTTGATGTTACTAAAACAAGGATTATAATTCTAAAACACGAAAGTCAACAAAAATGAAACGGCTTTAAGAGTGGGCAGTATGGCCCCTGCTTAGTCTTTTTGATTCTCGTGGGTATGTTCCGATATGCATTACGAGCACTGTTCAGTGCTCTTACTGTGGAGAAATTCGTTCCGTTCAAATACAAATACAAATACAATTAATATTTTTTATTCAAATAGACTTTTACAAATGCTTATGAATAGTCGAATGAATCTACGACTGGTTCGGAATGCCGTTGTAGACCGACAGTATACTGCCGCGGTATCCTAGGGAAATATATTATGATGTCATAAATCGTCGCCATTTTTGTACAGTGAGCACTGGCGTTTTCGAGGTAAGGTGCACTCAGTGCTGACTGCGTTCCATTTCAAACAGTGACCAGTATAGCTAACTATATAAAGGAACGGCTTCGCAGTATACTAAGTAAATTGATGTCACACCTTACAGTTCTCGCAATGTATATCGGAACATACCCGTAACAATTGGGTATTTGACTACAATAAAGTTAAGTCAAATCAGTAATTTTTTTTCAAACGTCAAAACGCGCGTTTCTGGGATGCTGTATGAAATACTGAACTGTGACGTCATCAATTTTTTTTACTTATATCGATAATTTAAGATGGCTTTCAAACATAAAAATAACAGGGGACGTAGATTTGACGTCTTCTGGTAGCGCCGTTATTAAAAAATCATTAAAAAAATTATTTATGTCGACAAATACCCAATTTAAGCTTATAATTTGCGGATCTCTGTCTTCTGCTGATTTGTTGTCTTTATAATAATTTCAATCGTCACTAAAATAAAAAATAACACGAAACATTCACTGCTGTCTGTTTGGAGCTCAGACTGCATGACATGACGAACCAACTTAAAAAATCTTTCATGCTACAAAAATGTACTTACATGTTAAGGAAAATCTTTTGGTATTCAGTTAAACGCGTGTGAACTTCCAAGCAATTAAGCACAACACAAGGAAAGTGGGAGGAAAACCGGCCATTTGCTGTCACTGAGTAAATCGAGTCAGGTGGAAAACGCCTTGAAGACAGGCTGCACGCGAGTACGAGCGGAAAGCGAGGCGGATGTAACTTTTAACTGATTAAATTTTTGCCACAAATTGATGCGAACGCATTTTAAGTTTAGAATCAAAGATAAACAAATACCATAATATATCTATGGTAGAGTCACAGAGTGTTAGTATTCATTAGAAACACCCCGTTTTTGGTTAAAATCTGTTCCATAAATATGATGGTTGTTTAATGAATTTAAAATACAAGCTGAGTTTGTGGTGGATTCTTTTAGGGCCTGAACGCGTTTGGAACTCTCGTAGCTTTATTTTTAAGGTACTGTAATTAATGATCACCATCGCGTTATACTTATATTATTGACTTTCAAAAAGTGTACCATATTTGAATAAAATATATTCTGATTCTGATGACCAGAGCCATTTAATTTGAAATAGGTAAAATAAATTAATTCAATAATAAAATTATTCTGACTATAATTTCGATATACAACCAGAGCACGTGTCATGTACCTCTGCAATAGTTGTGAGCAATTCTCCTACCTTCCAAAGTAACTACCGCTACTTTCGTTTACCTACGGTACCTAAGTACCTACCTCTAAGGAACCCCTATCTATAATACGTGTTTCACGCTGGAATTTGGATATTGTCTCTCCTTTTTTCACTTCCATGTCACATTATTTTCTTCATACTCAAACTATGCCCTAGTCAATTAACGGTTTTCTACTAATCTTCTTCATTACACAACATACTTCGGCAGAGGCGTTGGTCTTAATCAACTCTACATTTAAAAACGCCCAAAGCAATGTAACCGCACCGCAAAGAAACGCAAGACATGTCCTTCAGACGTTAAGCGATGGGGCGAGGACACAGGGCCGGATTACGCGCTGACATATTACTATATAAATTACCACCATATTTGTTATCCCTACGTGACTTCAGTTATGAAAGCTGATAACAGTATTTTCTTTTTGTTTTTCCTTGTTATACGTTAGTACCGTGACTGATTTTCCCGAGGTTTTGTCTCAGGTGGTTTTTAAAGATTTAATTATGTTAACAAAACTTTATGATTACTGAAAACCCATACTTAGTTGGTCGCCTCTTTATATTAATTTTAAGTAAGCATATTTTTATTACTAAAATGGGTCTTAGAAAGAAGAAATTCATTAAATTAGTTTTTTTATGAAATGAGGTAAATAAATAAGTATTTATTGACCATCACAACAAATTAATTACATAAAATAGGTACTATGTACATATTTAAACTAAAATTGTGGTCAATGGTCAGCTCCTCAGCCTGTGCCACCATATGAAAGGTAAGTATGTACCAGGTACCTACCTATCATAATGCAACGTTGATGTATTAAGTAGGTAGGTATACCTATCGACAGCATAGCCAATCAATGGGTAGGTACAGCTAAGTGGTAAAGCTGTTTTCGCACCCACCTGTAACAAAAGAAAATAGCCCCGACGTAGCACTGTTGTTGCAGATTTTCAGCCCTGGTAGGTATTCTAACGATGAAACTATGAGGCGCATATTATGAAGATTAATTTGTAGCAGGATTACCTAGGTCTTGTCGAGAGAACATCACCATGCCCGGTCCAACTTATCACCTTTTACATATCCACCCGCTTGCTGCCAATCCATGTCATCCCCCTCAATAGAGGATGCAAATAGTCGGAATCAGAAGTTATCGGGTATAAGAAGATATTTTATCAACCACCGGTTCATTCGACCACAGTCCGCCCCGTTGCAGGGACATATGGCGTGATATCGAGAATTCGCCGCGTGCGAGCACGGTAATTACAAACGCTTGATAGACGGACAGACCCTTTGTATTTTATATAGCTATATGTATAACTCTGTATGTGGCTTGAAGGACATTTAATAGAGTCTACTGCAGACCAAAAGTAAAATAAATAGACAGCCCACTTGCACTAAATGCGTTTTTTTTTAATACCTGTTTTCATGTCAAGCCTGGAATAACTTATCAAAAAGTGACAGGATCGCAAAAATTATAATAATTAAGTTTAGGCAGTGTCATGCCGACCACTAGAACTGAAATGAGAATCAGCTGGTATATAAAAGAAACGTAAATTTACAAAACTCTCAGACATATTTTTATAGTACCTTATATAAGTCGTTTTTGATCGCGATAAATGGCGAAAACAATTATGAAGTATTTTTAACCGCCATTTTTATTTAAAAAAAGCATAGGTTAGTTTAAAATAAATTGCCATAATTCTCGTACTTACTGTAAGTACATAAACCAAAGGAATAAGTAAGTCGTGAAAAGTACCACGTACCTAAATAGATTTAACAAGAGATAACTTAATCAAACTTATTGGCAATTGACTCGCTAATAATAATAATGAATAGGCATAAAGACGGATGGACAGTCAGCACTATTTATAGTTTCGCAACGATTCGTGACGATTTAGCCGTGATATGAACAGCTAATGGCTGGAAGGCTTTTAAGTAACAATATGTACACGCCTACCAAGCGCATTAAAGGTTTGAACAAACACAACACGTAACAAACACGACAGTTACATCATGTAGCTTATTTTAGTTTAATAACACTTTGCTTCTTCCTTCCGTATCCTGATCTTTGGCTATGGTGGCCAATATATCAATGATGACTAGCCATAATATATTGCTATATTTAGATATGTCAGTCCTTGAATATAATCACCTGCAGGTAAGATGATTTAGTCTAAGATGAAAGCAGGCTATGCTGGTAAGGGTATGACAGATTTGACAGGCTTATTAAATACAAAATGTGTAAGCATATAAATAATTTCGTTTCCTACACTGTCATAATCCAGTGGGACAGCTTTTCGACGTATAGGCGTTTTAGGCGGCGTCACTATAAACTGTAAAAATAGTAGTTAACTTTAAAGCGATCGAATAAGTGAAAAAATCACCCCCACCTTTTCCCGGTCATTTGTTTTAGTTTTTACTTCGAAGGCTCATTGTAATAACAACTTCAGTTGTGCAGTTAGCCGCCGCGTTGCGTTGTGTTTGTTTCTGGCTTAAACGTAATCTGCGCAATCTTTCTCAGGGATGCTTTAATGGTTAAACGTTTCGATTAATTGAAGTGGTCCCTTCAAGGATTTTTTAGATTGCTCTTTGACTTTTATGGTGGGTTCTATTGTTCTAAAATTACTATAGTTTGGTGGAACAATAAATACTTCAATGCTTCTGATTTAGTAGTTAAACCTATTCGATACTTGCCACTGATTTGTAGAGATTGTTTAGGACCACCATATATATGTCACCGTAAGATTGTAAAAACCGTTAGATTATAATCTAACTTGCGAAATTACAAACTGTCAAAAGATTACAATTTAACGCATTATTTTTCGGTAGATTGTAATCTGTTAGGTGTATTAACCCGATAGAACCTAAGTGCCCTGCACTACCTAATTATTTATGTCAAACCCTAACCTAACCTACAAGAAACAGACAAGAAAACGTTAATAAAATGAATATTTCAAAAATTTACACAGAACATTGAACGGTTAACAATCTTTCGACAGTTTACAATTGCACGAGTTAGATTTTTACTATCTTACGGTGACATATTATACAAACCAGGGATGTAATAGAGGTAAATTTATCGGAACCGAAGTCGGAGTCGGAGTTTTTAAATTTTATTTATCGGAGTCGGAACCGAGTCGGAGTCAGAGGCAGAGTCCAGTAGTGGTCTCAAGAGAGATATTTTTCATTTAAGAACAAATAAAAACACGACGGGTATGAACCAGTTCGTAACGGTCGACGCAGGCCGCCGTCGCTATTTGCTATGCTTCGACCTCCGATTAAAACTTCCGATTTAAAAGTTTCGGAGCCGAAATCGGAACCGAAGGTGTAATAATAATCGGAAGTTCCGACTTAACGGAATCGGAGTCGAAGCTCCGTACGTCCCTAATACGAACGGAGTGAATGATTAGATCAGTATAGTGAAATAAACTATAGCACAGGTCGCCACTGCAGCTATGCCACTAAATAAAATAATAAATAAATAAATAAAAATATATTTATTGCCAAAATTTACAGTTACAGTCATCTTAGTTTAACTTTGGTCTCCGCACTAGGGAACCTGTATCGCGGAGACCGTATTATGATTAGGTACCTAAAATTAGACTTATCCGAGGACTGACTAGGGCACAAGTTGTTTAATTGATTAAGTAAATCGTTATACAAACAAATTTAATTTTATGCTTCTGCAAATCAATGATTTCGGACTTTTGTTTTTCTTTTTAAATTTTAATTTGAGATAAGTATTATAAGTATACATACATATACGGATAAATAATGGTGCTAAAAGGTAAGATAATGTAAGTATATTTGATTATGATGAGAGCGTATTAATACTTTTAATGTACGAGTAGGTTATCAAATTAAAGTTCAGTCTCGCTTTAGCTCCGCTTCATTCAGGTGTGCATTATGCTTTACGCTGTTGTTGTTTTGTAGATGTGACCGGTGATCACAAGCACGACACTAATGCGCTCGTTTTTATACGACTGCCTGAAAAAAGGAGTATATTATTTTCAGGATTCATGTATGTATGTATGTATGTATGTATGTATGTATGTATGTATGTATGTATGTATGTATGTATGTATGTATGTATGTATGTATGTATGTATGTATGCATGTATGTATGTATGTATGTGAGTTTGTATATTCCACCATAACTTCTATACGCTTAAACCGATTTTGATAAATGTGGTATCGTTAGATTCCCTAGCTTTTTCCGGGTGACATAGGTTAGAAAATTTTTCCCGCATTAAAGACCAAAATTGAAAAAAAAATTCGAAAATAAGATTAACTACATAATCATCATCTAGAAAATGATGAGTAGATTCCAAAAATATATAACACTATAGTTCAATATTTAGTGATTCACAAAAAAATATCATTTAATAAAAGATGTGTATAAGATTCCAAAGGCTATATATGCAAATCGCCTCTCATGGAAGTAAACTCCAAAAATAATATGGCAGGGCAGTCGTATTTTTTAATTCGTTAAATTAATTTCACTTGTTAACTATGGAAAGCAATTAGAATGATCTCAGGAAATTCTTTCAAAAAATATATAATTAAAGCCCCTTTATTTCGCTAAATTTTCTATTAAATTACCTATTAGTATTAGTATTAGTAGAGAGTCTATATCAAAGTTAGCAGACGGAGTGATAGCTTAACGTGGCCTAACCTCTGAAGGGTGAATCTAATACATTTCAAATTCTAATTGGCATCAGATATAACAAGGCGAGCGCATTTCAGCGTACAGCGGCCCGCGGGCTCGCCCACGCGGATGCGTATACGTCGCCTGTCTTACTACGGTGCTTTTAGGCTTACTACAAACGTGGCGATTGTGAAAGCACATGTTATAAAACGCATATAATACGCTAATTCCTATTACTCCGTCTAAACCGTGGCGCAGTGTTGAGCGCTGTTGCCTTAACGTGCGGAGGTCCCGGGTTCGATCTCCGGCAGGGTTTGGAAATTTATAATTTCTGAATTTCCCTGCTCTGGCCTGGTGGGAGGCTTCGGCCATGGCTAGTTACCACCGTACCGGCAAAGACGTGCCGCCAAGCGATTTAGCGTTTCGGTACGATGCCGTGTAGAAACCGAATAAGGGGTATGGGTTTAATATAACTGCTATACCCCTAACAGGTTAGCCCGCTACCATCTTAAACTGCATCATCACTTACCATCAGGGCTAACTTGTAGTGGGAAAAAAAAAACAGAGAAATCTATATGGTACAACCGTACACCACCTGCCAGTTTGCTAGAAAACATGCAGAGAACCCACCAAACGCTCCAAACACAATACGACACAAATCTTATGAAACACATTCAACGTACAAGTATGATGCCAGGGTATTTCCAGGCGAGTTTGCCTAAATATAATGTTCTCCCGACCGAATTTCGGTCAAGGCGGTCAATCTCCAGAGAAATTAGCCATCTGCGCGGGAGATGTGTGCAAACACTCTCTGTTCCTTTACTCTCATAGCCCGATGGGACGGAAAACTCGACACGACCGGAGAGAGATCAGGTACAGGACCGACGGCTTAACGTGTTCTCCAAGGCACGGGGGTGAAACACCGCCAACTTCCTAACTCCGGGCTAGTACTGAGAATATTTTTGTCAGAAAAACCCAATACTTGTTATGGCCCGATCCGGGATCTGAACCTGGGACCTCGTCAGCCGCAGTCGAACATGCTAACCACAAGACCAACGGGGCAGTCAACAATATACAATGCAAAGAAATATTTTTTCTAGCAATGCCTAAAGCTTAATGAATATAGCTTGTTGTTCATTGTTTTATTATGAACTAACTCATCTTTCCAGGTGTCATAACTGCTTGCGGCCACAGCCGCACTTACCGAAGACAGCTTTGAAGCAGCATACTAATACTTACCACAGCGGAAACGTCTAGCTAGACAGAAGAAGTTAGAAGGGGATTAGATAATTTGATACCTATCTTGAACAAAACTATTCAGTTATTTGTTGGCTGTAAAGCACCTGCTTTGTGTACAACTACCCTTAGTGCCTCAAGCTGAGGCCCTTACGCGGACCTAGCGCAACCTAATAATTTCTTAATGTCATGCGCTTTAAAGGGAATTATTGTTTTGTATTAGAATAATGGTGTGCTCAGATTGTTAAGTATAGATTAAGCGGGGCCGTCTTAACTGACATATTATGTAGTGAACCTCGGCATTCAATTGTGGAAGACCATCACAAGCCAGCCCAGAGGCGATCAATGGGCAATACAGGCTTGCTTTGATATGAACGTTTTGCGTTTTGGTGGGGGGATACCTAGGTCTATTGTTTGAAAACGAATAGATATTATTCTTCGGGGCAACTAGATGTTATAGGGTCGCATCAGCGTGCTGTTAGGTGTGGCCAACATGAACAGTAGGTATACCTACATACTAGTTACACCAAGAAAATTCCCTTTCAAAACAGTTTATTTTCTCTCTGAATTATACGAGGTTTGTCTTTATTATTACTATGGTAAAGTGATAACCGGCACCCATGAACATTTTCAGTTCCTACCAGAGGAACCCCTGTTGCAATTCCGGGAACTTGTTTATCCGTCCCGCTTGAATAGCCACACAGGTGGAAGCTGGTTCCATAATTTGCAGTATAACGTGGCAGAAAAGATCTGGAATAACGAGTGCTAAAAGAAAAGAAAAGAAAACCAGGCATCATGATGATGAAATTTGTTTTTATGACGATGTTACTACGTTATATTGATTATGTATTTTTTTAAAGAACCAAGTACGGAAAAAAAATTAAAACTTCAGGACGACTTCACTGATAGTCGACTTCAGACCGTACTACTTATCTTTGCATTAATTTTAAAACTAGATACTTTTTTTTTATCCACTACAAGTGAGCTCTTGACAGCGATCTCACCTGATGGTAAGTGATGATGCAGTCTAACCTAGATGGTAGCAGGCTAACCTGTTAGGGGCATGGCAGTTATATTAAAAGCCTTAATCGGTTTCCACACGGCATCGTACCGGAACGCTAAATCGCTTGGCGGCTCGTCTTCGCCAGTAAGGTGGTACCTAGCCACGGCCGAAGCCTCCCACCAGGCCAGAGAAAATTCAGAAATTAAAACACTACAGCCTATTAACGTCCCACTGCTGGGCACAGGCCTCAACTCTCATAGGAGAGAGGGAATTAGGAGCTTAGACCCACGACGCTGCTCCAATGCGGGTTGGCGGGCTTTAACGACTATTATCATGTTAGTGATAATAACCGGGACCGACGGCTTAACGTGCTCTCCGAGGCACGGGGGTGAAACACCGCCAACTTCCAACTCCGGGCTGGCACTGAGAATTTCATAATTGAAAAACCCAATACCTAACAATTTTTATGCCCGACCGGGAATCGAACCCAAGACCTCGTGATCCGCAGTCGACTACGCTAACCGCTAGACCAACGAGGCAGTTTATATAGAAATTAAATATAAGTTTCCAAATTGACTCTGCCGGGGATCGAACCCGGGACCTTTAAGATGACAGCGCTCAATACCGCGCCAGGGAGGACGTCAAAACTAATGAGGTCACGAAATGTCAAGCGCTCTTACCGTCATGAGCACTATTCTACCGGTACAAGTAGTGAATGGCTTCTGCTATAGTTGTGAAGCATACTAATTTCTCCGAGACGTGATAGTGCAAACGGTAATGACAAACTATTGGGTATTACCTGTCCTTTGTTCTACTCTAGGTACCTACTGCAATTATCTTAGTTTCGCAATGGTTGGGAGATGATATTCGGCTGTAGAAATGGTAAATAAAATTATTGTTTCTTTTTTATTACTAACTCAACAGTAAGTACATAGTTTATGTTAAGGTTACATGAAGGAAAAGTGGGAATATTAATCACATATTTTCATCGGTAGCTTTTTGATTTTCCGGATCTAGAGTAGGTAACATGTATGCACAGCCTGTTTATTATGTCTCCAAGATGCGAGCTATCTTGCCTTGATTTATTACGATGTTCTCATACTTGAAAAGCAAAAATTTTGGAGTTGTCTAGTAAATAGGTACTTAATTCTATTGAGTCCTTTAGAATTAAATCTGATTGTATAATTCCAAAACACGCATTAATAATATCATTAATATTTACCCTGACGTTCCTGTTTGTTTATAAAAACTGAGTTGGGTTAGGTTAGTTAATAAAAATTCAACGTAATTCTGGCACTTAAAAAAGTTGATGGCTAGTCTCTGCCGTCGATAATACTATATTATTGTATCACATTTTTTTTAAACGCACGTAATTTCGGGTAAAAAGTTGTAGTTGCCGGAGATCGAACCCGGATCCTATACAAGAGGTCGAGTGTCTAAACCACTAGGCTTCACCTCTAAAATGCAAAAAACAAGTACGGAGTATCAAATAAAATAATTATTAGGTTTTTTTTGAGCGAAGGTTAAGCTGTCTCAGCGCTTAAATCGAAACCGCTTATTTAGAAGATAGCCCTTTAGTGCATAAGCTTTAATAGCTTAGCTTTTAATATCGTCCACGGGTTACGATGTTCACAACACGAGATGTGGGTGTTAAACGCTAACGCACTGATGTAAAATAATGATTGCTTGCTATATACCGCTATTTAGGTGCACATAATTTTAACAAGCTATGAGATAGCAGTGTTTTAAGTAACTGTGATTTTAAAGCTTTATTAATAATAGCTTCTTTCATCACGTCATGAGATTATCTATACGCATAAAATGGAGCCAGCGATTCTGTATTAAAGCTGATTGTGGCTGTAGCTATTACAGTGTTTGACTATTAAGACTATTAAGAAGCGATGGCTCTAGGAATCGAAAAATTCTACAAATTTGATGTTTTAAAATAATATGTGAGGTTACTACCACATATTATGCCTTTACTTAGTTATAAACTGTCTTATATTATTCTCATTTTTTGTTGCATGATAGGCTTGCTCTTGGCACGTACTTATAATATATTATATCCAATGAAGACCAATGATGCGGTTTGGGTGGGAGTGCTTTGTATAACTAAATACCTGCAGATGCTTTAAGAGCCAGCCTTTGCCTTTAAAGTGATCTAAAAATGGTGATGGTTAACACTATACTAACCAATATTAGGTATCGTCATAATGATTATATATTATTCATTGAAACATCTAATCACAAAATAATACATTTCAATAACCCTTGCTAATAAATAACATAAACCGTTCTAACCACAAAAGAAAACACATCTCGACCGTTCAACCCTATTTCTTTTATCGCACTACAATTACGAGGCACGTACGACAACTAATAAAATAGCAGAAGAAACGGGCAGTCGACACTTGAGGCTAAAGGACCTCGCTCAGTATTCCTGCAGCCCTTCGACCACAAAGGGAAAAAGGGCAAACACTTCAGGCAACGACCAAAATAGAGAGTGTATTGAGTCGCGAAATAAAATAAGGGTAGAAAGAGTGTGGAAATCTTACTAGCGGAACTGTATAGAGATGTAGAAACCATTTGAGTTTACGCGTACTATAGTGATTTGAATGAAATATCTATCTCTCAAAACCAAGACATTTTTTAAATTTCGTAACGATGCAGTTTTAACAGAAGAATAATACCTATACTTCTTTGAACAATCGATCAAACTTTATTGCAAATTGAATACACATAAGGTGGATTTAGACTGGAATACAATGTAAAGTGGCTTGGCTGGCCGAAAAACACCTCGGAAGGGGCTGAAATATAGCAAAAGATATCATATATCCGTATTGAATATCATTAATATTAATATTTCAAAGCCCTAAATCCACGTATCAGCTAAAACCACAACCACATATAGAGACTTAAAATATTCATGTAGGTTATTTCTATAACTTAAATCTTAGACCTTCAATGCTTTCAAAGTTGTGAGAGATCTGCAAATCCGCAAGTGGCAGCGTACTAGACTTTGGCCAAGACCCTTCTCATTCTAAAAAGAAACTCATGCGCAGAAGTGGACCGGTGATGGATTGAAATTATGACGTCATTTATTATTATCAACGGATGATGATGATAAATAAAGCGGTAATAACATCTCTCAATATTTCCTCTAAAGTGGACAGAGCTAGGGTGACCACAGGTGCTCGGGCTAGCGAACTTTTCAAATATTTGCTTTGGTGGCTTTTCCCATGGATTTCCGCAGCTTTCCTCTAAACGTCACTACCGATAAGCGAACAATTTATTCAACAGAGCGGATCAAGTATGCTTTGAAACAACAAAAAGGGTGCGCGTTGGGTTTTGAGACACATATTTTGTGAAAAAATGTTTTTGCAACTGGTATGTGATCTTGCATAATAGGTAGCTTCGATAGTTTATCGGGTGGGTTGAAATCTGATGGGGGTTTGGGTTTGAACCCATCGTTGTACTATGATAGTACCTACTCAAAGTACAACTTTTTCTAATATAAGTTGGAATAAAAGTGGGTAAAGATAGTCTTGTGACTTGTCTAAATAAGAGTTTACAAAAAAATACACGCCGTCCAAGTTATAATTAGTATGTAGTAGTTATTTAATTTATCTTTCTATAATTATTTGTTTGTGTGATGTAAGGTGTGGTTTAAAAATAAATGTAAATTAGTCAAAAAAAGAAACAATAAGGTTAAAACAAGTTACCTACTAATACCTATTTTTACAAGAAGTTGCTAAAAATATTTATCTCAAATAACTAAATTATATTATGAGAGTATGCTTTTAACAGAAAGTTTAATAATAAACCTTCCTATTTCTAACCCAATTAATAAAACTAAATAGAGGCTAGCTTGAAGAAGGGTTGATTTTCTTTCAATATCGTAATAACCGTAATCTTCATGCTAGAACTACAGTATCAACAACACCTCAGATTTTTTTCTAGTATTTAGATATTCCGAATAATTCGCCTAGGATTTTAACATCGATAGGTATATCATTATTTTTAATCAATCACTCGTGACCGACAAGATATACTCAGCATGCATTCGCTCATGTATAATTTGGTACCAAAACATTATATCATTTCCTGTACGTGCAAAATTGCACTTTTTGTCCATTCCGATTGTTCAATAATTCGTAATTCGATCGCATTATAACAAATCGATTTCCTTGAGGTAACGTCACAAATTGGACAAAAAAACTCGGAATCGTACAATTAGCGATAAAGCACTTGCCGTAATAACCGTGGGACCACGCTTTGTTTTTCAGTCCAAGCGGAAAGCTCTAGCGACGTACTCGTAGGTACAGTAGACCGAATATTTTTAGTTGAGTAATTTTATTATTGCCTTACAAACCCTTAGCTTTTTCTTGAGCTATATGGTGATGATTTCTCAACGTTTAGATGACTGCTTTTTGAAGTTTCGTCAACAGAATGCGTACAACACGGATGACATGTTTTATTACAGCTTTATTTAATTTAAAGTAACTAACTACCGTTATATAGCGATGTCGCAGCGGAGTGATGGAAATAAAAAGTTGTGAAGATGAAATAACCACCTTTCTGCGAAAGTAATAAGAATAATTTTAGCAGATAAGGAGTGACTTGGTATACTTATATAATTCTGACATAACTTGCCCTATATTCTATATACTGTATTAATATAATTCATAGCTATTTTAAGCTATTGACGAATTGAGTTGGCCAGATGACGCAGATATATTCGAAAACTTTTATTTTAATTTAAGAATTTAAATAAAAGTTTTCAAATTTATAGCTCACTCCATAAGTCTCTTTACGGACTGAGATCTGCAATGAATTTTTTTTAGCAGCAGCAATAAAATTAAACTCAATAAACTCAATTTATTTTTAAAATATAGGATAGATAATAAAGACGGTAGATTCATTCGACTATTCATAAGCACTTGTAAAAAGTATATTTGAATATATTTTTTTTTTTAATTTAAATTAATACAATGGAACTTAATGCTAGCTAGCCTAACCAACTTACTATATAAATCATGCCCGCGTGGAATGGTGGCAAGAATGCTGGCTGCATTTCCGCGCAGGACAGCCAGGCTGATCCTTTGCGCAAAATTTGAGCCAGCCCTTCTGTAACCAGATGAGGCAATTAACCGCGGTGAAATATCTCGCAAAAAGTTTTTGCCACTAAGACTAAAAATATTTGTATTTGTATTTCGGAAAGAAGATTCTGCTAAGAAGAGAAGAGAAGAGAAACTGTCGAGCAGATTGGTCGAGAAGTGGTATAGACTCTACTAGAGAGATTCATTTTGCACACAAAAGCTTGTGAGTAAGACCATACATTACATGTCCCAAACAATCTATAATAAGCGATAATCGTTGCAGGCAGTCGCGGAGATCGTGTCAGTCTCGGTAATGTGGAGGTCATGTTTGTACGGCGATTTTTTCCAATTACAATACTTTTTTTTTCCACTACAAGTTAGCCCTTGACTGCGATCTCACCTGATGGTAAGTGATGATACAGTCTAAGATGGTAGCGGGCTAACGTGTTAGGGGCATGGCAGTTATATTAAACCCTTACCCCTATTTGGTTTCTACACGGCATCGTACCGGAACGCGTAATCGCTTCGCGGCACGCCTTTGCCGGTAGGGTGGTAACTAGCCACGGCCGAAGCCTCCCACCAGGCCAGACCAGGGAAAATTCAGAAAATCAAAATCAACTTTTTATAGAAGTCATTTTTTCTTAGTTTTTGCCGTGGATCTTCTGATAGTATTTTTATTTCAGATGAAAATAACACAAATTATTTTAGTATTATTAATTTTGCTAGCGCCCATCTCTCCAACTCTCGGTAACGTTTTAACCTTATAGGGTTCAATTCAGTCCTTGAACCCTCATCATCGGTGGAGTTTAGAGAATGTCAAGAAAGACAAATTGACTGATTTTTAATCGATAAAATGTTTAAAGTCGATTGATCTTTTACTTTCTACTTCTATAGTATTAGGTTTACTAAGTTAACATCCACCACCACTACAGCCCATTAACGTCCCACTGCTGGGCACAGGCCTCCACTCTCATAGGAGAGAGGGAATTAGAGCTTAGACCCACCACGCTGCTCCAATGCGGGTTGGTGGGCTTTAACGACTATTATCATGTTAGTGATAATAACCGGGACCGACGACCAACGAGGCAGTAAGTTAACATAATACTATAGAAATATTAAATAGAAGCAGGCGTTACTTTGCGGAAGTCCATGACAATGAAGAAAATAGAAGTATAATTCGCTTTAATCCGCCACAGAAGGCAAATCTATGTGGTACCCTCAAAAATACCCTCAATGCACGATTGTGAAGTTCACAATCCTGCGTTGAGGGTATTTTTGAGTGTTTATGTGGTGTGGTGAATATCGAGGGCATCAAGGTCAAGATACGCACTGAACCACATAGATTTGCCTTCTGTGGCGGATTATAGCGAATTAAACTTCTAGTTTCTTCACTATAGAAATAGACGAAGCCCGCTTTTTGCGCCCGCCATATTTTCAAAAATCCTGTATTAGTTCCCTATTTTATTTTCTGGCATAAAAAAGTAGTAGCTATTAGGCTTGTGTTAGTATTATTAGCTTAGCAAAATCAGTGATCCACGCGGACGACGTCATAAAAATCATCGACTTTATTATTTTAAACAGTAAAAGTAAATTTTACATAAATTACTGCCTACAGTACAATCCATCGTCGCACGCTGATCGCTAGCGCAATAATATTAATATTAGCAATCACCGTTAGAGGTCACTCTCGGTTCCCAGGCACTCCCTCGCTGCATTACGAATTTGTCACATTTGCCAATCCTATCTGAGGACACACTTAGGCGTCAAACACGAAACTAGCGACGACCGAGCGACGGCGACAGCGGGGCGATGTGGCATGAGAGATAGCGACGAATTTGGGGAAGGCCCTTTAAGCAAACTGAAATTGTGAAAAAATATAATTAAAAATAAAATAAATGTTAATAAATGTTGTGTCCCAAACTGATCCACGCCTCTGGTGACCAAAGAGCTGGTTAGTAATAAGTAGTAATACTGGTAATAAGTAGCGCTTATTTAGCCTAACGGCTTAGCCTTGCCATTCAACGATGTATAGCGCCAGTGTTTTGGGCACCATATCCATTAACGATCACTTGGACGGCGTGTATTTTTTGTAAATATAATTAGTTTTTAATTTAGATTTTAATTTATTTCTTACTTTTAATTGAAATAAATGTTCATATCTTAACTTTTGTTAATTTCCAATAAGCTGCATATGAATAAAATCCCGTTGGACTTTAAAAAAAAAAAATATATATATATATATAATTTCGGCAACTGGCGAATCCAGTACTGCCAGTCTGGTAGAGCGTTTGCGGTTATTTCTCTTCAAAAATATTTTATTAGAATTCCCAAAAAAATATACTTTTGGCAATCTGATATTTTAATCACATATTTATTGAGTAATTTCATTATTACCTGCAAATCTTGTTTTTGGCTCTTTCTATTGTATCACTTTTTATATAAATTAATTTTTATTTAACCATGTTATGTATGAGATACTTATATGCATGTAGTGTTTGCTTTCATATGATTTTACATACATTGGCATGTATCGATGAATTTATGTAACCTATGATTATCCTTTGTAAAAATCGCTAGCGAACCTTATGAATAAAAAAATAAAAAAAAAATCGCCAGAAAAAATTTTGCGGTTTTAAACGTGAATAAAGTTTTCAAATGAGTACGACGAAATTGCGGCGAAATTCGTCGCCAGCTCTCCGACTGCCCCGCTGCCGCCGTCGCCCCGCCGTCGCTCATTTCGTGCCCGTACACTTAATGGTGATGCAACAACATCGATTAAATATTATTATCGGTACTTCTAATCCTAGCTGTAGATTTAAAGTAGGTACTAAAGTAGCTACTAGACTATGTGACTTCCTATACCCAGGCAAAAAAATCCTCACCAAACACTAACATATTATATCCATACTTATATAAACCTTAATCCACGCGGACGAAGTCACGGGCATTATCTAGTAGTATACTTATATTTTAAATGTAATTTGTTTTTTAATTTAATTTTGGTTTTTATTTTTATAATCCATACTTCCATACTAATATTATAAATGCGAAAGTGTGTCGGTCTGTATGTCTGCCTCTCTGCTACGCTTTCGCGGCCCAACTATTTAACCGATTTTGATGAAATTTGGTACAGTGATAGGTTATATTCCGGGGAAGGACATAGGCTTTTTATCCCGGAAAATTTTAGAGTTCTCGCGTTAATCAGAAACATCAATCCACGCGGACGAAGTCTCGGACATCACCTAGTTAGCAATAGCTCACAAATTCCTAACTAATAAATAAAGAAGAAACTATTTTTGATATATTGAATATCATTAATAAATAATTAGTTATTTCGTACCGAATCAACCGGGATCCGAGTTTATCGCTAATCATCATAATTATTATATCATCAAAACAAAAAATACAGCAATATGTAGTAAAAGAAATAGCTTAAGGATTAAGAAACCACAACTTTTAAATATAACAGTTTATTATACAGATAAGCGTCTTGTCTACTACATAATATTTAATTCCTCTACAGAAATATAACAGGTCTATTAATTTCACTGCGGTTAGAAACAATTATGGTGTGATAAATGTTCAGTCTCGATAAATTTGCATCGCCGTAAATATCGATATGTTGTCGACATCACTTGGAACCGGTATCTGCGACATGGATAGACTTTATTTAGTTTTAAGCAGATTGCAAAGCGAGGCTTCCCGGACTCTTTTTTTTTTTTGTTAACGGAGGGGAAATCTCCTTGAGATACCCAATCTCCGAGGGAAGAGATCTGGTTATGTGGGATTTCTACCCACTAATCCCGGTGGCCACCTTCTGTACATTATGAGAAGCTCCGAGAACTCTTAAGAACATGCGCTTCCCAGACTCTAAGTGCGATTGTGTAAGAATTGCCGATCAAATCGTATCCATTCTCATACGTACGATACCCTAAACGGATGAGAATGGATACACGAAATTGAGCTCTAATTCAATGCTATTATGGTTTATTTTACTTTGACGCCGAACTTTGACGATTTGATCGACAACTTTTAGAAAATCGGGGGCCCGGACAAAGCGAGATTGACGCCTGCCTGGCTCAGTAGTGGAAGTTGTAATTGGGAAGGCCCTGGGTTCTAATTCCAGCAGAAGAAATTTAATTCATTTGCCTTTATTGACTACTAACTAATCAGCTAGTAGTCGCGACTTCATCTGCTTGGATTGCTATTTTTGGTCCTCGCGGAAACTTTAATTTTCCTTACTAAAAATAATCTATCTCTGTGCCAAATTTTATCGAGATCTGTTCCGCTGTTCTGGCGGGATTGAGTAACAAACATCCATCAATCCATCCAAACTTTCGCATTTATAATAATATTAGTATAGGAGTAGATAAGTCATGTAGTGGGACGCTTTAGTAGTGGGCTAATTTTATACAAGCATGGCATTTATACAATTAAACCCATAACTTTATTCGAGTTCTATGTAACATCGCACCAGAACGCTTAATCGCTTGACATTAAGTACATATTTGCCGGTAGAGTGGTAACTACCTACGGCCGACCCTGAAATTGCCACTACCAGCATCGAATCCAGGATCACCAGAAGACCATAAACAACTCAAAAATTATAAATTGTTCTTACCGGGGATCGAACCCGGGACCGCCCACTAATAATATAGAGTACAGCGCTTACCATTGCGCCAGGAAGGTCGTCAGCGAATAACTGTTTTATGTAAGATCTTGCTTCAGCAAGATCTTAGAAATAGGAATTAGATTGTAGAAATCGTGGAATCTCACACAGTGTAGCAATTTAATCAGTTCTAATACTTTTGTCACGTTAGATCTAGTGTGGCTATTTGCGACGATAAAGCTTTAAGGTACGATTTGATTACAACATTTAACAAAAATAACATATTCCCGACCCCAGGACCTTGTCATCCGCAGTCGAACATGCTTACACTAGACCAAATCATTAATTATTTACATAATATGTAAATTGTGTTAGTAATAAGAATGGAACTATTTCGGTTATTATCAAGATAAATACTGTGTAAAAAAACACGAAAAATTAATAGATAGGTATATATATCAACGATGTCCAAAAACAAAATTTGAACGTCAGTATTGACGAAACATGTTTGGACTATATTTGGTCATCAATTGGTTTAATATAACTGCCATACCCCTAACAAGTTAGCCCGCTTCCATAAATTATAAGACTGCATTGTCACTTAAGTTAGATCGAAGTCAAGTTTAACGTGTGTCACATTCTTTAATTACCTAGGAAAACGGGTAATAAACCAATTTCTTATCGCAAAGTTGCGCTTCTCAAACGTACTTTAACCATGGCCTATTTATTGTGATCACGACTATTCGTATACCGTTGCGTTTCATTCAATTTGGGAAGGTTAAGCTTTATAAGTCGCATAAATTGTAATCAATTTAATCTTGACAAATAGGAATAGATATTATCGGTGCAGCCACAGTATAGGTCATTCACACTAGTGCCATAGTTTAAATAATCTATTCCTACTGCGGAAACGGTTGCTAAGTTTTAATATGACTGGGCCAAATTCAAAGCATATAATTCATAGTTGGTAAAAGTCAGAAGCAATTTTTTGTCACCTACGATTTATTTATACCTCTTGACTGCGATCTTACGTGATGATGCAGTGTAAGAAGGTAGTGGGCTTTTAGGACAGTTATATTAAACCCATACCCTTTATCGGACGCTAGGACGCTATCGCGTGGCTTGGAGTCACGTCTTTGTAGGGAAGGCGGTAACAGCCGAAACTTCCACTTTATGAAATCAGAAAAAATAAAATCTTAAATTGACCCTACCGGGGATCAAACCAGGAGCTGTCATGGACAAAAGCGCTCACCACTGCGCCTTGGAGGTTATCCATTTTAGAGTCAGGATTAAACAGACTACAACTACTTGATTAAAATTGTGATACCTAATGAGGAACGTGTTTGGTCGTTGGACTAAAAGATACGAAATTTATTATGAAGATAACACTAAAATTAATAAAAAAAACAGCTTGCTTAGGAGATTGTATCATTTCGTATAATGTCATAGGTCTTCATAATTAATTCAAGTAGTTATCTATCCATTAACCGCTACACTAAGAAGTCACAATCAATATAATTAATGAAAATGTCATTGCCATACGATACCTTAGGCGTTTATTAAGTCCAAAGCAGACATGCGTCTCAAACATTTACTTTTTTTTTCCTTTGACCTAACCATTTCGATACAGAAAAATATATAATTAAAACAGAGTAACAAGTTAATATTTGCCTTTCATTAAAATATTCAAAATAAGTTAAGATAATATAATATACGTTTAAATAATGAAAGTTTACACGTTTACAATTCTGACTAAAACTAAATAATAATTTAAATTAACATAAGATTTAGGTCAATGATTAAGTAAAATGATCAGATGCCACTCTTTTTCAATAAATGAGCTTTAAAAATATTAGGTAATTTTTTTAATAAGAACATTTATTTAAATGAAAATATTATGTCTATTTTTGAATTGCTAATACAAAGTAAGACTAGAACAGTATACTTGAAGATTAATTAATGTGAACTAATATTTTTATTGATGTATGGTAATTAGGTAAGTATAATTCCTAGCATTCCAGGGAAGGACATGAGCTGCTTTTATTCCGGAAAATCAAAGACTTTTTACAGGATTAAAAATAACCCAAATCCACGCGGACTATTTTATATGATGGTCTTAAGACTGTCTTGTCGAAAGTTTAACGTAAAATTATAATGTAGGAAGGATATTTCAAAATCTGTTCTTAGTCACACGGAACCCAAGCTGTCTATTAAGGTGCAAATGGCCTTTAATGGAAACGTAGGCGACAGTGCTAAAATTTTATGTCAATTTATATTATATCTGATTTGACATAGATCTCTGTAACACGCGACGTCTGGCTAATAAATGTGGTTAGATCGAGATTGGATAGGATCGTTCGTTTAGATTAAATATTGTTGATTTTCGTCTTCTAGGTATTCAAGTTAAAGGTAATTATCCGTTCTTAGTTGAAACGCGTTTTACTCAGTAAAAACTAGCTCTGACTGAAAGATTTTGTTACAACTAGTATCGACTCGAATTAACTTACTAAGAAGAAGAAAAAAATATCAGAGGCCAAACTGTCTAAGCAAATCGTAATCATTTGACAGCTTAAAACGTATTACTCGAACTGTTTAAGAAGTTTATACAAGCTTTTTGTCGTGCAGGCATCTATGACCTCCTTAAACTGGTCGAATTATCCATTTGACAAACAGTTTAGGCAGTGTTGTGCAACACAACCTTAAATTGAAGTTATTTGGACATGTTAGGTAGGTACTAGTAGGTATGACAGACTGACAGTTTTTTTAATTTGTTGCGTTGAACTCAAACATACAACTGAAAATGTTATTCCATGAGCATACAAAGCCGGTATGAGTCGCTAGTAATACTATTATGATTTCGAAAACTAATTTTAATTTATTTACGAGCATGCGTGACCTTTATAAGTAGCACTATTTGAAAACGTGGAAACATAGAAGACTGTCGCCGTATAGCGGACGCTAATAAAATGTAAGCCTATCATAAATTATTATAAATATTATAAATATTTATTGCGTAGCTCGGCGGTGACAAACCACAACTTTACTGTCAGTCCAGTTAACAACAGAGAATAAAGAAATGTGATAGACGGAGCATTCGAAAGCTACGAGAGAATCCGTGTTTTCCTTTTCACACAATGAGTAATACACTTAGTATTGAAAAGCGATTGTCATAATGTCACTACTAGAAATAAAAATAAACTTGTAATGGCTGCTTCTAGGCTTAGTAAAACTAGCAATTCATTTGTTGGAAACAGTGTCCGCTTCTACAATAAGCTCCCAGAAGACATGTTGGAGATGTCTTTGAATAAGCTCAAATTTAATGTAAAACGTAAACTCATCAATCAAAAGTCTTATTACCATGTAAAGGACTCTGACAGTTCCATAATTAAGATGATTTTGTGAAATAATGATATTGAAAAAAAAACCCCGGCGGAGTTTGTTGTGGGCTCTTCTCAGACCAGGGCGCGTTTGGAACCCTTGTAGCTTTAGTTTTAAGATACCGTTACTGATTATATTTTATAGATAACTAGACGTCAATAAGTGTACTGTGTACCTACCTAAATTGAATAAATATTATTTGACTTTGACTATGACTTAATTCCCTCACTCCTATGGGAGCGAAGGCCTGTGCCCCGCAGTGGGATGTTAATGGGATGTATTGGACTTATTTTACTAACGCCATCTAGTCTGAAAAGCGGGACAACGCTATGGCGGGGACAAGGACAAGCTTATACAGGTGTGGAGCGCGCTCTAAAAGTCAGACGCCCGACTTTTTTCTATGAAAGGGCACATCTAATAACTACATATATATATCGATGGATATAATACTTTCGCTTTTGTGGCTTTTAAGCATAGTATTAGGTCTGGGTATGCAATCACACCTTTCATCAGCTTTTTCAACGCTGTTTAATATTCGTGAACCGAACTCTGTCTCTCATTTTCCTTTAATCTGTGTTTGATTAATGCTAATCCTTACAATAAAACGCAACACCTATGTAAAACTTAATAGAAAATCCGTTAGGCAACTCGTAAACATGATTTAGTAACAAATCTATAAATGTCCATATTCGCAAGAATCATAATTCATAAATTATGGATAAACATTGAAATCGAAACGGCGAAAGTTCTATGTATAATATGAATACTAGAACATACCGGCCATACTTCACTCCTACCGATACTATAAACTAGATGATGCCCGTGACTTCCGCGTGGATTAAGCTTATTCCGGGGATTTCCTTAATTTTCCGGGATAAGAAGTAGCCTATGTCCTTTTCCGGGATTTGACCTACCTCATTATCAATTTAGTCAAATTGGTTGAAACGATGGACTGTTAAAGCGAAGCAGGCAGAAAGACACACTTTCGCATTAAGGTATAATAATAAATAATTATATATATAATATGAGTAATACTCATATTATAAATGCGAAATATACATGATACTCTTATACGAAAATAATCTTTGTTTTTCCTTCAATGACGCTGCAAATAAGCAACGAACCGATGTATTTTTGTGCATGGGTGTAATAAGCTGAGAGCCTGGAGAAGGAGAGTGACATAGGCTACTTTTTATCCCGTTCCCGTAGTTCCCGTAGGATCCTGTAGGATTTAGGAAAGTAAATCCACGCAGACGAAATCGCGTGCAATATCAACTAATCAATACGGTCAAAAGGAAACATGCATTATAAGTTTAATTTTGGAAATCTATAAGCTTTTAAAAGTGGGATTAAACTTGTGGCGTAAAAAACGTTTAAAAGTGTTAGCATAATCAACATTTTGTAAAGTAATAAACAAATAGCTCTAATCTGTACTAATATTTTAATTAATGTGAAAGTTTGTCGGCCTGTACGCTCGCTTTCACCGCTCATCTGTCCAGCCTATAGAGGATGGGATACATCTTACTGACGTAAGGTCAAGCCGATTTTCACGAATTGTGAGTTGCATCCCCAGGAAAGCCACATTCAGCGCTTAGAAATTATTAAGTATGGTGACATAGTTTTTTTTACACTTTACGCCCCCCTTTACTCATTATCCTCATAACAATAGGGCGGTTCAAATATGCAAAATGAACGTTATATTTTTTATTTATTTTTTAAATACTTCCAACTGTTTTCATAATAGTACATACGTGCAGTGGCCAAAATAACCAATTTTCCGGTAGTATTTGGACAGATATGAGAACTAATTTATCTAAGTATGTATCCAGTCGATTTTTTATAATTTATTAGAAATTATGGATAAACATTGAAATCGAAACGACGAAAGTTCTACGGCTCATTTATTTAGAAAAGTTCTACAATCTACTGTGGTCTACAATTCTGAAGTTTTATAACGTGCCATGCCGTCCCTAAAATACGGATTGTAAATCTGAAACAAGAGCAAAACACTACTTCTCTAACTTCTAAGCGATGACCTCTGTTCGATTTTAACATTACCATGATGGCAAAATAAAATTTTCGTAAGTTTTTGGTGAAGGTATAGTTAAGAGAGTAGGTATGTATTAATTTTTTTGAAGTGAAAACTTCTTTCGCCGCATTGAGCACTTTTTGGTAGAGGGTAAAATTGTGGATTCGCGTGACCGTGACCGACATGCTCGCGAACAGCGACATGCTCGCGAACAGCGCATGCTTGCGTTGTTACGAAGGCAAAAGTTCTTAAATATAAATATACAACATTCAAAATTAAACTTGAATGCGTAAGTGTGAAGTATATATTTTAATTGTTTTTTAATTAAAAAAAACATAATTAAAAAAATA
The DNA here is from genome assembly GCA_964035005.1 of Erebia palarica. NCBI lineage: Eukaryota > Metazoa > Arthropoda > Insecta > Lepidoptera > Nymphalidae > Erebia > Erebia palarica. The sequence continues at coordinate 30,165,680 of OZ035990.1, forward strand.
TTTAAATATTCGATTTCCATCGGCAAATATTTTTAAATATTTTTTTTTTCGTAGGCCACACTTTGCCATATTGCATTTTTCATTTTGATGACTGAGATATATGCGTGTGCGTCTAATAAATAAAACATGCCCATTGATAAAGCCTTTCCCTAATCGATTTGCTAACTGAGTTGACGAACTTTTATGTTTATTCAATGTTGCTATTGTGTTTTTTCTCATGGATGCATAACAATCGCATTTATTGAATGGGCGCGTAGGTGCGTTGACACAGGCGAGTCAAGTGGTGCGACTAGCGTTGCGACACTGGCGTCAAGTGCCCACATCTGGCTGACTAAGCGCAATTGTGCAAACGAGCCTCTACACACTTGCCAATTTGCATCTCCAACTTAAATTCCAAATTCAAAATTCGATTGGTGACTTCGTCATTGTCGTCAACCGATAGACGGCCACCGGAGGATGGACGGTATTTCACAAAAAAAATGGCGAAAACATTCAGTATTTTCCATCGCCATTTGCTTTGTCAAAAACTGGGTATAGTACGATAAAAATATGTCCAAAATGAACGCAATTTTAATGTTTAGGACTTGATTTAGCCACATTTGTCAAAAGTGTACTGATTGCACTGTCGTCGAGCGAGAGAGAAGGAAACTTAGGTTATCATTTCTCGACACCGCGGTCTTACGCCACTTAGATCCAGCGGCTCTCTGTGAATGATTTGATGTCGTCCATCCGTCGGGTATCTGCCAACGTTGCGCTTACCAGTGCGAGGTCGTTATTCCAGCATCTTGAGGCATTGCAGCGCTTTTTCATGCATTTAGGAGTTTTGGATTTTTGACAAAATCTTCTCATACTTGTCTGTCTAAATGCTAAGAAGATGCTTAGAGGCTAAAATTAGAGCCAAATTCTCGTTAGATCTGTAAAAACCAGTGGTACATTCATTCGACTATACTCAAAAGCACTTGATAAAAGTCTACTTGAATAAAAATATTTGATTTTGATTTGTTGGCAGGTCTAACTCAATATCAAGTGAATTGAGACGTGATCCGAGTGTCTGTTGGAGTTGGAATATCTATGGAAGCTAATAGTGAGAACGAAACTTATTACAAGTTTAATTATGAGTGGGTGTGTATCGTGCTTTATTATATTGAAGATAAGCTCCGATAAGAGGCTTCTAAATAATTGTAAATGATTTGATTTAGCATTACGATTCCATTTTATTAGTTTAGCATGACGAATTCACTTTTCATGATTCTACTTTCACATTTATCTTTTTAACTGCAGCCCTATTATGTAAAACATGCATCAATAATGACTGTTACAGTCGCAATTGTTGTGATTGACTAAATTTATGGTATTCTTGCTGCAACATTGGATTTCGCATCATTGTCTATCTTTTCTGGGGCTATACTGCCAACTCATAAGGCAATACTTATGCAATACCACTCAAAATGACAGTTTGATGTCACGTGCCTTGACGGTCCTAAAATAAGAATTCTAATTTTAAAACACGAAATTCAAATAATAATGAAACAATATGGTTTTAGGCGTTTGATGGTATGGCCCCTAACCCCTGTTAATGCAGCGTTCCATGCCCCATTAGCAAGTTCAAATTTTTCAGAGTTTTGTTTGCATCAAACCTAGTATTTAGCAATAAGCAAGGAACTACCAATTCAAAGGTTAAAAAGTTCCTTTAGACATTGGGTATTGACTTTTTTCCATAATCTCTTTGAATGAGCAGTCGAAAACATACAGAAAGCAGTCGAAAACATACAGAACTATGATTTCGTAATATATCAAGCATATAATTAAGTTTCTAGTTGGTTAGGTAAGTACAGCTTTTTATGTCGTACAAAAACGACTGTTGTTATTCCGAGTTGACACACATTATAGCACAAGATTATAATGCATCACGCAAAATCAAATAGACGTTGGCAATTTGAGCATAGCTCACGACACAGTCATAATAACAACTGTAATAAAAAATAACAGGTCAAGTGCGTGTCCGAACACGCATAAGGTTGGGTTCCGTAGCGACGATAACTGGTACAAACTTTGGTGATCATAATTTCTTAAACATTAGTTTCGAATCCAATAGTACGTATAAGCTCTATAAGAAACCTCTTCTTATTATCTTGCGTTATGAACTTATGAAGTGGTGTACCACAGCAGCACAATGATTATTTTTAGGAAAAATTTCTAAGAGACATCAATTAGATTTTAGGATACCTAGCTATCAAATGACGTTGGTTGGTATCACTCGTGCTTTCCCAAAAAAATATCATATAATTTTTAGGAATTAGAAGATAGGTATCCTGAAAAATATTCATTCTTTTAGTTTAAATTTGCCTCTTTAAAGCGGTTTCTACAGTTAGCTGCTAAATTTCAACATTACAGCACTAATAGTAAGTAAAAACACTTTATTTCACACAAACAAATAACAAAACAGAGGTAACACGAATCAAAGGTAAAGGTGATCACTATGAGTGATCTCTTCCAGGACACCTATATCTAACATGCACTAACAGTATATTTAAGCTTCAAAAACCAGTGAAAATAGCACTTCTAGGAACTAAATAGTAAATATTAATATAATAAGAAAAAGGATAAAAATTTAAGATGAAAATATCAAAAAATATACCATTCCCCACATATAGGGCCACATACAAAAAAGCTGACATGTCGAAACTCCACGGGTTCCCGGTTTCACTACAGTACCCTAAAAAGGTTAAGATCACGAGTCGCACAATCTCGGCGACCGAGGGGCACAATCACGTGTAATTGTTCTCAATCAGCGGTCAGAGTGCCGCGGGACACTATTAACATTGCCGGGGCAAGTAAACGAGCGTGTACACTCGCCTGATTGCTACGTGCCTAATGGACATGCGTTAATAGCCTCCTTGGTGTAATAGACTTCCTATTTTGGTGGTTGAACTTCTAAGCTGATCATGAATCTATAGTTTAGAATAATGATTAATGAGTGATTTGCCGAGTTTGACAATTTTTTTTTTAAATCTTAAATGTCCAAACGAAAAAGGTGGCCGTCTGATTGACTGACTAATCTGTCAACGCACAGCTCAAACCACTGAAAGGATCGGGCTGAAATTAGGTATGCAGACAGCTTTTATGACGTAGGCATACGTTAAGAAAGGATTTTAGAAAATTCAACCCCGAAAGGATAAAATAGGGGTTTAAAATTTGTATGAAAATTGAACTTAATGTGAGCTAAACTGCGGGCAAAGTTAGTTTAATGTATATTTCTGAACATGTTGTAGAACCCCGCTGATATAGCTACATCCTACTGGACCAATGATCGATAAGATTTAGGAGGGATGCTGGAGAACGAGTAAGGTGTGAGTGTGTAAGGCATGTGTTAGGTGGCTCGCTCTCGAAAAGGCCTATATCCAGCAGTGGACGTATTTATGGGTGGATGAAAGGTGAGTCCATGGTTGTTTTGAGCGTTTCGGATGGATAAGTACATTTACGGTAAGAGAGCAGCAATCAGACAAAAAAAATATTTTAAATACGTGATGATGACCATTATCAGAATGAAACGAATAAAGCATGAGACCATTGTTGTATACGTACGGATAAGTTGTAAAAAATAATAGTTCCTGAATGGTAATTACGAATGCATTCGGAAAAAATCTAACATATTTGAACATGATATCAGCGTGATACGTTAAGATAAATTACGTTTAAACGCATAATTTATTAAGTGCGCTAGCTCCATTAGAACCTTGAACTATGATAGAATGCCGAATACGCAGTGGACACGCTATTAGGGGCTAATGCGAACACAGCATGCGCATGCGCATTGGCTTTTGTTGGACGAATATCAGATGGCGATAGCGAATCGCGATGACAGTTCGCTATTAGATCCTGTTGTTTCGTCTTATCTTAGCCAAACATTTTGAGTAATTGATTTAAAAAAAAATTTGAATAAGATACGATTTGAAAGTCAATATTGTCTTTAAAAATATCGATTCACAGTTTTACCTTACCAATAATAAATATGAACCATACGAATCCACTACCTCGTTGGTCTAGTGGCTGCTATGTTCGACCGCGGCGGACTAGGTCCCGGGTTCGAATTCTGGGTCGGGCCATAATTATTGTATTGGGGATTTTGGACTAGAAATTCTCAAAACTAGCCCGGAGTTAGGAAGTTGGCGGTGTTTCGCCCCCGTGTCTCGGATAGCACGTTAAACCGTCGGTCCCGGTTATTAACACTAGCATGATAATAGTGGTTAAAGCCCACCAACCCGCATTATCCATGCCAAAAACCCGTCGATCCGGTGCTCCGTTGCGGCGTGATTGAAGGACAAACCAACAAACAAATACGCTTTCGCATTTATAATTTTTTATTAGTATGATATGAAGTATGATAATTAAATAATGAAAGTTCACCTAATAATTCTCAAAGTCCTTACCAGCGTTTACCTATATGTATATAGTTAAGTAAATAAAGATAAAGAAACTCTATAAGCCAGCGAATTTCGTGCTTGCCATGATTGTCAGTGGGCGGAAGTCTAGGCTAGGCCGAAATAATATCAAAGTTCATTACAGTGATGAAATGATGTCTCCATTTAAGGCGAAGGCACATCCGCCGGTGATTTACAGTTAATCTAAAACCGTGTGGATGTAATAAGGCTATGGTTGCAAAGATAACGTCGAAAAGCTTAGCAATTTGACCTTTACGATGGCAAATTTTAACGATGACACTAATTATGGAGCAGCAAAATAGTAATGTCCTCCCGACCGAATTTCGGCCTCGGCGGCCATATTATAGTGCAAGTGTGTGCGCATACACGGATGCACTCTCTGTTCTGTTACTCTCATAGCCCGTTGGGACGGAAATTCGACACGAGCGGAGAGACCAGGCGCAGGCCCGACGGCTTAACGTGCTCTCCGAGGCACGGGGGTAAAAACCGCCACCTTCTCAACTTTGGGCTAGTACTGAGAATTTTTTGTCAGAAAACCCCAATACTTGTTATGGCCTGACTCGGGACTCTAACCCGGGATCTCGTCAGCCGCAGTCGAACATGCTAACCACTAGACCAAGGAGGCAAATACTATGAAAGCAGCGTACAGCATGTGGTACAGCTTCGGCGATAAGTACCTAATCTATGAGTTTGGCAAATTGGGCACCTAACGGAACTCTATACTTACTCTATGCTAATCATAAATTATGTTTGTTTAAAAAACAGTAGCGCCGCCGCCACATGCAAAGTTAAGTTTTCCAAGTTATTATTAAAATCTTTTATTTCATTCATAAATTCTGCAATCATAATATTAATCTTTGATTACAAGTGCGGTAGAAGTGTCTACATAAAAATCTGAGGTATTTAACTCAATTCAACTCTGAAAATGTTGGTGATACACAGCATGATAGAAGAAGATGTACTTAAGTGTATTATGGTATAATTGATATATTTTTATGAAATCTAAACCCTTAAGTAGGTTTCGATATCATAATATATTATTCTACCTATAAAATTGCCTTGATATTAACGATATAAAGAGTTTATAGTTTCAATGGTAATTCAAACAGGTAACCAATGTTCAGTTTCACAAGTTTGAGATCCTTAGATCAGAGTTCAGACCATAGCCTAAAATCGTGACTCATTGCAACAATATGAACTGTCATTTATAATTATTATGATATTCCAATTAATTATTAATATCTACAAGCATGGCGGAGTGTAGGTGTGCGTATAATAATAATGTTGCATAAGCTATTAGATCTGTTTTGCTAATTCGATTTAAATCTCTGATGACTTTCGTTTTCAATTCGCTCATCTTGAATTTACGCAATAGCCTTGAGAGAAAGTGGTCTTTAATCTTAGATGGAATGAATATCAAGGTAAGATTTAAAAGGTCGTCTGCAATTTGGCCTGTGACGTCTACAAGTTTGACTGTGATCTCAACCTGGACGATAATGATGATGATGGCACCAAGATAAACGTTGATGGCAGCTGGCCGACCTCCTACGTAAAAAGATAATAGCAGATCTCGATAATGTCCTATTACTTAGAGATAGTCTTGCATCATCATACTTCTTAATTCATATCATACTATCATAGTAATATTATAAATGCGAAAGTGTGTTTGTTTGTTGATTTGTCCTTCAATCACGCTGCAACAGAGCAACAGAGCAACAGATTGACCTGATTCTTTACATGGGTATAGTTGATGACCTGGAGAGTGACAAGGGCTACTTTATATCCCGAAAAGTTAGGGAGTTCCCGTGGAATTAAAACAATATAGTTATTCCACGCAGACGAAGTCACGGGCATCAGCTATCTTTATCTATAAAAAAAATTATACAAATACTAATCATCAAAACACTACTAACTATTGAGTTTAATAGTGTACGTATCTACCTACATCGTAAATTTTTATCTTCGCAAAATATAAAATAAATTTGAAGGATCATAAAATAGGCCATCGTTGAGTGCCCACAGTGCTTTGTAACAATCACGACAAAACAATCGTTGTTATTTTAGTAGCGGGCAGTAAAACCACGGGCTAATATTCTGGACGTATCAAAACACAATTGGGATAAAGACTAATATATAGATGGAGCGAAACTGTAGCGGGGCTATAGCTACCAAAGATCTTGAAGCATCTCAGCAGACCAGAATTAGCCAGCATAGGTACAAGTAGTTAATTGCCTTGCAATCCAAATGAAAAAAATATTGTAATATGTATCTTATCAATCCATCAAGTCCGTTAGAGTAAATACTACGAGTGGGTGGTATAGATAAGAAAATAATTGAGTTCTTTACCTGTTTACTTTTATAGAGATTGACCGTTTCAAATTCTAGTAGCTCTATATCTTAAAATTACGAATTTTTAAAAGTTTTTTCCGAAAGTTTGTAAAGACATGAAATAAGATACAAATTCATAAGGTAACTGAAAGACATGTGTAAAATCTTAGTATACACATTTCTATCAAAAGCGATGATAAATACGCTTCGACTGCTGGGTGGAAAACCTACCGTACCTTGTAGAATTGTTCCAATATTGTTGACCTTTCTGCCAGCGATAGTATGAAGATTGAAGGTCAGTAAAAATGGCTTCACTAACACTTCGTTTGCGGTAATATTTTATGGATACTAGGCCATAAAACTATGAGTTAACTATATCAACTAGCTACGATAATAATCAGTTTCCTCTGCCTTGAGTTTTAGATCCTAATGTACTAAAATCCTAATGAAATTAAAGGTGACGATAATATTATGCTGAAATGACATTTTACATTTCGCGCCCTCTGCTTTCTCTACGGCTGAAGGGCGCCATATTGGAAACATAGAAAACCTTGAAATATATTTCATTATATATATTTTAATTTAGCAAGCAATTTAGTTTGTTTGTTATTTTATTTTTAATAAAAGCTATGTATTTTTATCTATTCATGGTATAGTGCACACTGTACAAGACTACACCTGAAAAACTTTCTTCTTTCGCTACATTCGATTAAAAAATACGTAGATATTATATGAAAAATTGGTTGTAATTTTGTCGTAACCCGTTTTATACTTTTGCGAATTCTCCATAAATTTGCAATCAATTTATTCGGAACCAAAATATAGTTGTAAATCTCGTAGGCTAGGTCATAAATTAACTTCGCTTATCTATATTACGTGCTAATTGTTTAGCATTCCAAGTTTTTTATTGTAATTTGACATACATTAATTTATATTCTAATAAAAATGATCTCATTTATCTGATTTAATTCGCCATAAAGGTAATATTTTCACCGTAACGGAACTATCAGATTTAATTATTGAAACTTTGAAACTGGGTATTTTTAATACATTTACACACAGACACACACACACACACACACACACACACACACACACACACCACACACACACACACACACACACACACACACACACACATACAAAACAATCAAACAAACACCACGCACATACACACACACACACTAAATATGTGTATATTTTGTATAAGTGTAAGTTGATCGTTCACTGTTGTAGTCTACTGTTAAGTTTTTATTGTTACCTACGATACAGGGAATCCTAGTGTGGAAATTACTGCCCCAGAGGTTTTATACAACACTATTGTGATTATTTTTCAAATAAATAAATGAAATGAAATGGAATACTCTGTCAAACGCGAACGCCGCAAAACATAATCATTACGAGTCTATCGATTGATCATTATTGATCATTGACAGATTAAACCATTTTTCTATCTATCTACAGATTACTACGTGTTACTAGGACTATTTTATTAACCGACTGTTTGCGCAAAAAGTTTACCACCGTCCACAAGGCTGACGATAAAACTCGTATATTTAAATAGGCTATTATGGGTTTTAGCGTTAACATTTTAAGACATAAATTAGCGTACAAGGTCCCATTTGTTATGAGTTGATGTAAACAGTTCATTCGTACCATTAGCGATTATTTCCAAAGTCCATGAATCACTCATTGTCTTAAAGATTTTGTTTTGTGTGTTTTTTGTGTTTTTCGTAACATTGCTTTGTGTTGTTTGCGTATGTTTTTAATAGACAGGTGTTGATTGGATGCGAATCTCGAACTAGTTTAATGGGTAACGTAAACGAGTGAAAATTGTGAACTGACTCATGGGAATGTGCTGTGTAGATTGTAGGTCAACTTAAGGCTTATATTTAACACTAGGTACTATGTTAAATATAAGCCTATAAGGATTAACAATAATAATAATACATTTCCATGGATCTTCACATTATTGGGAACAACAAATCCAGAGGAAGACCCATAACAAGATGGACGGCGTTGAAAAAATCTTACAGTTAATTGGAGACTACATCATGAAAGAAAGAAGTAAAGGATAGAGATGAGAGGAATGAAGACAATTCGTAAAGGAAGCCATACAACTCTTCACGTCACTACCATTCGGCGCCATATGAAGGGCTATTAGGCCTATTATACTGCACTTTTACTATTATACTACAAGGCCCTGTGGTAAGGATGGGCGTGGCCGTTAATTAGAGCGTCGCTTATTACACTGTAATAGGGATCAATGTAGGCAACCTTACTTCCTAAATCTTATTACACTACACTGATTCAAGTGTAAGGGAAAAGTGCAGTGTATTAGGCCTATATCTCCTTCGAGACTGCAACTTAAGCCCCGAATATTAAAAGTGCAAACTCACTACGGACCGGACTGGGCAGGCATTATCAGGCAATTTAGCAGGCCGCCTGATTTCCGCGATTCGTATATTTTATAACTGTAGTTTGTCAAATTTAGGATGCTTATTTTGCCAAGTTTGTTTTAGTACCTACTGCTTCAATATATGTCACTATTGTCCTTCACTATCTATACTAATATTATAAATGCGAAAGTTTGGATGGATGGATGTATGGATGGATGTTTGTTACTCAATCACGCCCCAACAGCTGAACGGATCTGGATAAATTTGGCACAGAGATTGATTATAGTCTGGAATAACACATATGCATTTTTATCCCGGAAAATTAAAGAGTTCCCGCGGGAACCTAAAAACCTCAATCCACACAGACGTCGCGGGCATTAGCTAGTTGCTAATACACCTCTCATCTGTTAAAATTGTTATCCTTACCCGCTGTCATAGGTGAGCGACAAATGCAACAACGCATCGCGACAGTATCAAACAGTAGCTGACTCTTCACGTAACATACGTTGTCACGTAGACATGTCTGTCATTTTTTATACGACTGCCTAAAAAAGGAGTATATCGTTTTCAGGGTTCATGTATGTATGTATATGTCACCGTAAGATTGTAAAAACCGTTAGATTATAATCTAACTCGCGTAATTGCAAACTGTCGAAAGATTACAATTTAACGCATTATTTTCCGGTAGATTGTAATCTGATAGGTATTTAAACCCTACTTGATTATTTATATCGAACCCTAACCTAACCTACAAGAAAGAGACAAGAAAACGTAAATACAACGAATATTTCGAAAATTGACATTCAGAACATTGAACGGTTCACAATCTTTCGACAGTTTACAATTTCGCGAGTTAGATTATAATCTAACGGTTTTTACAATCTTACGGTGACATATATATGTATGTATGCATGTGAGTTTGTATCTTCCATACCATAACTTCTATACGCCTGAACCGATTTTGATAAATGAGGTATCGTTAGAATTCCTACTTATTCCGGGTGACATAGGATAGTAAAATTTAAAAAAACATGATGGGGCGACCATGGTCCCGCATTCAAGACTAAAGTTGAAAAAAAAAATCGAAAATAAGATTATCGAACTATATAATCATCATCTTTATAATGATGAGTACATTCCAAAAATTAATTTAGATTTTTAACTTTTTACTTCGTTTTTTGGCAGGGCAGTCGTGTTTTTTAATTTTTTTAATTATGACTTGTTATGGCGTTGTATCGCTTCTGTCGCTCACCTAGGACAATTTGACAAACCATAAAAATTTACGAGTGTATCGCCACCCTAGGTACCTAAACGCGATTGAGTACAGCTTTTTTGATCGGATGTTCTCCAACCAAAGCTGTACTCAGTTGGCTTTACAAATCAGTAATCACCAGCCCTACAATTGATGACAATAATAGTAATCACATTGGTGGGTAATCACGATATATGACGTAGCAGATCGTGCTGCGATGCAGCCTTCACGGCACTCAGGCTATTACGAGATTCGATTTGACTAAATTACGGTGACATTGGACAGTATGCATTAGTCGTCGGTCGTTACCTTAAAATGGTAAGTTGGTTTCATCAAGGTTCTTCATGTGAACGCTTGGTTCATGTGAAAGGATTAGAAGTTATAGCTTTATGTTGTTTACTATTATAAAGATTGAGACCCACTTGCACGAGGACTCTTCAATTGATTTAGTTAAATAGTAGGTATAATGCTGTCCCTTTTTGGCAACTACAATATGCATTTGCCAAAAAGGCAATTACATTACAAAGGACTTGACCGGTGGAACTATGGCAGCTTGCCTAGGTGTCAAAAATCAATGTTCAGCAATGATTTCTTTATTATTGTAATTGTAATATTTCACTGTTTTCAGATAAAAAAGTTTCAGGAGTCTGAAGGCTCGGAAAACTGCAAAAATGAACAAAAAAGTTTCACCAAAAGACTGCTTTCCCACACTAGATGGCGCTATTTATTGTGTTGAGCGAGTCTAAAAAAATATTTTCAAGTATTATTTCTTCATTATTGTAATTGTTATATTTTATAGTTTTCAAATTAAAAAGTTTCAGGAGTCTGAAGGCTCTGACAACTGAGAAAAAAAAAGTTTCACCAAAAACTGCTTTCCCACACTAGATGGCGCTAGTTATTGTGGTGAGTCTAGAAAATATTTTTAAGTATTGCTCACTACTTTTGGTTAACAAGTTCAACTATTCGACCACAGATGGCAGCATATGCAATGTGAAAGGGCGTTCCTTTAAACGCAGTATTTCAAAATGCTTTGTTCGATCTATTAGTTTGAGACTTGTCAAAAAATAAAAATAATTATAAACAAAACATACATTTCCTTTTCATTACTATTTAATTTATCAAAAATAAATCATTCATCATATAATGACTAAGGTACTTAAATGGTATTCATGTAGGGTTACAAGATTATTATTAGGCATGGATATAATCAGTACGGTTTCCGCAGGGGCAGGTCCACCGTAGACGCCATACTACGCGTGAGGGCCCTAGCGGAGAGTGCGGTGTCCCGGGGCGAGGTGTTGGTGGCGGTGTCGCTCGACATCGCGAACGCCTTCAACACCTTGCCCTGGAGCTGCATTCGGGAAGCGCTGAGGTACCACGAGGTTCCTCTGTACCTCGAGAGGATCGTGGCCGCCTACCTCTCCGGGCGATCGGTCGGGTATCCGACCAGCTCGGACTGGTCGGAGAGGACGATGTCGTGCGGTGTTCCACAGGGTTCGGTTCTCGGGCCCCTCCTGTGGAACGTCGGGTAAGTCCGAGGCCCTGTGCTTTCACGGGCCTCGGAGGGCGCCTCCCGCCCGGTCCGAGTTGGTGGTGGGTGGTGTGTCCATCGGCGTCGAGCGTACGATGAAGTACCTGGGACTCGTCCTCGACAGCCGGTGGACATTCGAGGAGCACTTTCGGCGTCTCGTCCCGAAGCTCGTGGGAGCTGCTGGAGCCCTGAGTCGGCTCCTGCCAAACCTGGGCGGACCGAGCTCGCGGTGTCGGCGCCTGTACACGGGCGTCGTGCGGTCCATGGCGCTCTACGGAGCGCCTGTCTGGTCGGACACTCTGACCGCCCAAACTCGGGCCCTGCTGCGGAGACCGCAGAGGGTCATGGCGGTCAGAGTGATACGGGGTTACCGGACCGTATCGCACGAGGCGGCCTGTGTGCTGGCGGGGACGCCGCCATGGGACCTAGACGCCGAAGTGCTCGCGGCGGCGTATTGGCGTAGGGTGGATGCCCGCATCCGAGGGGAACACCCTACGCCGGCGCAGGATCGCGCCTGGCGGCGGCTGGCGGAGGCCAATCTCGCCGCTCATTAGCGGGACCGACTTCTGGCGCCGACTGCCGGCAGGCGGACGATCGAGGCGATCCGGCCCGTCCTGGAGCTCTGGACCGGCCGGACGCACGGGGCCCTCTCCTTCCGCCTCGTGCAGGTTCTCTCGGGGCACGGCTGCTTCGGGAGATACCTGTGCGGGGTGGCGAGACGGGAGCCCAGCGAGGTGTGCCACGAGTGCGGCCACGCGGAGGACACGGCTCAGCATACGCTGGAGTCGTGCGCCGAGTGGGCGCCCCAGCGCGCCGCACTCGCGGCAGTGGTGGGGCCGGACCTCTCGCTGCCCGCCGTCGTCCGAGCCATGGTGGGCAGCGAAGAGTCCTGGGACGCCGTCGCCTCCTTCTGCGAGGAGGTGATGTCCCAGAAGGAGGCGGCGGAACGGCTGCGTGAGGCTGCTGCCGACGCAGACCCTCTCCGCCGCCGAAGGGCCGGGCGCAGGAGGCGCGCGCAAGACCGGCGCCTCCCACCCTGACGGGAGCTCCGGGCGGCCAGCCCGTCGTCGTCGTCGTCGTTTTCGTCGTCGTCGTCGTCGTTGTCGCCCGTTGAGCCTCAGTCGCGGAGGAACATGAGGGGGAGTCGGGGCAGCATGCCCCCCGCAGGAGGGTCCGCTTGGGCGGACGTCGCTGGCTGGGTCGCGGATGATTGCGTGTTCCCGTAACCCAGCCTTAAGGCGATGCGCAGGAGCGCCGCTGGGTTTTAGTGGGTATTCTGGAGTGCCAGTGAGTCCCACATACCCTCTCGGAAGCACCGCAGTTTCACACTGCCTGCTGCCGAGAGGGATGCCTAAACGCATTTCCCAGCGATAAAAAAAAAAAAAAAAAAAAAAAAAAAGGCATGGATATAATGGAACGTCAAAATGGAGTAGTGCTTAAAGAGGAAAGCGGACGCTCAATATTTAAACAATAAACGTCCTGTTTTTTTTTTGTCATTTGAACCCTGACCTTATTTTAATAATAAATCCATAATAATTTCGTTTTGAATTTTTAAACCTTACTGTTAAAACGGAAATCCTGTGCATTGTCCGGAATCGGACGGCAATTACTGGTCATGTCCTTTGCATTACAAAAGTTAACTAAATCAGTTTTAATGTCCTTGTGCAAGCGGCCCTGAGTATTTTATTACCAAACAACATAAATAGTAAAAAGAAAATCATTGAAACAAATGTTAACAAAAAAATTTAGTGTAGGTGTTAAGCACAAACTATGTAAGGAAAAATAAAAGTTATTTTATTTTATTTTTACAAACTGATATCTAATTTTCATCCTTCTCATGATTTCGCAATTTTTATCGAATATGTTAAAAAATTGGACATACTTAATAAAAATTATATTATGGGAATCGAAGGTATGTCCTCTTGCTTTAGAAAAAATATCTATGCCAGTGATCGTGTTTTTTCAATGATAAAATAAATTTTAAACATATTGCAGTCTGCCATCGAGATAAAAGTGCAGGTGCTTTTACTTGATTAAGTGAAATCTATCCATGGAATCGATTCAGATTTATTTATAGACACCACAAATAAAAGTGAGTTAAATAAAACATATCAGAAAACAACTTAATCGCCTGAGTTCGGCCCGATAAATCGTATTTATTATTGTAATTAACTTTAACTGATCACTTTTACGTTTTAATTATGTTAATCGGTGTTAAATTTTAATAGCATATATAATTGCAACATTTTCAACTAAGACCCTTGCAGACGACAGTTTTTTGTATTCTCGCTCAAACTCGGGAATAATACTGAGACGCACTGAAGCGCTGTTGTCTGAAATCATTGATGTAGAATTTTAGTACCTGAAATGTAATAATGTAAAAATAATACCATAAATTCAGGCAATCACACCCATGAAAATTGTACTCAGCAATGATTGATGCGGTTTTTCGGAAATTTGCTGGGATGAAAAATACCTTCTTTCGCGGGATGTAACCTATACTTATAGCAAATTTCATCAACATCGGTTGAAAAGATTGGCCGTTAAAGCGTTGTAGACAGACAGACACACTTTCGCTATTATAATATTAATATGGATGCGACTGCTACGTTTTCACGGCACATTTGTTCAAACTATTATGACGAAAGATATATAGGCTACCTGGGAAATAATAGAGTTCCCGCGGTAATCAAAAAAGCTTAATCCTCGAAGCGAACGGAGTCGCGAGCATAAACAAAAAGGGTATAAATAAATCTATACTAATATTATAAATGCGAAAGTTTCGATGGATGTATGGATGTTTAGATGTTTGTTACTCAATCACGCCCCAACGGCTTAACGGATGAAATTTGGCACAGAGATAGATTATAGTCTGGAATAACACATAGCCTACTTTTTATCCCGGAAAATTAAAGGGGAAACGGGAACCGAAAAAGATCCATCCACGCGGACGAAGTCGCGGGCATCCGCTAGTCTCTTATAAATATTAATATTTTTAACTTTAAACCGATATAATTTACACTTTTACAACATAATGAGCTACCTGTTTTAAGTTTTTATCACCGTGTCATTCCAACCAATTACGGGGGACATTTTTATGCGTTTAGCGTATCTCGTCTCTAAATTTCTCTCGAGTTTTATGATGCACCCGTTTTGATTAAACACTCTTGATAATAAAGAGACAAGTTTTGTAATTGGCACCTTTTTAAGGATTTAGTCGAATGCAGAATGCCTTAGGCACAACGCGTACCCGTAGAGTAGAAAGAAGCCGAGAGGAGGTCTGTCTTACGGCCGATTTTTCTATCTCTGAATCTCTACATCAAATATCGTCGGTTCAACGTTAACCGGATATGGAGAAATCGGCCGAAGACGTACGCCTAAGTGTCGCATGGGGTACCTAATGGAATAATATTTTTATTGTTGTATGAAAATAATTTTGTAGGTAAGTAATTCTAGTATTGGGTGTTTGACAAATAGTCAAATTAGCAACTTTTTTCAAACGTCAACCTTTTTTTGGGATTTTGTATGAAATACTGAATTGTGACGTCATGAAAATTAGACGCACTTTTTTTACTTTACTCAATAATTTAAAATATTTATCTTACTATAATATTATAAATGCGAAATTTTGGATAGATGTATGATATAAAAACCTCAAACCACACAGACGAAGTCGCGGGCATTCGCTAGTTCAACATAAAACTAACAGGGGACATGGATATTACCACAGAATAGATAATGTATTACGACTTTTGGGAGATCCTCTATATAATAATCAGTAAAATAAATATTAATTTGACTAGTAGTCAAATACCCAATTACCAACCAAGCTAAGACTCACATTCTCACATTTATTTGTTACTAGATGATGCCTGTGAATTCGTTCGCGTGGATTAAGTTTTTGATTCCCACGAGAACTCCTTGATTTCCCGGGACAAAAAGTAGCCTATGTCCTTTCCCGAAATACAACCTATTCCTGTACCAAATTTCATCAAAATCGGTTGAACGGTTGGGCCGTGAAAGTGTAGCATAAACAGATAGACAGACAGACAGAAACACTTTCGCATATATAATATTAGTATGGATCCGACCAAAGAAGTTTTTCCCAGGGTCAGCTCTGATTAAACCTGATCGAGTAACAATACCATTTTCACTTATCTGCAGGATACATGCCCAATTACTCATTAAAGCTATCAAAATATAATATATCATAGGTTAAGAGTTGCCGGGAGAATTTGGCTACTAAGTAATAAGGTGTAAATGGAAAAAGCACCGCTACCATAAATCATTAATCGGTCTGCATTCAATTAGTTCGCTTTATTTATGGCTTCCTCAATGCCATTGAGACCAGGCGCCTATGTGCATACAGAGGCATTCTTATAATTTTCGAGTGAGCGCTGTGATCTTAAAGTTGGAGGTCCCGGGTTCGGTCCCCGGCAGTGTCAGTTTGAGAATTTGTAATTTCTGTTTTTTTCTGTTATGGTCTGATGAGAGGCTTTGGCCGTGGGTAGTTACCACCCTACTGCGTGCAGCCAAATGATTTATTGTTCGATGCCACGTAGAAACCGCTACCTAAAACTGCATTTGCATCATCACTTACCACCTGGTGAAATCTCACTCAACGGCTAACTTGTAGTTGAAAAAAGATCCTAAACCAAACAAAGCCTAGTTTTTGCACCGTGATAGACAAGTTATTTCTAACCCAAAATAAAGTCAGTGGGTACGTAGGTAATTTCCACTAAAAATAGATAAATCAATTACTCTTTTTGTTAACTAATTACTGAAGGAAACCAATAATTACGGGCACATTGCACTGCGAAGACCTTGAGAGCCACGGTCACATCAATGCCATATTAAAGTTATCATATATTAGTGACTGCCCGCGGCTTCACTGCAGCGAGAATTTCGAAAAATCCGCCCTTATTCCGTGACTTTATTAAAACTTAAACTTCTGTGCAAAGTCTCAAAATTTTAAGTCCAAAGATTTGGGCTGAATCAGTCAATGAGTGAGTGACTCTTATTTTTATTGTACGAGATCAAGCATCAGGAAGGTCAGCAACATCAGTCGTGCCGTAAAATTTTACGAGGAGAGGTTACCTCAGCTTATTAAATTGATCAGGGGGTACTATACTATTGTTTAAAATTATTTTAATGTTATTGACGCTCATGTTTCAGAATTTTAAGGATTATTTTAGGGACTTTAACTTAATATGAAATACGTCGACAAAGGTAAATTGCTTATCTTTCTAATAGAAATCAGGTGCATTCCAACTTCCCTATAAAGTAAGGCGAAATTTTAAATTATCTCGAGGGAAACGACCTGAAGAAACGACCCTCAGCGAAAAGCTAAATTCTCATATTTTTTACACTCTCAATCTTATTCTTCTTATATATATAAAAATAAATTACTGTTTGTCTCGCTAAAACTCGAGAACGGCTGGACTGATTTAGATGGAATTTCTTGTGTGTTTGATTGGATCCAGGGCTGGTATATTCATAATTGGGCCTGATAGGGGGCGCTGCAATTAGGTTATAGGTTCAGGACAGGACAACGTCTGCCGGGCCCACTAGTAAAATTCTATATCTAAAAAATATCAGACTCGTATCCTTGACGAAATACTCATAACTTGTGCCATAGAAGTGGCTATAAAAATGTTAGCTGTTACGCGGTTTTCTATGCAAATCACGATTATTTTAATTGATATGGCCTTTGCTTTCAACTTGCATGCGCTCAAAATTATTAATAAACGAGAAATATTTTGAATGAAGAGCTTGTGGAAAATTCTGGGTTGAGAGAAGAAACTAAGTAAAATTGAAATTTACCAAGGTGCAAGTGTAGATTACTGTTTTATCAAAATAATTTCCTATTTGACAAAAGACGTGAATTAATATAAACTGCATTCAGAACCAGGACGTACCACAATATTATAAGCGTTACACTTCATCTTCATCATCCTCAACCGATAGACGTCCACTGCTGGACGTAGGCCTCTTGCAAGGATTTCCACCAGGCACGGTCTTGCGCCACAGTTTATCAAATTAAGTATGCATTCGAAACCTGTTACTTATTGTCTTCTTTAGAGGTGGTCATAATCGTACTTGTGTCGTAAATTAACAGTTGAGGCTTTATTTTAAAAAAAACTAATTTTGGCACATTGCATCCCCGATGGTGGCTAAAGCACGAGGTTGAAATTCTCACGAGTAACCCATCCCTAAGCATAAAAAAATTTACTCCACCTCATTTTTATCCCAAATAACTGGAGTAATAATAATAGAGACAGACTTTTTTTACATTTAAACGATAGTGGGCTTTTGTAAACACACTTTGAATGATTGAATATACTTTTATTGTACACCACAATGGAAATTGTACATTAATAAAATATAGCAAACTTAGCTAAAAACAAAGTAAATATACAATTTGACACTTTATGAATTTTCCCACCACATCCTGGCCTTTTCCAAATCTCCATATTAATAGCCTCCCGAACCGGCCACTAATTAGCGAACAGGACTGTTATGTGATTTATTTATCATATTTGTTATCAATCATTTTTATTATTTTGATACCCATCATTACGAATGAATGTCTCAGAGATCAGTGATTATATTAATTAGGAATTCGTCACAGCGTCGCGACGGATCATTCAATACTATAATAGTATTAGGTCATATTCATACTAACGACATCTTGCTCAAATAAATGTTTCTCATCATTTTTTATAAGTTGCACATACTAGAATGACTTCTAATCAACACAACGAAAAATCTTTTTTACGACTGACAGTAACGGGGCATAAAATTGCGTTATATAATTTTAAATTGATGGTGACACGGACACCGCGTTTTTGACGCACTGATGAGCACTACTCTCTTAGCGTGGGAGGTCCTGGGTTCAATCTCCGGCAAGTTAGCCCACTTCCATCTTAGACTGCATCATCGCTTACCACCAGCATAAAAACAAACAACATTAGCTGGTCGCAGTCAGCGCATCGATTACAGGCTCTTGAATAAGTACCCCGGACGCGTTCGAAACTAGGCATATTCCGAAAAAGCACGTAAAAAAATAACCGGTTAAATAATATATTTGTACGAGTATAATAAATATCATTCGCGATAGTTCAAATGATTATGGAACCCTATTCCAGACTCAGACAAAAGATTTTTAAAAGCAAAAAGTCTCTAGTATGATCTGACACATAAATAAGAACTAGTTGTACTATATACATGACATATTTCTAGTGGAAAATAGAGTGATTTGCATTTAATTGTCATCAGGTGTGTAAACTAGCGGCACGCTATGATGGCCGGTTTGACGTTTGTCCGCTCATGAAGTTCCGTATTAATTGATAACGACTTTGAAGGAAATAATTGTATTACTTTATTGACGATAGTGATGTGCAGAGATTCATAAATTTTATTGAATGTAGTTTTAGGTTTAGGACTCAAAATTTATTTATTAAATTGATTTCTTAAATGTATACAAGTGTAGAAAAATCAGTTTGCACCATTTAAGGGGTGAATGTACTTGTGAATATGAACAATTTTCACTATGTGGACAAACCTCTGAAATCGCAAAAAAATATCAATAAATTTTTAAAAATGGAATCTAATACGATCGTCACATAGGATCGCTGGCTAGCACAACTACTACCTCCGGCAAACTCGCGTCAATGCTCAATGCAAAACAAAGCAGTTTCGAATTGACGTTGCTTCGAAAAGTATAAACTGTCAGTGCAATGCGATTGTGATATAGTTTTGACCTGGCTTTGGATTTCAAATATTGATACTGCATTACTGTTGACCCTTGCTCGTTAATTTGGACTCTGTTCAAGCCCTTTGTTGTGGATTTCGTCGATATGACCGAACGTACGCAGAGAACTGTTCTAAATAGTCAGACACGTGAGTTCGTAATACGCCTTCGTAACTATTTCGATCGTGAAGCTCAAAATGGAGGGCCAATTTTACCTATAACGTCAGTGGTTGAACGCGTAGCTGATGCGCTTAATATTGGACAACGAACTGTTAGACGGATAACTAAAAAAAAATATGGCGAGACTGGCACAGAAGAAAATAAACTTCACACACCAAAAAAGAGAAAACGAGCAAAACCAGTCGTAGGCATCGATAGCTTTGATGCCGATGCTATCCGAAGACATGTTTACGGCTACTATTTACAGAAGGAGTATCCAACAAGAAAAAAGTTGGTGCATTCACTGAAGGAAGCTGGATTATTCTTCGGTGGGGAAAGTTCTTTAACGAAGATTTTGAAGACCATTGGATTTCGATACAAAAAATGTAACAAACGCAAAATATTGATGGAAAGATTTGATATAGCGATGGCAAGGTATACTTTTTTACGGCAAGTGAAAGAAATCAAAAATTGGCAAAATGTTGTGTTCTTGGATGAAACATGGCTTAATGCTAACCATACTGTAGGCCGTTCTTGGAACGATGACACAGCAGCATCTACTTCCAAAGTTCCTGTAGGAAAAGGATCGCGACTTATAATTTGTCACGCCGGAACCATCAACGGGTTTGTCGAAGGTTCTCTCATGGCTTTTGCGTCAAAAACCACTGGAGACTATCATGAAGACATGAATGGAGAAAAGTTTACTGAATGGTTTACCTCAATGTTGTGTAGCCTCCCTGAACCATCTATTATAATTATGGACAACGCCCCATACCACTCGATGCAAATTGACAAGCCACCTGCCCAATCCCAAAAGAAAGCTGATATCGTCGCATGGCTTCGTAAAAATGGCGTAGATGCAAACATGAATATGTTAAAAGCGGAATTAGTACGTCTTTTAAAAGAAAACAAACCAACCAAGATCCGATACGTCATTGACGAAATAGCATTAGAACATGGGCACAGAGTTATACGGTTACCGCCTTACCATTGTGAGTATAATGCGATTGAGTTGGTGTGGGCTCAAATTAAGGGATATGCTGCAAGACACAATACAGAACCCCCATTTACCACAAAAAAAATGCTAAAATTATTAGAAGAAGCTTGTGAACATGTGACTAAAGGAGACTGGGAAAAGGTTGTGAATAGAACTGTTAAATTAATAAGGGAAGATTATGAAAGAGATGTGAAAATAGATAATATTATAGAAAACGAACATATAATTTGTTGGAGAACAATCCAGAAGTAGGTATTATAATAAAACACTTTTAATATATTTGTACTCTAACCACGAGAGATTTAATGTAATTAGTTAATTTATAAAACTCAGTTAAACAATACTATAGTATCAAATCATTTGACCAGGCTGCAGTTACTACCGCAGCTCGTAAACAAGGTAACGATCTAAACACCGAAGGTATTCAATAATCGTTTGAGTCTCGGTGGAGACTGCCTACCGATGGTAAAACATTCGTATTTATACAAGTTATTCCAATATGGCGTCGGGAACGAACTGACGAGTGAAATACATCGAAAGAGTCAAATATCAGTACAATCGAACCTTCATCAATAAATTAATTAACAATCTTTTAACTTTTGTAACAATTAATTTCAACTGTAAACGCAAAGCTGACAGTTCGGCCGTCCTGAGAACAACACGTCCTCGTGTTTATGTCATATCACGGGCGTTTATGCCCCAAATCATATAAATCATGATCAGACGTTTTTGCCTGGGGCGTTCTTGCCCATAATTACTAATAATAATTACTTGTAACACACTAATCAAACTGCTGAACTTCCAGTCTTATCAAACATACATAAACTATTCTCAAGAAATTGAAAATTGATACAACTAACCTCATTCGTTGTACTTTTCAAAATCTGACACACTTTATGAACTTTTAGCACAAACATATTTAAAACATCTAAGGTTACAGCCACTAATCTCAAAAACTTATCATCACATATAATATGAATACTTTCACAACTGCGAATCTACCACTGGTTCGGACTGCCACGTCCTAGCGAGAAGAACCAGCAAGAAACTCGGTGGCGTCTAACATCGAAAATAATTTTGACACAGCTAGTGTTGACGCCGCAACCGTTGAACAACGAAGGTACCGTTGCTCGGAAAAATACAAAATGGCGGTCGTCAACATCGTTGTTCAATCAAATAATAAATATGACAATTCGTTAATAAAGTAATTTGTGTTAGGCACGTAATAATTATCAGATATCCGCTTACAGATTCGGCCATCCGTTATTAAATGTGTCCTCACATCCATGTAACGATTTAAGTTATTTTTCATAAAAACAAAAAATATGTGATGACAATTACAACAACATAGGACACCTTTGTCCCATAAATGTAACGATAATAATAATAAGCTTATATTAATAATTAGCTTTAAATAGCAATATTTTGCTGACGCCTTTGTCTTGCACTCAATAAGAAGGAACACCTTTGTCCACAGGAATAAATAAAACTATTAGTTTTATTTACTTCTGTACTTTTGAGACACTTTTGTCCAACAGAAATAAACAAAACCAATAATTCAGGACACTTTTGTCCAACACACAAATAAATCTACTCTTTTGAAACGCATGGAAATATATAACACTGTACTTGAGTACCTTTATCATGAAATTATGACATTTTTATTATGAAGTTACGACACTGTAATTTGTAAATAACATTAAATGTTGTATGACTAGGTACCTGGATAACTTTTTTTTTTTAATTTTAATGACATCAATGTAAAGGACATTGTTCCGTCCCCATACGAAGTTTGCCTAAGAACCAACAGTCTTTAATATTGATTACTGGGTTCAAATAAATACCTTTTTATACTTGAGAGCAGATTAAAACAACGGACGCTTGCTAAAAAATGACTTATCTTGAGGTTATTTCAATTTTCACAATCAATCTGCTTGGACAAATAAATACCATCTTTATCCAATTGTAATAGAGCTGTAATGTTTCTTACGATACGGATCTAGCGCTCAAGCGGTGGTATTGCATATTATTTTAACCTGTAAGTTATTGATCTGTGGTTAATAATCGAGAAACGGAAACGTATAGTATCAATTTAATACCCATTTATTTATTTTGTAATTAATTTGAAGTGTCCGTTGAATTATAATATTTGAAATAAAGGTTATAAAATAAGCTAAGAATTACTGTATATTTCAAACACGTGTTGATTCTTAGGCGAACTTCGTCAATGACCTTTATATTAATATTGTTTTGTACAATATTGATCTGACTTTCGTAAGCGCTTTTGTAATTCTCACTTCTGTGCTTTGGTGACACTTTTGTCGTCCAAGCAAGGACACCTTTACCCAACAAAAATAAATAAAACCAATAACGCTTTTGTGACACCTTTGTCATCTAAGCAATAATTCAGGACACCTTTGCCCAACAGAAATAAATAAAATTAATAACGCTTTTCCGACACCTTTGTCCTGAAACATAATTAAAAAAAACACAGTCTTCACATGACACCTTTGTCATGTTAAGATAAATTAGGTTAATATATTATAACAGTCCGATTCCTCCTCACTCAGTCTGTCCTGATAGTGTCGTGAAAAATGTAACCATGTCTTGTGTATAATCAAGCTGAACGTTTGAATATTTTAACAGAAACACAGCACGGTTTAGGAGAAATAGGTCAGCTACTATTGCTATATTTCAGTTAATAACCAATGACCAGTTAATACTGAGAAAACGAAGATTATTGCGTTTAAAACTTCACAAGAAAAACACCTATAAAAATTCAATACAATAATGTTATAATTAAGGAAGTCAACACTATTAAATAGACTTCCACTGCAATTGGAAATACCACATTAATAACCTATGCAATTGATTAGAAAACATATGATGGATATGTGTCGTCTGTACTCAATAGCTTCCAAAAAAGAACATACGTGTTATATGTAGGGAACATTTCCTGGACCCCATGTTTAAGGCACTTAAGATATTTATTTATCCTATATTTACATTAAAGAAATTTGCATCTTTGTCAAAAAAAACTACTTCGAATATTGTGAAACTCATGGCCAGGCTCTACAAAGGCTTAGAAATAGGTTACTTGTACCTAGCATAAAGCTAGTTATGTATAAAGTAAATGCATCTTGTAGGGCGATTTCAATATAAACTTCAAAAGACTGTCAAAGATATTACCCTGTCTTAATTTAAACAATTTCCTTGTTAATGAATTTATTTTTAATTTTACTGAATGTTAATATGTATTCTTGTGCTTGTATAAACAGCTAATATTTATTGTGTTAAAATAATAATTTAATAATAGTTTAATATAATGTAATATTGTATAATAATAATTTAATAATAGTTTAATATATTGTAATATTGTATAAACTAGATTTCTCTATAATTGATTATTAAAGCTAGTTATTATCAGGCATAGACTTAAAATACGGAATATATAATAAGAATGCATTTGAAGTGAGTTAATAATATTGCATGCCATTCGATGTCAGATTGTATTACACCGTATTATTATATAACATTATATAAAGCAAATAAATGAATAGAATTCAATTGACCAAGCTAGTTACAGAATCCATTGACAAAGATCAAGGCATTACTGTAGATAGATTGCACACATGAAAATACAAGGTAAAGTTAGCTGTAAACTAGTTATGCAAAGGCGGCCTTATTGCTTACTGAGCAATCTCTACCAGGCAACCTTTGGTGAGACGTTCGAATAAGATACGTAGGGTAGTGTGGCAGAATACAATACAAGTTATAATAAGTAAGAACATAATATAAAAAATATAATAGACGTATTGCATATATACATTACATGTAAATAAAATATAGACAACAATAATAATATTACACATAAACATACACAAATTACACATATATAAATAAAATTAAAAACGCATCGTAACGAATTACGATAGAAGTATAATTTATGTATTATGGCACGACTTGGTTAAGGAAATATTCTTTGAGACAATTTTTAAAAAGTAGGCAAAGATTTGGAGTTTCTAATATTTTTGTGAAGAGATTCCCATAAGTGCACAGCATACACCGTGTACGATTTTCTGTAAAATTTTGTACGATGGCTAGGAGTTTTGAGTTTATTATCCATGGTAGAACGCAGCTGCATATGGCGAACGGCATCGAGAAACTTGAAACGTTCTTTATAATAGCTGGGAATATGAGGAGCATATAGGATCGAGAATAGTAAAGAAAGAACATAAAAATTTCGAAGCAACCTAATTGGAAGCCAATCGAGACGAGCACGATACGCACTAACGTGATCAAATTTTCTCAATCCATAGATGAGTCGAATACACATGTTTTGTAAGCGCTCAAGCTTGTTTAATAACTCCTCAGTGAGATCCGTGTAACTGCTATCGGCATAGTCCAGTATAGGTAAAAGGAGTGTTTCAGCTAAGGATATCTTAGTTTTGACTGGAAGGAGATCCTTCCAGCGTTTCAGGGAGCCGATAGCCAGCAAAGAGACGTCGGCTAACGTGGTTAACTTGCAGTCTCCAGGAGAAAGAGTATTACTGTAGGTATTATATCAGACTATACAATCTGATAATGTAATAATTTATCAGTAATTTTTTTTGGGAATAAAATTAGACCAACATTGTGATTGGACATCATAATAGTGGCATTTGTACTAGATCAAATAGATTCATAAGCTGGTGCTGCGTACCATGGTTACATTATGTCGAACCTTCGATGCAGAATTGTCATATGGGAGATCCTGGATTGGTATAAATAAATTAGTGTTATTGTAAAAAGGTGTGTGTTTAATAATATTGTTTGAGGTCCTAATTTAATAATAAATTCGATCCTTTTGAGGTTAGGTTTTATCTCTTAAAAATCAATTAGGTACCCGTAATACAATACGTATAATAGGTAATAGGCGTTTCCCCAAACGCTCTAAATAGGAGGCAGACTTCTTAATCAATAGGCAATCACCTTTAATATTAAATTTTAAGGTATAGTTTTATAAAAACAACATTTCATCAACATAACCTCTAATAACTATCATGAAGTTCTTAATAATACATAAAAAGCAGATTTTACGGATTTAGGACTCTGACTGGTGCTCAATGTATTATGGCGAATTGCCGTATTTTGTAGTTTCATGTTATCAAAATAAATAACAATCTCGTTCAAAATAGAAAAATAAATACTTTTATTTTTATAATCGACGAATCCTATTTAATCAGATAATTTCATTGATTCTTGATTATTGTCATCATGCCTACTCGTTTACTTTATGCAACCGCATAGTCGTTATTTTGTGCGAGTCAGGAGTAATGGACTTTAATGCTTGGACTAAAAATTTAAGTAAATCAAGACCATCTGTACCCTCATTATTGAGTGTAAGGATGTCACCTCTGGAATTCCGGATGTCGACCTCGTCGGTAGCACGGCACAGGGGCATACGTAACCGGTGGCTGCTCTGGCAACACCTGTCGTCACGCGGCTGGCCGTGCTGGTGATGCCCGGAGCGCCCTCTGAGCGCTGCCCGGAGCGCCCGCAAGACGCGCAGATCGAAGGGCCCCCGAAGCGCCCGCGAGGTCCGCCGGCGAAGCGCCCGCGAGGTCCGAGGGCGAAGCGCCCGCGAGGTCCGAGGGCGAAGCGCCCGCGAGGTCCGCAGGCGAAGCGCCCGCGAGGTCCGCAGGCGAAGCGCCCGCGAGGTCCGCAGGCGAAGCGCCCGCGAGGTCCGCAGGCGAAGCGCCCGCGAGGTCCGCAGGCGAAGCGCCCGCGAGGTCCGCAGGCGAAGCGCCCGCGAGGTCCGCCGGCGAAGCGCCCGCGAGGTCCGCCGGCGAAGCGCCCGCGAGGTCCGCCGGCGAAGCGCCCGCGAGGTCCGCAGGCGAAGCGCCCCTCGAGGCGCTGCTCGGAGCGAGAGAACGGGCTGTGCAGAGCCCGCCTTGGCGCAGCGTACGTCACATGAAACAAAATAAGAAACCATGAACATTTCCGTTCGGTCTTTCTAATTATTGATGGGTCTGATTACTTAGCAATTAATCCGTATTCCTGTATTACAGCCAGCGGTAAAAATAATATTTTTAAATTACCCACTATTAATATTATTTAAAAAAAATAACAAAACGGATGTGCAGAACGCAAAGGAAAATCAAGGCAACGTGAATCATATCCCACTTCTGAACTGTTGGAGAACAATCCAGAAGTAGGTATTATAATAAAACACTTTTAATATATTTGTACTCTAACCACGAGAGATTTAATGTAATTAGTTAATTTATAAAACTCAGTTAAACAATACTATAGTATCAAATCATTTGACCAGGCTGCAGTTACTACCGCAGCTCGTAAACAAGGTAACGATCTAAACACCGAAGGTATTCAATAATCGTTTGAGTCTCGGTGGAGACTGCCTACCGATGGTAAAACATTCGTATTTATACAAGTTATTCCAATATGGCGTCGGGAACGAACTGACGAGTGAAATACATCGAAAGAGTCAAATATCAGTACAATCGAACCTTCATCAATAAATTAATTAACAATCTTTTAACTTTTGTAACAATTAATTTCAACTGTAAACGCAAAGCTGACAAATTATTAATGTATGTGATGATAGCAGTGACGACAGTGAAAATAGTAGTATGGACGAATCTGATTAATTATGGCCTTTTGTGGCACCTTTTTTGGTATCTTTTGTATTCATATGTTTCTTGTGTGCATATAAAGTATGTATATTCATTTTCGTTCAAATATTCAGTTCGTTCAAATAAATTAAATAAACATATACATTTTTGTTTTATTAAACCTATTTAATCAGGTACAAAAACAAAACTTAATTGTTTTTTGTTCGAGAATAAATTGACATTCCACATCACTATTGTAATGTGTCAAACCGGCCATCATAGCGTGCCGCTAGAGTAGTGACGATTTGCATCTATACACAATGACACTGCATTTTATTCGCGTCATTTCCGGATAATGTGCATAAAAAACCGATCAAGTGCGAGTCAGACCCGACTAACGCGAGTTCCGTAGCTTCTGTGGAAGTGTTTTGATCTGTTGGTTTATCCTTTAATCACGCCGCATCAGAGCTAAGGATTCACCAGATTTTTTGCAAAGGTATCTACAGTTGAGGATCTGGAGAGGGACAAAGGCTTTTTATTCCGGTAAATCAAAGAATTCCCTCAGGATTTTAATAACTAAATCCACGTGGATAAAGACGCGGGCAGCAGACTTTCTAAACATTCTTTTGCATTCTTTTCTTATTACATTTTTGTACGGAACCCTACAAACGACATTGCTATATTTACTATAATACGAGGATCTGGATCAATTAATACATCCTGTGCTAACAAGTTCTCTTTATATGGAAAGTATTATGTTTAATCATCGAATAATGCACTAGATTTCCACGTGTGTATGTAATACAATGTTTACAAAATTAAAGCAACTTCAAACTTACGTACTTACTTAATTTTGGATTTTTTGTCAGTCGTGACTTAAATTTAAAAAAAAATTTTTAATTTTTATTAAAATAATCCGCGGGAATTGAAAAACTTAGTCTACCTTAATCTAATCTTAAGTATCGGACGAAGTCGCGGGCATCATCTAGTCAGAATATAAATCTATCTCTCATTCATATCAGCCAAGATCAGTTATTGTGGCTTACTGGAGTAACAAACATACAAACTTACAAACATCCAAACTTTCATATATCTTTAATAACCTGTGCACCAACCCACCAAGCATGCCGAACGACCAAATCGGATGAACCAGGATATCCAAACACGTCACAATTAATGATCAATTTGGATAAAAAATAAATTTCAATATTCTCATTACATCGGAACCAGTTGTGGACAAGTTTAACAATGTACAACGAGCTACTGTGGGAACTGGGTCGAAGTTTTTTTTTTTTTGACACGGTGGCACTGGCGCCGGCTGGAGCTATTTTGTGGAACAAGTGATGATGGCTAAGTGTGTAATTTCTTTTATCAATTAGGATTCGAGAAAAGAATAAAATTTTGGAAATTGCACCGCTTCGTAGAATCCGAAGTTTCAAAATAAAGAAAAAACCCTAAATTTTAATAACTTTTAAGCTTGCCTTTATATTCTCTTCTAAATATAGATACTTTTTGGTTACTTTAAGCTAATATTTAGATACCTGAGTACAATTAAGTAAAACTGTGTCCTAGTTAAAAAGATACTGGTGATTTTCTGAAAGATCGGATTAAATTGCTATAAATAAACAGAAATCTTTGAAAACTAAAATATTTTATTTCGCATTGTATCGGTTTATGAAGTGACTTAA
This sequence comes from Erebia palarica, assembly GCA_964035005.1. Lineage (NCBI taxonomy): Eukaryota > Metazoa > Arthropoda > Insecta > Lepidoptera > Nymphalidae > Erebia > Erebia palarica. The sequence continues at coordinate 30,194,843 of OZ035990.1, forward strand.
AAAATGACGAGTTTCGAAAGGCGCGCATTTTTCCTTACTAAGAATATTTTCTGTTAATAAATATTAACTGTACTTAAGACATATTAAAGTGTAGCTCCATAATATTACGCATCTATCGTAGAAAGGTATCCTCGTTAACAAATTTTAAATCGCTATTGCTTATAAATTAAAATCGCCCAACACCATTTGACATATCTTAGGTAATTAGAAAGAAGACCCCATCCGGGTGTAAGACGTGACTTAATCTCGTCTCAAAACGATTTAATGACTCGCCGATACTGATGCAGACAATCGATATCAGATAGAATCTTTATTAGATCGATTTTCAGTTGAGGCGCCAACCACAATGTGAACGTCGCAATGCCATAGTGGACCTTATTAAGTTTCCCGACTCGGAGCAAAGACCTTATTATAAAAACGTGGATTACGGTCGTCTTTGATCACTATTTTCTTTTTTTTTATCCACTACAAGTTAGCCCTTGACTGCGATCTCACCTGATGGTACGTGATGATGCAGTCTAAGATGGTAGCGGGCTAACCTGTTAGGGGCATGGCAGTTATATTAAACCAATACCCCTATTCGGTTTTTATACGGCTTCGTACCGGAACGCTAAATCGGTTGGCGGCACGTCTTTACCAGTAGGCTGGTAACTAGCCACGGCCGAAGCCTCACACCAGGCCAGACCAGGGAAAATTCTGAAATTATAAATTTCCAAACCCTGCCGGGGATCGAACCCGGGACATCCGCACGTTAAGGAAACAGCGCTCAACACTGCGCCACGGAGGTCGCCGAGTTGTCACAGACGTATCTCCAAGTGATTTACCACCAGAATAATAATAGAATGCCACCAAATAAGTCTGTAAAGAAGTCTCTATTAAAGTTTTCCACCTACACTGTATATTGTTTAAAATCTAAGTGATTTGTGGTAGCACAAGATAGAAACACATGGAAACGACTGGAGGAGGCCTTCGTCCAAAGGGCGTACTGAAAATTAATCACAGTGTAATTAGCTTAGACATTAAGTAATAGAATAGGTTTTGTTATAAGTAATACTATATATAATATGTAAGATAGATGTAAGTTAAAATAGAGAATGTAAATAATTTAATTTTGTAGATTTTCAGTAAAGAAAGGCTATATTATTATATATATTATATATTATTATTAGCCGTTTTTGACACTGTGCCCGCGGTGCTATAGATTGGGAATTAAATATAATAGAGATCCCCCGCTGGGAGCGCTATGTTAGATTGATAGATACGAAAGTTGTTTTCGTTCGACTTTTTTGATGAGATTTTAAGTGAGAATTGTCTTTGGTACAAAAATGTATCGAAGATTGAAGTAGATTTGAAGAGACGAATAATTTATGTTTGTTCCAATAACAATCACAAATCACAAATTCAATTCCAGAATGGGTATTTTACTGTTTTTTTTTACCCACTACAAGTTGGCCCTTGACTGCGATCTCACCTGATAGCGGGCTAACCTGCTAGGGGCATGACAGTTATATTTAAAAGCAGCAGAAATTATAAATTCCCAAATTGACCCTGCCAGGGGTTGAACCCGGGACCTCACGTTAAGACAACAGCGCTACACACTGCGCCACGGAGGTCGTGGTCTTTACTGTTGAAACTAAATCATAAAGCTTTCGTTTAGTAGGCCTGGACTTAAGCTTTGCATTTATCCTACTTTTATTGTAGCTTATAGCTACTTTTGCACATAGAACTCAAAAGTAAGCAAAAACTACAGCACTAATTTTATTGCTATCCCTTTCGTCATACGCCCTGCAAAAAGGGAGATTACTAGATTTAGTCCTGTCAATTTAGTTTACAGAAGAATATAGTAAGCCACTTCGACCTAGTCGACGAATACCTTATCAATGTAATTCACTGCCTCGTAGATATAGTGATTAGCAGTGTCGACTACGAATGTTGAGGTCCAGGTTTTGATTCCCCGGTCAGGACAAAAATAATCAGGTTAGTTACACTTATTAATATTAGTTAGTTATTGGGTTTTTCTATCAAGAAATTTGCAATACGAGCCCGGAAATTAGGAAGTTTACGGTGTATGACCACCATGTTTCAAAGCACGTAAAGCTGTCGGTTCTAAGCATACTACACAGACACGACAATGCAGCAAAGACTATTTGTACCTAGAATTTCCTATCTTAAGATACAAAATCTATTTATTTTCAACACATAGAAGCTAGTTTTTTTGTAACTCAGACAGACAGTCACGAGTACGTTATACGCATACATCAATGCTTAAATATAATTGATCATCCGTCTGTCTGTACGTTTGATTAACATGAGACGGATCGCGCCCTTTGACCCCGAGTTTGACAAATGACTAACGAATTTATATATGAATAATGATTAGATCTTGTGGTAGAGTTATTAAGGAACTAGATGATGCCCGCGACTTGGTCCGCGTGGATTAAGCTTTTTTCTCTCTTAATTTTCCGGGAAAAAAGTAGCCTATATCCTTCCCCGGGATACAACCTATTCCTGTACCAAATTGAATCAAAATCAATTGAACTATGAAAGCGTAGCAAAAAAAAGACAGACAGGCACTTTCGCATTAATATTACTATTGTTATGGATGTATCGTTGGTCTAGTGGTTACCATGTTTCACTGCGGATAGCGACATCCTGGTTTCGAAACCAGTATTAGGCTTTTCTGACAAGAAATTATAAGCACTAGCTCGGAGCTAGAAGTTGGATGTGTTTCACTTGCGTGGCTAAGAGAGCTGCACGTGAAGCTGTATATACGTACATCGTGCACCTGATCTCTCTCCGAACATGTCGGATTTTCCTCACAAGGGTAAGGTAATATGGTAGGGTTACACCTGTCATGAGCAACCCACTATTAGGTGTAATATTTATCTTTGCTCACCATTTTTTTATTGTTTTATAAACATGCCCAAACGTTTCAATGACTAAGTATATTGATGTATGTATCCAAATAAATCATTTATATATGTCAGCGTAAAATTGTAAATACTGTAAGATTATAATCTGTTTTGCGAGATTGTAATCTATCGAAAGATTGTGAACCGTAACATTTGCTTACAATTTAATGCATTGTTTTTCGGTAGACTGTAATCTATGAGGTGAATTAACCCGATAGAACCTAAGCGATTCTACCTGATTATTTGTTTCTAACCCTTACCTAATCAACACGAAAGAGACAAAAACATTTAAAAACACCAAATATTTAAAAAATTTACACTCAGAACATTGAACGGTTCACAATCTTTCGACAGTTTACAACCTCGCGAGATAGATTATAATCTATCCAACGGTTTTTACAATTTTACGGTGATATATACAACAGTACAGTAAATGTACATGAAACTGTCAGGCCATAGAAACCATCCATCGCAAAAGATTTATGGTGCTTAAAGGACTATTAAAAAATCAAGTGTTGCAGCTCCGTGACTATTTTGAAAAGAAAAGTGGTACTTGTAATTACTAGATGGGTATACGAGTTACGAAATATCGAATAAAATAGCACGTGGCTTCACTATTGTAAAAAATATATGCGTCCATGTCGCGGATCCTATGTCAACACTGGTAACATGCACGATTTTGTTCTTCAGGCACTGAGAATAATGCATTTTTTGTCGACGGTTGCCTGTCAATAATTATGACACTTCATAGGCCTGCTTCTGTAAAAAGTAAAATAAATGTCTGGACAGAATATAGTGGGTTAACAATTATTAAAATAAAACAGTAACCATTAGATTATAAACACGATAAAATTTGGCAATGCTCGGTCACGATGATTACGCACGATCGGTAGTCACTGTTAAATGCATCGATCAAAGGAAGTAAAATTTTAAGTGATTAATGTTTTACACCGCCATATTATTATTATTCTCTCACACGAAATACGAATAATTATACAGTAGCCACTAGTGATGTACAATACGTATACCACTACCACTACAGCCTATTAACGTCCCACTGCTGGGCACAGGCCTCCACTCTCATAGGAGAGAGGGGATTAGAACTTAGACCCACCACGCTACTCCAGTGCGGGTTGGCGGGCTGTACGTATATAACCTATTATTATACTTTTTTTTTTGATTTATTTATCAAGGTACAAATTTATAACACACAATAGTTTAGTATACATTGAAAAAAACCACAGAGGTTTGACCTCAATGTATAAGCGTCTGCGCCTTGTAGTAAAAAAAAATACATAACTAAATAAATAAAAAAAAATATCATAACAAAACCCACATTATACTTATTACTTTACATTATATTCTGTGGTGATGTACCTGTAGGTACTCAAAAGAGAGCGGCGTGTCTAGATGAAAACTAAGGCGGATCTTAAATGAAAGATTGGGAAATAAAGATACATTATTACCTACCAATACTTAACTCTATATAGCGACCATGTCAACCCGTATGTCAACACTGGTAACAAGCACGATTTTGTTCTTCAGGCACTGAGAGTAATCTATATTTATATTATAAATGCGAAAGTTTGAATGGATGTATGGATGTCTGGATGTATGGATGTTTGTTACTCAATCACGCCCCAACAGCTGATCGGATCTGGCTGAAATTTGGCACAGAGATAGTTTATAGTCTGGAGTAGCACATAGGCTATCCGGCTTTTTAACCCGGAAAATTAAAGAGTTCCCGCGGGAACCACAAAACCTCGATCCACGCATACGAAGTTGCGGGCATTCACTAGTGTAAAAAAAATCGCCCATGTGCCTCCCGGTCTGTGCGATGTGCTAAGTTGGACTTGTGCACAAAGGGTTCTGTATCATCATAAAAGATTATTTAACACTAAGTATAGTACTTTTTAAATGCCTACTTACGTAAAAGAAAGAAGAAAGATGCTTAAAAATCACGTTTTTGTAGTAACAAATCCATACTAATCCATACTTATATTACTTTATACTTATTTACTTATATTTACTTATACTTATAATATTATAAATGCGAAAGTGTGTCTGTCTGTCTGCTATGTTTTCACAGCCCAACTACTCAACTGATTTTGATGACATTTGGTACAGAGATAGGTTACATCTCGGGGAAGGACATAGGCTACTTTTTATCCCGGAAAATTGAAGAGTTCCCGCGGAATTTAATAAACATTCATCCAGTCTACCTATTACGGTTCATGAGACACCGCCCGCTCCCCGTTGGTTCCCTTGGTCCGGGGCACCATTTGGATACGGAACCCTAAATACTATAAACCAATATTAAAAATGAATACGTACGCTAAAGATAAGCTTTAAATTTTAACATCACTAGTCAATTAATACTTATAAATATAGAAGCTTAATGGTAGGAAGTTATTACATTGTTATGGTAATAAAACGCTCGAATATTAGTAGAACAAAGTATAAACGTGACAACGCTATGGCGGTGTAACACATCCGAGTCATGAAGCAATTAAACACCTGTCCAACAGCGTGCTTACTGTCTGAGGCATGTTAGATTTTATATATATCTATCCTGTAGTTGAACAACAAATATTAAAATTAGATAAATATTATATGTAAACGAACTTATCTAATTTTTTATGAGCTTCAGTATTATTAACACAACTTCACAATGATGTCAATAGATGGCGCTCTGTAAAAGTTTATTCGTTTCTCCAATAACTCTAGCACTTTTGCGTCTAATGTTAAAGGTTAACTGATACTAATATATAGTTAAAACTATCTTATGGATACCGCGAGGTCTCAGTTCGGGGCGAACCAGTAATATAGAAAAGTAAGATACTTGCTAGGAAAATCCCTAGCATTGTTATATCTTTTTAAGGTACTTGTTATAGCTTCTCTTAGACCAAGCCCTTGCTTAGTCACATTTTAGGGACCTTTTAGGAAACCATAGAACGGTGAATGTTAGAAAGTCCTAGCGCTTACGTACAAGGAAACATGACCCCAAGTGAAAGGGGATGAGGGCATGGGAAAGAAGATTTTACTGGATAAAAAGACTATTCTAATCTATACCTACTTTAGCACTTTAAACTTTTTTTACTTTTTTACTTTAATATTATAAATGTGAAAGTTTGGACGGATGGATGTATGGATGGATGGTTGGGTGGATGTTTGTTACTCAATCACGCCAAACCCGCTGAACGGATTATCGGCACAGAACAAGATTATAGTATGGAATAACACATAGGCTACTTTTTAGCCCGGAAATTTAAAGAGTTCTCGCTGGAACCCAAAAACCTCTAACCACGCGGACGAAGTCGGGGCATCAGCTAGTATTAATATGAATGCGAAAGTGTTTCCGTCTGGGGCATATTCACATAGGTTCCATCCCGCAGACAGAGGACATACTTAGACTACTTTTTGTCCCGGAAAAGTCCACATAGGGTTTATCTAAAACTGAATCGGACCAGGCCAACATGTACTCTTTGGCACAGTTATAACCTTTTTAGGAAACCAAAAAATATGAACATCGTCAAGAAACGTAATAAAAAATGACGACTCGGGAGTCGAATCCAGGACCTCGTTATCCGCAGTCGATCTTGCCAACGCCCGTCGCATTCCCTGACTAAAATTAACTCATTCGTATTACATAAATATCGAATGACATAGCCTATGTTGGTAAATCGCCTATTATGCTATTAAAGTATCCTAACATGGGAAAAAATAATCAGAAAAAAAATAACATTTCCATATACAAATGTCCATAACATAATGTACCTACGTATTTCCTGACAGATCGTTTGCATATTTCCTGACTACAAAGCTTCGAGTACTAGCCACGTAATAGTAATCTCGGAATCTCATTGAGTAATGATAATCGTGAATATTTATACTTATCGCGATCTCAATTCACGGCTGATGATGTTCTATTAAGCATTGGGCAAACATAAAGCTTGACGGCAACGATTTGGAAAATTGCGATGGAAATTACAGCAGTTTAAAAAATTTAAAAAACTAAACAGGGATAAAAATTAGTTCCAATTTTGGCCACCAGCAGCCCGATTCTGTAACTCAGTGGTTACAAAAAAATTAAAGCCACTGACTTATATTTTTTATCCATTGAAGATTTACTATGAAATGTTCTTTAATTTTTTCATAGTAAACCTTCAATGGACAAAATATATATGTCATTGGCTTTCATTTTTCGATAGCCACTTAGTTACAGAATAGGGGAGCTGGTCAGATAAGTTTGTTTGTGACTGTACTGTCATTTGACGTTGCATAATTTGTACTTCCAAGGCTTTAACGGTAATTGTGGGTAATAATTACCGGGATTACTCATTTTCGTGATTTCATGTTTGACGCTCGTCCAGGTCGTATGGTAATGGCGTCGTGCCGAACATCTGATAGTGATTTTTGCGTAAATACTCGTTCATATTGTGACTAATCGGGTGCGTGTTTCCATTAAAACATTAGGCATCGTAAGAAACCTTCGTAGCTTTAGTTTTAAGATACCGTGGTTAATTATCACCATCACGTCTTCATCATCATCATCATCATCATTTTTTTAAACGTGACGTTCAGAAGGTGTACTTTATGTACCTAGTGGATGTAGTGTAATTGATAAAATATTGGTATTTTGAATAAAATATATAGTTTGAGTTTGAGTTAACTAGTTTGAGTTGAAAAAGTTAAACTCAGAAAAGTTAGTTTCCCTTATTTATATTTATTTATGTAAAATTTTACAAAAAAATAATAATAAGGTTTGTACAAAAGGAATGAAACTATAGATATTCTCATTTCAATGCCAGCTGTAGGGGTTTTTATCAAAATAATAGTGTTCGTCCATAATCATTAGTCTTGAACAAAAAGTTAATTTGATAAGTCGCAGAACACATAAAATATGACAAAGTAATCGTTGGTAAAAAACAAGTGTTAAAAAAATTTAAATTGCGAATCAAGTAAAGAATTTAAATAATCGTTTTTTCTATGAGTAGCTTTAAGAAATGTTTAATCGTCGTCGTTTCGGAAAAAATGGTAGCTACGATATATATAATATTCTTGACCTTACTTATTTCAGTCTGTGACTTTTTCGCTTTTTTTTAAATTAAATAAACTCCTTAAAAACGCTCTTGAATCGTCGAGTGAATCTACCACTGGTTCGGAACAACATTCCTACTGTGAAGAACAACTCGGTGGTTGCTCTTTTTTAAAAATTTATTGACAATGATATCAATATAAATGTCACCGAAAGATTGTAATTACTGTTAGATTATAATCTAACTCGCGAAATTGCAAGCTGTCGGAAGATTACAATTTAATGCATTATTTTTCGGTAGATTGTAATCTGAGTATATTAACCCGATAGAACCTAAGTGCCCGGTCGGGCACTACCTGTTTATATATGTCGGACCCTAACCTAACCTACAAGAAAAACACAAGAAAACGTTAATACAATTTATATTTCAAAAATTGACACTCAGTAGGTACATTGAACGGGTCACAATCTGACGACAATTTCGCGAGTTGGATTATAATCTAACGGTTTTTCCAATCTTACCGGTGACATATACATACATAAGTAACCGCTGCCTTTTTAAGTAATTGCTAGCTTTTTCGCTTACCACTGTGCCAGGAGAGTCACTGTTGCATGCTATAATGTGAACGGACTCTTCACGTCCTTTACCTTTACGCTGTACGATGCCTAGGCAGCGCAAACAGGACGGCTAGGCATTATACACATTATTGCCTGTCATAGTGTACTACAGGCATTGCGAATGAACTCAACGCGTGCCAAGACTATTATAGCATTAACCAGTAATTCCCACGATTCCTAGGTACATAAGTAGGTAGATGTGCGAACGTGATTAAGTGTGACCTAGGTGTTTTATCACCTATCACGTGATTAGGCGTTATGGAACTCTCAAACTCATATTTTTTTGGAACGAACGTTAAAGACTTAAGAAAGGTCTTGCCTATAAATATCCTACTTCCAAAATTAAACTTTAATGCTTTAGAGTTAAGGTTTTTTTTATTTAAAAGCAGTCGTAAAAATAGTTGTAGTAGTAACTTGAAATTAATATTTATGTAATAAGGAACTTTGTTCCTTTCTGGTTACCCACGACACCATACGTTTTTTTATTCAAATAAACTTATTAAAAGTGCTTTCGAAACTTCGAGTGAATCTACCACTGGTTCGGAATGAAATTCCTACCGAGAAGAACCTCCTGGTTCATCCGAGAAGAAACTCGATGGTTGCTCTTTTTAAAAATATCACCATCACGTGATCAGACGTTTTATCAGCTATTTCTGATAAATAAAATGTTTGAGCTCATCTCGAGGATAAAGCTCCTTTCAATTAAAAATGTAATAAATAAAAATAAAATATGAAACAAAAGACAACGTTTATTTATATTATTACTTAATACTTATATTAAGTAAGGATAAGTTTGCTATGGGGTAAATTATGTCCACACTATACTAGAATTCTATAAATTAAAACAGTTTTTTATTATCCACCACAAGTTAGCCCTTGACTGCGATCTCACCTGATGGTAAGTGATGATGCAGTCTAAGATGGTAGCAGGCTAACCTGTTAGGGGCATGGCAGTTATATTTAACCTATTCCCCTATTCGGTTTCTACACGACATCGTACCGGAACGCTAAATCGCTTGGCGGCACGCCTTTACCGGTAGGGTGGTAACTAGCCACGGCCGAAGCCTCCTACCAGGCCAGACCAGGGAAAATTCAGAAATTATAAATTCCCAAATCGAGCTTGCCGGGGATCGAACCCGGGACCTCCGCAAGTTAAGGCAACAGCGCTCAACACTGCGCCACGGAGGTCGTCGTAAGTCAAGCAAAGGGTAAAGTAGTAAGGGATGGTACTCGTAGATGGCGATAAATAAATCACAGCTCCGAAACCCCTCGCTACTGAATAAAACACCTGTCTTTGATATATCTCCATATTATCAGGATCCACTGCGGGTTTTTTTCTTATTTCTACTATAGTATGACTGTTCAACAATGGTTCTTAAAAATAGTAAAAAAATGAGATTATGTAATTTTTAGTATTCCATAGTAAATCATTGATTAATTATCGTTAGCCAAAACGTCTTAAATTGATCATCATTTGTCTTTTATTGAGTTTGCAAAATTATCAATTTTATTTAACTACTCATAAATTACGTAATTAATACAATAGTTGATGCCCTAGTCTTCATCTGCGAATTACTTTACAGGTTTATTAATATTTATCAAGCTTGTAGACACTTTTCTTATAAAAATAATAATAATAACAATAAACCTGGATAAAGTAGTCCGTCAAAAGAACCCGTCCGCGGAATTCAAGCTGTCCAAATTTCATCATAATTATGTAAAAGGATGGAGGATGGTGAAAATCTAACAGATTATACCTACACTTTTGCATTATTTTATAATAAAGATTAAAAACTTCTGATTTCAATAAAAGTTTTTAAAATTACCTATACGAAACCGCCAGTGGCGTTTAGAAAAGTATTAAATCACCGTGGTTCGCGATTACGCGACGGACACCGCATTATTTATGCACGAAGTTCCCTTACATGTCCGACACTTGGACACATTACCCCTAAAGTTAGCTGCATACATTGAAACCAACTGGGTTCTGATTAAATTGGGTTCCACTTGTTTTGTGATTTGTAAGACGAAGAAAAAACACATTCAGGGGTAGCTCGACCACTATCATATGCTCTAATCTGATAATTCCAGGACCAATTTATATAATTCGAAGCCTTTAATGACGATAATATGAAAAAGTACTCTTCTCTGAAAGAATACCATCAGAATCAGTGGATACCATCAACTTAATTTCTACACGAGCACTCGGCATATTGTTTTGAACCCTGACGCAAACACAGGGGAGTTATTTTGTGAATCTGTGTATCTGTCTGTTCATTATAGCTCACAAACGGGTGAACCAATTTTATTTTTGTTGATGTTCTCTAAGGTGTGTGAAGTCTACCAATCGACAACGGTTCAGCCTGGTGACCTATGGCCAAACCCTTGCCATTCTGAGCAGTTAGTCGACGATGGGTTTATGTGACTATGATGAGTTCTTGACAACTGCAGGCTGAGTGGGAGTTCTTTTACGTATTCGATCGCGACAACCTTAACCACCATTTATATGAAACTAGCTTTTGCCTGTTCGACTGTGTGGTTTAAGTTTTTTTTATTCCCGCGCGAACTCCTTCATTTTCCTGGATAAAAAAAAAGATAAAAAGTAGCATAATTATGTCACTCTTCAGGTCCTCAACTATACCCATGCCAAAAATCACATCGATCCGTTGCTCGGTTGCGGCGTGATTGAAGGGCAAATCAACAAACAAACACACTTTCGTATTAGTATGATTGATCGAGCGCAAGCTATCAAGCGCTTGACAATTCCATACAAATTGTAGAGTTTTTGCGATCGTATTGGACGAAAATCTCTCACCAGGCACTAAGCTTTCTCAGTAGGTACTACGAGCAAACTTTATTAGCGATTTTTAGAATTACCCAGTTTCAATATCGATCAACACACGAAACTCCAGACTCCCAGAAGCCAACTCTAATTATAGAGAGTGCGATCGCGATCGAATCTAAATAACCTATATTTTAAATCCATACAATAACACCGCACTTGTTCGGAGGACTAGCTATGAGGGGAGAGGGGGGTGGAGCGGAGGGGGGAAGGGGTACGGCTCACCGCAGTCGCAACAGAAATAGCGTTTGACGTTTGTATCCGCGGTGGCGCCTGTTCACTGTCAACTTTATAGAGCAGCTTCGGATAGAGGTGGCAGGTTTCAAGCATCGTACCGTCCCACTGGGCCGCATGGTAGGCACAATGATTTAAAATGTGGCTGGAATTGTTGGCAGGCTGCTATACCACAGTCTAAGGAGTTAGTAAGGAGTTAGTTAGTCTAAGGAGTTAGTTCTTTCTTTGGTAAGACCAATGCTGCGCGGTGACAGGAACGTGACGGATGAAACTGGCAGGCATCGGCAGGATTTTCAGAACAAAATTCTGTTACACTAATGTAAAGTATGCAGTTTCCTACCTCTCTCATCCATAGATGAGAGTACCATACTTCTAGGTACTACAACTGGCATGGTAGCTGAGTCTATCATTATATGGGCGTTGACACACTGTATGAATATAATATTTATCAACTTACGCTTACTGAGTTACTATTACTCAGTACGGTTATACTGAGTTACAATTTCACAGCAAGATTTTGCCTCGACAGAAAATAGAATACCGCAAAATTAATGGTACCATTTGTAGCAAGCCGCATTATTGCATGTGTAGATGTCACCGTAAGATTTAAAAACCGTTAGATTATAATCTAACTCGCGAAATTCTAAACTGCCGAAAGATTACAATTTAACGCATTATTTTCCGGTAGATTGTAATCTGATAGGTATTTAAACCCGATAAAACCTAAGTATCTGGCCTGCAGCCGGGCACTACTTGATTACTTATGTCGAACCCTAACCTAACCTACAAGAAAGAGACAAGAAAACGTAAATAAAATGAATATTTCAAAAATTGAAACATCATCATCATCAGAACATTGAACAGTTTACAATCTTTCGACAGCTTAGAATTTCGCGAGTTAGATTATAATCTAACGGTTTTTACAATACCGCAATAATATAATAATTAATTTTGACATATATACAAAACCAATTTTTTTTCTAGATAAAAATTTCCCTATGTTTCTCATTAAATATGAGGAAGCAGTTATTACGTTTTTTAAAGTTTCTCTTTACCTGAAAAAAAAACAAAAGTATTTTTCCTTTCGGGAACTTGACAAAATATTTAATTCCACTGCTACGGTCCAAAAAAGGGCATAACTTGCTGGCTTGTATTACTATAAAAAAATTATAAGTGCAATTAGGTAGCTTCAAATTTTCATATATTTTCTTACAAGACCGTGAAAAAATATTTAATTCAACTGCTATAATATATTATATAAAAATAACAGCTCTGGGATTTTCGGTTGGTCTGTGTCGTTAAGGAGGGCGCGTTAAAATTGAAAATAAATTCAATATCAATTTGAGCGCGCGCCAAGAGCGCGGTGTCGATACGTGACGTTTATGTTGCCACTCGACATCGACGCGCGCTAATAAAATACATCGTTTTTCACATGTATTTCGGCTTTAGCTATTTTCTCAAGAAATACATTGCTGGGAGTTACTCAGCGCCTTTAAATAATATTTTCTAATTAATTTAACGAATTAAAAAATACGACTGCGATATTTGGAGTTTACCTCCATAAGAAGCGATTTGCATACCTACATACTCGTAGCCTTTGGAATCTTATTCACATTTTTTATTAAATGGTATTTTTTGTGAATCACTAAATATTGAACTATAGTGTTATATATTTTTGGAATCTACTCATCATGTTCTAGATGATGATTATATAGTTAATCTTATTTTCGAATATTTTTTTTCAATTTTGGTCTTTAATGCGGGACCATGGTCAGCCCATCAATTTTTTTTAAAAGTTTACTAGCCTATGTCACCCGGAATAAGCTAGAGATTCTAACGATACCTCATTTATCAAAATCGGTTCAGGCGTATAGAAGTTATGGTGGAATATACAAACCCACATACATACATACATACATACATACATACATACATACATACATACATACATACATACATACATACATACATACATACATACATACATACATACATACATACATACATACATACATACATACATACATACATACATACATACATACATACATACATACATACATACATACATACATACATACATACATACATACATACATACATACATACATACTTACATACATACATACATGAACCCTGAAACAATATACTCCTTTTTTCAGACAGTCGTATAAAAAATTATATGAAATGTGCACATTTCATACCCTGTAAATGAGTTCGGAAGTTAAACTTCCCGGACTAGGCCAGTAAAGAATGTATGTATTTTCATTACATATCATAAGTTTGAATTTGGAATCTTTCTTCCTGAATATCTTGTAACTTGTTGTAATTTCTGTATTCTGTGTAATTTTTGTATTCTTTGGCCTAAATAGTTTAAATTTGGAACTCTACCGTATTACGCGTTCAGCACTCACAGCGCAAAAAAAAAATCATAGTGTTTTTTTTATTATAGTTAATTCCCAAGACCAATCCGTACATTCCGACGTACAAACAAACATAAATGTACCCGGAAAACCAATTACAATTTCAATTAGTATAATTCAAATATAACTAAATTAACTTTTAATATTTCATAAGTAGGTTGGTTTCTTATTCACTTAGTTACTTAATTACATAATAATATAATATATTTTTAAAAAAAGTCACTTGTTTCATTTTTTAGAAAAGCACTATCCACACCTCGGCCGGGAGAGCATTTCTGGTCTCGTATATAGTCTAACTAACACTCGACCAGAAAACGCGTACTTCCCGGTCTCGCGATGTAATGTACTATAAAAGTTGTGAAAACTTACCTATTGCTCACTAGTCCTTACCTGCCGATCCCGCGGAAATCAAAAGCCGTTGTAATCCACGCGGACGAAGTCGGAGAAGTAATATTATAAATGCGAAGGTGTGTCTGTCTGTTAACTTTTCACGACTCATCCGTTTCACCGATTTTGACAAACAGAAACGACCGGTTGCATCCCAGGGACGCACATACGCTTTTTATCCCGAAAATACTATCACAAGCAGTGGATTGTGCTCGGGCTGTTACCCCCTTTACCTACAAACACCTGTATAGCCTACAAACATTTCGGATTTCAGCTCACATCCTAAAACGTCAGCTTTTAAAGTTTTATATACCCGTTCCATAGGTTCTATTTTCACGTTGAAAATAATGTTGCTTAAGGGTAAAACCTTGGTTTGGGTGGATTTTTTATCCCCATCTATAGCCCATAAAAAACCTAGGTCTCTGGCCTATATCTTGGTTCTTGCCCGATACTTTGCTCTTAGCAATAAGAATATCATTAATAAACTATTTTGGGCGGCTAATGGCAGCCCAAGAAAAACATGCGCCTGCGCACCATCGACACATCGGCGTGGAAATGATGTCCGTTTTGTTGTTTTAGCAGTGATTGACGATAATCGGCATTATGTATGGCTGTAAGGTATTTATGATGATATCTCGCTGTGTATTTTGGGACGACATAAATATCGATTGGTATGAGTGTGTTTGACATGTGGGAAGACGGTGGGTATTGGGAATGTTTCTTGGGAAATATGAAAAATTATGAGTTTTTTGCTTTCAGTACCTACTTACTTCGATTTACACTAAATATTAAACTCAAACTATTAAAATAAACTTTTACAAGAGCTTTTAAATCGTCGAATGAATTTATCGCTGGTACGGAATCCTATGTTAGGTGTGTTATTTGTAAATGAATTATAAATTAAAAAAGTACTTAGGATAGCATACTCTACCTACTGATTTTTAAGGACAAAATCTGTTGAAATCAACCAATATGAATTTTCATGATTATATGACCTATAATTAGGTACACACTAAGGACAAAATCTGTTGAAATCAACCAATATGAATTTTCATGATTATATGACCTATAATTAGGTACACACTAAGTACAATGAAGAAAACCCGTTTAAATAAAGTCATTGTGTGTTATATTATAGGTAGCTATCATCAAAACCCACTCGCCGGCCCACTGCTGGGCACGAGCCTTCCTGTCAAGATAAGAAAGGTTTACGGTCAGTCGGTAAGGTCATACTCCACCACGCTGGTCAAAAGTGGCTCGGCCTTCACACACCTTTGTGAACAATATCGAGAACTCTCAGGCATGCAGGTTCCCTCACTATGTTTTACTTCGCCGCTAAAGCAAGCGATATTTAATTCTTTGACTTCGATAGTTTTTTAGTTCTATTTAATGCCTAACCAAGATTGTGGAATACAATCTTGGTTAACAATTTGTAAGCATTGTAAGTTTAAAAAGTGTTTATGATTTATAGTGGTATACCAATGTACCTTCTATCATAAAAACTGTCTCGAATCTATTCAAATGAATGTAATAAAAAAGGAAATAATAATTAAAGTCACAAAAACGTCACAACGACGTCACGTCGGACGTCAAGTGAGATGTTTATCAGGACACGCTGCCGGGGCGTGACAGATCGTGACGATACCGAGACCGCCTCTAGAGATGGACGTTGGACATTCAGTTTTTGTGTAACGTATAGAATATAATTATAATATCATTATAGAATCGAGACCGTTTCTTTTATATGAACAGCAAGCAACCGACCAGGCCACCAGAGCCTGATTTATTTATTTTATTTTATTAGCACGGAACACATCTTAAAATTAATAGCAATAACAATAAAAAATAATAATGTGATTACCGCTGTGAATATTTGCAGCACCAGAGGAACCGCCAATGCGTTGCCAGCTGTAAAGAAATTTGCTTATCCGCCGGAATTATCAGTTGGAAGAAAATCAGGCATCCCGGTGGTGGGGATGGAATTTGTTTCTACAACGTAAGATGTGATCAGAATACAGGGAAAGTGGTATTAAATGAAAAAACTCCTCAGAACACTCCCTTATAGGGTTTTTACATTACATCGATTATTATGAGAACTTAATGCTAGCTAGCCTAAACTAATTACTATACAAATCATGACCGCGTGGAATTATTATTATTTTTCAGATAGGTCCTTCAGAAAACAGTCTAAATCCCCTTTATAACCACTAATATTTTTGCAATACCTTAAATTCAACTCAAACTTATTCAAGGCACATCTAATCTTTTACGAGGCCACTCGAAGGAATATTGACGGCAAATGTCGCCAATAAAATTCAGATAGCATTGAAGCAAGGGTGGTACGTGGCTGAGGGTGAACCTACCCTCGGGTCTCGGCGCGAAGATGATTTGTTTTACGACACTCTTTATGGTTATTGTCATGTTAATATGTTTAGCACTGTTCTTTATACTTGTTTAATATTTTTATGATTTTCACTGTTCAATATTCTGCATGATGTCTTTCTAATCTTATAAATGCAAAAGTGTGTTTGTTTGCTGGTTTGTCCTTCACGCTACTAATGGATCTACGATCTACGTAGTTGTAAGGACTTGCAGAGTCACATGGGCTACTTTTTGTCAACGGGCGGGTAGGAAATATGTAGGTAGGAAGATAATTTGAAAATTAGATAGGATTATTTATTATAATTTGAGGAATGAGTGGCCTAGTTGTGACAACACATATCAGTCGATTGCGATTGTTAACCAACGTTGACCCAAGTCGGTAGCTGGAAGGGTGACCGAATTTGGTGTTTCAAATTTGGCCTTTTCGTTTCCTCCGTGCCTCGGAGAGTACGTTAAGTCATCGATCCCGGTTATTATCACCAACATATTATGGACAGAATATATTATCTAAAATGACTGAGACCAAAATTGCAAGTATTCATGGAAAATGATGACACCAAAGTATTTCGTTGAATAGAAGACAAGTAAAATGTTATAATTTATTACAAAAATGTATCAAATGATATAAAAAATGATATACATCCTGAATTTGCGCATATCCATTCGCAAGCCCGACACCCAGGGTTTTCGCTTGTCACATTACCGTCCGCATTCAAATGCTAAACGCTGTGGCAGCCCTGACGCGCGGAAGTGATATTTTTGACATGTGCACTCTATGCCTGTCTTTTTATCCTTCGGATATGAGCGCTTGTCACTTTTGTCCTTGTAAAATGACGTTGGACGCTTTTTAGAGATGGGCAATAAGCACCAATACTTTTTGAAATATAAAATGTTCAGTTTATCGAACAGCAAAATTTTGAAATAAACAAATTTTTGAGTTTTGGAAAGATTTTTGTGGGAAAATATTGTTAGTTGTAATGTTTAGTATTGTAATGTTAGTGTATGGTAGTATTCATAAAAAAAACCATCGTCATATATTAAAATACTAGATGATGCCCCTGACTTCGTCCGCGTGGATTAAGTTTTTTTTAGCACCTTAAATTTTCCGGGATAAATGTCCTTCCCCGGGATGTAGTCTACCTCTCTACCAAATTTCATCACAATTGGTCCCGAAGATAGGCCGTGAAAGCGTAGCAGACAGGCAGACACAATTTCGCATTTATAATTAGACACTGTATCGAAATTTTGACCTTCATCACTATCATTATCATCATCCTATGTAAACTACACAAATTTTGCCTTCTTTTATCTTTTTTCATACTAAACTGACCGACAGACAGACAGACAGAGGATATATTGTTTTTATTTATAAACTAACGCTTGGCTGCAATAGACTTCCTGGAAGTTAGGTGGAGCGCGCTTGCCTAGAAGATGCCTATTCAGTCTTGATTTTAAGATACCAATATTATATAACTATACATAACTAACGGGTAAACTCACGTTTTATGTCGGAAAATGCCCAACTAAATAGTTTCGAACCCGTTCGGGGCCCTTATTCATGAGTCTTTTCACGTGAGGCGGCCAATATTAATATATGCGGATGGAAAGGGAAGCCGGAAGGGATATCAGTCAACATCTTATCTACTAATCCAGCTTCTGAGTACCATGACCGCAGATTTTAGAGCGCTACGGTCCATCATCATCTCAACGCATCACCGGACTGATGAGCACGATTCTCCTCTCATCCATGCAAGTTTCCCCACGGTGTTTTCCTTAACCGTTATTTAAGTTGCATTGCTTAAAACGAAAATAATTCTGAAAATTTAGAGTTAAGACCCGGAGATTGAACCGCGGGTCCCTAGATCAGGTAATACCACTAGGCTATTGGTGGTATTTATTAGTTTTCTTCGTATAAGCCAATGGGTGGTAATGGTACTAAATACGCACGTGTTTCCTGCCACATATAATTTAAGTACCTTCAAGACACGAGTGAATAGGCATCTTCTAAGCATGCGCGTTCCAACCTAGATCTCATCAATGCTTTGCACTAAGCATGATTGTCGTGAAGCGCAAGCCTATCTCCCAATAATAATAGTTATAGGGACTGCCGATAGAAGTGAAAACAATTTTTTTTTAATTAAAATTATTAAAATATAAACCTTAACACATTAAAGTTTAATTTCGAATGGAGTATATTTATATGTTTGCGAGCACGTCGGTCATTGTCACGCGAATCTACATTTTTACCCCCTAACAAAACGTACTCAACGCGCCTTTATAAGTTTTCACACCAAAAATTTGAAAATTCCAACAAAGAGGCAACAAATACCTTTATAAATACACCTACTTAATAAAATTCAAACCACTAAACGCTTTTTCCGATATCAATTCGCAGGTTCATCCCGCAAAACTGTTGTGATGCAAATAGTATCCATGGCAGGAGGGGTAACATCCGATGAATAATTCACATGTTGTGATCAAAGACAATCGCGATGTCATGCGTCATGACGTCACGGTTTTTACGTCAGCTCAATGCGGGATTTACAAGTATTATTTTCCTTTGTTTTCAGGGAACTGACGTGGAGGAGCCGTTTATGATTTCGCGAGGCTGAATTTCTGAAACGTACTCGTACTTTCGTTGTTTTGTACAATGGTTGCAGGTATATGAATATGTATCATATTAATATTCATCTATACTAATATTATAAATGCAAAAGTTTGGATGGATGTCGTGTAGAAACCGAGTAGGGGTGTGGGTTTAATATAACTACCATACCCCTAACTGGTTAGCCTGATACGACCTTAGACTGCATCGTCACTTACCATCAGGTGAGATCATAGTCGAGAGATAACTTGTAGTGGAATAAAATAAAATAAGCATATTCCTTGTTCTGTTGTTGCCTTCATAGGAGTCACTTTTTCTTGTTAGTTACCGCTTCAAAAAGATTGAACTAGAGACGAAAATCCTCAAGAATCGTATGTTTTCCAGAACTTTTGATGAAGTTAAAGTTCTTAAAATAGATCATAGATCTGTTATAATTACAATTATAACAGATACATACCAGCCGTCGTATTAACAAGAAAATTACGACATTTAAAACCGGGAAATTCTTAAAAAAAATATTCGCCCTGCAGCTTCATTTTAGGATCCTTTGAACTCCTTTGAGCATTTTTAAACAGATTAAAAGAATCATTAGCCATTCCCACTAAGCTTTACACAAGTTTGTAAGAGACAGGGGATTAAAGTGAGCCCTGAGGCGCTGTTGACTCGGAGCTTCCTTAAAGGTACATTCCTTAAGATTTCCCGTGTATCTTTGTTATTAATTATGTATGTTGTGATGATAATGTCTTGGGTAATTAACTTTGTGAGCGTTGAGGGAAAATGTTAAGGAGGAAATTTTCCGAAAATCCTTAACTGCATGTGTTCATGCGTCTTCATCCGCTTGTATTAGGGGTTTTTGATTCCCGCGGGAACTTTTTAACTACAAAATAAAACAATACGTTAAGGTTTCTTGAATTAAAAGTCAACCAGCTATAGTAAGGAATACGGATGTTACCATTAGGCCAGTAATAAGAAAGCTCTAAGAAAAATTACGAAATTAATATTAAGCGTGTATAATTTTGAAATTTAGATATTTATAATTTAGATAAATCTCTCTGCGTAGTATTCCTCAATTCTGAGGGTCGTGACCTCTTGCCATTAATGGCAAGGGTTTTCTTGGGACAATAATGCGGTGGGTTCCCAGATCCTTCCGCATCACGGATAAGTACGAGTTTACCTAATCACAAAAAATTCTCTCGGTGTTTACTTTTAGACTTTAAAGTCTTCCTGCTCTGGGTACTTATACCTATTTCATGGCTTAAATCTTTTAAACTAAAACTAAAACTTAGACAGATGCAGCAACAGGATGCAGCATCGAACCTACGACCCTTTAGGTCAATCGACGTGTCGCGTCTCTTAGCGGTGAAGCTGTTAACAGTATAATATGGTAGGCTGCATAGTTATAAATTTCTTAAAGTCACGCCTCTACGCGTAAATTATATGAACTTTGGTACTTTAGAGGTTATACGCATACCATGTTTTTGAATATTTCATCATTAAAATCATACTAATATTATAAATTCGAAAGTGTATACTTGTTTGTTGGTGTGTCCTTCTATCACGCCGCAATAGCAATGGACCTGTTTTTTGCATGGGTATTGAATATCATTCTAAAGCTGAATATATCATTCTCCAGGTCTTCAAGAACCTGGAGAATGATATATAAAGCTTTATATGCCGGAAAATGAAGGAGTTCGCACGGGAATTAATAGTGGATTTTTAAACGATATGGAAAGTAACCCGTTCGCACCCGCGATATTTTTAGACGACTGCCTGAAAAAAGGAGTATATTGTTTTCAGGGTATGTATGTGAGTTTTGTATATTCCACCATAACTTCTATACGCCTGAACCGATTTTGATAAATGAGGTATCGTTAGAATCAGGCTACGATATGGAAAGTAACCCGTTCGCACCCGCGATATTTTTAGACGACTGCCTGAAAAAAGGAGTATATTGTTTTCAGGGTATGTATGTGAGTTTGTATATTCCACCATAACTTCTATACGCCTGAACCGATTTTGATAAATGAGGTATCGTTAGAGGCAGACATAGGCTAGTAAAATTAAAAAAAAATTGATGGGGTGACCATGGTCCCGCATTAAAGACTAAAGTTGAAAAAAAATTGAAAATAAAATTAACTATATAATCATCATCTAGAAAATGATAAGTAGATTCCAAAAATATAACACTATAGTTCAATATCCAGTGATTCACAAAAATATCATTTATTAATAATGTGAATAAGATTCTAATTTAACTAGGTTAATTTAGATTTATAACTTTTTAGCTCGTTTTTTGGCAGGCAGCCGTGTTATTTAATTTTTTTAATTATTTGGTAAGTAAGTATGCAGGAGAGCAACGAGGGCATACAATATAGTCTTAGGGTGTGAATGGATATTTTTCCCGAGTTAAAAATATTACTTTTCACATCGATTGTGAGGAAGGTATACAAAGACCAAAAATAAGGTAAATAATATTTTTTTAAAGATATCTTTATTTATGGAGTTTGATGAAATACATCAGTCTGTAGGGCTTCAAAAAATTCACACACACATAAAATCTTAATAATAAATTATTTTTACATAGGGCTTTCTTGTACAGCCATACGTAAAAAAAGACTGGAATAGGGCACATCTGCCACAATAAATAAAATAATGATTGTTACCCACCTTAGGCACCATTTAGTACGACCCAGAACAGACCACAAACTAAGGCTGAAAAACGTGTACATATGCCTGAATCAGCTAAAAATAAACTTACCTATCTATTTTATATATATTTAGCAATCTGAAAGAAGGTTGTAGTTCATTATTATTTTTTATTCCATTACAATTTAAGTCAAATTTTAATAAGAATGTTTCACACAGATTCAGTTTCGAAGGTAAACGGTAAATAGCTAATGCGATAAACGGTAAACGGTAATGCTATTAAAATTAAACTCGCTTATTTATTTTAAAGTAAATAGTTGTTAATATACTTACTTTGAATTTATTTATCAGTAATGAGTTGTACTGAAAATATAAAATTTTTAATAGAACAGGTTGCACGCTTCAGCCTTCTAACGCCATCTAGTGACGATGGTTATTAAAGATGCAGCTTTAGGTGGAAACTTACTGAGAATGCATAGCTTATTTTCAAAAACCCCAAAATAATCATAAATCTTTTTCTACGCTGCATCGTACCAGAATGCTAAATCTTCCAGGAGTATAAAACTTTTCATAAAGGTGCACTTTATAAGTACCTACTATGAAAAGTTTTATACTGTGGTCTGATAGTGGCAGGTCCATGGTTCGATTCCCGGCAGGGTCAATTAGGGATTTCAAAATTTCAGAATTTTCTCTGGTCTAGGGTCTGGTGGGAGGCTTCGACCGTATCTAGTTACTTACCACCCTAAGACGTACGCGACTACCAAGCAATTGAGCGTTCCGGTACGATGTCGTGTAGAAACCGATTAGGGGGTATGGGTTTAATATGTAATACCTAACTTCCGTACACCTGACGGGTTAGCCCACAACCATCTTAGACTGCCTGATCACTTACAAAATTCAAATTCAAATTCAAATGCAAATGTGTTTTATTCAAATAAACTTGTTCAAGAGCTTTTGAATCGTCGAGTTAATATACCACTGGTTCGGAACACAGTCAAGGGCTAACTTGAAGTGGAATTTAAAAAAACTACCCAATTTAAATACTGGGTTGACTGTTTTTAAATACTCGGATTATGATTTAGCTACTTGGGGTATACTGTTGAACGCTTACATTATTTTAGTTACGCTCCAACGATATTGGGGTTACATTTGTGTTTATCAAGCAGACATAACCCGGGGCGTCAACAGTTCAAGCTTTATTAATTAAGGGTTGACAAACTATGCGGTTAATCCCTTTCATCCCTTGTTGGCTGTTTGATTGCGCTGCACGATATTAATAGCTTTCTTCAGGGAAATACATGGTAGATAGATATCTATTCATTAGCTAATTTAAATAAAATCAAGAATCCATACTAATATAATAACTGCGAAAGTGTCTGTCTGTCTTCTACGCTTTCACGGTCATCCGTTTTTAGTACAGGGATAGGTTGTATCCCGGGGAAGGACATAGGCTTTTTATCCCGGAAAATTTAAGAATTTCTGCGGGAATCAAAAAACCATAATCCATCTAGTAAAATATACAATTATATAATTTCCTAAATCATAAAACATGTCTTTGTGTGTGAATTATGGTCGATTACCATTTTTTTTTGTTTTTTTAACTACTACAAATTAGTCCTTGATTGCGATCTCACATATCGGTAATAAGCTCTGATGCATTCTTAGATGGTAGCGGGCAAATCTGTTAGGGGAATGGCGGTTATTTAAACCCATACCAATTTCGGTTTGTATAGTAGGCACCGTATCATAACGCTAAATTGCTCGTGATAAGTGATAACTATAGCCACGACCAAAGCCTCCCACCAGATCAGACCTGAGAAATTTCAAAAATTATAAATTCCCAAATTTGACCCTGCCGGGAATCGAGTCCGGGTCTTCACGCTTATAAGTCAATAGCCCAGATCACCAGGCAGCTCGTCAAAATTCAATAATTTTTGTTCAATATGAAAAAGTAGGCGCTAGATCGCTAGCTAACTAGTGTACCTATCAATAGAAATCAGTAAAAAAAAAAACATGGACCAGAAAATATAAAGCTAAGTTCTAAATAACACGCCTAATGATAAAATGCGTACAATAACGATACCGAAAATATCATAATATATATACTTAATCATAAAATATCTAGGTACTAATTACAAAGTACATCAATCAATCACCTAAATTACCTACTGCAAGGTTACCTCAAAACAAATGCCGAATTAAACACCAATTACAGTAAAAAAGCTTCAAATAAATGAACCACAAACGGCTCCTTAAATGAACTTAAACCTCCACAACGTTTTGTCAATCCAACAGCATGTTATTACGAACAAAAACCACTCCATGCGTCAACCTTCAGAGCATATCAGCCTTGATGTGCCGTAGATAATAACTAATAGCGGTCCATTCAGAGATCCTTAATCTACGAGATTATTTTGAAAATAATTTTCAGGAAGTAAAACTAAAAGAGGAAGCGGAAAGAGAAGCGAAAGCGGAAAGGCAAAACCCAGCATAAAGCTTAGGCCATAGACCGTCACGTCAATTTGGGATTAGCAGACTTTAAACATTTATGAAAACATTTTGGATAAGTAACTTGCAGGCATGCAGGTTTTCTTTCAACGTTATAGCAAGTGATAAATTCATACTTTTCAAATCAGCTTTTCAACCGATTTTGATGAAATTTAGAACGTGACTTTGCATCCCGCGAAGGACATTTATGCTACTTTTGATCCCGGGAATTTAAGGAAGACGATGTCGCGGGTATTATCTATCTTATCACTCCGAAAATGTAGAGGTGTCTGAGAACTGAGTCTGTACACCTCTCGTATTAGGTAAAAATCATTTTAGGTATACCTACCAAAGTAGAATCCATCTTCCACTTTAACCTATTAACGTCCCCCTACTGGGCATAGGCCTCCACTCTTATAGGAGAGAGAGAATTAGAGCTTAGACCCACCACGCTGCTCCAATGCGGGTTGGCGGGCTTTAACGACTATTATCATATTAAGGATAATAACCGGGACCGACGACTTAACGTGATCTCCGAGGCACGGGCGTGAAACACCGCCAACTTCCTAACTCCGTGCTAGTACTGATAATTTCTAATCAGAAAAAACCCAATACTTAAGTATGGCCCGACCCGTGACTCGAGCCCGGGACCTCGTCGGCCGCAGTTGAACATGATAACCATTAGACCAACGTAACAGTCTTACAGAACCACAAAGCTCCGCTAGTATCGTACACTTGTAAATTTTTTCTGCAGGTCGACCTGAGAATTATGAATTAGCATTTGGTCGCCACCCTATTATTATATCTCAGTCTATATTTCGGTCTATATTTATATCACTCGTGTTCTCACGGGTATGACTGGTCACTCCGAGAGTCATTGTTGTATGATATGAATTCCTGCACGGTGAAATCATACTGGTATATTTGGTTTCTGAAAAGCATTGGTGTCTCTATTTCGGTCATCTTTCTATACAAACAAGAAGCCTCAATCTTGTATTCCGCATGACACCGGCGAATTGTATTTTACTGATCTGATACTGCTACTTAAATCATTAAGAAAAAGTCACCATAGATCGACTGAGAACTAAAAGGTCATATATTTATTTCAAAACTCATATATAGTCACACTAACTTATCTGACCCGGTGACAGCGTCGCTAGTATGTATGAAAAATAAAATAAAAACAAATATTAAACAGGCATAAAAATTAGTTTTTTTTAATTAGTAGGCAGTTTAGTTTAATTAGTAGGCAGACCACCGGGTCAGATAAGTTTGTGTAACTAGAGTTGACTATAAGTTATTGAAAAAGGGAAACATTTGACTCGGGTCTAA
Organism: Erebia palarica; assembly: GCA_964035005.1. Taxonomy (NCBI): domain Eukaryota; kingdom Metazoa; phylum Arthropoda; class Insecta; order Lepidoptera; family Nymphalidae; genus Erebia; species Erebia palarica. The sequence continues at coordinate 30,220,749 of OZ035990.1, forward strand.
TTAACAGTTTTTTGTGTATGTCATACCATGACATGTCTACCAACTTGCGAATTTTTAACCGACTTCAAAAAGGAGGTTTATTTTTCTTTATGAATCTATTATTTTTAGGTCCGAGCAGATCAACTAGGAGGTAATATTGATCGCTTGAATACTATCGATACTAATCATCTACCAACTACCATTATTTTAAACTAACAGAAGATGAGTATTTTAGGTCATTTGGAAGATTATTTAATGGTAACTAGATGGTGACCGCGGATTCATCCGCGTGGATTAAGTTTTTTTTGATTCCTGTGGGAACATATTTTTGTGTACAACTACGAGTATGTATGTCAGATGTTCGTCTGCAAAACCATTTTTGAATAAATGCTTGTCTTTCTTTCATTTCTTTCCTCAATTTTCCGGGATAAAAAATAGCATTTGTCCTTCCCCGGGATACAAACTATCCCTATACCAAATTTCATCAAAATTGGTTGAACAGATGGGCCGTGAAAGTGTAGCAGACAGACAGACCCACTTTCGAATTTATAATATAAGTATGGATAAATCTGCAAAAAATAATTTATTTTTCATATAGGATTCATTCCTGTTGGGTATAATATCATTGTTTGTTACAGGTGGATAAGCGGTATTTCATGTGATGAACAAATTGCACAGCTCAGGAAGTATATTATAGCTGTAACCGAAAGCACCCATCCAACACCCATCCAGTTACGTCTGATCATAACAAACTAGATTGTTGTTTGATATCTATATTCATTACGATCAAGCGGCATTTATCAAAATATTTTTTAATATTTAATCCACTTCAATAAAATTTGTCAATGATTTTAAATTAGACATGACATTAACGATCGAATGTATATTTTACTTTATGAATCGGAAGTATCTGTTATTAATTATATCAATAGTTAAAATTAATTTATAGTGTTATAATGAGCGTTTAAATAATCATAAAATTTTAACCGTTTCCCAGAGTCTGCAGATATAACCGTCTAGCGATTATTATTATTTATACAGTCAAACTTACGAGTATCTGATCCGGTGGCCAAAATTGTAACAAATTTTTATGCCCACTAAGTTTTTATTTTTATTTTATTTTTATACAACTGCCTGAAAAAAGGAGTATATTGTTTTTTATACGACTGCCTGTTTATACGACTGCCTGAAAAAATCACCATAACTTCTATACACCTGAACTGATTTTGATAAATGAGGTATCGTTAGAATCCCTAGCTTATTCCGGGTGACATAGGCTAGTAAAATTTAAAAAAATTGTTGGGGTGACTATGGTCCCGCATTAAAGACTAAAGTTGAAAAAAAATCGAAAATAAGATTAACTATATAATCATCATCTAGAAAATGATGAGTAGATTCCAAAAATATATAACACTATAGTTCAATATCCAGTGATTCACAAAAAAATATCATTTAAGAAAAATGTGAATAAGATTCCATTTAACTAGATTAATTTATTTTTTTTCAATAATACCTACTATAGACAAGGTACATAAATGTTAAATTAGTGTTCAAAGCTAGAGCATAATTTTGAAAGATTTCTAGTAAAACTACTCGAATAGGCCATCATTCAAAATATACCATCATTCAATTTAAGGTAATCAAATAAAGTAAATAAATATTTTACGCGGGTATAACGCTGGGTGCTTTGACTCATGAAAAAAGCCTACAAAGGAGCTAATTTTTCGTGAAATAATCTGAAAAAAATGCTAGAGCTGCCAGAGCTTTTCTGGATTGCTCTATATTATTTACTCCTATCTATTAGTTTTGTGGTATTATTCTTTATCAAATGTATCATGTTAGTCTCTCTCCTGACTACACAACCTAATCTGAATTATAGAATCTATATTATTTCCTATCCACGACAAATAAAAACTAAAGGTCAACACAAAACAAGCGTAAAAGTCCATCATTTGAAGCTCATAAACATTGAAAAGGGTTATTAAGCAGCGTAACTTCAAAGCAACAAAAAATTGTATAAGCAGATGTCTGTTCCACTTGAATTACCTGCAACCACCGCTCGTGGCACTCCACATTGTTATTAATAAGCCGTAACTGAATTACCCTGTTAGATACTTTTGTGCTGTGTAACTAAATCCAATAATTCTCAATTAGATTCCTAACTGTAATAAAATATTGCCAAATTTGGCTATTTTGGATGTTTCTATGTAGTACCATTTTAGACTTTTTTTATTTCGATTTTCATATAGGTATTATTTTCTTATAAGTAGCCTATAATCATGATAGTCAAAATAAGATTGGTTCTTTGCTATTTCAGGTCTTTATGTTCCATATTGGACTGCATCATTTTACCTTATGGTGAGACAGTCATTATAACCAGAGTTATAAGTGAAAATAGTGAAGTCCTCCAAAATTTTCACACTTACCGCTATAGAAATAAAAACAAATGTAGGTTTTTTTCCTCAATGAGTTTATTGCGCCAGAACAATAAATGAAGCTGATCATGATAACGTTTACTTTCAACATCGATTACGAATACTCTACACGATACCATATCGTACGCCGCCGATTCCATTAATATTTATAATATTCCGAGTCCGTATTGCACTTCGCTTCACAATCGCAAACTTAATACCCAAGCGGTAAAATCCCCTATAACTTACAGTTCGTGGGATCGATAATAATTATTACGATATATTTGTCTAAATATCACAAGAAAATACAAAACGAAATATGATAGAATTAACACAATTAAAATTACTAACAATTAAATATACAGAGTCTGTGCGCCATGGGCTTAGGAAGTGAGGTATCACCAGGTTGCGCGAGGGTTATACGGGGTGCGTCATGACACCGGAACGTGGTGCTGGTACAACTGATCCTGGCGCTCGCACAGGGAAGTCATCTTCTTGTAGGATTCTGTGGTCTCGCGAAAAAGCAGCTTAGCTTCATCCCTTGGCCGAGCATGCGCCGCGTCCAGCCTTCCTGGCGAAATGACCGGAGGAGACGACGCTGACAAAGGTGATAGCGACTCTCGCGCTGACTGGGCCCCCGCCGGAGCTCCGTACAACCCCCCGGGCTGCATCGCTCCATTACCCATCATAAATGGGCTCGGAAAAAAACCCCGATCCCCGAGCTGTGGAAACATACCCGCTTGTAGAGCACTTAAATTCCTACTATAAAACTTCATAGTTTCAGTCACGTAGCTAGGAATCTGGGAAGACTCATCGCCGCCGTATCGTAGACTTTCCAGTGTCGACGCTAGACCTTTTATGTCCGCGTATAATTTATTAAGAAGTTCAGCGTTTACTTCAAAAGCGGGCCTTTGTCCTTGAGCGTCTGGTGACGTTGTTGATAATAAACGCCTGTGCAGATCTACGTTTGAGCTGTGTCTGTCTCGACTCCGCCGTGAAGGAAAAGCAGCGTCGCAACCGTTAACGTCACACGGATGCAGCAATTTCAAGTGTTCGTTTCTATAATGCATTCGCAGCGTGAAGTGGTTTTGAAATATTTTACCACAGGCCGTACACCGGTCGGGATTTTCGTCGTCTATCGGTATTTCGAGATCATTAATGTCCGCTCGATCCTCCGTTCGGTCGCTGCTCGCTGAACGGGACCGGGCTCGTGCCAGGCGCTCCTCCAACGCGTGCAAGTCACTTCCACTGTCACTGGGGGTGTAGAGGTCTGACCGCAGCCGCAACCCCTCTCGCACGACGCTCGGTGCACTAGACTCATCGTCGGACTCACTTTCAGCCTTCACTCTTGTCACTGATTCCGAGTCCACAGTCGGTTCCTCGCCGTTCTGAAATGGCTCCCATTTCTCAGGTTTTTGCTTTTTGAGTGACAAAGGCTCCTCATCCGCTCGACTAGAACCAGGCGTTGACAAGTTTCTGAACAAATCACCATTGTACTCTTCATCAGATACACTGTATTCATTATTTTGCGAACATCTGGTGGGATTCCCGCTTTTTCTTTTACGTTTATTAGGCATCAACGATGATTTATCATCTATAGCGGTGGGGTCGATTTTAGCACTAGATTCAGATTGCACAGTAGAGGTTTTAATGTCATCTTTCTTTTTATTTACACTTAAATCTTCAGGTTCATCGATGTAGTTCGGCCGTTTCTCCTCGGGAGACTCGGCTTTAATCACTGGTTGTACTTTGTCCTCATCGTCAGAAATGTCACCATTGTTATCACTACAATCGATAGACTCTTCTTCCTGCATAACACCAGGCTTAACTAGATCTAATGCGTGCCTAGGATGATGATCCTGGGGCGATGGAAGCTTTCTGTACATTTTTTCAATTTCACTGAAGTTGCGGAGATCATCGAGGGGTACTCGCGGAGGTAGATGAGGGATTCCATGAGGCGCTGCTAGTGGAGGCGGAAGACGTGCCGCTAATTCAGGCGGCAGAAGGGCGGGTGGCGGCAGCGGCAAGCGTGCCAGCGCCGGCAGCAGAGGGAACGGCTGCGACGACCTGCCGTCATGAGCAGAGATCTTGCGTCTCACGTGCGGAGAATGTAGCTTTGGATTCGGATTAGCGCTGTGCCGGTTTCTCGAACGCCGCGAACTAAACATCATCGTACACCCCTCCACCGTGCACTTGTGCATCTCCCGCAAGTGAACCGCCGAGAAATGAATTTTTAGCGCGCCCTTATCGCAAAAAGTTTTCAAACAAACATTGCACTGCACTCTCTTCTTCCCCGTGGCGGGGTTGACGAATTGGACCCCGAGGCCGAGCGGCCACGGTGCAGGTGGCGGGTCGCGACGCTCCGGCGGATAATCCGGTGTCCGTCGCTCCTCGCACTTGTCTTCATCGCGGCCGCTGAAACTGGCGCCTAGCTTCCTGAAGTCGAACTGAGGCGCGGGCTGGCTGACGCGCGGCATCATGAAATAGTCCAGGCCGGCGGGCAAGCCGGGGACCGCACCGAACTCCTTGCCCTCCATCACGTCACTGTCATAATATAGCGCGTAACACGGAGCGGGCGGCGTGCGACGCGGCCGCTGTGCGACTGAGGACGTGCGACACAGGTGACCGCGCGGGCGGCGCGCGACAAAGGCCGGCGGTCGGGGAGGGAGCGCGGGGTCGGGTGAGGGGGGGCAGGTGGGAGGAGCGAGCGCTGGGCGGAGCGGATCGATGCGCAGTGGGGACAAGCGACACTCGCTCGCGCGGCCACTGTAAACACGAGAGAAGCAAAGCAAACCATCACACGTTACGCAATACGTAACTACAGTGTACAGTGTACACACCGCTCGGGTAAGTGCATACGGCTGCGTGCACCGCAATACACGAGTGTACGCAGGTATGCTTGAACGAATAGAGGCAATCCATGAAATTAAGTGGTTAACTCTACCGTAATAATATCTAGATGCTCCACTCAGTATTTCAGTTAACTCAACGTTCCTATTCATACTAAGCATGAAAATGAGTTTCAGTACCTTTGGAATTGAAACTATGAGAAAAATACCTACATTTCAATATGCACTATACCTGCTGTATTAGGTAGTAGGTATGTAGGTATGGTTTGAAATGGGCATAAAGTCTGATGGGTGCGACGAAAATTCCATTGCTTCAACATTTAAGCAAATAGGTAACTCCTAACGTCTTTAGTAAAGTGTTTTTCTGATAAATTAATAAGATCTAATTAAAAATGGTTTGCAATTTTTCGTTCTTCGGAATCTATTTGACTTAATAAATCCTTAAGAAACAATTTAATTTGGAGATAATATAATAATAATATTCTTTACCTTCACCTAGATTTAGATCAAAATTAAAAACAAATTCATAAGAACTTAATTTTAGTTTTGTGTATTTTCTTTTTTATAGGACCTAAAATAAAGCTCATTTTGTAGGGCTTATCAATTTAAAATTTCGGTAGGTATCCTCTTCCTGTCTCACTTTAACCAGGTAGAACTCAAGAAAGCCATAATTTTTTTAACAAAGCATGAAAATTATGTCAAGATCATTCGTCAGTCAGTATACCTAACTCAAATTAAAATTCATAATTAACGATAGATATCCATCTACAAGCGCCGGTCGAGATTATTTTTGTAATTAGTTAATGAAACACGAGTTTTAGAAGGTAATGTGCGTTTAGATATAGGCTTACTCATATTATCTGGTTAATTACAATGTTGCATACGATCTCTAAAGTAATCTAAATTTCCAGGACTTTAGGAATTCCCTTCGGAAAAATCTACTCTGTAAACATCTCAATTTTACACCTACTTATCCATGCAAATAAATCATTTCATTCATTCATTTCATACCTAGTGTTTTTTTCCGAAGGGAGCCTTATCAAAGAAACAGCAATTTAGTCATATCATGTTTAGTTTATGAAGCTTAGAGATTATTTACAAAAAAATTAGCCATATTAATATTCACGTGTGTACGGGCATAAAGTTTTAAAAATTAAGAAAACAGGAGCGTCTCCATTACTATTATCTTCCTCAATTGAATTATAATAGGCATGACAACATTGCAATATAATTATTATAAGAAGTAACCTTTGAATATTTTTTACGATATCTGCTTATAATATTTATTTTTACTCTATTTTCCAAAAAAAATATACATGTAGATACCTACCTCCTTGTTTTGTTACATAGACCTATACCTAATTGAACTCACCTACTAAAGAATACCATTCCCATTCTACCCTATGAAAGTCTTTTTTTACTAAGAAAAATCTTGCATGTTTTTTTTCAAAGTCCTTCTAAGTATTTTTGTAACTTTTATAACATAATTTTTGTCTTATAAAACACGTAAAAATTATTTGAAATTAATATATTTTAAATAACAACAGTATTTATACATATTGCTTTTAGAACCTAAGCACCGAACTTTTCAGCGTGCTGTACGTTTGATACCGGTAGCGCCATCTGTTGAGGCGGTTGTGAACAAAACGTAACAAGTAGATTTGCTACGAGAAATCGTAGCGCTGTAATTTTAATATTACTAAACAACAGAGTAAACCCGAGTCTTGCCAAGGAATACCTTCTTCAATTCTGAATTCTTCAAGTCTGATTATTTTTATTTAATCTATACATATACTTACTTACTTATACTTTATTATAAATGCCAAAGTTTGGATAGATGGATGGATGTTTGTTACTCAATCACGTCCCGACGGCTGAACGGATCTGGATGAAATTTGGCACAGAGACTGATTATAGTCTGTAATAACACTTAAGCTACTTTTTGTCTCGAAAAATTAAAGAGTTCCCGAGAAACCGAAAATCCACAAACCTAGCTAGTAAAGTATAAAAAAATCGTCCAACACAAATCAACATAGCACCAAAAAGCATTTTAAGTCATATTATCTATTTCAGGATTGAAAAAGCTTTTTCACTGTTGTACATGGAAATATTTTCTTATGGTTAACTTGTACAAGTAACGTAGTGGTTAAAATGGTTTCTTTTAAACCTCTCGAGTGTTTACAAAGCTGACGTACAGCAAGTAAATCACTTTGAAGACGTTTATGTGGGGCAAAAGCAACTTTTAAAAAACCATTAACATTGACCACCACTGAGGGACCGCGAACCTGACTCGATTATTTTCTTATGGTCACTTTAGTGACTACTTTTGTCTTTGCCTGCATAGTTTATGGGAACTATTGGTTAGTATTATGATCTTTAGTTTGGCTTACATGTGTGTGTGTTGGTACATGTGTTCAATATTTGTGTTAGCTACTTTAAAATTCACCTTATAATCACTATGAAATTATAACTTTTAAGTATAGGAATAAAATATAAGCTGTATACCTACTAAATAAAAATATCTTAACCTTAGGTAGTCAAGTAAGCCTAGGTAGAAATAATTTTCACAAAACTTACTAAATATTGTTTTGGGTCTTAATGCAAAAAACTGTGTGCAGATATCTGTTACATTTTCTTGGCTTATCTACTTGGCCAATATTGATCAAATTTGATACAGAGATAGCTTGTATCCCGGACAGGATGGGCGGAGGTTTTTCGTAAAAAGTCAAAGTTTTGTCACAGGATTTATAATAAGCGTTATTGCGACAAAGTAGCGCATTCATCTACACCACTAAATTTATAAGTCCCATAAATAATGTAGAAAATGTACGCCCATAAAATACATGACCAGTAATAATGCGCTGTACGTAAACCGTGAAAAAATATTTGATCAGCGATACAACTAGAACATTATAATATTCTTTTAAATAAATCATTCTATAGTACCACCAATCAAACCCATAACGAACAGACTTGTTATTTCATTCGCGTATAAACTATATCGGTATCGCCACTGTTTGGTGTCGTATCGCACCTTATAAACGTGCCTGATTATTTTCGATCTTGGAAACAGTTACAATTACCCCGACTATCGCTGCCTCAGTGCGGTAAACATCTCTCTTTTATTGTGTGGCGCAAGTTATATCACAAACTTATGAGAAAAAGTCAGTAATTCGACGGCTCTGATGTTATATCCTCTCATTAAGTTTGTTTGCACAAATTATAGAATGAAATGAAGTTAAAATACACTTTAATTCTCACCAAACTAGATAAAAAACAGTGGAACATAGACACATACTTTACGGGAAGAAGCTATACAATAGGCCAGGGTAGGCGAACCTTTATGTATCAACGTGCCATTTTTTCTAAAGAAATGTTTAATGAGGTAATAGACGTGCTATCAAATAATAATAAATACTATAAACTCAAAACTTAAAAAAATTACTAATAAAAAAAATACATCTTGCAATGTCTCAATTAAACGCGTAATTTAAATTAAAGTAAAATTTGTGTGACTTCTGTTTTTGCAGATGATCAGTGGCGAGCACAGTATTCGGAGCCAGGGTAGGCATTGGTTAGGTTAGGTTAGGTTAGGTAATGTCTATTTTCAAGCAGGGCGTGATGAAAAATAAGCATTGAGTTTTTTAAAATAGGCTAAGCAGTGCTTTTATGCCTCTATTTCATGCACGCCACTGGATAGGATGACAAATAACTTAGACTACTCACGTTCGCTCGTATAATATCTACTTCACACTTTTTTTTCTTAGTGCATAATGAATTTTCTGATCGCTGACGTGCCCACAATATTGGGTTGCGTGCCTTTAATGGCATGCGTGCCATTGGTCCGCAATCCCTGCAATAGGCAATAGACAATAGATTGACTGTTAGAAGGTTTGATTCATTGTACCTGTGCAAAAGAAACAATTGGTGACTGTATCTCAAATACAAATACAAATATTTTTTATTCAAATAGACTTTTTACAAGTGCTTATGAATAGTTGAATGAATCTACCACTGGTTCGGAATGCCGTTCCTACCGAGAAGAACCAGCAAGAAACTGGGTGGTTGCTGTTTCAAAAAAAAAAAATTATTTACAATTGCTTTAATCTAAAGATACCTAAATAACAGCAGTCCTGGGCATTGCTGGAGCGAGTCAAATCCATGCGCTTTTATCGTTTAGGTATAATATAATCTTCGACAGTATAATAAGCTTTTTTCAGGAGCATTTTTTAATGGTTTTCTTAAACTTGTGTAAAGGTAATTAATTATCTTATCTGATAGCCTATCATGACCGCAGCGGAACAAAAATCCAGGCCTATGTGTAAAAGATATACGGTCCATATCTAGTACACATAGGCTCGTTTTGCCCCATCTTTTGGCTGGAAGCAACTGGATGAGAATCACTGATAATCAGGTGTAGCCACCACCACTACAGCCCATTAACATCCTTAATGTCCCACTGCTGGGCACAGGCCTCCACTCTCATGAGAGAGAGGGAGTCAGAGCTTAGACCCACAACGCTGCTCCAATGCGGGTTGGCGGGCTATAACGTCTATTATCATGTTAGTCATAATAACCGGGACCGACGGCTTAACGTGCTCTCCGAGGCACGGGGGTGAAACACCGCCAACATCCTAACTCCGGGCTAGTACTGAGAATTTCTAGTCAGAAAAACCCAATACTTGTTATGACCCAACCCGGGACTCGAACCCGGGGTCCCGTCGGCCACAGTAGAACATGCCAACCACTAGACCAACGAGGCAGTTCAGGCTAATCAGGTGTAGCGTGATTCACTACTTCACTAGGGAAAGGAAGAACATGACCATCTAGTCCATTCTAATAACCATACTATTCATATTACTGTAGCATTATAAATGGAGAAGTACGTCTGTCTGTCTGTTACGCTTTCACATCCCATCCTTTTAATCAATTTTGACCAAATTCGGTGCTGAGATAGATTGCATCCCGGGGAAGAACTTCGGCTACTTTTGATCCCGCGAGAATCAATAACATCTTAATATACGCAGAACAGTAAATCTAGTTGAAGTTCTTAAGAATCCGCTTTCCACTCATGATGTGCGGTGGTACAGTCACCCATATCATACTGTCCGTATCTTGTAAACACGCGCTCTTTTTGTCCTAAGTGATCCGGCTCTGGTCAACGTTGATTTTTATATCGGGTTAAGACCATTGCACACTCAGTTTTCGCAACAGGAAATTATTACTGCACATACATACAGGCTTCTATAAAAGCGAAATACCACTCACTGACTGACTAATCACGATATTTTAGGAACTATAAAGCATACAAATTTGGAATTTGGATGGTAGGTTCCTTCTATGGCACATGCATAGAAACGGTTTAGAGGAAATTCACCTCCAATGAGGGTTGGAATAATATTATATCAATATGTTATGGGCATCACAGTATTGCAGATGCAGATTGGCAGACTCAACAAATCATAGAGAATATAATATTATGGAGAACTCTGTTTCCTTAGGATGTTTTCTTTCGTCGTGAGCGTTTTGCCTTAGTCCCACTCATAGATTGAACTTTTGATGGGACTACGGGTAATTTTATTTAGCCCTAGAACCATGACACATTATTACGCCCTAACGATCAGAAATTTAATTTTTTTTATCCACCACAAGTTAACGCTAGACTGCGATGTCACCTGATGGTAAGTGTTGATGCAGTCTAAGATGGTCGCTAGATAGCCTGTTAGGGGCATAGCAGTTATATTAAACCTATAACCCTAAGTATTCGGTTTCGACACGGCATTGTAACGGAATGCTAAATCGCTTGGCGGCACGTCTTTACCGGTAGTTACAATAACAAAGGAGTTCAGAAACTGTATAACCTTCGGCAGTAGAACTTATGTAAGTTTTTAAAGTTATCTGTGACTGAATCACAGAGTACACTCTCCCTAACACCGTCGACCGAAATATTTATTTTGAAGAGCGGCCGCATAGTTGTTTGGATTAAAAATATTTCTGGCCCCACTTGCGCACGACATGCCAACTACCGAGTATCGTTGTGGAAAATAGACCGAACAGATACACGGAGCCAATACATTTTGTTACTTATACCTAAGTACCTCAATAGAGGCGTCTTTATACGAACACTACAAAATTCTAATTCGCATATTCTTATGCGACTGATAAGAGAAAACTAATTTCCATTCACTTTCAAGTTAGATACCTGTTCGTTGTTTTTGCCTCGGAGAGCATGTGAAGCCTTCGGACCCGGTAATTATCGTTAACGTCTGATAATAATCGGTACACACATCTAAGAGTTTAAATAATCTTAGTCGAGTCGTATGCGGAAGGACGTGGGAGCCCACCGTATTATTATTCCATGAAAACTCCTCCGCCAATGAATGAGGAATACGAAGCAGAGAGACATGTTTGAAAAGCTTTAAGCTCATAAAAAGCTTGAAAGTTATTCTGAAATACTATTTTAGAATAAGTTTCGAGCAAGAATTGAAGATAAAATCAAAAACAACAACGAATCGTGTTAAGATGGATGGTGCCTCAAGGGGATTGTCAAAAGCAGCTTAACGTTTGAGTTTACTACTATTATATTAAACTTATCTGTACTAATATTATAAAGATGTAAAGTTTGTGGCCTACTCCACTGTGACGTTGTAGGGGGTAATCTCAGGATCTACTGAACCGATTTTGAAAATACTGGTACTAATAAAAAGCTACATTATTTGTGAGTGTCATAAGCTATATATTATTTCACGCGGACGAAGTCACGGGCAAGTCTGCTAGAGTATATAATTAATAATATGATCCATTTAAAAATGAATCATAATAATATTATAAGTCTGGGACGAATAGTTCTTCATTTGTTATTGTTTGCGATCTATTAAAAGGAAGTTAAAACGATTTATCCTTCACACAAATTAAACCGTTACAACCTTGTGTACTAAAATGGATTTAAATCACGCATTCGAGTCACTGAATTGTAACAAAGAATGTTTATTGTTTAAGTGGGTACAAAATATTGTAAATTTTTTTAACTGTTTACCTACCTACTTGATAGAAATCCAAAGATCTTTGGTCATTCATATTCAGTCAAATTATAGATCCATTGGGCATTTAGTTTTCAGCTGTGGCATAAAATTATAAAAAAATAGTTGCATATAATATTGCAGGAAATTTTAAAGAATGGCATAATAAAGCAGAAGTGTAATTTTTCTTTCTAATACTTTTTAACAACTTTCAATTGGTTAAGTTTTACCCTTTCAGGCACCTAAGTATTCTATGCTTTAAGCCTAAGCCGATGCTGTGATTGCTACAAACTTGCTGCAATACTTCACACAAATCATTCAAGCCTGCTGGCTGTCATGCTTAGGGCTTCTTTGGAGCTGGCCCGCTTCCGACGCATCAGGGATGCGCATCTTTTGTGCGTGATGCCAGCAGCAAACAGCCCTGGTGTGCTACAGAAGCGGGGCAGTCCCATCAAAGCAGACCATTATAAGTGTCATGTTTTCTTCTATATTCTATGGTACGACATTCCGAATAAATATAAGGCCATAAAGAACTTGAATCCAGGGCCGTAAAATAAAATAATTAAAAAAAGAGGGAATTCTGAGGGCCAATTGAGCGCGAAGGACAAATAGAAAATCGAAGGATTAAAAGTTAATTAAATTATGTACTTTAAGAATATTATTTAGGACTTAAGTATTAAGAATATTTATTTAGGACTAAAGTATTAAAAGGAACATTGGGTTTTGATTTATTAAAACTCAGAAGTGGGATGTGATCCGCCGGCCCACATAAATTATTATTGAGGTATGTATTCTAAATTCTAATTCTTTATTCGTGGGATGGTGACAACTCAACTCTTTATCAAACTTAAAAACGCACTTCTAGTATGGAAGTTGTATGAAAACCAAAATTGTGACTTCATCAAATTTCAACGCACTTTTTTACACTAATTTATATTTTAAAATGGTTATCAAACTTAAAACAAACCGATGTTGTGAATTTTAGGTCTTTTGGAAGACATTCTATTTAATAATCAGTTAGACTTAATGTATTTTTGATATAGGCATCATCCCCATTTTGTGACTGCTCATGACATTAGGCTTCATGTACAAAACACATATGCTCGGTACCGACGATGCCGCCGGTGAGGTGCATATGTCACCGTAAGATTGTAAAAACCGTCAGATTATAATCTAACTCGCAAAATTCTAAACTGTCGAAAGATTGTAAATTGTTCAATGTTCTGAGTGTCAATTTTTGAAATATTCATTTTATTTACGTTTTCTTGTCTCTTGTGGGTTAGGTTAGGGTTCGACATAAATAATCAAGCAGTGCAGTGCAGGGAACTTAGGTTTTATCGGGTTTAAATATCTATCAGATTACAATCTACCGGAAAATAATGCGTTAAATTCTAATCTTTCGACAGTTTAGAATTTCGCGATTTAGATTACAATCTAACGGTTTTTACAATCTTACGGTGACACATATACGATTTTTGTTTGATTACTCTAGCTTCCGGTCCAGCGCCGCATGTGGTTGCGACTTCATTTAAGTACATAAGCCTTATAATACAAACAACAGTACCTTTCTTATATTGGCTCTTTTCAAATAATTATTCAAATTCAATTCAATTCACTTATCAATTCAATAAAAAATTATAAAATTCTTACTAAAATGTGACTGTAGTCATATCCCGTTTAAATAAAAGAACAACAATTTTAGTAACCTTCACCTCGACACAAAAATTACGACGAAGTTTTATGTATTGTTCTAATTATGTAAATTAATTCAGTCTAATTACATTTGGTGTAAGGTCCGGCTCTTAACTGGCTTATTATGTTAATTAAGATTATATATAATTTTCTAGCACACTCGTAACTTTTGACAGATCTCACTAGAGACCATCGGCCCTATTGTAATCATATGAAACCTGCATCGATACTTTGTTACCATCTTAATATTGGTTAAGTTGATTTCGAACCGTTAAGATATGGAACGCCCTCCCGGCTTCCGTTTTCCCCTCCTCTTTTAATATAGGTACCTTCAAATCAAGAGTGAATAGGCATCTTCTAGGCAAGCGCGCTCCACCTTAGGCTGCATCACCACAGTTTGCAAGCAAGCCTGATAGCAGCCAAGCGGTAGGTTTAAAAAAAAAGTCATACATTGGAGCTGATTCTGTAGTACACAATCTCTAAACTAAACAAAAATAACAGCATTAAAAATATTGCTAACCCTTTCATATTACTCCCTGAGGAAAGAAAAGGATTTTGAAAAGCTATATTATCTTGGCCCTTTTATTAGTTTCGCTGGGTGTGCTATTTAGGTATGATGTACTAGCTGATGGATTGAGGTGTTTTGGTTCCCGCGGGAACTCTTTAACTTTCCGGGATAAATAGTGGCCTATGCGTTATTCTAGTATATAATCTATCTCTGTCCCAATTTCATTCAGACCCGTTCACCTCAGATGTACAAACACATGTGGAAACATCCACCCATCCATTCATCCAAACATTCGCATTTATAATATAGCATAGATAATAAATATTAAAGTAAAAATAGGTAACTAAAATAAAATGACAGCATTAAAAATATAGATAACTAACCCTTTATTAATACTCCCCACGGAAAGGAAAGGACAGAATTTTGAAAAGCTATATCTTGGCCCTTGTGTGAGTTTCGCTAGGTATCTTATTTATCATAGAGCTTCCATAAGGTATGTATATCAACAAGTCTATCAGTAGGTAAGTGGTTAGTGGATGTACGGCAGAAATCAGATCGCGTGCTCCTCGGCGCGTGTTGCGCAAGTCGTCGTGCTCGGCTGAGCAAGCGGGCCGCGCCTGAATCACTTCCCCTGTGCACACACGTCCTCGCCGACTGGTGTGTGCCACTTGGATACCCAGGCACTTAACTTTATTATTAGGTATTTAACCAGACGTCGACCGCGACTTCCACCGCGTGGATTTTGGTTTTTTGAAAATCCTGTACCTCGAAAAGAAAAAAAACGGAACCCTTAGAGGATCACTTTGTTGTCCATCCGCGTGTGTGCCAAAACCCTATTCTCAGGAACGCATGGAGGTATCAACCTAAAGTTCATATCAAATACTCAGGTCTACTGTCCCTTGGTTTCAGCTGTGAAAAAATCAAACTTCTAATCCAACGCAATCAAAAGATACAGCCATTTATGCTGCAAATTTTTGACACTCGCAAGGGAATCAAAACCTACAGGGTACTTCCCGTGAACTCGGAATCTTTAAATTTGGTATGAAGCAACGTCTTATAGCACAGATGAAGGAAAAATTGCGAAAAGCATAAATTTTAAGTTATAAAAATATTTTTAATAATTTTAGACTTACTACAGGTTTGTACGGAACCCTCGGTGCGCGAGTCCGACTCGCACTTGACCGGTTTCTTTTTTTTTAAGTAGCTTATGTCCTTCCCCGAGGTACAATCTACGTCAATACTAAACTTAATCGAATTCGCAGTTATAATATTATAACTATGGGTTAGTATGGATGATGCCCTTGACTTCGTCCGCGTGTATATCGATTTTGAAAATCTTCTGTTGGGATTATTTGCTTTTCAGGATAGTAGTAACTTAAAGGTATCTATCCATTTCCGGAATCAATAATCATCAAAATCGATTTATCAGACAGTCCGCGAAAAGGTAACTCAGAAAGAGAGACTTCACTTTCGCATTTTAAATTATTTTATGTCAAATTAATTCTTTAAAAAATTACTGTGTTTGCAGAAATCATGGTCATTTCAAACCATCACTCACTTACTGAAAGAGAAAATTAGAAGTTCCAAGCATCAACCCAGACCGCGACCAACCAAAAAGAAGGCCAAAAGTTTACACCACTACGTCATCACCGCTCACTCAATCAATTTCGTAGTTACTAAGTGGAACAAACCGAATCGCGACGAAAATCGCGATGTATCATTGCTTTTACTTGTTGCATCCGCAGGGGCGTTACACGGTTCGACTCTCGCGCCGGCATTACGAATTACTTAATAAATATACTTCTTACAAACATTACTTAAAACACTTTACTATTATAATTATAACCACCTCTATTGCTTTGATATAAGGTTGGTTTTAAACAGTGTTATAGTTTCGTAAGTGGATTTGTAATGTGGTGGGCATGTGTCCTGTCATTATATTTGGAGGTTAGAGGATGTGATTTCCATTTGGCACAGATATTGTGCAATTAGACAATTTGCAGATGTTTTATATCGCGTGCTCGAGTTCCCCTTGAAGCTGCCAGTGATAAGTTATCGTGCTTGGAATTATCTAATTTTGGCAGGTTGTTTGATAAAGAAACTTCACGATCAAATCGGTTGACTGGCTGTTGCAATTTACATTAGAACACAATGCCCACGACTTCGTCCGCGATTCTCTTTTACTCTTTAATGATCCGGGATAATAAACGTAGCTCTGTTCTTCCCTGGGTTCAAACTCATATGGGTACCAGTGGCGTGCAGTTCATAGAAACATAAAAGCACTGCTTACCCTAATGTAAACACGTCAATGTTCATTTTCACTATGTCAGTCAGTAAATAAGTATCCTGACTAACTAATGCCTAGCTTCAAGCCCTGTGCACGCCACTGATTGGTACCAAATTTCATTAAAATCGGTTAAACAGGGATGAAATTGTAGCAGACATACAGACACACATTCGCATTAATTATACCTAATATTAGTTTAAATAACCACTAGCCGATGTTGGCAACTATACTTGCACATGTAAACTTTAAAACATTCCCATTTTCCATGATATTGCCGCTGATTCTTCCAGTATTACTAGTAGGTTAGTAACTGGTACCTAGCCAGGGCCGAAGCCACTCACACCAGAGCAAAGACTATTTAGAAACACAAAATTTCCGTGAATCGAACCCGGGTCCTATCATTTAAAGGACTCTTTGTCCGCCAGACCTTTTTCTTTGTCTCTAGTGTGTCTTAAATGGAGCACGCACACATGAGTGACGAGAAAAAACGACGTGCGTCTCCAGCGCGGACGTTCCCAGGTGACAGTTTTTTAATTCATACACGTTTTGTCCTGTCCGGTTTCTAGCGTGACAAAACTACGTCACGTAAAAATGCACGTAACTATAACACACGTAATGACTACGTGATTTGTTTCACAAATCTTCGCTTCCTGACTTGCTATTTAGTGCAACTCCGACCGCGCTGGTATTGAAGTATATAAATTATGAAGAGATGACTCTACAGATCCCGAGTGTCACTCTCAGGCGAGTACACTCGCTCGGAGAGTAAACGAGTGTCACTAAATGAAAACTCGGGTGTCGACGCTTTATTAATGACGACAGTGACTCGAGGGAGTTGAAACTGCTAATTGTTATCCACTTTTATAAAGGACCCTGTCCATACAGGGTATTTTTTAAATTCAATATAGGCTTACGCTTGACCACAATCACACCTGATGGGAAGGGATGATGCGGCCTAAGATGGAACGCGTTTGCCTAGAAGATGCCTATTCACTCTTGACTTAAAGATACCCGGACTGTAATTGGTGGGAAACACAGTTTTTGGTAGAGTGTTCCAGACCCTAGCCATGCGAATAAGGAATGAAGACGCAAAGCGCTTCGTGCGTGTGGGAACGTTGACGACAGAGGGGTGGAAACTCTCACGACGTCTTGCGGTACGATGGTAGATTTCTTATGTCACTCCTCCACGCACTCCTAATCAGTTTCTACACGACATAGTACCGGAACGCTGATTCGCTTGGCGGCACATCTTTGCTGGTAGATACAGCCGAGACCTCCCGACCAAGCGCCAACAATAACAACAACAAAGTGCAACAGTTCACCTTCACATTTCTCACGCATCTCTGTAAGATTAGGTAAGCAATTACTACAAAGACTGTGTAAACGGTCCTTAATATATTCATGGCTGCGTCTTAGCTTCCTCAACGCGGAGCTCTTAAATGTGTGAGTGGAAACGATAAATTTTCACGCTGTCGTTTCACTGCACTGTCATTGTTCAGCGTTGTTTGTGATCATAACCTTACTGCGTATATACATAAATTACATTGTTTTTATGGACAACAATAACACTTCTATATACTTTACATACGACCGAAAAACTTTAGATCTACAACTAATAAAAAAAAATATGTTCACCAAAAAAATTAAAATTAAAATTGCTGTACGCTTTAGACACTCCACAACTCATTATTTTGCGCATCGCGTAGTGTAATGTTATCTTAGAGCAGCCAATTTTAATATCTTTATATTTGTATGAAAAAAAAGAAAAACGGAATTTTAAAAGTCGTATGCTTTTTAAAAGTGTTTGTCTGTGTGCTACACTTTCTGAAATTTGATACAGGGATAGGTTGTATCGCGGGGAAAGATACCGGAAAATTAAAGAGTTCTCTCGGAAACAAAAAAAAATTGAGCCACGTGGACGTAGTTGCGGGCATCATCAAGTGTACTATAATCACCTTCTTGCCTTTGCATTGGAAATTGAAAATACATAATAATATGCTTGCAGCTTGCACTAAGACAATTTATACCGCCCAGGACGAATCTCCATACCGGGACCCCAATTTTTGTACTATACCTACTTTGTATATCATTTATAGTTATTTAGGCAAATGTCTTCGTTTAAGGGCAGTAAGCAACGGCTCGTTATAATGTTTTAATGGCCACCATTATGCAAACGCATTAGACCACCCCTCTCGTCTGTTATAGAATTATGTTTGGTCCAAAAACTAGCATTGAGCGGGGATCATCATTATAACAATCGTAGGAATATTAATTTAAATAAATTATGTCATTAAAAATACACAATAGTATTATGCCTGTAGAGGATGAGGGTGTAGATTGAATTTACTTAATTGTATATAACTAATTTAATTTAATATTACTTTTCAAATCGCAAGCTAATTCGATACTTAATTATTAAATATTAAATATAAATAATATATTATATAATAGGATATATTATACCAACCAACTACAAATCGTATTTGTAATTCGTATTTTTATAATTGGCAAGAATAAGAGATATAAAATAGAATACAACGTTGTTGTTGTTGGAATAAATATTGGAATAAACATATATTTAATAAAAATAAAGACATACCAAACGATTTAAAAGCTAGAACATTCAACACTCATACATGGTTGTCAAACCTGGGAACTCAGTAAGAACCAAGTAAAAAAACCAAAAGTAGTGCAGAGGAACATGGATTTTTTTAAATTAAAAATTAGATTAATTAACAAATTTCCAAAACAGGAAATGCGACAAAGGAGTAAACAAAAAGATGTAATGAAATGCAAAACCGGAAAATGGAACTGGGCGGGACATCTTGCAATGGCAGGCAATGAAAAATGGAGCAAAAAATACTACAACTTGGTTACCAAGATATAATATTCAACAAGGAAAAAAGGAAGACCTGTTACCAGATGGAGGGACGAGATTGAATTGATTGAAGCATTTGGAGGAAAAGTTCCGTACAGCCCAAAATAAGAAGGAGTGGAAGGAGAAGGGGGAGGCCTTTGTCCAGGATGATAATATATAACTCATCGTAATAAAAAAACCTACTAATTAAAGAATATCAAGTATAGGCTTACATCTATACTTAATATTATAAATGCGAATGTTTGGATGGATGTCTGGATATATGGATGTTTGTTACTCAATCACGCCCCAACGGCTGAACGATCTGGCTGAGATTTGGCACAGAGATAGCTTATAGTCTGGAATAGTACATAAGCTACTTTTTATCCGGGAAAATTAGAGTTCCCGCGGGAACCAAAAAAACCTCAAACCACGCAGACGAAGTCGCGGGAATTCGCTAGTAAATAAATAAATAAATATGTATTACTATCTATTTATATAATTATTTTAGGTGTATGCATGTAGGTTTACATGTATTATATTTTATTGTAAGAATTAGATTATTAGTTTCCTTTTAAACAACGTACATCCTTGAAGCTTTCTCTCTGGGTTAATCCGTTGTGTGCATAATTGCCTGGTAGAGATCGCTTTAAAGCGATAAGGCCGCCACTTGTACCATAGTTTTATTGTTTTTGTTTATAAGTTTGTCTTTCTTGATGTACAATAAAGAATTTTTCATTCATTCAAAAAGGGGAAGAAACAGCAACAATCAGAGCAAGTGTCAAGCAAGCGTATTACTTCTTAGTTCTGAAGTAATTATGTATTATCCTACATTTTTCTATATTGATATCTGTCCAAAGCATCGACATACGTCCGCCGGCCTTCTGGCGGCCGCTTACGTCCCAGGAATAACTTTAATAAAGCGAATTAAATACCATTTTCCTTCTCATCCATAAGAAAACGATTCCATGTACCATTTCACGGCCCATCCACAAAACCGATTCTGACAAAATTTTACACAAAGATAGTGTGTGTCGTGGACGTCATCTAGTATTTTACAACTTGCAGCATTGTTCCTACGCATGATTAAATCGCTATATCTTCTATAACTTGTACCATTCAACACTATGGTATTTTTGTAGGTGATCTCCCCACAAAGCGGATACCTTGAAATGATTAAATGTCTCACTAAGGCAATAAGTATCAAGAGTCCTGCCTCGGCTAATAGGATGCTAGTATTTTCATTTCTTATACTAATTGATTTATTAAATTAGGATTTTTTAAAATTTCAATAAGAAATTATTATTGTAAATGAATAAGTTAGATATGTTACTGTTATTGCCTACTGGTCGACGTGTAACAATATTGTTACTTGATTAGCAAAATTATAATTGGCGTATACCGTTGTTTTTTACAAATCATTTTTAAGTAATAAAAATAAGTTCTCCTTATAAATCATGTTAATAAAGTTAGTTCAAAAGCGAACAGATATCTACTAGTTAAAACAACCTAAATTGTATCCATGGGCACTGAAAAGGTAAATTAATTTAATATTACTTGGAATTTCGAACAAGTCCTATTTATCTAATTACAACAATAGTAACAAAAATATTACCTATCCTTATTTGAAAACAAACTTGAAAGAATTACGCGGATCAAAACATAAGAATGACGACATCAACATTTTCCCCATAATGTCGTGACTAAATGAAATCCACGCCCGCTTTTTTACCAATTTCCCTTAGAAAACCGAAACCTATAATCCTGACAAATAGCCATTGTTCGTTTGACACGTCCGCAATAACGCGGAAATGTCGTGTTTTGTAACAAAACAACTCAACAAGTTGTTATGCCGTTGTTACACTTGTCACCCTCATGGAAAATGCCTAATAACTTCCTACACGACTCTCGCCTTTATACCATTGTCATAGAAAACTGAACTATTGTGTCGAACTAGACACAGAATAAAATAATACCAAATATTTCTGTAACTGTTACAGCATGTTTGTTTTATACTGTGTGTAAATGCTTAGGATTTATTTAGACTGTGGTTACCTAACCCTGCAACTTACTACAGCAATATAATGGGTAACATCGCGATCACTTACAGAGGGGAGCGTAAAATTTTCCCCGGAAAAAAATAATAATAACACGGACTTATCGCCTTTTTACTGTTCATTCTTACATAAATAACGATAAAGGGAAATTAAATCAAAGTCTTATTAGAATATTAAAAGTTTGGAACGCGTTTTTTTAATGTCTCTCGCGGTGTTTAGGGACGCATATTTCACTCAATTTGGTAAATGGAAGGTGGTGTGTTAGACCGTGAAAGCTATTAGGGGTTACTTTTGTTTTCTTGGGGTTTTATTGGATATTTTAATTAGAGTCGGCTACCTAATATGTCATGGGGTTCGATAGCTTTGCGTCTTGAAAACGATACCTTAGGTATTATTTTGGTATGAAATCATTATTTCTATTTGTCATTATATCTCATGAAACATGAAGTATAATATCTGTCAATTTGTCTTGTTTCATGACATTCGATTTAATCTGCGGATACGAACGCCATATTGAAAATGGTTGGTATAAATACGAGTGTTTTGACGATGGTAATTCAGTCTCCTGCCGGCACACTTAGCGATTATTGAATACTTTTGTGTTTAGATTGCAATTTGGTTTAGAGCTTAACGATCGTGGCCGGATCAAGTGTTTAAGTTCAGCCAACTTTTATCTTATTACATTAAATCTCTCGTGGAACCTCTACAGTCTTCACGTTTACTATTTACTCGTGCGAGTTTCAAATGAGAGGACAAATATATTAAATGTGTTTTATTAATACCTATACTTCTGGATTGTTGCTTACTTACAAATATGCAAAGTTCTGAGACTCAGTGTAGTTTAAGTAGTACGTTGATATACTTAGTATAAGTAAATCAATCGGTTTATCCTTTTATTGTGTATATAAATTATAAATATTACACTAACCCAAACAAATAACGGAATATACCTATTAGTTATACCTACATAAAATGGTATCCGAATATCCCAGGAGAAGGCTAACATGTGTACCGGCCATGCGTCTTGTCTTGGACGCGCCCCGGACGCAACCTGTCTCTCCTAGCATAGTCGAATAGTTTTGATACTTGAAAAGCGATGAATAAACTAGACCGAAATTTTAACTTAAACGTAAAGGTAAAATAATCAGATCACTTCAAATATTTTGTCTCATCTACGCACTGCAACTTGCTTTTGCTTATAACTCTAAATTCATGGAACATGGTTTTTGTTTTCAATATCTTTTCTACACATTTTGTGCGGAACGCTGCGGACAGACCTCCACTCTCATAGGAGAGAGGGAATTAGAGCTTAGACCCACCACGATGCTCCAATGCGGGTTGGCGGGCTTTAAAGGCTATTATCATGCTATTGATAATAACAGAGACCGACGGCTTAAGGCACAGGGGTAAAACACCGCCAACTTCATAACTCCGGGATAGTACTGAGAATTTCTAGTAAGAAAAACTCAATATTCAATTATGGCCCGACCCGTCGGCCGCAGTCAAACATGCCAACCACTAGACCAACAAGGCAGAACTATCAAGACCTATCAATCGTTGTCTCTCCAACGGTCAACCATTAGGGAAATCTGCACGGCAGCTAGCTGTTGTTTAATTTATTCCGACGAATATTCTTAAACTATCGGGTTTGTGGTATCGGACTTATTTATGCCGAGGCCGAATCTGCCGAATTAGCCGGCCTCCTGAGATGTCGGTAACTAAAATATATGCATCACGTCGGGTCTGACAGCGGAAGAAATTCCTGTATTGATTACTTTATTTGCATAGCTTTATTCTGCAAAGATATTTGTTTTTGCAGATAAAATCAGAATAGCTTCGGTTAACGAAGTGGCCTGGAATCCCATTGCTCTATTTTAGTAACTTCTCAACACACACTACTTACTAAATATAAAGGGGCGGGAAGTAGAATTTCACTCATTTCAGTAAATTTAATAAGTGTCCGCTAAAGTGTTGACCGGTAGAGTATTGACATAATATTCTTGTCATAACTCACAAGGGACGAAAGTTTGCTTACATGAAATTTTTCTTACCAAAGAAGATATTAATTGAGTAACTTTACCTACCTTTACCCTATGCAATACTTAAACACATTTTTAAAGCATGAAACTGATGTCAGTGCAAGTTTTCGTTAGAAATTTCACCTTAATGCTAATAAATGATCATTTTGTATACCTACTTTGCCTACAGCTTGGGGAAATTTCATTTAATATAATAATTTTGTTACGATCATGGTAATTATTTTTTACTAGATGATTTCGACTTCGGAAGTTTTAATTTTTTGGGGTTAATGTTAGCCTTTTACCTTCCCCGGGATCCGGGTTGAAAATCGGTTGATATTATTTCTGATTCCAGACAAAAATATTGCAGCGTTCTACTGCATAAATAAAAGAGAAATCAAAAAAGGTATTAAAGCCACTAACAGCCAATTTTTATTCAACCAAAACCATTCATTACCCGCATCGCATAATTCACACATTTCGGTCACAATTTACCCGCTACGGGTAAAAACCAATTTTCGGCGAATGCAAAAGCAAAAGTCTAACATAGGAGTAATATCAATTTGCCTCTCATCCATTTATTCATGCTGCGTCGTAGCAGGTCATATAATTTATATCTGGAAGTGGAAACAATCGTATTCACGAACGATTTTGCAACGATAAGGGGTTGTGCACATTATAAAACCCTTCTGAAACTTGTCTCTTTAATAAAGATTGCCTTAATAGCTCAATGGTTGTGTAATGGACTGTTTTTTTTTATTATTCACTACAAGGTTAGCCCTTGATTGCGATCTCACCTGACGATAAGTGATGGTGCAGTCTAAGATGGTAGCGGGCTAACCTAATAGGGGCTAGCTAGCTAGGTTATAATAAACCCATACCCCTATTCGGTTTCTACACAGCATCGTACCGGAACACTAAATCGCTTGGCGGCACGTCTTTGCCGGTAGGGTGGTAACTAATCACGGCCGAAGCCTCCCACCAGGCCAGCGGTCAGCGCCTTGTTGCCTTAACTTGATCCCTGGCAGGGTTAATTTGGGAATTTATAATTTCTAAATTTTCTCTGGTCTGGTCTGGTTTCCAGGATTAAAAAAGCCTATGTGTTCCAGACCATAATCTATCTCTGTGCCAAATTTCAGCCAGATCCGTTCAGCTATTAGGGCGTGATTGAGTAACAAACATCCACACATCCATACATCCACACATCCATCCAAACTTTCGCATTTATAATATTACTCAGGTAATATTATGACAATAGGTAACCAAATATGGTATCTTGATTCGGCAGGATTATTTATTGGATAAAAGTATATTATGAACTTGGCTTAAGAGCCTAAATATAAAGGCAAAGGAGGTAAAGCGAAAAGTGGTGGCTAGCGGTATTATGCATGCGAGTTATATGCCACTCTGGGGGGCAGTTACTTATGCCTGCGTCTTTTTAGGCGCCTGCTTAAGTTAGAAATGGATGAAAAACATTTGTAGCTTCAAAACTTATATATCTTCCACAGTTTCATAAATTATCTCATCATAATTTATGTGACTCTTTCTTAAAGTTTTCTTTTTGTTATTTACTTACATCTTACCTACTCAAGTAAATTACTGAAACCGGCAAGCGGCGGAAGTATGCCTCTCTCATAGAGAGTTACATATTTGTTCCGTTTGCCGTGGAGACCCTTGGGCCGTGGAGTCTTAGTGCCAAAAATTTTTTGCGAGATATTTCACCGCGGTTAATTGCCTCATCTGGTGACAGAAGGGCTGGCTCATTTTTTGCGCAAAGGATCAGCCTGGCTGTCCAGCGCGGAAATGCAGCCAGCATTCTTGCCACCATTCCACGTGGGCATGATTTATATAGTAATTAGGTTAGGCTAGCTACCATTAAGTTCTATTGTATTATTTTCAATAAAAAAAAAAAAAAAAAAAAGTAAATTACAAAAAAAACATGTTATTGAAGATCAAAAAACTTCATAAACTTATATCTCCACTACTCCACCACTACAGCCCATTAATATCCCACTGCTGAGCACAGGCCTCCACTCTCATAGGAGAGAGGGTATTAGAGCTTAGATCCACCACGCTGCTCCAATGCGGGTTGGCGGGCTATATCTTAACTCATATCTACGTTGCTCATATTTCGGAATACCAAAATCAACGAACTATGAAATGCAACCATAATTCTCTAGAAATACTTAAAGATTATGATAAAATGCCAGTTTAGTTATTATGTGAGTAGGTATAATTACTGAAGAAGAGTTATTTGAAACAGCAGAAAATCTCTAAATTTTTATATTTATAAAATTCAGTTTTTGAATCCATGGAACTAGGAATCTGCATATTTTTCGCAGCAATTTTTTTCGGGTTTCAACATTGTGCGTTTCAACCCCAATATTTTCACGACATGGATTTTTGCCGGGTCGTTATTACGCGTCACGTGATATGATATATGTGCGGTATACTCGTAGCGTGTGACACATTCGAGAGTTATTAGGCAAAACAATATTTTGAGGAAAAATAAATAAAAAGTATGTTAGGCTTCGCAAAACCTGTACACGATAGGATAATAATACTATAAACATCTATAAATAATAGATAAAATCGCGTGGAAGCTGTTTGATTACCAGGATAATAAATACCCCTTTTCTGTCTGCAGGTTGCAAATTTCATTAAAATACATGTGCGGTATACTCGCAGCGTGTGACACATTCGAGAGTTATTAGGCAAAAAAATATTTTGAGGAAAAATAAATAAAAAGTATGTTAGGCTTCGCAAAACCTGTACACGATAGGATAATAATACTATAAACATCTATAAATAATAGATAAAATCGCGTGGAAGCTGTTTGATTACCAGGATAATAAATACCCCTTTTCTGTCTGCAGGTTGCAAATTTCATTAAAATACATGTGCGGTATACTCGCAGCGTGTGACACATTCGAGAGTTATTAGGCAAAAAAATATTTTGAGGAAAAATAAATAAAAAGTATGTTAGGCTTCGCAAAACCTGTACACGATAGGATAATAATACTATAAACATCTATAAATAATAGATAAAATCGCGTGGAAGCTGTTTGATTACCAGGATAATAAATACCCCTTTTCTGTCTGTAGGTTGCAAATTTCATTAAAATACATGTGCGGTATACTCGCAGCGTGTGACACATTCTAGAGTTATTAGGCAAAAAAATTTTTTGAGGAAAAATAAATAAAAAGTATGTTATGCTTCGCAAAACCTGTACACGATAGGTTAATAATACCATAATCATCTATAAATAATAGATAAAATCGCGTGGAAACTGTTTGATTACCAAGATAATAAATACCCTTTTCTGTTCCCAGGTGCAAATTTCGTTAAAATCGGGTAGGATGTACCGTGAAAAGGTGACCTCGATAAACTGACAGACAGGCTTGCTTTCTCTAATGATATAATACTAGTTAAATTTAAATAAATACTAATTATATAATACTAGTAAAATTCAGGGTAAAACCTAACTACCTCCATTCCAAATTACAGCCAATCGGTTCAGTAGTTGCGGCGTGATGTAACAAATATCCAAAAATACGTATGTACATCCAAACTTTCACATCATACTAATATTATAAATGCGAAAGTATGTTTGTTTGTTTGCTTGTTGGTTTAACGGTTTGTTGGTTTGTCCTTCAGTCACGCCGCAACGGAGCAACGGATCAACGTGATTTTTGGCATGGGACCTGGAGAATGACACAGCTTTTTATTCCGGAAAATTAAGGAGATCCCACGGGAATCAAAGAAACTTCAACCACACGGATGAAGTCACGGGCATCAGCTAGTTTATAATATTAGTAGGATAAAAGAAAAAGTTGACTGACTGATTTATCAACATACAGCTCAAACCACTGGATGGATCGGGTTGAAATGCATATAGATTAGCTATTACGATGAAAGTATCCGCTAAGAAAGGATTTTTAAAAATCAAATCCTTAAGGGGGTAAAATGGGGCTTTCAAATTTATATGAAAATCGTAGTTAACGTGAGCGAAACTGCGAGCAAAAGCTAGTGTTTCATATGTTTTAGTTGTATTGGGTATAATCTGTATTCCACTTCCTAAATCTAACCTTTAAAGTCTAATCAATAAAGTAAATTATTACCCACAGAATTAAACAGTCCTTCAAAATTACCTTTCAATTGAAAAAAAAACGATTTTTTAATTTCACCGCGCAAAGGTAGTTATTAATCTAAAATGATGCCAGTATTTACAGAGCCATGTCAAAGCAAAGGGTTGGCCAATGTTTGACCGGACTAATGACGTTTTCCCGTTGGCCGTGTTTATTCAGAGACCAGTAACCGATTTCCAAGATTTAGTTTACGTTGAAGTCGATGAATGAATGGTATTGAATATTTCAATAGGATGATGTATGAATAGATTGACTTAAGCTATAATCCTGCCTTTGCATTACCTACTTGATAATTAAGTACCTATCATAGAGGTATAAAATAGTATAATATGTTCATGTACATGTAGTTATATATGTACTCTATGGTACCTACCTATTTACTGTAGCCATTACTGGCGCTATTGTGACGTCGTTGATGACTGAACTCAATAGAAACCACATAGGTACGTATACTACACACCTATCCTATCCACCTATCCTATACCTAATCCATACTAACATTGTAAATGCGAAAGTGTGTCTGTCTGCCTGCTACGCTTTCACAGCCCATCTATTCAACCGAATTTGATGAAATTTGGTATAGAAATTGTTTGTATCCCGGGAAAGGGCATAGGCTACTTTTTATCCCGGAAAATTAAAGAGTTCTATAGGATAAAAAACCTTAATCCACGCGGATGCAGTCGCGGGCGTTATCTAGTTGAACATGAATCTATTTGTGGTAATTAGTTGAAAATAATCTGTCAGTTTTCTATTTTCTTCTTTCTACCTGAGAAGTAAAATAAAACTAAAGTTCTTCCTTCCGGCCGGCTTCCTAAAATGCAGGGATAACTACATAAATTAAGTACATCATTTTACAATTTGGAGTTTTGTATTGCATTTGAAACAAAACAAAAAATATTCCTACTTATCTACCCACCTAAAAATTTTGCAATGCAATTTCTGAATGGTTCTTAACTATTCTTATATACATACCAAGAATTTCAGAACAGGCAGGATTTGAACCTGCGTCTCTCTGAAGCAACTTTCCTAGTGTGAGAAGCACTATAATAAAAATTACAAAAATTTTGAATGGTTGTATATTACACTGGTGCTAGATAAAGGAAAAATTTCAGATAGGTAAGCCATTTTTTAAGAAAAGTCAGTGAAGAACACCAATTAAATCAAATTTGAACAGTAGAATACAAAACATCTGCAATGAGCAGTTAAATACCTTTCTGCAGGTTTAGTAGGGCAAAAGAAAAGTTAAGGTGTGCAAAGTCGGGGCTGAATAAAACATGTGATGTATTCCCACAGGGCGCCGGCTAATGTTCACGGAGACTTTTCCTATTAGTGGCCGGCCATTTTTATTTCACCCGTGCAAATTAGGAGAAACGTGCACCTATTTACCTTTTTTATATTCCACTACAAGTTAGCTTATGGCATAAAAATTAATCCCGGTATGGGTTTAATTTATCTGCCATACCATGGTCAGTTTCTACACGGCATCGTAGCAGAATGATAAATCGCATGGCGCTATATCTTTGTCGCTTCGGTGGTAACTAGCTACGGCTGAAGCCTGTCACCAGACCAGAGAAAATACAGAAATTAGGAAAATGTCCCAAATTGACCTTGCCGGGAATCGAACCCGGAACCTCAGACAATTTAAGACAACAGCGTTCAACACTGCGCCAGGGAGGTCGTCCACCAGTGGAACAATAACAAACAACAGACCCGAGACATCTCGACATGGATTAGAAATTCAACAGTGGCCATCTATGAAAAAATTTACTAATTTACCTACTCTTGACCTGCTATATTTGCTGGTACACTAAATTCTATTAATAAGAAATGTGTAGGTATTTTATTTATTTTTTCGCACATTTTCACCCTTGCTAAATGAAATCTATGATTTTGGCTATAAGAGAATACTCAATTGAAAATTTATTCGTAAAAGTTCAAACTCGAATACCTATACTTACCTCCAAAGTTGAGTTTTATTTCCTACGGAAAAAAAACAGTCAAGGAAAAATTTTCATCAAGTAATTATTATTGAAATGAAGCTGGAAGCTAATATTACTTCCGGCGAGTGAACTTAGGTAGTAGTTGTTTCCAAAATCGCTCCACTAACCATCGGCCATTATCGATTTAGGATGAGCTGCGAAATATTGGATTATAGATGTGGTTTTGTCGGGAGCGTAAGTGTGTGATCTATAGAGCGAACCTTGACTTTGCTTATACTTAAGACATGGTTAAAACGAGACAGATTTATGTTACTCCCATAAGTCCATCTCTTTTTGTACTGAGTAAAGTCTGAGCCGAGTCAAAGTACGCTCTATAGATCTCAGCACATATACTTAAGTGCTGAGATCTATAGAGTCTTCTCGACCGAGACTACATATTGCTCGGGCTGCGTCGCGTTTACGTCGTAGATCTAACAGCGCCATCTATTATCATAATATGCAAGTAATTACTCCAAATTAAATTATTGGCAGAGAGACGAAGCAACGCGAAGGGCTAATTTTATTAAACTTCTTATAAAAGCGAATTTAACGTCCGAGTGGATTTTATTTTTAAAATCCCCGGCAACTCTTGGATTTTCAGAGTTAAAATAATAATTGATTTATTTATTTTCACGAAGGACAAGTTGTGCCAATTATCAAGACCACCAGTTCGGAAACATATTATATTGAGAAGAGCCATTATGAAACTCAGCGATTGCTCTCTTTTCATAGAAATAAAAATGTTACACTTTGTAATAAAAATAACCTACGTAATATTAGAATGTCTCTTTCCTGGTCCTAACTATACTTGCCCATGCAAAAAAATCACGTCGAAAAATTGCTCTGTTTCGGCCAAATGCGACGTGACTGAAGGCCAAACAAATAACAGATTTTCACAATTATAATATTAGTACGGATGCATAGTTATAAGACATAAGCAACAATTTTAATATACATCGGCCCTATTCAAAATACTTTCGTAGCTCGCGCCGAAAGTTGGATTATAATTGAAGCGTGTGCATCCTTTCACATGCTTAGGGTCAGCGGAACTACAAACAAAGCTCCGGTATTGAGGATCTGCCCTCGTGTATATATGTTGATTAAAACTCTACGCTAACAAATACGTAACAAAATCAACGTCTCCATCTACCGATAGACGCTTCAACCCCCTTTGCTTATGTTATAATTTTTTTTACGTTCTATATTAAGCTCAAAATACTTGCTTTATCAATTTACAAGAACGAAGAGTGGGCACCGAAACTGACTTATGGCTCCTCATAGGCAATATTGCAAATAAACGCACGAAAATGAGAAAAAATATTATTTATTTTTAAAACCTTTCAACCATAGAGTAGATATTATAGTATTTATACTCTATGCTTTCAACTTTCAAGCTTTATGTAATAAGAGACTTTACTCAATTTCAGCCAAGAACACAATAATTGCAATCGTGACTTAGTTTTTATCTCTTGGAATGCTAGGATTATATTTACCTGATTCGCGTACCCAAACAAAACCAAATAAACACGCAATATTCTTAACCCAATCAACGTTTCCATCTCCCCGAGTGCTAACAAGTCAATAGTATTGAAACCATTCATTCACTCATTCATTCGCTTCCACGTCATAAACAAAGTGAACGCTCCGTAACAACAACGTCGTCCGATATCGTACGTCTTGTCGTAGTGTACAATTATGAGCCGTTTGATGGTAAATCGTAACTTTGGGCTCTCTATAATGGGTACTTTATTATAATCGAACTTCAAAGCAGCTTTATAGAATGTGCTATTTCTATACTAATATTAATTTGTCACCTAACTATAAACTCGTCCAGCCTTGTAGTGCAGGGGAATGTCGCAGGCACCAGATACGGCAGATAGCTCATGGGAAGACGGATCGAATACAATCACAATGGAAATTCCGATGTACACACGATACACGATGATGCAAGAAAAACAATCGTGATTATCTATGATTATGTATGATTATTATCGATGCTTATCCTATTGCTTTTCCAGGTGTAGTAGTAATCTCACTCACTCAATAATTATTGAAAAAGTCTACGACACCTGCCTGAAATGACGACTAATCTGCCAATTTTATAAGTACCTGGTGCCTAAGAAAAAAATCAACTGAGGAAGTATACAAAGAGGCTTATTTTAGTTGCCATTTTACAATTTAGCGCTGGGATTGGCGCAGCCACCGTGGTTTTTGTCCTTCTAAACACAGAAGAATTATATACCTAAGGTCCTTAGAAAGCCTGCACATCATGATCTCCTGAAATAAGTATTTTTCCAAAATCCAATTGTCTGGTGGACAAAACATCTGCGTCATTAGGCGAAGAAACAAATCATCATTCACCTTCAATGCGAAAGCTTTGCGCGGATATGTTGTCGCGGCTGGTCCGTGTTTCCGCCCTTAATAATAAAAAATTCTTAATTATAACTTATATGGAAAAATGTTTTATGTACTCAAAAAGTAAACTGTAAGTTGGTACATTTATTATTTTTAAGCACCATTTACGATCGTCCATAAAGATGGGTCCACCCGCCCACCTGCAAAATTGAGACGATTAATGTACGGCGCTGAGTGCCGTGATTTATACCGAGGATGCTCGTATTCAGGCTAAAGAGTACAGGCGAAACAATTGAGATATGATTCAGCTCGTGAGAAGACCTGTGGGCGACTAATAATAATTATGATTATTTTTTATCACTCTAATTTTATTGTACTTATCGTAAGGAAACTTTTTTAGGTGTAAAAGTCATGAATTATTGTATCCTTCTTTGTAAAGTAAAATGTTAACAATATTTTGAATAAATTATTATTGACGTCATTCTAAGTTTCATTTATAGACTGGCGCTTGGCCACAATCAATCAATAAAGCGTAAGGCACAGAAGATATAGGGTAGTTATAACACATAATACGTAATAGTACCTCCAGGGTAAGTACAGGTAATATATGTAGTTAGTATCCATACTAATATTATAAATGCAAAAGTGTGCCTGTCTCTCTGTCTGCTACGCTTTCACGGCCCAGCTTTTCAACCAATTTTGATGAAATTTGCAACAGGGATAGTTTGTATCCCAGGGAAGGACATATGCTACTTTTTATGCCGGAAAATTAATGAGTGCCTGCGGAAATTGAAAAAACTTTATCCACGCGGATGTAGTCGCGGGCATCAGCTAATAGATAATATTTTTGCTTCCTAGTCTTTACTATAGTAGTCAAACGGATTGATAGATTGAAGGTTCATCCATTTTATTTAAAAATAAATTATGTAATTTAAATTCCTGTAAATATTTTTCGTTTCATCAACTTAAAATCACCTAACCCGTTATCAGCGAACGGGTTTTTTGCCCCCGATATAAAACTGCGGCTTGCTCACTAACAGGGAGCTATAAAATCTCAAAAAACTCCCCGAAGACATCTACAAGACACCATCAAGGACATAATTCATAATGAAAAAGTTAATTTTCACGGGGCTAAAACTAATTTGCATATTTTTGTGTACAATGTTCAATTATTCGAATGTACGTTACGCTGTTCGTACACCGGCTTACGTAATCCGCATATTCCGCATATTTTCTCTGCTGATAAGTCATCAGAGAAATGCTGTGTAAAACACTACACTTACAAACAAAAAACAACGTGGTTTGATGGTACTGCAATGATTTTCGTTACAAAATTTTCTGGTTCTCATTATTATCCTGACTACATTACACGTGTTAAGGGATCTTCATCGTCTACAATTGAAGTGCATACTGACGACATTTTGTATTAGTTTGAAATGTTCCATGCTTTTGACGTGAACTGTAGATGTAATAATACACAACTTTTCAGTCTAGGAACCATCTAATTATTTTAAATCTAGATATATATTATAGGCGGCTAAACTTAGAACAATCATTTTTTGTTGAATTACTCATAAAAATAGGTGGTTTAAAGTGTTCAGTGCGTTTGGCACATACGGTTCACACGGTACTTGTTGCTTAGTATGCGATCAGTTTTATCGCAAACTCTTTCGCTTTACCCATTCCACCCCCGATAACGGCCCTTAGGGGCTCGTTCTAAATGGGGAACCCTTTCGGAATTAATTTTTCTTCGCCAATTAACGAACAACGGTGAAAGGATGCTATTGATCTGCATCTTCGTGATATAAACTTCTTAAGAGCCGGGGGTCAATGGTTTGTAACGATGGGCCTCTGTTTTATTAAAATTTGACGCATTAATACAGCTTAATTGCTTCTGCGAAGAACTTAATCGTATTTACCCCTCCCTAGTTCATTAAATCATTAAGAGTAGATTTTTCAATTGGAGGAATAGTCTTAACAGCTTTTTGAGATAAAAACTTTTCGTGAATAAAAAGAAATATTTAGTTTGCCAGTTTTTATATTTTGTTTGTGACTATACAAAAAGACTATCAAACATACTATTTAACCAATTTTGATAAGGGTTTCTTGATTATTACAAACTAATAAAGTAATAATTTATATTTTGATGCAATTTATTCAGTTGAACTTACCAAGTTATAAATCACTTGTATGACTTATATTTGATGTTCTACATACACCATAACATAACCCGCATGTTAATAACGCAGTGAAAGTTGGCAAGATTACATACGACGCGATATAGGGATTTGTCACGCTCATAATACGAGACCTACAACCATCGTAATGCGGTTACCACGTGCTAAGGAATTTCTAGAGACAGCAGTAATAATAATTAATATTTTAAAGATAAAATTGCCAAATCTAGATACTTGGTAGTATGTCAACCAAGTTCGGAAGAGGATAGACGATATAGAATAGGATAGAAGACGCACCTGTCGCTGTAGTTTATATTTATGATCAATTTCTTGACCTCCATAACTCTAAAAGTAAAACTACTACGCACTTGCAATTTTTGCTTGTAATAAGGCCCCTTTGAAGACTTGTGAGGACTTAAAAAAGGTTCCATGACTTATCAACCTGTGATAGGCGGGTGAAAGCATTTACTTGTAGCAAAAATGTTTTCGTTACATCCAGCGGTCATCACTCATTCGGAAACCACTGTCACTTCTAACTACTGATGACATTTTATTAGTGATTTGCCTGCGAATCTCTGCATTTGGAATTTTGGAGGGCAATGACAGTTTAAATAGGGATAAAGGAAAAAGTGAAAACAGAGATTGTGTGGTAACCAAAAAGACAAACGGTTACAGTGTTACCGAGAAGAGCTACGTCGCTGATTACATGCCATTGCTTAACGCGTTAGTTTCCGTGACTAATCTGCCAGTGATAGGCGAGTGAAAGCACTTACTTGTAGCAAAAATGTTTTCGTACATCCAGTTGCCATTGCTACTAAAATCACTGCCATTTCTACATAATGATGTCAATTTTTTCAAAGCTCATCGCAAAATGTTAGTTTGAACTGAGATTTTTTTTAATAAGAAAAATTTCGTTATGCGTTGTTTCCTCAAAACTACAATAATATAATGTGTAAATAGCGGGTAAAGTATCCTTAAAATCCGTCAATGCTGTAGCGGTTTCCTGCAGCCTACTTGATAATAACTACATACATACATAATTATTATAATAAAACATTAATTACTTATGTATTTTAGTGGAAACTAGAAACCGATTTCACGAAAAATTGTAAGTTCAGTAGGAAATAGGTACAACACAATACAACTCAACACAATAGTGATAAAAGAGAAAAGGTACAAATAGATATAAATACCACTTTTTCCATACGATACTCGTACTGAAATACCAATTAAAAAAGTGCAACCTAATTAAAAACTAGGTCGCTTCAGAACCAAATTATTTTCATAAAATAAATTAGTAAATATTATTTAAAATAAAAAGTAAATATTATTTAAAAAATAACGAATAAAAGCGCAACCCGTCTTAGTTTTTATTTCTTCTATACAAGAGTTTGTTTGAAAATTTCCCTGAATGGGGCTCTTTTCAACTCAAAAGCACTTTAATTGAGAGACCCGTCTACAGCGTCCCACTCAGGGTTGAATAAAGTCTCGACATGTATACGTTTTAATAAATGTATCGCCAGTGAATGGATGCTTTTATCAAAAAGAAATACGCCTGCTTACATAATGCAAAAATATACAATTTAAGTGTAGGTGGCTCAATGGACCCCGGCGTGTGCGGATGAATAGCGCTTGCTCGTTACTTTATGGTTAAGTACAATATTGCCATTAAATTGAGATGTCTGAGGTGTATTCTTTGCCGGTTTAATTCTCTGATTTAATACCAGCTATATAATTAGCTGACGATTTGTTTTATTTATTTATATAATTAGCTGAGGTCCACATGGTTGACTTTGTTATTTGTTTTTATAGAGGTGCATAAAATTATAGTCAGTATGATAATTTCTTATGAAGCAAGCTCTAAAATAACGTAGGAAACAGAAATATATATTTTAAACTAACGTAGAATAATCATACTAATATATTATAATAAATACGAAAGTGTGTTTGTTGTTTATGGATAGAAAATTAGATATTTTTGTTGAAAAAGGTTGTCTAATACCTAAAGCTAAAAGGAATTTGCTTCGCTCCTTATAAATTAGGTAAGTAAACTGTACCTATAGCCTGTTAAGTTTCTAAACAGTCACCAATATTCCAGATGTTACCTGTCCGATTAATTTTTCACTTTTTTTTCGTTCCTAAGTTCCTTCTTTTGTGAGAATAACTATTATTGCCCAATTGCACTCGTGATTTTTTATTTAAATAATGAGTTCATATTTTTTTATTATTATGTCGGTAAGATCAGAGAATATTATATATATTTCTTCAGTATATTATTTGTATTTAAATATAATTTCCAAAAAACACGATTTACCAAAAAATATACGGAGCACAGCTCGGTCACCCAGGTACTTACAATAATGCTGTCTGCCGTTACATTGATATGGAAGCAGAATTCCTCTGTATAATAAATATATATTAATGTATTCTAAACTTAAAACAATTAAGTTTCTGGCATAATTTAAAAAGCTATGTTAAACCTAAAAAATCCTGCCCCAAAAATTAGATAAAGGTCGGAAGTTGTTTGCAATTCAAAATTTGACCCAAATAGTCTCGTTCTAACAAAAGTCGATACGCCATGCCAGTTTTTCTCGACTTAGAGTTTAACAAAAGCTTCAAATATAAAGGAAAATGTACTTTGTGCCACCCGCCGCCCTAAAGTGGGAGGAAGAGGGGGTACGAAGATAACGTTAGGTGCGGTTTACACGATGGTTACGTGGCGTAACAAGGACACATCTCTTAAAACAAAAAGTGGTGTATTAGATAGTTGATAGCACAGGCCATATCATCGTCAACATCTTAACCCACAGCCGATCCAGTATCACGCACGCACTGTTTATATTCAGAATAAGAATGGTTAGTCATAGGCATAGTCCGTTTTCCAAATACAGATTAGTTGACTTCATACATGTTTAAGAACTTTATGGAGTACTCTCAGGCATGCGGGTTCCTCACGATATTTTCGTACACCGTTTGAGGTGAATCCGGGAAATAAAACCAGGACCTGACGAATAAGAAGGCGAGGTTAATCTCTAAGTTATCAGTGCTCTCCATACCAATTATCACGTAGAAATACTATGAAAAATATTTTATGTTCACGCCATCTTAAAAGTTTCGCGTCTTAACCAACTCGCAAGTTTTATGCAAAAAAAATTAGGTTTCCTCGATACGACTTCGCCACTCGTCATCTTCGCTCCATCCACGCTTAAATGTATAAACCTCGCCTTATGCTATATATGAACCTAGGTAACGTAGGTATATATTAACTTTACTTATGAGAACAAATGTTGGGAGATGAAATGTGTCTGCACATTTTGATGAAAGGTACATAATGTATGTATTTTCGACATTTTTCACAGGACCAAGCGTATGTTCGGATTTAAAAACGAAATACTTTTACCAGCGTATTGTCTGATCTTTCCCATCGGTGTAGTTTCAGTTCATACTAAATTCTATCGCTTTACATAGGCGTTCTTTCAGTAATTTCATTAACAACGTGTAATGTAATATCTACGGCTCGCAAGTATTTAAAGCCCTCAATCCATTCGATAGTAATCAGGCAAACAAAAAGCCTCAAATATATAGCAAACTTTTCTTTTATAGTGATAATATAATCTATCACCATTTTAAAAAAAGACTCATCTATCAGATAGATATACTTAGAGTTTATTAATATATCACTTACAAGAAAGAATAGAATAAGAAATATTTCGATGTTAGTACTTAGTAGATATGGCTAATTAATACTTATGACACTTATCTATTCCATACACTAGAGCCACTATGTACGGATACTACGTCCCCAAAGTAAGTAGGTATTCTTTGCCCAAGCTGTTTCCACACACAGATTTGTATTTATTATTTATTTGATAATTATTCTAAGTAAAATTTGTAGCCTATATTTTGAACCAATCATAGAACCATAGAAATTAAAAAAGACCTGCTGAAAAGTAGGTTTACTCAACCTAAGCGCTACGTGTAAATATTACGAAGGAAATAAATCAGATTAAGCCAGCTTAGTTACCCATTTAGTTAAAGGTTTCGAATACTCTACAAATAACCACACTCTGTAGGTACCACTCTCTAAGAACCATCCCCTAGAAACCTCAATATAACTTAACATATAGAGCATATTTATTCAATACATCTACCCGCCCTTTCTATGAAGGCTTTTTAAGGCTGCAGTGACAAAACGGGTCGCCACGCCCATTGGCGACAAAGCCTTAAGCCACGCCCAACGCGACATTTTCCACCAATTGGACGAAGGTTTTACCTTTTTTATAGTCACGTAACTGGGTGGACTTAGTTTGAATGTATAATACGGAATTAAGGGTAGATTAAGGAAAACTCTCAGTGGATATACGTGCTCGTTTTATGTAGAAGTCAATATTTGTATAGGATATAAGTACTTGAAGAGGAGGCAGGTACTGGAAGTACATTTACCACATTACGTCAGGTATGAGGTATTTCGAAATAAACTTTTTTCTCAAGCTATCTGCCCCTCAGAATGTGTACTGGTTTTATTCGGTGGCTTAACATTACCAAAGGGTCACTGGTTCTTATCCCGGAAATCGTAACCTACATGATATAGATCATCTCTATCTATAGATAGAAAACTCACAGACTCTCCACAAACTTGTGCAGAAATTAAAACAATTCCACCTAGCAAAACCAAACCTCTAATGGTTTAAAAGGATAAAAAAAAAAATGTAGGACTATCTATTACAAACACTAGCTTTTAGCTCTAACGTACGGACGTACACATATAGAACGTAAAAATGGGACGTAATACGGGCGGGCGGGTATGCGGGGTAGGGGGAGGGTGTATACAGCGGTGGGTGGAGGAGGGGGAGGGGGACAAAAAGCTCAAGTGCAGAGGCTGTATCGATCCGTGCGGTGACCGGCGACATGGCTGGGTCAAATCTTTAGGACCATGCCACACTGGGGTGGCTTTGCTTTTTTTTAGCTGTAAATCTATACTAATGTTATAAATGCGAAAGTTTGGATGGATGGATGTATGGATGGATGTTTGTTACTCAATCACGCCCGAATGGCTGGACGTATCTGGATGAAATTTGGCACAGAGATAAATTATAGTCTGGAATAGCACATAGGCTACTTTTTATCCCGGAAAATACCCAAGAACCATTAAACCTCAATCCACGCGAACGAATCGAAAAAGAGTAATCAGCTAGTATTTTAGATATCCATAGGGCACACTTATATAATGAATTGCACATGTTGTGCTAAAAATTCGTGTCTTTCACATACAGTTGCTAAAACAGTCGATTTAGGATTCAACAATCGTTCACCTTTCATTTTAAAGATAGGGTTGCTGTTGCAATAATAGTTATGACTGAGTTAGCACTTTACTTTGTGTACGTTTATCGGTTTCATCATAGCTTCAAAACTATGACCTTTTAAAACATATAATCAGATTTTAGTTAGAATTTGAGATCATTGGCTGATCAAGACACGATGGACGGATCTCAAAGAAAGACCCATAAGAGTTTATTTCCGGAATGGCATATTTTAACTTACAGTAGGATATAGTAAGAGACGTATGTACCTATACACTTTATTGTACACCACAAAAACTCAAATTAAACAGGTAACTAACAAAAAAACTTAAAACATAGGTACATTAAGGCGGTCTTATCGCTAAGTAGGAGAAAATGAACACACACACACAGAGGTGGTGCATTAAAAATAAACTTAAATACTTACAGATACTTATCATATAAACATACCAATATCATAAAATAAAAACGTATTAATACTCTAATGTACAAAATAAATAAAATAGACAACATGAATAAAAGATGTTAAGTTTCCAAAGTTTTTGATAGCGTAAGTTTTGAAGCTTGTATGTGAACGTGCATATGTGCTTTAGAGTAAAGAGGCAGGGTCGAGTGCATCGGTATCGATCCTCAGAGACATGGGAACATGGGAGGAGCACATCCTAATAGGTTGACGACCTACTACCGAAAGCTATGAAAATTTATAGTATTAAACAATGTTTAGGACGAATCGAAACTTTTATCGAGCTTATTAAAGACTAAGAATTTGCAGAAAAAGAGCACAAATCATTTTCTTTTATAGAAAATTAAAATTTTTATTCAGATAATGGAATACTCCATAAATGTCATTACTTCGCGTCAAGTCCCCCATGTGGTTACCGAATAAGGACATCCGAAGGTGAAAATTCCATACAAAAGAACAATTCACATTAGCACGATTCTACCTGTCGCGCCGTTGTCAACGTCTACCCATAGGTCTTTTGGAGGCACATCCACACGCCGCGAACTTGATTTTTTATACTATAAATGCGAAAGTGTGTTTGTTTGTTGGTTGGTCCTGGTCCTTCAATCACGCCGCAACGGTCCGCGTCCGCGTGGTTTATGTTTTTCTGATTCCCGCGGGACCTCCTTAATTTTCCGGGATAAAAAGTAGCCTCCAGATCCTCAATATTACCCATGCCAAAAATCACGTTGATCCGTTGCTCCGTTGCGGCGGGATTGAAGGACAAACCAATAAACAAACACACTTTCGCATTTATAATATTAGTATGATTAAAATGTTCTCCTACGGATCTTCTCATTTCTATTTAGCTATTCATATTCCAAGTCTCCATCGCCCTACGTGATCCTGAGCCTTCTTATCAACTATCTCAGTAAGTATATCATCACACATCGGCAGAAGATTTTAGCCTTCAGGCCTTACTTAGGCTTGTACCGATATAAATAAGTATCAGAATAACGCCTGTCAGGCTATCAGACGATAACATGAGGCCAGGCCCCTGTTTCCCACTGGGCACTCTGGGCACGTGCCCAGGGTCCCACAATCGATGGGGCCCACTCGTTCCTGCCAGATCACCTACCGATAGAT
Organism: Erebia palarica; assembly: GCA_964035005.1. Lineage (NCBI taxonomy): Eukaryota > Metazoa > Arthropoda > Insecta > Lepidoptera > Nymphalidae > Erebia > Erebia palarica. Next base: position 30,261,977 of record OZ035990.1, read on the forward strand.
AGCCGATATTCTAGAAAGAAGAGAGGAAAATGTTTAATGTGACAGTCGAATAAATCTAGAAAATTGCCTATTTACTCCTTATTAACCTGTTTTAACTAAATAGTCCTATGTCAAATTCATAGGGACCTACTATCCTAATTTGCCCAGGGCCTCTAATAGGTTAAAGACGGCCCTACATGCAGCCCCTTATGAGATCTTAGGGCCGGAGGTCTTCAAGCAAAGTTTATCTAACGCCACCTAGGGTAGCCATCTATGCTTTCCTACTAATAACCCGAAGGTACTTCCTCACGGTTTTCTGTGGTATTACAATCCCACAAAAACTTAAATATTCATGCAAATCACCAAACAACGAGGTAAATATATTCTGTAATAAGCCAACAAAAATAATAGGAGCCGTAAAAGCGTTATTCGCTTGTAAAATTGTCAATTTACAGCTAGTCCACAAATCGCTCCCCGGGAGACAAAGGGATATTAAGTCAGAGCTCGCGTTAATACTGTAAACAAACGATGCCGGGTAAATCATTCAAGAGGCGCGAACGAAATTAATATCAGTTTTCTTCGTCTCTACAATTACACTGTCCGTATCACTGCAGTTGGAGCAAAGACTATAAATACAGAGGAATGACACTCGATGTATGCAGGAGAAATGTGAAATCATTGTTTTTTAGACATTATCATAAGAAGAAAAGCGAAATCCCACGAAACAGGCTTCATTCTCATGTAATCGTCGAGGCCATCCAGCTCCTCGACAATACAGAATTAAAAGGATTCTCTCCCTCTCTGCATAGTATTGCTCATTGCTGAGGATCATAACCCCTATCCATTAATCACATAATGGCAGGTGTTTTCTTGCAATAATAATACGATGGGTTCCCACTACCAGGTCCTTCCGCATACGACTCGACCAAGAGTACTATTTCTACTCTTAGCTTAGTAACAATTATTATCAGATGTTAGTGATAATAAATTAAAAGATTTAAAATAATAAAATTCACGCGAATGTTTTTCGAACGTGCCCTTATAGTCCGATATTTTCAACAGCAGTTTTGCTTCTCCTTTGAAGTAGCAATCTATAGCCAAAGACTAAATATATACCTACAATCTATACCAATGTAATAAATGCGAAAGTTTTGATGGATGGATGTATAGACGGATGTTTGTTACTCATTGTTTGTTACTTCAGAACGGTTAAACGGATGGAATTTGGCACAGAGATAGATTATAGTCGGGCATATAGATATATATAGATTATAGGCTACTTTTTATCACGGAAAATTAAAGAGTTCCCGCGGGAACCAGAAATGCTCAATCCACGCGAATGCAGTCGCGGCCAACAGCTAGTAATATCTATACCAGGATGGTTCGTCTATCATTCGCTTACTCTATGCCTATCTCTCAAGAGAACCTAATTTGACTCGCGACAACCAAGCGATTAAATTTTAATATTTGAAAAGAGAGTTTCCGAGACGGCAGACGATTGCTGGGGGGTGTCGTTTTTACGTTTGTTTTGGTTGCAACTCAATTCACTCCGGGACTTTTGTTCGGGTGGGAATGGCTGAAAGTAATCGGGTCAATCTGGTTACTGTTTCGAAATTTATACAATATTTTCTACAATAATTGGTACTTATATCTATAATACTGTAGGTATTGATAAATTTGGTATGCATTGTTACGGGGAAAACATTGTTTATCCATTTAGTTATACTTTTAGTTTTCACGGCGGCGTAGTCAACTTGACCCCTAGAGTTAAGACCATTGTTGTCACTCTCGAGAACCATAGAAGCAGTAAGGTTATGTACCTATAAGTATTTTTAATATTCAGGTTTGGACTAAATTTCACGACATTTATACTCAATTGAGTTTTATTAAAAAGTATCAAAAAAGTAATGAAAATTTAATATTAAAGAAAGGAGAAAGTATGATAAATAATAAATCATAGAAATGGTAGAAATGATAATAATACTAGATGTTCTCCTCCCCCTCCTTTTATATCAAATTACTTTTACTAAGATAAAATTGAATGAATGTTATTTTCTTTCTAATACAATAATTGAATGGACTGGCATTAGACTACTGGCTTATCCAGGCAAAGCAGAAAAAAATAAACAATTCTATTCTACCATAAAACTTATCTAGATTATTTTCTACATTTCGTGGTAATACGTACATAGTTATCATTTCCAAAGAAAAAGACGCTTCCAAAGAAGAAATATTATATTATTTTATAGATAATGAATCAATTCTTTGATCTATTGGTAACTTCTTATCTTACTAATATTATAAATGCGAAATTTTGGACGGATGGATGTTTGTTACTCAATCACGCCAGAACGGCTCAACGGATCTGGATAAAATTTGGCACAGAGATAGATTATAGTCTGGAATAACACGTATGCTATTTTTTTATGCCGAAAAAGAAAAATCAAAGTGTTCCAGCGGGAATAAAAATCTGAAACCACACGGACGAAGTCATGGGCTAGTTCATCTTATATCTCGAAAATCCTCTACTCCTAATAATAATCCCCAGGCTAAGGAAACTGCTGAATCAACTGACCCAAAACTTTTTCCCGTAAAACAATGTACGTTATTACTTTTGGAAAACTATTTCCAAAACACTGTGTAGACATCGGCTACCCGGAATTAACTATCTGCCGTTTATAGTTTAAAAGTTGTATGTTTACCTTAGCTTTGGGCGTGATGAACTTTGATGAATTTACTTTCACTCTAGGTATCTGAATACTTTAATAAGTAATAATTGATCGATGATGAGTATTTGTATAAATGCGTTGTCTTAGCATTAATGTTTAAGCATAGATTATTATAAGTTCTCATATAAGTGAAAGTGAGTTAAGTGTTTTTCTTTGAGAAAAATAAATCTCTTTTTAAACCTAAATGGATGGAATTAGTTTTTTTCAACTCCCACGGGAACTCCTAATTTTCCTAATCACTCTCCAGGTCCTCAGCTAGACCCATGCCAAAAATCACGTCGATCCATTGCTCCGTTGCGGCGTGATTGAAGGACAAACCAAAAAACCAACAAACCATTTATAATATTAGTATGAAGTATGATGTGCATTATCACTAGATAGATTCTACATACATTTTTTCCAAGTTTCTAGACCCAGAGTAATGTAGGACTTCAGCATAGATGTAGCATTGGTTTCGCTCCGCGAGACCTACCCTGTGTGAAGCACGGTGTTTTGGCTTTGGCGCCAATGACGCAAAAATTATGACTTAGATAGATAGCATGAAACCCAAAAATGTATTTAAATTTTTAGATTTTTCTTTTTGCATTTGTCCGAGGGACTTGCAACTAATGCAAAATTAAAAAACAATCTTATACCTACATCACTTTCGTTAACTTTTTTTTTAAATAGATCCAGATTGTTGCCATCCATTTTGTTTTTTCTTACAAATAAAGATACGGGTCCAGGGTCCTCCCATTCATTCCTTCGTGAATGGAACATAGCACAGCTTTTATATAATTTGGCATGCAACCCATGCCCTAAGTCCAGACAAAATAAAACATATCCTACGGCGTAAAACAGGTAGCCTCGCGATTGCATTTGGACAAGTCATTAGCAAAACTGAAGCGATTTGATACTTATACTAAACAGTATTTATTTGGCGATAATTATTGAATGATTCTGGACAATTTTATGTCATCATACTTTCTAAAAGCCTGATTCCACGGATTTGCCATGTAGCTTCTTATTTTAATTAAAAACAATGATTAATATTTCCATACATCCAATCCATTTTGGACACGACATGACATTTTGGTATGGGTTTAAATTCTTCATTGTTTCAAAAACATTAATTACATCTTTATTATTTTAAAAAAATCTCATATTATGTTCTTATTCTAGACAGTAAGATAAATTGATAAACTCTTTATTGCACACACTTAAAACAAAAATGTTAAAAGATAAAGCAGGTTGCAAATGCGGACTTGTTGCTAAAGTAATCTCTTCCAGACAACCTGCTTTAGTCTAGTCACAATAATGAAGTAGGTAAGTAAGTAAACAACATATGTAGTTAGAAAAATGGATCAAGGCTCAAATCCTTCCAAAACAGCTACATTTCCCCAAAAATATAACCGGCAACAGTATAATGGTTGTTTATTGAATTGCCGCGATTATTTTAATAGGTCATCCGGTCCATAAGCTGATGTGTTGGCGTCATGGCTTAATGATACAATCGACCCCTTTCGCTCAAACGGTAAACCTTACGATAATAGAAATAAGGATTATAACTCAACAAATTTAAATCGCCAACTCTTTTTGTTGCTAACTGTATCTGGGAAATGCATGCAACAATACTCGGACATTACAATAATGATAAGATTTGGAGGTCTTCGGAACAAATTTAGGGTTAAGTCCTTTCTCTGTAATTATTAGGGGTTTCTTGGTCGTTGGATATGCTAATACCGAGTTCTGGAAAGATTTGAAGCATATGCTTATTAGTTTATGGAACGGGTTTTAGAATACGCTAATTTTGGCAGAAGCATTGTTATCCTGCACTTTCGTTTTCCTTTAATTCCTTTAATCAAGAGTGAATAGACATCTTCTATAGAAGCGCGCTCCACCTTAAGCTGCATCACCACTAGCAAGCAAGTCTGATTTCATCCAAGCGCTAGCCTATACTATAATTTAAAAAAAAAATTATGTTCTATCAAATTCTCTATCAAATCGATCCCCGGCAGCGTCAATTTGGGAATTTAAAATTTCTGAATTTTCCCTGGTCTGGCCTGGTGGGAGGCTTCGGCCGTGGCTAGTTACCACCCTACCGGCAAAGACGTGCCGCCAAGCGATTTAGCGTTCCGGTACGATGCCGTATAGAAACTGAATAGGGGTATGGGTGTGATATAAACGCCATGCTCCTAACAGGTTAGCCCGCTACCATCTTAGACTGCATCATCACTTACCATCAGATGAGATCGCAGTCAAGGGCTAACTTATAGTGTATATGTCACCGTAAGATTATAAAAACCGTTAGATTATAATCTAACTCGCGAAATTCTAAACTGTCGAAAGATAAGAATTTAACGCATTATTTCCGGTAGATTGTAATCTGATAGGTATTTAAACCCGATAAAACCTAAGTGCCCTTGCTTGATTATTTATGTCGAACCCTAACCTAAGCTACAAGAAAGAGACAAGAAAAAGTAAATAAAATGAATATTTCAAAAATTTACACTCAGAACATTGAACAGTTTACAATCTTTCGACAGTTTAGAATTTCGCGAGTTAGATTATAATCCAACGGTTTTTACAATGTTACGGTGACAGATACAAGTAAAAAATATTAATTTCATTGGTCGTTTCGCCGCATACGAAAATCCTCAACCTCTATTCTTACTTACTTTAATCATCATTTTCATTTAAAAATTAGGCTCAGAGGTCGTATAATAGGGATGATGACAACTCAATCAAATCAGCAACTCTTTATCAAGCTTAAAAACGCTCTTCTAGTATGGAAGTTGTATGAAATTTGCAATTGTGACTTAATCAAATTTCAACGCACTTTTTTTCTTTAATCTGTATTATAAAATGGTTATCTAACTTAAAACTAATCGAGGATGTGAATTTTAGGTCTTTTGGAAAACTCTCTATTTAATAATCAGTTAGAAATAGGTAATTTATTTTTAATATAGGCATCAACCCTATTGGTGACAGCCATCTAGCTTCAAGAAACAGTAGACACAACTATTACCAACTATTCTTCTATGATTTCAAAGTTTACTCGTGCACTATAACTACTTAGTTTCTTTTCTGCAATCTCCCGTAATTTTCCTAGAATGAATAACCCCAATTCTGAGGCATGTTTGATCCCCTAGCTGAGGGATTGCAAGGATAGCCCTCGTGAGTCGTGAGCTTTAGATACACACAGCTGTCCAAAATTTTTAAATAGAAGATAAGTAGGTAGTCGATGATTATAGAAAATGTTTTAAAGAACTTATTTTGTAATATATACTAATATTATAAAGAGGTAAAGTTTGTGACATTGTAGGGGGTAATCTCTGGATCTACTGAACCGATTATGAAAATTCTGGTACCAATAGAAAGCCACATTATTTGTGAGTGTCATATTATCCCGAAAAATGAGGGAGTTTCCGTGGGAGTTTAAAAACCTTATTTCACGCGAACGAAGACGCGGGCAGGTATGCTTGTATTCGATAACAGAAATGGGGCTTTGAGTTTTTGAAGTAGATTTCAGAATACAATCATCAGACATTTTAATGTTATTTGTTCTCACTCTAAGCTATATTTATTCATTCTAAGCGATTCTAAGTAATTTTAAGCGATTTTATTTTGCAGAAGAAAAAAAAACCATAATTAGAGGCCTACAAATTATGATTTTTCTTCTATAATTATGACTTTTTAAGGGGACACTGCTTCAATGTAATGTCAAGTGGCCAATAAATACAATATTTTAACAGTATTTCAATAAAACTACATGTTATTCATTCTAATAGACCCTGTGTCCCCCGCATTCCAGGGTCACGTATATGTCACACGTCATTCGGATTGTCGCGCGAGGGGACAGAATTGACCCTCCTGCCAAGTGCCCATTATTTTTCCTTCCCATAAAGGTTATGGTAATGCCTGTAGGATGGGGTTAGCGTGTAACAGATGTTATCGTGTAAACATTCCTTTATCGGCTTCTCTTTGCTGAATTGAAATAGCAGAATTAAGGCTCACTTGTACAAAGGCCGTTAAGTGAGTTTAAGTAAAATTTTTCATGCAAGTCATTTTCATGACAACCATAGAATAAATTTAAAAAGTTAAAAAAATTAAATAAGTATAAGACGGCCTTAAGTTAGAGCTACTAGCCAATAGTATTTTCTTTAGGAATCAAAAAGGCATGTTTTGTTCGATCACAATAAGAACAGTGTAGGTACATCATTATCATTGTCATCGACATCAACCCATCACCGGCCCTTTGGTAAGACTGAGAAGGATTTAGGCCATAGTCCACCACGCTGGCCAAATGCGGATTGGCAAACTTCATATACGTTTGAGGACATTATGGAAAACTCTCAGGCATGATGTTTTCCTTCACCGTTGTTCCTCATGATGTTTCCGAGGGACGAACCCCGGATCCCAGAATAGGAGACCGAGGTCTTAAACACTGTACTATCACCTCTTCCTCATATCTAATAGGAGGTTAGTAAAAATCTTGTTGGAATTCTCACTAATAAATACATTCAAGGTGTGTTTGTTTTTCTAAACACAGTCTATCAAGAAAGTTCATACCAGTTACGTAAGACGGTAACCAGAAGGATTACAGAATCCTTCAAGAATCCTTCCTTAAGAAATTATTTTATTCCATGACGCCGTAGGTATACGTAGCTTACCTACACACCTGCCTATTTGTAAACCTTAAGTACTTATAAATATTGTCGGAATAGCCAGTTCTCTAGTGAATTTAAAAAAAACCGAAAATTATTATTAAGATACCCACATATCTACACGGAATAATTCGAGGAGTCCGATAAGTTTCCGCAAGTTATTGTACAAACTTATCTCGTGCATAATGGATGTGCCCTGATAGGTTTCCGTAAGTGATTGATAGAGGCCAGGCTGCGAACGCACTCGAGGTAATGTCGCGGGATAAATATAAATAAACAGAAATACAGCAATAGCTGTAAAAAATCATTAAAAAAATAGTAAACAATAGGATAATTTTTTAATGATTTTTGTAATGAGGAAGGTCGTATGATTGAAACGATAGCAATTTTGATGGTTTTGGTCTTCAGAGCAGCCATTTCAGAAAAATGTTTTTTTTAATGATGAGACTAATCAATTATACAGAAGCTACATATGCTATGTTATGACTCAAAGTTATAGCTTTAAACAGGAAAAAAGTCACATCTCGAAATCTCGATTTCGAAATGTGACGAATCTTTGAAGAAATCACTACACACAAGCTAAAAAAATTATAGATTTTCTCATAGTTAGCTTTTTTAACGCGGTTATTTAAAAACGGAAAATTTAAGAGTTTCCGCGAGAACCAAAAACCTTAATTCACGCGGACGAAGTCGCAAGCATCAGCTAGTCAGCCAGTATATTATAAATGCGGAAAAAAAGAAAAAATCAATATTTGTTATGGCCCGACCCGGTACTCGAACCCGGGACCTCTTCGGCCGCAGTCAAACATACTAGCCACTAGACCAACGAGGCAGTTGAGTGGGCCAAATATGGAGTCATTATCGGGAATGTGATCTATCAAAAATATATATATCCATTAAAATAAATCAGTAGTCATGGTATGACGGATCGGCAGCGGTCTTTGTTGTGCTAATGTCGTGGAAACTCGCCATTTTACGGCCTTCGGTACCGCTGGGATGTCTACGAGATGAGGAAATCTTGTAGCATTTCTATTATTGTCCACTATGAAGTCCTAATGGAAAAGTATCTTCATTCAATCAAAATTATGTCCATATTACCAGTTGATTTGATTTCCGTAACTTAATGATGTTGAAACAACTAGAATAGTTACATCTTACTTCTTACTAATATTATAAATGCGAAAGTTTGGATGGATGTATGGATGTTTGTTACTCAATCACGCCCCAACGGTTGAACGGATATGGCTTGGCATAGAGATTGATTATAGTCTGGAATAGCATATATTTAGGTAAGTTGTGTTTTCAATAAAAAGTATCGTGAGTTGTTAAATCATTTATTTGATACTAGCGAATGCCCGCGACTTCGTCTGCATGGTTTGTGGTTTTTTGCTTCGCGCGGGAACCTTTTAATTTTCCGGGATAAAAGGTAGCCTATGTGGTATTCCAGACTATAACTATGTCTGTGCCAAATTTCATTTCAGCCGTTGTGGCGTGATTGAGTAACAAACATCCATCCATCAAAACTTTCGCATTTATAATATTAGTATAGATAAATCAAATCATTACTTTAACAACGGCCAAGGCGAACAAATAAAACAATGTAACAATAATTGATCGTCTGATGTCAACAGCAAGTTCGCAGGAGGGTGTGAACTGTGAACGTTAATTTGCGAGTTTTCCGCGTCACCGCTCATCACTTACGCTACACCATCCATCATCCGACTGTAGCAACTGTTGGTATGTGAGTCACTTATACTACAACTTTTAAAGTACCAGTTGACAATCAGGTCGGATTTTCGTATTTTTTCGCTCCTTTTTGATCCTTTCTTTTTTGAATTAGGATACAAAAAATTGAATAAAGAAATGATGAATTAAGAAAAAACTATTACTAATTTCCAGGAGGATGTGAACTGTGAACGTTAATTTGCGAGTTTTCCGCGTCACCGCTCATCACTTACGCTACACCATCCATCATCCGACTATAGCACCTGTTGGTATGTGAGTCACTTATACTACAACTTTTAAAGTACCAGTTGACAATCAGGTCGGATTTTCGTATTTTTTCGCTCCTTTTTGATCCTTTCTTTTTTAAATTAGGATACAAAAAATTGAATAAAGAAATGATAAATTAAGAAAAAACTATTACTAATTTCCAGGAGGATGTGAACTGTGAACGTTAATTTGCGAGTTTTCCACGTCACCGCTCGTCACTTTAGCTACACCATCCATCATCCGACTATAGCAACTGTTGGTATGTGAGTCACTTATACTACAACTTTTAAAGTACCAGTTGACAATCAGGTCGAATTTTCGTATTTTTTCGCTCCTTTTTAATCCTTTCTTTTTTGAATTAAGATATAAAAAATTGAATAAAGAAATGATAAATTAAGAAAAAACTATTACTAATTTCCAGGAGGATGTGAACTGTGAACGTTAATTTGCGAGTTTTCCACGTCACCGCTCGTCACTTACGCTACACCATCCATCATCCGACTGTAGCAACTGTTGGTATGTGAGTCACTTATACTACAACTTTTAAAGTACCAGTTGACAATCAGGTCGGATTTTCGTATTTTTTCGCTCCTTTTTGATCCTTTCTTTTTTGAATTAGGATACAAAAAATTGAATAAAGAAATGATGAATTAAGAAAAAACTATTACTAATTTCCAGGAGGATGTGAACTGTGAACGTTAATTTGCGAGTTTTCCACGTCACCGCTCGTCACTTTAGCTACACCATCCATCATCCGACTGTAGCAACTGTTGGTATGTGAGTCACTTATACTACAACTTTTAAAGTACCAGTTGACAATCAGGTCGGATTTTCGTATTTTTTCGCTCCTTTTTGATCCTTTCTTTTTTAAATTAGGATACAAAAAATTGAATAAAGAAATGATAAATTAAGAAAAAACTATTACTAATTTCCAGGAGGATGTGAACTGTGAACGTTAATTTGCGAGTTTTCCACGTCACCGCTCGTCACTTTAGCTACACCATCCATCATCCGACTATAGCAACTGTTGGTATGTGAGTCACTTATACTACAACTTTTAAAGTACCAGTTGAAAATCAGGTCGAATTTTCGTATTTTTTCGCTCCTTTTTAATCCTTTCTTTTTTGAATTAAGATATAAAAAATTGAATAAAGAAATGATAAATTAAGAAAAAACTATTACTAATTTCCAGGAGGATGTGAACTGTGAACGTTAATTTGCGAGTTTTCCACGTCACCGCTCGTCACTTACGCTACACCATCCATCATCCGACTGTAGCAACTGTTGGTATGTGAGTCACTTATACTACAACTTTTAAAGTACCAGTTGACAATCAGGTCGAATTTTCGTATTTTTTCGCTCCTTTTTAATCCTTTCTTTTTTGAATTAGGATATAAAAAATTGAATAAAGAAATGATAAATTAAGAAAAAACTATTACTAGTTTCCAGGAGGGTGTGAACTGTGAACGTTAATTTGCGAGTTTTCCGCGTCACCGCTCGTCACTTACGCTACACCATCCATCATCCGACTGTAGCAACTGTTGGTATGTGAGTCACTTATACTACAACTTTTAAAGTACCAGTTGACAATCAGGTCGAATTTTCGTATTTTTTCGCTCCTTTTTAATCCTTTCTTTTTTGAATTAGGATATAAAAAATTGAATAAAGAAATGATAAATTAAGAAAAAACTATTACTAATTTCCAGGAGGATGTGAACTGTGAACGTTAATTTGCGAGTTTTCCACGTCACCGCTCGTCACTTACGCTACACCATCCATCATCCGACTGTAGCAACTGTTGGTATGTGAGTCACTTATACTACAACTTTTAAAGTACCAGTTGACAATCAGGTCGAATTTTCGTATTTTTTCGCTCCTTTTTAATCCTTTCTTTTTTGAATTAGGATATAAAAAATTGAATAAAGAAATGATAAATTAAGAAAAAACTATTACTAGTTTCCAGGAGGGTGTGAACTGTGAACGTTAATTTGCGAGTTTTCCGCGTCACCGCTCGTCACTTACGCTACACCATCCATCATCCGACTGTAGCAACTGTTGGTATGTGAGTCACTTATACTACAACTTTTAAAGTACCAGTTGACAATCAGGTCGAATTTTCGTATTTTTTCGCTCCTTTTTAATCCTTTCTTTTTTGAATTAGGATATAAAAAATTGAATAAAGAAATGATAAATTAAGAAAAAACTATTACTAGTTTCCAGGAGGGTGTGAACTGTGAACGTTAATTTGCGAGTTTTCCGCGTCACCGCTCGTCACTTACGCTACACCATCCATCATACGACTGTAGCAACTGTTGGTATGTGAGTCATTTATACTACAACTTTTAAAGTACCAGTTTTTTAGTAATTTTGGCACTCTATAACCGGCCAATCTCCTTCGTGCCTCCCTCAAGTTACTCGACACTGGTGAAGTGCATTGTGCTGGCTTGGCACTACTCAAAGCCATAAACCAAGAGAAGAAGAAAGTACCAGTTGACAATCAGGTCGAATTTTCTTATTTTTTCGCTCCTTTTTGATCCTTTATAATAATAAAAATAAAATAAAATAAATAAAAAAGCCTTTTACTCTCGTAGATGAGTTAGTAGTACATTTCCTTATTTCCTAGGTTAGTATGATTAGTGTCGCTTCATTTTATATTACTTATTAGATAAGAGCCCCTTTAAGGGTGTAGGCCTCCCCCAACCTCTTCCACTTCTCCCTGTCCTTGCCCACATTCATCCATCCTTTCCCTGCAGTTTGGATCCTTTATAATAAAGATACAAAATAATAAATAAACAAATGTTAAATTAAGAAAAAACGATTACTATTATATTGTAAATACACGCCGTCCAAGTGAACGTTAATGGATATGGTGGGCAGAACACTGGCGCTATTACCTCGTTGAATGGCAAGGCTAAGCCGTTGGGCTAAATAAGCGTCAGCTCTTTGGTCACCAGAGGCGTGGAACAGTTTTTGAGACACAACATTTATAAAATTCTTCGTGTCCGATGACCATAGGCCCTAAGATCTGGCAATCGGTTATTTATTAAATAAATTCTAGACTCCAATGTTGTTGTCCCAATGTCTGAACTGTGACAAATCTAAACGAACGAATTAAATCTAGTAAACAAATGAAACAAACGAATTAAAGCACTTAGTTGGCTGGAAGCAGGATGGATTCTTTTAATTTTAACTATAAATAACTACGGGTTAAACTCACGTGTTTTGTCGGAAAAGTGCCCGACAGTTTCGAACCCGTCCGGGGCCTTTATTCACTAACTTCCATTCATTTATTTTATTAAATCCAGTATAACGACACTTTTTTTGAATGATATACCAAAACCACATTTTTAAATTCATGTTTCACTCATCGATGGTCCCATACACATGACAATGCAAAACCATTTCCAAATGTAAGCGCCGTAGTGTGAATGTGTGTGTAATGTGTATTAGGAAGCTATCTAATCGCGGGAACGCACAATAAAACCGCATTTTCTAATCCCCGAAATGGCGCTCCTCACATTTAAACCCGATACAGGAAAGAAATTGACACACGACGCCGCAAACAAAAAGTTAACCGCAACACGCATAAACAGATTCCCGTAGTCAATTTCCAAATTGCCAACGACCATAAAGTCAACCCTCCTTAATCCAATCACCCCAAGCTTGTCAACGTTTTGTTTCCTATTTTACAACTCACCATCTTAAAATGAACTTTCCTTCACTAAGCGACACCTTGAATTACTACGTCAAAAAATACCTAATAGCTCTATCTAAAATGGACAGAAAACAAAGAAACATCTGTAAAGTAAAAACGCGGTACAGTAAATTTTTCTAACCGTTGATTTTATACATGCAAATTGGATACATGCAACAAGGAATTAAAGCATAGATTCAAACAATGCGAACAGAAGTAAAAAATGTGTCGTCAGCCAGTACGAAACAGAGACACGAAAAATTGTTTTTGAAAAAGGAACACAAGAAGAAAATAATCCATTTAGTCGCGTGGCGCGCAAATGCTTCATCCGTTAAGGGAATGCGGTATCCGAACGAGATCAAAAAGCATTCGTATTTCGAACACGGCCATCCTTTTATTTCGGCCGGTCAAAGCCGGGGGTTCGAAATTTAAAATGTACTTAAATTCAATTCCGTATTTCCGTTTCTCGGACGTATTTTATTTTTTCTTTTTTAATTTTCATTCGTGTCCATCGCGAGCTTGTTTTTGTCCATTCATAGTTAATGCGGGTGATCTTTTGTAAGGGCTCTCTGTGAAATTGGAGAGGGCACCCGTTTTAAGCTTTTTGCGAAATCAAAACTGCTCTTTTTATCATCCACGTGTGTATCTTGCTCATTCAATCATATGATTCGTCATAATGAATGTGTCATTTGACTGAAATGTTGGCAATATGTTAAAAAGCTTATTTTGTTCGTTCAAAAATTCGCAGATAAAAAAATTTTATTGAAGCGGGAAAAGGTCCACATTTTTCAGGCGGTGGTTTAAATGGTTGATATATCTGATCCCCTCGTTTAGTGTGAAATGTAGCCTTTTGAGACCGTGACATACATTCTAATAGTTTTATAAGGGGGAAGGTGAGGGGCTGGCAGTGTGACGGGGCGGTAGAGAAATATTGAAATTGAAATAGCAAATACGCTAGAGAGCGATTTGTTATTTGTATTATTTGTCCAACAAGAATGACTGAAAATCTACTAGACCAGAATTTGTGTGCATTGGCTGTGTCAATACTAGTCAAATAAAACGATTTACAAACTTGGTAAGAAGTTGATAAATGTCAGTTTTCGAAATACCAGTTACCTACATTACGCGTTAATTAAGTACGAAAGAATAAAAATATTATCTATAATATTATCTATAGGTACCGATACTCCCAGAACCGAAACTTATTAAAAAAACATTTTAGCTGTCAGCATCAATAAGTTATTACACTCAAATTATACTCGAATTATTATATTTCAAAAACAAATTTTTATTTCGAACGTTAATACCTTGGCACCTTTCGTCTCTGTTATTACAATATATTGAATGGGAGATATTTAGGTAGGTATTTAAGTAATATTTAATCAAGAATTGGGCATCTCACCAAATATTATTAAATTACTAACTGATGTCAGCGACTTCGCGTGGAATGAGGTTTTTTGGTTCCCGAAGGAGCTCTTTAATTTTTCGGGATAAAAAGTACTGTAATCTCTGTGCCAAATTCCATTCAGATACGTTTTATTGTGGCGCGATAGAGTAACAAACATCCATCCATCCATTAAAATTTTCGCATTTATAATATTATATTATTATATTAATAAATAGTATAGATTATTTATCCTCACCAAGTAGGTGCCAACTTATAACATTTTTTTTTCATTTTAGATTATTTTTCAACGAGTGGAAACCGATTGCGTTTCTTCAATTGGGCCCCCTGTCAAAGGGACGTCACACACGCTACATTAGCCGCGGTCAAGGCGCTCGCAGCAAATCGTGTGCGTAACTGATACGACTCGGGTATTTCGGGGACCGACTCAAGTGGTGGACATGATTAGGGCTTTCGAATCCCGGTTATTTTCAGTACCGGAAAGATTTTTTTCAATACCGGGATCCCGGGATCTCGGTATTGGAAATTAAAAAAAATGGGGTAGATATTTTTCAACTTAAAACTAGCATTTTCTGAAGCAAACGGTACCATTACAAATAGCTTTTTAATAAAAAAAATTTTTCACCAAATTAACTCAAAAACGCCTCCTCTGCTTAAATTCAGTGAAGGAAAGCCGTTTTTTTTAACTTAGCGAGAAAAATTGTTTCGGATTTAGAACGCTGTGGCTGATTATTACGCTGTGGATGAAATTCTATTTTCTTTAAAAAATATTGTAGTAGTAAGTATTGATTTTTATATTTATTTGTATTTTGAGTATTGAGATTATTATTTATACATTGACTTTATTCTTACGAAAATATCCTGTGTTCAATGTTTAAGGTGAAAATTACGGAACTCCATCACATCATTATAATATATACAATCTTATATTATTATCAAATAATCAATTTCTTACTAATATCAAATCTGTGTATCAACTGTACGATTTTTAATAAATTTAATTTTGGATAAATTGTTACGAAAATATATATTTTTGACTCCCATTGAATTTTGAACTTTCAATATATAAAGTATATTTGTCAACGTACACACGAAATTAAATATATAAAGGCGCAGGACAGCCTTCATCATCATCATCTCATCAACTCATCTTAGCTGGTATGTGGGCATCTGATTGATTTTCTTTGGAATAAAAATTATAATAATCCTCTGTATAATATCGTTGCCACAAAATAAATCTTCTAATAATTAATTATCAGTCCTTTGCCTTTAACTCAACTCAAATTTAACTTTTAACAACTTAGATTAAAATATTAGATAGCGATTCGTCGCAGACATGGTGCGCTAGTCTTTTTCATATTCTAACTGCCAACAAGATGGCTGCCTCGCTACCATAGACACGACGCTCCGACAACACTCTTGATCACAGACTATAATATCATGTCATTGACGCGCGCGCCGTCATATAGATATGCTGGTTATTTTCAAAATTAGTGAAATCTGTGTCAAAGATTGCAATTTAAACCACTATCGTCGTCGTCGTCTCAACCTATAGACGTCCACAGCTGGACGAAGGTCTCCTGCATGCATCGCCACAGAGCACGGTCTTGTGCCGCTTGTTTCCAGCGGCTCCCAACTACACGCTATGAGATCGTCCGTACACATACCCGACACGAGGCCGGTATTCAAGCACTTCTACATACTATGTGCCCGCCCATTACCAATTAAGCTTGACTACTCATTACACATTTTTTTTATCCACTACAAGTTAGCCCTTGACTGCGATCTCACCTGATGGTAAATGAAGATGCAGTCTAAGATGGTAGCGGGCTAACCTGTTAGGGGCATGGCAGTTATATTAAACCCCTATTCGGTTTCTACACGGCATCGTACCGGAACGCTAAATCGCTTGGCGGTACGTCTTTTACCAGTAGGGTGGTAACTAGCCACGGCCAAAGCCTCCCACCAGGCCCGACCAGGGAAAATTCAGAAATTATAAATTTCCAAACCCTGCCGGGGATCGAACCCCTGGACCTCCGCACGTTAAGGCAACAGCGCTCAACACTGCGCCACAGAGGTCGTCAAAAATAAAACATTTAGGTAAATAGGTATTATATGTAGATAAGATCCTAATCAGATCCGTTGAAAAATTTAGTAAAACAATAAGTATTTTGTTAATTATCATATCAACAGGACCGGATACCGATAGCTTTTAATATTATAGATATCCTATAGATAATATAAGTATCATAAACCGGATACCTATAACTTTAAAAGTTATAGGTATCCGGTTCCAAATTTGAATTTAAATTGCTCTCATGCAAAAGCGCATAAGCGCACAGTTTAGTTCTCCACCCTGTACTTATGTGTACATGAAATGTACAAAATAATCCAAAAAATTGATAATGTTCATAATCAAAGGCAGCTAAATAATAAGAGGGCAAAAAATAAAACATTTATTTACATTACACCGAAATTGGTCATAAATTCATTACAAAACGACACGACGAAGCGACCAAAACGATGCGACTGTCTCTATATTAAAATAATAAAAGCATAATTTTGAAAATTTATTTGCACCCTACTAAATCGCTCAAAACATAAACAGCTTTATTATTTATTCAAAAAAGTTCAAAATCAAACCATTTTTAAATAAACTCTTAGCTTTATCGGCAAATTTAAGTTAGTTATATTTTTTGTAGGGTAGAAAGCTAATACTAGTTGAAGCTCGTAAGTTTATGAAAATCGCTGAAAATTCACCGTCATATTTTTTACATATTAAAGTTCAGAATTGCGTGTCTTTTAAGTAAGCTTTTAACGGTAACGGCAAATGTATGTTGGTATACTGTTGTGGGTAAAACACGAAGTCAGTTGATGCCGCTCCTATGGATTCATCGTCGCGACAGGAGGTCGTGTTCCCCGGCTCCTAACAGAGGTAACGAAAGTCCTAATATCCAATATTCGCTCACCTCACCACACCTTGCTGTTACTCGCGTTACGGCAGTCAAACGGCATGCCATAGGAATACAGAAGGACTTCTTGACTAGGTGCCAAAAAAAAAATGAGAATGTTTATTTGTTACGGCAAGGTTACGACAGGAATTTACCTGCTAAGTACCACTGTTTGGGAAAGCACATTTTTAATGAAAATAATCCTCGAAAATTCAAGCATTTATTCTCTAAGTCAGGAGAACTAAAATACAAAGAACATAAATAGAGAAGAGTTTGAAAAAAAAAAATTTTGAAGCCCCGCTAATGCTATAACATAATACATGCCTAAAAAGTAATAATTTCTAAGATTTAAACTTTTGGACCTACACAGCATTTACCAGTTATACCAGAACAGAAAATAAGTACTAGGTATAATTATAAATTCCGATGGATTTAGCTATTGAAGGATTTCCATCACAACCATTGAGATTTTATGGTATGCTTACTGCGACAAATGGCTTTTGGCTAAAAGCAATATTATTACCTAATCAGAGGTGATAACGATCGTTACACTATACTATAGAGTAAAAATGATCGCTATAGTGACTATAGCGATAATTTTTAGGTATTAAGGTTACGTAACGAATACGGCTTTAAGTTATGGTAGTAACCCCCCCAAGAGGTCTGAAATGACCGATCAGTTCCTAACAGAGCATAAATATACTTATTAAAGAAGGACAAATCACCCAACCTTAACTAAAGCGCAACGCATAAAAACATTATAGGACTTCATTCCCTTGTCAAATGCTCCGGCATCCCGCAAATGTCGTGGAGTTTTCGCAAACGGCGGAATTTGCGCGGAAAAACTTTCCGGCTAATATTTCATCCTAATATTGCGGAATAGCCGAGAGTTCTGTCTTTGTTGTTTGTTTTGTGGGAAATGCTTTGGGGGTGCCGTTTCGCTTGTTTATATTAATTTCAATGTTTTGTTCTTGATGTAACTTTTTTTTTTGTGAAATTATTTCGTGTTATTTAGCCATAATATTGATAGATAGTAAGTAGAAAGGACGAGTACAGTCGTGGTCAGAAAAGCACATCTGTGACAGAAGGTCGAAGTGGTTTGATTATGCGTAGATCATAGATTTTTAACTTTTTCGGTAGGTAGGTGGCAAATGTGACCACTAGACTGGATAGATGTAGAAAATCTCTATCAATATTTTTAATTAATTTCAATCGTGTGAATTTTACATGGAGGTAGGAAATTATTACCTGAATTTTATTATTAAAAAAAAACATTGATACTCATTTTGTTGAATTCTATGTTTGGAAACTTTTGATAACTTTGATATGTAATAAATACCTTGCATATGCGTTTTTGGTCTTAAAATGCATGCAGTGTTGTAGAATCTAATTTGAAAACTGTTTAACAGTTTCAGACCGCTACCGTACATACCTAAAAGGTATTAGCGACGCAAGACGTGGCCAGACGGTATCCTGTGAAGATCCAAGCAGAACTTAGTCAGCTGGACTAAGGTCTGCTATGGAAGTCCATTGGTTGAGACGAAGACGACGATGAAAAAGCTTGTTTCTCCAAGTGTATCATAGAGTTCAGAATAGTCTACGTTTTGTCTGGTGGGGGGTTTCAGCCGAGGCTAGTTACCACCCTACCCGCACAGACGTGCCGCCAAGCGATTTAGCATCCCAGAACGAACGTACGGACAGAGGTACTTAATTTTACAAAGATAAAATAAATACTTTGAAGTTATTTTGTGAGCTAGTTCACCGATTCGTCACTAATCCGAGATGGCGCTAGTCGCGACATCCGGCGATGGCGGCCTCGTCATTTCCGCTTCCGGCGGATACAAATAAACCGAGCGTGGATCACACATTGCGTGAGATAAATCGACTGGCTAATTCGGTGGGGATTGTTAGCATTATAGATAGTTTGTTGATACACTTTCAGGAATAATAAATCTTTTTTTTCTGTACTAATTGTTATTTCAGTTTGACAGGTTTTAATTCAACATTTAAAGACGATAGTGTTTATGGCCAAGTAGTTTAGATGTTTAGAAGTGACGCAACGCATTTTTGTCGTTTCGGAGTAATATTGAATAATCTTAACCTTCTTCTTTATCTCTTCTTCTATTCTATAAATACGAAAGTTTGGATGGATGGATGGAATTTTGTTACTCAATCACGCCAGAACGGCTGAATTTGGATTTGCATGAAATTTGGCACAGAGATAGATTATAGTCTGGAATAACATATAGGTTACTTTTATCCCGAAAAATTTAAGACTTCCCGAGGGAACCAAAAAGCCTCCATCCACGGATAAGAAGTCGCGGGCATCTGCTAATACTCAATTCTGATTAAAATTTCTGAATACGCGTAAAAGAAATATTCGTCAAGCACTAAAACAGATTAAGGACATATTAAACAACCTATGGACCATCGAACTATAACCACAGAATAGGGAATAGTACTGCTATAGTCACAGAATATATATATGCTATAGTTCGTTGCAACAAAAATTGTTGTCTGGCGTCAATACTGGCGTTCAAAATTATGTAAATTATGTCCTGCGCATTATGTATTTTTTACTCTAAAAACACGAAACTTACATAGAGATAGCTCCTTCAATATGACGTAGGTATAATATAGGCTATAGTAGGGATTTCTTGCTGTTAAGTAAGAACTTTTAATAGCTCGTTAGTCGTCGTACAAAATGAGAGACCATTCCATCACACCGGAGGAGTCACAAAACACGAAATAGCTGACCCTTGTCCCTTGTCGTTGGGAGCTAATGAACTACGCATATTGCTGGGGCGGGCGGGTACGATCGACGTTTCTCTAGAAGTGAACTATTCGAACTAACCTATTCTAGCAAAAGTTGCAAAAAAATACTATAATACTTCTTCTTTAAGGTCTATACTAATTCTTTAAGGTTAATTTTTATAAGCTTAACCACTAAGAACGTTCTTTGCTGATGTTAATTATTCAAATAGGTATTACTAATATCTACACGAGTCACGAGTGTCATAAATAGTGTAGTTTAGCACATATTCACGATTATATTTTTAATCAGTATGTATAATCAGGTATGTTTTTCAAGTACAAGTTAGTTTTGTGATTCTTAATTATAAGTTTTGTCCCTAAACTAAACTTTAGTTAAAGATAACGTAAGTAGTAAGTACGAAACATTGGTCAACTTAGCGCGGAAACTCTTTTAGTTTATAAGAAAGAGAAGCAGGATTAAAGGGCATTTTATTCGTTCTTTCTTTATTCGTCACAAGATGAAGACCGCGACTTTGTCCACGTGGATTTGGGTTTTATAGAAACCAGGTGTTAGCATTATTAAGTATTGTTTGTCATTATATCTCATGAAACAGGAAGTATCTGTAAATTTGACTCGTTTAATGTCATTCGATTTAATCTGCGGATACGGACGCCATATTGAAAATTTTAAGTAAAAATACGAGTGTTTTGACGTTGGTAATTCTGCCGGCAGACTCAGCGATTATTGAATACTTTTGTGTTTAGATCGCAATTTGATTTAGAGCTTAACGATAGCAACCGTGATCGGATCAAATGAATATTGTCTTTTAAGTTTAGCCAATTTTTATCTAGTTATATTAAATCTCTCCTGGAACCTCTACACAATTAACCATTTATTCGTGCAAGTTTCAAATGAGGACAAATATATTAAAATTATTTTAATAACACCTACTTCTGGATCGTCGCTTACACAGGAAACCTCTTGATTTTCCAGAATAAATAGTAGCCTAGTTCACTTTCCAGATCTAAAGGTTATATCACGGCGATCTTAGTCCGTTGCAGCGTGATTAAAGGATTTTTTTAATGAACCACAATTTAGCCCTTTACTGTGATCACACCTGATGGTAACTCATGATGCATTCTAAGATGTTTGCGGGGTAGCCTGTTAGGGGTACATAGCGGGTAATAGCTTATCGCTTGTTCACTTGTCGGCACGTCTTTGCCGGTAGGGTAACTAGCCAAGACCGAAGCCCCCCACCAGGCCAGCAGGCCTATTCGCTAAATATTTGACAACAAGTTACCAACACTCTATTGTTGGTAACTCATTAGTGGTTGCTAATGCTTACGTCACATGTTTCGTATTCAGTAAAACATTTTAATGTCAACTGCATAAAATGACTATCAGATTGCTTGATAGTCACTGCTAATTTTATCGACTATAATGTGGTCAAATTAAACATACCACGTCTGAGAAATGTTGTATGAGCAAATGTCAGACTTTTTAATTTGTACGACTAATACTAGAGTTCAATAATCTGCGGAAGGTAGACATAAAGATTTGCGATGTTTATGTTTTTCTCTGTGGTTTATATATTGAAGTTTGAACGTCATTAATATTCTCAGTTTTCGTATGATTTTACCGGTGGTTTTTAATAGAAAAAAATAAAAAGGAATTACGAAAGTTTTGTCGTACCTACTGCGTTCAAAAGTAAGTATGGAAACAAATTAATAACTAGGTAAAGAATTGTGCGATTAGTGAGTGCTTATATCAAGTGTTTTGGCATAATTCCATGCTGAAGAAGTCTTTCTTCAGCATGGAATTCATATGTTGTTGTTCATATTCATATGTTTGTATTAACTTACTAAGTACTACAAACCTATTATAAAATCCCCTTTACTTTATTATGAGTAATTCAAACGCACTACATTTTAAAATGAAGACCAGTTTCTGCCTGTGACTTCGTCCGCATGCGAAACTTTAACCGTTTACGCAGTGCACGTAGTGGAAGCTCTCAAAAGGAAAAAAACCCCTCATTTTGAAACATTCTTCATTGGTGCTCCGCTCCTATTGGTCTTAGTGTGATGATATATTATTATTATAGCCTATAAGCCTTCCTCGATAAATGAGCTATCTAACACTGAAAGAATTTTTTCAAATCGGACCAGTAGTTCATGAGATTAGTCCCTTAGATTAGATCTTTGAACCCTTCAATTTGAAAGTATGTACATATGTACCTACTTTTTAGATAGAAGTCTGGCAAATTAATCCTTTTTGTTGTAAAAGATATATTCATTGTTATTTTATTTGAGAAATAGTAAATAGATTTCAATTATTATTTTGCAGGCTACTGCTTCCACATCTACAAATTTGGTGGCAACTCCAAATATTGGCGGACCTAGCCACTCCAATTTGGAGCAGTCAGAGGCAGCGGACGCCTCTCCTGTTGTTCTGGTTGTTTCTGAACTGGATCCTGCGATGCAGGAAAACGAAGTTCCTAATTAGTCTGTTCCGTTAGAGTTAATATTTTAATGCATAAGTGCCTCTTTTATTGATTATATTGTTGTATTATATAACAGTTAAATTAATAATCAATAATAATAATGTAATGTAATGTTAATATTGTAATGTTAGAAGTAATAAATAAATAAAGCCTTTATTCAGACATTTTACATTAATTCTTAATCTTAACTATTATTTTCCTGCACTGCCTTGACAAACCCATCCATTTGATGATGGCAAAGGCCTCCTCCAACATTTTCCACAGCTCTCTGTCTCTAGCTGTTCAACAATATGCCACCTGCCACTACTCTGATATCGTCGACCCATCTTTGCATTGGTCTACCTCTTTTTCTCTTGAAATGACCCGTGTACCAATTCATTACCTTTTTGCTCCATTTATCTTGTCCCCTGATTGTATGCCCCGCCCACTTCCACTTAAGGCGCTTGATTGTAACTGTAACACCTTTGTTTTAGTACAACTTCTTATGTTTGTTGTTTTTATCCTATCGGACAATTTTTCACCATCATACTTCTGTTCATGGCGTTCTGACAAGATTCCATTTAAGTAAGTGTAATGCAAGCCATGTCTTCTTCTTCTTCTTCTTCTTCACGGCTGTCCTTCGACGAACGGCTGGGAGATGATCCCTGAGTTCTTCAAGAGCCTGTAGGTACCCAACCTTGCTCAATCAAAAGTTCGCAATGAACTCTCTTTCTGGCAGCTCCATAGGATCGTAAAAGTCCCGCAGCCTACGCCTATGAACGCCTAAAGCTTTCTCTTTACGCAGTTCGTCAGCATGTGCAATTAAAATTGCGCGAGTCATTGTCGTTCGCTTGGCTGTTGTTTGTTTTACCTTTAATTATATAAATGGACGCTATTTCACTTCTATTACTGTTGTGAGCCTAAATTCATTGAAAATAATTTAAATTTTCTTTATCTTACTAACTTGTTATCATTGTTGATGTTCAAAAACACTGCTCTCTACTAGTTGCTAAAGATATAGGCACTCGTCTCATTGAGTTTTCAACAATGACCTGTCATTCTGCTTAGCGAATACGAAAGTATAGTTGTCGATACGAGAATTTAAGGCAAAATGCGTTTCCAGTCGCCATCCCAACACTATGCGTGGCCATCTCACTAAAGATGTACTTTTGACGTCATTTCGATTATCAACCTCTTGTCAACTGAGTTACAGAATACAAAATTTGATTTTGACAATTTTAGATTCTAACAGACAAGCCGGTGCCCATCAAATTTTAAAAGCCACTGAGATACAGAATAGGCCGGCAGATCAGATAAAATTCAGAAATTCAAAATTCCCAAATTGACTCTGCCGAGGATCAAACCCGGGAGCTCCCACGTTTAGACAACAGCGCTCAACCAAGGAGGTCAAAAACAACAAACTAATAAACAAACACTTTCGTATATAAAATAGTATGGATACAGTGCCATGTACGTGTCTCATCCAGGGAGCGTATGGAAGCAACTGGACAGTGGTTAATTAGGTGCGATAGTCTGGTGGTCCTCACGAGAGAATGATTGCCGCGCGGTAACGACGACTCTACTATCTTGTGCGACCATAAACAAGGCGATCCAGGAATTAAATGTTTTTGTATGAAGCTACTTTCATTACAATATCATTCATTTACAATGGTTTCCCTCCTTACTTTACATCTTTATATCATCCATTCTGACGATTACGATAATAAACTTTGTCACAAACCAGGTTTTCCTAGCGCAAATGATGTCGACTTTTAAATAATTTGTCCATTCTTGTCAAGATCTAAATTAATGTATTATCTGCCTTGGTATGCCTTATCTTGCCTTCTTTTGTGCATTCAAGTCTGACACTAAAATCAGAATTCAAAATATGCAAAAGAAAACAGTGACCACGCGGGAGTGAATCTTTCGGTAAATTGATAGGTACATTTGATAAAAACTCATGATTCCTTTGAAGAAGAAATGTGTTTAACTGTCTACTTTACCCAAACCTCTAAGTTTTCCCATAAATTAGTTTACTCTGGTTCTCGACTTTTATTTATTCATTTTACTATCTATAAGCTTTTTATTTCTTAATTACTTCCTATGTAGCATATTATTAATATTATTTTTTCCACCTTTGCAAGCAATTATTTATCTCATGTAAATTCTATCCGTGATAACTTATAATTGGCATTATATTCATTTTCTATTTGTATATCCATTTTTGTTGTAGCTGTAAGTTTTCTGTGCAAAATAAAATAAAATAAAAATACCTATTTGTTATTTTCGTGGCCCACAAACTCAGAACACGTAGCGATGGAGTAATGACATTTGGAAGCTCACAACAACTACTTTATGGCGGCATTTCGTTGTTCCATCGTCTTCAAAAACAACATTACACTGTGATATATAATATATCTAGGTAAACATGGTCTCTGTCTACACGAATAAACATAGTTATTATTAAGTTATTATTATTGACGACCTCCGTTGCGTAGTGTTGAGTGCGGAGGTCCCGGGTTCGATCCCCGGCTAGGTTTGGAAATTTATAATTTCTGAATTTTCCCTGGTCTCGCCTGGTGTGGCTAGTTACCACTCTACCGGCAAAGACGTGACGCCAAGTGTTTAAGCGTTCCGGTACGATGCCGTATAGAAACCAAGTAGGGGTATGGGTTTAATATAACTGCCATACCCCTAACAGGTTAGCCCGCTGCCATCTTAGACTGCATCATCACTTACCATCAGGTGAGATCGCAGTCAATGACTAGTTTGTAGTAGATAAAAAAAATACTCCATATTACACGAAAAAACCCATGTGATGACACATTAGTGATAGGTTGATTAACGATTTGCCTTCTTCCTCTATTATAAATGCGAAAGTTTGGATGGATGAATGGATGTTTGTATGTAATGTGTCATTCCAGACTATAAAAAAATTTGGCACTAAGGTAGATTATTGTCCGGAATGACACATTAAATTACTTTTTATCCCGGAAATTTAAAAAGTTCCCGCAGCCAAATACCTCAATCCACGCGGATGAAGTCGCGATCAGCTAGTCTTAACAACAGTGCAGGCTTGTGAGTCCTATGTTATAAATATCACATTTCAAAAATCTCTAAAGAGGCAAATCTATTTCTTTATTCATTTGAGATTGATTTTATTTTAATTATTCAGTTTAATGGTAACACTGACAGACATGAGACAAAGCACAGCGCGGGTGGACCTAGCTTTACTTACTGTTCTACTTATAGGTTGAAGTTTTTCGCAGGAGTTCCGCTTTTAACTAAGTGAGTTTTTAAGTCTTTTAAAGGATATGAAAATTCATATGGAATTCCTCATTTTCGAAGTTAAAATTATAGAAATTATTATTAGGCTTTCGGCTTATTGCTAAAAGTTGCTAAAAGTGTATTTAGCGATTTTGAAAAGCCATCCTTTAAATAAGGGTCGAAAGGGGAAAAACAAGGGACGAATTTGTTCCCTTGAAATCCTCAATTGATATATCTTATAGTCCAAGGACTATTCCGAGAAAAATTAAACGAACGGAAATCCTACACGTACGTATACCACGAAAGAAACATGCGTTTGTGTTCTTTTATAAATATTGATCACTTCGCGTGTCGGTAACGACACATTTGCGGAAGTAAGCTCGATGTTGTTAATGATGCTTTTGTTATTGTACCTACTTATATGCCTATATTGGTACAAAGAAAAATAGTGGTCACGCTAGACACAAAACTATTTAATATAATATCTACTATATTCCAGTCATTTGGTAATTTTACATGGAGGTTTCTGGGGAGTTTTGAAAATTGGTGTAGGTATTGTATAGATATCGACGTGCCCACAATACAAATTTATTTGATAAAAGGTGAATTTAGGTTGTGGTTTGCGGCTCTCGTACGATAAAACTATTAATTTAATAAGAAAACTTACATAAATTGTAGGAAATTTTCTCTAGTTTAATATATTACATAATTATTTTGATCGTAAAATTAGTCCGATAGGAGTTATTGTCTAAAAGCTGTTTATGGGCGCCATTTTTCCAATATGGCGGCGCGAGCGGCAAAGATACGAGGTGGCAAAGTGAAAATTCGGAAAGAACTCGTCGAAATCTATAAAATACACCAATTGTCAAACTCCCGAGAAACTTTCCAGGTAACCCCCTTTTTGAGCACCAAATGACTGGACTAATTAAAATATTTTTCTAAAGAGTAGTCATAGGTTTTCACAACCCGAGTTGGATGGTGAAGGACGTACATAGACTAATTTTTGCTCCGGAAAATCAAACAGTTCCCAAGAGATTTAAAGACTAAATCCATGCAGGCGTCAACTAGAAGGTATTAAATAGGAATAAATGTGGTTACTTTCGAATAAAAGCAGTGTGGATGCCCATAGTGACGAGCTGCGCATTTATAACATGGCCGCAACTGGGCGCTACACCAGTGCAATTATTCATTGACGGTTAGGGTTGTCACTCTGGCATTTTAATTGTTTTCGATCCTTTTAAAATTAGCACACGCCACTTTAAGGGGCCTGCAATCACGATAGGATTGACGGTTTCCTTAGCCTAGTTGGATGTTTCTAATTTAAACAATATTAACGGTTGATAACCACCATTACAAACGAACAGTTTTTAATTTAGATTTTAGTTTAGTTTAGATTTAATTTAATATAGTTAATAATAAATTTCATCTGTTTCGAATATAACAATATTTATCAAATCAGGCCATAAAGATTTCTACTTATTAAAACTATTTAATGTATTAAAACGAAAATGTGTCTGTCTCTCTGTTCCGTTTCTACAGCCAAGCCGCTAAACCAATCACGACGAGATTTGTTCCACCAAACGAATAGTTTTAGTTAAATATATTAAATAAAATACAGTTTATATAATATTTTTTAACTCATTTAAACGCAATGTTACAAGTTACAACCCTAATGAATATTTAATGCTGTCGGTGCCAAGAGTGACCGTTCGTAAATTATTTGTTTAAATTTAGAACGGCATCGGCTAAACGTTCCGGGTCCTCACTAAGTAATACAGGACCAAAAAATGTTGACCTCCGTCACAGCCTCGATCCAAACAAGACTCTATCATAACTTCGGAGATATTCAGGTCAAGTTAAGATGGTCGTTTTATAATGGCGATTGGTCTCGGGCAGGGCCATTCAGTGACAAATGCTTATGAGTTTGTCACAAGTACAGGGAGGGTATATTGCTTTTGTTTCCCGTATTCGCCTGGGGCGCTGCGGAATGAGTTTCGCCGAATTGAGTTTAATGAACTGCGTATATGGACTGCGTTGAGTTTAATAACTGTCTAAAGAGTTGTTAATGACTGTAGCTTTAAATATGAACTCATAAAGCTGTGATCATCTGTACTAATATTATAAATAAATATCAGACATCAGCTAAATGAGGTATAGTATAGTGTAAAGTACTTTAGTAGAATATACCTCATAATTGATTAATTATTGGCTGTGATAGAGAAATTTTTAGCTCATTGATTTGAGTCTGGTCAGTCACATAAAGGACCTGCTAAAAGACGTAATATTCACGTCTCCTGTTAATTTTATGCTTGATAACCATTTTAAATCATCGATAAGTAAAATAGTGCACTGACATTTGATGACGTCTCAAATACGGATTTCATAGAAAATCTGACTTTACTTATCTGTCGTTTTATTAATACGCTACGAACATTGAAATAGATAGGTACTAAAACTTTACATCAATGGCTAGGAACATAAACAAGTCATAATTAAAAAAAATTAAAAACACGACTGACCTGCCAAAAAACGAACAAAAAAAAAAGATCTAGGTAAATTAATTTAGTTAAATTAAAATGTCATTCACGTTTTTATTAAATGATATTTTTATGTGAATCACTGGATATTGAAGTATAGTGTTATATATTTTTGGAATCTGCTCATCATTTTCTAGGTGATGATTATATAGTTAATCTTATTTCCAAATTTTTTTTCAAATTTCGTCTTTAATGGGGACACCCCATAAATTTTTTAAAAATTTTACTGGCCTATGTCACCCGGAATAAGCGAGGGATTCTAATGATACCTCATTTATCAAAATCGGTTCAAGCGTATAGAAGTTATGGTGGAATATATAAAGTCACATACATACATACATACATACATACATACATACATACATACATACATACATACATACATACATACATACATACATACATACATACATACATACATACATACATACATACATACATACATACATACATACATACATACATACATACATACATACATACATACATACATACATACATACATACATACATACATACATACATACATACATACATACATACATACATACATACATACATACATACATACATACATACATACATACATACATACATACATACATACATACATACATACATACATACATACATACATACATACATACATACATACATACATACATACATACATACATACATACATACATACATGCATACATACATACATACATACATACATGAACCCTAAAAACAATATACTCCTTTTTTCAGGCAGACGTATAATAAAAACCTAAGGCCCGTTGCAACGCTGCAGTCTAAGTGAAATCTATAGAGCGAACTTTGCCCTGTAAAAAGTGCAGTGTAATAGGCCTATAAAGTCTGAGCCAAGTCAAAGTACGCTCTATAAGTTTGTGTAACTATATATAGCCTAGGTATTTAGTTCACCAGACATCTAAGTAATGAACGCAATACAAGACTCTGGCCAAAACAAAACTATTGGTGAAGATTGTCAGGCGGAATCAGTGCGGGCGAGATAATTAATGTGAAGACGTCGTTACGTGTCTTGTGGAGCCCCTTGCCCACCCTGCGGTCCCTCGGACGGGCACGACTATAAGTTGTTGTTGCTGGTCATTCATTGTTAATGTTTTGTGTTCACTGCCTCGTTTATCTAGCGGGTAGCATAGTTGACTGCAGATCAGGAGGTCCTGAGTTCGATCCCCGTTCCGGCATAAAAATTGTTAGGTATTTGGAAGGAGACAGATGGAGAAATCTTCTGGACCAGGCCCGGGCCCACAAGGGGCTTTAGCGCCAATGATGATGATTTAGTTTTTCAGTTAAGAAATTCTCAGTACTAGTCCGGAATTGGAAGTTGGCGGTGTTTCACCCCCGTACTTCCCAGAGCATGTTAAGCCGTCGGTCCCGGTTATTATCACTAACTTGCTAATAGTCGTTAAAGCCCGTCAACCTGCATTGGAGCAGCGTGCTGAGGCAAACTGCAAATCTCGAATTCCCTCTCTCCTATGGGAATGGAGGCCTGTGCCCAGCAGTGGGACGTTAATGGGCTGTAGTGGTAGTGGTGGTGGGATTAATTGTGAATGCTTTGAGCGATTTTACTACAGGAAAACTATAGTTACGATACCACTTTTCAACCCATTTTGTTTTAGTTAGCTGAGCCGGAAATGGGTTGAAAAGTTAAAGAGATAGGGAGGTTATACGCAGAGTTATCAGCTCCTAAAGCTATACATGAGGGAGTTAAGAAGGCAATCTTAAGTTAATGTATTTGATTGTGAACAAAAGAAGTTGCCCAAAATCAAAGATCCAGAACGACCTGCTTTTAACTTCCCAAGAATATTAGGCATCTCTGACAGATGGAGAAAGTAAGTAAATATCCAAAAATAATATGATGAAATAATTACTTTTATGTATAGTTATCCTGGGGACTGATATAAGCCACTTTCTATGCTTGAACTCAAAAGAGTTTCCATATCCACAGGATTTACGTTAACGTAAATCTCTGCAATTTCTGTAATCTGGCCTGGTGGGAGGCTTCGGCCGTGGCTAGTTCCCACCCTATCGGCAAAGACATGCCGCCAAGCGATTTAGCGTTCCGGCAAGATGCCGTGTAGAAACTGAATAGGTGTATGAGTTTAATATGACTGCTATGTCCCTAACAGGTTAGCCCGGTACCATCTTTGACAGCATCATCACTAACCCTCAGGTGAGATCGCAGTCAAGGGCTAACTTGTAGTGGATAGAAAAAAAAGTACGCTGACGAAGTCACGGGTTTTGCCGGCTCACTACTGAGCACGAGTCTCCTCTGGGAATGAGAAGGATTTGGCCATAGCCTACCATGCTGGTCAAGTACTGATTAGCAGTCTTCACTCACCTCATTATAAGAAGAGAAGAGAAAATTTTAAGGAACTCTGGCATGCAGGTTTCGCACTCTTCCGCTATTGGTCAAAATCCATTGTTTCAGCAAAAATACCACAAAATCAGCCAATCACAACAATTGATACTGTAACAATGATTGATGCAGGTTTTACTTAATAGCGCTAGAATTTCATTTCATAACAGTACCACAGAATCTCAGTATTCACTATTCAGTACCTTCAGACAACGGATATAATAATAGAGATAATCAGAGTAGGAACCCACTTGTAGAGTACCCACTTGTATAGTTGATAATGTCAAAAGATATCTGTTGGCAGGGGACAACTTCAAAACTGTTCTGTTCAGTTACAACTGTCTTTGCTTCAGTTACATGTACTACAGTGACCTTCAACCCTCAGGCTATCATTTATCTCATAAGGAAATTGCTTTTATCTTATTCAGTAGTCAGTAATCAGTATGAGATCCTACCTTTATGGCTAGATGATAAGTTTTTCTGATTGATTCTCGCGAGAACTTTAATTTTTCCGAAATAAAATGCAGTCTATGACGTTAATTCAGAGTATAGGCTCTATAGGGTTCCAAATTGATTCATTCATTGGGCTTGAAGGAGAAACATACATCCAAACTTTCAATTCCTACGGGAACTCCATAATTTTCCGGGATAAAAAGTAGCTTTTACCCTTCCCCGACATACAACCTATACCCGTACCAAATTTCATCAAAATCGGTTGAACAGGTGGGCCGTGTAAGCGTAGCAGACAGACAGACACACTTTTGCATTTATAATATTATTAGTATGGAAGTATGAATTCATAAGATAAGGCTTAGGACCTATCTAAATGGGTTTGTTTGAAATCTGAACGCTCTAGGTACAGCCTAAACTACCGTCTATCTTATCCCAATGAAAACAGCTATTTTATTACCAGTAAACAAAAATTATGAGTGTCCATCGGTACTTCGGGCACACCTTAATGTTAAATTAGGTGATCCATCTAAGGGCAAAGGGCGCTAAGGGCCCAATAAATTAGTTGGGGACAGCGGGGATAATAAACACGGCAAGGAAATGGCACGGCCAAATAACTTGTTAGGAGTAGTAGCCCGTTCCTCCCGTCCTCCCCTATTGACTAATTACGACGATTTGTTTTCTGACCAAAAATTGTGGTCGATCGCTATCAAAGTTGGCAGTTGACCTTTGCAAGTATTTGTCAGTTATAACGGAGCATAATATGAAAGATTTGTGTGCTTGATTGCTGGCTGATTGGGCGGTGGATCACATGCAAACAACATATAGATTGGTCTGTTTTGGCGGATACAGCGAATAAAACTTCTTGTTCCTTGATTATCATGATCTTGATTATGATTTGATGACATGATTGACGATGATGATGATGTTCATTAGTAAAGATATCTAAATAAATGACGCTATAATATGGACTTCTGCAAAGTAACGCCTGCTTCTATCCAATAGTTTTAATACGACTTGAAAACTTCAACAGCCGATTTCCTCGCCTTCATGTTTTCGAACAGGAAACTTGATGATTCAACATAACTTCGTAATAAAAAGTTTATATATTTGGAAACAAACCTTTTCAATTATGTTTTTTGTTTGTTAAACACAGTTTTTAGGAACTACTTAAGTACCTAAGTATATACCTACATCAATTTATTTTCCATCAAAACCATCGCAGTAGCTGAAATGATCACATCTATCATTTCAACATTTCGTGAAACTCCCTCGGTTCGCTCTGCACGGCGACCGCGTAACTTTTGCATCATTCATTGTTACAGTATCAATTGTTGTGATTGGCTGAATTTATGGTATTCTTGCTGCGTCAATGGATTTTTTCCAATAGTGAAAGAGTGTTAACCAATCAGAGGTGATTGCGATCGTTACACTATAGCTGTAATTTTTGGCCGGTCGCCCTGCTGATTTAATAATATTGAAACTACTGTCACGTAGGTGTCAAGTACGTAGAAACAGTTGAAAATAATAAGAAACAATAAATTACAAAAAAAAAATGGATAGCTACCTATTAAGTTACGATAGGTAGGTAGGTACGTGGCGCACACCTAGACATAAAGAATCCCAACTAATATGCGAATAATAATAATACGAATGTGAGTATATTTGTTCGTTACGATTTCTCATGACATGGCTCTCTTTTCAATCGATTTTGACTTAATTTGGTACAGAGACTAGTTTCACCCGGGGACATATTACATAGGTATTTCTACACGGAGCCAGGCATTATCCTTGCACAAAATAATATATTAAGCAATAAGCAGATATATTCAACTCAGTTTACACACTGTCTCTCGCATAAATAACCTCACATGATGCCACCCATACATTGCGGAACAATACCCGTAATATATACTTTACCGATACTCGATAAAAAATCGTTGGCGACATGCGCTTCGGCGATAGCCTTCGCGCCGTAAATCGTAATTCGATAACACGGCCTCCGCCTTTGTCACCTTTGTCACCTGCATGCGAAGATATAGTGGCTCTGACCATCTACGGACTTCGGAGACAATATTTTGAAACAAGACGTGGGGTTCTAGTCAAATCTACTTATTATTTAGCATGGAGTTCACCTTCTGATTTGGGATAACGTATATAGCATCGAGATTACGTTAATATCGATATTGATAAGTTAAACTTAATATTATTGTAAACATATTATTAAACTGTGAATTTTGTTATTATGCCACTTTGAATTTGATAATGCTTTTGCAGACAGCTCTTCAACGATTTGTAAAGCCTCCTTTATGTAAATTAAGTAAAATAATTTAATAATTATCAAATAAACTTTATTTTTAAACAGTTTTTTTGTAAAACAATAATTATAATTTGTAAAAGCTAAAATGTAATATGCATACCTATCCTATGTTAGTCATATAGTTATCTCAAATCTTTTAAATATTGATTGAAATCGAAACTGAATTAAGGTACCTTTATTTACAGTGTCGAATGATTTCCACGCCTTTCAACCTTTGTGTAAAGTTTCTTCGAATATCTAATACTTAACACAAAAAGCTACATTAGTACTCTTAGATTTTTAACTATGCATTCTGCTTTTATTGTACAAGGTTCAGGCACGGTTCAAACAAACAAGCGCTATAAAATCTGAATGAATCAGATAACGTTCTTTCACTCTCACCTCTAAGGCTATAAGGGCATTTTTCATTCACCGACACGATAGCGATATATAGTTGCCGACAGCTTTGAAGCTTTTAAAATACTAATAATCTTATTTAGTGCTGACCCAAAAATACAATGCGTAGGGAATTCTTCTGTACGAAATACTTTTGTTTTTCATACATTAAATTGTTTTATTTTATTGACATTACGAATTATACAGCCTAATCGTCATAGTTCATAAAATATTTTTGTACCCCCTTATCGTCGAGTTTATATTATCGGCAACTACTTATGTACGATATATCGCAATTAATATTGTATCGACCAATGAAAAACAAGTGGTGGAAAGCTTATTGTAGTAGGAAGTTAAGACTAGCCATGAACAAGGCAGTGTCACCGCGATAAGCCCTTGTCACGCTATCGCGCGCTGAATGGCCATCCTTGTACGACACAGTGCTTTACCGCGCAGGTTATAAAGCAGTGTATTGCCAAATAGGCAATCAATGTCATGCCGAATAATATTACTGCATTATCACTGTATTAATTAATAATAGCACTGTATTAACTTCACTTCTGGTTGCTTTTAATACTATATATCGCAATTGATATCGTGTCGACGAATGAAAAAGCGCCCTAACAAGTGGTGGGAAAGCTTATTGTAGTAGGAAGTTAAAGCTAGCCATGAACAAGGCAGTGTCACCGCGATAAGCCCTTGTCACGCTATCGCGCGCTGAGTGGCCATCCTTGTACGACACAGTGCTTTACCGGCGCCCGCGCAGAGATTTATACACGCCGCTCTAGATTAGCGGAGATAGCAGTCTATCTTACGAGATTGTGCTTTTTATGGTTTTCTTTTTCTAGCTTTATAAACTAGTGCGCTGCCATACTTTTAGCAATCAATTTCATGTAACATGACGAATTGTATTATAATAATAGGTGATGCCCGCGACTTCGTACGCGTGGATTGAGGTTTTTTTTTGTTCCCGCGGGAACTCTTTTTATTTTTCAGCACAAAATGTAACCTATGTGCTATTCCAGACTATAATCTATGTCTGTGCCAAATTTCGTCCAGATCCGTTCAGCCGTTGTAGCGTGATAGAGTAACAAACATTCATCCATCCATACATCAATACATCCATCGATCCAAACTTTCGAATTTATAATATTAGTAAAGTATAGAGTATAGATTACTAGCTGATGCAAGCAACTTCTTTCGCGTGGAATAAATCTTTAAATTCCCACGGGATCTCCTTAATTTTTCGGGATATAAAGTAGCCTATGTCACTCAACACTTTCCAAGTCCTCAACTACACCCATGCATAAAATAGCGACGATCCGTTGCTCTATTGCGGCGTGATTGTAGGACAATCCAACAAACAAACACACATTCGCATTTATAATAGGTATAACAGTCTACGGAGATACTTGCAATTTTTTCTACCAGTCCTAAGTCACCCAAAGGAAACGTACTTTTTTATCCACTAGGTACAAGTTAACCCTTGACTGCGATCTCACCTGGAGGTAAGTGATGATGCAGTCTAAACTGCTGGTGGGCTAACCTGTGAGGGATATGGCGGTTACATTAGACCCAAATTTCTAATCGACTTCTACGCAAAATCGCTTGGCAGCACATAATTATTTGCCGGTAACCCTGGTACTTAAGCAAGCTATAAGATCGGACCAGAGAAAAACCTGTAATAAAAATTGACCCCACCCAGAATCGAACCAAGGAACCGCTTGCCACGGACATGGTATATAGGTCGTCAATTTTATTTCAAAAAATTGCTTGAGCTTACTCGCAATAAAACGCGTCCGAAATAAAAAGGTACAACCCAATAAATCGGCACTTTGTGGAGATACAGATAACTCCTAAGGGCAGAATCATATCTGAGTCAGAACAGAGCAGGTACAGTCGTTACGGTGAAACTTTCACGCGGTCTGATGTAAGCGCGGGTGATTTGGTGATATGGTACACTTCGATCACTGATATGTCCCGACACAGGGGTGGATTTGGAGAAAGGTTCTGTTTCTAAGATAAAAGTGGTTTAAATGGTCCCTATATTTAGCTGTTTTAGGATTCCTCATAAAAATAGTTAAAAAGGATCCCTTATACGGTGCGACTATGTCCATTGTCCGTCCGTTTGTCTGACAAATTAATAATGACTAATTATTTCAGTTACTACTAATTACAAATGACTAATTATTTCAGTTACTATTAAACTATGGACTTTAAATAGGTAATAAGTAGTTTAAAATAATGCTTCTCCAACACTGGGATTGTCCAACATAGGATTGTAATGAGGTAGAATCTTGAGTATCATAAGTGACACAAGTTGCCCTACGTGAAATAAATAAATCATTTATCAATGGGGGGGGTTGTAAATTTTAATTATAGATTGCGTTAGATATCCCTTGTCTTACGAAAGGACTTTTGTTTCATTATTATTCTAAAATTATTTTTAAGCCCCTTTGTTATTGACAAAAAAAATACCGTTCTATAAAATTAGCATTCCCCTTCAAAATTAGCCTACATTCATCTTAGACTGCATCACCTATAGCCACCAGATGGTACCGCAGTCAGAGGCTAGTTGTGTCTGAATCAAAAAAAAAGCAACCGCAATATTCAATCCGAAATTCTGCTGGATTAAACCACTTCAATCCAATATCACTAAAAGGCTTTACACATCAAATTAAATAAAAAATAAAAGCTCCAAAACACCAGATCCCGAATCCGTCACCAGGCGCAGCCATCAATACTAACGGTCGCGCCCCGGGAGGGTCGTAGAGTCGCTACGAAAATCATTCCAACGCTAAAATATCAATAAAACACAAATACGCGCGTACGCCCGGGACCCGTTGCGATCGCTGTCCAACATTGATACACTTAACCCAAGAATATTACTAACTTCTCAGCCTGCGTTTCCACCAGAGTTGTGCTACGTTGCTTTTTTTTTATCCACTACAAGTTAGCCCTTGACTGCGATCTCACCTGATGGTAAGGAATGATGCAGTCTAAGGTTGTAGCGGGCTAACCTGTTAGGGGCATGGCAGCTATATCAAACCCATATCTCTATTCGGTTTCTACACGGCATCATATCGGAACGCTTAATCGCTTGGCGGCACGTCTTTGCCGGTAGGGTGGTAACTAGCCACGGCCGAAGCCTCCCACCAGGCCAGACCAGGGAAAATTCAGAAATTATAAATTCCCAAATTGACCCAGCCGGGGATCGAACCCGGGACCTCCGCACGTTAAGATAACAGCGCTTCACACTGCGCCATGGACATCGTCAAAAAAGCTAAGCTACGGATGTGCGACAAGTCCACCAATAGGTGCGCTTGATTTTCATAACTTATCATAGCTTGGCTCTGGTGGAAGGAGATGTAAATGATTCACTCGATGATTCAAAAGCACGTGTCAAAGTTTACTTGAATATAAATATAAGATTTGAGTATGAGTTTGAGATACTAGTTCAAGCAGTATATGCAAGCTAAGAATCATATTCTTAGATAGTATGGAGCACAGCTGAATTACCCGCTAAATATATTTATTTAAAATATCAATAAAACACATGAACACATAGTGATCAAAAGAGCTTTCCTGCTTGAATCATACATGCTCTTTCTAAAACGTTGTGAAGAACATTCTCACTGGTCTCTGTGATACTCTCCCGCTGTATAAACCTGTGGAAGAACCGTGTATCTTTGTTTTTTTATTATCAAAGTAAAACAACGATCACGATCGGCGTAGAATCACAAATGCGGTGCGAGTGCGGGCCTGCCTTTTAAATGGGACAGTTTATTTTTTTATAATGGCCTCTACGACCGCGGCTTAGTGCTTTATGAGATTTACATTTAGTCGTGCCGTTTTATTGCCCCTAATCGCTGTACGGAAGGAAGGTCGTGTTGCTTTTATTGCTACCACATTTTGGGCATTCCCCGCAAAATTTGTTCTTTACTCCTTTACCAACTTTTTTCGACAAACCATAGCGATTTAGGAATTTCGTGTCATGAAAACTATGTGGGATTCTTAGTCTTCTTCGTCAGCGTGAAATAAATTTAAATTCCCACGGGAACTCCTTCATTTTCCAGGATAAAAAAGTAGCTTATGTCACTCTCCAGGTCCACAAATGGACCCTTGCAAAAAATCACGTTGATCCGTTGCTCTTTTGGGGCGTGATAAAAGGGCCTAACAACAAACAAACACACTTTCGCATTTATAATCTTACTAATATTATAAATGCGAAAGTTTGGATGGATGTTTGTTACTCAATCACGCCCCAACGGCTGAACGGATCTGGCTGAAATTTGAAAATGGCACAGAGATAGATTATAGTCTGGAATAGCACATAGGCTACCTTTTATCCCGGAAAATTAAGGAGTTTCCGCGGGAACCAAAAACCTCGATCCACGCAGACGAAGTCGCAGGCATTAACTAGTATTAGTATAATTGTAACCCATTACCGGTCCGCACGAATCTCCTGTTAGAATGAAAAGAAGTTTCATATACTTAATCCATCACGCTCGCGCTGGCCAATTGGAAATGGAGAACTAGGTATCATGCAAGTGTCCTCATGATGTTTTCCTTCACCGTTATATCAATCGATATAATTTAATTGCTTAAAACGCGCATAACTCCCAAAAGTTATAGCACGCGCTCAGAATTCGAACCCCCGACCATCCAAGAGAAGCCCAAAGTCTTACCATTGTCAAGTACCTACTTACGATTACTACGACTTAATTTTAAATGATAAATTATTTATTTATTTCATGTAGGACAACTTGTGTCACTTATGATACGTTAAGACTCTACCACCGGTTCGGAAAACGATTCTACTGAGAAGAGCCGGCAAGAAACTCAGCAGTTGCTCTTTTCTTAAAAAGGAAAAAGGTTACAAAAGCAAACAATACAACACATACATTACGTTACAATTAGTATTACACTGACTTGTGGGTCACTGGATTTTAAATTATTAAACCTTGATGTTTGCACAAGACGAAACGAAACAAAAACTCCAAACTGCCATACATCATGCCAAACCGCACCAAATCGATAGCCCGAAGAGTAAAGTCGAATGACCCTCCCGTACCTACTAGCCTCGGAGGGTATTTATTGGAGGTAATTAAAAAGAAAACAGACAAAGGCCCGCAGCTGATCGCGACGTGCTGCGAACGCTAAGACCGGTGTTGATAGTGTTGTTCCTTTACTTGTCGATAGAATATCTATATCGATAAACAATCACACTCCTTAAATATTGTGTGCGTACTAGATAGTTATATTTTAGGTTTTAATTTCATTCCATGACGTGATACTATGCGCTTGACGGCAATTATAATATGTAAGTTCATTATAATAGCATGTAATATTATAAGTATTATTTTTTACCATGTCCCCACTACCAAAGGTGACCAAAGGTTAACTAGAAGAGAATACCAGTATAGAATACAATATTTTGTTTATGTGCAATAAAGAAATAAAAAGAAAACATGGCTACAATCTACACCACTGCACCTGGCTGTGAAATAATTTTCTCTAAAATATACCTACTCTTTGCTGATTAATTGTTATTGTGTTATCAATTCACATAGAAAAAATAGTCTTGAAAATTAAATTTTTGAGACTGTTCAAAAACCTCCAGTGCACAATACTTTTTACTTAATGACAGTGACTCGTGCCTAATTAGTAAGAACTAGAAGTTTCGATTGAAGGAGTCAAACTCGATATTAATATCGTATTTCTTTATATCCTTCACATCACTAAATAATCACAAGTCGTTGGAGCGAAAGAGGACTTTTATCAGTGGCGACCGATACCAATACTTCTAGTTTCCAACACGTAATTTATTGCCACCCTACATTCCGACACGTGCCAGCCCTAAATTGATTCTTAATCCGATCATTTTAAAGTCTAATTTCCCTTTAAACATTTAGCAGATGTACTTTGGTCAATCGAATCGCAATTTTCTTACTAATTCTTTTCTAAGCGAACAATGAAATGACGTATTCTTGCAAACGAGGATAATATTAATTCTGAATGTGGTCAGATAAACTTTCTCGAGTTCAGTGAACCGACTTTGATATAGGTAAATGTAGGCATAAATACCTTAACCGAGTATTTTGAAGTTTACTTAATTTACGAGTATAATTCAAAATTTCCATTGTTGGTTAGTAACTGTACTTTGTAAGATGTTAGCCATAACATAATACTACAGTAAACAGATTCAACACTTTCCCTACATGAATTGAAAGACCCTTGAAATATTTTAAACAAGATGATACGCGCGACTTCAGCCGTGTGATGTAAATCATAAGATTTTTTAACAGTGCGGGAACCCATTGGGATTTTAAAAAAAAGTAGGAGAACGAAGGAGATAGGAACCCTACCGGCTTCTACCGTGCCATAGCGACCAAATGCTAAATCGCAATGGTGGCATCGGCGTGCCTTTAGCAGAGGCCATAACTACTGCCACCGCTTAAAGCAATACTTATGCAATATTAGTCAAAATGACAGTTTAATATCACGTACCTTAATTCCTAAAATAAGGATTATAATTCTTAAACACGAAAGTCAACAATAATGAAACAAAATTACTTTAAGCGTTGGCACTCGGCAGTATAGCATCTGAACATAAATGCGAAAAATCTTTATGCTATATTATGTACCCATATAACGAGTACTTAAGTTCAGTACCAGCACTGTCTCTTACAAAATTGCGCGGATCTTTTCCCAGAGAGACAAAAATAGCAAAAGGTCGCGAATCGCGATGAAATTCCCTGACAAGATAATATCGCGCATAAATAATAAAAATACCGGCCATAAAGACAATTGAAACGTTATGAGACGGCGATGTTTATGGTTAGTGGGCTCATCGACACGGCAGGGCATGCTCCGGCGAAAAGGGTACCACATAATATAATGCGGATTGATCGCCATTCGCCTCTAATGTGTGTACGGTGCGAAATATTGCAATGCGTCTGCATACACACGAACTTTGCTCCTCTCGTTTTTACGTTCTAAAGTCTACACGTACTTAGGCTGTTTCACGAAAACCTCTCACCGTGGTAAGTGACGATGCAGTCTAAGATGGTAGCGGACTAACCTGTTAGGGGCATGGCAGTTATATTAAATCCATACCCCTAGTCGGTTTCTACACGGCATCGTACCGGAACGCTAAATCGCTCAGCGGTACGTCTTTGCCGGCAGGGTAGTGACTAGCCACGGCTGAAGCCCGAAGAAAATTCAGAAATTCCCAAATTGACCCTGCCAGGAATCAAGCCCGAGACCTCCCACGTTAAGACAACAGCCCTCAACACTGATCCAGGGAGGTCGTCGAATAGGTACGACAATGGTAAAATTGGACGTGGTACGACAGTCTGCCGATGATTATCGCATAATTTAAAATTATTATTTTTCACACTTACAAGTATTTTCGAATCTTCAAGTGAATCTACCACTGGAAGTTATTCCTACTGAGAAAAATCATTTCTGTAAGTACCTACTCGGTACCATCTATTGTCATTTGTCCTTAGCTGACTATATATACATCAGATACCTCTCAATCTTCACGTCGTTAATAGACAAAGCGTCCATGAAACTCACTTTTACATGGAGCTATAAACACTAGCGTGATAGGACAAAACGTCTTTCCACTACTACGCAGACGTTACTACAGTCCCTAGTGTTTTGCGCTAAAGGAACAAGTGAACATAATTTAAAAAAAACAGGACTATATTGAATTTATTTCAAATAATTGCCAGTCATAAGGACTGTCAAAGTGAAAACGAATATTTTTTTTTAGATTTTTTTATCTTTTACTTAAAATTATTAAAATATAATCCTTAACGCTAAGGCATTAAAGTTTAATTTCGAATGTAGTATATTTATATGTTCGCGAGCATGTCGCTGTTCGCAAGCATGTCGGTCACGGTCACGCGAATCTACATTTTTACCCCCTACCAAAAAGTGCTCAATGTGCCTACAGAAGTTTTACACTTCAAAAATTAAAGCCAGTGTCACTCGGGAGGATTCTTCGATTTTAACAATAACCCGCACATCCAAATCTGTTCAGGCATTTAGAAGTTATGGTGGAATAAAAAAATCACATATATTGACCCCCGAATTTCCAACTGAATTGACCTTTGAATAAACATGAACCCTGAACAAGTCATAATTAAAATAATTAAAAAACACGACTGCCCTGCCAAAAAACGAACTAAAAAGTTAAAAATCTAAATTAATCTAGATAAATTAGAAACTTATTCACATTTTTATTAAATGATATTTTTTTGTGAATCACTGGGTATATCGTAGATATAGTATATCGTATCGGTAGATCTATAGTGTAATATATTTTTGGAATCTGCTCATTGTTTTCTAGATGATGATTATCTTATTTTCGAATTTTATTTTTCAACTTTAGTCTTTAATGCGCGACCATGGTCGCCCCATCAATTATTTTTTAAATTTTACTAGCCTATGTCACCCGGAATAAGGTGGGGATTCTAACGATACCTCATATATCAAAATCGGTTCAGGCGTACACAAATTATGGTGGAATATACAAACTCACATACATACATACATACATGAACCCTGAAAACAATATACTCCTTTTTTCAGGCAGTCGTATAAAAAATTACACTTCTTTTTTTAGGCAGTCATGCAAAAAGTTTGCAAACTAGTAGAGCATACTGTCTCTCGGTCGCAGAGACAAACGTCAGAATGGTCAGTTTATGGTGTATTGATATCAGTGAAGGCGCACTCTTTGTCGCTGTCGCCGCGACGGCACGATACTGTAACTATACTATATCAGGTATATTATCGACGCGACATCACAGATCCTCTGAAGATGGCAGATAATCTCTGCGCGTATGCCTCTTGAACACGGCCTGTATAACATTGTGTTAGCAAGGGCCATATTGTTTCATTATTGTTGACTTTCGTGTTTTATAATTATAATCCTTATTTTAGGAACGTCGCGTACCTTGACGCGACATCAAACTGTCATTTTCCCATTTTGTAATATTGATTTTGCCCCTGGCCTTACCAAAATCACAAAAACACTAGCTGTGCCCGCGACTTTGTCGGCGTGGAATAGTTCTCTTTTTCTTATTTTCTACTATAATTTTATTTTCTGTGCCATAAGCTTTTTTTCCGACGTCATCACATGTTTCAATACCGTTCTAATCCCCTATTTTTTAAATTAAATTATAAATTTTCACAAACTTTGAATGTCATAAATATTTATTTATATCTAATCAAAAGCCTAAAAAAAATGTTTCAACTTTTTAGCTTTAAAAATCACGTAATTTCCATACAAACTTCCATCCCCTATTTCAACCCCTTAAAGCCCTTTTTTCGCATTAAAAAGTAGCCTATGTCCTTTCTCAGGCTCTAAACTATCTCTGTACCCAATTTCATTTAAATCGTTTGTAGTTTCGAACTCGAAATCGAACTAAGTACAGTAGTTTAGGCGTGATTGGTTAACGCACAGACAGACAGAGACACTTTCGCATTTATAATATTAGTATGGATATGAATTAGCGGTGACAACTGATATTCCAGTGAAGGGCCTCGGCCTCTTATTTGCGCGTATTTTAAAAGGAGTACTATCTCTAGGCGCGCTTCTTATTTTCTGGTGACTTTCCCACGCCTTCGCATCGTGTTGGGCTCTTAATTTTTGATTTTTGAAAGCATGTTTTAAGCAAGTTATCACTTGCAGTGAAAAAAAACGTCGCGAGCATCAAGCCCTCATGCCTCAGACTTCTCCACAATGTTCTCAAAGGTGTATGAAAACTGCCAATGAGCACTTGGCCAGCGTGGTGGACTATGGTCGAACCCCTTTTCATTCTGAGAGGAGAGGATATGTAATAGTAGGTACATAATCCCGATGAAAAATTACCATCTGGTGCATCCGGGTAAAAAATTCAGGTTATGGTGCCGCTAAGTCCTACCGTCAGGTCACAGTCGCTTATTTCTTTTTACCTCCAAACGTGCCTTTTATAAAGACAATAATTCATAAAGGACATTTTACGAGGGCAAATCATTGTTTGGTTAATACGCCACGGCCATAATCAATTCTCGAGGAATTTTACGTCCCCATATTGGAATAACTTACAATGTAAGTATGCATATTATTTCTTTTAAAACCGAACACCGATGACAAAATTCTTCTCAGAAACGGCATAACGCCTTTGTTCAACGAGATGCCTTATAAAATATCTAATAAAGTGTCACATAAAGTAAAACGAGCGAAACACTGGAATGAGATACTGAGATGGATTTAGTGATGTGAATATCCATTTGACACTCAGCCTAATCTAGAGTCTAAACTCCACAGTTTATTCGTTTTGTGGTAGAACTGCCTCGTTATTCTAGTGGTTAGCATGTTAAACTGCGGCTAACGAGGTCCCGGGTTCGAGTCCCGGGTCGGGCCATAATAAGTGTTGCGATTTTCTGACTAGAAATTCTCAGTACTAGCCCGAAGTTAGGTTAAGTTAGCGGTGTTTCACCCCCGTGCCTCGGATAGCACGTTATGTTGTCGGTCCCGGTTATTATCACTAACAATAGTCAATAGTCGTTAAAGCCCGCCAACCCGCA
Organism: Erebia palarica; assembly: GCA_964035005.1. Lineage (NCBI taxonomy): Eukaryota > Metazoa > Arthropoda > Insecta > Lepidoptera > Nymphalidae > Erebia > Erebia palarica. The sequence goes on from OZ035990.1 coordinate 30,306,526, forward strand.
TTGGAGCAGCGTGGTGGGTCTAAGCTCTAATTCCCTCTCTCCTTTGAGAGTGGAGGCCTGTGCCCAGCAGTGGGACGTTAATGGGCTGTAGTGGTAAATGGTGTGAGATGGTTTCTATACTCATGTTCCTGCAAATAACATATTATTTATTTTATTTCTTTACCAAGAGTAAATGATCTTGCACGTCCACGTTTGTGCTCAAAATAAAATCTTATAGTTAGTAAGCTCTAATAATAACCGCCTTTTGTTTGCAAATCATCAGTAAGTCACCGGACTTATGGACTTGCAAACATAAGGCGGTTTAGATACCTAAAAGATATGACAAAATATACCTATTATTTCAACATAACACGTTTTAAATTAAATCCTGTTTGGCTCTATTGAAGTCTATAATTTTATATACTTCATAAAAAATGTCTGTTGTAAAAATGAGTCCTCAAATTTCGATTCGATTAGGTAGGTAAGACCGTTACATTACATCCCTACACCATTATTCTAAGAATGGGATTCGATACATTGTCGCCGTTATAAGTTATAACTGATTTATACCAAGCCTTAAAGGGTGACACATGGGATTTGTCGTCAGGGATAACTAACCCAAGTTTGTTTTTTATTAGTTTACTGCGAAATGATATAATATGTAAATTACAGATCTTACATTATAGTGTCTACCTATTATAGATCTTAGGTTAAAAAGTAAAAACAATAAATAAAATATATGTATCCGTTAAAAATTTAGGTAATTATAGCATTGATAATACTACCTACATTTTTTATTTTGTTTTATTAATCTTATAAAATTTACGTAAAATTGTGTTATATACAGTGCCACAAAACCCACAGTCGGTTTTACTGTGCACCGTGTTATACTTAATATGTAAGACATAAAACAATAATTATAGGTAAGGAAATATGCATAAGACAAACTTAAAAATATAGTGAGTGGGTTAGATGACATTTCTTGTTTTGAAAGAGTAAACATTTTTCATTTTGTTGTTGTTGGCCAGCTATCATTAGCATAAATAAATTCTATCATGCTTCAAATATATCTATAGGGGAACGGAAGGTAAAACGGACCCTGTAGGTAAAACGGACCGGGCTAATAACTTTCAAACTGTTAACGCCATCTATAATCGACTTGCATCAACTTGACAGGGGCCTCTCACTCAAAGTAGGACAGTGTCCCTGGAGCGGCCATGCAGCGGCACGCGTTTTTATCAAGGTAAGTTATTTTTTGCCTATTTTGATGTAAAAACAGCTAATTTTGATCAGCCTTCAGTAAAATTACGTTAAAGTTATCAGTAATTTTGTGTTAATGTTTGAGATATTGTTAATGTTACTTAGTTTTAACGATAAAAAAGGCAGAGTTCTCCTCAATCTTAACCTCAAAATAATTTATTGTTTACATGTCTACCGAAAAGGCAAAACGGACCGGGCAAAACGGACCACGTGGTCCGTTTTACCTTCAGTAGGTACAGTTTTTTTTGTACTTTTATAAATTTCATATTTAAACAGGTATTTTTTTTTCAGATGGTTAACAATTATAAAAGAAAGTCGGACCGACAATCTTGGCGTGAGGAGGACATGAAAAATGCCATTGAAACAGTTGCCAAACGCGAAATGGGACTTAACAAAGCGGCCGCCACATTTAATGTTCCAAAAACTACACTAATACGAAGACTTAGCAAATATGAAAGCACCAAAGACCTAACTGTAGCTACGGAAAAGAAGATGGGCAGGTATGAAAAGATTTTTAGCGTCGATCAAGAAAGAGAACTAGCATCCCATGTCAAAAATATGGAAAATCGCTTTTTTGGTTTAACCACAAAGGATCTCAGGCGTCTCGCATATGAGCTAGCCGAACAAAATAATCTGCAACACAATTTCTGCCACGAGACAAAAATGGCTGGAAGAATATGGCTCGAAAATTTCTTAAAGCGTAACCCCGACTTAAGTCTGCGAAAACCCGAACCGACTTCAGCAGCCCGAGCGTCCGGATTCAACCAAGTTCAGGTTAAACGATTTTTCGATTTATTAACAGTTTTAATAACAAAGCATAAATTTACACCCGATCGAATCTTTAATGTCGATGAAACGGGCATGACAACTGTACCAAAAAGCATGCCTCGTATTCTTGGTACAAAAGGAAAAAAACAGGTGGGTCTATTAACTTCTGCTGAGCGAGGCCAGCTTGTCACTGTTGTTTGCTGCTTTGGTGCGGACGGGTCTTACATGCCTCCCATATTCGTGTTCCCTCGTAAAAGGATGAAACCCGAATTGATGCTAAATGCTCCACGAGGATCTTCGGCGTATTGTCATGAAAGCGGTTGGATACAAAAAGACATTTTCACAGAGTGGTTCAAGAAGTTCATCAAGTTTTCAAGGGCATCCGTCGATAATCCAGTCTTGCTTTTGCTTGATGGGCATGCCAGTCACACCAAAAATTTGGATATCATCGAATTAGGACGGAATAACGGTGTGCATGTGCTTTCATTTCCGCCTCACTGCACACACAGACTGCAACCTTTGGATGTAGGATTTATGAAGCCTTTTTCAACTTATTATACCGAAGCTGCAAATAATTGGCTAAGATTTAATCCGGGAAAAGTAATAACCCAATTCCAAGTTGCAGAGCTAGTCGACAAAGCCTTTCAAAAAGCTGCAACTTTGTCAACCGCTTATAACGCTTTTCGAACCACCGGCATCTGGCCGTTAAACCCTGACGTGTTCACAGAAGCAGACTTTTTGGCAGCAGCGACCACTGACATTGAGATGCCAGAAGCAACGCCAAGGGATAATGAACATGGACCATCAATGATTCGTCCTGAAGAATTGCCCGCCATCGACGAACTTGGATTATCAGTAGCTGACGATCATGCAAATAAATATGACACCGCCTCTTGTCAACGATGAGACAATTACAGCGCAACCTGGCACATCTATCAATGAAGGTGTCACTGAACCATTGTTATCAATAACTAATAAAAATTTGAACATCATTGGATCACCATCGGCAACATTAAGTGATCAGAGCATTTCCAAAAAGGATCTAACAAACAATGATGAACAACAGCCATCTACGAGTACATCCTTTTCTATTACTCCAAAGGATATAATGCCCATCCCTAGAACTTCTAAACGGACTAGACCCAATATAAAGCGAGGAAAGACAGTCGAAATAACATCATCACCTTATCGTGAAGAATTAGAAACTACTAAAAAAGCACAGGAAATGAAAGAAAATGCAAAGATGGTAAAACAAAATCTTTTTACTGAAAAAAAGGGGAAAGGGAAACAAACAAACACGCAAAAAGGAAAAGGAAAAGGGAAATCTACAAAGAAGAACACTCAAAAGAAAAGAAAGGACTCATCTAGTGAAGATGAAGAAGACGTACGATGTTTCTATTGTTCACATTTATTTTCTGAATCGGCAGAAGGCTGGGTTCAGTGCCCCGTGTGTTCTTTATGGGCACACTGTTCTTGTGCCGGTGTCGAAGACGATGACGAAGATGTTAGATTTGTTTGCGAAAGGTGTGACGATGAATAAATAGTAGATATTTTTTTTTGTTCTTATGTTGCCATAGGTCCATTTTGCCTTCTTGCCTGGTTCGTTTTACCTTCACGTGTAGGCAAAACGGACCAAACCGAGGGTTTTGGAAATCATCCAATATCTTCTGTATCTGTGATTTGATGCAAGTGTTCCATAATAATAAGTTTGATTAATAAATGTTCCATTATATAATAACTAAGAAAGAAGAATAAAGCTATTATTTTTTGTGTGACATTGATTTTTCCTTAAGTGGTCCGTATTACCTTCGCTTCCCCTATGTATGTATATGTCACCGAAAGATTGTAAAAAGCGTTAGATTATAATCTATCTCGCGAAATCGCAAACTGCCGAAAGATTACAATTTAACGCATTATTTTTCGGTAAATTGTAATCTGTTAGGTATATTAACCCGATAGAACCTACCTGGCACTGCCTGGCACTACCTGGTTCTTTACGTCGAAGCCTAACCTAACCTACAAGAAACAGACAAGAAAACGTAAATACAATGAATATTTCAAAAATTGACACTCAGAACATTGAACGGTTCACAATCTTTAGACAGTTTACAATTTCGCGAGTTAGATTATAATCTAACGGTTTTTACAATCTTACGGTGACATATATATTTCTCTATCTATTATATATGGTCAGCTAGAAATGTAAAAAAAATATTAGCAAACTTGGAAGAGCAATTCGAAATAATTATTATTGCTCGCAACACAGAACAATTCACAAATTAATTTAAAACATGGGACATGGCGAGACAACGGTCGTATAAATATTAATAATTTCGGACCGGTTTCATATCTAGTGTAATGAATAACTAATGTAACGGCGGCCAGGGCGAAAATTATCAATTTCCCGACCATCCCGGGACGGACCCTTGACTCCGGGACTGTTTAAACTTCAAGTTCATGTACCTATATTTTAGGGTTGTGAGCTTAGTTTAATCTGAAAACGCATTATCTTTAAAGCATAGTGATGCTTTAGAAAAGATGTTGTTTAAAGAAGATAGTGTTTCAAGGGATCCGTAGTAAAGGAAGGAACTCAAGTTTACTTTCGCCAAGTCCGTCTATATGCAGTGTCTATCACAGCCATTTTAAAACTATGAGAGCTATCTAGTTGCAGTTCAGCACAGTCTTATTAAAACTTGTTATTTACCGCTTAATTTGCCGTTCAAGCGGTAAGGGCAAAGCTTAGCTTTTACTTATAAGACCCTATAGAGGATATTCTTAGTTCTTACTGTTGTAAGGTATAACCGATCAGCTCATAACTCTGTATCTTTAAGCTAAGTCATAATTGACAAAGTCGGAACACTCGGAACAAAAGTATATGTAGATAGCAAATACCTAGGCCTACATGATTGATATCACAAGTTTTGAATGTACAAACCATCGTTATGTTAATACAGTGTCACACTCACAACCCTAAAGTCACCCCTTGCCGGCGGCTCATATCTGTAACAACATAAAAGCAATTCGCCAAATTGTTATTGGCATGTTAATAGTTCGGATGTACCGACTTTGTCCCGAATTCGCCGTCAGGATCGTGTTACTCTAATTAATTATTTGTTGATATTATGGCGATTCAGCTGTTTAGAAATTAGAATGTTTTAGGTTAATTTTGGAAGATTTGAGGTTTAGGTCTTACTGTAGTCAGGCGAGTCTTTCTTCTTTGTTATACTTTTCGCATTAGCTTAGCTTTAACGCAGATCTTCTAGTAGATTATAATGATACCTGGGACTTCGTCCGTGTGGAATTAGGTTTTTGAGAAATTCCATAGGAACTACTTGGTTTTCCGGGATGAAAAGTATACCTATGTGCCAAATGCCAGCTACCCCGGGATGCAACCAATCTCTGTACTATCAAAATCGGTGGATAACATCGATTGAAAACATGGTCCTAAGCGTAGCAGACATACAGACGGACAGCCATAGTACAGACAGTTGCGCATGTGGACGGTGTAGCGGGCATCATCAAGTTTTTATAAGTTAGGCTAATTACAAGAAAAAAAAAGAATTTTTAGTCAAAATATTTACGATACGATTCATATTTTTCCAAACAATCTAATACAACGATCCCTCCAATGTCCAAACAAGGTCCCAATTAGCTGAACCCGATCCTAAGATTAGATTTGAGGCATTACCTCGTCCCGGCCATTTCGGCTGCAGTAACGAATCGCCTCGAGACAGAGCCACTGTTTGCCCGGCCACGTCGTTGTATAACCGCCAGCATCTGTCGCAACCCTTTCTTGTATAAACTCTATAATTTTGCAACGTTTAAGGACAATCTGAGACTCTATAAGAAACAAATTACTTGCTTTTTGGCTCACTTCTACTGGTTGGGGTCACGAGGTGCTGCAATGGAGACCAACGCAACGCAACGGTAGGCGGACGGCATTAATCGAGACTCGATTGGGATTAATCGATCGCTGCGACTCGATAATCGAGTGACAGATAGCCGCTGGATAAACGGCGCAAGAAAGAAGGCATGTGTAGAAACTAATATCCAGCAGTGGACTGTCAGTTGACGACGAGTGACGACTTCTTCCCGGCTATTTCGGCTGCAAGAACGAATCGCCTTGAGACAGCCACTGTTTGCCCCGCTACATAAAGATGTTCCCGAGTAGGTACAACGCCTAGACGCGTTTAAAAAGTTTTCATGCATGCGTTAATAGCTTATGCAATCCTAGCTTGTTAATTTTCCATTTTGAAAAAGTCGATGAGCTTCACCTGAATATATTACGTTGAATATCTGTCGGCTTCAAAAAATTGTGCCGTGATATTTTCGAATTGGCCTATTGCATCTATGTATTCTAATTCTGCTATCTTAAATTTTTAGATTGAGTAACGAGAAAATATTTTGATATAATATGTGAGTTTTACGGAATTGTAGTTATCTACTAAAATAAACTCACGTAAATGTTGGTCACCATAGTGATGCGACTCCATAAATAATTCAACTCATCAAGGAGCGATTGTGCCAATGGTTCCTTAGGGCCGGCCGACCGTCTGTTTACAATATAATATTATTATTATGATATCCTTGCTTTATATATAAATATGTTTACCAATATTTACTTATCATGTAACTCACATCTACTATCAATATTTGTAGGTAATATCTATTACCTACTAGCTGATGCCCGCGATTTCGTCCGCGTGGATTGAGGTTTTTAGGTTCCGCGGGAACTCTTTAATTTTCCGGGATAATAAGTAGGCTACGTGCTATATATCTGTCTATAATCTGTCTCTGTGCCTTTCATCCAGATCCGTCCAGCCGTTCTAGAGTTATAAGTGTTCGAACAAACCCGACTTTGTTTTATACTCGTATATTACGATTTTGTGGTAATATTGCTGCTCCGAATCGAATTCCGATAATAGGCCTATTACACTGCACTTTTCACAGGGACCCTTCCACTTGAATCAGTGTAGTGTAATAAGATTTAAAGAGAATGGGTCCCTAAATTGGTCCTTATTGCTATAAGCGACGCTCAAACCAGCGGCCACGCCCACCCTTACCACGGGGCCCCGTAAAAAGTTCAGCGTAATAGGCTTATAAGCACTTTAGAGTTAAGGTGACGTATAATAAAATAAATAATAGTGTTGAGTGGAAACCTCACTGAAACCTTGCCACCAGGTAACAAACAAGACCATGTCAAGCAGTGGCGTGCACAGCTTTTGAAGCTAGGGTAGGCATTAGTTAGTCAAAATACCTATTTACTAGCTGTTTTGATGAAAAATGAGCATTGACGAATTTCCATTTGGGTAAACAATGCTTTTATGCCTGTATGAACTGCACGCCACTGATGTCAAACGAGTCACAGGGACCCGCTCGCTGGTCCAAGCGGCGCAAAACTGCGGCGTGTGGAGTGTGGACGACACGACGAGAGACCTATATCCGACGGTGTTAGATGATGATTATTATAATACCTACTATCAGGAGAAATCATAACATAGTGCGATTTTACCAACATTAAAAAACACTCATAAATTATTTTCCTATTCCCAATCAAATGGGGCTCAATCTCAAGCTGGATGCGCCATCGGCCAACCCTCAAACATTTAATTACGTGTAATTTATCCCGGCCCATTAATCCGCGAACGCTTCTGGCCCCGCGTTGGAAAAAACAGGAAAATCCTTATCTTCCCTTGATTACAAGCTGTCATGTCGCGGGATTCTTTTCTAAGCTCGATGTAATTACTTATTTTCGGGTTTTTCTTAGACCTGACTCAAAGAATTTATAATGGCGGTTAGAGCCGACTTCAAAGGAAAATAACAAACACAATATGTTTTGTTTTCAGAACAGAAAAAATGGATTTTCTCTGAAAATCACTTAGGTATGCTCTATGGCACTTAGAATATACCTACTTCATTGCTAAGGAGATCTATGTAGATAACATTAGGAAGAAGTATTCAATTACTTACACAAAGTGGCTATTTATATTCAAGCAGTCAGATTAGATGTAAAGTCTACCTAAGTTAGATGTAATTTTGTGTGGTGGGACTTGAGAGGCTTCGGCCGTGGCTAGTTACTACCTTACCGACAAAGACAGACCGCGCAACGATTAAGCGTTCTGTACGATGCCATGTTGAAACTGATTAGGGTTTAATAATTAACTCCTAAGAAGTCCTAAATTTAAGCGTCATTCCGGAAGTAGGTGTTTATTTAACACTTTAAATAATTTTTTACTCTCGTTGAAACTTGCACGAGTAGGTAAATAGTTACAACGTGTAGAGACCTCTAGAAATTTGCTCTGAATAGTTAATTATTATCGCACTGAACTGAACTTAAAGACAATATTGATTTGATTTTAGGACTCGATTGCTACCGTCACCTTTAAATCAAATCGCGACCTAAGTACCAAAGTATTCAATAGTCGCTGAGTCCTCTGAAGTAGTAGAAAGTTACTTATCGGACCTTACTTACTAATAGGTACCTTAAATCCTTGTCCAAAAGGAATGCAGTTACATGTTTCAGTAGCACATTAGTCACGTAATAACCCCGCGCCCTCAAGTGGCAACATCCATTTTCTTAAATGCGCACCGTAATTGGCCCCCACCTCGAGATGTTGCCAGCCGCAAAATTTATTGCTTAATTACCTAAGAAAACGCGTCGCCGCCGGAACATCCCGACAGATGTTTTTTATTCCGTTAAGAAAAACAAAACGCTTAAGAATGACATTAATTAATTCTTAATGAAATTCATCTTCACCCTCGCCGTGTTTTAATTTAAACTCTCGATTTATTGCGCGTACAATTTGTCGCAAACTCTTCTCCCTTCACGAATAATTAAACAAAACCATCCGTTATTACATTTATTAGTGAATCAAATGGACAATTTGGGGAAATCTACTGAGCTCTATTTTACAGAAAAACAAATTAGTAATTAGCATATCCAATTAATTACATTTGATATGTCGTTCGTATTTTTCAATTGATTTTGGAAAAATTTGCCGAACGACATACATATTGCTTTCCCTAACCCATATTTAGTACTTTCTCTGATACGGATCTTCGATGGCGCTATGGAATAACGGCTCATCAAATCGGAGATACTCATTCTTTTGGTCCAAGAAAGCTTTGTGAGTTAAATCATTGTAATTATCTGCAGCGTCATGATATTGATGGCTGTTTATCGTATTTCTATGAGTATTTCTGTTAGGGCTCCCAGAAGATTTAAATTTATCCTCTTTTGTTGGAAGCACAGGTATGGGGGTAACTTTTTCATCAATTTTTTTATCTTTATTAGTACTCGAACTGGCTAAATCCTTGTATCCGTATCTCCTTTCATCTTTTCGTAAAGGTGCATAAGGATACCTGGGTCTGAATCTGTAGTCGTATCTGCCTGTTCTGGCAGTATAGGAATCGTCTTCGAAACGTCTATAGGGATCTACAGAGTATCGATATCTTAAATCAACGCTCGGCGGCGTCCTAACAACTTCGGGGAGATGCGCATAGTAAATAATCCTTTTCGGCTTCCGAGGAACATAATTATCATACGCTTCATCATATCTGTCCACTCGCGGTCCGTACGCGGTGTTGTACCGTTTGCGATCGTATAAATCATAGTAGGGATCACGCCTGTATAAATCGTCAGCAGGATAGTATCGATCATCGTAGTAGGGCCGCCTGGTGTCTTCCGGGTAATAAACGGCCTGCCGCGGATACACCGGCTTGTACTGCGTTGTGTCTTCCTCCGGCCTTACGAATTCGGTTCTTAAATCATCGGTCCTCGTCGGTCGCTGTATCGATTCTTTATCATTCCTCGACTCGGAAGCTTCGATTGCTTTGTTTTGGGTCACGAAATTGACTCTTGGCATTCGGGAATTGATGAGCTCTCCGGATGGTTGGGGCGGGGTCAGGATATCGTGTCCATCGTCACGATTTGGAAAAGGAAGCTTTATCCAATTTTCATTTGACGCTCTGGCACCGCGTCCTGTCGGTTTATCGGTTATGCTTTCTGTTGTTTGGTATACTGACGGTATTTCTTGTGCTGTGTTGGTGATTGAAATTTTTGTGGTGGGATCCTCTGGGGGTAAAGGACCGGGTAGCCATGGGGTGTGTTGATTCATTGTGTCTTGTCTATTTTCCTGCCTGATGTTGTAGAATTTCTCTTCTTCGATAACATCGCGTCGGCCTCTGGCAGTATCTTCTGGTTTTTCCTGGAAATAAGCACACAGTTTTATTATTAACATGAACTGAAACTTGGATATGTCAAAATAATTAATGCGACTTCAAAAATTTTTACCTCTTGGTCATCGTTTGAGTGCTGAATATCAAAACAGAGCCCGGATTGTATGAGTAGAGCACAAAATATAGCTTTGGTAATAGTCTCCATTTTCGTCACATTCGCTGAAACAAACAAAAATCCGTTAATTGAATGCATAAGTTCTTTAGAATCAATAAGTAAGTACCAATCGTAGACGTAGATTGTACACTGTCTGAAAGTATGTCAATAATATAATTAGCATGGTTTAAAATCTCAAAATGTAAACCGGTTTCACCAAAGTAACTATTTTATTTCCTGAAGACTGTTTCATATAATATGCCCCAATTATCGACTAATTTGATAGGTGACTAAACTACAGACTACTTTAGGGTTTATTTCTGGTATGTAATAATATGCGATAGTACCTATATCGATACTCAATGTATGTCGGTTTGGTTTCTTTTCAGGGAATAATATATTAAAGTAAATTTATCTAAAGCGTACTATATTATTAAGCAGAAAGCTTACATTCTGGAGGCGGACATAGGCTTTGTGACGGAAATTAAAAGAGTCCCCATGGGAATTAAAATCCCTCAATTTAAATAGACGAAATCTCGGAAAATTACTAGCATAAGTGTTTGTATTTTTCGTAACGTATTTCGTACGTTAACATAAATATGTATCTATATCTACTTATTAATAAAATTATTCTAGATTTAAAATGAGTCTCACCAAATTTCACAATGGTGCGCAACGCACGCGATATTGTCAATGGCGGAAACGCGATGTAATCGACGGAAACCTCCAAATGGTCATCTAACCGTGAATATTATCTGCCTAAATTATAATAATATTACGAATTATTCAGTGTATTTCGGCCTCGAAAACACTGTCCAATGGGCTTAGATAACTTTCATATCAACTCAGGGGCGGCCTTAGCCATTGCGAGGCTCCTGGGCGATAGATATTTGCGAGACGTGAGATTCAAATACACTGCACATTATAGTATAGAATCCCAGTATAAAACGACTTTCACCGACCTGGTTACTGGAAGAAAATTATTTTATATCAAATTAAATATATTGCAAATGGGTTGACTAAAATGTATATTTTAACTTAACTTTAATTCATAAACTAGACCAGTGCAAATTACTAGTATCGATTTACCTGTTTATACCTACCTGCCTACCCAAGAGTTGTGACGGGAAAGAAATAGTCAACCTAACGTTTGCATATTCTATAGGCTTCATACTTTCGATTGGTATGGAATTTGTCTATTAACCATTGACTTACCAATACCTATTAACCAAACCAGTAAAATGTTTTAAAAAAATATTTTTAATTGTTAATTAATCATATTCTAGACTGTTTTGTCAACCCATTTGCAATATATTTATTGACATATTTAATTTGATATAAAATAGTTTTCATCCATTAACCAGCTCGGTGAAGGTCGTTGTATACAGGGATCTTATACCATTAGTACCTAATGACTTTTTCTACTTGGGCTGTACAGCGCTCAATATTCAATACTCAATATCATTTATTCAATATAGGTACACTGTAGGTACATTTATTGACGTTAAAAATTACTCACTTATAAAACATGATGGTGATAATCGGTAACGGTATCTTAAAACTAGAGCTACAAGGGTTCCAAACGCGCCCTGGTCAAGAGTGCGGGGCCCTTGCAAGAGCGTGGCCCTTGAATTGAACTTTGAATTTGCTTAGACTTAAGACATGGTTAAAACGAGACAGACTTAGGTTAATCAAATAAGTCAACCCGTTTTAACTCTAAGTAAAGTCTGAGCGTCAAGGTACGCTCTATAGATCTCAGCATGAGAGATCCCCTGAGGTCGCCTAGTTAAGTGATTGAAAAAATTTAAGTAGGTAAGTATGACCTACTTAAATGCTTACCAAAAATGAAAGTAATACCTAGTCATATTCCCACGCCCTGTCACAATCAGCGTACTTCTCTAAGCCCGTTCTGGTTCATATGAGTTGTATCATTGTCTGTCTGGATGCATTGATAAATGCGACCGTTATCATTGTCTCTATTCAGTCGTGACCAGCGACATGTCTAGGAAATGACCCACTTTTCATTCAGGAAAATATAATAGGTACGTATAGACGTAGGTATTGGTTCCTATTATAGTATGTACCTCCTACCGATATTTTCATGAATGAAACCCTAGGGTGAGGCCAGACGAGCGTAATTTTATGAGGTGTGAGCTACGTAAGTGTTTTCAGTCACGTAACTTCTTCTCATTCGTCCGCTCTCGGCAAAGTGGTCGTGGTTAATACGTCTTTCGCGGCAGCTCTTGCGATTTTCCTCCAGCGAGTGCTGTTGGCTTTACTCGGAGATGAATAAATAGGTACGTAGCGGAACGGAAACTACATCCTATTTGGGGAACGACCACGTGGACGTGTACCCACAACTTGACCTTGTACAACGAAGTGTTCGTTGGTACCCAGTCTACCTTGTGATATTTCTTTGGTTATGTACGTACATACTTGCTTTTCCTGCATGTTTATTGCAGCACCCAGGCCAGTCGACTCGACAAGGCTCAAGGGTGCTAAGAACCCAAGGAGGTAAATGTAAAAGTGATTATGTCTATAAATAAAATACATGATATATACTGAGTTCTTATACTTAGAGAGAGGGCGGGCAGTAACTACATATCAGATTGATTTGGGTTTTGCCTGTTTTGGCGGATCAAAGAGAATGTTTTTCCCCGCGCCCCGCTAACGTTAGGTTCGATTTTCATACAAACAAAGCCCTATTTTACCCCCTTAGAAGGTGAATTTTCAAAAATCCTTTCTAAACGGATGTCTACGTAATAATAGCTATTTGTATGCCAAATTTTAGCCCGATCCGTCTAACTGTACGTTGATAGATCAGTCAGTCAGGCAAATTTGATTTTTATATAAATTTAGATTTTAATTTATTTACAAGTACGTTGGATAAAGGTCATCATCAGACTTCCGCAGTGTCATTATCCACCATTTAGGTACCAACACCACAGCCATTAGCCACATTTCACAACGAAAACCTAGGTACCTATGTACCATAGTGAAGTAATCTAAACTCTATAACGACTTTCTAGATTACATAAGTAGACAAATAAGAAGGTAGGTACAATAATGGCGTATTTACGGCTTAAGTAATGAATGGGTATTGTTAATCAAAAGCAAACTTAGCCTTGACATGTTTGCTATAAAATGGACTTACTTATATTGAACTCAAATTCATAGCGTGCGGATATATCTAATATCTGCAAGTATCTAAGAAATAATCTTGTTTAGTAGGAGCCTTCGGCTGTGGTAAGCAGGCAAACGATGCCGGTAGGCGCTAAGCAATGTAACGTTCCCACATGTTGCCATGAAGAAACCGCAAGGGAAGGTAGAGCTAGGATAAGTACCTACTTTAAGTTTAACATAATGGACGGTATAGCTTTTATAAAACCTAGCACACAAAAGAATTTGGTGTTTTGAAAAAGGCTCGTCTCAACCTGATGAAATCGGTTCTTATCCGGAATATGGAGTAGGTAACAAAAGGAAAATCTGACTGACTTTTCAAGTCATACATTAGGAACCTTTAAAATTCTTTTTTTTATTCCGGTCTTAACTCTAGATGTTCTGGTATATAAAATTGCTTAAATGACCACCCCTGCGATGCAATCTATCTTAGTACAAAATATAGTCAAAATCGGTTGAGCAAATGGGCGGTAAAAACGAAGCATATAGACAGACAAACACACCTTTAGCATTTATTAGATACAGTACTAGGTGATGTCCGCAACTTCGTCGGTCTTTCGATTCCCGAAAAAAACTTGAATTTTCCGGGATAAAAAGTACCGTGTCGTTCCGCAGGATTCAACCCATCCAAACATCAAAATTGGTTGGACAGATGACAGTGAAAGCGTAGCAGACACACAGACGGACGGACGGACGGACGGACATACAGACACTTTCACATTTATAATATTGATATGGATTAGTAAGTATATATCAAATAAGATGTTTATCATCACTAAACTTCTCTTTTTTGTAATCTTCCCTCTTTTTTATCAAGAAAAGATTACAATTATTTTGCTATAATCCGCCAACAGAAAAAAAACTGTATGGTCAAGCATGCAGTTCCAAGCGAAGCACCGTTTACCTTCCCAACCAAGCAAGAAAGCCAAGTTCCCAAGCAAGCAATGCCACCACCGCAAAAGACTTTTATACTATTTCGGTAAACGGTGCTTCGCTTGTAACTGCATGCTTGACCATACTGAACTTTTTTTTTCTGTTGGCGGATTATAGCAAAATAATTGTAATCTTTTCTTGCTAAATCATAAACTTCCGCAAAGTAACTAACGCCTGATTCAAAATTCCCTCTTTTTATTAAAGTCAAATACTAAGTAGATATATAATAGGCACTTACACTGCACACTGCACTTTTCACAGGGCCCTGTGTGGCCAGTACTTGAGCGTCGCTTATTACACAGCAATAAGGACCAAATGAGGGACCCTTACTCCCTAAATCTTATTACACTACACTGATTCAAGTGAAGGGTCCCTGTGAAAAGTGCAGTGTAATAGGCCTATATACCCTTGTTGATGATATTTTACTCCTCTTTTTTTTATTGACTGGCTTTACGGCTCTGTGTTCCAGCATATTCAGAGACTTTATGGGTCTATTACACTGCCCTTATCTAAAGGTCATTTAGTAAGGGTGGGCGTGACCGCTAATCTGAGCGTCGATCACACAGCAATAAGGACCAATATAGGGAGCCTTAGTCCCTAAATCTTATTACACTACACTGATTCAAGTGAAGGGTCCCTGTGAAAAGTGCAGTGTAATAGGCCTATATACCCTTGCTGATGATATTTTACTCCTCTTTTTTTTATTGACTGGCTTTACGGCTCTGTGTTCCAGCATATTCAGAGACTTTATGGGCCTATTACACTGCCCTATTCTAAAGATCATGTAGTAAGGGTGGGCGTGACCGCTAATCTGAGCGTCGCTTATCACACAACAATAAGGACCAAATTAGGGACCCTTACTCCCCAAATCTTATTACACTACACTGATTCAACTGCTAATCCCTGTGAAAAGTGCAGTGTAATAGGCCTATATATCCTTGCTGATGATATTTTACTCCTCTTTTTTTTATTGACTGGCTTTACGGCTCTGTGTTCCAGCATATTCAGAGACTTTATGGGCCTATTACACCGCCGCCGCTAATCAGAGTGTCGCTTATTACACAGCAACAAGGACCAATTTAGGGACCCTTACTCACTAAATCTTATTACACTACACTGATTCAACTGTACCTTTACACAGGGACCCCCTGTGAAAGGTGCAGTGTAATAGGTAGTACTGCTACTAACCTTTCACATAATCCAGTTGTGTGCCGAAGTGGCGGATGGCTGTCCTCCACTGCGGGAGGTCTGCAGTGCAGTGAGTGTTGAGGGCTTGTTCGCCGTGAGGACGGGGGGTCGCGACCGAGCAGCGGTCACGCACTGTACACTTTTTGTTGGGGACACTATTGTTTAGCTATTGGATAGCGTTTCCATTGCTAATTTTATCTCGCATTTAAGCGAGAATATAACGTCAGCACATAGCCTTTTTTTCCACCACTACAAGTTAGCCCTTGACTGCGATCTCACCTGATGGTAAGTGATGCAGTCTAAGATGGTAGCCGGCTAACCTGTTAGAGGCATGGCAGTTATATTAAACCCTATTCGGTTTCTACACGGCATCGTACCGGAACGCTTAATCGCTTGGCGGCACGTGTTTGCCGGTAGGGTGGTAACTAGCCACGGCCGAAGCCTCCCACCAGGCCGGACCAGGGAAAATTCAGAAATTATAAATTCCCAAATTGACCCTGCCGGGGATCGAACCTGGGACCTCCGCACGTTAAGACAACAGCGCTACGACCCGGAGGTCGTCGTGCTGTTCCCTCCACATTCATGGAGGGTACAGCACAACATATTTTATCATGTCTAAACGAGCTGATTCCATATAACACAATCTCTGACCTAAACTAAAATGAGAGCATTAAAAATAATGCTAACCCTTTCATAATACTCACTGCGGAAGGGGACAACTAGATTTTATTTTGATACACATTTAAATATCGTTACAATTCCCAACACAAAACGTTCTTGAACGTTCGGAACTTGGTATACTATGTGGCAGTTTCATAATACCTATTATTATTCTTGTATTCTATTTACTTTGGTAAAAACCTTAAATTAACCGTCCAAAGTATCTCTATTCAACACCAATGAACTTTATATATTTGATTGCAACTATTAATTTTTGATTGAAATAATATCGATTAGACAGTCCTAACTTCTAGAATACCTATTAGTCCCACCAACTCATCTGGCCCGGTGGCCAAAATTGAAACTAATTTTTATGTCGACGTCGATATTTTATAAGTTTTTGGTACCTACCTACTAACTAGTTAAATCCTACAAAATCATTTATCGTTTTTTCGCAAAGCACTTCAACCTTGTTACCAATTCAGTTACCTACTTATATTTTCTATATTAAAAACTTAAAAATAAAAAGAAGTTTGGTTTAGAATATAGAAAATGCTTTTTATAAAAGTTCTACAAGTTAGTACAATGGAAACGCGCACTAATCTAACGGTTTGCAATAATTATTATTCGGATCCCAAATGCTAACAATGCGAATGCGCAGCCGCATCTCCTATCGCTATCGCAAAATTGAGACCGGTGACCACTGACCATAAAGGCATTATACATATAAAATCCCACTTTTCACACTGATTTAACCATGGGCAAAGTAGGTACCGAATATGTATAGTAAAATTTTCATTATTTTAGTATATTACACAACCAATGTTCATGACCTTTCTGGAATGTAATATCATTATGTCACTCCCTTATCAAGTTTGAATATCAATAAACTTAAAAAATAGTTATGTATGTACCTACGTCAAAACTTTAATGTACCTAGGTACTGGCGTTTGACTGCTGCATGGGATCACTAAAGTATGATTTTGACTGACTGTAATAGTATAGTGTTAAAAAATTACCACCAGATATATTGACAGTTATAATGTAACATGCCTCAGGTACATGCAATAGAGATGGTAACAACTTAATCAAATAAGCAACCCTTTATCAAACTAACAAACGCGCTTGTAGAATGGAAGTTTGTATGAAATACACAGTTGTGACGTCAACAAATTTCAACGTACTTTTTTGTTTAATGGTTATCAAACTTACAACTAACCACTGATCTGAATTTTAGGTCTTTTGGAAGACCCTCTATTTAATAATCAGTAAGAAATAATTTATATTTGACATAGGCATCATCCCTATTGGACCTTATCAATTTAGGATCGGGGAATTAAAAAAAACACCACAGTAGATATTACATTTTTAATACTATTATTTCCTCCTTTTAAAAATAGCATTTTCGAACATAAAACACAAACGCGCTCTAGCGATGTTAGACGTCACAGTTGACTATAAATAATGAAAATTAAAACATAACTAAACAATACAAGTATAGTACGCGCGCGAGTTGAATGCAGTTAGGTATCAGGCCCCAACTGCATTCAACTCGCGCGCGTACTATACATTATAGAATAATAGGTATTTTAAGAAATCGTGTTAGAACTAAAGGCTGTTCCACACGAGAGTAACACAATGAAAAATTGAGGCATGCCACAGAGCTGAATAACTCCAGAGCGCCCTACGTTTTAGTTTTTTAAGAAGTTTAATTCACTATCAAAACCAACGCCACGTCTGTTAAACATTTGGATAGTTCTGGGCTTCGCCTCATCCTTCCAATATTAGTCAACCGACGATTGGGTATTTGACAACTAGTCAAATAAATAATTTTATTGTGATTATTAATATAACTGCCAAAAGACGTTATACCCACGTCTCCTATTAATTTTATGTTTGACAACCATTTTATATTATCATTAAAGTAAAAAGGTTTGTTAACTTGTGATGACGTTACAATTTACTTCGAAACTGAATGGCTTTACTCGTGCACAGGGCACAAATATTTCGCCAGTATCGCGTTGAAGGAGAGTTACACACTGCTGGAGAATTATAAAACGGTGAAATAGGCATGATGACAGTAACCAAGAATCAATGAAATTATGAATTTATCTAATGAAAGGATTCATGGATTATAAAAAACGTTTTTATTTTTCTATTTCGAGTGAGATTGCCATTTATGTTGATAAAATAAAGCTATAAAATACAGCAATCCGCCATAATGGATTAAACACCAAGAAGCGAATGACGTCACAATTGTTTCTTTTCGAGCTTGCACGAGTTGCACACTGCACAGAGTACATTGGTAAAAACAATAGTGACGTCACAAACGGCGCCATGACACTCGCGAGCGTTTTCGCGCGAATTTTAAAATTTAAATGTCAAATGCCAATTTTATCTAGCAAACCTAATTTTACTGCTGAAATAATATATTTTTTCGAAATAGTAGATACTTCCGAACATAATCTGACCATTTTTCAAAATCAGTCATCATGCCTATTGTCTCGCATGAATTCAGTATTTCATACAAAATCCCATACTAAGCGCGCGTTATGAAGTTTGAAACACGTGCCTGATTTGACTAGATGTCAAATACCCAATAATATTACTTTATTTGAGGCCTCGGCAGTAATGTAATATTCCGTCTGTAGCATGCCGCATTGTCGTAATTTATTGCTGCAGTGGAAAACAGCCATAACACTGCAATAGCGAAGCGTAATTAGTAAAATTCATTTTCTATCATTTGATTCAACACCATAACTTGCATTTTATTGAAAAAAATCAACTGTATTTTAATGACGAGAAGTATTTTAAAATATATGAATCAAAGTTGTGATGCAAACATAAAAGTCTACTTTTAGATTCAATGTATCTTGATTGATAAGACCATAAGCAATCATAATATCATAAGCATACCAAACGATATTATTTAATGCAAAAAAAAATCATAACAAGCATAGTGATTAATTTCATCATTATGATGAATAAATTGTTTTGCTCACGCGCAATTGAGTATTTGACAACTATTCAAATAAATTATTTTTAGTGATTACTAGCAAACCCGGCGAACTCCGTTTCGCCACCAGATGGCTTCCTTTTCAATTTTTCCTGAATTTTCTTTGCTATAAACCTCACGGAGCCCGAGACCTTTCCAACGAATGCAAAACTGTGGAAATCGGTTCGTGCGTTCTGGAGTTATAGCGTCAGGAAGGAAAACCCGACTTATTTTTATATAGTAGATTAAATAGAGGATATCTCCCAAAAGTCGTAATATCCACGTCCCCTGTTAGTTTTATGTTGAATAACTATTTTAAACTATCGATTAAAGTAAAAAAGTGCATCGCACTTTGATGGCGTCACTATTCAATATTTCATACAAAATCCCATACTAAACACACGTTTTGACGTTTGAAAAAAAGTTGCTGATTTGACTTGTTGTCAAATACCCAAGTCTTGCACCCTGGCGTCAAAAATGGATCTTCCAGTGTAAAAATATGCCTAATTTTAAACATTTTCATTACAAATAAGACTATTATTTTATTGAATTGGTGTAATCGTTCACTCCTAGCGTGTATACCTAACGCAATCAAAAATAGCTCTTGTTAATACGTTAATAAAATAATTAACTAATTAGTGTAATAATTTATTATTTATTTAGAAATTTTTTACACTAATTAATATATTATAAGTATTTAATTATTATTAATTGCTAAACTGTAAAACGCATATTCAGAGATATATTTGGATCATTTAACTAATAACATGGGTTCATGTTCCATTTTTATAATAGTGTTTACCCACACTCAGGCAAATCTCTAATACATAATCAAAAATGCAGAACCGGCAGGATTCGAACCCGCGTCTCTCTGGGATTCACGGCCTAAACGCCTTTGGCCAACAATAAGTTACCACAAGTTGGTTATGACAGAATACGACTAACCGTAACAACTTTTAACTAGGTCGGTCACCACAAACAGGCCGCGATCGATTGCGTCCAACCGAATTAGATTACAATGGTCGATGACCGAAAATGGCATCAACCGAATACGGGCAGACCGACCTAATATAAACGCGACATCAGACAAATAAAGTGCTTGAACCCAGAGCCGTAAAACCAGTCAATAAAAAAAAGAGGAGTAAAATATCATCAACAAGGGTATATAGGCCTATTACACTACACTTAGGCAAGAGACCGTTACACCTGAATCAGTGTGGTGTATTAAAACTTAGGAAGAAAGGGTCCCTAAATTGGTGCTTATAGGCCTATAACACTGCACTTTTCACAGGGGCCCTTAGACTTGACTCAGTGTAGTGTAATAAAATTTAGGGAGTAAGGGTCCCTAAATCGATCCTTATTGCTGTGCAATAAGCGACGCACTATCTAGCGGCCACGCCCACCCTTACAACAGGGCCCTGTAGAAAGTGCAGTGTAATGGGCCTATTATTGCTGTGTAATAAGCGACGCTTTAATCACAGGCCACCCCCATCCTTACCACATGGCCCTTAGAAAAGGGCAGTGTAATAGACCCATATAGTCTCTGAATGAAAATGCTGGAACCCAGAGCCGTAAAGCCAGTCAATAAAAAAAGAGGAGTAAATTATCATCAACAAGGTTGTAAAGGCCTGAATATGCTAGAGGGGTACAAGTTATTCCTGCATGGCGGCGGCCTCAGCGGGCGCGTTAGGCTCGTTGTTCTTCTTCTTGGAGCCGGATACAATGTCGTCGATCCGGAGGAGTAGGATCGCTGTTTCTACCGCTGTTTTGTATACCTGCAATATAATAAGTATAATTAATAAAAGGTTTATAAGTTAAAACATAGATAAGTTAGTGAGATATTGGATAGAAGCAGGCGTTACTTTGCGGAAGTCCATCATAATGAAGGAACCAGAAACTAAATTCGCTATAATCCGCGACAACAGGAAAATCTATTTGGTACAGTGGTTCTCACCACACCACAGAAATCCCCCAAAAACTACCCTCAACGTACATTTCACTCCGACACCAGAGCATCTTCAGGAGATGTTGCCTCCACACAATGCACGATTGTGATTTTCACAATCCTTCCTTAAGTTCCTTCATTAAGTTAATATCCTACTATACAAATATCCACTTGCAGTTTAACGGCCAGTGGTTCCCAAATGGCTTTGACGGCCATGTCCACGATCTCTCCGGTCTCTCCGTCGATGCCGGCAGTGCTCGAGCCCGCGGCGTGTCTCGCGCGAAGAGCCGTTAGAATACGATGACGATACAATATCCTACTATACAAATACCCACTTGTAGTTTGACGGCCAGTGGTTCCCAAATGGCTTTGACGGCCATGTCTACGATCTCTCCGGTCTCTCCGTCGATGCCGGCAGTGCTCGAGCCCGCGGCGTGTCTCGCGCGAAGAGCCGTCAAAGTACGGATTGTATTCGCACCGCAGTTCTGAGCTAGTGTGCGAGGGATGATTTCTGTAAAAGATACGTTTTGGTGGATGTTAGATGGAAATTACTGTTTATCATTTTACGCCAAATTGAACCTTTAAGGCCCCTTATACAGATATCATACTTTTTCAAGTACCATTTATAGATAAATGGAATAACAGCTGTTGGCATATTATGGTATTAAATTAAAGGTAATGTATTCATCTCTAGTTAGACCCCATAAAAAATGCACACTCCCATACAAATTTTCGGAATAAATACGTTTCTACGAACGCAAGAACTGCTGAAAATGACGAAAAATGGGGTCTGGATAGGAACCCATAAAGCTAGATCAGCTACATATTTTAACTTGAAAATAACAAAAGAGTGGGGCTTATATAGTCCTCTACCCAAATGCTGGAACATTATGCATACAAATAAATACTTTGTCATTTATGTGTCAACACAAATAATTCTTCATACATTTTCTATGGAAAGAAGCCGGCCGCTTGGCGTTTGGCGCTCAGTACGCGCTGAGATGCGCTCGTGAACGGGTGGGTGTATCGCTTTTTTGCATGAAATTTATTACGACAAAATTAACACCGTGTTGTATACTGCGCTTGATAAAACTTGATATTGTTTACGACACAAAGAAGAAAGTTCTCAATTACCCTTTTTTTTACCCGATTACAGCAAAGCCAAAAGGAAAGCGTACGAGATTAGGAGTCTATGTATGCCTATGCGTGTGTGTGTGAGTGTGTATGTATGTTGGATGTATGTATGAATGTATTAATTGAAGTCTATGACACTCCAGAGCCCTTATCTACACTCAATTATTATTATAGCCAACTATACCTATGCAAAAAATTAGGTCAATACGTTAGTCTGTTACGGCGTGATTGAAGAACAATCCTACTAACAAACTTTTTCCCAATAATTTTAGTTCGGTAAGCGCCATTTTGAAATTCTTTTTTATCGTCCTGATTTCGTTCAAAATAGATATCTGGTGTTCCCTGGGATCACTGAACAGAAAACTTTACCCAAAATTAAAAAAAAAGTCAGCGCCATTTTGAAATTCTTTGTTATCGTACCGATTTCGTTCAAAATCGATATCTGGGGTTCCCTGGGATCACAAAATAGGAAACTTACCAGAATTAAAAAAAAGTCAGCGCCATTTTGAAATTCTCTGTTATTGTACCGATTTCGTTCAAAATCGATATCTGAGGATCCCTTAGACCACAAAACAGGAAACTGTTACCAAAATTTTAAAAAATCAGCGCCATTTTGAAATTTTTTGTTTGTGTACCGATTTCGTTCAAAATCGATATCTGACGATCCCTGGGATCACAAAGCAGGAAACTGGTACCAAAATTTTAAAAAAGTCAGCACCATTTTGAAATTCTTTGTTATCGTACCGATTTCGTTCAAAATCGATATCTGGGGTTCTCTGGGATCACAAAACAGGAAACTTTTACCAGAATTTTAAAAAAGTGAGCGCCATTTTGAAATTCTCTGTTATTGTACCGATTTCGTTCAAAATCGATATCTGGGGTTCCCTAGGATCACAAATTATGAAACTTTTACCAGAATTAAAAAAAAGTCAGCGCCATTTTGAAATTCTCTGTTATTGTACCGATTTCGTTCAAAATCGATATCTGAGGATCCCTTAGACCACAAAACAGGAAACTGTTACCAAAATTTTAAAAACTCAGCGCCATTTTGAAATTCTTTGTTATTGTACCGATTTCGTTCAAAAGCGATATCTGACGGTCCCTGGGATCACAAAGCAGGAAACTGGTACCAAAATTTAAAAAAAGTCAGCGCCATTTTGAAATTCTTTGTT
This sequence comes from Erebia palarica, assembly GCA_964035005.1. Taxonomy (NCBI): domain Eukaryota; kingdom Metazoa; phylum Arthropoda; class Insecta; order Lepidoptera; family Nymphalidae; genus Erebia; species Erebia palarica. The sequence goes on from OZ035990.1 coordinate 30,330,072, forward strand.
ATCGTACCGATTTCGTTCAAAATCGATATCTGGGGTTCTCTGGGATCACAAAACAGGAAACTTTTACCAGAATTTAAAAAAAAGTGAGCGCCATTTTGAAATTCTCTGTTATTGTACCGATTTCGTTCAAAATCGATATCTGGGGTTCCCTAGGATCACAAATTATGAAACTTTTACCAGAATTAAAAAAAAGTCAGCGCCATTTTGAAATTCTCTGTTATTGTACCGATTTTGTTCAAAATCGATATCTGAGGATCCCTTAGACCACAAAACAGGAAACTGTTACCAAAATTTTAAAAACTCAGCGCCATTTTGAAATTCTTTGTTATTGTACCGATTTCGTTCAAAAGCGATATCTGACGATCCCTGGGATCACAAAGCAGGAAACTGGTACCAAAATTTAAAAAAAGTCAGCGCCATTTTGAAATTCTTTGTTATCGTACCGATTTCGTTCAAAATCAATATCTGAGGATCCCTAGACCACAAAACAGAGAACTGTTACCAAAATTTTAAAAAATCAGCGCCATTTTGAAATTCTTTGTTATTGTACCGATTTCGTTCAAAAGCGATATCTGACGATCCCTGGGATCACAAAGCAGGAAACTGGTACCAAAATTTAAAAAAAGTCAGCGCCATTTTGAAATTCTTTGTTATCGTACCGATTTCGTTCAAAATCGATATCTGGGGTTCTCTGGGATCACAAAACAGGAAACTTTTACCAGAATTTTAAAAAAGTGAGCGCCATTTTTAAATTCTCTGTTATTGTACCGATTTCGTTCAAAATCGATATCTGGGGTTCCCTAGGATCACAAATTATGAAACTTTTACCAGAATTATAAAAAAGTCAGCGCCATTTTGAAATTCTCTGTTATTGTACCGATTTCGTTCAAAATCGATATCTGAGGATCCCTTAGACCACAAAACAGGAAACTGTTACCAAAATTTTAAAAACTCAGCGCCATTTTGAAATTCTTTGTTATTGTACCGATTTCGTTCAAAAGCGATATCTGACGGTCCCTGGGATCACAAAGCAGGAAACTGGTACCAAAATTTAAAAAAAGTCAGCGCCATTTTGAAATTCTCTGTTATTGTTAGGGATCCTCAGATATCGATTATGAACGAAATCGGTACAATAACAGATAATTTCAAAATGGCGCTGACTTTTTTTAATTCTGGTAAAATGTTCATATTTTGTGGTCCTAGGGAACCCCAGATATCGATTTTGAACGAAATCGGTACAGTAACAGAGAATTTCAAAATGGCGCTGACTTTTTTAAAATTCTGGTAAGAGTTTCCTATTTTGTGATCCCAGGGAACCCCAGATATCGATTTTGAACGAAATCGGTACGATAACAAAGAATTTCAAAATGGCGCTGACTTTTTTAAAGTTCGGTACCAGTTTCCGGTTTTGTGATCCCAGAGAACCCCAGATATCGATTTTGAACGAAATCGGTACGATAATAAAGAATTTCAAAATGGCGCTGACTTTTTTTAAATTTTGGTACCAGTTTCCTGTTTTGTGATCCCAGGGATCGTCAGATATCGATTTTGAACGAAATCAGTACGATAATAAAGAATTTCAAAATGGCGCTGACTTTTTTTTAAATTTTGGTACCAGTTTCCTGTTTTGTGATCCCAGGGATCGTCAGATATCGATTTTGAACGAAATCGGTACAATAACAGAGAATTTCAAAACGGCGCTGACTGAAATCGGTCCAATAACAAACATTTCAAAATGGCGCTGATTTTTTTAAATTTTGGTAACAGTTTCCTGTCTTGTGATCTTAGGGATCCTCATATATCGATTTTGTACGAAATCGGTACAATAACAGAGATTTTTTTAAATTTGTTACCAGTTTCCTGTTTTTTGTTCCCAGGGAGCCCCAAATATCGATTTAGAATGAATTTAAAAAACGATAGTTCCGGTTTTGTTGAAGCAGAGTTCAAACAGCCGTATACTACGCAATACACTCCTTGCATTTTTAAAAAGATCGCGGAAATAGATTTATACGTGACCACTCGTCATGACGCGGCAATCACTACTGACGGCAATACTGGTGGGCGTTGCGACGAGAAACCGTTTCAAAAAACCGTTCTCGGCTCTGCGACGGTGAAACCGTTTTTACGTCCTGGGTAAAACAGTTAACAGTTTTCGTTGCACAAACCAGTCTTCGAATAACTGGTAGTCGTCCTCGTTCCACGTTCGTTTTTCAAAACAGTTATTACAATCAAAAGTGAACTTTATGTCGATGACATACAGTCGAAAATGAATGTATTCAACGACACGTTCGTTCTCAAAACAGTTATTACAATCAAAAGTGAACTTTATGTCGATGACATACAGTCGAGAATGAATTTATTCAACGACACGTTCGTTCTCAAAACAGTTCTTACAATCAAAAGTGAACTTTATGCCTATGACATACAGTCGATAATGTTAATGTATTACTTTTCACTAAAAAAAACGCAACTCTTTCCATATCAAATATGTTTCGTTCTAAAGAACGGTTGTCGTCGCAACTGGTTTGCAAACCAGTTGCAACGATAACCGTTTTCTGCAACCGTTTTCGTCGTCGGCGAAACGGTTGCGTTTCGTTTGTCGAAAATACGATAACGACCCACCACTAGACGGCAATGTCGATGCGCATGTTTGTGTGAGTGAGCTGTTTCGAACGTTTCTAGGTAGTTTCATCCGTTTACTGTGGTCTAGCGTAGAGTATACGTGCTTGCAGAAATATTTTGTATTGTGGCGAGTTAAATACCTACAGATTTTTACTATAGGGATTTAAGAAACACATGTTTCAGGATTTTTGGAATTTCGACCTCCAAGGAATTTTGAAAAATTTCACCCGAGCGAAGCAGGGGTGCGTCTGCTAGTATTTACTATAATAATGTGGCGCGGAGGCATAGATAATAATATGTAGTAAATAAATAATCAAATATTTCAAGTTACAAAATTGATTAGTTGGCTATAAAATCGAGCGTAGAGCGTAGTGCTATATATGCGTACAGATATATGCTGTAGTGTGGCGAGTTATATACCTAAAGTTGGCTGCGGCCTGATTGTATAAGGACCCTTAAAGAATTTTGATAGATTATAAAAATTAAAATATAACATAATTAACCCCAAAAAAAGTGTTTTGAAAAGTACGAGAGTTGGTTCACGACACCATTACATGGGGTGGCCCTTCGAGTGCTTCGCGGGGCAAATTTTATCCAGATCTGTTCAGCCGTTCTGGCGTGATTGAGTAACAAACATCCATCCAAACTTTCACATTTCGCATATCATTAAATGTATTAGTATAGACTTAGACTAGTATTTTATCAATAAATTTCATTTCATTTCATTTCATTTCATAGACTAGCTGACCCACCCCTGCTTTGTTCGGGTGAAATTTCTAAAAATTCCTTTGAGGTGGAATTTCCAAACACATGAAAATCGTGTCTCTTAATTTTTTATCGAAAGCCCAAATATTTCATGGCTATAACTTGAAAAATGAAGGGCTTTCACACAAACCCCTATTTTACCCATCTGGGGGTGGAATTTTGAAAAACTGTGAAACTCATACTTCTTTATTTTTTGCCGAAAGTCAAAATTTCAAATCTCTAACCCCCAGCGGTTTAGGCTATGCGTTGATAGACCAGTCAATCAGGACAAACGATTTTATATGTATAGACTAGTGAGCCCGGCAGACATCCTGCCCAGAACTTAGAACCCGATTGCAACGCCCCATACCGGGTCCAATTATGAATATAAACCAGCCCTGGATCCACTCAAACGCACAAAAAATTCCATCTAAAGAGCCGTTCTCGAGTTTTATCGATACGAACGAACTATATATATATATATATTATATTATATATATATATATATATTATCTTAATATATATAAATCTCGTGTCACAATGTTTGTCCTCAATGGACTCCTAAACCACTTAACCGATTATAATAAAATTCGCACACCATATGCAGTTCGATCCAACTTGAGAGATAGGATAGTTTAAATCTCAAATTATAGTCGCAATTTTAATTTATTGCTAATTATTTGTCTGTTATTATTTGACAGTCACAATTGTTTACTATAATGTAATATAACAAAAACTTTAGCCACAGCAACGTGTGGCCGGGTCAGCTAGTATATTATAAGACTAGCGAATGACCGCGACTTCATCTGCGTGGTTTGAGATTTTTTGGTACCCGCGGGAACTCTTTAATTTTCCGGGATAAAAAGTAGCCTATGTGCTATTCCAGACTATAATCTATCTCTGTGCCAAATTTCAGCCAGATCCGTTCAGCCGTTGGGGCGTGATTTGGTAACAAACATCCATCCATACATCCAAACTTTCGCATTTATAATATTAGTATAGATATGTCACCAGGTCAGATAAGCTTATGAGACTATATCTATGTCACCGTAAAACTGCAACAACCATTAGATTGTAATCTAACTAGCGAAATTGTAAACTGTCATCCATACATCCAGACATCCATACATCCATCCAAACTTTAGCATTTATAATAATAAGTATTAGTATCAACGACCTCAATTTACATAGACGGGCCCTGTCAAACAAAGAATGTGGACCTATTTTGCTAATGCCATCTAGTCTGCAAAGCGGGACAGCGCTATGGTGGGAACAAGGACAGGGCTATACAGGTTAGGAGCGTGCTCTAAAGGTTGGACGCCCAATTTTTTTCTATCAAAGCGCCCATCTAGTACCTACATATATATCGATGATTAGTATAGATTATTAGTAGTATTAGTGATTAGTGTTAGTATAGTTGAGTGTGCGTACCGAGCGCCTGCGCGACCGCACGGTAGGGCGTGGAGTGCGACGAGTTGGCGGACAGAGCCGCGGACACCGCCATCTCCACCGCGCCGCCGCCCGCCACCAGCCGCGGGTTCAGCACCTGCACCACACGTCAGATAGATACATACATACATACATACATACATACTTTATTGCACACGTGAAAAATACAAGGTCATTGCCCTATTACACTGCACTTTTCACAGGGCCGTCGCTTATTACACAGCAATAAGGGCCAAATTAGGGGCCCTTACTTCCCAAGTCTTGTTACACTACACTGATTCAAGTGAAAGGGTCCCTGTGAAAAGTGCAGTGTAATTAGTAGGCCTATAAAGTTAACTATAAACTAGGTATGCAAAGGCGGCCTTATTGCTTACTGAGCAATCTCTAAAAGGCAACCTTTGGTGAGAGGATCGAATAAGATGTGCAGGGTAGTGTGGCACAATAGAATACACTTTATTATTAGTAGGTGAGCACAAAATATCGGGGTCAATTTGGGCATTTATAATTTCCGAATTTTCTCTGGCCTGGTCCGGAGGGAGGCTTCGGCCGTGGCTAGTCACCACCCTACCGGCAAAGATATACCGCCAAGCGATTTAGTGTTCCGGTAAGATGCCGTGTAGAAACCGATTAGGGGCATGGATTTAATATAAATGCCATACCCCCAAACAGGTTAACCCACTACCACCTTATCATCAGTTAAGATAACTTATATAGTATTGTGTTGACACGATCCGAATGACAGACTAACATCCATGCCAGTTGTAGTACTGGATACTAATTTGACAAGAGTAAAATAATTTTGTATTGAAAATTCAGCCAGTTTCCTCCTTCACCTTCCTGTCATTGCATTGTTCTGTCAACCAATCCTCCAAGGGAGCCAACTAACTACTCCCTGGTAGGAAAAAAACATACCTATCTCCTTGTACTGCGGACCTATTGCAGCCCAAAGGGTTATTGGAAATTAATGGATAGTTATCAATATGAAAGCTTACCAAATTCTTGGCCACATGAAGAGCATCCTGCAGATTCCTCTCAATTTCATTCAGCACATCTTTGGACGCACCGCGCAGGAGAATCGTACACGCCTGAAATTTAAGGTTAGATAGGTCTGGTCAAAAAAAATCTTTAAGTTATCATCATCCATTGCACTCTCCTATAGACTTAAGACATGGTTAAAACGAGAAAGATTTATGTTACTCAACATAAGTCCATCTCATTTTAACTCTAAGTAAATTCTGAGCCAAGTCAAAGTACGCTTTATAGATCTCAGCCTTAGGGTTCTTGCACTCTGTAAAGAAAGTGATTCATCGCCAATCATGAGCTCAAAGCATCCAGTCTGTACCCGTTCACCAGACACCTTGAATATGGTTTTACGGTGGGCAAAATTGGAACTAATTCTTATGACTGTTAAGTTTTTGTATTTATTTTCAATATACACTAGCGACTCTTTCACAAGAGGGCCAATTGTCTAAGCAAATCGTAATAATTTAACAGCTTAAAACATATTACTCGAACTGTTTCAGGAGTTCATACATGCTTTTTTGACGTGCCGGCATCTATGAACTCCTTAAACAGATCGAATTATACTTTTGACAAACGATTACAATTTCTTTAAAAAAATCGGGGGGGCAAGTCAGAAAAGTTTGACAGACTATACCAACTTTTTGATCTAATTTATATCTGTAGTTATTAGTACAGATATAAATGAAATTTGAAAGGTAGGTTCCTTCTATGGTGTAGACATCAGCTAAGAAAAATTTGAATAAATAATAACCTGCATAAGCAATTTTACGAAAAATCTACCCCAAAAGGAGTGAAGTGGGGGTTGGAAGCTTACATGAGGGTTCAAGTTTTTGAAGTTAGAGACTTTAAAATCGGGATTTAGTTTTAAATAACAATAAACTGTATAAGCAATTTTACGAAAATCTAATTTATATCTGTACTTATTAGTACAGATTAGTAATAAATTAGATCAAAAACTTGATGATTTGCACTCACCTTAGGGTTTTTGCACTCTGTAACGAAAGTGAAGTATTCATCTCCAATCTTCTTGATCTCAAAGCGTCCAGCCTGCGTGCCCACGTCAGACTCCTTCAGTTCTTCAGTGCGGTTAACGATAGTGGCGCCGCAAGCTCGGGCGATGCGGTTGTTGTCGGTTTTACGTAACCTGTTGAAATTCAAATCGGCTATAATTTACTAAATGGATTTATGAGCAATTTTATGAATTATACTAGCTGATGCCCGCGACTTCGTCCGCGTGGTTAAATTTTTTTTGATTCCCGCGGGAACTCCTTAATTTTCCGGGATAAAAAGTAGCCTATGTCACTCTCCAGGTCCTTAACTATACTCATTTCAAAAATCACGTCGATCCGTCGCGACCTGATTAAAGGAACAACCCACAAACAAAAACACTTTTGCATTTATAATATTGATATGATACTTAACTAGATGATGCCCGCGAACTTATCCACGTGAATTAAGGTTTTTTAATTTCAGCGGGAACTCTTCAATTTCTTGGGATTAAAAGTAGCATTGGGATTAATAGTTATCATTCCTCAGAATATTCCTGTCTCCAATAAAATAAGTTAGTACATTAGAGCGTAGCCTTCGCATTTATAATATTGGTATGCATTTTATTGAAATGCATACCAATGACTCGTGCTCACGTACAAGCGTGCATACAAAGTAAGTAACAATAGGTAAAGTGATGATAACCTAAATTTTTTGCATAAGCTCACAATACCAAGTCAAAATCTCTACTCATATTATAAATGCGAAAGTGTGTTTTTTTTATTGCTTAGATAGGCTTGCGCTTCATGACAAACATGCTTAGTGCAAAGCAATGATGAGGTCTAGGTTGGAACGTGCTTGCCTAGAAGATGCCTATTCACTCTTGCCTTGAAGGAACTTCTATACTAATATTATAAATGAGAAAGTTTGGATGATGGATGTTTGTAACTCAATGACGCCAGAACGGCTGAACGGATCTGGACGAAATTTGGCACAGAGATAGATTATAGTCTGAAATAGCACATAGGCTACTTTTTATCCCGGAAAATTAAGGAGTTCCCGCGGGAACCGAAAAAACTAAATCCACGCGGACGGTAAGGCATAAATCTATGGGTAAATATAGTTTATAGCTTTATTACATATCGATTTGAATGACTTACTGTGTTTACGTAGCTCTTACAAGTAATACGAGATATAAATATTTATATTAGGGCGAGCCGAGTCGAGGGACCACCCGCGAAGGCCGCGAGCGGGCGTCCCCAGCTAAGTAGGATGCGCAAAATGTCTGAATGCCAGTATTCTGGCAATATCAGTATTAAGGCTAAGTTTGCTGTAAGTCTCTCACCTGCGGATGGCTGTGATGCCAGCCTTGACCAGATAGTGCTGAGCCAGGTCGGAGACACCCTTCTCAGTGAACACCACGTCCGGCTTGAGAGCTATGATGTCCTCACATTGACGCTGCACGTGCTCCTCTTCCAGTTGCAGTAGCTTTGTGAAGTCCTGGAATAAAATGAATAACCTTGATATTTCATACTTCCTCGGTACTCAAAATGATATCTGTGATAAGATAATCCTTTAGAGAACAGAAGGGAACAAGAAGTAACAATGAATCGGCCGGGTGAAGTGACAGTAGGCAGGCTGTCTGTCTTGCATCAGCAAGTCTCAACTTGATGGCATATTTTATTTATTGAGGACGATTAAGAATTACACATTATGTATTAAATCTAATTATTAGAATAGGATTTTGTATGAAAGACTGAATTTTTGTCAACACAATTTTACTTTAATGGAAAATTTAAAATGGTTGTCAAACAAAATTAACAGGAGACATGGATATAACATCTTTTTGCAGATCCTCTATTTAATAATAACCAAAAAATAAATTACTATTAGTCAAATGCCCAATTAATATGAAGGAAAACTTCAATTACACACATCACGTCACATCTTTGCTGACCATCACTCCATTCAGAATGTAAAGTCTGCACTTTGCCAGCACAGTGAACTATGGTCCAACCGTTTTTCATTCTGAGAGTAGATTTGTGCTCAAAATTGAGCCAGCAAGTGGTTGAATTGAGTGAATGAGTATCATGGATGGATAATATAGATGGATTGTCTTACCTGCTCCCCAATAATCTCAATGTTGGATTCAGACTGTTAAGTCTGCACTTGTCCAGCAGTGAACTATGAGCTAACCCTTCTTCTGAGAGTAGATTCGTGCTCCATAGAAAGCCCGCAATAAAATATGCGAGTTTGATGGACGAATAATAGATAGATAGATGGGTAATCTTACCTGTTCCACCAATAATCGCAATGTTGGTCTCTCACCCATTTGTTCTCGAGGCCTTTAATCGCATCATCTGAGTAGGATGATGCGCGGGTTCTCAATGTAGCACCCCAATCTTGGGGTGAGCCATGTCTTTGTTGACATCACCCCATTCAGACTATTAAGTCTGCATTTGTCCAGCAGTGGACAAAGACCTAACCCATCTCATTCTAAGACAAGACCCGTGCTCAATAGCAAGCCTGCAATGAAATGAGAGAATTTGATAGATGGATGATGGACCTTACCTGCTCCCCAATAATCTCAATGTTGGTCTGACTCTCTCCCTTCTTGTACTCGAGGGGACAGTCGAGAAGGATGATGCGCGGGTTCTCAATGAAGCGCCGCATCTTGGGGTGAGTCACATCTTTGTTGACCATCACCCCATTCAGCACTTTGGACTCCTCTACTGTGCCGCCCGGGATCTTCTCCACTTTTGCATAGCTTGAATAATTATTTGAATTATTTATTTGTGAACAGAAGAAGTATGTTCTGAGAGAGTTGAGTTCTGAGTTGTCTCAATGAACTTTTGTTCATTGAGACAACTCAGATTACTTCCATACTAATATTATAAATGCGAAAGTGAGTCTGAATATGTCACCGTAAAATTGCAAAAACCATGAGATTGTAATCTAACTAGCGAAATTGTGAACTGTCGACAGATTACAATTTAACGAATTATTTTTCAGTAGATTGTAATCTGTTAGGTATATTAACCCGATAAAACCTGATTATTTATGTCGAACCCTAACCTAACCTACAAGAAAACGTAAATACAATGAATATTTCAAAAATTAACACTCAGAACATTGAACAGTACACGATTTGTCGACTGTTTACAATTTCTCTAGTTAGATTACAATCTAACGGTGTTTGTAATCTTACGGTGACAAATATAAGATCTATCTGTCTGATGATGTTAACCGATTTTGATAATATTTGGTACAGGGATAGGTACTATCCGGGAAAGGACATAGGCTACTTTTTATCCTGGAAAATCAAGGAGTTCTTGCGGAAACTCAAAAAAACTTAATCCACGCAGACAAAGTCGCGAGCATCATCTAGTACCACATAAAATAATGAAGAAAACAAATAGATTTATATTTTATTACAACCTTAACAGCATAGGGGTAGAAGTGGATTTAAGTGAGAAGTACTGGGATTGACTCCCAGCTGGTTTCAGACATAACATGATTACCATTCAAAAACTCAGAACTAAACCTCGAAGCAATGTATAATAGGCCTATGTGATATTTATCAGCCTTAATGTGATCAGCAATGAATTCAAAATTAAATTAATTGACTTTTTCAAATCAGTAATGGTATCAGGCCCTGCAGCCAATTTTAAGATGTAATTGCAAAATAAACTAATATCAGTAGAGTGGATAGAAGCAGGCAATACTTTGTGGAAGTCCATGACAATGAAGAAACTAGAAGTTTAATTCGCTATAATCCACCACAGAAGGCAAATCTATGTAGTACAGTGCGAAAACGTATGTTGAGGGTATTTTTGAGGGTTTATGTGGTGTGGTGAATATCGAGGGCATCAAGTGCAAGCACGCACTGTACCACATAGATTTGCCTGTGGCGGATTGTAGCAAATTAAACTTCTAGTTTCTTCATTAATATATAAAAATATAAAATAAATAGAGTACATACTTTTTAATATCAACTTCTATCCTTCCATTTTCATTAATTGTAACAGTGTTGACTGCGTCCAGAGCAATATCTACAGCCAGATCTGCCCAGCGGCCAATGTACTTGGTGCCAACACAGGAGCGGATCTGAAACATGTTGCTCAACTTATACTACTTTTCAAGATCAAAAGAAATCGGACTGATAAGTAAACTTAAAAGCTTATAGAATTAGCACCAGCAGTTACTATTAAAACTCAATACTTCCTTCCCAATAAACCCATTGGGGTTTTCTGACTAGAAATTCTCAGTACTAGCCTGGAGTTAGGAAGTTGGCGGTAATTCAACCCCATGCTTCGGAGAGCATGTCGGTGCCAGTTATTACCACTAACATGATAATAGTCGTTAAAGCCTGCCAAACCGCATTGGAGCAGCGGGGTGGGTCTAAGCTCTAATTCCCTCTCTCCTATGAGAGTGAAGGCCTGTTCCCAGCAGTGGGATGTTAATGAGCTGTAGTGGTGGTGGTCACTATTAATGGCGCTTGGGGTCTAATAACTGATTTAGACACATTTTCAAACGTACCACTTCCTTGAGCTTATCCCGATCATTCAGATCAATGGGTATAGAGATCTTGTCCTGGAGTAGTTTGATGGCATCCTCAAGTGCCTGGCGGTACTCTCTGATGATGACTGTGGGGTGAATGTTCTGCACTAGGAACTGCTCTGCCACAGCCAACATCTCTCCTGCAAGCACAATGACTGATGTTGTGCCATCTCCAACCTGCAAAGTAGATTTAAGACTATCATTTTACTTCTCTGCCTCGTTGGTCTAGTGGTTAGCATGTTCAACTGCGGCCGACGACGTCACGGGTTCGAGTCCCGGGTCGGGCCATACTGCCCGCCCGCCAACCCGCATTGGAGAAGCGTGGTGGGTCTAAGCTCTAATTCCCACTCTCCTATGAGAGTGGAGGCCTGTGCCCAGCAGTGGGACGTTAATGGGCTGTGGTGGTGGGATTTTACTTCTGATCCAACTTAGCATAGTTCCTCTAGGTGGAGTTTGCATTCCAGCATACTCTAGCAAATTTTGATCAATTTTGAGAATAGACATTGTAGCAGCTAAACATAGAGCTAAGAGGGGCATTGTGACAGGGAATTCTTTTGAGGTCACATTTCAACTCTAGAGACAGTTGATAGAGTTGGTAGGTATACAGAAGAACATGACTAATCCAGCACTATTAAAAACAGCAGGAGGGTTCTGATTATTGGATGATATAGAAAAATTCATAATAAATAAAATAACGAATTTCATAAAGAGGATATGATATATTTTTATTAATGTTCTAAACATGATTTATTACTTTTATCTGCTCATGACTCCATCACCCCTCCTCAAGAAGTTCGGAAAGTCGTTCGTGGGAATGAGCATCTTATTTTATAACAAAATTCCACAACCTATCTATAACTTGCCTTAACACAAGTTTAAGAAGTCCATTAAAAGTATCCTCCTGAGAAAAGCTTATTATGCTGTTGAAGATTACATAAATGACAAAGGAGCATGGATTTGACTCCCTCCAGCAATGCTAAGGACAGCTGTTACTTATGTATTCTATAAATTTATTAGTAGTAATTATTCAAAGAGCAACCGCCGAGTTTCTTGCTCGTTCTTCTCGGTAGGAATGGCATTCCGAAGTAGTGGTAGATTCACTTGACGATTCAAAAGTACTTGTAAAAGTTTATTTGAATAAAAAGCTTTTGAATTAATCCTTTCATCGAAGGTCTGTAAGTGATTGCTTTAGCAAAAAGACCACCTTTGCAAGTTTCTATTGTAAGCATAATTCCAGAAGTGGGCAATAATTATATTAAATTGATTTTAAATATGTTTGTACTCTCTTTAAGACTTGCATGAGCGAATGGTCACAACGTGTAGCGGTTTCATGAGAGATTTAATATAAAAACTTGATTAAACTTTAAAGAAAATATTCATTTGATCTGGCCACGATTGCTATCGTTAAGCTCAAATCAAGTTGCGATCTAAACACAAAAGTATTCAATAATTGCTGGGTCTGCCGGCAGGAAACTAACTTTCAAACGTCAAAATATTCGTATTTATGCAAATTATCCCAATATGGCGTATCCCCGCCAAAGAACGAACCGAGTGAAATACATCGAATGAGTCAAATATCAATTTAATTAAACCTTCGTCAAAAAAATAAATTTAACAATCTTTTATCTTTTCTAAAAAATCAATTCAAATTTAAAAGCAAAGCTGACACTATGTAGTCTTACTACTCCTTTTATAACATTACATTACATTTGCAGTTTCCATGCTACTTGAGCATACCCACTAAGGCAGGTTTCTTACAGTTTTGAGCAATGCAACAAATTCTTATGCAAATAATGTCCCAGAGCTTCTAATAATTTGTTTAGTAATGGTAAATGATTTATTTATAGACCATCTTCACTGTTTTAAACAAAAGACAAAGTCCCTTATGCATCCAATTTCGGGTCTCAAGGTTGCAATGGGTTGCTTGCAGCACAATGGGTAGTTTGCTGATACCAGAAACAGACTGTTCAATTTCAGTCATAAGCAAAATGCCTCCTGATAAAGAAAAAAGGGCCCGTGCCAACAATAATAGGCATGGCAGTATTCTGATAGATGATGTTTCACTTCTGCCATGTGTGAATTGCACTCAAACACTTTTTTTATACTGAGTGAAACACGTCTCTGCCCTATGGCAGTTTTGAGGTAAGAAAATTATCATTCTGTAGTACATAATATGTGACAGGGTGATTGAACCGTGAACAAACTGTACATAGAGTATAAAACATAATTTATGTTTCCAACACCATGCAATACTATCACTTTATATCGTAATGATTTTATGAGGTAAAATAAATCTAACCTCTTCATCTTGGGTCCTGGCGATTTCTATCATAGATTTAGCGGCCGGGTGCTGCACGGTGATCTCCCTGAGTATAGCGTTACCATCGTTGGTCATAACAATCCCTCCCATGGGATCCATCAACATTTTTAGCATAGCTTGCGGTCCAAGGCATGTTCGAATAACATCTGCTATCGTCTAAAATAAACACAACGAACGACATTTTTTAAGACCAAATGCAAGTTTAGGGTGTAAATTTGGAGTATAATTACTCTTTAAATAGAAATTTACCTTTCCAGCATTAATATTCTCCAATTGAACTTTCCGGCCGGACTCACGTTTTGTGTTTTGGCCTGAAAATAATGCACACAAGTTAAGTATGACTTGCAAATAGGCTTAAAACATAAATCAAATAAATTATACTCACTCAAAACAATAATCGGTTGCTGTCCGTACATTTTTATTTAGTGAAAATAACTATTTAGAAAAGCAAACCCGAATTTCAACTTGAAGAAAAGAAATACAACCAAATTCACAAATCTGAAATCGCGTGGTGACTAAGTTAGAGTTGCTATAGGAAAAAAAAATTAGAATGGTAGAAAAAGAAAACCTCTAAGTTGGATGCGGGTAACTTTAGAAACACTTTACAAAGATCAAATAATAAAAACCGATGATATTATTATGAGTCGATACACTCGTGACGATGGTAAACATCGTTCTTACTCACAAGCTCGGGCTTACAAGCATCAACTAACTATTTGATGCTACAAACTTGTAGAAACCCACTTATCACTCTATATCACTTACTACTATTAATTAAGGCACTATAGCTCGTTTGATCTAATCCCAATAGCAATTATTCGTAACTTTCTCTAGTAGTTACTTAAAAAGGTAACTCGCACCTTGGAGTAATACATTTTTGTATATTGTTTGACCGATGTGCTTCTTGCTTTGTTTATTACTTACTGGATAATAATCGCGAAATCGTCTGCTTGGATTTTGAAGCTCTCCAGCGTGAATGCTATGCCGCAACGTATTTTCACGTAACTTACATATTAAGTTGCATTGACATGTTTTGACGAGTATCATGGTAGCTTTTAAAAAAGCTTTGATTCACCATTTTATACCATAGGCAACGCTTAAAAAATTATTAGACGTTAAAATTCTTACGTGTTATATTTTAACGAACGTTAGGAGGATTTAGTTGAAATCTTGAAAAATATAACAAGCAGACAGAATATTTTCTTTAATTATCGATCATTTTAAGATTAGTTGCATAGCTGTTAATTTATTGCTAATCGGAACATTTTACGCTAACCAAATATTTGACCGAATTTTTTTGTTTACCAAGTATACATGTAATTGCAAATTATTTTATTTACTCCCTTAACAAAATATTTCTTGACTTTTAAACTTGTATCTACTGTGAGTGTAATACTGGTTACTAATTATCGTATGTGTTGTGTATAGTTTACATATTGTAACATTTTTCTTTCTATGTAAAGAGCAACTGCTGAGTTTCGAGGTGGTTCGTCTTAGTAGAACCATTTTTCCGAACCGGTGGCAGAGTCTTGACATATCAAGTTGTCCTGTGTGAAATAAATATTTCATTACCAATCTCGTAGCTTTCGAAAAGTGGCGAGTGGTAACACACATATTGTTAATTAAGCGGATACTCCATTCCAGACGATACAATTTGATTGACACCACAGAGTACATTATATATACTGGTACACCAAACAATTGTTCTTATTCATAGGAATAGGCATATGTAAAATCTTGAGAAAAAGTCTGGCGTAGGTTCTGCGTCCTATAATATAATATGCTAAATAAAGTTAAGTTAAGTAAAATATACGTTATTGTACACCATACAAAAAATAAAATACAATAGATATAATAATCTAATGGACATTGCACAACAGGCGGCCTTATCGCTCAAACAGCGATCTCTTCCAGGCAACCTTAGGGCAAAGGATACATTGAACTAGAAAGCGGAAGGGGTGTACTAAAGAGAAGAAATTAAGTAATATACAAAAAGATACAGAAAAAAAAAAAAAAAAAAATATATATATAATTTTAAGTAGGTATCTAAATGGATATAATAGAAATAAAGATTGTATAGTAATATAGATTATAGACGACAAATATATGTATTAAGAAGATAAATAATGCTGTTTCAGCTAATTTTTGAAGATAGGAAGTGATTGAGATAGTATAATATCCAAGGGGAGAGAATTCAAAAGCCGTATAACAGTAACAGTAAAAGATCTAGAAAGAAGGAAGAAGAGTGTCTAGGACTTAGGAGTACTTAGCAATAGATTATTTTGGGAACGGAGAACAAGCATGTGTATTAAATATGTACTTAAATCGATCTTTTAAATAATGTGGAGTGGTGGGATTGAACATTATGCAGTAAAGAAGGTGAAGAGTATGAGTATTCCTGCGAAGGCATACTCATATTACATACATAAATAGGTACCTATAAAGGCACAGTTCCTAGTGGTTCCTCAGTCTTCAGGCTTATGCACCGGTAATGAGGGTTCAGGCTATTATAATTATAAATTAATCTATAGTTCAGGGTTCAGTAAAATGGTTGGTTGTAGGTTGTTGTGTAGTTTCCTGTTCCTTCTGCCTTTCCGTCTTTAGAAGAATATGGAGAGTAGAGTAGAGGAGTAACATCTCTGTATATAAAAAGTGTCCGTCGAAATGCATTAAATCGGGGGCGCCACATTAGCATCAGGGTAAATTTCCAAATATTTGATTAGAGTAGGTTTGAGAAATAAACAAGGAAAGAAAACATTCATCATTATTTTGTACAACGTAAGTTGTTGAAATTTTCTTCACTATTTTAGTCGACAATAATATTATTTTTTTAACTCTGCATGCTTCACTTCAATCTACAATTGCTACATTCATACCAAACCCTTTGCTACACCAGCGCCACTGTGGAAGGTTTTTGAACGGTTATTTATAGCAACCACTGGACACTTTTTCAACTTTTCTGTTTTCTCCCTTATGAGGTGTTACTCCTGTACTCTACCCTCCATATATAAAGACGAATGAAAAATGGCGGTAAATTAAAAAAACTATATTTCGTGTGTCCTCGAATTGACGGACGGTTACTGGGGGCTGACTAGCCAAGGTGCCGAATGAAACCAACTTGTAATAATAGCTCACACCCATACTCATTATATTATTTGGTCTGCCAGCAATAAGCGAGCAGCCTGGCTGATTTTTGAAGGTACATTTGATAAATGCCGCTATTTTACACTCAGTTGCGAAGCGAAATGTGTCAATCGTCTTACCTTAGAATTTCAGAAGTACATATGTCGCTTGCAGTACCGGCATGGACGTGTCATGTGATTCCGGTGCGATGTGTAGAAAGTAGAAACCGATTAAAATATATATAATAACTACCAAGTACCAACCCCCTAATAGGTTATTCCGCTACCATCTTAGACATCATCAGTCATCATTCTCATCATTTACCACCAGCTTTGATCGCAGTGAAGGGCTAACTTGTACTTATTTAATAGATAAAAAAACGTAAGGGTGTGATAATAATAATCTTTATCAATAACCCTTAAATGTAGATATAGTTAATTTCTTTAAGTCCTTACTCTGATAAACATTTTGTTTAAATATAAAGAAATAGAATGATCATAGAATAGAAATTCATTGTTTCAGTTAGGAAGTTGGCCCCGCGTTGTTTCGTAGGTACGCTTTCTCTTTGGTCGTTCATTCTATGACTTTACCTACAATTTGTATTACCTAGTTAGTTTCGTCCTATCCATCGATCGCTCTAAGCAGTAAATAAAAAAATATATAATAGTTTAATCTTTATTTACAAAATTTTTGCAAGTACAACAATATTAGATATATCACAATGAATAATTTTAACTACACATAAATTATACCTATTAGCTACTCTACGAAGGGACCTACGTATGGAGATAAATGGGAGTTATGGACTAATTATACGTAACGACTAATGACTAGAAGAGATCAATGTTTTCAGACTAAGATAATACAATATATAATTTTTATAAGATTTTTAACAGTTAGATAGCCCAAGTTGGTAGACCTAGGCGTCAATCATGGGCATTAGGTACATACTCGTACAATACCTACCGAAGTCCGAATTTTACCACAGTAGGTAATAATACAGGTAACTAAAGTATTGTGTACTGCAGCTTTTACTAAAAGCAAAGTACCTACCTAGGAGCTTTGCTTGTCGTAAGGTCAGCCTTGGGCCTTATTAATTTGTCTACCTAGGATTTACTGAAGCTATACAACATTAATTTTGTTATTATTCTATAAGATTAGGTATATTGTAATTGTGTAAGCTATTAGCAAGAAAATCTTTGATTATGGCGTGTGACGATTAAAACGTTTGATAATAATTATCCCTCAGACGAATACGACCTCTTAGATGAGGTTTAGCACAATGCTGGGCAAAATACTTAGTGCATTTCATCCTATTACGTTTGTTTAACTTGAAACAGTAGAAAACTTGTAGGTATACCTACCTACTTATGAGTAAGGGAAATTCTTTACTTAATACAGTTATTGTTCTAGGTAAATTATACAAGAATAATTTATAAAAATTAGAATTGTGGTAGAGTGTAGTCGATGAATGCAATCAATTTTAAATTCTACACTACGAAGTACTTAGCGCTTAATTTAGGTAGATATAAGTAGGTCCAGAAAGAGTTTTCGAATCTAGAACTCGATTGGATACAATTTTCTGATTAACAGGCTATATTGGAACTCTGGAGCGCTGTACCTACTAGAACTATAGGTACTTACTTAAATACACAACCTACAATCGGCAGAAATCCAATTTAGCTTCCACCACCACCACCACAGCCTATTAACGTCCCACTGCTGGGCACAGGCCTCCACTCTCATAGGAGAGAGGGAATTAGAGCTTAGACCCACCACGCTGCTCCAATGCGGGTTGGCGCGCTTTAACGACTATTATCATGTTAGTGATAATAACCGGGACCGACGGCTTAACGTGCTCTCCGAGGCACGGGGGTGAAACACCGCCAACTTCCTAACTCCGGGCATATTCCTAATTCCTAAATTTAGCTTCTAGACCCGCGTATTCTCTCAAAGATTTAACATTCGCATAATCTTCGACTAACCATCGAATCCCTTATTAATCCATAATATCATCATCTACATCTGAAGATTCGCCCTTGGTATCTTCATTTTGTTCCTTCGACTCCTTCTTGCGTTCCTGAGAATGCAAATGTTCATACACGCACTTCAAATTCCTCATTATGTACGATGTACCGTTGGGTTTTCCCAAAAATCTGTTACTCCTCTCAAAGTATTTCTCCGGCCCTTCTGTTTGTCCGCGGTTTGACCGCACTGGTACAGAGAACGCTGACAAATGTCGTGGTTTCTGCCCTATATCTTTTCCAAGTCGTTTTTCCAAATTCGTCTCATCTAATCTCCCTTCCTGGTTTGTGTTCACGTCCATTGCTTCAGCTCTCTTCCTGTCATAGATGTGTCCAGATACGCGTAGATCAATGAAGAAATTCAATGGATCAACTCCGAATTGAGGGTTGTAAAGTGGTGGATACCACATTGGAGGTGGTGGTGGTAAGATCAAGTTTGATGAAGGAACCGTATTGGGTTCCGCGGAATTTCTTCCAGCGCAAGGTGAAGGTTTAGGAAGTTCCTCTGTTCCGACATCCACAAAGGTAGATTGGCGACCAGGTGGGCCGGGACTGCTCGGTTTGGGTGGCTCAGGTTTTGGTGACAGCGTTCTAGGTGACTGTTCGCCTGCTCTAGTTTTTTCAACTGTAAGTTCTAGAGGAACTTCGGGGCGTACTTCTGGCTCTTTCTTTTCCTCTTGTTTGGGCCAATCTCGTCTCCACTCTTCGTTTTCGGCAAAGTATTTGTGTGAGCGGCGCTTGAAGCGGCGATGGTAGTGTGGCGGTCTGCAGCCGTGGCGAGCGTTGACGAACGACCTCAGCATTTCGCTGAAGAAGAAGGCGTGTGGCTGAAGTGGTAGAGCACCATAGAGGTATGGCGGTGTTGCAGCCAGTAGTCTAGAGACGAGCTCAGTGTTCCGTAGTTCGCGGACGTGTGGTTTATTGGCTCCCTCCACGGGTTTCTCATCTTGAACCGATCCCATACCCTGTGAACAGAAAACTATGTAACTTCATTTTATTTATTTTATACCCTAAAAACCTTAGTAGGTAAGGCCTTGATTGCACAAGTAAGTTTTTACGTAAGTAGCGTACGTAACTTACTTATAAAACTAGCATTTGTAGACTGTTTACGTTTCTTTAGTGACTTATTCAGGCGACTTACGTGAATACTAAATATATGATTGCAACCATTAACGTTCTTTATATATATTTAGTATTTATGTATGTAATGCACGTTTGTTATACTATGGTTATAATGATTAATGTAATAATAATAATATAAATATAAAATATATGTTAGTATTAGCATTTCTGGTAGACAACCAGTACCTATGTAAACTACGTACGTCTATAATTATATGTAGGTATATTTTAATAATTATTTTTATTACAAGCACGCGTGCAGTAAGTTGATGCGTATTCTATCTGTGTCGAGAGGGCGGAGGAGTGCGGAGCGGAGCGACACTTCAGCGATGATTATCTCGAATCGCACCCCTATCACGAACAATGCACTTTCAATATTTCACGAGGGCTGCCATTACAAATGGAACCAACGTTATAGCTTAAATAGAACATATAGGTAGCTGTGGCTACCTAGATTAAGTTTAGTCACTGTAGACTCTCATTTAGGTCTCACTCTTTACGTCTTTTTATTATTATCAAACCCTTTATTTGTACCACTATTTCTATTTATTATATTTGCATAAGGTGTAGACGTATCTTGTAACCCATTTCTATTAATTATTAGCCCATTTCCATTATATCATACACCTCAGCACCTCAGACACAACACAACAAACAACATCAGTTGTTGCGATAAACTGCGATAGCCTAGTGGTTATAAGACCGCGGCCTCCTATATGTATAGGGATGCTCTTTAGGGATGATCTTTGATTTTTCAGAGTTACATGTGTGTTCACTTGATGCATTGGTGAAAGCATCTTGAAGAGTCTGACATTTCTCCATAATGTTCTCAAAGGAATGGGTATGTGCCAATCTGCACTTGGTGACACCCTTCCCATTTCAGCACCAATTTAGAGCAAAAAGAAAGGCAAGAAAAAAAACTGACCTAGAACAATCTCCGATCGCGATTGTCGTAGGAAAAAAGGGAGGAACACAAAACAAATCAAATGAAATACTTTTTATTCAAGTAGACTTTTAACAACTGCTTTTGAATAGTCGAGTGAATCTACCACTGGTTCGGAATGACATTCCGACCGAGAAGAACCAGAAAAAAACTATTTTAATTCTGAGAAGGAGAGTCAAGCTCAGACCAACCAAAAATAAGACCCACTTATTTCATTCTGAGAGAGGCCCCACAGCGCTCACCACTGCGCTATGGAGGTCGTACGCCATTTATTTTTACGCGTTCAATTACGAACTCAATTTTGCTGTACCAAGCCTGAAAAACATCTAATAAGTACCGCGGTCCCTGTGTACTTGTCGGTTCGTCTGTCGACATCGATTTTTCAGCTCAGCGCAGTTTTATTGCCAATATACGAATGGTGGGCGCCCACTACCTACATCCGCATTCTAATAGCTTCGGATTTGTTTCTCTTTTGCATTTCCTGTATATCGAAAATTCCGCTCTTAATTTTTGTGGGGTTCGGATTGAAACCAGTAAAGGTAAATTCTGTGAATTGGAAAAACATACTTATTATACCTATCATAGTTTTTTTTTATCCACTACAAGTAAGCCCGTGACTGTGATCTCACCTGATGGTAAGTCGTATGCGGTCTAAGTTGTTAGCGGGCTATCCTGTTAGTGGCACGGCATTATAGTTATATTTAACCTCCTTAATCGAATTCTACACCTGAACTTAAAATCGCTTTGCGGCACGTCTTTATAGGGTGGTGACTAGCCACGGCCGAAGCTTCCCAGGCCAGGCCAGGGAAAATTCAGAGATTATAAATTCCCAAATTAACCCTGCCAGGGGTCGAACCCGGGACCTCCGCACGGTTAAGCAATTATTACATCTATGTCCTTACCTACTTACCTATCTACCTTTAAAACAAAGATTTATATATGTCATGAGACAATTATAGCTCGCCTCAATCAGATTCCGCCGCATGATTGAAACTGTAACAAAAGACCTTACCTACCTATCTCTATCATACCTATCTGTATTATTATCAACGAGTGTATTAATAAAGGATCCCCTGATGATTGGAATTAAATGTCACATTACCATACCGTTGAACGAGCCGCGATGAAAGCGATACATCGGATTTATTCCACAATGGTCGGGGAGGGGGTGTGAACAGGGCCGGGGTTTTAATTTTGTCCCCGAAATAAATAACATCTTTTCCACTTTGTAGGAAGATATACAAAACCAAAGTAAAGAGCATTACTTGTCATACAAGTCATACTAATACTCTAAATGCGAGAGTGTGCTTGTTTGTATGTTTGGTTTGTCCTTCAATCACGCCGCAACAGATCAACGGATCGACCTGATTTTTTGCATGGGTATAGTTGAGGATCTGGAGAATGACATAGGCTACTATGATTATTTTTTTATCCCGGAATATTAAGTAGTTCCCGTGGGAATTAAAATAACTTATTCCGCGGACAGTCTGGTACGAGCAACTAGTTACTGAGGTTCTTGCCGGTTCTTCTGAGTTCTGAGACCTCAGTGTCTGCATTCTGAATCGGGTTCTAGAATCAAATAAAGGTGTAAGTATCATTAAGTATCATTCCTACATGAAATATACATACCCATAGGTAGGTACCTAGATAAGTACAAATAAACTTTTTTTGCACAATGGAGATGTTCACAATAAATTCAGAGTGGTGTATCTGTATTCAAACTGTTAATACGAGCGTAAAGCGGGAATCGGAAGCAATGATGGCAAAATACTGCCTCCCCACCAAGTTTAAACAAGGTTTCTTTATTTTGATAAAATACTTTTATGAATATGATGCTCTGCTACTTCGTTTAAAAGTTGTTGTGTCAAACTCTAGGTCGACCTAAAAATACGGCTCTGCTCCCGGCTGCGGCCCTGGAGGTGCTCACAATAAATTCAGAGTGGCGTATCTCTATTCAAACAGTTGATACGAGCGTGAAGCGGGAATCGGAACGGATCTTACCCACGCGACGGTGGGCAAACATGACGGCTGGCGCCTCCCCTGGGGGGGGTACAATGAGCGACTCGAGTGAAGGGATTTTTGAAAAATAATCTCCTTCCTCCTAACTCCTAGAATGTTCTCGGTACTTTCTCCGTATTGCACGGATTTATTTGATTACTCAAGTCTTACCCGACGGGTACTTACTGATTATCTGTTTTGTTAGCAATCACATCTTCTTGCTTAATTTTTTGAAATCGACAGGTGAAAAATACGATTGTTATAAATAATCAGCAATGGATAAGTATAATTTTCCATATCTTAATAATTTGTATGATTTATGTACTTTCTACAAAAATTCAGAATAGATCTAGGAAAGATTCTGAATGTATGCTTTAAAATTTAAGAAGCACGATTTTTATGACGACGCAATGAAGAAAATTTATCTTTGAAATTAATCCTCGAAAAGTTATTAATCTTAATCATGGAAAGATAGGGAAAGAATAATCTTTAAAATCCGTCTACGGCTGGTATTAACGGAAAAGATTCATCAATTCGTTATGGATTGACTTACGAGTACACTTGTACTTTGTACCCTATTGATAAATTCATAAGGAATAAGGAAACGGAGAGTTTAACTGGTTTTTAGGATTCCGTAGTCAACAAGGAACGCATAGGTATAATTTCGCCATATTCATCCGTCCATCTGTCTGTCCGCGGCTTAGCCCAGAGGCTGTTAGAATTAGAAAGCTTAGTATTATTATTAAAAAATGCCGACAAAGTGGTAAAATAAAATGTTGGAAACAATTTTTTTCAGGGTACCTACGCGTTAAGTGACGATGTTTTTTTCTCGTGTATCCCATCTGTCTTTGGATAGGTAATTCAAAAATTCAGTAGGTGTGGTAACACCATTTTTCAATTCAGGCCTATTTTTCGAGCAAATTTTTGTTAGAATCGAGTGTCCCCCCGCCCTGTAAGGCTAAACGGCTGTTTTTGGATACGTGAAAAAAATCATGGTAATTATTATATAGAATCGAAGTTAGAAGTTTAACTATCACAGCCAAATAGACGTTTATAAACTAACGAGTAATAGTCGAATAACTCTGCATATTCGCAATATTACAGTAATGAGCAACTACGGAACCCTACAATACGCGTGGCTTGACACGCACTTGGCCGGTTTTTTCAAACTATTGTCCTAAAGATTTAATTAGCGAAGGAAAAGATAAAAACCCCGTACCGACCGCGTCGGAGCCGTACAGGCTAACGCGACAGAACAGTAAGTCCTTCCGATGCAGACCTGTCCGGTCCTAGGCCCGTAATGAACTGATATCAGCTAAGAACACGTTCTCCAGTTTCGGTCAATCTATGGTAAAGACCGGTCTAGAGCATAGGTTGACCGATACTTGAAATCCTGTTCTTATCTGATGTCGATTTATTAATAGTCTGTGATCACACTTAGTGGGCCAATAATGAATACATTGTAGGTGTGTTTTGCAAAATATGGTCAATAAGTTAAATACACATAGGAAGTTCGTAGATCCCATCAATGTCTTTCAGAATAAAAAGGCTGTAGGTATTCCTAGATGGTATTAATGAGTCACAGCATAGAAACATGATCTCACAAATATAACAATTGACGAATTACCATCATAAAGTTTTCTCTTTGTTATATAATCTGCGACTTAGATTAAGTATAGGTACCCTATACTGAGTGGCGTGCACAGGTTTTGAAGCTAGGGTAGGCATTAGATAGTCAGAATACCTATTTACTAACTGTTTTGATGAAATATTAGCATTGACGTGTTTCTATTGGGGTAAGCAGTGTTTTTATGCCTCTATGAACTGCACGCCACTGCCTATACATATACATGATGACCTCATGTATATGTACGAATCACATATACAGTCACAATTCCAGTCACAGTCACATATACAGTCTAAATACATATACATGAAAGAATCAGGACCTATACATGATTCTTTCTTCCCTATCCAAGATAAGAAAGAATCATGTATAGTTCATGATTATTTCTTTCAATAGCTGCTCTATTGATCTATCTACCCTTTAGGTAAAACTCTCTGGAGGTGTGAATAATAGGATTGGTGAGGTGTGCGTCACACGGCGTCGGCAACGAACGTTAATTTCCATATTAAAACCGCCACAAAGGAAGCAAATTCAAAAACCTCGCCGTAGCGGGGTGGTAAAGAGATCGCGTGGATGTGTGAAGCCGAGTGCTCGCGGGTTTGGATGCGGTATGACGGTTAAACATTTTCCGTCGTATGACAATTACCTACTGTAATGTTGTATATTTGCAACAATTTATTTTATTTAAATTAACATTAAAGCTTATTTTAAAGTCTTATTTCTACAAATAAAAAATAAAATTATAGCTAGTATCACAAGTACGCATCTCCCTATAATAGCGCATGCATTAAGGAAATACGTACTGTGTACGTGTGTGTACTACGTAGATATTGATTTATTAAAATCTACTACTTATGTTGGAATTTCACACTTAGTTACTAAGCTAAATTATAAAAGAAGGGACTTAATTTTAGGTATAAACACGAAAACACTCAAATATAAGCTACCATAGTACGATCACATTTGCAATGATTATCCTAACGTCAATTTTTGTTTACTGAATTACCGCAACAGTCCAACAAACATAGACCTACTTTCTTATTGATTGACATAAAATAGACGAATAAAATTAGATGTGTACTAATTTTAAACGTACATAAACCATATCCATTTTTCCCTAGCCCTACATCTGCAACAACGCAACAATATTGCGCGCAGTACGTAGATACGACGGGGTATGATAATCGCGTCAAAACGCACGTGAAGTGCCGTGAGGAGGCCCTGTGAGGAGGAAAGGAGGGTAAAAGGGGGAGGGGGTGCTAAGCCGGTGACAGCTTTAAACTGTACCCGATTATCCGACTGAGTGTACTCTAGTCTGAGACGGTCGCTTGAAAAGATATGATTTATGCCTACTGCTGTTAGATGCGAATAAATATTAATGGGTTTTGTGTTTGAAACAACTGTTCTCGGGTAGAACATTTAATTAAAGTTAAAGTCAAATATCAGATATAATAACAGCTGTAAAAAGAGTAAAGTATAATAAGTAGAGCTAGAAATACCTAAACAAAGTGGACCATGATACTAATTCGAGAGGAGGAGAATATTTTATTTTTATTATCGTAGGAAACTCAACAGCGATTCTAATAAACACTAAAAACAGAATTAATATGGCCGATGATGATAAGTAATTTTCTCAAAAATAAATAAATTACAATTAGTGAGAGTGAGTTAAAGTCCTTAAAGTTATATTTATTGATAGAGTAGGTATCTATCGTAATAGATCATGAAAAGAGTTTCAATTTCATCAATCGTTTACAAATATCAAATAAGCGCAAATCTGCCATCGATCATTGATTAGGTATATCGATATCGAAATGATTTTTCAATCTGCATTGACAGAATGACTATTTAAAAAAATATCGTTCATAGAATTTGGAGAGCAACACGGAAATTATTTTACGTACGATCCATCTCAGGGCGCTTTTTTAGAGATCCGTCGCGATGTGAAAAATAAAATAGAACCACCACGAGCTCGCCCGCTGTTAATTACTGGCGGAAAGCCGGAATGCAGTGAGCTGCACTTTTTGTTGCGGACTTTTAATGGATCTGTATCTGTTTTTTAGTTCTTGGTAAATATTTTACAAGGCTTAGGAGTGGTACTAATTTCGAATGCTATACATTGATAGATAGAATTAATTTATTCCTTTACAAGGTACCTATTTCGTTGAAAGTTCCAGATTTTAATTAAAATTTTAACCAAAAGGAAAGAGGTCTAAGGTCAAGCCTTAACAAATCATACTAGCTACATATCTTACTGCTCAACTTTACCTAGATAAGCTAGGTAACTAAAACTTTTACAAAACTTCAGAGACTTGTACGTAGCGAAACACTAACAAAATTTTCCTAAAATCCATCGCAAGAATGTGTACGAGCATGGAAATGTAGGCAATTTCCTAAACAGATCAAAATTGTGATAATATAGACGCCAAACGAAGAGGACCGAATGAACCAACGGAAGAATGTAATGACGCTTGAATGAATGATCGCGTTGATACGTTTTTTCAGGAATGATTTCCTGAAAACACTGCCCGATACTGTGAAATTAATACACTGAACTCGGTTCCCGAATCCAGTACTTTTATTTTTTGTATGATTATTATTTTCCATAGCTTTATTTCGCAAGTTGATGAAAATAGTTTTTTAAATTGAAATTAAATCAAAATGAGTTGAAAATATACTTTATTGTACACTATGTAATACTTTTTTCATTCAAAGGTGATGTTTGAGTTGATTCGCATCAACTCAAACATCCGAAAAATCGGATATTCGTCATCAGTTCTAAAGTCAGTTGTTGGAAAATTGATTGAAATCAATACTCAAAACTAAGAATCTCCTAATTCGCCCGTTTATTGATCCTCAGTATCACTGACCTCGGATGATACAACTAACATAAAACATCTGATCCCGGGATCTAAAGTTTACCCTGAATTATCTACTTAAATAAAGCTTGTTCTAAAATACTGCATGTTCATTGTCATCCTGAACTGTATTAAGCTAAATTCAAATCATCACTCTGATTAAAAATAAAATTATATTATGATCTATCAAAACGAAACACAACAGAGAATGAATTAATTAATCCCCCTTCCGTGCAACGCAGAAATCTGTTAATTACACACGTATATACTCTGTAAACTTAAGATAAACACGTTTACTTAATCAAAGACGTTGCGTACTTCTAATTATTATTTGACATCAAAGAAATTTCATTTTATATGGGTTCGTATTATTTACATGTCTACATATTATAATTAAGCATTAGGTAGGTAGGTACATTTGTGAACACCTGCAACAATAAGTTTTATAAAACACAGAAAATACTAATTTTAATAAATCAAATCGTTTATTTGCAAGAATAAATATTGCACACATTGTTTAATATCCTTATTCCTAAATCCGAATTTATATGTAATTCATTGGAAAGAATAACACTGAAATAACTAAAATGATGATCCAGCATTGAAGTTAAAACAACAATACATACACAATAATTAAAATTTAACTTGTAAGAAAAATGATTTTAAGCGAAATATATCTATATACCTATATAAAAATTTAAATAAATCGATGTCAACAACATCAGACATGCAGAGATAACAAAATCCCCACAAAAATATTTTATTCAAGGTTTCCGCGAAGAAATCATATTTGCCGCAATATTGTACAAAGGTAGCGTAGAGCTCTCTTTATTTTATTTCCCTACAAAGCCTAATAAAAGCGTTATCGTATCGCACACACAATAGCAAACTGTCGTCTGCTTCCATCAACACTCAATACATTCGTGGAGGGAAAGAAAATATTACTGCTGACACTTTTTTTAAATCATATTCATATTATAAATGAGAGAGTGTGTTTGTTTGTTGGTTTGTCCTTCAGTCACACTGCAACAGAGCAACGGATCGACGTGATTTTTTGCATGGGTATAGTTGCGATCCTGGAGAGTGACATAGACTACTTTTTATCCCGGAAAATTTTCCGTGGGAATTAAAAAAACTTATTCCACGCAGACGAAGTCTCGGGCATCAGCTAGTTTTAAATAATAACTTCATTTAGTTGCTGCTTAAATTCAGTTAGAAGCCATTTTACTTTTATTTCCATTAAACTTATACTTGTAATAAAAATTATTTCTAATTAAATAAGTAAAAATATAATTCAAAAATTAAATTATGCATAGCTATTGTTATACCGAATCCAAAATATTAATTAGTTAGTACGTAACAATAGTTTTGTTTTTCCACGGCAACGCTACGTCGTGGCTACGCACTTTCTTTTTAAGTAGTTCGCCTACGAAGCACGGAGCGACAGGTTCTACGACTCGTAGAATCGCGTTATGTATAAAATCTTATGGCTGTGCGTTGTGTTGCAAATTTTTTTAAATCTTTTTTAACCACTACAAGTTAGCCCTTGACTGCGATCTCACCTGATGGTAAGTGATGATGCAGTCTAAGATGGTAGCGGGCTAACATGTTAGGGGCATAGTAGTTATATTAAACCCATACCCCTATATTCGGTTTCTACACGGCATCGTACCGAAACGCTAAATCTCTTGGCGGCAAGTCTTTGCCAGTAGGGTGGTAACTAGCCACGGACGAAGCCTCCCACCAGGCAAATACATACATACAAAATACATCGAAAAAAATGGATTTTGGCACTTATAACTTCTATCCATCATATTATTTACTAATATTAATGCTGTGATAATTTCAGCGATTTGGCAAGCTAGCAATTTCCACACGGCGATGAAGGAAAGAGCATTCTGGTACGAAAAACTCTTATCGATAGTAATACTGACCAACTTTCTATCTTTGTATACGTAACAAATATCTCATCAACAGGCACCATTTTTTTAAAGTATAAAACTGTACAGTAACAGCCGCTTTCAATGTGGCGGCACCCTTGATATCTATAATACTAATCTAAATCAGTCTTATATTTCAATATTTAATTACTGAATATGTGCAGTTCCATTTCCATCCACCGTTGGACTCATTCAGTTACCGCCTACGTTTTCTACCCTGTGCTTTTTGCATCCTTTGACACCAATTCATCTCCGGATCTCAACGCTACACCTATCCGTGACATACCCTATACGCGGTCTCCACTTAACAACATTATAAGACTTCAGCAACCATCGGTTTTCCTACAATCGTGATAAGTATATCATCTTTGCCACTCCAACATACGTAAATGTACTTTATTTCTTAACTCTTAAAACATTTGTACGGAAACTGTGTGTGTATGGAAACTAGATCCATGTCGCGAGCATGTCACTCAAACAAATTACCATACACAACAAAAACAAAGACACGTTCACGGAAAAACCGTCCTTAAAAAAAGACACAAAATCTCGTGTACGGAAGCTTTTGAATACAGTTAGCAAGTTTTTGTACAACTTGCAACTGTATTACGTCGATGATAAAGTTAAATTTGCCTTTCAATTTCGTCGTGGTACTTGTAGACTATGTAAATGCAGAGAGTGAGTTTGCTTGTAACGTAAGTGGTGGCGTAACTCGATATTCCCACAGTGTAGTATGAATACAATGTATTGGCATTAACGCTTAGATTTTACTGATGTCACTGGTGTTTATAATTTTTTTTTTATTTGTAGGCTGCTGCAATCAGACTTCCGCTGCTCCTCGCAGAGTCTCATAACACCGGATAGGGACAACTGCAGCGTGGACCGATGATATATATGAAAAATAGTCGAATTCTTACTGTCGTATTCTCCTGTTTCCTCCTCCAAAACTGAACCGATTGATACAGCCTATATACGTAAATATAACAGATACACATACAAAAATACTTAGTATTTATGACGAGGGCCAAAAGCAGAATACGTAGGTAAAGACGTTATACCCCAAACTTATATGTCCTTTTCAAACGTAACGCCTTTAAACGCAAGACCTGACCAATCTATACTATTAGGTCTTTACCTATGAAATTGCCTTTCTTCAGTACTGGTCATTTCAAATAAAAAAAAGTTTGTAATGGCTCTGTATTTTAAATTAAAATTAATTTTGTTTTAAAACCATGACATTCTTTTTACAAACTCAGCATTTTGTTTTTAGATTAGCTTTGTATTTTCATTACATTTCAACATTTTTCGTCATAATGGATACTTTAAAAATTCGTGTAATTATGGAATATGAGTTCCGTCGTGGCACCAACGCGACACAAACGGCACGTAACATCAAAAACGTTTACGGAGAGAACTGTACAAACGAACGTACAACCCGTTATTGGTTTTCCCGGTTTCGATCTGGAAATTTTGACTTGAAAAATGAAGCTCTTGGTCGTCCGGAGACTTTGGTCAACAATAATGAATTAAAGGCGATTGTGGAAGCTGACGAAACTCAATCTACAGCTGAGCTAGCAGCAGCTTTTGATGTAGGCATCAAAACAATATTGATCCATTTGCGACAAATTGGCAAGGTAAAACAGCTTGATAGATGGGTGCCCCACGACCTTAACGATCGCCAGCGCAACGTACGCATCGAGACCTGCCTTGCGCTGCTCAACAGGCAAAGAAATGAAGGAATTTTGAAACGAATTGTTACGTGCGACGAAAAATGGATTCGACAATGGTTCGACAATCAAAAGCGCTCAGCAAGTTGGTTAGATCCTGGTTCAGCACCAAAGCAATGCCCTAAACCAAAAATGACCCCTAAAAAGGTGATGCTCACTGTTTGGTGGTCTAGTGCGGGTGGCATTCACCACAGCTTTTTACAAAATGGCATGAGCATTACTGCAGATGTGTACTGTGAAGAACTGGAGAGAATGATGGAGAAGCTTGCACATCTGCAACCAGCTTTGGTCAATCGGTCGTCCCCACTGCTCCTTCACGACAACGCGCCGTCATCCGCCATACTCACCAGACCTTGCACCTACCGACTATTACTTTTTCCAAAATTTAGACAACTTTTTAGTGGGTAAAAAATTCAATTCCCGAGAGGCAGTACAAAATGCCTTTGAAGAGTTTATTGCCTCCCGTCCAGCTGATTTTTACAAGAAGGGCATCAATAAACTGCCATTGGCAAAGATGCGTCGATTGCATGGGTGATTACTTCGAATAACAGAAATAAAAAAGTTTGAAAAAATAAGTACTTTCACTTATTCCATACAAAACGGCAATTTCATAGGTAAAGACCTATAATTATCATACTTTGATGAATTGGCCCGACTGATTTACGTTACGGACCGTCGACGTTTGTAATGACTTTACCCTACCTAACATAAATCCACGCGGACGAAGTCTCGTTTTTTATGTACATGACGTACTAAAATTCTACATCAATGGGCATGACAGTTATATGTAACCCATAGCCCTAATTGGTTTCTACATGGCATCGTACTGGAACGCTTAATCGCTTTGCGGCACGTCTTTGCCGGTAAGGCGGTAACTAGCCACGGCCGAAGCCTCCCACCAGGCCAGACCAGGGAAAATTCAGAAATTATAAATTCCCAACTTGACTCTACCTGGGTTCGAACCCGAGACCTCCGCGCACGTTAAGACAACAGCGCTTAATACTGCACCAGGGAGGTCGCGAAAGTATATTGTCATGTTATTAATATAAAACTCCTAGTTTCAGTTGGTAACGACAGTTGGACGTCACAACCATAGACACGTATCAAAATATAGACCCCATAGTCCTGGATAAATTATTTTACTCATCAAATTCACAAGACTGTCTGCAGTAAAATAATTTTTAAGCAAACGTTAACCAAAATTAGGCATTCGTTTGCTTAAGGGGCCTTAACTCATAGGTTGGATACCTATTACCTATCCTATTGTTGTATCCAGAGAAATATTTACCCAAAGTTTCACGATAGTTACCTACATATTGTCTAAAAATCAAAAAATATGGAGATTTTTAACATAACAATAGTGCAAAACTTATTCCAAAACTTTTCAATACAGGCGATATTTCTTGAATGAACAATGAAACAATTAAAAATAATGTACCTAACCAACCGAATGTTTCAGATTACTCTAGGGCTTTCTAGGCGACATAAAACTAAATTTAATAAAGTGGAAAAGCTGACTGATCTATCAACGCAAAGCTCAAACCACTGGACGGATTAAGCTGAATGGGCCATACAGATAGCTATTAAGTATACATTACATAAGCCATCCGCTATGAAAGGATTTCTGAAAGTTCAACCCAAGTCGTGAGCAAAATGTGTTTCTGTTCTAGGTAGTGTGATACTGTGCGTTGCTAGCTAGACCGCTATAGCGGTGCGAGAGGTGGGAGTGATGTCCAGGCATCCCGTCAACGATGTGGGAAGAATGGCTTTCAGTGCGGAAGCTGCCGCTATTGTCATACGGAATTCATCAGAACTCAATGTAAACGTAGTCTTTTAGGGTACCGCATGTAGTCAGCTAAAACTTACTATATCCTTTTCTATTAATACAAATAAGATTCACTCACAAAGAGTACCTCATAGTAATTATTTTTTCAATACACTTGCTCGAAAAATGCACTTACAGAGGCAGTAAACAGGGCTTGTAAGTTAAATTTACTGCCTGCGTGCAGCAAATATTTACTGCCCTCGTGCAGCAAATTTGCAGTTTTTTTTTTATTTTCATAAGTCCACGTTACTTCTAAATAAAAAGTTTTCTTGCAAGAAGGTTCATAATGATACTGTGTATGTAGAAAACCTAAAAAATAATGACATTTATATATGAATTGATGAAATTAATTCATAAAATAAAAAATTGTATTTAATATAAGTAATTAAAATTATTTTAAGTTCTATAAATCAAAAAAGTAATGGCTGAATTCCATTCTGGGAGCTAAGAACCTAGAGCCATGAATCTAATAACGAATTAAAAATACGACTGCCCTGCTATATTATTTTCGGAGTTTACCTCTTTAAGAAGCGATTTGCATAAATAGGCTTTGGAATCTTATTCACATTTTTATTAAACGATATTTTTTTGTGAATCACTGAATATTGAACTATAGTGTTATATATTTTTGGAATCTACTCATCATTTTCTAAATGATGATTATATAGTTAATCTTATTTTCAAATATTTTTTTTCAATTTTGGTCTTTAATGCGGGACCACGGTCACCCCATCAATTTTTTTAAAAAATTTACTGGCCTATGTCACCCGGAATAAGCTAGGGATTCTAACGATACCTCATTAATCAAAATCGGTTCAGGCGTATGAAAGTTATGGCGGAATATACAAACTCACATACATACATACATACATACATACATACATACATACATACATACATACATACATGAACCCTGAAAATAATATACTCCTTTTTTCAGGCAGTCGTATAATAAAAAAACGCTATTACAAACAACGCGCCGTAGTCTATATCTGTGCGCGCTATTTTTTTTTTTTTTTTTATGGCTTGCGTTTGTACCAAATGGGTACAATATACCTCGCCAATGACGCGTGGAATGGAGGAGACACGCTATAGAGCTGGAAAGTTCTAATTGTCCAGCTTTTAATTTGGATTATGTACCTATTAATAGCAGGTTTCTTTTTCCTGGACAGTTTCTACCCAGAACAACACAATATAATGACTAGTACCTACTTAAAATATTACACACATTTAAGATCATAGATATTACAACATAATATTGTTAGTTTTAATATATTTACATAAAAATTTACAATAGTGCGTACAATTATTAAAATAGTCATTGAATTTTTTTCACATGACACTTGACATTAGTCAACACGTATGTAAAAACCTATTTACCGCTCATAAATCACAAACTGCTATTGCACATAACATGCAGGTTTACTCTCAATGTTTTCCTTCAGCGTTCAACCAAGTGATATTTGATGCACAAATCGAATTCTCGAACTACAGCTACAGCTGCTTGCTTGGGATCGAACCTGAATAGGGAGCCGAAGCCTATACCTACCAGGCTTTCAAGAAAAGCGTTACAGTACCGTACCGTACAGTAGTCTAATAAATGAGATCTAAAGTGCGTATTTCGACTTGGCTCAGATTTTACTTAGAGTTAAAACGAGATGGACTTATGTGAGTAACATAAATCTGTCTCGTTTTAGCCATGTCTTAAGTCTGAGCAAAGTCAAAGTTCGCTCTATAGATCTCAGCATAAGAACGTTTAGATTTTTTTCCGAACTTGCAGCATAGCATTGGCTATAGTGAATGTATGGAATTGAAATTTTCAAATGTTTTCAAATTCAAATGTTTTTTATTCAAATAAACTTTTACAAGTGCTTTTGAATCGTCGAGTGAGTGAAAAAAATAATTTAGAATTTAATCAATGTGTAGATACATGACATGAACTATGTACCGCTGGTGCATACCACGCACATTCTTCAACACTGCAATTCCGGTAAAAACACGGCCCGTTGCCCGGTAGATAAAACGCATGTCTAAAAGCGCTCTAAAGCTAGAAATTGCTAGGTCGGTATAACATACCTAGTTTTCCGCTGTGCCGGGACAAACAATAGTTCTCGGTCCACTCGCCGCCGCTATTGTTACGGGAATCGGAATACGCCGGGACTCGATGTTGAGGTTGTCTTTTAGGATATCACCATCCTTTTAGGATATAACAATCATTTTAATTAAAATTAATCCTTATATATTATATAGGTATATGTTTTTCCTTGTGTATAATATTACATGGGTATAATTGCAACATTATGATTAAAATATAGCAAGGGAGTTTACAATAGTTTGTGAAGAAATGCATAGCCCGGAGAAGAACATTCTTGTTTGTAGCATCTTGTAAATCCCGAAAAAAAAACAAAGAATTCCCTTAGGATGTTTAATAACCTCCATCAAGTCGCGGATATCATCTATTATTATAAATACGAAAATGTATCTATCTATCTGCCTGCATGTCTGTGTGTCTGTTGGTCTGTAAGTCCGTCTATCCGTTACTACTACTTACTATTTTCACTTTTCACGGCCCATCCGTTTACCCAAGATTGACGAAATTTGGCACAGGGAAAGTTTGCATCTCAAAGGCACAAAAAGGCTACTTTATAGGCTGGAAAATTAAACAATTCCCAAAGGTTTTTCTAAATACCTAAATCCATGCCAACGAAGTCGGGCATTATCTATTAATTATAGGTATGACGTAAAGATCCTAAAGCGGCAGCCGACTCCGATGTTTTATCAACGCATATTAAACCCAGTCCACTCAAATCCAACCGCAAACAAAAGGGACTCGGTCTCGAATCTCATCGCCAAATAACTGAGCAAATCTTAATCCGTCCATTGTCTCAGCTAATATCGCTCGTCGGCGACAGACGTCTCGGATATTAATGTAATGCCAGTGCTCTTAAGGTAATTCTACCCCGCGGCCATAGAACCGCCGTGATAAATGCGATTTCGGTTTGTGACTTACTATCCTAACTGAGAACATGAGAAAGGGATTTCGGGTGAATTATCCCGATTAGTGCAGAAGTGTTAAAACTTCCTCAAACTACTGAGAAATACATTATACACTGGTACTATTACATTATGACCTTGATTATTACTTATACTAGATGTTTTAAGTGGTTTTTTTTTTAAATCCCGTAGGAACCGGTAGTTAAGTGCGGAGTTAAACAAAACACCTACCTGTACTATTGTCCTTTATGAAAATATAAACAAATTGAGTATTGAGAAAGATTTTTATTTTTGGGTATTAATAAATCTTATCTTACACTTACTAATATAATATTATGAATGCGAAAGTTTGGATGGATGTATGGATGTTTGATACTCAATACACAGTAACACACAGGCACAGAGATAGATTATAGTCTGGAATAGCACATAGACTACTTTTTATCCCGGAAAATTAAAGAGTTCCCGCGGGAACCAAAAAAACCTCAAACCACGCAGTCGTACGAAGTCGCGGGCATTCGCTAGTTACTGAATAATTGAACCGCCGTGCAAATAAATAATTACATAGACAAACTAGGCCCACATTCGCATTAATCGGATAATTCGCATAAGAGAAAAAGTCCGCATGATAGGACCCCGCGCATACTAGGCGATCGGATAAAACATCGTTCCCCTCAGACGACGCAGAGTTCTTGTTTGTTTTCGCCCTTATGTACGTATAGTATATTTCACACACGTTCTGTGGAGCAGTAATCTCAGTAGTCAGTAGCGTTGCTTAATGATCCCATATTATGACGCCATCGTCGCGGCGTCGTTTGATGCGATATTATGATGTTGAGACCTAGAGAGGGTGCCAAGTGTGATGGACACTTCAACTTGATTCCCGCGTACAGTAATAGTTTAAGAACAGTGTTCAAAAAAATATGTACCTTTACGACTAGATATCATTGATGTACAATTTTAGTTTGACATAGACATTAGTACCTATGATATCTAATGTCCTCGAATTGGTTAGCGTAGTTATATTTCTTTTAATTCCTTACGGAAAATATGTATCGGGATAAAATGTAGACACTTTTTGCATAAAGTTTTATATAAATATAAATGTTTATATAAATTAACTTGTATTAAGTCATAATAATTAATACTAAATAATACTCATTAAAAATGAAACATAGGCTGTCCTGCCCCCCTAGCAAAGTTACATACGTTTCGTGTCTATTCTCTTTCTCTACGTCTGCTGCTGCTGCTGTTGACGTGTACAACGTGCTACGACATAGCTACGCCACTTCTACGAATTTCGGGAGCATAAGACTTGAGAAAATTTTGGCTTAATAAGTTTTCCTTCCCAACAATATCGTAGTTAAGTAATACCTATCTTGAAAGAAAATTTTTCAGTTCCATTTCCCCTTTTAAAACTTCGGAAAGTTAACAAGATACTTCTGATTACTTTGTTACATTAAAATCAATGAAAAACTGAAACCGATAGCGAGGGGGTCCTGTAACACGGGAAAGTTTTCTTTGTTACAATCTTGATACTTGTTGATTCCCCGTTTCTCCCCAACAAGAAAATAATAAACCCTTCCCTTCGCCAAAGTCGTTGCCAACAATTTATTGCCGTGCCATAAATATTAAAAAGTTTGAGCATAAATCTCTGCTTTTAATATTACCGCGAGCAAACATATGCGGGAGGCAATATTACCCCGTTTCTTTGAATAATCTAAGATTTATAATGTTATTGGTGGTACAGCGTTGAGGGATCGCTTTGAGTGGCAATAAACCGCGTCGGTTGGTTTGTTTAGTTTTGTCTTCACATATGGAAATAGCTTTATCGCTATATTGTTTTGTAGCTTTTAGATTACTTATGAAGTTATGCTGGGCTCACACTAACAAAAGTTACTGTGAAAAAATTCGCTATTGCGAAGAAAATATACCTACGCCGATTGTGCAGACGCAGGTTTTTAATAAAGGTAAACTATATTATTGAAGTGAAAACTTCTTTAGCCGCGTTGAGCACTTTTTGGCAGGGGGCAAAATTGTGGATTAGCGTGACCGAATTGCTCGCGAAGACCGACATGCTCGCGAACAGGGACATGCTCGCGTTGTTACGAAGACAAAAGGTCTTAAATATAAATATAGTACATTCATAATTCAACTTTAATGCCTTAGTTTGAAGGTTTATATTTTAAGTATATATATTTTTATTTTTATTAATTTAAATATTCGTTTCCACTTCTATCGGCAGCCCCTTTTTATACTATATATATAGCTCAATTACCACTCACTGACTGACTCAATGACAGAATTGTTCTCCTAGAAAGAGACAGAAAACGATACAATGATTTAAGAGAGATTTAGTCGAGTGCGGGATGGGAGTAAGGAAAAATTATGACATTTCGGAAAAACAAGATGGCGGCCAACAAGCTTTTCGTAACTGTTTTGTTTTCCAACCGATTCCGTTACAACTCGCAGTGATTGAAGTATGTAGTAATGTAGTTATGTAACTTTTTGAAATACAACTATGTAATATTATATTACGATACCTAATTTATCTTACTACCTATATTTTTCATGATAAGCTGTTTTGGTTTGAATTTTATTAGGAGTCAAACCTTGATTAGTAGAGAGAGTAGACAAAATTATAAACTGCATCTTCATGTCAGCAATACACTAACTACGAGTTGGCAAGCTTTACGTAATTATTTGGAACAAACACACCTCACCCCTCAATATAGGGATTTAAAAGTACCAAAAGAGCGGGTTTCAATAACCGCGCAAACAGTAATCTCCGCGGGATTACAGCAGACTGCGTCGGCTTGAGGGTGATCCGCTCAAATTCAGATAACACATCACTATAGTGTAGTGGTGGCACACCTATACATTTAAAGATGATAGTGATTGAATGTCACTGAAAGCTTTTAATTTTTTTCATTAATTTCCATAAATGAGAGAAGCTTTAAACCCGGAACAAGGTTATATACTTACTAGGTTTAATATTCCTACCTAGCAAGATTTTTCCTAGCTAGTTTTTTCTTAGTTAGTTTTTTTTTTGTAGTTTGTTCCTAGCTATTAGTTATTGAAACAAAGTGGCAGGTGACCTTTTTAGGTAGTGAACTAAATCTACTTTTTAAAACAGTAATTTTAGAAAATTATTATATTAAAAACTTATGGTTCATGAAACTTATGAAATTTTTAGCTCTAATCAAGTAACCAGATATCTCCCGATATAAAATCCAAGCCGCCATATTGTTGAGCGGGGATTAATGGCGAGGCTCTGTCGTCTCAGCGATGGGAGAGCAAAGAATGGCGCTAATTAATCAAAAGTCGCCATTCGCTGATTTCCATGGAGATTCTCCGTCAACTTTCACTGCCTCCCGCGGTTTGCTGTTCGCCTAATGGTTTCTTTTGTTTACGGGATGTTATTGCCGTATTGAATTTTTGTTTGTCCCCATCGTATTTTAATTTTTGTAAAGTCCGCATGGTGGAAAGTCCACATGCGGACCTCTTGAGAGGTTTGCCATATTACCTAACTAGCGAATGCCCGCGAATTCGCCTGCGTGGTTTGAGGTTTTTTGGTTCCCGCGGGAACTCTTTAATTTTCCGGGATAAAAAGTAGCCTATGTACTATTTCAGACTATATCTATCTCTGTGCCAAATTTCAGCCAGATCCGTTCAGTAGTTGGGGCGTGATTGAGTAACAAACATCTATACATCCATACATCCAGACATCCATACATCCATCCAAACTTTCGCATTTATAATATTAGTATAGAATAGTATAAGAGTATAGATATAAGATTGCATTAGGTATAATAAGTCGATGACATATCTAACCTCTAGTACATGTAACAGTTCTGTGCCTCTAATATTGGGGATTATCCATGTAAATTGCAAAGCATATTAATTTTGAGTTTTTTTTTTTTAGTAAGTTAATAGCCAAATCTACAGAAGCTATTCCGACAAAGCACTCAATGTGAATGTTTGTCAATGTCATCTCGCTCCGTAGATTATATGTAATCACAAAATAATGTAATATTACTTCTTAATTTATAATATTTTCAGACTGTTAATACAATAATTTTGATGCTTAAGAAATTATTGTCCGTGCTGTTTAAATCACACGATTAACAGTCCTATTGAATGTAGGCTGCCCGTATAAAGCAAAAATAAAACGTGTTCTTTAGACAATGAAAGTCAATAATGCTTCAATTTTATTGCACACGAAGGACCTTTAATGAATCAGTCAGTGGGTGAGTGAGTTAGTAATGTTACACGCCAATCCAGTTAAACACTTTTAATATATTTGTCCTCTCATTTGCATGTGCAACACAGCAAGTTGGCTAAACTTAAAGGCAATATTTATTTGATCCGGCCACGATTGTTACCGTTAAGCCTTGAATCTAATTGCGATCTAAACACAAAAGTATTCAATAATCGCTGAGTCTGCCGGCAGGAGACTGAATTACCATCGTCAAAACACTTATACTTCCTGTTTCACGAGATATAATGACAAATTGTAATAATGCTAACAGTAGATAGGTACTTTTCATTTTATTGTATCAGATATCAGCACAAATAAACTCAAATTTAAGGAAATATTAAAGGCGCTGAAATTTAAATACGTGTCTAACAAATCGATATGGAAACAAATTAAACTGAAATCGCTGCGAATCCAATGCTAATTAATGCGCGACTCGACGTCGTTTCATTATTGCCTAATTGTTTTTAAAACAGCTTCCTGTTAATTTGTCGTCTGTGACTGCGAAGTTTTATTGCGAGAGGGATTCTGGATATTGAATTAATTTAGGAGTAAAAGTAAGAATTTGACAATTTGATGATAATATAGTTAAAGACACACCGCTTCATCTACGTGCACGTGAACGTAACACATACGGTGCGCCATACATTCCGATACATTACAACGCAGTGGTACGTGTACGTCCACACCTACGCAGCCGTTTCGTCCAAAGTTCATTACGTTGCAACGTGGTAGTATAGCTTACCTATATCCGTTGATATTAAACCATAAATATCACGGGTTTAACAATATATAGTATGTTGCCAACCTACGATATGTTTATTTTTTTTCAAAAACATCGAAGATATAGTTGAATTGGTAGAGCTTACCCTAAACGTTGTAATGGTTTGTATTCTGTGCCCTAAGTCATTAAAGCTATGTATGTTAAATACCTTAGGCTTGTTATTTATATACCTACTTGATTTTTCGCAGTGCTGCGCACTAAAACTGTATAGGTACTCTTTATTTTGATAATAAATTTTTTTTTACTTATTCTTTATTAAGTGTAGGCCAGCCTACACTTACCTTTTCTTTTGAGTTAATCATTAACCTAAGAAGATAAGATCATTATTAAAAGAATTGAATCCTTTTACATTCGCAATAGCTATTCCAGTATTAAAAAAACATCAAAAGTAATTTGAAACTTTAAAAAGCAAGAAAGGGCAAATAAATTGATGCAAAGACAACCCCATCCTCTAAATATTCCATAACTCAACAACCTCAACCCCTATTTTGTGTCAATCATTGCGTGTAACTTTATATCCAATGCTATGCAAATGTCATAGTGTTAGTTTGATAACCGACTACATTTGTTCCCTTATTATAGCTGTAAAGTATTCCTATATTACGTATGGAGTTTTGACCGGACGTTCATTAGTAGGTAGGTAGACTATCTATACTAATATTATAATGCGAAAATGTGTATGGAAGGATGGATGGAGGTTTGTTACTATACTGTTATCACGAAAGAACGGCTCAACAGATCTGGATGAAAGACACAGAGTTAGATTATGGTCTGGAATAGCATATATATTACTTTTTATCCCGGATAATTAAAGAGTTCCCGCGGGAAGCATATAACCTCAATCCACGCGGACGAAATCGTGACATCAGCTAGTATTCGGTTAGTATACTAGCTATATAGTAGGGTTATTAAGGTTTAACGGTAGATCTTCGTCTCTGAAAAATCAATTATGTTTAATAACTATTTAACCTAACCTAACCCAACCCTCAAGAGTTACTATTGAGAGAGTCTTATGTAGACACGGACGCACATATACAATCCGTGACAATTATGTAGTCCATTTTTACACAGCGCAGGAATGGAGTTCTAGAGTCACAGACCTTTAGGTCACACTTAACTGAATAAATACTGAACCTCTTTTCGGACACGTTATTAAAATTAAACTCCCTATCTGTCTTTTACGTCCTTTTTTATTTTAGAATAAACTTTTGTGCTTTTACTGCAAGAACTACTAACTTAGGCTCAGGGTTGGGCAGCAAAAAAGTACGTGGTTTCTTGCGTTTCTACTTTTCAGCCCGTGCTGGTCTCGATTACTTATTTAGTATTTCAATTAAAAATAACTAAAATACTGTATTTTGTATTTTATATTTCAAATACGTTACTTAAAGATATTTTGTATTTCGTATTTTAATTACTTGCGATACAGTATTTTTTAATTTGTATTTCAATTAAAGCAAAGCTTAGGCTATTTTTGTATTTTGCCCAGCCATGCTCAGGCTCTCTTCCTTACCAACAAAAGCTTTAACAAACATTTGTGACATTTCACGTTTCCCATACCTAGCTCACCACCGTGACTAATCGCTAACCATACCGTGAAATATTTCTTTAACTGTCCCCAAAGTTAAAGCATTTGACCTTTTACCTTCTTCCCCAAAGATCACCTCATAGTTATAAACCTACCAGCAAATGTCAAAATATTAGTATTAAATCAGAGTGGTGTATTTTATTTAGAACTAGATGATGCTAGATTGCTACCCCTGTACCAAATCACATCAAAATCGGTTGAACAGATGGGCCGTGAAAGCGTAGCAGGCAGACACAATTTCGCATTTATAATATTAAGAATGGATATGGATTAGTACGGATAAGTAGGTTTTTATTTCACTTTTATTTAAATGTCGACTACTGCAGGTTCCTTTTAACTAATCAGGCACTGATTAGTAAAATCTACTAAGATAAGCTCGATCTAACCTCGTTTAAATCCATAAAAACCAGCTGATCTAACTTCCCGTCTGCCATCAATGTGACCGGCAGCTGGTCAATTTGAGCTCTAACGGGAATCAAAAACCTTTATCCACGCGGACGAAGTCGCAGGCATCATCTAGTAAAAATAAAACCATGGCGGTTGGACAATTTCTGATATGTATGTACCTACTCGTAACTCAGTTTTAATTTTGATTTATTTTGTACATTTTGTGTTTATAGCTGCCAATATAGATTTTTTCTATTCTATTCTATTTCCATTCTATTCTATAAACTTTGATACAAGTAATACTCAAGGACGTCTAATCCGCCGGGCATTATTAATAATAATCGTTATCGGTTATTTTCTTACTTTTTGTAAGTATGAGTACTAAGCAAAAATAGACTATCTGTAACGTACACAACGCAACAATTCGTGAATAAATAACACAATAACGTTAACAATTCGACACCTCCAACAGTATAATCATAGTTCGCGACACGCATTTATCGGATCAAATTAGTGGTTAGGACAAAAGTGCTAAAAGCGTGGGGCGAGCCCCTCGTATGCAGTAATGATATTAGTACGTAACCTCGCATTATTTCCAATGGGGTGGGCGTAGGACTGCTGGCCTAAGGCCGCAATTACACTTGTTTGTTTTTACGTAAGTAACTTACATAACTAGCTTTGCATACAATACGTAGTGTGTTCGTAAGTTACTCGTTTAATCTACATAAGTGGTCTAAGGATATGCAATCTCAAGCGGGTTTTGATTTTTAGGGCCCGCAATAGTACCTACCTTCAAACTATAAAACAACAAGAGGCCAGGAGTCCAAACACAAGCTGAGTGACTTACCTGTTGGTAGCGTTATGTCACTGCTGTACAAACTTACATTTTATAAAATTATGTACGTAACTCATTTTTAATTTTAATTTATTTTGTGCATCTGTGTTTATTGCTGCCAATAAAGATTTTTCTTTTCTATTCTATTCTATAAAAGTTGGCTAAGTGTTGAGTCAAAGCTATTATACTTCCTTTTTCATGAGATATAATGAGAAAATGTAGATTTAAAATCAAATCAAATAGTTTTTATTCAAATAGACTTTTAGCAAGTGCTTTTGAATAGTCAACTGAATCTATACCTACCACTGGTTCGGAATCCGGGTCCGTTCCTACCGAGAAGAACCAGCAAGAAACTTGGTAGATGGTCTTTTGAAAAAAAATATTCACAATTACATTAATGTGAAGATACATAAGTAACCACAGTCTTAATTATTTTCATTATTTTCATCACTATTTTCATTATTCATATGCAGCATTATTTTCAAACATTCCATCCGAGCGAAGCAAGCATGGTCAGCTAGTCAGGTATAGATGCATAATTACTTTATCATATAGGAATAGTAGGTATGGTGACACATACATAAGCTCTGCATTCAACTCGCGCGCGAAATATATATTATGAGAAAATAATATTGAAGATACTTAAAGCTAAGAATTTCATAAAGTTTGGGTGTCCAAAAGACAATATTCCGGCACTCGAGAAAATAGGCGAAAATTAAAAAGTAATAAAAATACAAATGAGCCGCTTTCAATCATCCCTCTGACAACATCCCTCGGGCGGCGGGCAGGGTGGGGGGTGGAGGGATGTCACATGAGATTAAAAAGTTTGACGAGCTCCCACGGAAATTAGCATTTCACTCCTGAGCTTCATTTACATAGATACATAGACTTCTTGTTATTTTTACGAGAACTACTTAATATATTTCCATTGTAGTCTGGAAACTCTTTAAAAATAAATGCATAATAAAA
Organism: Erebia palarica; assembly: GCA_964035005.1. NCBI lineage: Eukaryota > Metazoa > Arthropoda > Insecta > Lepidoptera > Nymphalidae > Erebia > Erebia palarica. The sequence continues at coordinate 30,374,776 of OZ035990.1, forward strand.
AGTAAGAAGAAGTAAAAGGAAAGCTGACTGTAACGATCTTGGACGAAAGAAATAACGCGCAATCGTCCATTGGCGAATTAAAAAAGACATTTCTTTTACAAATAATGCATTTTTTATACGACTGTCTGAAAAAAGGAGTATATTGTTTTCAGGGTTCATGTATGTATGTATGTGAATTTGTATATTCCACCATAACTTCTATACGCCTAAATCAATTTTGATAAATGAGGTATCGTTAGAAACCCTAGCTTCTTGCGGGTAACATAAGCTACAAAAATTTAAAAAAAAATTATGGGTTGGTCCCTCATTTAAGACTAAAGTTGAAAAAAAATCGAAAATAAGATTAACTATATAGTTTAATGGTTCACCAGAATCATTTGTACCATTTTGTAATTTATTTCAGCAAAGCTAGTATTATTTTATAATAATTGACTGAATTGAAATTCTTTCTCGGTTACTAGAAATTAGAATCAGTTACGGAGGTGAGATGACAGAACGGCGCGTGAAGTAAGAAAATTAATGGCTTGGTTTAAATTATTGGTTTGAAATTGTTCTCGATCAACAAAAAATCGGTTCATATATTATTATTAGGTACTTACAAAATTGCTAAGTATTGTATTTTTTTAAGATTTATTTTTACTTCGATGTTCTACTGAAATCTGAACCCGCTCGCGACTCGCCTAAATAACCGCAGCGCAGCGCCCGCGGGCAGCTGTCACTTAATAATTTAATTGTGCATTTCCCTCCCTTTTTCACGGCTCTTTCGGCGGGAATCTCCGGCGGCCATTACGCCGCAGAGAGTAAAAAATATTCTATGCAAATTGCAATTTCGTACTTTTATTCTGTAATATTAAAATTTTCACGTCCGCTTTGTAATTTTTGCCTGCCGCTTTTAATACTTATCCCAGATATTTTCTAGTGTTTTCAAAAACTTTTTCGAAGGCTTATACCTAAGGCAAACAGGCCAAGTGCGTGTCGAATTATTGCAATTATTGCTGGTGACATTAAGTCACCCAGAGTTTTTTGACAACTTCCCTGGTGCGGTGGCGAGCGCTGTTGTCTCATAAGCCGGAGATCCCGGGTTCGACCCCCGGCGGGGTCAATTTGGGAATTTATGATCTCCGATTTTTCTCTAGTGGTGGTGGGAAGCTTCAGCAATAGCCAATTACCACCTTAAACTGCATCGTCGCATACCTACCACAAGGTGAACTGAAGGACATGGTTAGCTCACAGTGACCTAAAAAGTTTTCTCTGCAAAAGATCTCTTCCTAATTGTCTACGACGTTTGCTACGCCGCTACGGATCTCGTAGACAATGACATATGAAAAGCTTTTGTATCCGAAGTTACAGCTTACGACCAAAACAGTCACTAAGAGATAAATTTACAGAAATCATTACTATGACAGTGCACAACCAATATTTATGTATTTGAAAATTTTAGTATACGTGCATAAACACATTGATAAATTCAAGAAGAAAAGTGATTGTCACAATGTCAATACTAGAAATTAAAATAAACTTGCCTACTTATAGGCTTAGTAAAACAATAAAGAAAATCATAATAATAAAGAAAATCGTGATACATTTATATTATTATGGTAAGACTAAAAATAATTCTTTATAAATTAAACGTATAGGTACCTAACTTTTTGAAATTACCAGTTATAGTAATTAAGTAATAGATGGTGATGATAGATATAGATGGTTGCGCCTGGACCGCGATGGACCTATAGGTATATGACTTTAAAACTAGCTTTTATACCGATTGAGACGGATGTTTTATACCTTATGAAATATAACTGATATACCAATAACGAAAATTTAACTCGTCATCGTCGTCGCCAACCGATAGACGTCCACAGCTGGACATAGTCTCTTTTAAGGACTTCCACACACCGCTATCTTGCAAAAATATTACTATACAAGACATCTGCATGAACAAAAAATTTAAAAATGCAATTCCATACAAACCTTATTCCAATTTTCAACAAGCACGAAAGACGTAAACCACTCGTTTCTAAACCAACGCCAACCTCCAATACACACGTCCTCACGTAAAGCCCCGTGCACACTGACTGAAATCCGCGCTTAATATCCGCCCAGCCGGATAGGCGGGGCCCGGGGTAGGCGGGGCGGAATTGGCAAATCGGATCCTATGCTATACTTCTTTTCTTGTCTAGTCAAGAAGCAGAGTGGTCAACCAAATTAGCGAGAGGCAGTCACTAAGTTATCTGTTATACTCGAGTCATGAAAAGGATTTTATTCGCAGACTAAAATAGCTGAAGCTTCGTAAGATTTTCAATGTATTTCTTAGGTATCCTAAATATTTGTTTTGAACTAGATTTTGCTTCTTGATTCTCTAATCTATTACTTTGTTAGTTTTGGTTTTAATTATATTTATAATGTGCATTGGTAGATCTACTTTGACCAGTTATAAAGAATCAAGATCGTAATTCGACACTTTAGAATATTTGAATTTTACGTTAATGCTAAAATCCACTATACTTAGTTCTGTAGGTTTTTTTATTCTGAGTACATACTACAAGTTATGCCTGCATTCTGACCAGTGACGATGCATATAGGCGGGTAACCTAATATGTAGGGAACAGGGTGGTAAGAGTAGGTATGTGGCTATTATAAAATTATTATCCATCGTCCTAATCGGTTTTTACACATCGTGCCGGAACGCTAAATGGCTTGGCGGTACGTCTTTGCCAGTATTGTGGTAACTAGCAACGGCCGAAGTCTTCCACCAGAGCAGACCAGAGACAATTTTCGAAATTCTAAATTGTATCTAAATTCTAAGTGATGATGCAGTCTAATGGTAGCGGGCTAACTTGTTCGGGGTACGCCAGTTATTAATACCCCCAATAAGTATGTTTCTACCCAGCACCGTGCCGGCACGCTAAACGGCTTGCCTGTACGTCTTTGCCAGTATTGTGGTAACTAGCAACGGCCGAAGTCTTCCACCAGAGCAGACCAGAGACAATTTTGAAAATTCTAAATTGTGTCTCAATTCTGAGTGATGATGCAGTCTAATGGTAGCGGGCTAACTTGTTCGGGGTACGGCAGTTATCAATACCCCTAACTAATATTATAAGTATGTTTCTACACAGCACCGTGCCGGCACGCTAAACGGCTTGCCTGTACGTCTTTGCCAGTATTGTGGTAACTAGCAACGGCCGAAGTCTTCCACCAGAGCAGACCAGAGACAATTTTGAAAATTCTAAATTGTGTCTCAATTCTGAGTGATGATGCAGTCTAATGGTAGCGGGCTAACTTGTTCGGGGTACGGCAGTTATCAATACCCCTAACTAATATTATAAGTATGTTTCTACACAGCACCGTGCCGGCACGCTAAACGGCTTGCCTGTACGTCCTTGCCAGTATTGTGGTAACTAGCAACGGCCGAAGTCTTCCACCAGAGCAGACCAGAGACAATTTTCGAAATTCTAAATTGTGTCTAAATTCTAAGTGATGATGCAGTCTAATGGTAGCGGGCTAACTTGTTCGGGGTACGTCAGTTATCAATACCCCTAACTAATATTATAAGTATGTTTCTATACAGCACCGTGCCGGCACGCTAAACGGCTTGCCTGTACGTCTTTGCCAGTATTGTGGTAACTAGCAACGGCCGAAGTCTTCCACCAGAGCAGACCAGAGACAATTTTCGAAATTCTAAATTGTGTCTAAATTCTAAGTGATGATGCAGTCTAATGGTAGCGGGCTAACTTGTTCGGGGTACGCCAGTTATTAATACCCCTATAATAAGTATGTTTCTACCCAGCACCGTGCCGGCACGCTACACGGCTTGCCTGTACGTCTTTGCCGGTATTGTGGTAACTAGCAACAGCCGAAGTCTTCCACCAAAGCAGACCAGAGACAATTTTCGAAATTCTAAATTGTGTCTAAATTCTAAGGGATGATGCAGTCTAATGGTAGCGGGCTAACTTGTTCGGGGTACGGCAGTTATCAATACCCCTAACTAATATTATAAGTATGTTTCTACACAGCACCGTGCCGGCACGCTAAACGGCTTGCCTGTACGTCTTTGCCAGTATTGTGGTAACTAGCAACGGCCGAAGTCTTCCACCAGAGCAGACCAGAGACAATTTTGAAAATTCTAAATCCCCTAATTGCCCTTGCTTTTCACTCTGACGGACAGCCTCAATATTGTACTCCTCCCTCACCACCTTCCGGGAGTGTACAATACCGAAGCCGACAACCTCTCGCGCAATCGCTCAGTCTCGGAGTAGCACCTACTAGCAGGAGCAACTGTAAACATTTTCAATCTATGGGGAACACCACACATAGATCTAAGTAATCACTAGACAAGAGTCATTCGCCAAGCAGTCTACTAGTGGCGGGCTACTTGTTAGGGGTAGGTAACGGCATCGTACCAGAACGCTACATCGCTTGGCGGTACGACTTGTGGTAGGGTGGTAACTAGCCACGGCCGAAGCCACCAGGCCAGGCCAGAGTTTATTTTCTACCAATTCAGACTAAGAAACGTTGCGGGGTGCCAGCTTGGAGATACCCACCAAGGTGCCAGTAGAAGTACAAGTAGTGGTACTATAATGTAGTAGAAGAGTGCTATCCATTACTTCAAAACTATATTGTTATGTACTTCTATTTGCTTCATGCGATTACGGTAGGCTGGTTATGGTTTTGCCTGGTGGGAGGCTTCGGCCGTGACTAGTTACCGCCCTACCGGCAAAGACGTGCCGCCAAGCGATTTAGCGTTCCGGTACGATGCCGTGTAGAAACCGATTAGGGGTAATAATAACTACCATGCCTCTAACAGGTTAGCCCGCTACCATCTTGGACTGCATCATCACTTACCGTCAGGTGAGATCGCAGTCACGGGCTAACCTAAAGTGGATATTTTTAAAAAAAGGCTATGGTCTATGTAGGTATCAACATTTTACAAAAAGCGCCTGCGTGAAATAATACAGCAATCAACAAACCTTGATTTTTTAAAATTGTTGTTTCGGTAAAGAACTCAATGAAACTCATACATCTCATATGTAGTTTATTGTAGCTTATGTTCTTAATAATCTATACCTTTCATACTAATATTATAAATAGGAAAGTGTGTTTGTTTGTTGGTTTGTCCTTCAATCACGCCGCAACAGAGCAACGGATCAACGTGATTCTTTGCATAGGTACAGTAAAGGATCTGGAAAGTGACGTAGGCTCTTCTTAAGGATAGGAGTTTCCGTGGGAATTACTTAATAAAACTTTTTCCACTCGGACGAAGTCGCGGACATCAGCTAGTATAGTTATTACAAAAAGGAATGGTGTCTGGCTGACTGATCTATCAACGCACTCTCTCTCCGGTTGTGTCGGATTTCCCGTCTCCTGACCCATCGGGCTATGAGAGTTTATAGAAACAAAGAGTTCACCTGTGTTTGCGGCTTGCGCACACACTACCTATTGTGCACTATAATAATTATCTCCCGCACAGTTGGCTAGTTGGGAGGACATTATATAGCACATATTATATTTTTATGATTAAAATAATTTATTTATTAGGATTCCTCAACGTAGGTACATGGCATAAGCATGGAAGTAGTGTTGATACGTATAAGCAACGTCCATGGCACACTAGAAAGGATTTTGAAAAAATCCAACTGAATCCCATGAACGTGTCATGCTGAAAAATCTTTTATAACGAATTCGGGGATCAGCTAGTTAAAAATAATAATAAATCGTGATATATGTAGTGAGTACCTACTAGAAAAATTAATAAAAAAAAATATTGTAACCAGTCAGATCGAAATCAAGTCAAATACAAGCGCCATCTATTGTCATTGAATAGTTCATAGAATAGCAAAGCGCCCATTTTGACCCGTCATCTGACATGCCACAGCCACCCACAGCCCTACTTGCCATGTCCTAAATTAGAACTCGCCCAATCAATATCGAGATAGTTCGTCATAAAGCGAAGGCTAGAACAGAGGGCGACACTCCCAAGACATTTTGTAACTTTATTATGCATTTTTCTAAATGAAGTCTTTATAAATTTTCAACATATATTTAACTGAAAATTTAATTAATTTTAATAGTATATTAAGTTATTTTGTTATATAATTTGAAGCATTTTTATTTATGATTATCAAAAGTAAGTATGTTGACTTGCTATTTCACCAAAACGACGCGGTCGGCTCCAACTCGCAGCGACCGAGACAGCGATAATAATACCGCCATCTTGCGTACGCAGTGTTAACTTGAAGTGAATTTGGTGAAGTAATTTTGTGATGTCGGCACGATTGCCGTGGAAAATATAATACCTATTCGTTTTACAATCGGTAAGTTTAGGAAATAAACACAATTGGCGCAAAATTCAAGTTAATCAAAGTGAATATATAATTTTTCAAAATATGTTGTGACGTGCTTGCATACTTTCTTAGTTCATAAAACTCTCTTGGAATAAATATCGATTACCCAGTTAATTCAACAAAAAACAAAAAAAACTTGTTGATCTTATTGGTAAATATTATGTTTTTTTTACTTCCAGTGTATTTCGTTGAATCTTATGTGCTAAAACAAAGTGCATCATGTCAGACGCGAGGCAAGTGAAAGTGGACAACTGGGGAATTTACTTCCTGCAGAGACTGAAACATTTCTTCAATCGCACCGACTACTGTGACCTGACGCTGCAGTTCCAGGACAATGCGCAACTTAAGGTGCATAGGCTGGTCCTCAGCGCCTGCACGGAGTACTTCGAGCTTCTGGAGCGTACGTGCGAGATGTACGAGGACTGTTTGGTTATGCCGGACGACCTGCAGGCAGACGTCGTGGTCCCTATCATCAACTTCATGTATACTGGACAGTTGGAATTCAAGATAGAGTTATTGGAGAAATTGTATCAGACATCTCTGGTTATGAATCTACCCATACTAACTAAACTTCTTGAAGCACATCGTACAATTAAAAAACCACCACCTGCAAAGCCAGCCTTCTCCTCTTCTGCTAACTATTATGGGAAAAGATATACAAAGCCGACTAAATCGGCACCCGTAGCCAGCAGTAGCGGCAACAAACGTTCATTTTCTAGTGCATTTGATGACACAGAGTCACATCTTGATGTACATAAAATAAAAAAGCCAAGTCCAAACCCAGCCTCAGAAATCTTTAGCAAAGCGGAGTGCATTGTTAAAAATGGTAAATCATCATCCTTCCAATTTCCTGTATTTTCACAAAAAAATAAACGTTTGTCAAAAGAACCTCGTCCGACTCGGTATGAGCTGCCCGAGGAGTTGGATGAAGAAAATCTTTTTGACAACTCCTTTACGAATATATCATATGGTTCCAAACCCTTGATGGTTCATCCAGAAACAGCAACTAAACAATATGCACCTAAGAGAATTAACTTATTTGAAGAAGGTTCCAGTTCTAGCCGATTTATGAGTGGCCCTGCCAATGATATTGTAGAATGCAGAAAAATCTCTTCTAATGAAAGCATATTTTTTGATCCTTTAGGGGACAATACACAGGATGAGATTTCTATCCAATCATCTTCACATATTGATACAAAAGACAACAGTCTTCTATTTGATCAAATATTAGAAAACAAGCCTTCAAAAATAACTATAGAAACTAAAAATAGTGCACAGGCTCAGAATTTAGATCATGCAAAAATAATCAGTGAAGTGCTCAAAAAGTATCCACATCTAGTTAAGAGCAACAAAAACATTAAATTAAAAATTTTAAATACTACTAAAACTAATAAAAAGGCTAACCCAACAACTGAAGAAAAGCCAAAACCAAAACGTGAAACTCCTGACTTCACTTATGAGTCTGATGTTATTAATTCAAAAGAAGCTGCTAAACTTATTGCCCTGGGAGCAGAGAATATAGTAGGACCATGGATTTGTCTCATTTGTGGTACACCAGGGAAAGCTTTGCATTTTACATCTTATTATAATTTCCGCAAACACCTAGTAGAAGTTCACAATGAAAAGCCAGTGCCAAGTATTTGTGAATATTGTGGGGTAAAGTCTCAGAAAAGAAACTACATTGTTCATCATAAACTAACAAAACACGGAGTGCCAGCACCTCCAGCATACAATTTTCCAAAATGTAATCATTGCAGTTACATAGCTCTTAATGAAGCTCTTTTAGTAAAACATAAAACAAGTCATTCTATAGACAAGGCCTTTAAATATACTTTACCTGCAACTCAAATGTCATGCATTGCACAGAAAATTGGTAAAAAATATCCTACTCCAACAATTGACAAAATAAATAAACTGCAATGTGTTTATTGCATGAGAATCTTCCAACGTGAGCACAACCTTTATGCTCATTTAAAGATTAATCACAAGGAAGCAGCAAGGAATGATGGCTTAATAGATGATTCAGATGAGGAACAAGAAGAGGAAAAGTTTTCAAATATAAAAATTAACAGTATTGAACCATCTGATAATATGATTAAATTAGAAGTTCCTGTCACTTTTGAAAACTCTTATGAAGATGTAAATGAGCAATATCAAATTGAGCAAAAACCAGATGGAAGTATTTGCGTATCAGCTAGAAAACCTCGTGTATTGTTACCCTCTCCTAAAAACAAAATATTAAATCTTGGCTTCAGCTCTCCACAGCAAGATATACCTTCAGTGGCACATTCTGAAAAAACAGATCCCATGCAAAATACTTCCTTTAAAAGGAATGAATTTTCACAAAATAAATATTCTCATGCAAGACCTACTCCTTCTAGCCAAGACTCTGTTATAATTGATAATAATGAATACATTTTACATGATAACCAACTGATTCCTAAGAAAGAAAAGATGGGAGCAGAATATGTATTATCTCATGCTCCAAATGAGGCTGAATCTATTTTACCTATTACATCTGTGGAGTATCATAACACCCACAGCTCAAGCCCTGAACGTAAAATGCTAGTTAAAAAATCAACACATATTAACGAACCCTACCAAATAGTTGTTTCAAGTGAAGAAGAATACAAAGCTCTTATAAATACTAGTCAATCTGTTCTATATGATGAGGGAGAAACAAATAAAACACTTTCTGATCTAGGAGAACCTGATAATTCATCCTTAGGGACAGGACCAATAGATTTAGACAACACTCAATCTAATGACATGATGATAATCCCAGATTATCATATGAATGTTCCTGAAACAGTTTCTGCAGATAATTCAAACATTGTGGTAGTTTACAGCCACCCTGTTGATGAGCCAAATAAACAGTACTCTCTTATAACAACACAAGGTCATTTTGTTCAGTCTTCAGCTATACTAACACAAAACTATGAGACAGTGACTACCTGTACTCCAGTATTGAATACGCATAATGCTGGGGAGACTTGGCAGGACAATATCCATCCAAGTATGGATAAGCTTCCAATACATACCTCGGTGGAATTGCAAACAATGACTGTTGGTGAATCAATAACAATCTCTCAAATGGAAAACCTCCAAAGTAACAGTTTAAATGAAATGGCTGAAGTTCAATTAACAACTGCTGAACCAGTAACAATAGAATTAGCGCAAACTGAAACATGTACCAACACTTTGGATGAATCTAATATAATAACTACAATTAGTCGGCCAAGTGGAAATGCATTAATTTGTCAACAAAATACTGAGATTACTCTTGCAGATGCAACTGTTCTTAGCAATTTGCATCAAGGACAGGTTCAAGCTCTACCTAATGCAAATAATGATCAAATCGCTTCTATTACTTCATTTGAAGCAAATTCTATCAACACAACTGAAGAACAAATCACAACTGTTGATGAAGTTCCTTCAAACTCGCATGAATTGGAGCCAGCAGTTGTTGAAGAAATATTACATCAAAACGAGGATCCAACCACTCAAAATGTCACAGATAATGTGGCAGAAAGTAATCTAACAACTGATGTAATCATTGAGGAATCAAATTCTCTAGTTGGTAATACCCCTGTCTTGTCAGGCAATACTGTTGATGAAACAAACCTAATTGCCAATGACTCTATAGTTGACACAGTCAATGAAGAGGGAGAGAAATTTCAAGACTCTGGTCTAGAAGCTCGCATAGAAGAGGAAGAAACAATAGAAAATATTGCTAAAGATATTAACGAAAGTAGAGTTGAACAGGAACAATGTATAATAACTGAACAAAAGACAGAGGAAGAACCATTTACTGAAATAGCGAAAGAACACATAGAAAATTTAACTTCTGAATGGTCAGAAGAGGAAAGTGAAATAACAATAGCAGTGCAAAGCAATGTATCAACAGCTACTAAAGATGAACAAAATCATGAGATCACAGCTTCAGAATCCATCAATCCAGAGGCTGAAGAATCCATTGAAAATATTCAAAAAGAAGTGAACAAACAAGCACCTCATAGAATAACTGCAGCAGAAGATAACATTCCTTCCCTGTGTGATTCATCTGGTAACTCACAAACTGATACAAAGGAGAGTGAAAACGTAGCAGCTAATTCACATGAGAAAATCTCATCATTGCTTAATGATTGGGATGATAATGATTCTCAGGAAGAAGGTATACCTGTAATTAATGACAATGACAAGAATGTGTCTGCAAACACTGAAACTGAAAACATAACTACAGTTGGTAACAGTGGTATAAATACAGACAATAACAATGCAACAGTTGATAATAGGGGTGCTACCATTGACAAAGGTAAAATAAACAAAAATTATAATATTAAGAGTTTAGTTAGTGATTGGGATGAGGATGACGAAGAGGAAAATGGCGATTGAACTTAAAATGTAGAGTAATTTGTTTACAAATCTTTATACATATAAGTTTTAAATAATAAAGTTAGTAAAATAATAAATATTTAAATAAGAATCTGTTAGTTATATTAATGTTAAAAATGTATTAGAAAACCTTTACAATCATAATAAAAAGGATTACAGTTTTTTTTTTTCATTTAACAACTTGAATTTAGAGGGACTGTATATTGACTGTGTTTAATTCAATATAATGTCTTATTTGGTATTAGTATACATAGGTATATTTATTTATGGATTGTATAAACTTTTAAGCATCCTGCAAACAAATCAGTCATTTAGTTTTTTGAAAATATTAAGAATTTTAATTATTATTTTTTAGGTATTTTAATTTAAAAATTAAGCTTTCAATTTGCAATAAAATACCTTTTTTACGATTTTAAGCATTTTTTGTGTAAAATTTACCATCCAAATACCAACTTTGGCCAACATTGCTTAACTAGCACAATCAACAGAAATGAGCTATAACATTGAAACTTTGTAAAACTTTGTAAATAATACAATTTTCTATTAAAAATAATGTTTATTGTGAATAAATTGTAATCTAGAAAATACAAGAATGCAATTTAACTCTCAAGCAAGCATCTACTTAAAAGTTCTGATTTAAATAAATGGTATTCTTTGCAGGCTTCTTGAATTTAGCGGAATTTTATCAAAATCAGTTCACTTTTATAAACTAGTGTAGTAGTGTAAGTACAAGAGTGAAAGTATTTAAAAGTACTCACCTAATTCAAAAAGGTAATAGAAAATATATTATTATAATTATGTCTCTATCCATAATTTAACTAATGAAAACCAAGATGATTATGGAATAAAACTACATTTTTTAAAGAACAGTATTATTTTCTCCAAGGCTTTCTTATCACAGTTTCAAAAAAAAGCAAACAAGATAGACTAAATAATAAATTAAATAAGATGACAAGATGTAGGGATAATTTTCTGTAATAAAATATCTTTTTATATACAAGAACATTCTATTAGATCATTTAGAAATCTAAAATAGGTAGTGATAGTAGTTGTTAAAATATAACATGTGCAGTGTGCATGTAAGTATAGAATAAAGTGTTAGGAAACGCCACTCCTTCTTTATAAATGGGCTCATCTCTTACTGAAATTACATCAATAAGCAAGTACTATTATTATCCATACTAATAGTATAAATGCAAAAGTGTGTCTGTCGGTCTACTTCACTTTCACAGCCCATCTTCTCAACCGATTTGATGAAATTTGGGATAGATATAGGTTGCATCATTTTATTAAGGAAAATTAGGGAGTTTGCATGAGAATTTAAAAACTTTAATCCACGTGTATGAAGAACCAGGCATCATCTATTAACAAATAAATGATGCTAGTTTGGTTGTTTAAGAGTAAGTACCCTACTTAAATGACAGGACTAAAAAGAAGGATATTCTTTTCACAGTGGTCCCTGCAGAAAAGAATAGCTTTACTTTTAGACCTGCCAGTATGCTTTTGTTACTGGGCCAATTGAAAGCATATTTTAAGGAATCAATACTTACAATTATTTGAAACTCAAAATAATTAAAACTTCAATCATCAAAACACAAAGTAATTAAGCACAGAGATGGAATTTAATATGATATATCTCATATTCAACTACACCATGAGAATAATATTATTTAAAAATTTTCTACCCCAGCCTCTGAGTTTTACCTATTCCTTACACAAATGCCAACAGCCACAAAATGACATCGCCACTAACTTCACTCACAAAATATATACCTAATGTTGGTAACAGAATGTAGTTGTGACTGAAGATTATCAAAGGTGCAAAACTGTAGTCGTAAGCTTTTGAATAAGGTTAACATCATCACAGAATACACTCATTAGCTCAAAATATGTTGCAATCATAAACCTCGGACACTTTTAAGCCTCTCATTATGTCAGTTTTTTACATTCAATTTATGCAAGATACTTTCACAATACAACAGTTAAAATTCTTTGCTGTACTTATAGCCTAAAATGGTCATTGAATGGTGGCTGAATGATTCATTTCTAGTATAGAACAGAATTTTTATATACTTGTGAAACATTCAATACTTTATACTAATAATGCTGATATTTAACAAACTAATAGATTTCCAAACACAGTACCAAGTCTTCCATATGAAAATGTTTAATTTCATCCTAAAATTTAGCACTATTGTGTTCATAAAATCTTTTGTATGACCTTATAAGGCTTTTTAGTGCTAATTGTATGTTGTAACATTTCTATAAAACTTTTTTTATATAATATACAAATTAAATTACAATATTTACATACAACTTCAAATTGTAAGCACTATTCTATTGCCTAGTCGTTAGATATGGAAACCAAGACGTATTTGACCATATAGGCAAGGAATACAAAGCCAACAAGCACAAATAGGTTTGTCATAATATAGTACATGTTGGACTGCTGTTCAGTTATCACTTCACTGTCGCCCATGTTGCTGGTGCTGTCGAGTTGCAGGATGGCTTCCTGCCGCTCCTTTAGTAGCTGTTCTATCTCCTCCACATACTCCGGGAATAGTTCACAGAACATTTTGTTTTTGAGATTGATTTCAAGAGATTCGGCTGCCAGGCAACGCTTCTGGTTGTCCGACGTCTCGATGGAACCTAGCGTAGGCGTCTTCTCCAGCATGAAGCTGAGCAAGCCCGTCAGGATAGTGGAGATAGACCAGGCGGGGTTCCACGTATCCGGGTGGAAGTCGGTAATACTAAGGCACAGCTTGGTGTTCGTCTTGAACCGCCCATTTGGAGTAATCATGTAAATAGACGGCGGCTTGAATGGGAATTCCCTTGGAAATATAATTTTGCCGTGATAGTATCCGCCTTCGTACGGACTTTTCTCCGGTCCTTTCACGACGTAATGCCATTCTAGAATGTTCGATGGAACGGGCTCTGCAGTCACGTACGGTACAGGATCATTCTTCAGCCTGAGATAGTCCTGTTTCAGTCGACTTGTGGCTCCTGTAACCTTAGTTTTTGCCATTGTTTGCAAAGTGTCCTAACATGTAAAGTAAATAAAGACTCCTACAGAACACTTTTGAGTCCCCAATGCTTTTATAGCAATACAATCTTAGCGTTCATGATACGCAAAAGGTCCCGTGCGAATTTATTTCGCTATTTTTATAATTTATTTTCGCCACAAAATACAAATCGAAATTTTAAAGAGTACGTCCACAGAATAATACGTCCATACGTCATTACAGACCAGAGACAAGTAACCACAGAGTACATATATATAATATAGGGGTACAAGTAACTATATTCAATGTACATATCAAAGCAATGTGCTCTGTGCACGTAATAAAAAGCTACAAACCACAAACTTAGAGCCCTAAAGGCTTATTTACTATTATGGAGGGTCTCCTTAATTACGTGTACGCATTCAAACTATGGAGGGTAGAGGTCAGGAATAACATCTCTGTTTATAAAGTGACCGTCGAAATGCACCATATTGGGAGCGCCACATTCGCATCAAGGTAAATTTAAAAGGAAGCGCCAAATAATAATAGAGTAGGTTTGAGAAATAAACCAGAAAAGAAAACATTCATCATTATTTTGTACAACTTATTTTCAATAATTAACTATATTATATTCTATGGGTCGTGCACTGGTGTGGGATGCAACCTGCGTTGATACGTTGGCAGCGTCCCATCTATCAGGCTCGTGCCTAAAGGCGGGTGCTGCTGCCGAATCTGCTCAGTTGCTTAAGCGTCGCAAATAGTCAGCCATTACTAAGGACTACGTTTTTGCGGCGCTTGCTTTTGAGACTCTGGGCCCATGGTCATCGGACACGAAGAATTTTATAAATGTTGTGTCCCAAAAACTGATCCACGCCTCTGGTGACCAAAGAGCTGGCACTTATTTAGCCCAACGGCTTAGCCTTGCCAATCAACGAGGTAATAGCGCCAGTGTTTTGGGCACCATGCCCATTAACTGTTGAATAAAAACTTCTTTGACATAATGTTGTAGATCAAAAACTTTAGAAAAATAATGTAACCGTAACGTTGTTGTTATAAAATGGTGTAAAAATTATGTGTACTTATAAAAATACATTCATGCATAAAATATAGATTAAGTTTCAATAAAATTAATAATCCACTGTAGACAACCACTCTGTTCAAGATTAACGATCACTTGGATGGCGTGTATTTTTTGTAAATATAATTAGTTTTTAATTTAGATTTTAATTTATTTCTAACTTTTAATTCTAATATATATGTATATTTCTATATACATATATTAAATAAAAAGGCAACTATTTTAGTCGACAGTAATATTAAATTTTTAACTCGGCATACTTCACTTCAATCTACAATTGCTACATTCATACCATACCATTTGCTACACCAGCGCCACCGTGGAAGGTTTTTGAACGGTTATTTATAGCAACCACTGGACACTTATTCAACTTTTCTCCCATATGAGATGTCTTTCCTCGATCTTTACCCTCCATAATTCAAACAAAAGACAGAGAATTTAATCTATGATGCGGATAATCCTCAATTTAAGGGATAATCCAGGATAATCAGAGACAAGGAACAACTTTGAAGAACAATGATTGCTTTAACTAAGGATTGAAAAAGGGATTGGACAAGAAACAGAGCTTTGTAAATATTTTAAAATTAACAAACTTAAATTGTAATTTGTACATCCCTTTTATTATTTTTATTTTTAATTGTGTTTGTCTCTTTATGGTAAGTCTATTGTTATGTAGAGTAGTTTACTAACAAATATATAAATATGCCTTCTATTACATATTTTTAGTAGTTTTGGCACTCTTTAACCGGGCCGATCTCCTTCGTGCCTCCCTCAAGTTACTCGACCCTGGCGAAGTGCATTGTGCTGGCTTGGCACTACTCAAAGCCATTAACCAAGAGAAGAAGAAGAAACCATGGAAAAAACAGAGCAAGAAACAATTTGTCTATGTCAAATATTAATCTTAGTTGATGCGTGTCAAACTTTACATTGAAAATCTCATAGATGCAGGAATAAATCATGGAGGTAGGATATTAGAACCATCATAATTTAAAAATGTTGAAAATAATAAAATAATTCTTGAGATCAGATTTCAATCATTCATTTTCATTTTCAAGCTTTATTTTTCAACTACACACTTGGCAGATAGCGACACCTGAAGCCCGTTACTCAAAGCCCGAACTGCAGCGCAGAACCGATAAGTTCACCATGCATCAGGATTCAGGACCGCAGAGTCGTGCCACCCAAGATGCCCCACTCCACACGCAGCAAGCAGGGCCAGATTTGATCTGAGGCCAGATTAATAAATACATGCAATGATCGAGGTATCAGTCGGGTCGACTGTTGATTAAAATCGTCTGTGGGCCGATTTGATTGCCGTAAGCCGTAGCAGCATTTTAAATGTTTATTTTTAACTAGCTAATGCCCGCGACTTCGTCCGCGTGGAATAGGTTTTTAAATTTCCACAAGAACTCCTTAATTTTCCGGGATGGGATCACTCCCCAGGTTTTTACACGAGTATATTACTCGTGTAAAAAACGTCGATCCGTTTCTCTGTTGCGGCGTGATTGAAGGACAAACCAACACTCGCGTTTATAATATTAGTATGATTCGTTTGTATCTGTCACCGTAAGATTGTAAAAACCGTTAGATTATAATCTAACTCGCGAAATTCTAAACTGTCGAAAGATTAGAATTTAACGCATTATTTTCCGGTAGATTGTAATCTGATAGGTATTTAAACCCGATAAAACCTAAGGGCTGCGGCCGGGCACTACTTGATTTTTTATGTCGAACCCTAACCTAACCTACAAGAAAGAGACAAGAAAACGTAAATAAAATTAATATTTCAAAAATTGACACTCACAACATTGAACAGTTTACAATCTTTCGACAGTTTAGAATTTCGCGAGTTAGATTATAATCTAACAGTTTTTACAATCTTACGGTGACATATCCAAATCGAAAAACTTTCGAATAATATGTATTCGAATGAATTATAATAATTCGTCGAAACATAAAAGATACCGCAGATAAATTATCAACCAAGTTTGGTTGAATGCATTTATTCCATTGAGGGCTGCAGAAATAAATTATGAGTGGTCTAATATAATAATTTACCAATCAGCATCAGTCGTTTAGACCGTAGAGCAAGGGTACGTCCTGAGTACTGACGTTAAATTACCTTTGGTACTCCCTGAACGAGTCGTTAGAAATGCTTATGTTCGGAAGACGTATCCTAACTTTATGTTCAGAACATTAGGGTTAGATCAACTCAGGATAGTTAATTCATACCAATTCAAGATAGTTATAAACCGCAATAATTTTATCCACCATAATTAAAATATAAAAAAACTTTGCTCATCTAAATTAATTTATTTTATTAAAATATACAACTTTACAAAATACATAACTTTATAAAAAAATAGAGCATTTTTGCAGATCCTAACTAATAAGTAATCCGTGGTTTTACATTTCGTTACCGTCAAAACCCTAATGATTATTTTCAGAAGTAGTAATGGAGTCAGTAACAGTACTGTCAGAAGCAGAAGTATCAGTAATAGTAGTGCATCAGTTGCCGCATGTGTATGAGTATGCTCATGATCTCGTGATTGAGCAGTTTCAGCGTATCCTCGTCCAGTCCCGCTGGATCAACTGTCTCACTGCGATATCAACTCGCTCTGCGTAAGTAACTGTCAGTAGCAGTGGTGTCAGTAGCATTCACTGTCCAACCGTTTATTTTACTTTTGGAAGCTCGATTTAAAGATGATTCGATTTTTGATAACAATCGAATTTCTTTATGAAGAAGTTTTAATCGATTTGACACATTGATATTTACGTTTGCCCGACATTTTCGATTTTTTTATACACATACCCAAGCGTTTAAATGGCTCACTATAGTAATGCAGCATTTTTTAATCGATGGTTTCCTGTCAATAATTATGACACTTCATATGCGTGCCTATGTCAAAAGAAAAATTTTCTTCTTATTTTGTTTAATAAAAGCCATTAAACGAAATAAAAATAAAATAAATGGTTGGACAGATATTAGTGTGTCAGTTGCCGCAGTGTATGAGCATGCTCCTGATCTCGTGGTTGAGCTGTTTGAGCGTATCCTCGTCCGGACAGTCCTGCTGGACCAACTGGTCTCGTTGCGATATCAACTAGCTCAGCATATAGTTTGTATAGGCTTTTTGTGATTTATTGTCAGTATTAGTACCTAGTGTCATTAGCAGTAACTGTCAGTAGCAGTGGTGTCAGTAGCAATGTGTCAGTTGCCGCAGTGTATGAGCATGCTCCTGATCTCGTGGTTGAGCTGTTTGAGCGTATCCTCGTCCGGACAGTCCTGCTGGACCAACTGGTCTCGTTGCGATATCAACTCGCTCAACTTATCATTTGTTGGCTTTTTGGGCATCCTGCAATCATTAAACAGATTTAAAGCTTCGTAAATAGAGTTTACAATACATTTGCTCGTAGAATTGTAATAATATGGTTATAGTAATATGTAGTACATTGTTATAATGGTTATAATAATTAATGTAATAATAATAATAATAATTCTTAGTATGTAATAGTGATATTTTTATGATGTGAAATTAAATAAATAAACTAAAAAATCAGTGATTTCGCGGCAAAAAAGAAGTATATTTCACTTTCCATCCTTGGGCGATTAATATTACCGCACAGTTTTTATTAGCCTACAAAGGAGTGCGGCGCTATTCCTTTTCGCAATAGTGCGGTAGTATAATGGCCGCCATACAAAACATCAGCAGTTTCGATATCGCCAATTTTTACTCACGAATGTAATGTAAACGTATGATACAATATGTTTTACTTGACAATAGGGATGATGCCTATATCAAAAATAAATTATTTCTTACTGATTATTAAATAGAGGGTCTTCAAAAAGACCTAAAATTCACACCCTTAATTACCATTTTATAATACTGTAATAGGTTGATGGAGATAAATAAGAACTTATGCACAGTGAATTAATATAATTGGAATGTAAACACAAAATTACAAAATAAACTTAAAATGAAAAAAACGGGTTACACGAAAAACTATAGGTACAAGGACTAAGAAAGCGCGCGTATATCGTCGCTAGGTGGCTAGCAGCGGACTGTCGGCGCGGGGCGCGTGCGCCACGCATTGGGAGAGCGGGTAGCAGGGTGAGACGCGCGCGGGGAATCGTTCGACCGTTGCCATGGAAACGGTTGACGAGGACGTGCAGTTTAAGATGCCTACTATACACTCCCCCTTTTGACCTGTTATTGTGCCCTCACAACAGGTTAAACAATAAAGGTTAGGCAGACAAAGTGCACGTTGTCTTTTAGGAAGAACTGGTTCAGGCCGATCGCAATCACGATCTGCTAATACCTCAAACCAATCAGACGGCTCAGGTGTTTGCAATAAGCCATCGAACTTCTGATTAGAAGGCTTATAACGTTGACACTCTGTGCAAGTCTGGAGGGAAACTTCTTTCTTACCTTCCAAGCCTAGATTTATTTTAGCCACTCCCGGATCAGCTAACTCTGACTCTCGTACGGGGTCTGCATTCCAACGAGGCGTCTCTACAGTAACCGTACAGACATCGCAAGCCTCCCGCGTCTGTTCGTCACCGAGCGGCCGACTGAGCGTATCAGAAAGTACGTTGAACTTACCGGGCGTATACTCCACTTGAAGATCGAATGGCTTCAGCTTCATTGCCCAGCGAACCAGTCTACGTGTAGGTGACTTAAGAGCAAGAAGCCACTTTAAAGGCTGGTGATCACTACGAACGCGTACCAAGTGTCCATTAATGCAGCCACGAAACTTCTCGCAGGCCCACACCACTGCAAGGGCCTTTCTCTCTGTGGTCGAGTAATTTCGTTCAGCTGCTGTGAGAAGACGACTGGCATATGCTATGGGTCGCTCTTCGTGAGCTGACTCCCCCTGGAGCAAAGCAGCGCCGAGCGCATAGCTGCTGGCATCAGTCCTCAATACAAAGGGACGGCTGTAATCTGGTTGGATAAAGATTGGAGTACAGGTAAGTAACCGCTTAAGTTCTTTAAAAGCTTGGTCTTGGGCTTCTCCCCACATCCATGCTTGGTTTTTTCTAGTAAGCATCGTTAAGGGTTGTGCGATTTTCGCGAAACCTGGAACGAACTTACGAAACCGCGAACAAGTCTGTAAGAAGCCCTTAATATGCTTCACAGTTGTTGGTGGTTTAATGTTTTGTATGACACGTACCTTAACCGGATCAGGCGAAATACCTTCTTTGAAGACACCCTGATACTGGTCAACCGGGCATGCGAGTTCATTACGCTCAGCAGGTGACAGCTTAGTACCTTCGTCCACTCTAAGCACATTCGCGGAAGCGCACTCCACGAAATTGCGAGAGGACTCACACCGAAGCGGATAAACAGCGTGAGGACGATCGGCCGTGAACCAGCTGTTCGAATCTATGTTAAAAACTAGTCGTGCCTTACGTATGAAATCAATGCCAAGAAGTGTATCACTGGTACGTGAATGAGGAAAAATTACAAAAGTAATAGGTACCACTAGGTCACTCTGGGCTAACTTAACCTGTACGTCCGCGAGTTTGACCTCAAGGGTACGCTCGACCCCATCCGCGAGTCTTACTGTCATTTCACTATTTCGGCAAGGGTGACGTTTATTTTGCAACCAATTGTAAAGCCTAAAGCCAGCAATACTACGCTTTGCGGCGGTGTCAATTAAACCGGTATCACGGCAACCCAAAATTACGATGTCAAGAATAGGACGATCCCCGGTACCCGTTACCCGTTCACCCGAGGCCGAAATGGTAGATGCAACTACCGAGTCCAACTGCGAACCCTGAGTTACACTACAATCATTACAAGTGGCATTGCCTCTGAGAGACAAACATTCGTAGGTACAAAAGGTATTGTTATTCTTTGACAAAATTGATCTATGACACGCAGTAGGTAAAGTATCCTTAGGTCTACGCACACTACGCGGTTGATCACTCTTACGATTATTATGTTTATTACGATTATTATCGATATCATTATCACTATAAATATCGCACGAACTAAACGAGTTGCACTTCTCACAGTCTGCACGGATAAAACCATGTGATTTGCACCGGTAACAAGACAGCGGAGAATTATTATTAGAAACCGATTCACTCTTTTGTTTCAATCGAACGCAAGTTTGAAGTTCGTGTCCACCACGTTTACAATATACACAGAAACTTTTACCTTTCGTGCTAGTAGTTACGTTTACCGCACGCGAGTCCGTATTCGTTGCCGGCGTCGAAGAAGACGCGCTGCCGTTGAGACGTTTCGTCGACGCTGGCCCATCGCGCGTAGGTACGCACGGGGCGGTCGATGACACTTGCTCGACGCGGCGAGCGACGACGTCCGCGCTCGCGCCGTTTCGCGCCAAGCCGATGACGTTGGACGTAGGTACAATTCCGTCGTGAGGCCGAACTTCGGACAAAGACTCCTCAATTGCTCTGGTTTTCTCATATAACTCGTCTAAGGTGGACACTTTATTTCTCGTTAGACGATCTCGAATGTTTTTTCTTA
Source organism: Erebia palarica (assembly GCA_964035005.1). NCBI lineage: Eukaryota > Metazoa > Arthropoda > Insecta > Lepidoptera > Nymphalidae > Erebia > Erebia palarica. The sequence continues at coordinate 30,396,083 of OZ035990.1, forward strand.
ACAAGCCGTAGATCATGTCTATTTGCATCTCTTCTTCAACTTTATATGGCAATCTAGCGATATGGGCGCGAAGACGGGCGATGAAAATTTCCGCGCGTTCCTCACTTTGGTCAGCCGCGAAAATATCTCGGAATATTTTATGCGGCGGACGAGGTACACCGTACATACCGCGGAGTTTTGATACCGCGTCATCCCATGAGCTGATGGTTGCCTTGACGCCTCGAAACCATACCGCGGCATCGCCTTCTAGGAGCATCGGTAGGCCTTTAAGCGCGTGTTCGTCGCTCACATTGACACACTCTTTGTATATTTTAACGGAGTCTAGGAATGCCTCCAATATCTCTGGATTATCAGCTGATCCTGCGCCACTAAATCTTGCTGAGCACTTGGCAAAGTTGCCGGAAGGCTGCACAGACGTGGACATGGTCGGCGACGGAGAAGTAGGAAGATCAGTCTGGTTGGCGCGCGAGGCCAAAAAAGTTTCCACCAACATTCGGTTGGCATCAGCTTGAGCCTGAGCGAAGGAAGCCAACAAAGACGCGATACGCTCCTCCATTCCCTCATTATGAGTCTCACTTGCACTAGCAGCGACGCGAGGCATTTTGAAAAATGCCGGTTAGGACGCGACGCGATCACAGTTCACACACAGAAGTACTTAGTTACGCAACAGTTTTTCGGGCCACTAGTTGGAGCGCCACTGTAATAGGTTGATGGAGATAAATAAGAACCTATGCACAGTGAATTAATATAATTGGAATGTAAACACAAAATTACAAAATAAACTTAAAATGAAAAAAACGGGTTACACGAAAAACTATAGGTACAAGGACTAAGAAAGCGCGCGTATATCGTCGCTAGGTGGCTAGCAGCGGACTGTCGGCGCGGGGCGCGTGCGCCACGCATTGGGAGAGCGGGTAGCAGGGTGAGACGCGCGCGGGGAATCGTTCGACCGTTGCCATGGAAACGGTTGACGAGGACGTGCAGTTTAAGATGCCTACTATAATACAGATTTACAATTGCAGATACACAATTGCAAATTTCATACAACCTCCATACTAGAAGAGCGTTTTTATGTTTGATAAAGAGTTGATTTGATGAGTTGTCATCATCCCTAATATGTAAACATAATAAAGTTTGCGCCTCGAGCGTAATTTTCATAATGGGACAAGTCTAGCACTATCTTACAGAAACACATAGTCACTGCTTAAGTATTTTCTGTGGCTACCTGTTATATTTTCTCTAACCGATTTACCATTTAACCGATTTTAAAGTATTGGATAGAATCAGGCGTTACTTTGCCGAAGTTCATGGTTTAGCAAGAAAAGATTACAATTATGTTGATATAATCCACCAACAGAAAAAAAATTGTATGGTCAAGCATGCAGTTACAAGCGAAGCACCGTTTACCTTCCCAACCAAGCAAGAAAGCCAAGTTCTCAAGCAAGCAATGCCACTTTTGCGATTTTAAAGTTTAGTACAGAGATAGCACTAGCATGACTAGAAGGTTTAATATAACTGCCATGCCCCTAACAGGTTAGCCCGCTACCATCTTAGACTGCATCATCACTTACCATCAGGTGAGATGGCAATCAAGGGCTAACTTGTAGTGGATAAAAAAAAGGACTAGGAGAAAGAGGCTACGTTTTATTCCGCGAAATTGAAGGTTAATCCCACGGGACGCATGAAATGAATGTTATTTGGAATATATCACGCTATTTTACATTATTACAGCAATCAAGTACTAGAGACTATATTTATATTGATATATGACTTCGTACGAGTAGAATAAGTCTTTTTTAATTCCCACGGGAAGTCCTTAATTTTCCCGGATAAAAAGTAGCATATATCACTCTCCAGGTCCTCAACTATACTCATGCAAAAAATTACTTCAATCTGTTGCTTTGTTGAACCGTGATAAACCAACAAACGAACACACTTTCGCATTTATAATATTAGTATGATTGAAAATGGTGGCAAGTTCCAAATCAAATTATATTACCTTAGTTCACACTGTTAATCATTAATGATTACTTAACTTCTTAACTTAAGTTCCTGTCGCGACTTTGGTTTGTCTCAGAAGACTTTCTCAGGAAATTATGCAAGTAAAAAGTTAATTTAAGTTCGATGTTTCAAGTTATATTGTATGATACAAGTAGACCGATTCAAGCCTAAAAGTACTTACTTCAATTCGTCATATAAGTCCATCACATCGTTGCCTGAAAAAAAAAATTAAGTAGAAATATAAATTGTTACAAAATTACCAACGTCAAACAATCAAGCCAACGTAGACGGAAATATCTGCTCATTCTCGTACTAATCCATACTAATATTATAAATGCGAAAGTGTGTCTGTCTGTCTGCTACGATTTCAAGGCCCAACTTTTCAACCGATTTTGATGAAATTTGGTACAGGGACAGGTTGTATCCCGGGGAAGAACAGGCTACTTTTTATCGCGGAAAATTCAAAATTCGGGAATCAAAAAAATATCTCCTTAACTATTTTTCATGAAATTTGGTATAGGGATAGTTTGAGACAAGGGGAAGGACATAGGCTACTTTTTATCCCGGAAAATTAAAGAGCTCCCGCCCGAATCAAAAAACTTTAATCCACTAAAGTGTTTTGACGAAATTTTGGTAAAGAACTAGATATTTTTGATCCCGACAAAAATAAAAGCATCTAAATCCACTTGGACGAAGCCGCAAACAACTATCTAGTATTTTATAGGAAACATAGACGGCATAACTAAACAAAAAATAAAATGTGTACTAAGTGTCTAAATGTACTAAATGTGTCTAAATGTAACTAGACTAAAAAAAAAATGTGTTCTATGAGAGTGTTGAATGAGACACGGTATAAACAAACCTAACTCAAACAAACGTTACTAAAACCATTTCAAAAATAGGCACGCAAGATCATTGGACTTTTGTCTGCGTCGTATTCCCCATTGCTGAGGGTCGTGACCACTTTCCATCAATCACATAATGGCAGGGCTTTTCTTGGGATAATAATGCAGTGGGTTCCCAGGTCCTTCCGCATACGATTCGATTATGTGTATGTCGGCGCTTGTCATTTTTAATATTATTTTATTAAATAAAACCTCTTTGAACTAAAAACTCCTGCACGACGTCAGACATCTAGCGCCATCTATTAAGCGTTCTATGAAGTTACTCATTTCTAGTTTAATCATATCAAATAATACTTGCATGTTGCTATTATTAATTTATTCAGCTTTATTTTAATTGTTGTTATATTATAAATATCCTGTATCAAATATTGTTAATGTTTGGTCAATATCAATTCTTTACACTAACGATAAGTTCGTAAACTGTATTTGAATTTGGCGCCAATCCATATAAAACTATGGCGCGATTGCTGGTTACTGAATAGAGGATATGCTAATATTGACCAATCAGAGCGTCTAGATCGTCTTTTGTTTAACTGGATTTTTGGCGGCAAACCTACTTTTATATGGATAGCAAAAACGGCTAGACGTTTTGCTTCTACTTAATTTTTATTATTGTAATTTTGAGAGTTATTATGTACCTAAATAATTATCATTGTGATACAAATAAATGTTTGTTATGATCTACGGATTTCAATAATGATGGAATACTTGAAATGTCGCCGACATGTACTATTTCAACTGTTAGGTTTCTAACGATTATTATCAGATGTTAGTGATAATAAACGGGACCGACGGCTTAACGTGCTCTCCGAGGCACGGAGGTAACAAAAAGGGCAAATTCGGTAACCCATCCAGTATCCGACTTGGGTCAACGTTGCTTCATAATCGCAATCAACTGATATGGATTGTCGCAACTAGGTCATTCGTCCCTCATGGAACTTAAATACTCACTCATATTTGACTGCGACTCTATTGGAGTTTTGGTTATGATGTCAACGTAGAAATCGTCTTTCAGCTTGTTGATGTCTACTTTTGTTTGATCAATACTCTCTTGCAGGTCGGCGATGGGGTCCAAACTGAAAGCAATGTGACAAACAAAACGATATTAATATTTTTTCTAAAAAATGATATGAAATGTGCACATTTCATACCCTGTAAATGAGTTCGAAAGTTAAACTTCCCGGCCTAGGCCAGTAAAGAATGTATGTATTTTCATTACATATCATAAGTTTGAATTTGGAATCTTTCTTCCTGAATATCTTGTAACTTGTTATAATGTTATTTGGCCTAAATAGTTTAAATTTGGAACTCTACCGTATTACGCGTTCAGCACTCACAGAGCAAAAAAAAATTAAAAGTAAGTATAATATTTTCTTTTAATTACATAATATAATATAGTCAAAAAAAAGTCACTTGTTTCATTTTTTAGAAAAGCACTATACACACCTCGACCGGGAGAGCATTTCTGGTCTCGTATATAGCCGCTGTCTAACTAACGCTCGACCAGAAAACGCGTACTTCCCGGTCTCGCGATGTAATGTACTATTAAAGGTCGAAATCTATGTCCAATGCTCCTGTCAAATATCGTATCTATAGAGGCTATATTTCGATAAATCAAAGAGTATCCAGGGGATTTATAAGACTTAAATCCACGCGGAGTAAGTCGCAGACAAAATAATATAAGAATTTCAGTGTGTCTTTTTTGTACGACTGCCTGAAACAAGGAGTATATTGTTTTCAGGGTTCATGTATGTGAGTTTGTATATTCCACCCTACCTTCTATACGCCTGAACAGATTTTGATAAATGAGGTATCGTTAGAATCCCTAGCTTATTCCGGGTGACATAGGCTAGTAAAATTAAAAAAAAAATTGATGGGGTGACCATGGTCCCGCATTAAAGACTAAAGTCGAAAAAAATTTCGAACATAAGATATTAAGTATATAATCATCATCTAGAAAATGATGAGTAGATTCCAAAAATATATTATAACACTATAGTTCAATATCCAGTGATTCACAAAAAATATCATTTAATAAAAATGTGAATAAGATTCTAATTTAACTAGATTAATTTAGATTTTTAATTTTTTAGTTCGTTTTTTGGCAAGGCAGTCGTGTTTTTGTGCCTCGTGTGACTGCCTCGTTGGTCCAGTGGTTGGCATGTTCGACTGCGGCCGACGAGGTCCCGGGACGGGCCATAATTGAGTATTGGGTTTTTCTTACTCGAAATTCTCAGTACTAGCCCGGAGTTAGGAAGTTGGCGGTGTTTTCACCCCCGTGCCTCGGAGAGCACGTTAAGCCGTCGGTCGCGGTTATTATCACTAACATGATAATAGTCGTTAAAGCCCGCCAACCCGCATTGGAGCAGCGTGGTGGGTCTAAGCCCTAATGCCCGCTCTCCTATGAGAGTGGAGGCCTGTGCCCAGCAGTGGGACGTTAATGGGCTGCAGTGGTATGCAAGCGATGGGGTGCCAGGTGTACAGAACGGCGTCCTTGTGGCCATCACACCCGCCTCTTGTGTATATCCCGCGCCTAATGTTACGTCATGTTTTGACTCAAACACCGGTTCGGAAAGAAGATACTATTGAGAAGAGCCGGCAAGAAACTCAACAGTTGCTCTTTTGAAAAAAAGAGCAACTAAAGGAGAAGAATAATAAGAATTATAATAGAAGGAATATATGATATACAGTAGTGTAAGTTATTACACTGTACTAGGGGGCGCCGTACTTAAACTGTACTGTCTGTATTTAAAATGGCCGCCAGGGGAACGACTTGGACAGGTGTACCTAATCCTTGGATGAAATAAACACGGGATAGGAAATGTAAGAAAAATGTACGAAATCACGTTCAAGACTAAATAGGCCTAAAAAATGTACGAAATCACGTTCAAGACTAAATAGGCCTATATTACTACGTATATACATATATAGTTTATAGTTAGGTATTGTACGCATTCGAGTTGAATGCAGTCGGGGCCTGAGGTGACGGGAGCGTCTCCCCTTGGACAGGTGTAATCGTACTCGTTGTCGGCTATGAGCCGCCTCTGGTCGCGCAGCTCGGCGAGCATGCGTGCGCGCGCGCTCAGCTTGCTGAGGTGCAGCTCGCGCACCGCACGCCCCCACTGCTCCTTGAAGAACGACTTGGACAGGTGTAATCGTACTCGTTGTCGGCTATGAGCCGCCTCTGGTCGCGCAGCTCGGCGAGCATGCGCGCGCGCGCGCTCAGCTTGCTGAGGTGCAGCTCGCGCACCGCACGCCCCCACTGCTCCTTGAAGAACGACTTGGACAGGTGTAATCGTACTCGTTGTCGGCTATGAGCCGCCTCTGGTCGCGCAGCTCGGCGAGCATGCGCGCGCGCGCGCTCAGCTTGCTGAGGTGCAGCTCGCGCACCGCACGCCCCCACTGCTCCTTGAAGAACGACTTGGACAGGTGTAATCGTACTCGTTGTCGGCTATGAGCCGCCTCTGGTCGCGCAGCTCGGCGAGCATGCGCGCGCGCGCGCTCAGCTTGCTGAGGTGCAGCTCGCGCACCGCACGCCCCCACTGCTCCTTGAAGAACGACTTGGACAGGTGTAATCGTACTCGTTGTCGGCTATGAGCCGCCTCTGGTCGCGCAGCTCGGCGAGCATGCGCGCGCGCGCGCTCAGCTTGCTGAGGTGCAGCTCGCGCACCGCACGCCCCCACTGCTCCTTGAAGAACGACTTGGACAGGTGTAATCGTACTCGTTGTCGGCTATGAGCCGCCTCTGGTCGCGCAGCTCGGCGAGCATGCGCGCGCGCGCGCTCAGCTTGCTGAGGTGCAGCTCGCGCACCGCACGCCCCCACTGCTCCTTGAAGAACGACTTGGACAGGTGTAATCGTACTCGTTGTCGGCTATGAGCCGCCTCTGGTCGCGCAGCTCGGCGAGCATGCGCGCGCGCGCGCTCAGCTTGCTGAGGTGCAGCTCGCGCACCGCACGCCCCCACTGCTCCTTGAAGAACGACTTGGACAGGTGTAATCGTACTCGTTGTCGGCTATGAGCCGCCTCTGGTCGCGCAGCTCGGCGAGCATGCGCGCGCGCGCGCTCAGCTTGCTGAGGTGCAGCTCGCGCACCGCACGCCCCCACTGCTCCTTGAAGAACGACTTGGACAGGTGTAATCGTACTCGTTGTCGGCTATGAGCCGCCTCTGGTCGCGCAGCTCGGCGAGCATGCGCGCGCGCGCGCTCAGCTTGCTGAGGTGCAGCTCGCGCACCGCACGCCCCCACTGCTCCTTGAAGAACGACTTGGACAGGTGTAATCGTACTCGTTGTCGGCTATGAGCCGCCTCTGGTCGCGCAGCTCGGCGAGCATGCGCGCGCGCGCGCTCAGCTTGCTGAGGTGCAGCTCGCGCACCGCACGCCCCCACTGCTCCTTGAAGAACGACTTGGACTGCACCGCACTGTCCAGCTTCTCTTCTAGGCAACGCTGGAATTAAGTAGTTTAATATTGTACCTTGAGTAGTAGTTAAGAGTGCCTTAAACCTCGATCCCTGGAGCTATGTGCGCTTTAAGCAATTAAATATTAAACTACAATTACACAAGATAATTGTATGGATCTCTTTAATTTATAACTTTTTAATTATTTGTTGTTTGAACTGGTGGTCCAAGAGCTGGCGACGAATTTCGAGAAGGTCCTTTTGGCAAGCTGAAATTGTGAAAAAAATATAATTTCGTCAATTGGCGAATCCAGTTCTGCCAGCCTGTTAGAGCGTTTGCAGTTATTTCGTATGTCGTATTCATTTGAAAAATTTATTCACGTCTGAGAATTGTTTAAAACCGCAATATTTGTCTGGTGATTTGCATTATATAATACGTGATTAAAATTTCAGATTGCCAAAAGTATATTTTGGAAATTTTGATAAAATGAAGAGGTCTGGTAATACTCTATAACCGACAAAAACGTCTGGGTTTTTTTTTAGAATTCTAAAAGTACTAAATTAAAAGATAAAAAAAACAAGTTTGTAAATTTAAAAAAAGATTTTTGCACATGCTGCGCAGTAGCACTCCACCAGACTGGCAGGACTGGATTCGCCAATTGACGAAATTATATTTTTTCACAATTTCAGCTTGCCAAAAGGAGCTTCCCGAAATTCGTCGCCAGCTCTTCGTTTATAGGTATTATGCAGTCTTTGAAATTTTCATGTCATAATATAACGAATTAAGCTTGGGCGGGTTCAAGAGATATAGCAAAAAAAAAAACACCGGAAAAATCATGTTTCTTGTATGTTTTTTTTTTATTTCTTGTTATAGCGGCAATAGCAATATATTCTGTGCCACTGTCTAGCTGTTACGGTTCATGTGATACAGCCCGCTGACAGATAGACGACGGTACAGCGGAGACTTACTAATAGGGTCCCATTGGCACCCTTAAAGCACGGATCAACCCCCTAAAAATTGTTGAAAAATGAGGACATAAAAATCTGTTTTTTTTTTTTGTAAAAATGTGGAAAGGACAGTTTTAACCACTGTACAGTGCACCCAGTGTAACCAGTACCAAAAAAGAAATGGCAAAAAAGTAAGTTGGCCGTGACAGCAACAAAAACTTTTAAATTTATTAAAAGTTTAAATGTTTTGAAAACAAAACTTGCTTAGCAAAAGTTTATTCAATAATATTAATACAATGTTAAAATAGCAATGGGAAACTTACCAATTCCTGTATTAGACTAGCCGTTTGATCTTTCGTTAAGCCTGAATACTTGCTTTCAGCATCCTTTTCAGAATTCTTCAAATTACTCTGAAACAGAAAGTTGATATTAAAACGGGACACAAATAGATAAATCGTATGAGTTTGCGATAAAATTTCCAGCCTTGGATCAAATTTTAGTTTTGAGTAATTAAAGAACTGTCTAGTTTTTTTTTTAAATAACGGGGGGGACGGCGCGTACGCAGTCCCCACTACCAAAAATTACGCGTCCGAGTTATCCACATTAGGGATAATCGCAGAGGTCAACCCAGCCACAGTGCAATGGAAGGGCCTCGCTCTGGGGGAACCGCCTTCTTGATCACGGTGTCCCCTACGCCAGGTAAGTATGCTTTAACGAGCCCACACCGGTGGGGTCATTGCTCGGCGACCAATATCCCCAGCGCGATATGAAAACACCGCCGCGAGGAGCAAGGACATCTAGTGGGGGGGGATAAAACAACCAGACCAGTTGGGTTCATATCCAAGGTCAACTCAATACTGTGCTCAAATCATCATCACGACCAGCACGTGTGCCACTCATTTATCATTAACATCAGCATTTAGCATTTATCATAATCATTTTATTAATTATAATTCTAATTTGCACGATGGTAATTCCACTACTTTTCGCTAGATGTCAGTAGTTTCACTTTCTTTGATCTTTAAAAAAATTCAAACCTGATCTACATATTAATAAATTTTGGATTAATTAAATTACTAGCGATTATATATCGGCGATAGCGAAATTCCTTTAACTATGCATTTGTGATGTGTAATCTGTGTGTAGCATGTTTCATATTTGCTTTTAAAGAGAAAAGTTGTAACAAAGTTCTATTTTGTAAATTTGTAATATAATAAAATTATCCATAATTATTGTAAAATTAAATAAGTCAATATTAATCTAACATGCCAATATTGAATAATATTCAAATTGTTGGACCAGTAATTATTACTAATAACTTTATAAAATGGATATTTTTTTTTTATACCAGACATATTTCGAATTTAAATTTTATACTAAATGAGCTATATATAGTATGTATATAAATTTAATGTAATTTATTTTTTGTAAACTGTCTCTGACAATAGATTATGTACGGCAAGATTCTACTTATATTATACAGCTGTTATTACCCACAATTTTGCAAAATAAATTATTTATGATTTAAAAAAAAGTAAAATATTCCAGGCCCCAAAACAAAAAAAAGTAAAATCAAAAAGCCAACATCACGCGGTGTTCCCAGGCGGTCACCCATCCAAGTACTGACCGCGCCCGATGTTGCTTAACTTCGGTGATCGGACGAGAACCGGTGTATTCAACATGGTATGGACGTTGGCGATATACGATATGAAATTGGTGATCAGGCTATTATATTTCCTAATCTAATTTCGATTTGTTCGAAACATCACCTCGTTCAATATTTTTAGACGACTGCCTGAACAAGTCTTAATTAAAAAAATTAAAAAACACGACTATCCTGCCCTGAAAAATCTAAATTAATCTAGTTAAATTGAACAATTTTTGATACTTTCGTTAGGAAACGAGGAATGTCATGTGGCATGAAGTAGAGTCCAAGTCTTACGTAGGATAAGTAATATGTTCTGCTGCATTTCTTCAAAAACTCCTAGTGCTTCTAGTGGTACTTGCACTGGCATATAGTTAGAGTACGTGCGGAGGTCCCGGGTTCGATCGCCGGCAGGGTTTGGAAATTTATAATTTCTGAATTTTCCCTGGTCTGGTGGGAGGCTTCGGCCGTAGCTAGTTACCACCCTACCGGTAAAAGACGTTCCGCCAAGCGATTTAGCGTTCCGGTACGATGCCGTGTAGAAACCGAATAGGGGTATGGGTTTAATATAACTGCCATGCCCATTAGACTGCATCTTCACTTACCATCAGGTGAGATCGCAGTCAAGGGCTAACTTGTAGTGGATAAAAAAAAAAGAGTCAGAGTCTTTATAAGTACGTTTTGTTTCTCTAGTGAGTGAATATTCTACTCAATTCTCGAACGGCCATATCTTTCAGTGTGAGGCGTAGGTTCATAAAGGCTTCCATCTTCTGCTTCTCTGAACTATTGTCTCCTAGTAATAGTTAAAATTAACTCACCTAACCTAACCTAAAGGCACATAAGGCTACGTCCTCGGAAAGCGCGTTAAGCCGTCGGTCCAGGTTATTATCACTAACATCTCATAATAATATCGTTACAAAACCTACGAGTTTAATACTCTTAGCCGAGTTGTATGCGGAAGGACGTGGGATGCCACCGCATTATTATCCCAAGAAAACTAATTATGTGAATTATGTGATTAATGGAAAGGGGTCACGAGTCACGACCCTCAGTAATGAGCACGACGCAAAGAGAGAACCTGAAGGCATATAGTAGTAGAGTCAACCGCTTACCTGTAGTGCAGCGTTTTGTTTCTCCAGCGAGTGAATCTTCTGCTGCATCTCTTCAAGGGTCATGTCCTTCAGCGTGAGGCGATGGTTCATGTCGGCCTCCATTTTCTGTGAGGCCTCTCTTAACTCCTGGTATTTGGCCGTGTAGTGCGCTTCCAGTGCCTTCTTCGCCTCTAGAAGCTGTTCAAACATACTGCATTGAACAAGGAGCACCTCCTCATAATCATCATAATATGAAAAAAAAAAATAAGTACAATTTGGTCATTGAACAACAATTTCTGTATTTTTTTTAATACTCAATACTCAATATCATTTATTCAATATAGGTACACTGTAGGTACTCTTATTGAAATTAAAAATTACTTACTTAAAAAACTTGATGGTGATAATTGGTTACGGTATCTTAAAACTAAAGCTACGAGGGTTAAAAACAATAAGAATAAAATTCATGAAATAAAAAGTTAAAAAGTAGCCATAACAAAAAGCCAACATCACGCGGTGTTCCCAGGCGGTCACCCATCCAAGTACTGATCGCGCCCGATGTTGCTTAACTTCGGTGATCGGACGAGAACCGGTGTATTCAACATGGTATGGACGTTGGCGACATGCAGATCGAAATTGGTGATCAGAAATTCAGAATATTGGTATTAAATTTTTTACTAAAATAATAATAATATGACCAATTAATAATTTTTACATATAACCTGCATTGCAAATGTGAATTTCAATGCCTGTTGGGCTACGTGAAACTAGTCAATTTCATACGAATACGCCATTTAGCGAGTAGAAAACTTTACTTTGTATAGAAATAGGTTGTAACCTATTTCTATACAAAATTTCATCATAATCGGTTCAGCCGGGTGGATTTACGTTTTGTAAAATCGAGAACTCTTTAATATTTCGGGGTAAAAAGTAAAACTATCTGTGTGCAAACCCTGGAGTGCAAAACTGGAAATTAGCCGAAATTTGGAACATCCAAATTTCAGAAAATTAGCTGAAAAGATGGGTAAGGTTAAAGTGAAGCAAACAGGCGGACACACTTTCACTTTTATAATATTAGTATGGAAGTATGGATTGTAGGCGTTTCAGAGCAAAGGTACGAGCCCCACCCTTAGATAGTTTGTCAACATTGACAAGTTTTTTTTTAATAAAAAAAAAATACTTCATACCTTTCTTTCTCTTTCAGTGTTCCTGTACCCCCTCAGTCGGAAGTCTTCGGTGGCGCGACTCAAATCCGCGGCTAGGTTGCGACACTGATCTATGCCTTTGGTCAGTTTGCTCTCCAGCTCCGCTCTACGCTTGTTCCACTCGTTAGCGAGCTGGTCGAGGTGGTAATCTTCTTTGCGTTTTAACTGGGAAAAATTAAACTTTTTATACGACTGCCTGAAAAAAGGAGTATATTGTTTTCAGGGTTCATGTATGTATGTGATTTTGTATATTCCACCAAAACTTCTATACGCCTGAACCGATTTTGATAAATGAGATACCGTTAGAATCCCTAGCTTATTCCGGGTGACATAGGCTAGTAAAATTTTAAAAAAAATTATGGGGTAACCATGGTCCCGCATTAAAGACTTAAGTTGAAAAAAAATATTCGAAAATAAGATTAACTAAATAATCATCATCTAGAAAATGATGAGTAGATTCCAAAAATACATAACACTATAGTTCAATATCCAGTGATTCACAAAATATATCATTTAATAAAAATGTGAATAAGATTCTAATTTAACTAGATTAATTTAGATTTTTAACTTTTTAGTTCGTTTTTTTATACCTCCCAAGGTTTGACCGATTTTCATGGTCGTTTTGGTAGGCTATACCTATCTACATACCCACCCAGATACGCGTGAATAAATAAAGAAATCTGCTGGGAAAATGGGGCTTGCCCAGCAATTCCTCTCTGTGAGATAGTATATCACTCGACTGCACCCGACTAATAAACATTGACCCTAAAAAAAATGTAAAGCTGATTTTTGGCACAAGTGTTCCTTGGGGTCTGAGAAGTACCTCATCAAAACTCCTAGGCCGCGGGCTTGCCCCCCCTCCCCATCAAACGTCTCCCCGACCGCAGATTTTTGCAATTTTCTCAAAAAATATTACAGCTAGAAAAAATCTTTCTATGGTGAAAATTATTTTCATTAAATTATTTACAAAATAATATCTTAGATGAATTCTATAAGACTAATAGTTTCGAAGATATGTGTGAGAACCTTTTTGCATGAAAAGAAAATATTTTGCATGTATGGCTTTTTGTAATGTAGTCTCTTGTAATTTCCTTGATAACTGATAGAGCTTCGAAAATGTTGTCTGAACCAAAATGAGAGGTTATTAAATTAGCTATAAAATGATATTTCGTTTATTTTGGTAAGAGAAATAGTTTTGGAGACATGCTATGCTATACCTATTACGTAAGATAACGAAAATAATATGCGAATACCGTGAACGTTGTTTTTAATTTCCGAAAAAAAAAACAAAAGAGTTAGGAAAAACTGATTGAAACTGATTCCCCTGGAAACAATCTCTATACCAAATTTCATCAAAATAAAAATTGAAGAAGGTTGAAGAGATAATTTTTTTTATTCCCGCGGGAACTTCTAATTTTCCGGGATAAAAAGTAGCCTATGTCCTTTCTCAGACTATCTCTGTGCCAAATTTCATTTAAATCGGTTCAGTAGTTTAGGCGTGATTGCGTAACACATACAGACAGAGTTACTTTCGCATTTATAATATTAGTATGAATTATTTCTCGGTAGGTACTTAATAATGTCGAATAAATTAATGTGTCATGTCAGCAGAATCATCTTTTCTTATTCATCAAATAAAAATGATGCTTCTACAATTTGGTCATCCATCACTCCGTGTAATTTATATTTGATAATTAAAAAATCGAATAAAATTCAAGAAATTAAAAAAAAAGTTGCGTCACGGCAAAAAGCCAACATCACGCGGTGTTCCCAGGCGGTCACCCATCCAAGTACTGACCGCGCCCGATGTTGCTTAACTTCGGTGATCGGACGAGAACCGGTGTATTCAACATGGTATGGACGTTGGCGAAAGATTAGTCAAAATTAGTGATCAAAATCGTAGTATAACCATAGTATTATACTTCATATTCAGCTATTGTGATCACAGCTACATAACCATATGAGACAATTATAATAATTATGTCCTAAATAGAATACATAAATAAATAAATAAATCGAGTACTGAGTATTTACGAATAATAATAATTATATAACAAGTTTATTTTTTTTAGTTAGTGAATGCTATTTTTTTTTATCCATTACAAGTTAGCCTTTGACTGCGATCTTACCTGATGGTAAGTGATCATGCAGTCTAAGATGGTTGCGGGCTAACCTGTTAGGGGCATGGCAGTTATATTAAACCCATACCCCTATTCGGTTTCTACACGGCATCGTACCGGAATACTTAAAAGGTTGGCGGCACGTCTTTGCCGGTAGGGTTTTAGCAGGCTTCAGTTGGTTTAAAAAAAAATAAGAAACCCGGCTGAGTTTGTTGTGGTCTCTTCTCTGACCAGGGCGCGTTTGGAACCCTCGTAGCTTTAGTTTTAAGACACCGTTACTGATTATCACCATTATATTTTATAAATAACTGGACGTCAATAAGTGTAGTATACCTACCTAAATTGAATAAACATTATTTGAGTTAGAGTTTTGAGTTTTTTTATTAAACAAAATATAACACACTTGCAGTTTAAACAGCTGCTGTTGCCTCTCCTTCCAGTCTTCCAACTCGTCAACATACTTTTGCAGTAACGCGTCTCGGTCGATAGGCGGGAGCGCTGATCTATAATTATCTGTAATTTAAAAAAAATGTGGCAGTTAGTGTCAATACTAATTATTCAGAAAGAATTTTATTAAATTGCTCTTTGAATCCATACTTACATTATTATTACAGATGCGAAAGTGTGCCTGTCTGTCTGCTACGTCTGATGGCCCATTTTTTCTGACTGATTTTGACGAAATTTGAAACTTAGGTTTGCACCACAGGGAAGGACATAGGGTAGTTTTTACTATTTACCCCGAAAAATCAAATACATCCATTTGATTTACGTTTTATAGAATCCGTAGGGTTTAACTTATACGACATGTAATATGAACGATATGTTTTATCGAATCATGAAATGCATTACAGTATAATACAAATTCTGCCAGTGGCCGTATACCTACTATAATTAGTTTACTTACCCTTTTCTGCACTTTTTATGCACGAGTCGCTTTTACTCGTTTCTAGTTTTGTAGGTTCCCTGAAAAATAGCATTATAATCATGATTATATTATATAACAGGTAATTAGTACGGAATATTTGTTTTAAGACCGTAATGAGGCTCCCTGAAAGTGTTACACTATTTCGCTTGATGACGGATATAAGTATTGTAATAATTTATAAGTCAATGAACTGGAATAGAATACAATTTAGGACCGTTTATCTGACTATTCTACTGGATTTTATTTAATAACTGGGTAAATCCTAAAATTTATTAAGGTTTATGTAGGCTTCTTCTCGATTTTATTTTTTATTATGGGGGGACGGCGCGTACGCAGTCCCCACTACCAAAAATTACGCGTCCGAGTTATCCACATTAGGGATAATCGCAGAGGTCAACCCAGCCGCAGTGCAATGGAAGGGCCTCGCTCTGGGGGAACCGCCTTCTTGATCACGGTGTCCCCTACGCCAGGTAAGTATGCTTTAACGAGCCCGCACCGGCGGGGTCATTGCGCGGGGACCGATCTCCCCAGCGCGAGATGAAAATACCGCCGCGAGGAGCAAGGACATCTAGTGGAGGGGGATAAAACAACCAGACCAGTTGGGTTCATATCCAAGGTCAATACTATGAGCAAGCCGGTTATTCAACTTCTTTTCGCTAGATGTCAATCAGAGAGACCGTTCTTTGGCTTTACAAAAAATAATTGAAGCTTAATAAAATAATAAAAACTTTTTAGATATAAATTAGCATGAGACTAAAAATAAAAGGAAAACATTGGCTTCCTTATATTTTAAGAAAAAAAAGTAAAATTAAGTACAAGCAAAAAAGCCAACATCACGCGGTGTTCCCAGGCGGTCACCCATCCAAGTACTGACCGCGCCCGATGTTGCTTAACTTCGGTGATCGGACGAGAACCGGTGTATTCAACATGGTATGGACGTTGGCGATGTATCACTCGAAATACATGAAATAGCGCTGAATTCGTCCAAAAAAATCTATTATTGTTTCTGTTTCATATCATTACAATACATAGGAATATTGCTTTTACATTTTTCACGTAATTTTATATACGCTACGTTTTCTGTGTCTAGCACTTTACTGACTTTTCATCATCTTTTGTTGCACTATCAACCACTACAAGATGTTAGTTGCTCGTAGATCTAGAAATTGGATGAAATAAACACGGGATAGGGAAAGAAAAATTTATGAAATCACGTTATTATATTATATTTGCCCGTTTGCTCGCTATATATATTAAAAAAAAATAGTCGCGATTCCTCAACCATAAACTGACCTTTCAATATGATCAGTTTCTTCTGTCCTCTGTACGGGTTCGCACTGAACTTGTTGGTCGCTGGTTGTCTTTGGCCGTGTCGCCAGCAGACGTTCTTGGCTCTGAGCAAACGAATCGCACATTTTCTTTATGAGATCCGTTATTTCATTCGTTTGCAGTATCGCGTCGCCTGATGCGTTTTTGTATCTGTAATATTATTATTTGATCACTCCAGCAATGATAAGGACAGCGGTTACTTATTTATATGTCATCGTAAGATTGTAAAAACCGTTAGATTATAATCTAACTCGCGAAATTATAAACTGTCGACAGATTGTGAACCATTCAATGTTCTGAGCGTCAATTTTTGAAATATTAATTGTATTTACGTTTTCTTGTGTCTTTCTGGTAGGTTAGGTTAGGGTTCGACATATATAATCGGGTAGTGTCCGGCCGCAGGTCGGGCACTTACGTTCTATCGGGTTAATATACCTAACCGATTATAATCTACCGAAAAATAATGCGTTAAATTGTAATCTTTCGACAGTTTGCCATTTCGCGAGTTAGATTATAATCTAACGGTTTTTTCAATCTTATGGTGACATATTATATAATTCGTGAAACCCAAAGAATCAACAATATAAGCAATAGACTAATTAAAGAAAACGTTGTCTCAGTAAAGCTTATAGATGAGAATAGTTGTTACAATCAGCCATGCAATGGCGTGCAAAATACTTAAAACTAACATAGGGTTTATGAAAATTACTAAACAAGATGCGAGCTTCAAAATTTTTGTAAAATCAAATTAAATAAATAAACAAATGAGACTAAAAATAAAAGGAAAACAGTGGAAAGTTTTCCTTTTATTTAAAGAAAAAAAAGGAAAATTCAAGCAAAAAAGCCAACATCACGCGGTGTTCCCAGGCGGTCACCCATCCAAGTACTGACCGCGCCCGATGTTGCTTAACTTCGGTGATCGGACGAGAACCGGTGTATTCAACATGGTATGGACGTTGGAGATATCTTACTCGAAATACATGATAATATGGTGCTGGATTCGTCCAAAAACACTTTTACAATCTTACGGCGACATAGACATTCTTGAAAACCAAAGAATCTACAATATAAGCAGTAGACTAATTCAAGAAAACGTTGTCTCAGTAAAGCTTATAGATGAGAATAGAATATAGAATAGAATAGAATATTTATCTATTTGCATGATTGTAAGTAGTTACAAAGTACGATGTTATTACGTTATAAGGTGAGCATGTTACAATCAGCCATGCAATGGCGTGCAAAATATTTAAAACTAACATAGGGTTTATGAAAATTACTAAACAAGAAGTTATGGGCTACTAGCCATTTATACAACTTATTTTTAAATAATTTAATTGGAGGGCTAAACTAAATTTTTAGATCAATTATATATGAAAATTACTAAACAAGTTGCAAGCATCAAAATTTTTGTAAAATTAAATTAAATAAATAAACAAATGAGATTTAAAATTAATGAGTTATAATGAGATCAGTTTTAAAATTCAAAAGTTCTTTCAAAGAATAGAAGTTATGGGCTACTAGCCATTTATACAACTTATTTTTAAATAATTTAATTGGAGAGTTAAACTATATATTTTTAGATCAATAATTACCTGGCTGTGTTGCCTGGAGCCATATTAGTATAAGCCACGCCCCCCACATCCTGGTCCAGATTGGTGCAGCTTCCGGCTCTAAAGTCCAAGATCCCCTCTTTTCCTGCCCCCTTCTCCCTCCCACTCTCGAGTTGACTCGCGCTCCTAGCTGATAGAAGTGTTGGTGGCTTCTGAAAAAGTTTTGGAAAAATATGTTTGGGGAACTTGGCTTTCTTGCTTGGTTGGGAAGGTAAACGGTGCTTCGCTTGTAACTACATAATTGACCATACACGTTTGACCAAGTTTCAACGACTGAGGATTTAATGCGGGGTTCTCCACACAACGAACCGCCCCGTTGCCTAGACTATACAATAAGACGGTTTTAGTCGGCATTTTTTGACTTTTTTTCACGAACATTACATCTGCAATGTTCGTGAAAAAAAGTTTGCGTGGCTTAGTCCAGTTTTTTTGCGGTAACGAACCAAGTTTCAACGACTGAGGATTTAATGCGGGGGTCTTCACACAACGAACCGCCCCGTTGCCTAGACTATACAATAAGTTTTTCATCATACCTATTCGAAAAACGAATATTGGCTTCAGAGGATAGCGGGAGCAAAATGTAATTTTTAGGCCCATGGGACTTTTCATTTCTCTGTTCTGATTGGTCCGCGTTCGTGCTTCTGATTGGTGCTTATACGTATAGGTAATGTCCATACATAGTACGTTGATACTCCTAGCTTTATCTCATACGTAATGATGAAAAATACTGTGTGTCACTCGGGGCCAAATTTTTTTTTTCGGGCGGCGTATATTGAACTCCTCGCTACGCTCAGGATTCTACTTTAGAATCCTTCACTTCGCTTTGAATTCAAAATAGCGCCCTCGGGGAACAAAAATTTTCTTTGGTCCCATATAACACAATCACAAATAACTATATATTATATATATTTTTTATCCTTGACTGCCATCTCACCTGATTGTAAGTGATGATGCAGACTAAGATGGTAGCGGGCTAACCTGTTAGGGGCATGGCAGTTATATTAAACCCATACCTCTATTCGGTTTCTACACGGCATCGTACCGGAACGTTAAATCACTTGGCGGCACGTCTTTGCCGGTAGGGTGGTAACTAGCCACGGCTGAAGCCTCCCACCAGGCCAGACCAGGGAAAATTCGGAAATTATAAATTCCCAAATTGACCCTGCCGGGGATCGAACCCGGGACCTCCGCACGTTAAGACAACAGCGCTACACACTGCGCCACGGAGGTAGTCAAAAATAAATCGTCGTCAAAAGAATCCTTCACTTCGCTCTGAGTTCAAAATAGCGCCCCCGGGGAACAAAAATTTTCTTTGGCCCCATATAAAACAAATAACTATTCATACATAGGGTCACACGAACCTGTACATTGCTCTTCACACCGGTATACTTCAAGCTCAGCTCCACATCCATGAAGGGCCGCCTCCCGTCCTCCCTCACGAGTGTATCGTCACAGCGCAGTATGAAGCATCTCTCCTGTATCATTAATGCGTTCTCTTCGTTGCAAAAGTTGTTCACGAATTGGTGTATGTCGTCCGTGGGAACCAGTTTGCGGAGATCCAAGCTGCATATACCTGGAATATTTACAATTTGGAACTAGCTAATGCCCGCGACTTCGTCTGCGTGGTTCGAGGTTTTTTGGCTCCCGCGGGAACTTTGTAATTTTCCGAGATAAAAAGTCCTATATGCTATTCCAGACTATAATCTATCTCTGTGCCATATTCAGCCAGATCCGCTCTGCCGTTGGGGCGTGATTGAATAACGAACATCCTTACATCCATTCATCCATCCAAACTTTCGCATTTATAATATTAGTAAGAGTAAGATTACCTAACAATTGGGTATTTGACTACTATTGATATAAATAATTTTTTAGTGATTATTAAATAGAGGATCTCCCAAAAGTCGTAATATCCACGTCCCCTGTTAGTTTTATGTCCAATAACCATTTTAAACAATCGATTAAAGTAAAAAAGTGGGTCGAATTTTAATGACGTCACATTTCAGAATTTCATATAAATCCCTAACCTAAGACGCGCGTTTGAAAAGTTGCCGATTTGACTATTTGTCATTTACCCAATTTGCATTTGCACACCATTATTATATGGTAGAATAATATGCAAGGGAATTACTATTTGAAGGTAGGCCTATATAGGCCTGTACCCATATTCCTGCAAATAAAATATAATTTATTTGAAATCCATAGTAATATTTGAAATGTAAAAGTTTGTCTGTCCGTCTGCTACGCTGTATCGGCCCAACTTTTAAGGTGATTTTGATGGAATTTGGTACAGAGATTGGTTGTACATCCCTGGGAAGGACATTGGCTATACTTACTATCCCGGAAAATTAAAGAAATAAAACTTAATCCACGCGGACGAAGTCGCGGGCATCATCTAGTAAATAATATTTTATTTTTGGCGGGATAAAACGACAATCTGGGCTATAGTATACATAGATAGAAAGAAAGAAAGACACAAGGTATATTGACTCATATGGGCAGCGTTCCTTTTTTACTATTTTGGTTCGTTACCCAAATAAATGAACTAAAAATAAAATCCATACTAACATTATAAATGCGAAAGTGTCTGTCTGTCTATCTGGCTGCTACGCTTTCACGGCCCAGCTATCTAACCAGCTATCTAACTAAATATTGATAAAATTTTGTATAGGGATAGTTTGTATCCCGGGGAAGGACATAGGCTACTTTTTATTCCGGAAAATTAAAGAGTTCCCGCGGGAATCAAAAAATCTTAATCCACACGAACGAAGTCGCGGGCATCATCTAGTTAACTATAATTTAAGTAAGTGTTGAACTTTTCCTAACTAAGTTCTCAGCGGCAGTACATCGTAAGATGTTGCACGTTCGAATCCCATTCATAATAATTTGCATTTTTTTTTTTAAATATTGTTTTAATTTTTTTTTATACAATAGTAACAAGCATTATTATAAAAAATGAAATATCTATACTAATATTATAAAGAGCTAAAGTTTGTGAGTTTGTGACGTTGTAGGAGGTAATCTATGGATCTACTGAACCGATATTGGAAAGTCTGGTACCAATAGAAAGCCACATTATATGTGAATGTTATAGGTTATATATTATCCCGAAAAATGTATTCCCGTGGGAATTGAAAAAACTTATTTCACGCGGACGAAGTCGCGGGCAAGTCTGCTGGTCTTAAATAAAATTGAAACTAAATCCTTTTTTTTATTTCCAAAAAAATTTTTAAAAGGTAACAAGGTGCACATTAACAAATTAGTAAAATCTTAAAACTAACAAAAATTTTGGTTTTGCAATTCCTGGTTTACATGTACCCCTTATATGCTCAGCTGTGGACCTCACACTAGGAGACCTGTGTCGTGAGGTATCTTTATGTCACCGTAAGATTGTAAAAACCGTCAGATTACAATTACAATTTAACGCATTATTTTCCGGTAGATTGTAATCTGATAGGTTTTCAAACCCGACAAAACCTAAGTGCGCGGCCTGCGGCCGGGCACTACTTTATTATTTATGTCGAACCCTAACCTAACCTACAAGAAAGAGACAAGAAAACGTAAATAAAATGTATATTTCAAAAATTGTCACTCAGAACATTGAACAGTTTACAATCTTTCGACAGTTCAGAATTTCGCGAGTTAGATTATAATCTAACGGTTTTTACAATCTTACGGTACATTTATAAAAACAAACACATACCAATGTCCGTGTCTCCGACGCACACTCGAGTGACCAGATGCGGGCATTCCGCAAAGTACCGGCTCAAAGTGGCCAGGCAAGTCCGAAGCCTTAACGATGTGCGCTGGTTGAAGTGCGCTATACTGCCATTACTCGACGATACAGCATTCACTCTGAAATAGGCATGATGACAGGAAGTGTTCGACGACCTCCGTGGCGCAGTGTGTAGCGCTGTTGTCTTAACGTGCGCAGGTCCCGGGTTCGATCCCCGGCAGGGTCGATTTGGGAATTTACAATTTCTGAATTTTCCCTGGTCTGGCCTGGTGGGAGGCTTCGGCCGTGGCTAGTTACCACCCTACCAGCAAACACGTGCCGATTACGCGTTCCGGTACGATGCCGTGTAGAAACCAAATAGGGGTGTGGGTTTAATATAACTGCCATGCCCCTAACAGGTTAGCCCGCTACCATCTTAGACTGCGTCATCACTTACTATCAGGTGAGATCGCAGTCAAGGGCTAACTTGTAGTGGATTAAAAAAAAAATACAAGAATCAATGAAATTATGGATTTATCTAATGACATAGGATTCATGGATTATAAAAAACGTATGTATCCTTCTGTTTCGAGTGAGATTGCTATTTATTTTGATAAAACAAAACTATAAAAATACAGATATCCGCCATAATGGATTAAACACCAAGAAGCGAATGACGTCACAGTTGTTTGTTTTCGAGCTTTGACAATCACACTATTGTTTACTGCACACTGCACAGAGTACATTGGTAAAAACAATAGTGACGTCACAAACGGCGCCATGACACCGGCGGGCGTTTTGGCCCGAATTTTAAAATTTAAATTTCAAATACCAATTTTAATTACCAAACCTTATTTTTCTGCTGAAATAATATATTTTTTCGAAATAGTAGATACTTCCGAACACAATCTGACCATTTTTCAATCATCAATCAGTCATCATGCCTATTCGCTAGTAGAAATGATATTCGCACTCTGAATACGCTAGTTACCACACTCCCGGTAAAGATGTGCCCGCGAAGCGATTTAGCGTTCCGGTACGATGCCGTGTGGAAACCGAATAGGGGTATGGGTTTAATATAACTACCATGCCCCTAACAGGTTAGCCCGCTACCATCTTAGACTGCATCATCACTTACCATCAGGTAAGATCGCAGTCAAGGGCTAACTTGTAGTGGAAAAAAAAATCTTATCCGAAGTAGAGGTGTTAACAAGGGATGTTACGGAGCTTCGACTCAGAGTTTTCGGTTTCCGTCTTCCGTTAAATCGGAACTTCCGATTATTATTACGCCTTCGGTTCCGATTTCGGCTCCGAAACTTTTAAATCGGAGGTTTTAATCGGAAGTCTTATAGGCCTATTACACTGCACTTTTTACAGGGCCCTGTGGTAAGGGTGGGCGTGGCCGCTAGTGTAGTGCTGCTTTTGCATTATATTGCTGTATAATAAGGGCCCTTTGAAAAGTGCAGTGTAATAGGCCCATTACTCACCGGTCTGTATTAATATTGTGCGTGAACACGGAATAGGTGACACAGCAATTGCTAATATCTTTATTTTTTGCTTCTGATGGCAGCAACTGCAATATAAAAAATGAATCTATACTATAATATTATAAATGCGAAAGTTTGGATGGATATTTATTCAATCACGCCAAAACGGCTGCACGACTTACAGTCTGGAATATCACCTAAGCTACTTTTTAAACCGGAAATTATAGAGTTCCCACGGGAACCACAATACCTCAATCCACACGAACGAAGTCGCGGGCATCAGCTAGTTCATAATATAATATTATGTACTTGCATACAAAAGAAAACATTTGCTAACTGAGCTATACCAGTAATAAAACTTTAACTGGACGATTCCTGATTTAATTTTTTTAATGAGTTAAACAACATGAGCATAAGGCTTTTATCATTAGTTTCTCAACTAATACGTTTTTCTGATCGGTTCTCATAGTTTTAGTTTGAAGTTTTCAGTTTTGATCGCTATTTATCTATTTATTTACCATACACGCTAAATTATAGTCCAACAAACTGACCCGGTGTTTATTTATTTTATATTAGTTTATATGAAAAATAAAATAAAAACAAAAACTAAACAGGCATAAAAATTTGTTCCAATTTTGGCCACCGGGTCAGATAAGTTTGTGGGATTATAAATATCGTTTTGAAGTACCTATACACTATATATATACAGGTCGTTTGATTGAAGAATTTTATTAGTAGCTGATGCCTGCGACTTTCGTCCGCGTGGTTTAAGTTTTCTTATTCCCACGGGAACACCCTTAATTTTCCGAGATAAAAAGTAGCCTATGTCACTGTCCTCAACTATACCCATGCCAAAAATCACTTGATCCGTTGCTCCGTTGCGGCGTGATTGAAGGACAAACCAACCAACAAACAAACACATTTTCGCATTTATAATATTAGTATGATTAAAACCTACTAACCAAATCCAAGTTATCCACAGCGCCTATCATCAAGCCTAGAACGAATAAGTGGTTTCCACTGCCTATTTGTATGAGGCCCTCGTCACAGATCAGTTTGGGCTGAAGATCCACTGACGAAGCTGTCTTTTTGCTCTCAACCATATACTCATCTGTGTAAAGATCATTATTTACTAAGTTATAGAATTTATAAGGGCATAGTCTCATAACATAATCTCAATACATTTTTCCGCATCGGGCGAAAATTCTAAACTGATAGAAGACGAAAAAGCTAACGACAGAAACACAGAATTAAAAGTAAATTAGCACATTAACAGCATGATTTTGAACAATCACTATTGATTTTAAAATACCCGGATTATTATTGGTCGGAAACACAGTTTCACCAATATATATTTGAAAATTTAGTATACGTGCATAAACACATTGATAAATTCAAGAAGAAAAGTGATTGTCACAATGTCAATACTAGAAATTAAAATAAACTTGTAATGCCTGCTTCTAGGCTTAGTAAAACTAGCAATTCATTTGTTGGAAACAGTGTCCGCTTCTACAATAAGCTCCCAGAAGACATGTTAAAGATGTCTCTAAATAAGTTCAAAGTTAATGTAAAACGTAAACTCATTGAAAAATCTTATTACCATGTGAAGGATTACTTAAACGACAAGGAAGCTTGGCAATGATTTGCTCTATGGCTCTGATAGTTCCTTAGTTATGATGATTTGTGAGATGGTGATAATAAAAAGAAAAAAACCCGGCTGAGTTTGTTGTGTGCTCTTCTCAGACCAGGGCGCGTTTGGAACCCTCGTAGCTTTAGTTTTAAGATACCGTAACCAATTATCACCATCATGTTTTATATGTAAGTAATTTTTAACGTCAATAAGTGTACCTATATTGAAGATATTGAGTATGTATTCTACTTAAAACTTTATGGGGGGACGGCGCGTACGCAGTCCCCACTACCAAAAATTACGCGTCCGAGTTATCCACATTAGGGATAATCGCAGAGGTCAACCCAGCCGCAGTGCAATGGAAGGGCCTCGCTCTGGGGGAACCGCCTTCATGATCACGGTGTCCCCTACGCCAGGTAAGTATGCTTGAAGGAGCCCGCACCGGCGGGGTCATTGTGCGGGGAACAATCTTCCCAGCGCGAGATGTAAGCATGACAGAACTTGCCAGCGGCACATAACGGTGGGGAGTATAACAACTAGATCAAATGGGTTCGTATCCAAAGTTTTTACTTGGTAGTTTAGCTACCTTTCGCTAGATGTCAGTAGCAGCACTTAGTCATAGCTAATTGTTAAATATATTTACAAAAATGAACCAAGGAAAATAAAATCTAGGTTTTGGAAATTTAAAAAGTACCAAACACGACAAAAAGCCAACATCACGCGGTGTTCCCAGGCGGTCACCCATCCAAGTACTGACCGCGCCCGATGTTGCTTAACTTCGGTGATCGGACGAGAACCGGTGTATTCAACATGGTATGGACGTTAGCGATAACAACTGCGAAATACACGATTAAAATAAGCTAAAATTATATATAAAATCAACTTACTCAATGTTAGTAGCACAGATCGAGAAGCAGGTGTTGTTGCACTTTTGTTCGACCTAGCTGATGGATACGCGATTTCATTGCTGTGGAAAATCCGAAGCTCATTCCGCTGAAATTACAAGCAAAGTTTATATAAATTCAGTTGCAATATAGCGAGGCCTAATGCAAAAACCGGCACCCCAGCTGTAATTTACTGTTCCCTCTAAAGTAATGCATGGGGTGAATAAACAATTGCTTCAGATGCCTGCATTATATTGGAGGTTTCTCTAATCTATGGTACTGCACAATCAGTGGCGGCCTTAGGAGGTGGCAAGCAGGACAGTCACCCGGGGCCTCGCTATTGCAGGGGCCTCGCGCCCTAGCTCTATAGCCCAAGTAGAAAAAATCATTAAGTCCTACCTATTTACTATCTACCAAAGATAACATGCCATATTGCGGTTAACTTTTGTTAATTTCTCTAAATACATTTTTATTTATAACTTTAGTTTTCTCGTCAAGCGTGAATAAAAATACTTTCAATTCACATACATTCCACAAAGCATTAGGGCCTCGCAAATATTTACCGCCCAGAGCCTCTGGCCGCCCCTGCGCACAATAATTCCATTTACCTTTTGAAATAACCCATACAAACTCAGATTTTTCAATCACAGTGCAGGTTTAAAAAATCACACTGATCCATTGCTCCATTGCAGCATGATTGAAGATCAAATACACTTTTGTATTTAAAATACTAAACTAGGATTTATTATGTATTTTCAGTGAAATTATTAGAACAATGGTGGCCTTTAGCAACCGACAATGCTTCATATCCGGAGCATAGGGTGCATTGTCGGTTTCTTACGTCACAGACGTGGATTCTACCCATGGCCTTGGGGGTGTACGGACTAGTTTAGTCCAACCATCCTCCCATCCATCCCAAATTCCTAACGTCATCCTAAGCCATGGTCTGACCCCCACAGGAGCGCCCTTAGGAAGATGTTACACCCCAGTGTCTTCGAGCCCTAGGGCTTATAGGCCTATTACACTGGACTTTTCACAGGGACCCTTACACTTGAATCATTGTAGTGTAATAAGATCTAGAGAGAAAGGGTCCCTAAATTGATCTTTATTGCTGTGTAATAAGCAACGCTCTAACTGACAGCCAACTAACAGCCACGCCCACCCTTAACACAGGGCCCTGTAGAAAGTGCAGTGTAATAGGCCTATTATTTCCCGGCGATGCCTAGCGCACGCCCAACCCCCTGGTAACGCTGTAGCAGCCAGCAGGGCATATAATAATAATAATAATAATAATAATAATAATATATTTATTTATACCAAAAAAATATATCTAGTTACATAATTTTTTAAGTTACAATGTTTTTTTTAATTCTCCAGTTGCTATTTAATATATATACTACTGCATTATATATATATATATATATATATATATATATATAAATCGCGAAGGACTTCTTGCGTCTTTACAAACTACCACCCTGCGGCGTCCACTGAATGTAGTGAGATTTTTAATGTTTTCAATGCGTATGTAAGATGTTTTAATCAGTATCATATCAGAAGTCGACGTCAAATTTCATTTAAACGTTAAATGGTGATATTCAAATTAAATATTTCTAGCTGAATTTGTGCGTCCGTTCACTCTTAAATCTTTCTTGCACACTGAATACCTGCGTATACCAACTAAACACTGCATGCACATTCCCGCCTCCATCCGAATGTATGTTTAAATCAATTCCGTATAATGCTCTGCATATATCATAATGATTATTATAACTAAATTACATCTATCTACTACTGAATTCAGATTGGTTCCGAATAACTGAATTTGTGCGTCTGTTCACTCTTAAATCTTTCTTGCACACTGAATATCTCCGTATACGTTTAAAACACTGCATGCACATTCCCGCCTCCATCCAACTGTATGTTTAAATCAATTCCGTATAATGCTCTGCATATATCATAATGACTAGCTGATGCCCGCGACTTCGTCCGCGTGGATTGATTTTTTTTGGTTCCCACGGAAATCTTTAATTATACGGGATAAAAAGGAGCCTATGTGTTATTGGCTATTGCAGACTATAATCTATCTCTGTTCAAAGTTCATCCAGATCCATTCAGCCGTAATGGCGTGATTGAGTAACAAACATCCACTTGAGATTTTTTTGGTTCCCGCGAGAATTCTTTAATTTCCCGGGATAAAAAGTAGCCTACGTGTTATTCCAGAATATAATCTATCTCTGTATTAAAGTCATGAACGTTCATGATTAAAGTTCATCCAGATCCGTGCAGCCGTTCTGGCGTGATTGAGTAACAAACATTCATTTGAGAATTTTTTGGTTCCCGCGGGACTTCTTAAATTTTTCGAGATAAAAAGAAGCCTACGTGTTATTTCAGACTACAATCTATCTCTGTACCAAATTTCATCAAATCAATCCGTACAGGCGTTCTGGTGTGATTGAGCGTCACTCGTTCGTGTGGCATAAATTTTTTTCAATTTCCACAGTACTTCATTATTTTCCGGGATAAAAAGAAGCCTATGTCACTATCCAGATCCTCAACTATACTCATGCAAAAAATGTTATTGGAGTACAAACTATCTATTAAACGTCTTTGGGGATAAAATTTACAAAAAAATGTGAATCAGGTATTTCTTGACCCAAAATTCCAATAAAACCCAACCAAGTTACCACAAAATACCAAGTTTAATTAATGGCTCTTAAAAATTTATGACAGACTTTCATCCCCTATTTTATCCTTTTGGGGGTTGAATTTAAAAAAACTGTGACACATGTACTTCTTTATTTTTTACCGAAAGTCAAAACACTAAGCTTCGTTTATGAAACTTGAGCAATATCGTGAGAAATGAACGCCTTACATACCAACTTTCATCCCCTATTTCAGCCTTTCAGAGATCGAATTTTCAAAAACTGTGAAACACGTATTTCTTCATTTTTAACCCGCAGTTTATAAACCAACTTTCATTGCTATAACTTGAGAAATGAAGGACTTTCATTCAAACTTTCAACCCCTATTTTACCCTTATGGGGGTTGAATTTTGAGAAACTATGACACCCTTACTTCTTTATTTTTTACCAAAAGCCAAAATACTAAGCTTCGTTGATATAACTTGAGTAATATCCTTTGAAATGAAGGCCTTACATACCAACTTTCATCCTCTATTTCACCCCTTTAGGGATCGAATTTTCAAAAACTGTGAAATACGTATTTCTTCATTTTTAACCCGCTGTTTATATACCAATTTTCATAGCTATAACTTGAGAAATGTAGGACTTTCAAACAAACATTCAACCCTTAGTTTACCCTTTTGGGGTTTGAATTTTGAAAAACTATGACACACGTATTTCTTTATTTTTCACCAAAAGCTGAAAAACTAAGCATTTTTGATTTATCTTGAGCAATATCTTGAGAAATGAAGGATTTTCATACAAACTTTCAACCCCTATTTTAACCCTTCGGGGGTAAAATTTTGAAATACTGTGACACACATACTTCTTTATTTTTTACCGTAAGCGAAAATACCAAGTTTCGTTGATATAACTTGTAAAATATCTTGAGAAATGAAGGCATTTCATACCAACTTTCATCCTCTATTTCACCCCTTTGTGGGTCGAATTATCAAAAACGGTGAAATACGTATTTCTTGATTTTTAACTCGCAACTCATATATTAAGTTTCATGGCTATAGCTGGCATAAAAAAATTCAACCCCTATTTTACCAATTTAGGGGTTGAATTTTGAAAAACTGCGACATACGTAATTCTTTAATTTTTATCGAAAGCCGAAATACCAAGTTTCGGTTATTATTCGGAGATTATCTTGAGAAATGAAGGACTTTCATGCAAAATTTCATCCCCTATTTCTACCCTTCGGAGTTAGAATTTTTAAAAACTGTGAAACACGTATTTCTTCATTTTCAACCAGTAGCTCGTAACTTGAGATTATCTTGAGAAATGAAGGACTTTCATGCAAAATTTCATCCCCTATTTCTACCCTTCGGAGTTAGAATTTTTAAAAACTGTGAAACACGTATTTCTTCATTTTCAACCAGTAGCTCGTATACCAAGTTTCATGGATATAACTTGAGAAATGACGGACTTTCATACAAACTTTCACCCCCTATTTCACCTCCTTAGGGGTGGAATTTTGAAAAATCCTTCCTTAGTGAGCGCCTACGGCACAAAAGGAACCTACTGTCAAAATTTCAAGTTAATAACCCCAGCGGTTTAGGCTGTGCGTCGATCCCTTAACGATTTTATATATATAATAGCTGATGCCCGCGACTTTGTCCGCGTGGATTGATCTTTTTTGGTTCCCGCGGTAAATCTTTAATTATACGGGATAAAAAGTAGCCTATGTGTTATTGGCTATTGCAGACTAAAATCTATCTCTGTGCAAAGTTCATCCAGATCCATTCAGCCGTAATGGCGTGATTGAGTAACAAACATCCATTTGAGATTTTTTCTGTTCCCGCGGGAACTCTTTAATTTTCCGGGACAGAAAGTAGCCTATGTGTTATTCCAGACTATAATCTTTCTCTGTATTAACGTTCATCCAGATCCGTTCAGCCGTTCTGGCATGATTGAGTAACAAATATTCACTTGAGGATTTTTTGGTTCCCGCGGGACTTCTTTAATTTTTCGGGATAAAAAGAAGCCTACGTGTTATTTCAGGCTAAAATCTATCTCTGTGCCAAGTTTCATCAAATCGATCCGTTCAGCCGTTCTGGTGTGATTGAGCGCCACTCGTTCGTGTGGCATAAGTTTTTTTCAATTCCCACAGCACTTCATTATTTTCCGGGATAAAAAGTAGCCTATGTCACTATCCAGTTCCTCAACTATACTATCTATTAAACGTCCTTGGGGATAAAATATACAAAAAAATTTGAATCAGGTATTTCTTGAACCAAAATTCCAATAAAACCCAACCAAGTTACCACAAAATACCAAGTTTAATGGCTCTTAAAAATTAATGTCAGACTTTCATCACCTATTTTACCGATTTGGGGGTTGAATTTTGAAGAACTGTGACACACGTACTTCTTTATTATTTACCGAAAGTCGAAACACTAAGCTTCGTTGATTTTACTTGAGCAATATCGTGAGAAATGAAGGCCTTACATACCAACTTTCATCCCCTATTTCACCCCTTTAGGGATCGAATTTTCAAAAACTGAAACACGTATTTCTTCATTTTTAAATCGCAGTTTATATACCAAGTTTCATGGCTATAACTTGAGAAATGAAGGACTTTCATAAAAACTTTCAACCCCTATTTTTTCCCTTTGGGGGTTGAATTTTGAAAAACTGTGACATAAGTAGTTCTTTATTTTTAACCGAAAGACAAAACACTAAGCTTCGTTGATATAACTTGAGCAATATCCTGTGAAATGAAGGCCTTACATACCAACTTTCATCCCCTATTTCATCCCTTTACGGATCGAATTTTCAGAAACTGTGAAACACGTACATCTTCGTTTTAAACCTTCAGTTTATATACCAAGTTTCATGGATATAACTTGAGAAATGAGGAACTTTGATACAAATTTTCAACCCCTATTGAACCCTTTTGGGGGTTGAATTTTGAAAAATTTTGATACATGTATTTCTTAATTTTTAACTTGCAGTTTATATACCAAGTTTCATGGCTATAACTTGAGAAATGAAGGACTTTCATAAAAAACTTTCAACCCATATTTTACCCTTTTGGGGGTAAAATTTTGAAAAACTGTGACACACGTACTTCTTTATTTTGTACCGTAAGCCAAAATACCAAGTTTCGTTGATATAACTTGTAAAATATCTTGAGAAATGAAGGCATTTCATACCAACTTTCATCCCTTATTTCACCCCTTTGGGGGTCGAATTTTCAAAAACTGTGAAATAACTATTTCTTGATTTTTAACCTGCTGTTCATATACCAAGTTTCATGGCTACAACTTGAGAAATGATCGACTTTCATTCAAACTTTCAGCCCCTATTACCCTTTTGGGGGTTGAATTTTGAAAAACTATGACACACGTACTTCTTTATTTTTTACCAAAAGCCAAAATACTAAGCTTTGTTGATATAAATTGAGCAATATCTTGTGAAATGAAGGCCTTACATACCAACTTTCATCCCCTATTTCACCCCTTTAGGGATCGAATTTTCAAAAACTGTGAAACAATTATGTCTTCATTTTGAACCCGCAGTTTATATACCAAGTTTCATGGCTATAACTTGAGAAATGAAGGACTTTCATACAAACTTTCAACCCCTATTTAAACCTTTTGGGGGTTGAACTTTGAAAAACTGTGACATACGTACTTCTTAATTTTTTACCAAAAGCCGAAACATTAAGCTTCGTAGATGTAACTTGAGCAATATCTTAAGAAATGAAGGGCATTCATACAAAATTTTAACCCCTATTTTAACCCTTCGGGAGTAAAGTTTTGAAAAACTGTGACACACGTACTTCTTTATTTTTTACCGTTAGTCAAAATACCAAGTTTTGTTGATATAACTTGTAAAATATCTTGAGAAATGAAGGCATTTCATACCAACTTTCATCCCCTATTTCACCCCTTTGGGGGTCGAATTTTCAAAAAATGTGATATAAGTATTTCTTTGATTTTTAACTCGCAGCTTATATACCAAGTTTCATGGCTATAGCTGTCATAAAAAAAATCAATTCCTATTTTACCACTATAAGGGTTGAATTTTGAAAAACTGCGACAGACGTAATTCTTTATTTTTTATCGAAAGCCGAAA
Source organism: Erebia palarica (assembly GCA_964035005.1). Classification (NCBI taxonomy): domain Eukaryota; kingdom Metazoa; phylum Arthropoda; class Insecta; order Lepidoptera; family Nymphalidae; genus Erebia; species Erebia palarica. The sequence continues at coordinate 30,428,740 of OZ035990.1, forward strand.
TACTAAGTTTCGTTTATAAAACTTGAGAATATCTTGAGAAATAAAGGACTTTCATGCAAACTCTCATCCCCTATTTCAACCCTTCGGGGTTAGAATTTTTTAAACTGTGAAACACGTGTTTCACATTTTCAACCAGTAGCTCGTATACCAAGTTTCGTGAATATAACTTGAGAAATGACGGACTTTCATACAAACTTTCACCCCCTATTTCACCCCCTTAACGGTGGAATTTTGAAAAATCCTTCCTTAGTGAGCGCCTACGTCACAAAAGGAACCTACTGTCAAAATTTCAAGTTAATAACCCCAGCGGTTTAGGCTGTGCGTTGATCCCTTAACGATTTTATATATATATTAGATTAGATTAGATTAGATATTAGATTAGATTACATAATCACTAACCATAATAATAGACCAAATAAATAACCACTTTTAACGCACTTGCAAATAATTCACTTTGGTGACAAGCTTACATCACAGCCGGCACATGTCTGTTTGTTTACAAGCCCGCCGCCACGCGCCCCGCGCCATGCGTCCCTCGTGAACCCCGAATAGGCCCCTCAGACACCGTACCTAGTGCCCGTTTAAGGATATTTAAGAGACGCAAGATTGTTGTCACGAAAACATGATAAAAACTTTACAAATTAAGTACGATATTCAATGGACACGATAAGATGGGTGAACTGAACTCAAAGTATACGTGGTAAATTATACGCTGAACACTAGCGCCCTCCAAATTTCAGCCGGACGATGGCGGAACTATATTATACGCTAAAAGGCATTGCAGTGATGAAATTACGTCCATGCCAATTTTTCGCCCTTACATTCTAACTGTCATAAGGGACCCTTGGGCTAAAAATGAGGGTCGGTCAATCTTGCGTCCGTATTCCGGACGCACAAAGTCAGTGGGACGCAGCATCATCGGTAAATAACGCCATGTAGGACGCAACATGTCCTTCAAGATGTATATATATATATATATATATATATATATATATATATATCATATTGATCGATATTGATGCTCTAGTGTCAATAATATTGGCACAAAAATGACAAGGCACTCTTCCCATGCCCCGCAAAAGTTAGTCAAACGTGATTTCAAACATTTTTCTTACGTTTCCTATCCTTTGTTAAGTCCATTACAGATTAATAACTACATAAAATAAAACATACAGGTGTATGAGTGCTGATTCTGTCTTCAACAGAGAGGCTTATCAGGAGCTGTGGGTGACAGCATTTCCCCTCCGATTTCACTCCAAGCAATTTGTGCCATGTGTGTTTTAGCTGCAATTTTGAAAATAAGATAGATAAATTCCTAATTGCCACTGAAGACATTTAATACCAAGAAAGTATTGGATGACAAATAGAAAAATTCTAACTATTAGCTAACCATTGTATTTTATAATATTGATATTAGGTATTACTATTAACCAACTTCAAAAAATATTAATAATAATTAATTATTTAATTTTATCATAATAATCAAAATGTTAGTTTATAAGTTTCATGCATAGGTAATTAGGCAGTAGTTACTTTTATTTTATCTCATTGTATTTATTCTATTTTTAATGTTTAACTTTTTATTAAAAATTTAATTTAAATTTTCAATTTTAAATGTATTGTGTGTATTGTACACTGGGTCCTTCTGCCTTTACTAAAAACTTTTATGATTATTATTATTATAAAAATAAAAATAACTAAATTATCCTTTATGTGCAGTAGGTATATGTACATATGAACAACATGGATGTTTGTAAATCTCTTTGTGCATTATGTGTGCATCATTCATCAAATTGTGATGAAACTTTGTTCAGTTATTGTTGGGTCTTGCAACAAGGTTTCTGACATACTACCATCAACACATAACATGTGGAATGTGAGTTGTTCATACAATGAGAGTTTGGGCTATTTTGAGAGAATTTTCCTTGAGAACCAAGGTGTACTAAGGAAGTTTCGAAATTCCATCTCCAAGGAGGTTAGGTGGTTCAAGTTACATCCATGAAACTTGAACCACCTAACTATTTGTACTTTCAGTGAAAAATGAAGCAATTGAACTTGAAATGAAGAAAATTTCCTTTTTTAAGAACCTCATTCCACACAGTGGAAATGATGCGGCCAAATGCTAGTATAAAATATATTTTTAAGTTAAAAATATCACTTACATCAACAACCTTATTGGATGGGCATGGTTGTGCTCCGAGTAGACTAAGCAACAAGTAGCCAACTTTGACTTTCCGTTCTTGCGTACCAGTCATGTACACTTCAATCTTAACTGGTACATTTTGCACTCGCAAACTACAGAAACAGACAAATAATATTTGTTATAATATTACAGACACCTTTAGGTTCTCTTGCTCATTTTGTCATTGTCATCTGTTTCTAATAACAGTTATTTTCACATTGAGAGGTTCTCTCAGGATAATAATATGCTGGACTATCTGATCCTTTGCATTAATAATGGACAATTATTATACTACTAGATGATGCACTCGACTTCATCCACATAGATTAAGTTTTTTCAATTTCAGCAGGAACTCCTTAATATTCCGGGATAAAAAGTAGTCTATGTCCTTCTCCGGAATACAAACTATTCCTGTACCAAATTTCATCAAAATTGGTTGAACAGATGGGCCGTGAAAGAGTAGCAGACAGGCAGACACACTTTCGGATTTATAATACTAGTGTGGATTAAAATTTAAAGGATGTCAACCCTTTTATTAATTCACGTTACAAATATTATCGTACAGATTAAAGAAGGTTTGTAAGAGTAATGTGCTGGTATGTTTATATTGGCTAGTTATAAAAAGGCGGGAAGTGGTCGAATTGTTACAGAAGGTCTTTGTACGACAGCAGAGGATAATATTTAAGTATCGTAGCGTTATGCATGCTAAATAGTAAAATATTGTTGTTTATTTTTCATTAAATGATTACTTATACTGCAATACACCATACCTCCTAAATCGCCTTTTATCTGCTTCCCAAACGAGTTCTGCATCAAAAACAGGTGCATGAGAAGGCACTGCGGGATCTGTTTCTAACATATATCCATTTAGAGACCCAGTAACTACGAAGGGGCTCTTGAGAAAACCGAAACCAAGTCCTGTAAAGCAAGCGAATTCAATAAACCATTTATCGCGCATTCTCTTCATAAATTCTCTGTCAAAATACACGTTTACCTTCCTTAACATTGAGTACTATTTGAATTGTAGGCCCTCTTAATTCATCCATTAATACTTTCTGATTAAAAAAGGGAAAAGTTTATATTTTCCAACAATAACACAACTAAACAATTCCAAATTCAAATTTCAAAATATTATTGACGCTGTCAACAGATTGACAGTTTAAGGAACAATGTTGCCATACACCTGTAAACAGATACAGAATCTTTAGATTTAAGGATGCGTTCAATTCACCGTTGTCGTGGGTGAAATTAGCCTGCAGCTAGCTATCATAGCGTGACACTTCTTATAATTCCATGCGTGTTAAGCCGTTGACATTTTTATCTTCTAATACAAAACTTAGAGTGAATGTGGATTACATTTATAGGAATAAATATATTTTATAATTTTTTTTTAACAACTCTACAAGCATTTAAAAGTTTAGACCCTTTAAAGTCTATTTTTTAATCCCGGAGACTAAAATGACGTTTCCTGTGTTGCCTGTTTTTTATGGCTCTTAAATAGTGATGTCGTGCAGTCGATACTTATTTACCGATAAATATTTGTAGGTAGGTATTCATGTCAGGTGTGTATAAGACAACAAAGTGTGTAGGAAATATTATTTCAATTCAAATTAAATGTATGAGCTGATTCTCATTTCATGTTATTCATATTATTAAAAAAAAATAATAAATTCACCATTTTATGCATTTGACATTATATTTAAAAACCTGTATAATGAAACGTTACCTACGTATTTCGTCAAATATAAATATAAATTGCGAATCTTTATAAGATACTTGCTGATGCCTGCGAATTCGTCTGCGTGGATTAAGGTTTTTGTTCCCGCGGGAATTGTTTGATTTTCCGGGATAAAATGTAGCCTACGAGTTATAGAGTATAAATATGTACTATCAATACCTCGCAGGGAAATAACACTTTGTTCGACTTACAAAGTCAAAACAATTCGAGATATCGCGTATTTGAGGGTCCAGCGGAAGGGAATGGCAATATTTTTCGTCTTACTGCGGATAGTTTATTTGACTCCTTATGCACAAAATATTATTTTATTATCGATTTTTATCTATACCACAACCATGAAGACAACACTATTATTATAGAGCTGGTATCATTATTTTTACGTTTGACATTTGTAGCTGTCATTTTAGTCTCTGGGATTAAAAAATAGACTTTTAGTTATAGTTTAGAACTTTAGACTCTATCTATTTGAGAATGAGTTTATAATAACATGGAAATTAAATAACTTTTTATAGTCCCAAATGTATGAGACAGCTCCATTTCCGTACCTAACTGTCATTTTCTCTTTAGTACGGTTTTGACCTCTGGTTTTGACGACCTCCCTGGCGCAGTGCTGAGCGCTATTGTCCTAAAGTGCGGAAGTCCCGGGTTCGATCCCCGGCAGGGTCAATTTGGGAATTTATAATTTCGGCCGTGGCTAGTTACCACTCTACCGAAAAAGACGTGCCGCCACGTGGCACGGGTTTAATATAACTACCATGCCCCTAACGGGTTAGCCGTCTACCATCTTAGACTTAATCTAATACGGTAGCGAGCTTACTTGTAGTGTAGAATTAGTGAGTTATTAATTATCCACCCCTGAGTAGGGGATATATTTAGCACTCCCATTTATATCTCCTAAAATCACTTACCATTAGGTGAGAACGCCGTCAAGGGCAACCTGGTAGTGGATAAATAAATAAAAAGTTAGGAATAAGAACGCGTATCTGTGATAAGATAATAACTTTGATTTTGCCACTTTTCCAAGTTTAAAAATATCACCTATGTATGTCCCTTTCTTGAATAAATGCTACCCCGTGTGTTGTAAGAAAAGCCATAGTTTAACATGCAGACGGACAGACACAATTTCACATTTTATAATGTACCTAATGGATTTTATTTCCGTTTCGATGTTTCATTATCGAACTAAGATAATGAATACCACTTTTTAAGTTTAATCATCCGTACTTTGCACTTGTAGTTCCCGTCCCGGAAATAGAAACGAATGGTTTGTTAATCAAATGTTTAATTATATTTTCCTATTTGTCATTTTTTTATAGAATGACAAAATTAATTATCTACCTAAAAAAATAGGTATTTTTTGTAATATTACTCTGCAATTTAAGCCATTTTACAATAAGAATGAAAATTAAAGAATAATTAATTCATTAATAAGCCGGGAACGTTACTTAACGTTCATTCATATAATGTCAAACCTTTAAACGTACGCTTTTAGAAATAAATTTTGTTTTTAAGTCTATAAGTAATTTACAATATTATTTTGTGTGCATATTTCATTATGAATTAATAATCGGTAATTGAAGAGTATTAAAATGAAGAAATTCATAAACGAATACAAAGCGCTGCGAAGTAGGTCATTTACGGAAACGTCAAACTCAAAAAGGTAAATAAACAAACGCTTTACGTTTGCTACAAGCCAAGCCGGTACATAAAGTGTAATAACTTTAGAGCCAAGCTAGACAAGCTTTGAAAGTTGAATTAAAACTACCTTGCTTTTTAATTATTATTTAAGTGAACAACGGAAATCAAAATGACGGTGACGAGTGGTGATTCGCGAGACGAGTGTTGTCACTTGTCGCCTGCAGTAGGTAGTCGGTCCTCGGTAGGCTGGACGCGAGGTAGACCGTGGCTCAACCATCGTGGATGAAGTGGATCACCGGAGCGCGACGAAAAGTAATTTGTACAAAAAACCAAATTCAACTCATTGCGATTGCCGTAGTGTTCGTGATGTTTTGTCTGACCGCACAATATATCGACGTTCATTGTTGCTAGACGTTTTTTTACAACATCGAACTTTTAAAAGTTAATTCACCGGTAATGTTCTGCGTGTTTCTCGCGTCGGACTCTACTCAGTTATTCTCTATTCGAAAGCCGAAAAAGTTTTTTAAATAGATACTTAAGTCAAGTGCCGTATATTCGGGTTGGATGTGATATTAATTTTTGATTTGTACATTGGCTTTATCGCGAGTAATGGGTGTTTTCAAGTGGCTGCGCCGGTAAGTAAACTATTTTGCCTACCTACTTTTAATTGTATCGTGAACGTTTAAAACTATAACCTATTTTTACTTATAAACGACAGCAATACTGAAGTTAAATTGATAGTTTACCTACTTATTCCCCAAGGAAATTATCAGGTAAGTAAATACGTATTCATGATATCAAAACAAAGTAAACGTAGCTTTTTAACTTAGGTTAGGTAGGTACCTATGTACCTACCTTATAGAATCTTTGTAGGAATTCGATTTTCAGTACGGATTTGTTACAAGTTATAGCTATGTGTTATACCTAGATAGTCGCAGAACTCGCTAAATTCGACGAAGCCCCATGCGCTACAATACGCTGATTAGGTTACTAGTACGTGCAAGTTACAAGAGGCCAAGGGATAGAAACGCAGTAAACAGATTACTGTGATAGAAATGATCAAAGGCGAATGTTCATTCCTTTCTTAGTTAATCAGCTGTTTATTACGATTTTCGGCTTGCGGCTTTTGTCATTGTCACAGAACTCTTTCAAGTCTCCCGCGTGCCGCCAGCTGCCTTTGATAATATTTTAGATCTTTATTTTTGTTCGTATCACCAACCATACTTACCACGGTGGTTGGTTCCGAAGCCGCTAGGTTTATGCATATAACATGGATGTAAAGTAAAGGTAGGTAGTGTATTTTTGTTATTTATAAAAGTATTAGTTAATGTCTAGTGAACCACAAATATCGAATCGGGATTCCGAATGTATGTGGCGGGCCTAAGTAGCCAGGAAACTCGTTGGTTAGTATCCTAACACTCGCCTCGTCTATGGCGAAGGTAGGATCTAGAATCTAGATACATTGCACGCGTATACCTACACTCCAGGTAGCCCAGCTATTCATGAACCAATTTTCGTCAAAATCGGAGAAGTAGATGTGGTGTGAAAAGGTACTATCAGACAGACATACACATACACATACCTACATGTTTTAAAATATCAGTATCAATGCCTACGGGCTACGCCGCGCGACTTACTAAGTACCTACCTAAAATTATAATTATCGTACACGGTAAGATGGAAATCACCCAACTTCTGGCCGACGCAACGCGCGACGTGTTTAGTACTAGGTGCCTAGCTAGGTATGTACAAAAAGGGCCGTACCAATTGCCTGTATTAAATGAATTATTGAATTACAATTTACGCTTTATTTAAAGTAAATATTATGATGATGCATAGGATAAGCTGTTATTTACTCACGGTTGGACATCTCTTGGAGGCCTCTTTAAAGTTGCGTGCCAACGTGCCCTTTCTTCAGCTTTTCGCATCTAATCGATGTCTTCCAAAAACCACGCCAGATACCTATCGTCGCTCCACCTTGCTGGGGGACGCTGGAATATGAATTTACATAAAATTTGGTATCTCACCACTTGCGGTTTCTATCATTGGGTATGCTTAGAGGTAGGGGGCCATCCAACGCTGCGTTTTACGGTTTGGAGACAGGATTTAGAGGGCCCCGTCGGCCTATTGCTCACACGGAACTACTGCTCTGAGCTCTCCGATGACTTAGGATTACCAAATAAGTACCTACCTAGTTTTCAAGAAAGCCTTTCAGTCGCGCAATTATTTTTGCAAACCTCAATTCCTGCCCCTACGTTGATAGCACATGTACTGTACCTACGCATAAACACTACATTACAATGACTATAATTAGTGCTGTTTAATGCAATATTTGGCGACTGAGAACAAAGCACACCGCAATGATAAAAAAACATGCGTATCAGCGTGGTATCAGCCAATTACTGGAGCTTATGACGTTATATTCTTGACTGTGCTTAGTAGTCAGTACCTACACGGACCCGCCTTAGCGCTCACCTATGTCATAAACACAGGCTGAATTCTGGCCTAAGGCGTGTCGGAGTCGGCTAGGCGCCACCTGTATAATTTGATGGCATAACATAAGTGCAGTCGGCAGCTAAACGCTTTGCAACGGTGTGGAAACGTGATTATCACGCGGATCGTTGCCTCCACAAACCGGTTCAGAAATAGAGCGTTGAAGTGACGCTACCGGGACCTTAGACACCTATTTATCAAACTGTTTATCTATTGTATCTACTTTGTTTGTTTATCTATTACTTGTACCATAGTGGCGAAAAAGATGCGATATATTATACCGTTGGGTCCTTTTACCCTGCAGCGCGACCGGCTAAAATGACAGCTACAGTGTAACGATCGCAATCACCTCTGATTGGTTAACACTCTTCCACTAATAGATAAAATCCATTGTCGCAGCGAAACAACCATAAATTCAGCCAATCACAACAATTGATACTGTAACAATGATTGATGCAGGTTTTTTTACACAATCGCCCTACTGAATGCATGAATTCAAAGGGATATTTTTCTTGCAAATTTTTCCGATAAAGGTCAAAAGAAATTCTAGGCACTAGGATAATGATGAGTACAGGTGAACTATACTGAAGTTATTAAAATCAGTCATAGAGTTGAAACGAAGCCGTAAATCTGACCAAGATTAAGCCTAGAATCTCGCAAATGTGCCTAGGTACTGCCTACTATACATTTGAATGGTTACGAGAAGAAATTCTGACAAGATGTTAATCCAACAATGATCACACGAAGAACTACGAAAGTACGACCACCTAGACGCCTTTTAATGACGGCATATCACGAAATAGAGATCTACATACTGACCCTCCGCTAAGTTATTGTTTAACTTCTAAAATTCGCAGCAGTGTCCCATATTGCACTTAAATGCGCCACACATACGTTTCGTAAAACAGGGGCTGTGGACACCATTACATAGTTAGTTAATTTGTATGAATTCGTCACATCCGCAATGTGGTTTCAAACTGCACTAAGGCAGCTGGTATAAACACTAAAAATCAATAGCCTTGTTGGATCCAGTCAACTTGAAATATCAGACAGGGAAGATACGGGTATTTTGTTATCAGCTTATTTGGCGTTAGGATATAATTTTGAATTTTTCGTAAGATTACAACCACTCGTTTGTTTAGTGGTGATCACAAATTACAATAGATAAATCAATGTAGTTAAGTAGGTACCTATTATTGTAACCTTCAGCGCTGCTTATCCTTAACCTACAACAAGTATAAGTAGTAAAGGTACAGTAGTAGTATCTGTCACTTGCGTACGTTGATTCCAGAGCTTCTAAAGCAATCTTCTGTTCTAAGAGGCTCGTAACTATTCTCTATCTAGATCTTTTTAGCCTTACTTTGAGCAAAGAAGAGAGTTCACCCACAGATTAATTACTTGTATGTATTGACAGTGTGTATTTGTTTAAAATACTCATGATTGGTATAATCAAGAGACAGCAGTTTGTTTTCAAGATATTATAGAATATTTATTTTCACTGTAATACCTTGACCACCTCTAGTTAACTACACTTCACACAACCGAAGCGGTAAACAGACGTGAGAATATTAGTTCTATTGTTTAATTTTTTTACAAAGCTCTTCATAATTATTGAGGAATATTAAGGTGACCTTAAGTCCATGCTGGACTGCATCAATAAATTATCGAGTTAAGTAGTACGACGACCTTTGGTTAGGTGGGCCCAAGCACCCTGCACGAAAGATTTTAATATCACATAGCTACAATTGCTGAATATATCACATTCTTGCTGCATTTTAGTCCTAAGTGAGAAAATGAAAGCCAATCGGAGATGATTGCGATTGTCATACTTTAGCTAACAAATAAAGCCTATCTATGGAGCTAGCCTTGCTGGATGGCGGAAATTGCCTGGATGAGTAAGGCAGACAGTTTGGCGGAGGAAGGGCTCTTACAAAACCTGTAAGAGCCAGAGATGTCCAGATGCGAGATGCAGGCTGTTGATGATTCGCTATTCATCATATCAATCCACTACTGAACACGAGTCTCCCCTCAGAATGAGAATTGACCGTCGTCCACCATATCCACCACTTACATTAGGAAGAGAACTCGGCCATGCAGGTTTCCTCAATGTTTTTGAGGTTTAATTTCACCGTTATTAACAATAAGACGCAAATAATTCAGAAAAGTTAGAAGTGCGTGCCCAAGGATCGAGTCTCCGACCATCCGAACAAGAGACCAAACGTCGAAACCATTAGGTCATCATCGCTAAACAAGAAAAAATAAATATAATTAGCATCCAAGATAATTAATTAGTTACGAAAGTTACAATCAAAGATAATTTGATTGACATTACTTAAGCTCATACCTACATTTGCTAACTTTCAAAGATTTATCAATAACACGCAAGAATACAAATAAAAAATGACTTCAACCAATCACAAAGAATGCAGAGATCATAATGCACCAATCACTGATTTTGTAATAACTGGCATAGTAAATGTGTCACTTTTATCGCGATCTACCTTCATAATTATTATTACTGCTAAATGCCATAGTTTAGTCACGTAAACGTTAGTTTCTCCGTCTGTCTACGGTCTAGTCGGCTAAAGAGAAAACATAAAACATTGTTATGTTACTCTAGTTAATTGAACCTGTAAAACGGTAAGTAGCTCTCTATTTTCCGTAGTTAACTAGTAACTCATTTAGCAGTGATGGTTCAATTAACAACATTCATTTTAATAATTAAGGTAAATCCTGTCCTGCATGTTATCTTGCGAAGCGAAGTATTCTCTGTATTTTAATTAAAGTTAGCTATTTTTTGTTATAATAAACACATGCTACATCACCCGCATGGTTTTAGTTTTTTTAAATCCCGGGTTATAAATTCCGTCAATTTAATGAAGAGTGGATAGATGCCTATCTAGACAAGCGCGCTCCGCGTAGACAGAGATATTTACTCTATGGCGCTCCTTGCAAGTTGCAGGTAAGTACTTGCAGCTTGCACGTAGATAAAAAAGTTCTTTTAGAACGAAATTAAGACAAACAAGGACACTTACGCATTATAATATTAGCATGCATTAATAAATATGTAAATGTGAAATTATTGCCGACATTCTCAATGTCCGATGAACATTTAATATTTTTTTTTACGGGACACGAATCGAAACCGAATGATCGTTTATTGCAAAAATGCTGTACCTAATTGTTTCGTAATTGATCAACTTTAATAGACTATTGAGTAGCAAAGAGGCGATCATAATCATCGACACAGTAATATTATGAATAATGAGACGATATTTTTATTTTTAACAGCTTTGAGTGAAATGAGGAAAGAACCAGAAAATTAATCCATGCTGTGCCCCAAATAGATTTTAATCTTTCACTGTTTCTTTGGCGCCTATTTTCGTCTTATCACTAATCTGCTCAAGAATTCGAAACGAGATTTGCCAGGCTGTACTTGGTATGTATTATATCAATAGATTAATCTGGCCCTTAAGCAAACAACACCTAATAATCCAAGCATGAGTATTGCATTATTGTAATGTCGCAGATGTTATTTTACCGACATTATGGTAGGTGATGGCTAAGTACTTGAGGAGTCAAATCTTTTCATTGAGGAATGAGGAAATGAGGAAGAAGTCATTCTGGGGCCATCAAGCCATGCTGGGGGACCCAAACCTCAAGAACTATCATGTTCTTGGGCCGACGGCCGTCGTGTACTTATCAGTCTATTAGCGCTGAGCAACTTTGACCCAAGTCGATAGCTGCGTTGATAGTACCAGAATAAGCTTCACAGGCTAGTGCTAGGAGAACAGGTAAAGTGCTTGTTCTCTTTACCTGGAGCCTTAATTACGTAAAAATGTTTAACACTCTTCTGCTATTGGCCAAAATTATTATGCCATTAACGCAGCAAGAATACCATAAATCACAACAATAATTGAAACTGTAACAATGATTAATGCAGATTTTGTATAAACTAAACGTTAAATTAACTAAGTACAACTATTTCTGGTCGTGATATGTCTCTTTATAGATGTTCCGTCATCGGCGTATTGTTAACGAGGTCTCCACCTATAATTTCAACAATCGGTCGAGCTAAGCCTTTTCATTCCTTTACATTCCAGACGCATTGTGGAAAAGAGAATCATTATTGGTCACGGGTTTTGTGCAAGTTTAGCATTAATAGGCTCGTAGAGGCAACTAATTAGAATTCAAGTTTTTAAAAATACGATCTTCATACCTAGTTCAATCTTCGCCGAAATTCAATAGACGTGTCCCAACTTAACTTCTTAAAAATACGTCATTCAGGTAGGTATAAAATTCTTGTTTGCAAATTTTGTTAAGTAATTATAAATTATACATCAAGTAGATAACTACGGTGATTATGATCTTATTAACGTGCCATTCATAACATTTTTTAAAAAATAAATACCTACTTAGATAATTACATATTTAGAGAATTGAGATGCAGGTCAAACACAGAATATAAAATTACAGATTCATATTTCCATTTGGAAAGACTTATAGATTGGCCTGGTTACAATTGGACAGGAAGTGATTGTTGGTTTGTAGGTTCGAATATTTTAATCTTAGTCAGTACTCACTACTCAGTAGGTGTAATAAATAAATATGAACTAAAAATAAAAATATCTACTTATATCTAAATTCCGAATCTAGTTTTGCGTGTCTATAGTTTTAGGTAATACGTTACTTTATTGAGGAATGGAAATATTGAGGATTTATTGCGCTACGCACTCGCATTGAATGCGTTTCTCATGATAGGTAATTAATCTGAAACAGGTCGTGTATCTATGTGGTATAATTGGTAAAGTTATACCTAGTGAAGTAGGTACCTAGTTACTACTCCAAATCCATTCCGAAAATGATTACTTACTTTTGTTCATTGCAAATGCGTTCTGTAAATAGTAAATAGTAAATACCCACTGTCTAGACTCCACGGTTATACACAATTGTGTCTAAATGCAATGCATTCGCTATGGATCTTCGCAAAATCGAGATAAAATTGACCATGCACGAAATAAAATAAAATAAACATTAATTTGTTTCTCGATATTGGGTCTAAATCGCCTCCATTGGTCACAATAGCTGACGATTATGAATAAATTTTAAATGTTCCGCGAATTGAAAGTTATAACAACGAATTGTCTATTCAATTTGCTTATTGGGGTTACGTAGTCTTAATAAAATTGTAATAGGTACAGTAAGGCTGTTGTAATCTGCATCATGAAATAGTGTCACTTTTGTAATTATATTAAGTATTTAATAATTTCTAGTATATTATTTATACCTATTTTGATTTGAAATATGTTTTTTAGGGTTCCGTAGTCAACAAGGTAATGTCGCCATGTCATGCTGTTAGCTCACAGGCTGTTAGTAAAATACTATATTTGTCCAACCATTTATTTTACTTTTTACATATTTAACATATTTTATTTGATAAAATATAATTTTCATCCGGTAAGAGTGTATGTCGACCTTACTTGGGATCTTAGGACCAGTATTATAAATTAATATTAAACCCACATTAATGATTAATTACAGTCGAACAGGAAAAATCAATATAAAAATACAATAAAAAATATTTACATCGTTTCTGAAATAATTTTAATTTGCTTGAATAAGCAAAGTTTCTTGTTTCCTTTAGCGGTCTGCCTTTTATGATTGCAATTCTTCGTCTTAGTTTACTAAATAATTTTCGTTAATCCATACGATAATATTATTAATGCGAGAGTATGTCTGTCTATCTGTCTGCTTCGCTTTATTTGTTACAGATTACAGAAATAGCTGTTTTAACACAGGAAAGGATATAGGCTACTTTTATCATAAATAAAGGAGTTCCCACGTGAATACAACGCGGACGAAGTCGCGGGTATCATCTAGTTAATTTTATTTTTAAATTAATTACTGACGCATTGCTAAGACACATACCTATACGCTGGGAGCAAATAGTAAATACTATTAATAGTCTAGGCAATAAAGCTAGTCGACCCCAACAATAATGCCTCAGACGACGAAACTTTACAATATGATAAAGTATAATGAGTTAAACGTATATTAAAAAATATCCAATAATTAATCAGAAAGGAAGTAATGGTTTTTATGCTATACCTAATTGTTAAAGCAGGAAGGTACATTATCGCGTAGACGCAGTTTAGGTGTCATAATAAAATCGGTTTAAATATCTATGTTCTGCATGACTATTTCGTTTGATATTTCGGTTTTGAGTGTAAATATACTACCTACTATTATTTTAAAAAGAAATCGATAAAATATTGAGTATAAATATTAAGGTTTTTAGGTATAAATACCCGACTGCCTCATGGATTTTTTGTTGGAAAATATTTTTGTATAAGTATTGGTTCATACCATACTACAACCCTGCCAAGTTTCAACGACTGAGGATTTAATGCGGGGGTCTCCATACAACAAACCGCCCCATTGCCTAGACTATAAGTAATTAACTAAATAGTAATTATACAAACTCTACGGAACCATTGATATTAGAGTATTGATTTCGCTTAACTAACTTATTACATGTTTACATATTACGGCATGTCGGTTTTATTGCATTTTTTGACTTTTTATCACGAACATTACAGATGGTTTGCGTGGCTTAGTCCAGTTTTTGTGCGGTCTTCGCATTAATGAGGTTTACTTAATATTCAGCATACTTATGCGTTAATCAAGCGAAATGATACTAGTTTTTCCCATTTTATCCGTAAGGCCTGTTCGTTTAGAAATACCTGATTATAAATAATCTCAAAGAGATCTCTCGGATTTTTTAAAGATTTGCTCGGATCTAAAGCTCTAGGTACCTACGCGCAAGGCAAGGCAAGGATTCGAATAGCCATGTTCTGTCAGGTTCACCTTCACAATGAAGATTTTTTCCAGTTTAATGATTTGCCTATGTACAACAGCAGTGCCAAATGAGTAAATAATTTACTCATGTGCTAGAGGAAAAGTGATCGGGCTAACTTGTTAGGGGCATGATAAGGTTATATACCCATACGCGGTATCCTACCGGAACGATAAAACGCTTGGTGGCAAATCTTTGCCGGTAAATGAAAATTAAAAAAATATATATTTATATGGTAAAAAAAGATGGTAAATGTTGTATATTTCGTATAGTGGTCCGTCGATGTAACTATCCGCGGCTGAATACTCCAATTCTCTAAGCTCCCACCAGACTAAAGTAAATTCTGAAGTTATAAATTCCCAAATTTACCCTGCCGGGTACCAAACTCGAGACCTGCCACTTGTAAGACAACAGCAGTCATCACTGCACCAGAGAGGTCGTGAAAACGAGAGCATTCCGCATTGGATGTCCTGAATTCTTATGAGACGAATGTCGAAAATAGGGAGTCGTTAAAAAAATTGGAATTTCTAAGCGAACAAACCACACGATAGATCACACAGCTTCGTGGTCTTCGTCAATTCAGAATCAGATGAATGGTATCGAATGAGACAGTTCGTACTTTTACTTTAGAAAATTATTTTCGCTGCTTCTCTTTATAGAATTAACGTTTACAGTTTTTTGTGTACTGGCATTCAATTCTATAAATTATATATTGTATTCTTAGGACGTTTTTTGCTTGGTGATAATTGGAATCGTTATTGATGACCTACTTTTAGGAAGATTAAACTTTTATTTTAAGGCACATTGGTAGAAAATTAGATATTGTGCTAAAGGTAAGCTAGCTAGTAGGTATTTACTCTACATCTAATATTTATTTTATTTATCGCATAAATGTGAAGTTATTTACACAATACACAGGCTGCACCAACAACAATTTCAGAAATAATAAGTACACAGGTTTTATTTGAGTCTTTTTTACACAAACTTTTGTGTAAAACATACTAAATATTTAATTGTTTAATTTGTTTAATCTCAATAATAATATTTATAAGCCCACTAATCATAAATACATAATATGCCGTCCAAATGATCGCTAATGGGCATGGTGCCCAATGCCAATGCATTGTCGCTATTGCCTATCTGGATAGCAATGCTAAGCTAGTAGGCTCAATAAGCGTCAGCTCTCTTGGATCACTCATGGTTCACCAAAAGGATGCGGTGTCAAACCGCATCCTTTAGGTTACTGCTTTGTGTCTAGATTCCAGACACCTTTTCCGTTTAGTGCTGCATCACAATAGGTAAAATTATCCTTAGGTGTTATCGCCCTCCACTTTAAAATCTTCACCTATCGAATAGGATTATTGAACTTTTCATCACTAGCTGATGGTTTGCTATTTTGTTTGAGCCCTGTACTCGTTGGGCCAAGCGCGCGCGATATTTGAGTTGGAAGGCAACACCTTTTGATAACATTATGATCAACTCTTGGGTATGCAGAAACCTTCACGATGTTTATTTAATTACATAAGACGCTAATAACTCCGAAAAACCACTAATCTATCGCCGCTTCTTCGCTTAGATATCTGCATCGAATAGCTGAAATTAGAGATGACGCATATAATCTCACCGGCACATGATTGATACATGTAACAAAAGCCTTTTCTGTGCAAGTATTCAATGAAGGCATTGTCTAAAACAGTATCGAAATTTCACTTTCACCTCCTATTTACAGATTGCCGCATCGTATTACCTCTGGCTGACTATCAAAAAAATGTAGTGGCCTTATCACATTACTTATTAGTAGGGTATGCATTTTTGCAAAAATGTATAATGCAAAAACGCTCGTTGATTCAGCTATTGGGCGGGTCATGGGATTGCTCAATCGTCATCGTCGTCAAGCGACAGACGTCTATCGCTAAACATAATTCTTGTGGCGCCGTCTCAGTCTGTTTCCATTTCTGCTTATGGTTTGATGTCTTCGATTCTCTGCCAGTTTACCATCAGCATTCAGCATCTGTGTGTCTCGTCTATTGCCTTTCAGCTTCACAAGCCGCAACCCGTTTGACCTATTTCAGAGACTCTGTTTCTTCTACTGAGTACGGATCGCCTCTTTTCTGATCGAAACCTTCAGAATTCAGATTGCTTAATCACAAATACTAATTCGTAATCGTTGCAACGTATACTTGCACTGTACTGCCACGTCTGGAATCAAAACTCTGCGTGCTGTTTCCTAAAATTCTTTTAGCAGCACTAATAAGATGGTTATAGTTATCTTACTACTAGAATAGTGTGCACCGGCCGTTACACCTCGTTGACTATCAAAAAATATAACGAAAATTGATGGTTAGACAGCATCGAATTTATGTAAGCTTATCTTCTTGACATTAAAATTAGGTAGCGGGCTATCGGTGATGCTTTCTATTCTAAACAAAACATCCAACGCCTTATGTAAGTGCAAGGTTTTGTTTATAATGTATTTTGAAATTATCAGTAAGCTATTTATCTAGCGGCTTTCTCTAATCTAATCTCTTAATTATATCCCACTTTTTATGTTATGATGGAACAGACGAGGCGAGCTGCGACGTTGCTTTATTACTTCTATTGAATATTTAGGTATAATTTATGTAATGTGCAAGAGATGAGAATGTTGCAGCTGTGATGTTGATGAGGTCATCTTTAGTTATCTATTCTTTCTCGTTTTGATTGAAATAAAAATCAGGCGCTTGCGGGTTTCGGACTATACTACTGTAGTAAGTTCTCACGGTATGCGTGCATTAAAATTTAACACAGGCATTTAAAAAACTGTTTATTGCGTCGTTTTTAGGGTTCCGTACCTCAAAAAGAAAAAACGGAACCCTTATAGGATCATTTTGTTGTCCGTGTGTCTTTCTGTCAAGACCCTTCTCAGACTCAGGAACGCATGGAGGTATCAAGCTGAAATTCATATCAAATACTCAGGTTTACTGTCCCTTGGAGCTGTGAAAAAATCAAACTTCTAAGCCAACGCAATACTATGTTGCAAATTTCCGACACTCGCAAGGGTATCAAAACCTACAGGGTATTTCCCGTGAACTCAGAATCTTGAAATTTGGTACGAAGCAACGTCTCATAGCACAGATAAAGGGAAAATTGCGAAAAGCATAAAATTTTAGTTACATCATTATTAAAAATATTTTTAATAATTTTAAACTTACTGCAGGTTTGTACGGAAACCTCGGAGCGCGAGTTCGACTCGCACTTAGCCAGTTTTTTTCTAAAATACTCACATATAACTACTACAACAGCTTCGGAATTTGGATGCCCAGTCAAAGCATTTTAGGCATATAGACCAAAATAAAAAATAGCAATAATGTGCTTGCAAATATTTCTCACAACAAAAAAATAATAGTGACTTTAGGTTTAGATTAGATGATTTATGATAATAAATCTGTAAAGTTGAGCCCCGCGCGGTGGCTTCACTTTTTGAGGCCTTCTTTACGGATATATCCATGTTTGTACCACCATAATAAGTAAATCATTTAACTCTCCTGAGTTAGGAGCTCCTCTTTATTACCTGAAGTCAAATAAGATTCTGAAACAAATAGGTATTACTATTAAAAGTAAAGTAAATAATAAAAGAGCATGGATTTGAATCGCTCCAGCAATGCTAAGAACAGCAGCTGTCACTTATGTATTCTACAAATTAATGGAATTGTAAATTTTTTTTTCAAAAGAGCAACCGCCGAATTTTTTGATCGTTCTTCTCAGTAGGAATGTCATTCCGTACCTGACCCCCGATTATGTGAGGAAATCGTAATCGTAATCGTCTGTCAAACGTATAATTCGACCTGTTTAAGGAGGGCACATATGCTTGCACGTCAAAACGCATGTACTCCTTAAATAGTTAAGAGTTATACGTTATGAGCTGTCAAATGAATACGATTAGCTTAGACAATTGGGCCTCTGTGGTCGATTCACTTGACGATTCAAAAGTACCTACTTGTAAAGTTTATTAGAATAAAAAACATTTGAATTTGAATTTGAAAATTAAGAACCTCATAAATATCAAGTGACGATTTTTTTAGTGCCAAAATCTTAACAAGATCTTGTATTCGACTAGTTATTAAGTTTTTGACGGTTTAGAACCAAGACGGGTATGGACTATGGATAAGGAAGACAATCGACTTGTTTCTAAGAAGTTTTGAGAAGATTTTGAGAGGTGTGCAACTGTTGATTGAATTCGGAATTTAAATCGACAGTCAGACCGAGACATTAAATTGCTCGCAGCCTTTGCTTCCACAGTTTTGATTACGAGTGAAAAGAATCGATTTTGCAGTGATGACCGACTCTCAAAACCTGAGAACCGAGGTTTTTGGTCTCGGAGCAAAATCGTGACCGGCTTAGTCATGGCCATGTTCATGACTCATGACTAATTCTTACCTGCATAGCTCAGCGGTACATAACTACATAAGCTTTTTTATTGGCGTCTCATTGAGTAACTTTGGAAGTTGTAATTTTTTATACGTTTCAATAAAGAATTTTCCCATTCGAATCGGTTTAAAATGTAAATGGCCAAGTGAAATACTGAGTATGAAGGTCTAAGCAAATCTTTGCGTTTACAGGTGCGGTTTACTTACTAGCTATCAACTATGTTATTTATTGGGCGGTCTATAATATCAACAAATTGCAAATTAGGTGTGGTTTTCACCATTAGAGACCGGACAGCATAAAACATCCACTAAACGTCTTCGTCGGAGCCGGAGTAGGCGAGAACGTTTTGTTTTGTGGCCTAGTGTGCATAGTGTATCTGGGAAGGTTCCGGTCGAAGCCACTTGCCACTGTCAAGCCAAGTGCCACCGTATCGGCAAAGATAAAGGCCTTATCGCCAAACAATTGACCGTTTCGATACAATCCCCTGGCCTCTGACAAATCCAGCTTTTTGTGCTCACTTATATAATCTCGAAATTACATCGTTCCTAAAGCAATTGCCTAACTATTCGAAGATAAAGTAGGGTCACGGTTGAACTGGCATAGTAGCTGAAGTTAGTTCAAAGTTAATCGGCGAGGAAATAGTTAAAAGTAACTGAACTATAAACGGCACAATAACCAGTTAGTTGTTGTGCGACCCGCGATTATCCCACGATGGCGTCGGTGGTATTGAATTTTTTTTACATTATTAATGGGTAAGTTTTTGACCCCAGTGAGATTTTGTTTTGCACACTATGTTATGTGGTTTTAAAGAGATAAACATAGTGATGCATGAGAGTTCTACATAATGATTTCCTAAGATATTTGAAGTCTACCAAGTGCGGACCTTGGCCAGCATGCTGGGCTATTTCATAAACACTTCTCAATCTGAGTGGAGACCCGTACTCAGTAGTAGTAAGGCTGAAATTATGATGAAGATGACATATCCATGCTTCCATACTAGTCCATACTTCCAAACTAATATTATAAATGCGCAAGTGTGTCTGTCTGTCTGTCTGTCTGCTACGCTTTCGCGACCCATCTATTCTTCCGATTTTGATAAAATTTGCTACAAGCATAGGTTGTATCCCGGGGAAGGACACCGACTTTATCCCGGAAAATTAAAAACTTCCCGCGGGAATCAAAAAAACTTAATCCACGCGGATGAAGTCGCGGGGTACTCTTTAATTTTCTGGGATAAAAAGTAGCCTATGTGTTATTCCAGATTATCTGAGTTGTATGCAGATCTCTGTTCCAAATTTCATCCAGATCCGTTCAGCCGTTCTCGCGTGATTGAGTAACAAACATCTATCCATCCAAACTTTCGCATTTATAATATTAATAAAACAATGAAATACTTATTACGCGCTTGCAGATTTATATCAAAGCTCATTAGTCACTAGTCGCTTTTAATTTGGGTCAGATCAGTATGATCTAGTCGACTTTCGAACCTACTACATCCTGTAAGGCGATTTATCTTCAGACGCCACCGGACGGGACTTTAAAATCTAGAAAAGACCAAGCCTTTGTAAAAATAGAAAATATGTAGCAATGTCAACGTGTTAGAAGAACTCATATCAATGTCATCACATGATATTTTTGGAAGCGAAAGTTGTGAATTCGATATCGATCATGTAATGCTGATTGCACATTATATCACACTATCCGTAGACCGTAGTCTCCAAACACTATACTCTTTTGCAAATATTTACCAATGAAAAATGTGATGATCTGCCTTTCCGTAACTAAACGTTGTGATTTTAATCAGCTTATAACCTTCCACCTAACCGTTCGAGGGCATGAGTGCCGAAACGGAAGCATTGAGTATTTTCTACTCTCCAAAAGATGCAAAAGTTCTGAAGATGCTATTGCTACGAGTTCACGTTTTAGTTCCACGGCATCAAGAATGTTAGCCATTAAAATCCTTTTAAATAGTGTACAATTTAGTACCTGCTTAGATTTGATTCAAATGTATAGAAGGCTAGATAACGCGACTCCGTCCGCGTGGATAAAGTTTTTTTATATTCGGGGGATCTCCTTAATTTTCCGGAATAAAAAGTAGCCAAGTTCCCTTCCTAAAATCGGTTGCAAAGACGGGCCGTTAAAGCGTAGCAGGTAGACAGATAGACACACACTTTCGCATTTATAATATTATAGTATGGATGCTACAAAATATAATGAAATTACTGGAGTCATTATGAAAAGCATTTTCACTATGAAAATCTTTGTTGAGTTCAGTGCGTGCGACTTTTGAGACTCGTATCGTAATGTGCGATTAGCATAAACCATACAATCGTTGGCGTCATGGCGTCATCTTCAGTGTTGTATTGTCGGTCCGTTCCGCCCATCCGCCTGCACAAGTGTGTCAGGTGGACGTGCAACATGCAGTTACTATTACATTTCATGCTGACAACTTTGGCGCTAACTTTTATAATTTTAAAAGATTAATTACTTCCTCAAATAAAATAAATTATTGGAAATTATTAGGTAGGAAGCAATTAATGTCTTCCGGATTTAAAAGAGATAACAAATTAAGAAAATGTCGCAATAAAATAGTATCCCAATTTGGTATCAAAGCATTATCGCTCGTCTTAAAGGGCGTCTTCTATCGAGATCTGCAATAAATTTGTGAACCAGAACACACAGTTTCAATAACGATGGTAAGCCCGCCATAGCCACTGTTGGACAGCTTGTGCTACGATCGCAATCGCGCCTGATTTGATGACAATCTGCCACTTTCAGCTAAAATAGCGCATTAACATGAGATAGCTTTTGATTAATAGCAAATAATATCACAATAGACATTACACAATAACACTTAAAAATAATACACTTTTGTATTAAAAAGAATGGGTAGCGCAGGGTTTTTTTCATCCTGTTCCTTCCACGTCTCTGGAATTCCCTCTCTCCCTTAGACAAATATCGTTTATTTTATTGTTACAGGGAACGTGTAACAGTTACCACGGGTCACATTAGTCCACCGTCGCCCACTCGGAATGACCCTCCTAACCAAGGAACCATACGCACCGAGGAGTACAAAAGGGATCTAGCAGAATTCCAAGCACGAAGATCTGGGGGCAGCAAGGATCTATCAGAGACGCCATTAAAGAAGAAATGCGGACGCCACTCCCTCCCCGTGTCTTGCACCGACTGCACTGGTGATCCCGACACAACATTCAACTACGAGAAAAAGTCTGCCATGAAATATAAGAAGAAATCTCAGAATAAGCGGGAGAGACACACGCATTCTGAGGAAAAAGTTTACGAGGGCGTTCCAAACGTCCAATTCCTATTTCAGAACCAGGTTTTTATGCCCGGCAATATGTACGGATCATCCTTTTCGGAGCCGAGGAAATCGAGTAAAGATCCCAGACAAAGATCGCCAGATTTCCAAGTTCAGAAACAAATAGATTTCAAGGACGACCAGCCCTTATCACCACCATTCTTCTTCAAAAAAAGCTCCTTGTATTTCAATGCCAAGGAGGTTTTAAGTGACCATGAGGAAGTCGATGGGGTGAACGCGGCTGGGGATGTGAAGACTTCTAGTCATAGTTCGGGGAGTCCGAAGAACGACAGCTGTGAAGAGAAGCAGCTGTGGGAAGTGATGAGTGAATTGAAGCATCTCGATCAGTGGGCCGATGAGCAGTTGCAGGCACCGTCTGTGAACACGAGCAAGTCTGATGATAGCAAGGTACTTTTGAAAAATGCTTAATCACAGGTTTCATATTTGAAAAAAGAAGTTAGCTCACGCTGATGTGGCATCCAAGTAGCTGTTTGCTCTGTTTGTATCATCTTGCTTCAGTTTCAGTGATAGTGAAGTAAGTGATATTCTTCTTGAGGGGCCATTCAACGGCGACGACTCGCTATATCTTCTATGCGTGGGATTAGCTTCCAGGCCAAACTTACACTTCCTCTTTGTCGGTGTACTGTATATTGTACACTAATTTAGAATATAGATCGTTTCAGGTTATATTAATCCATGATTCACTGATCCCACATTGTTTCACAGAGTGACACAAGCGCATTCGGTCTGCCGATCGCAAGCGCCTGCACCCTGAACGTGACGATAGAGAAGAACAGGATCTGGAGCCGCGGCGCGTGGGGCGTAGTACCGGTGCAGCTCAAGCGTCTGGCGGGAGTCACCGTGGAGCGCGTGAGGAAGAAACAGAGCATGGAGATAAACATACTGAGGTGACAACTTCCTTCCACACTAGCCTTCACCTGAACGTGACGATAGAGAAGAACAGGATCTGGAGCCGCGGTGCGTGGGGCGTAGTACCGGTGCAGCTCAAGCGTCTGGCGGGAGTCACCGTGGAGCGCGTGAGGAAGAAACAGAGCATGGAGATAAACATACTGAGGTGACAACTTCCTTCCACACTAGCCTTCACCTGAACGTGACGATAGAGAAGAACAGGATCTGGAGCCGCGGTGCGTGGGGCGTTTGCCGGTGCAGCTCAAGCGGCTGGCGGGAGTCACCGTGGAGCGCGTGAGGAAGAAACAGAGCATGGAGATAAACATACTGAGGTGACAACTTCCTTCCACACTAGCCTTCACCTGAACGTGACGATAGAGAAGAACAGGATCTGGAGCCGCGGTGCGTGGGGCGTTTGCCGGTGCAGCTCAAGCGGCTGGCGGGAGTCACCGTGGAGCGCGTGAGGAAGAAACAGAGCATGGAGATAAACATACTGAGGTGACAAATTCCTTCCACACTAGCCTTCACCTGAACGTGACGATAGAGAAGAACAGGATCTGGAGCCGCGGCGCGTGGGGCGTTGTGCCGATATAGCTCAAGCGGCTGGCTGGAGTCACCGTGGAGCGCGTGAGGAAGAAACTAGAGCATGGAGAGAAACATACTGAGGTGACAACTTCCTTCCACACTAGCCTTCACCTGAACGTGACGATAGAGAAGAGCCGCGGCGTACTACAACTTCCTTCCGTACTACTTTATTTTTTAATGTGATCCTTCCTTTTTTCCTCCGACATGGCGATCGGAGACTGTATCGATATCGACTGAAATCGGTACTATGATTAGCATTTTTTTTTTACTAGTGTGCTCGCAACCCGAATGGGACAAGATCTGGAGTCGGGACATGAAAAGTGGACCTATGATGAACGAAGATATAACAGCGCTACGGATACCCCTGCTGTCGTCGATCTCCACTTCGAACCTGCCTGTAGTCTGTACCCCCAATTAGATAGATTCCCAACTTACATTTCAGGACAGCTTCAGAATTGCGAGTTCTTTTTAGCTGATGCCAATTGTATTGAACTAAGTTGACAATACCTGATAGTAAGTAAGTAAGTAAAAACACTATTACACGGATAACAGGACAGAGGTAACACAAATGATTTTTCCATCGCAATCCGTTTTCGCAAGTCAAATTATGGCAAGGGAACTGTCATAGCTAAATAAAGATATTGAGTAATAGTTGAATTCTTTCAGCTGACGAAGTACTTAAATATTACTTTAATCCATGGTTGAGATTTTATCTAAATAAAAAAAAATGGTGTCAAACGCAACTTCTAGATGAAATCCTGATGAACAAGTATCTTGTTTCCAGCACTTAGTTTTCTTTTACTTTCTTACAGAAAATGTCGCCATCCAAACATTATACTTCTGATGGGACTCTATCCAGATGTGCAGAACAATATTCACATCATTTGCGAGAGATGTAGTGACTCTTTGTTCGGTATTCTTCATGTACAGGTAAGCATGTCCAAGTTTTATTACTCTTGAATAATATAATGTCTTTTCACAAGAGACGTGTGCAAGAATTCATACCAAGGGAGCAGGGACAAATTATATTGTACCTACAGTAGATTTTCTCTTAAGACCGGTCTTAAGCATAGATTAATCGATACTTGAGAACATGTTCTTTCTTTTTTCCGTGATAAAAAGCCTATGCCACACTCCAGGTCCTTAACTATACCCATGCAAAAAATCACGTCAATCTGTTGCTCTGTCGTGGCGTTATTGAAGGACAAACAAACACACTTCCGCATTTATAATTTTATCATTGAATCATTGATAAGTAAATGATAAATGATAAATAATTTATTTATTTCATGTTGGACAACTTGTGCCACTTATGAAACGTTAAGACTCTACCACCGGTTCGGAAACACCGGTTCTAATGAGAAGAGCCGGCAAGAAACTCAGCAGTTGCTCTTTTCATAGAAAAGAAAAGGTTACAATATGTAGACAACACAACACATATCGTACGTTACAAGTATTACACTGACTTGTGGGTCACTGGATGCGAGGCCGGTTGCTTCCATGCAACTTTGTTAATTAGTAAAATCATCGATAGTGTAATAACCTCGACTTAACAAATGCTGTTTAACACATTCTTTAAATCTATGTAATGGCAAATCCAGAAACTCTTTGGGAACCATATTATAAAAGCGTACACTTACTACTACTACGCGTACTAAGTTTCTCTAATCTACCAGGGTCGCATCCTCAGCGCGCAAACGTCAGTCCACTACGCATTGGACATCGCCAACGCACTGGTCTTTTTACGCATGCACGGATTCATACACACTGAGCTCAGCAGCATGAGTGTAATGGTCACGGCACAGGATACCGCCAAGCTGGCTGACGTGGCGCCCTGCGTCACGCTACCGGCCACCAAAACACCAGCCAAGAAACAATACGATACGTACTCGCCCGAGCCACAATACGTTAACCTAACTGGTCAGTAGCAAACACCTACACCACCCAAATAGTTCATCAGGCTTTCTGTACACTGAGCTCAGCAGTATGAATGTCATGGTCAAGGTGGCTGACGTGGCGCCCTGCGTCACGCTTTAGCCACCAGAACACCAGCCAAGAAACAATACGATACGTACTCGCCCGAGCCACAATACGTTAATAATTTGACTGGTTAGTACTTAGTAGCAATCACCAACATTGGCCAAATAGTTCACCAGGGTTCATAGGCTTTCTGTACACCGAGCTCAGCAGTATGAATTTCATGGTCAAAGGACACTGCCAAGGTGGTTGACGTGGCGCCCTGCGTCACTCTTCCAGCCACTAAAAAACCAGCCAAGAAACAATGCGATACGTACTCGCCCGTGCCACAATACGTTAACTTAACTGGTCAGTACTCAGTAGCAAACACCTACATCATGATAAATGATTTATTTATTTCACGCAGGATAACTTGTGTCGCTTATGATACGTCAAGACTCTACCACCGGTTCGGAAAACTGATTTTACTGAGAAGAACCGGCAAGAAACTCAGCAGTTGCTCTTTGCATCGGCCAAACAGTTCACCAGGGTTCATAGGCTTTCTGTACACTGAGCTCAGCAGTACGAGTGTCAAGGTCAAAGGTCAGAGCTGGCTGACGTGGCGCCCTGCGTCACCCTTCCAATCACGAAAAAATCTGCCAATAAACGCTACAATGCGTACTCGTCCCTCACAATACGTTAATTTGACTAATACAGTCACCAAAATCGGCTAAATAATTCACCAGGGCTTTAAAGGCACTGAATTCGGCGGATGTGGCGCCCTTATTGAGAAATCTCGCCTTTCTCCTTTTCCGAGATGCAAAGTATCATAAAATCCTGTTTCGTTAATATTTGTATTATTGCCTATGGACAAATGATAATTTTCGGTTAGTAGGTATATTTTTTATCCCAGATAAAAAAATGCGCTCGCTTCGCTCACTGATACTAATCAGCCTATTATTTCCAGACGTCCGAGATTCCACAGCGGAAGCCGAGCCCCTGATATCCCAGCGGTCATCGGAAGCCTACATCAATGCCAATGCGGTGCCCAAACACTACAAGGCTTACTCTGAGTCTGAGCATTACCGCTGGCAAGCACCAGAGTTATTTGAGCCGGATGAGGAAGGGCTTGTTTACCCGTGCTCCAGGAGCGATGTGTACTCACTTTGTATCATGCTGTGGGAATGCTGCAATGGTCAGTGTGAGAGATACGGCCCCCTTCATTTTCAATTTATGAAAATCAAATTTGAAATTAAGTGTTTATATGTATTACCTACTAGATGAGTAGATGATGTCTGCGACTTCGTCCACGTGGGTTAAGGTTTTTCATTCCCGCGGAAACTCTTTAATTTTCCGGGATAAAAGTAGCCTATGTCCTTCCCCTGAATACAAACTAGCCCTATACTAAATTTCATCAAAATCGGTTGAATAGATAATTTTTTATTATTCCCGCAGGAACTCTAGAATTTTCCTGGATAAAAAGTAGCCTATGTCCTTCCACTGTACCAAATTTCATCAAAATCGGCTGAACAGATTGTCGTGAAAGCGTAGCAGACGACATTCGCATTTCACATTTCGCATTTATATTATTAGTATGGATATAAAATTCGTATGCCCCTCCATATTCTGCAAAGTTATTGATGATTGGACAGGACCTAGTACCTCCTCTCCGGCATTGGTATTTGGTACTACAACATGCCTATCGCAGCAACGCCGAAGGCAAAAACAGTCAAACAGGTCCGCAATCAACTTCATAACGGCATCCCTTCCATGATCGTGGCAGCCCTGGAGATGACACGAAATCCCTGGTATCATTATTTCCTTTAATCTATGTGGATGCTACGAAATAGGCGCAAAGTCGGCAATGCTCATTCTGAAAAAAAAAGAAATTGTTAATAAGTTTGTATTTTTGTTAGCCAACACCATAGTGACTGAATCAATTTGGCTGAAATACTATAATGGAGTTATCTTAAACAGGCATCTTCTAGAAAAAATAATCATTTTTTAATTTGTCACTGCAGCTGTCTTACCTTGGAAATCACTTTCCTACAACAAACTTAAGGAGCTGTACACACTGTGGAAGATTGGAGTCACGCTACCGCAAGATGGTACCTACCCTGGCTCCTTGCTGTCATTGCTACAGCAAGGCCTAACCCTGCAAAGAGACCAGCGGATCGATCTAGCGTCGCTGCAGTCTACTTTGCTGGCAGTTCAGGTAAGTGACCATTTAATTTTTGATACGATATTAGATCCTGTAAACTTATAAATAAAAAAAAGAAAACTGATCGAGCATTTCGACAATTTTATCGCCAACGTCCATACCATGTTGAATACACCGGTTCTCGTCCGATCACCGAAGTTAAGCAACATCGGGCGCGGTCAGTACTTGGATGGGTGACCGCCTGGGAACACCGCGTGATGTTGGCTTTTTGGTTATTTTAATTCTTAAATTTTTGTCGAATCATTTGTTTTTGTCGTACTTGAACAAACAAACTAAAAATATTTGAAGAATATTGTACAGTTCAATTATTTTGAATAGCTCCAGTTGAAATTCTGCTGACATCTGGTGAAATATAGTTTACTGCCCACTCGCAAAGAGCATAAAGAACCAGGGGTAGAGGTACAACTCCATACAACGGGTACCTTATTTCTAAAATAAATTCTAGATGGCGTTACTTGTCTCGAATAAGTATAAATTTTGTTTAAATCAACCGAAACTCAATGAAAACATGTATTTTGTTGTTTTACTTTATTTTACATATTTTTTTATTAAGTATAATTAACTATTAAATAAAAAAAAAACATAAAATCCGATTTCAAAGCTTTCGTTTTAACGCCATCTAGAGCTAAGCAGAAGAACTACAGGGTATCAGCGATGATAAGTAGATTTTTTAATGCTTTTTGCTTTAGTATGGAGTTGTACCTCTACCCCTGGTTCTTTATGCTCTTTGCCACTCGGTAATGAAGTAGGACGGGAACCCAACCAACCAACTGGTCTAGTTCGGTTGTTATCCTCCCCACCACTAGATGTCACTACTCCGTGCGGCCGTGTTTTCATCTCGCGCTGGGGAGATTGTTCCCCGCACAATGATCCCGCCGGTGCGGGCTCCTCAAAGCATACTTACCTGGCGTAGGGGACACCGTGATCAAGAAGGCGGTTCCCCCAGAGCGAGGCCCTTCCATTGCACTGCGGCTGGGTTGACCTCTGCGATTATCCCTAATGTGGATAACTCGGACGCGTAATTTTTGGTAGTGGGGACTGCGTACGCGCTGTCCCCCCCATTATCAAAGAAAGTCGTGACGTTGGCAATAATTAATTATAATTCAAGAGTGAATTATAAAATTAATTCGTATAATACTAGTATCAATCTCATAGACATGTTCTGTATTGAGTATTATTAAAAATATAAACTCGCCGGCATATTTAGCGGAACATAAAAAAAAGGTCCATAATTAAAAAAATATGGTTTTATTTTAAAATCTACTTACTACACTTCTTTTGTTATTTAAAGTTTCATTAGTTTTACTTAAAATGAGATCACATTAAGAACAGATTTTGCGAGTAAAGGCTATTTGTGAAAAATAGTAAATTTTTGAACTTTTCATGTAACCGGGAAAAGTGGAATTTAATATTAAAATAACAATTAATTAAATTAGAAAAATGGTGATTAATATCGCGTATTTCCTCCACGTGCTCTTATTAAAGTTTCTACCCGTCTAGGCATACTGAGAATGATGTTATCGATGGTCTCCTGGGATAGTCTCCGCCATTCCTCAACTACGGCGATTCGCAGTTCTCCCATGTTGGCAGGAGCTGGAATTCTGGACTTAACTTTTCTTTTCAGCAAGTCCCAAACGTGCTCTATTGGGTTCATATCCGGTGATCTCGCCGGCCACTCCATAACAGTGATATTCATATCATTAAGATAAGCTTGAGTTACCCGAGCGGTATGCGGCCGAGCATTATCCTGCATAAAAACAAAATCTTCACCGATATATGGGGCAAACGGTACGACATTTTCTTCTAAAACTTCTCTGATATAGCGGTCTGCAGTCAGACTTCCTCTGTCAATCACTACCAAGTCTGTGCGAACTCCCAAACAAATGCCCGCCCAAACCATTATTGATCCACCACCGTATGCGACGGTAGTTTCAAAATTTGTCTGAATGTATCGTTCTCCTTTGCGTCTGTATATTCTTTGCCTGCCGTCAATTTGATTTAAGAGAATTCTGCACTCATCACTAAACAATACCTTACTCCATTGGTCCGCGTTCCAAAGTCGATGTTCCTGAGCAAAAGTTAACCTGTTTCTACGATGATTTACCTCGAGCCTTGGAGCCTTGGCGGGCACAAATGAACCCAAACCAGCTTCTTCGAGCCTTCTTCGTACCGTACGCTCACTTACGGTTACACCCCGCACTGCTTCTAACTCATGTCGGGCTTGGACGGCCGTCAAACGGGGGTTCCTACGTACACGAAGCCGAATGAAACGATCATCCCTACTCGAAGTGCGTCTTTTTCTGCCTTGTCCTGCTCTTCTCACATAAGTACCGGTCTCCCTGAACCGTTGGATACTGCGATGGATCGTTGAAACTGGTCGACGAAGATCTCTGGATATCACTCTGTAGGTTTGACCATTTCTTCGCATTTCGAGTGCCCTGGCAATCTCCGTTGGGGCTAAGTCAGGCATAATTCAGTCATCAACTCCAGAAAGATACGCGATTAAAAAAAACAGTATTTCAATGAAATTTTAAATCAAACTCAGAAGGAAGAAATACTCGAAGTTCGCTCCAGATAAGGTGTATTTGAATAAAATTAAAACAATTGCATAAAATGTGATGTTCAGTTGTTTGAATTTATATATATATATATATATATTGTTAATAATATTTCCTTGAAATATTTCTATTTGAAAATATTTCTTTTTAAATTAAATGACGTATAAACCAGCCAGCAGCCTTATATGATACTGATATCAAACCTTTTTTTATGTTCCGCTAAATATGCCGGCGAGTTTATTTATTAAATGCTAGCTAAAAATGTGTGCTTTATGTAACTTAAAAATAGCTTCTTATGAAATTGTTACTCTATCTTGCTATTTATTGGTAAGAATCTTCATTAATATTTTATTCGAGCTAAATTTTACCGTGTCTTGCAGCAAAATCTCGACGAAATCGAGTACATCATAATACCAGCCAGATTATCGAAAAAGAAAAGTAGCTTCAGCACTCAACCTTGGGACACCACGTCACCGACTGATTCAGACTGTGTTAGCCCCAAAAATATTCAACACCAAGCAGTCATACATACACAGGCTAATTGCTCTTCGACAGACAGTGAGAAAGATGCCAGAACCCCGTCATACGAAACCGTCCGTCAAGCCAACCAATTAAATTCCTTCACCACCGAAAAGTGCTTTATATCTGACGAAGACGTACCAGAAAACCATTTAATACCAAGATACGAACATTTGCAAGACAAAGATTTCTCAAGTAATTGTTCGACTCCACTAGCGAAGCTACGGGCGAGAATCAAAGATATAGAATCCCCAGCCACATTACATAGAACCGATTCCACGGAATATTGCAGCATACTTAGCCCTGATGTAAGGAATCTTGGCCTCAATGATGAAAGTAGTAAGGACCAAAGTGCTGAGCGGTCTACCGCCAAACTCAGTCGTAGCTTTACTCCTAAGTCATACAAACCCTTGCACATAAAAGTACCCGAATATAATTTGGACTGTGTAAAGAATATATTGAGGGAACAGAATAGTTCGGAGCGGTCTTCGTACAATTTCGATATAAAGAATTATAGTTTGCCCACTACACCTATAGCACGGAGCAATAAATTGAGGAAAAATGCTTGGCTTTCAGGCGACTTGAGTGCAAACATGTTTAATACTAAACATAAGAAGTTTGAATCTATAGCTCCTAGTACTGAAGGTAATTTTAGCAGTCATTTGTGGCTAATTTTGTTTTACAAAATCTCTAAACTGAATTATGTTAATTTTGACAAAGATTTAGATATGTATGACGTCATTTGGTGGAATAAGATCAATATATTTCGGTAGGTTATCGCCAACGTCCATACCATGTTGAATACACCGGTTCTCGTCCGATCACCGAAGTTAAGCAACATCGGGCGTGGTCAGTACTTGGATGGGTGACCGCCTGGGAACACCGCGTGATGTTGGCTTTTATTTTTTTCGTTTATGACTTTTCCAGGAACTGAAACCCAAAAGTCTGACCACATACCAGTTTCGAAAAATTTTTTTTTGGAAAATGAAAGTAAATCAGACGGATTGTCGTCGAATGAGATCGCTCGAAAGGAAAGTCTTTCTTGCGAAAGCATAAACACGATGACCACACTGCGGGATAGTTTTACGGGCCTCAGAAGGTAAATTCTATAAAAAATACATTTACTTTAATTCGATTTCTCAAAACGTTTAAATTTTTCAAATTTTAAATACAAGTAGCGCCATCTCTAGCAGCTAGGATATTATTTATTATTATTATAGTATTGTACTATAATAATAATAAAAATAATGTCCTCCCGACCGAATTTCGGCCACGGCGGCCAATATCCAGAGAGTTTGCCATCTGCGCGGGAGATAATTATAGTGCACAAGTGTGTGCGCGTATACAGGTGCACTCATAGCCCGATGGGACGGAAAATCCGACACGACCGGAGAGAGATCAGGCGCAGGACCGGCTTAACGTGCTCTCCGAGCCACGGGGGTGAAATACCGCCAAGATCCTAACTCCGGTCTAGTACTGAGAATTTCTTGTTAGAAAAACCCAATACTTGTTATGGCCCGACCCGGGACTCGAACCCGCAATCGAACATGCTAACCACTAGGCCAACGAGGCAGTTAATTACTATAATAATATCATAGCGCGCTGTGCAACAACTGTCCTAGTTATAGTTTCGTGTATTATTCCGAAAATCTATCCCAGTAATGTGAATTTCTTATAGCACTTAATTTAATAAGATCTTAGTCTGTAGTATTATTATTTATTTTCTTCCACGTTCCTATGTACGTTCGTATTTTTATCGGTACTCAGAATGGAAAATTATTGTAATCTCAAACATAATATTAGAGAATTAATTTGTTTGCCGCCCAGTTAACATGGGGCCGTACACACCAGCGCGACAGGACAGTTCGTCCGCCGCCTCCAACGGTGACGTATCGCACAGACGGTTTGTGCTATCCGGCCCTAGACTCTCCTAAGCTTTAGCAAAAGTACTTTAGGTAAGGTACTCAAAGGCAAAGGTTGTGTTAGCCTTAAGTCTTAAGAGTTTTCCTGGTGGGAGGCTTAAGAGTTTTCCTGGTGGGAGGCTTCAGCCGTGGCTAGTTACCAGTTACCACCCTACCGGCAAAGACGTACCACTAAGCGATTTAGCGTTCTGGTACGATGCCGTGTAGAAACCGACAGGGCTATGGGCTTAATATAACTGCCGTAGCCTTAACAACTTAGCCCGCTACCATCTTAGACTGCATCATCACTTACCATTACGTGAGATCGCAGTCAAGGGCTAACGTGTAGTGGAATAAAAAAAAGAGTAATTAATGGCTACTTTACAGAGTATCAGACCCACCACACGACTTTTCGCCCGATACAATAGAACCGCCAGTCTTAGAGCGGGCGAAGTCCCTCAACTGTATGAAGAACATCGGCGTTACCAAGTACAAAGTTGGAGAGGACGTTCTAGCGAACATGAACGTGAAGCCACTGGTCGCGTTACACGAGAGATGGATATACGAGGCCAATAAGAAGACTGGACGCTCTTCGTCGCTGCCCGAAGATAATAGGTAAGAAATACTAATTAATTATTATTCTTATTCTTTACTAGATGATGCCTAACGGCGTCGATTTAAGATTTTTCATTCGAAGCATCAATTTTTGC
Source organism: Erebia palarica (assembly GCA_964035005.1). Classification (NCBI taxonomy): domain Eukaryota; kingdom Metazoa; phylum Arthropoda; class Insecta; order Lepidoptera; family Nymphalidae; genus Erebia; species Erebia palarica. Next base: position 30,462,732 of record OZ035990.1, read on the forward strand.
AAAGGAGTTCCTTGTTTGATTATTATAGCTTCTGAGTTTTAACCTCTAGGGGATCTAGGACTCTAAATACGAGTATATTAGATATGACACTGATTTATAGTTCCTGCTGCGGTATGGAATCCTAATGAAGCTAGAAGAGTGCTTTGTTGCCTATAATCAGGTCACGAATATATACTTGGGCTAGTGTCATTATTGTTGACTTTCGTGTTTTAGAATTATAATCCTTATTTTAGGAATATCAAGGTATGTGAACATTAAACTGTAATTTTGAGTAATATTGCTTAGGTATTGCTTTAAGTGTTGCCAGTATGGCCCTTGTATGACATATTTTGATCATGTATTTCGTACTTATAATCGCCAACGTCCATACCATGTTGAATACACCGGTTTCTCGTCCGATCACCGAAGTTAAGCAACATCGGGCGCGGTCAGTACTTGGATGGGTGACCGCCTGGGAACACCGCGTGATGTTGGCCTTTTTAGTTTTTTTTTCATTTAATAATAATTAATTACAGCAAAAGATTTTTCTCCCATTATACAATATGTATGTTATTAAATTGGGTATTTCATGTATATATGTCACCCTAAGATTGCAAAAACCGTTAGATTGACTAGCGAAATTGTAAAATTGTCAAAAACATGTATAATCGGAAAAAAATCACTTGCCATAATTATTATTAAATGAAAGAGAAACTAAAAACTAGCTAGCGAAATTGTAAACTGAGATTACAATTAAGACAATACGTTAATTTTTTACAGTTCATTTATAGTTAAATTTTATGATACAATTTGATTTTTTCTTCCATATTGCACTTAATAGAATTCATAGAATTAGTATGTCATTTCAATTCATAGAGTTAGTATCGATAACGTAATATAGACCAAATCGCAACTCTATCTCATTACGTCAACATTCCTTATGATTCCTCGGACCTCGCGCGTGAACTGTATATTTTTATGATATAAATATCATGTCTTTATTAAAAGTTTTCTACTCTCTAGTTTATAAGTACCTACTCAGCTTTATCTATTTTTCAACATTCTCTTATTCTAGGGCTGCTGGAAGAAATCTCTTCAAGAGATAAGTTGTCCTTGTACATGTTCTTTAAATTTGTATGTTTAGTTTATAAGTTTGGTACTAAATATATAAATAAATAAATATGAATACTAAAATACAAAAATTTATGAATACTACTACTAGTTACATCAAAAAATCTTCAGTGATCCATAATTTTTTTAGCGAGGTTTTATTCAAGATGGGATAGACTTCTATAATAGGTACTTACTACCGTGGATTTTGAAACTATGCGATGTGTTCGCGTTTTGATTTCACTTGTAATAATTACTGCGAACTCAACGGTCTGGTTATAATTCCTAGTCCCTGCCACTAGATGTCATTACTCCGCGCGGTCGTGTTTTCATCTCGCGCTGGGGAGATTGTTTCCCATGCAATGACCCCGCCGGTGCGGGCTTCTCAAAGCATACTTACCTGGCGTAGGGGACACCGTGATCAAGAAGGCGGTTCCCCCAGAGCGAGGCGCTTCCATTGCACTGCGGCTGGGTTGACCTCTGCGATTATCCCTAATGTGGATAACTCGGACGCGTAATTTTTGGTAGTGGGGACTGCGTACGCGCCGTCCCCCCGTAAAAGTTTTAACCAGAAACTATCCATGGAATAATAGTATGCACTATGCATTGAATGTTAGAAAAATGAAAAGGATATTAAATCTTACTGTTTTTATACGACTGCCTGAAAAAAGGAGTATATTGTTTTCAGGGTTCATATATGTATGTATGTATGTGAGTTTGTATATCCCACCATAACTTCTATACGCCCGAACCGATTTAGATAAATGAGGTATCGTTAAAATCCCTAGCTTATTCCGGATGACATAGGCTAGTAAAATTTTAAAAAAAAAATATGGGGTGACCATGTTCCCGCATTAGACTAAATTTTAAAAAAGAATTCGAAAATAAGATTAACTATATAATCATAATCTAGTTTTTTGGCAGGGCAGTCGTTTTCTAATGTTTTAAATTCTGATTTTTTTTATTCTGCTCAATTATCATCTTGAATCTCTAGTTCCTTGGCAATACAAAAGTAAATATTTTCTTTTGGTTAACTATATTTTATAGTATAATAAGAGCTCCGGCTTACTCCTGCCTCCACTAACAATTTCGCTGAAAGGTCATGTTTAACATTCGGAGGGTTATTTACGGCGCGAGGTAATGCTCCTATCTCAGTCTGATCAGTCAGTTCTGATTCAAATTTCTCATCGACCCTCTCGTACTTTCCGATACGCGGTTACAACTCCAGAAAAATCTGTGAATTGGTTCTGCGACAAACAGCGTAGTTTTTAGGGTTCCTTACCTTAAGAGGAAAAAATTAACCCTTATAGGATCACTTCGTTGTCCGTCAGTCTGTCTGTCTACCACCTTTAACTCGGAAACGCGTATCAAGTTAAAATTAACATAGATCTACAGACCGTTGGAGATGTAAAAAAATCAAGCTTCAGTCAACGCAATCAAAATATGCAGCCGTTTATGGCGCATATTTTGCATATTTTATCACTCGCCAATAAATAGGGCACTTTCCGTTGACCTAGAATCATGAAATTTGGCAAGTTATAAGGTCAAGTACAGTACGAGTGTAGTAAAATATCCGAAGCGTTCCGTACTTGAGGGTGTCGAATTGTTTGTCAGGCGCTACCAGTTTAGCGTCATATGTAGGCCAGTTATTTCACAGCTGATTATGTGTTGTTATGACATTTTTTTGTTATCTACTAAAATAATTTATATTGTGCGTTGGTACGGAACCCTTTTTGCGCAAGTCTGATTCGCACTTGACCGGTTTTTTATTTCATAAATCAATTTTATAGAAAAAGCTTTTGGATTTTTGCTGAATAATATGTAAATATCATGCCGACTACCCGGGAGTTTAGATCATGTTTTTCCAAGCCATCGCCAACGTCCATACCATGTTGAATACACCGGTTCTCGTCCGATCACCGAAGTAAGCAACATCGGGCGCGGTCAGTACTTGGATGGGTGACCGCCTGGGAACACCGCGTGATGTTGGCTTTTTAGTTTCTCTTTCATTTAATAATAATTATGGCAAGTGATTTTTTTCCGATTATACATGTTTTGATGTACTATTATTTATGGATTTGGTTTTCAAAGATAATTTATTTTTGGTGTTTTTAAGATGGGGATTCTGCATAGACTTACTATAATACTTACTACCGTGGATTTTGAAACCACGTTGTGTTCGCGTTTTGATTCCACTGCTAATAATAATTACTCCGAATTCAACTGGTCCGGTTGTGTACCAAGTACCAACCCACTCTCCCGCTAGGTGTACCATTTTGTATTTATCTAAAAATTCAAAATTTAATTTTTTTATTGCTTTGGATATTATATTCTTGAATTTGTTTTTGATGTAGGACCATTTTGTCTGGTTACAACCCCTAGTCCCTGCCACTAGATGTCATTACTCCGCGCGGTCGTGTTTTCATCTCGCGCTGGGGAGAGTGTTCCCCATGCAATCACCCCGCCGGTGCGGGCTTCTCAAAGCATACTTACCTGGCGTAGGGGACACCGTGATCAAGAAGGCGGTTCCCCCAGAGCGAGGCCCTTCCATTGCACTGCGGCTGGGTTGACCTCTGCGATTATCCCTAATGTGGATAACTCGGACGCGTAATTTTTGGTAGTGGGGACTGCGTACGCGCCGTCCCCCATACAAATAATAACAGATAACATAATTATGGTTGAATATAATTGAATGTAAATAAAATGAAGGTTAATAATAAATATTGTTTTTTCTTATCTACCAGGTCTGTCAAAATCTCTTTTCTTAATAGATTACACTAGCGGCACGCTATGATGGCCGGTTTGACACATTACAATAGTGATGTGGAATGTCAATTTATTCTCGAACAAAAAATAATTAAGTTTTGTTTTTGTACCTGATTAAATAGGTTTAATAAAACAAAAATGTATATGTTTATTTAATTTATTTGAATGAACTGAATATTTGAACGAAAATGAATATACATACTTTATATGCACACAAGAAACATATGAATACAAAAGATACCAAAAAAGGTGCCACAAAAGGCCATAATTAATCAGATTCGTCCATACTACTATTTTCACTGTCGTCACTGCTATCATCACATACATTAATAATTATATGTTCGTTTTCTATAATATTATCTATTTTCACATCTCTTTCATAATCTTCCCTTATTAATTTAACAGTTCTATTCACAACCTTTTCCCAGTCTCCTTTAGTCACATGTTCACAAGCTTCTTCTAATAATTTTAGCATTTTTTTTGTGGTAAATGGGGGTTCTGTATTGTGTCTTGCAGCATATCCCTTAATTTGAGCCCACACCAACTCAATCGCATTATACTCACAATGGTAAGGCGGTAACCGTATAACTCTGTGCCCATGTTCTAATGCTATTTCGTCAATGACGTATCGGATCTTGGTTGGTTTGTTTTCTTTTAAAAGACGTACTAATTCCGCTTTTAACATATTCATGTTTGCATCTACGCCATTTTTACGAAGCCATGCGACGATATCAGCTTTCTTTTGGGATTGGGCAGGTGGCTTGTCAATTTGCATCGAGTGGTATGGGGCGTTGTCCATAATTATAATAGATGGTTCAGGGAGGCTACACAACATTGAGGTAAACCATTCAGTAAACTTTTATCCATTCATGTCTTCATGATAGTCTCCAGTGGTTTTTGACGCAAAAGCCATGAGAGAACCTTCGACAAACCCGTTGATGGTTCCGGCGTGACAAATTATAAGTCGCGATCCTTTTCCTACAGGAACTTTGGAAGTAGATGCTGCTGTGTCATCGTTCCAAGAACGGCCTACAGTATGGTTAGCATTAAGCCATGTTTCATCCAAGAACACAACATTTTGCCAATTTTTGATTTCTTTCACTTGCCGTAAAAAAGTATACCTTGCCATCGCTATATCAAATCTTTCCATCAATATTTTGCGTTTGTTACATTTTTTGTATCGAAATCCAATGGTCTTCAAAATCTTCGTTAAAGAACTTTCCCCACCGAAGAATAATCCAGCTTCCTTCAGTGAATGCACCAACTTTTTTCTTGTTGGATACTCCTTCTGTAAATAGTAGCCGTAAACATGTCTTCGGATAGCATCGGCATCAAAGCTATCGATGCCTACGACTGGTTTTGCTCGTTTTCTCTTTTTTGGTGTGTGAAGTTTATTTTCTTCTGTGCCAGTCTCGCCATATTTTTTTTTAGTTATCCGTCTAACAGTTCGTTGTCCAATATTAAGCGCATCAGCTACGCGTTCAACCACTGACGTTATAGGTAAAATTGGCCCTCCATTTTGAGCTTCACGATCGAAATAGTTACGAAGGCGTATTACGAACTCACGTGTCTGACTATTTAGAACAGTTCTCTGCGTACGTTCGGTCATATCGACGAAATCCACAACAAAGGGCTTGAACAGAGTCCAAATTAACGAGCAAGGGTCAACAGTAATGCAGTATCAATATTTGAAATCCAAAGCCAGGTCAAAACTATATCACAATCGCATTGCACTGACAGTTTATACTTTTCGAAGCAACGTCAATTCGAAACTGCTTTGTTTTGCATTGAGCATTGACGCGAGTTTGCCGGAGGTAGTAGTTGTGCTAGCCAGCGATCCTATGTGACGATCGTATTAGATTCCATTTTTAAAAATTTATTGATATTTTTTTGCGATTTCAGAGGTTTGTCCACATAGTGAAAATTGTTCATATTCACAAGTACATTCACCCCTTAAATGGTGCAAACTGATTTTTCTACACTTGTATACATTTAAGAAATCAATTTAATAAATAAATTTTGAGTCCTAAACCTAAAACTACATTCGATAAAATTTATGAATCTCTGCACATCACTATCGTCAATAAAGTAATACAATTATTTCCTTCAAAGTCGTTATCAATTAATACGGAACTTCATGAGAAACTACATTCGATAAAATTTATGAATCTCTGCACGTCACTATCGTCAATAAAGTAATACAATTATTTCCTTCAAAGTCGTTATCAATTAATACGGAACTTCATGAGCGGACAAACGTCAAACCGGCCATCATAGCGTGCCGCTAGTTTAGTTAAAGTTAAGTTAAAGACAAACCTTGTACTAATGTTGAGACGTCGAGAGTGACACAGCCCACAAGCTACTTTTTGTTTGGGAAAAATCAAAGAATTTCACTTTAATTTTACAAACCTAAATCCTCGCGGACGAAGTCGCGGGTGTCAGATTGTGAAATGAAATTTATTTGAGACACTAATGATTTATATCAAAACTCTCAACACCGTGAGTACCAATATAGTGAGTTGTTATAACCTCCGATTTCCAACGATCCTTCGTAAGCTCACAATCGTCGTCATTCCCCAGGAGCACCGTAACAGCGGTAAAGCCAGCGTCACACTGCGTGGACACACTCCAGAAGTCCCTGCCACAGCTCAACACGCGCAGGCCGAGTAAGGGCAAGACCTTCCGATTGCAGCCCGCGCCCACCGCCGGACAGAACGGTCAGTTGCAGTGACGTGTTTGTGTAGCTATTATAACTAATTGATAAGGGCTGGTGTTTAACTGCTTACCAATTGAATAAAACGTTACATTGTTCAGTCAAAATGGGTAAATGTTCACCAAAATTGGACACCCCATTTTATAAATAAATCTTTGTTTTTTAATGTGAAATCATAACCACAAAATTTTACATCTTGCTATCCTAAAATAATAATTGTTGATGCGAAAATAGTAAATGACCACCAAAGTTTTAACCACATTTTAATTTAACTTTAGTTTTAACCACATTTTGTAAGTGAAGTTTCTTTAGGGGCGTGGAGCACTTTTTGGTAGGGGGCAAAAATGTGGAATACGCGAGACCAAAGCCGTTCTTAAGATAAAAGGTCTTGAGTATAAATAGTACATTCGTAATTAAACTTTAATGCCATAGTTTTAAGGTTTATATTAAAAAGTGCTGTGGAACCGAGACCAAAAAGTAAAATAAAATTTTAACTATTCGTTTTCACTTCTACCGGCAGTCCCAATGACTGCCCTTTTTTACTTTTAACCTGAGTTGTGTGTATTACTTACCCAAAAGGCACATGAATTTTTATATTCTAACCTAAATCCTAATGTTTATAGTACTTACATATTTGGTGAACATTTACTACATTTTGGTCTTCAAATATACCTACCTATTATTTTGTTCACGTATATGTTCACGGTTGCTAATACTGTGGTGGAGGCTCAGCATGTTTTCGTTTAACTTGAATAAAGTTTTGTTTTAGTTGTTGGTCACGCCGCGTGCCATCTGATTCGTCTCCGTGTTTTTTACCAATATGTATAGTCCGTCAAACTTATCTGACCGGTGGCCAAAAGTGGAACAAATTTTTATGCCTTTAGTTTTTGTTTTTATATAATATACTAGAGGTCGCCCGCGACTTTGTCCGCGTACATATTCTGATTTCCTATGAGATTTTCCCGCTGCAAAAAGCCTAGGTATATATAGCGGTTAAAACTAATAAGTAATAACCTTAATGGCTTAAATTTTCGTAAAATTGCTTATGCAGGTTATTAACTATTTGTTTAAATTTAATAACCTTAATGCTGATTTTCAGGTCTCTAACTTCAAAAACTTGTAAGTTGTAAAAGAAAGTCCTATAGGACTTTCATGCAAACTTTCAACCCCCATTACACTCTCTTCTGGGGTGAATTTTCGTAAAATTGCTTATTTATGGGTTTTTATTATTTATAACTATTAACTTAATTCCCAATTTTCATGTCTCTAACTTTAAAAAAAAGGACTTTCATACAAACTTCCAACCCCCCTTAGGGGAGAATTTTCTCAGAACCGTTTTTTAGCTGACGTCTACACCATAGAAGGAACCTATCTTCCAAATTTCAAATCTGTATGCTTTATAGTTCCTGAGATATCGTGATGAATCAGTGAGTTACCTTTCGCTTTTATATATATAGATATATAGAAAAGGTTTTGTTTATATATAGAAGAAAAACAGGGCGCGTTTGGGACCCTCGTAGCTTCATTATTGAATATTATTTTGTAAACGTGACGTTTAGAAGTTGTACTGTGTAGGTCTAGGCACCTATTTTGAATAAATATAGGTACCTACTTTGAGTTTGAGTTTTTATTTTTAATAGACACTAGCGACAGTGTCACCGGGTCAGATAAATTTGTGGGACTGTACTCTGTTTCCAATCTTATGTTTTTGTGAACAAATCTGAGTTGATAGAAAACACTTTGCTCTGTGGTTTTGCGCTGGACTTTTTTATGGTTTTGATTATAATTATGCTAAAATGTGTCTTTTATTTTGAGCGGTTATTCGAATTTAGTATTTGACTTTTGTTTTGTCTCTATGATTTTTTAACTAAATATGTATGTACCTAATGAGCAATTTTAATAAAGGACAGAATTCATTTTCAATAAGCATGCTAACTAATTGTATCTAATAAGCTTAATAACTTAACCTTCTAGGTGATGGTTTTAAAATTTAATCGCATTTCTTTTATGTTACTAACACTTACTTTCAATAAATTATTTTAACTGACTCTACTTCTTCGTTTCATTTCAAATCGAAAGCGTCCAAAAACAAATACCTACTAATTACAGGAGGACACTGGGAGCAATATTGTCTTGCTCGAGAAGCTATTTCTAAAAGTATGAAATTTCATCAGCAGGATCATTTTGAAACAAAGAAAAAAGCTTCAGAAAAAGGGTATGTAGTCATGTTCATGACAAATATTATATGCCATTTCAACATTTTAAACGCCAACGTCCATACCATGTTGAAAACACCGGTTCTCGTCCGATCACCGAAGTTAAGCAACATCGGGCGCGGTCAGTACTTGGATGGGTGACCGCCTGGGAACACCGCGTGATGTTGGCTTTTTGCTGTTTTTACTTCATTTTATTATTATTGTTTTTTTTTATTTGATTTTTCCTAATTTGATAAAGATTTTATTTTTAGAACATCAACTGAAGATATTATCAATAAAGAACCAATGGTAGATCGGTCTACCGAAACGTTGAGCATAGAAGAGTTCATAAAGGATCTTATTCGCAAAGAATTCCAACATCTAATCAGTGAAATGTCTGACACTTCAGAATCGACGACTAGTTACCAAAAAGGGGACGATTTGTTGAGCAAAGGCGTAGCAAACATTGTAGAGTCTCTGAAGAATGATGATGAATCTAAAGAAGGTTCTATCAAATCCTTTTCGCGTATCAAAATAAATGGCAACAATAAACCATTGCTGCAAATTACTTTTAGCCGCTCCGGCGAGAACAGTTTGCAAGTGCTGGACAATTGTGTAAATGTGACTATTTGCGATCCCAACAGTGGGCTTGGAAGTGGGAGGGATAAACTTAACCTATCGATGGAAGACAGTTTGACGGCTGAGGAGATTCATATAAACACGTTGAAACGGTGCCAAGCTTTCAATGCTATTCAGGTTAGTTATTGGTTTAAATCATCTTAAAAAGTTAAAACTGGCCATTTTTCTTCCGATCATCAATTTTGTAAAAGTCGTCGCCAAGGTCCATACCATGTTGAATACACCGGTTCTCGTCCGATCACCGAAGTTAAGCAACATCGGGCGCGGTCAGTACTTGGATGGGTGACCGCCTGTGAAACACCGCGTGATGTTGGCTTTTTGATGGTACCTATTTTTTTTTAATAAAAAAATATATTTTTTTCTTGGATTTAATAGACTAGTTTATGTAAAGTTGCGTTCTGAATATGTTTACCACTTTAAAGTTAATACATATAAATACACATAATTAGATAATATATAATAATATCATGCACATTTCTGCGTCAGAAGGTCGTTATGTGATTTAAATAGATCATAGATATTTTGGTCCACCAGAGATGTGCTACATCGGATGTGTGTCAAAGCCAATAGGCGCGCTCGATTTTCATAGCTTAGATCGCTATAATATGTTAGATCAAGAACTCCTCCACATCCCTAGCTTCGATGCTTACTTTTGATAAATTTGAAACATAATAACTCTATACTGTAATATCCTTAAATTTGCTTTTGATGTAAAACCATTTGGTCTGGTTATACTCCCTAGTCCCTGCCACTAGATGTCATTACTCCGCGCGGTCGTGTTTTCATCTCGCGCTGGGGAGAGTGTTCCCCATGCAATGACCCCGCCGGTGCGGGCTCCTCTAAGCATACTTACCTGGCGTAGGGGACACCGTGATCAAGAAGGCGGTTCCCCCAGAGCGAGGCCCTTCCATTGCACTGCGGCTGGGTTGACCTCTGCGATTATCCCTAATGTGGATAACTCGGACGCGTAATTTTTGGTAGTGGGGACTGCGTACGCGCCGTCCCCCCATTAAAATAGTATACAGAAACTATGAGATCGAATATCATTTAGTAGTCATTGAATGTTAGAAAAATTAAAATAGTCTAGGCAATAAAGCTAGTATACCCCAACAATAATTCCTCAGGCGACGAAACTTTATAGTACGATTAAGTATCATGAGTTAATAGTTATTTATGCAACTGTTGTGTAATAAGGGGTATTAAAACACGAATGTGGGTTTATCACACGACGCGAAGCGGAGTTTGATAATAGTATCATATGAGTGTTTTAATACCTAATTATCAACAGTTGCATACAAGACTTTATCTACTCCCATGCTATGAATCCTCTTTAACAGATTCTGAAATAGTTAGCTTACTGCTAACATTGAAACATCCAGTCCTAGTAACCTAATATCATCCATTACTGAGTACATACAATTAAACTAAGTATTAATGAAAGAATTATTTATTGTAGTAAGTAGTAATTAACATTTTGTATAGTGCAATTATTAAAATTCACTTGATGTTCTTTAATGATGGAAGGTGCTGATCCCGATGTACTCGGCGGAATATTTATATTTACCACTTCACTATTTTCATTTTCTATGGAATTCGAAATTACATTCGACACGTGGGTTTTGTTGGTTATAGAGTCATTAATGTAGCCCTCTGCAACAGATGTAGACTTCTATACGCCGTGCCGTTTTAAACTTGTTAAGTCTCGTCCGGCATCTACTAATATTGTGGCAGATGTTGTCCTGTATATGTCACCGTAAGATTGTAAAAACCGTTAGATTATAATCTAACTCGCGAAATTCTAAACTGTCGAAAGATTAGAATTTAACGCATTAATTTCCGGTAGATTGTAATCTGATAAGTTTTTAAACCCGATAAAACCTAAGTGCCCGGCCTGCGGCCGGGCACTACTTGATTGTTTATGTCGAACCCTAACCTAACCGACAAGAAAGAGACAAGAAAACGTAAACAAAATGAATATTTCAAAAATTGACACTCAGAACATTGAACAGTTTACAATCTTTCGACAGTTTAGAATTTCGCGAGTTAGATTATAATCTAACGGTTTTTACAATCTTACGGTGACATATACAACTCAGGATTAGGAAGTTGTAAATAGTTAGCAATTGTTTTACCCAAACTGCTAAAACTTGAATCGCTCATTTTTTTGTTAACAAAACAATAAAAAAAACGAAGAGAAATGGCGGGGAAAATTCTAATAACCTACTTTTTTTTTCCAGCGCGCGGCGTTCTGGTAGTTAAACGCGCGTGTATGACAATGTTCTTTTTTTGAAATTCGGATAGATGTTCTTTTTTTGTAATTCATACAGATACCACGCATCGAGCAGAACCTTTGCGCAGAGGGGATCGAAAAAAAAAACAAAGGAGTGTTGTTATGAAATTCAGTACATTACATCACCCGTTTGGATGATGTTATGGTTATTAGGACATTGGGTGTTTTAATGTTGGCAATAAGCTAACTGTTTCAGAACCTGTTATAGAGGATTTATAGCATGGGAGTAGATAAACGTATATTATAAATATCCAACAAAAAATCAGAAAGGAAGTAAGGTTTTTTTTACTATACCCAATCGTTAAAGCAGGAAGGTACATTATCGCGTAAACGCAGTTAAGATTTCATCATGCATCAAATCTCTTTTTCTTAGGGTGTTTCACTATCGCCAAGTAAACCTCATCTGACGAATAAATTTGATGTGTTTTGACAGATGTTGTAGAGGAATCCAGTCAAAATTTAAAATTTATTTGTCAGATAGGGTTTACTTGACGATTGTGAAACATGCCCTTAGTATAATACTTAAAGATACGTATCTTTGCTATATTTACTTGTGCGCAGCTCGCATTCGGAGGCAAACCTTGTTTGCCTTGGTGTTAGTTTTTTTTTCATCAATCGCAATTCCTTGGCAGGAAGCTCGCAGCACTGAGGACTTGTACATAGACGATGACCTATCGACTCACATGCAGGAGAACTTTGGCGGCAAAGTGAAGTTGATCCCTCTGCACGGTTCCCTGCATGAAATACTATGCGAGAGAGAGGACGACTGCTGCTTATTAAAGGTGAACTACGAGTATTATAATGGATTGTTGTTGAAAAAAGTACTGTCTCATATTACTGTTAGCGACATCCGAGGCCCAATTGTCTGAGCAAATCGTAATCATTTGACAGCATAACTCGAACTGTTTAAGGAGTTCATGCATGTTTTTCGACGTGCAGGCTTCTATGAACTCCTTAAAAAGGTCGAATTATCCGTTTGACAGATTATTACGATTACGATTTCCTTACACAATCGGGCGTCAGATCCTGTGTTTCGACTCGTTTGTTGCCAACGTCCATACCATGTTGAATACACCGGTTCTCGTCCGATCACCGAAGTTAAGCAACATCGGGCGCGGTCAGTACTTGGATGGGTGACCGCCTGGGAACACCGCGTGATGTTGGCTTTTTGCTTTTTTTGTTACTATATTTTAGTTAAAGATTTTATATCATACTGTGATTGCACTGCTAGGTACCTACACTTAACATTTTGACTGCGGAAAGTTCAATTTTACTTGTACAGTCCGACAAACGTAGCTGGCCCGGTGACAGCGTAGCTATTAACTATGAAAAATAAAAAAACTAAACAGGCATAAAAAATTCCAATTTTGGCCATCGGGCCAGATAAGTTTGTGGGACTAAGAATGGAAGTGATGTTATGGCTCAATGATAGTAACATCATTGTTATGGCTCTTGATAAGGTGATAATAAATTACACCAAGATCAACTTCAAACGAAAGCTACAAAGGCTCTAAAAGTGCCTTGCCGTGACAAGCTCAGATTAAGAGATACATAAGCTAATAAAATTTCGTCAAACTAGGTAAAGCAGGAGAACGGGTGCGACACGATATACTTCCGATGCGACAACTCGGACACTGAATGCAAAGACGCGATCGACGGCACCGAGCGGTCCAAAGACACAGTAGTGTTCAAGAGGAGTATCTCCCTCATAGAGGAGCGGATACAACGCATCTTGCCGAAGGAAAAACGCGCAAGCCCCGCCGTCGCCCTCAAGAGATTCAACGACAAGCTCAAAGCGAGGCCCAAGTCTGAAATCTTCACCAAAACTATTAGCAAGGTACAGTATATCCTCATTATCTTCCTTATTAGCCCTTGATTTTTGCCCTATAAGTGTTGTGCCAGTCTCACACAAGTCCGCGTCACAATCTTGACGATATATCTTCGAACCAAAAGGGTTGTATTGTATTCCGAAATTTTTCTTCTTATCAAGCGGCCCATCGATTTTCTGTAGTCCTACAAACGAAACCAAGCGAGCCTAGTGTTCAAGAGGAGTATCTTCTTCCTCATAGATTTTAATGAAAATGATAATTTTTTTTTTGCCAAATTGTGGGTAACGACAGTTGTTTTTATAGAAATAGTCCCGTTCACAATTTACTTCCAGTGACAGTGTATAAAAATATACAGAATACAGATATAATCTCAAATTCAGAATAAATTAAATACAAGAAATAAAATAAAGATGTCTACTGTCGCGGATTATAGCAAAATTAGTTCATTCATTATCATGGAATTCCGCAAAGTAACGCCTGCTTCTATCCAATAGAGACAAACTTAAATATTATTAATAAAACAACTTTATGCAAGGTACAAACTTAAATATTATTAATAAAACAACTCTAAGCAACTTAAGCACGCGTTTCGATATTTTGATTTTTCTAAAAATCAATTGATTTTTCAATTTATTGTATTGAAGGAAACCCGCGCCTTGAGCAACAGTAGCCCCTCGCTGTCTACCACCGACGCTAAGACGGACGAGGTGGAGCTGAACATTGAGAGCGTTATGTGTTACCAGGACTCGTCCTCCGACGAGTGCCTCAAGTGTCAGACCGACAGTGACGACTTCGAGACTCTGGAGCGAGAGGTGAGTGGCCAACACATAAAATACACAACACATGATCCAACATCAATCAACACATGAACACATGATCAACACATGAACTATCCGTTCCGTGTTTGAAGAAAAATAATTGGCAGTAGGGACTGCCGCTAGAAGTGAAAACGAATATTTATAATAATAATTAAAAAAAACCTTAAAACTAAGGCACAAAGTTGAATTACGAATGTACTATATTTATATTTAAGACCTTTTTTCTTCGTAACAACGCGAGCTGTCGGTGAAAGTGTCGGTCACACGTTTCCAAAATTTTTACGCCCCGCCCCGCCCCGGCTTCGCACGGGTAGCACTAAAAATCCTATTAGTCTATACCCAACATAGCCAGTGGGCAGTAGGCAGGTTTTACAGTTTAATATTACATTGTAAGAAGTATGCCCCGTATAGCGTTCACAAGTTGTAAAACTGTAAGTTCTTATTTTATTCTTCCGAAAATTTCGCTTGCTGGTAGAAACTGTACTTTTAGGTACCTACTTAAGAATAATTCGTATATGGAAACTAGCCAAGCCAAAGCCTTAGTCTTCAACATTTTATACTAAGTTTTAAGAAGAAATGATATTTTAAGTTGTTATAAAATATTATATGTTGTTATAAATAAATTTCAGGACTGACCATTGAACTTGGCACCTATTTAGATCTCACTTTTTTTGTCGCTGAAGTCAACAACCAAGGCATATATATCACAATTTTGAATTTGGCTCTCATTTCACATTTATGTTTTTGATGGGATATATAAATTGCAGGACTGACCATTGAACTTGGCATCCATTTAGATCTCACTTCTTTTGTCGCTGAAGTCAACAACCAAGGCGTATATATCACAATTTTGAACTTGGCTCTCATTTTACATTTATGTTTTTGATGGGATATCATTACTTTTTGTACAGAAATTATTGAACTCAATCTCAAACTCAAAACATATTTATTCAAAATATGTACCTACAAAGTACACCTTCTGAATGTCATGCTTACAGAGCATAAGACGTGATGGTGATAATTAACTACGATATCTTAAAACTAAAGCTACGAGGGTTTCAAATGTGCCCTGGTCTGAGAAGAGCCCGCAATAAACTCCGCTTTTTTTTTTTATTATCACCATCTCACAAATATTTGAAATTATATATATGTACTTATAATATAACATTACATAATCAGCCGCTGTAACAATTCATACCCATGCCTTGCTATCATTCAAATAATCCTTTACACTGTAATAGGACTTTTCTATTAGTTTAGTTTACGTTTTACATTAGTAGGTACTTATTATTCGGTGTAAGGTCAGTGTGTCACCCACCAGTAATTCTATTGTACGACTCATTGTACAAGATAATTAAAGACGAGAATTCTCAAGAAAAATATATAGTATACCTAGAGTTAGACTGACATTGACAGATTACATCTATGGTCAGACTACCTCTACAGCACATTTCTACATCTCATCAATTTTGATTGCAAAAGTTCAAAATCAAAAGTTTTTGTGAAGTTTTTGTGAAAACAAGCACGGTAAACAGTCGATATCACTAAAACCACTATAAACAATGAATACAAATCACAATGACTGACAGCTTGAACTGACGACTTCAAATACGTTTCTTCTTCTTTTCTCTCAATGACGTTTCGTTGCACAAAATGTATGAATACGAAGGTAAGGTTTTAATGTAACTATGTTATTATTCATTATTATTTACCTACCTTAAAATAATAATTATGTGTAATTTTCAATAGTTAAGGAGTTACTACCACCGCTTAAAGGAGTATTGTTTCAAAATAACGGTTGAATGTCACGTACTTTGACGTCCTTAAAATAATGATTATAACACTACAACATAAACGTCAAAAATATTAAAATAATACGGCTTTAAGCAATGGTAGTATGCCCCGTGTCAGAGTTTTGATCTATACCTAGGTAGATCATAAAAATGACGATTTTTGTACGTTTATATCTAAATAACCATTTGAGGTGTGCTTATGAAATTTGGAGCACATATGTATCTCACGGGTCTCAATATATGCGCCAAATTTGACATGTTTATGTGAAATAGTTTTTGAGTTATGAGGGGGTCAAAAGTGGCTCCAAATGGTTCGTGTAATATTACACACGGTGCTGCTCGCCAGTTTTTTTGAACTTTGGCTGGACACGCTTCCGCGTGTCTTGATCAAAATATTTACTCATTAAATCGCCAACGTCCATATCATGTTGAATACACCGGCTCTCGTTCGATCACCGAAGTTAAGCAACATCGGGCGCGGTTAGTAGTTGGATGGGTGACCGCCTGGGAACACCGCGTGATGTTGGCTCTTTGAATTATTTTTCGGACATCTAGATTCTCAGCTGTGCTTTTGTAATGATTCGAATTGAAATTTTTAAATTCGGCAAACGGCTGGCATCTCGTGAAAAGATTATTTTTATTAAATCAAGTCCGACGCGGACACGCTAGCGCCATCTAGTCAAAAGTTGATAAACAACGAGCCTACATTGTGTAAACTGGCTAGTCAAGTCGAAAGCAGTTTTTTCTGGTGATCGTAGTTATACACCCCACCGCTACGTGCCGTTGCCCTGTTCAAATATATTTTCATCTCGCGCTGGGGAGATTGTTCCCCGCGCAATGACCCCGCCGGTGCGGGCTCGTCTAAGCATACTTACCTGGCGTAGGGGACACCGTGATCAAGAAGGCGGTTCCCCCAGAGCGAGGCCCTTCCATTGCACTGCGGCTGGGTTGACCTCTGCGATTATCCCTAATGTGGATAACTCGGACGCGTAATTTTTGGTAGTGGGGACTGCGTACGCGCCGTCCCCCCGTAAAATTAATACACAGGAGTCAGGAACCATGTAAAGATCGAATATCATAGTTATCATTGAATATTAGAAAAATGAAAAGAATATTAAATCTTACTGTATTTTTATTCTGCTTAATTATCGTCTTGAATCTCTAGTTCCTTGGCAATACGAAAGTAAATATTTTCTTTTGGGTAACTATATTTTATAGTATAATAGGAGCTCCTGCTTACTCCTACCTCCACTAACAATTTCACTGAAAGGTCATGTTTAATATTCAGACGGTTACTTACGGCGCGTGGTAATCCTCCTATCTCAGTCTGATCAATCAGTTCTGATTCAAATTTCTCATCGACCCACTCGTACTTTCCGATACGCTTACAACTCCAAAAAAATTTGTTTTGCGACAGACAGTGTAGTTTTTAGGGTTCCTTACCTTAAGAGGAAAAAATTAACCCTTATAGGATCACTTCGTTATCCGTCAGTCTGTCTGTCTACCACCTTTTTCTCGGAAACGCGTATTAAGTGAGGTATCAGAAAATAGATCTACGGACCCTTGGAGATTTAAAAAAATCAAGCTTCAGTCAACGCAATCAAATGAAGCAGCCGTTTATGGCGCATATCTTGCATATTTTAACACTCGCCACTAAATAGGGTACTTCCCGTTGACCTAAATAGAATCATAAAATTTGGCAAGTTGCAAGGTCAAGTACAGCACGAGTGTAGTAAAATATCCGAAGCGTTCCGTACTTGAGGGTGTCGAATTGTTTGTCAGGCGCTACCAGTTTAGCGTCATATGTAGGCCAGTTATTTCACAGCTGATTATGTGTCGTTATGATATTTTTTTTGTTATCTAATAAAATAATTTCTATTGTGTGTTGGTACGGAACCCTTCGTGCGCAAGTCTGATTCGCACTTGACCGGTTTTTTATTTCATATATCAATTTTAATGGAAAAGGCTTTTGGGGTTTTTGCTGAATAAAAGTTGAGGTCGTATCAGTTTCATAGAAATCCCCTAATAATAAGTAAGTATCATGCCGACTACCCGGGAGTTTAGATCATGTTTTTCCAATCAGCCATCGCCAACGTCCATACCATGTTGAATACACCGGTTCTCGTCCGATCACCGAAGTTAAGCAACATCGGGCGCGGTCAGTACTTGGATGGGTGACCGCCTGGGAACACCGCGTGATGTTGGCTTTTTAGTTTCTCTTTCATTTGATAATAATTATGGCAAGTGATTTTTTTCCGATTATACATGTTTTTGATGTACTAATAATATTTATGGATTTGGTTTTCAAAGATAATTTTTTTTCGGTGAATTCAAGATGAGGATTCTGCATAGACATACTAAAATACTCACTACCGTGGATTTTGAAACCACATTGTGTTCGTGTTTTGATTCCACTGCTAACAATAATTACTCCGAATTCAACTGGTCCGGCTGTGTACCAAGTACCAACTCACTCTCCCGCTAGGTGTACCATTTTGTATTTATCTAAAAATTCAAAATTTAATTTTTTTATTGCTTTGGATATTGTATTCTTGAATTTGTTTTTAATGTAGAACCATTTTGTCTGGTTACAACCCCTAGTCCCTGCCACTAGATGTCCTTGTTCCGTGCGCTGGCATTTGCGTCTCGCGCTGGGGAGATTGTTCCCCATGCAATGACCCCGCCGGTGCGGGCTCGTCAAAGCATACTTACCTGGCGTAGGGGACACCGTGATCAAGAAGGCGGTTCCCCCAGAGCGAGGCCCTTCCATTGCACTGCGGCTGGGTTGACCTCTGCGATTATCCCTAATGTGGATAACTCGGACGCGTAATTTTTGGTAGTGGGGACTGCGTACGCGCCGTCCCCCCATAATTAACTATAACTAGAAGTGCATGAAGGGGTAGAAAAATGAGTCTTAAAAAATTTAAAATATTCGTATTCTGTTGGTAACGATTTTAAACGATCGAATAAAATTAAAATAGTGATGACTTCGCGAGTTAGTATTTGACACAAGCTCCTGTACGTTTTTACCGTTTGATAAAGACAACTAATCAAACGTCAACAATGTGATTTAGCTAAGTTATATACCCAATTGAAGTAGATACCATATCGTAGACTCATTTTACGACATTCTCTTTCCTTTGTACGCAGATAGAAGAGGACATAGCTAATAACATGTCGTCGCTGACTTGCGGCTGCCTCGCCAAGATCTCGGAGGAAAACCTCTCCGCTATCAACGAGGATACCACCGACGAGAACTGATTCAATAGAAACAGAACTGATTCTATTGAATCATGATTCATTAGAATCAGTTCCTACAGTTCAATAGAACTAATCATGATTCATGATTAGATCCAGGTAAAAAGAGCTCTGCCCGACAGTAATATGGCTGCGGTTAAGTTATAGTCTAGTTTTCTTTTGAGTTAAGAAAAGGTAAACAAGTCGCAGAAACCTTACCCGTTGTCTTAGGTGAGCGACGAAAGCGACGCGACGCGATCCGGCTCTATAGAAAATGACAATCTTATCTACGCGACAAGCTATGATATTGTCGCGTTTGTCGCTCACGAAGAAAAGCGCGTTTCTTACTCGTTAAAGACACAAGTTACTTATTTACCTTTTTTCTAGTTAAGGAATAACTCTATTCTGATTACTGTTCTT
This sequence comes from Erebia palarica, assembly GCA_964035005.1. Taxonomy (NCBI): domain Eukaryota; kingdom Metazoa; phylum Arthropoda; class Insecta; order Lepidoptera; family Nymphalidae; genus Erebia; species Erebia palarica. The sequence goes on from OZ035990.1 coordinate 30,482,521, forward strand.
TCATACTACGCGGGAAAAGAAAGGTTGACTGACGAACCAATCGCAAGCCTGCGTAGGCACCCCGCTATAGCGCTATTATTTATTATCATTTTTTGAAAAATAGATCCAAAAATTATTATGCATTGCGCAGGCTTGATTTTAGAGCTCTCTTTTAAACAGCAAGTACATAATAATAATCTCAATCAAAAGTACAATATTTATACTTGAAAATTAGTGCCGCGTTGGTGTGGGCCTATAATTATTGTTATAGTCAAAACCCGAAAATACGCCGAGTTAGACAAAAGCTTGAGCTATAGTCTCTAGTACGTAGCGTATCATGTTCGTATAAATAAATTATACTTATGTATGTTCATCATTCATGAGGTTTCTATGCTTTTCACACATAGAACTGGCGATTTGTTCCACAATATTTCAAATAAAACGGCGCGGCACTTAGCGTATTCGAATGTCCAAACACTTTGGCGTTATAGTAAAATGTACCTTAAAAAAATATTTTAGAGCTCATGTTCGTCCATTTAGCCACGACCAAGCAGAAACGTTGCGAAATTACAATCAGAGGTACTGGGGCTGATTCTGTAGTGCACAATCTCTAAACTAAACTAAAATTAGAGCATTATAAATATTGCTAACCCTTTCATAATACTCCCTACGGAAAGGGACAGAACTAGATTTAAAGCTGCCATTTTAGTTTAATTTAGAGATGTTACATTACAGAATCGGCACCACTGAGTTTGTGACTTTAAATTAAGGGTGTTTAAGTCCATTTTACTCTCGACGCCAAAGTGTTTCGATGCTCAAAGTCAGTGTGATTTAAAATCCTGTGGTAAGTGTACTTTGTTATAGAGAGTCAGGGACATGTAGCATGTAGACATGTAGACATGTAACACCGGGCAAGGCTAGGGCAGCGCAGTTTTGGTTTGGACCATAACATATTATAACAAAAACTGAAAAATCCACATTACAGGGCATCAGCTTGATTATTTCGTGCTTTATTAGTCACCACAAAAAAATTGGACTGGGCCTTATGAATGTGCGTTTAACTTGTAGAAAAGCCTTTTTCAACCTGGTAGATAGTAGCTTCTAGTTGTGGAATTGAAAATAATTATTTTCCTTTGAAAAAGGCCTTATGATTAAATACTCAAATTTATCAAGTCTACACCAACGCGGTATAATTATTTTTTAAATTATCTTATAATTCGGCATTAAATGCCGATTCCGTGGCTGGCCGTCCACTAATAAGTACAAAGAATTAATAAAATTTTCAATATAATAATTATTATTAATAATTTTTTATACAGTCGCGTGCATTATACTGTTTTCTATTTTATTTTACACAACTCTCTTACAACCACTATTGATTTTAAAATGAAAATGGCTAACTCGTAGCCTTTTGAATTTCTACGTAATTTGTGTATCTTTTTACCTCTATGCAATGCACGCCACTGATCTCAAGCCATACCGAATACCGTCCATTGTATTGTTGGCATTTAGATAACCCAAAGATATAATATTTTACTTGTTTTATAGCCTTTCTTTTAAGATTATCCAATTTAAATATATTTTTGTTAGTAATAATAGTGAAAGGCTATGTGATGTAGATTAAGTGGCACAAAACATTCCACTGTTGTGATTTTAGATTAGTTTCCACGATTTTATTATTTTTATAGTTTACTTTTCACTGTTAATTTTTATTCAGTTAGGCCTGGTTTATATTATTCCAGTATATTCTACCCAGTGATTCCATCGCTAATGGGTCGAGTCGCATTTTTAATTCCACTGTAGGCTTTTGTTTTTTATTATTGATTTTTCAATTATTTGTTCTTAAAACTTTCAAATCCTCCAATGATTTCTTTGGTAAAATTACCTTAGACTGTGCACTAGGTTGGACGAACTTTTTATATGGTTCCATCCAATCTAGTTCAGCGCTGGAATGTACTTATTAATTCGACATAAACTGGCATACTATGAACCTGGCATTATGTGTATTTAATTTCTTGTACTAAATAATATTCATCTTTGCATGAACCAAAGGATAGTTGAAACTTTCATAATTTTTACACAGTTTTCTAAAAGTAAAATTTTAAAACATTTCTTAACTATTTATGAAAAAAAATATTTAAGGACCATTGTTACTCGAGGGGGCTAGGCGTCAAAGTTGTGTTTACTACATTGCGACAGTCGTAATTGATTAATTTATGGCACACTTTTGATCAGCGAGTTAAAGATAAAAATTGACGGAACTTTGGTGCTAAGCCAGAAAATGTGTATTAGAGTGTATTGTTGATTTTAGAAGTTTGAAGTGATTGTTACGAAAATAAAAGTCTTGTTACTGATGAAAATTGTTTTATTTCTTATAATCCTATTTTCTCATAAAAATAACGACTATTAGTAATAAACATGGCAACAGAAAATTTAAGAAATGTGTTACAGCCTCAAAATAAAGCACCATTGTTAACTTGGTACTACAAGTTAAAAAAATATCATATCCTTAAAAAAAGTTGCGCTTTATGAAGTTTAACTTCAATTATTATAATTATTATTTTGGAAGCATTTTTTTTAGTCATTAACTTTTTGCACCCTGAAATGCAATTTTAGTTAGAAAAGATTTATTTTCAGTAAAATATAACAAAATATGTAGTATCTTAAAAAAAAACTTACGTTTAGATTCAGTAAATTCGAAATCTCATTGCAATCTCAATATCAAGAAATAATGATGATGATAATCATATAATTAAATGATGTATCACAGACTACAGGAAATAATATGTAATGTAGGTAACGCAATTTTTCGTAAAAATTGAATTATTTTCAGTTTACTGTCCTTTAATCTGTGATAGAAATTGGTTATTTGACAACCAGACAAATATATTATTTTTGATTGATTACTAAAAAGAGGACCTGACCAAAGACGTTATATCCACGTCTCCTGCCAATTTTATGCTTGATAACCATTTTAAATTATCTATTAAGACTTTTGATGACGTCACAATTCAGTATTTCATACAAAAACCTGTACTAAGCGTGCGTTTTGATTTTTGGAAAGACCTGTAAAGTACCTGATATGACTAGTTATCAAATACTCAATTGTTATAGTAGAACCATCCTACTGATTAGAACTGGGTATTTTGTGCGCTAAAGTAGTAATTTAACCCACACAGAGGGTCAGCTGATAGCTCAGACCAAACGGGAGAATCTGCGTGCACTTTTTTGATGTCACTGAATAAAGAACTGTATTGATTTTAGCTCTAATACGCCTATTACACTGCACTTTTCACAGGGACCCTTGCACTTGAATCAGTATAGTGTATTAAAATTTAGAAAGTAAAGGTTCCCTAAATTGGTCCTTATTGCTGTGTAATAAGCGACGCTCTAACTAGCGGCCACGCCCACCCTTCCCACAGGGCCCTGTAAAAAGTGCAGGGTAATAGGCCTGTTACTCTTTGAGTATAAAATTCGAGGCAGACGAAGGAAGGAAACCAGTATCGGACGCCTATACCGATATCGGGACAAGGAAAATGTATGAATAACGTACACACATCGGATGATACATTTCACTTGCCCCGTTAACGTATCAGCGTCGTTCACCAATAATGTATGATAATTAATATAATCAAACAACAAGAGAAAGTTTGTAATTTTATGCTTAAATCCTATGAAAGAGTTCTTTATTCAGTGACATCAATAAAGTGCGGAATGATTTCCCGTTTGGTCTGAACTTTGCACTGACCCTAATAGATTATGATTTTATTCGATAACGTATATTCGATAGCGTAACATAAGTTTACGATATTGGAGCAGACAATCTGAAAGGCAATTACGTTATTAATGTATTTAATTTGCCCGGATATCGGTGTCGGTGTTTCCAGATTATCAGATACAGATAATCATCTGAAAACGCACTCTTACAGCCGAAATTCATAATCAATCTATCTGTAATCTGTCGATAACTTACTTAGCAAAGTTATTTCAAAAGTTGTCATGTCCTTTTTGTCAAATAACAATGTTGCTAAGAAACTTGTCGAGAGATACCAGAGGGATTTTTGTCCATGAGTTAATTGCCTAGGAGCAACGACCTCAATTCACATAGACGGGCCCTGTCAAACAAAAAATGTGTACTTATTTTTCTAACGCTATCTAGTCTGAAAAGCGGGACAGCGCTATGGCGGGGACAATGACAGGCTTATACAGGTGAGGGGCATGCACCACAAGTCGGACGCCCAACTTTTTTCTATGAAAGGGCCCATCTACATATATGTCACCATAAAATTGCAAATAGCGTCAGATTGCAATCTAAAGCTTTTTTTCTCGTTAGATTTTAAACTGTCGACGGATTGTGAACCGTTCAATGTTCCGAGTGTCAATTTTTGAAATATTCCTTGTATTTACGTTTTCTTGTCTCTTTCTTGTAGGTTAGGTTATTGTTCGACGTAAATAATCAGGTAGTGCCCGGCCGCAGGTTATTAGGTTAGGTTAGGTTAGGTTAGGTTAGTTAATGGCTAGCGCTAATAGGTAGTTCTTAGGTGAGGAACCTAACCAGGTTCTATCGGGTTAATATACCTAACAGATTACAATCTACCGCAAAATACTGCGTTAAATTGTAATATTTCGACAGTTTACAATCTCGTTAGATGGATTACAACCGAACGGTGACATATATATCGATGTCTAGGAGTTCTTCTCGGTGAGTTTGACGACAACAGCTTTGACCTCTGTATAGTTCTTAATACCATAGGGTCCATTTTCACGGCCGAGACCGGATTGCTTGTATCCACCGAACGGCACTTGGTTTCCGAACACGTTGTAATCGTTCACCCATACTGTTCCCGCGCGCAGGCCCTGACCACAAACAAACAGGACGCGTCTTAATATACCACCACTACAGCCCATTAACGTCCCACTGCTGGGCGCAGGCCTCCACTCTCGTAGGAGAGAGGGAATTAGAGCTTAGACCCACCATGCTGCTCCAATGCGGGTTGGCGGACAAACAAACAGGACGCGTCTTAATATACCACCACTACAGCCCATTAACGTCCCACAGCTGGGCGCAGGCCTCCACTCTCGTAGGAGAGAGGGAATTAGAGCTTAGACCCACCATGCTGCTCCAATGCGGGTTGGCGGACAAACAAACAGGACGCGTCTTAATATACCACCACTACAGCCCATTAACGTCCCACTGCTGGGCGCAGGCCTCCACTCTCGTAGGAGAGAGGGAATTAGAGCTTAGACCCACCATGCTGCTCCAATGCAGGTTGGCGGACAAACAAACAGGACGCGTCTTAATATAATAATGTCCTCCCGACCGAATTTCGGCCACGGCGGCCAATCTCCAAAGAGATTAGCCATCTGCGCGGGTGATATTATAATGTACAAGTGTCTGCGCGTACACAGGAGCACTATCTGTTCCTTTATTAGAAAAACCCAATACTTGTTATGGCCTGACCCAGGACTTGAACCCGGGACCTCGTCAGCCGCAGTCGAACATGCTAACCACTAGACCAACGAGGCAGTTGGTCTAGTGTCGTCTTAATATACCACCACTATAGCCCATTAACGTCCCACAGCTGGGCGCAGGCCTCCACTCTCGTAGGAGAGAGGGAATTAGAGCTTAGACCCACCATGCTGCTCCAATGCGGGTTGTTCAGCTTTAACAACTATCATGTTAGTGATAATAAACGGCTTAACGTGCTCTCCGAGGTACGGGGGTAAAACACCGCCAACTTCCTAACTCCGGGCTAGGACTGAGAATTTCTTGTTAGAAAAACCCAATACTTGTTATGGCCCGACCCGGGACTCGAACCCGGGACCTCGTCAGCCGCAGTCGAACATTCTAACCACTGGACCAACGAGGCAGAGGCTTAATATACCGACATCACGTAAAAACAGGTTATTTTACGTCTTAAATATCATGAGTGGCACAAGTTGTCCTACGTGAAATAAATAAGTTATTTCATTTCAAGTATCAATCAATCTTATAAAGTATATCGGTAACGTGCTCACGGGGGTAAAATACGGCCAAGTTCTTAACTCCGGGCTAGTACTGAGAATTTCTTGTCAGAAACACCCAATACTTGTTATGACCCGACCTGGGACTCGAACCCGGGACTAGGCCAACGAGGGAGTTAATTACTATGATAATATTAACATAGCGCTGCTTGAGATGGCGCTGTACAACAACTGACTTAGTTTTAGTTCCATGTATTATTCCGAAAATCTATCCCAGTAATGTGAAATTCATAAAGCACTTTGAGATTTTAGTCTGTAGTATTATTATTTATTTCCCTTTCTTCCACGTTCCTATGTACGTTCGTATTTTTATCGGTATCCAGGATGGAAAATTATTGTAATCTCAAACATAATATTAGAGAATTTGTTTGCCACCCAGTTAACATGGGGCCGTACACACCAGCGCGACAGGATAGTCCGTCCCCTCTAACGGTGACCTATCGCACAAACGGTTTGTGCTATCCGGTCCTAGACTCGCCTGGCCCCGGACTCGAACCCGGGACCTCGTCAGCCGCAGTCGAACATGCTAATAGGCCTATTACACTGCACTTAAGAGCGTCACCGCTAGTAAGAGCGTCGCTTATTACACAGCAATAAGAACCAATTTAGGGACCCTTACACCCTAAATCTTATTACACTACACTGATTCAAGTGGAAGGGTCCCTGTGAAAAGTGTAGTAGGCCTATAACCACTAGACCAACGCCTACCTGTACCACGTAGTTGACGCGGTCGAGGTCCTTACTGAACACGGCAGCGGCGAGGCCGTACTCAGAGTTGTTAGCCCGCTCCAGCAGCTCGTCCATTTGTGAGAACTTCAGGATCGATTGCACCGGCCCGAAGATCTGACAAATTGATCCATACTTAAGTTTATTATTATCGTTATAACGAGCAAGTGTCATAATAATTTTTTGAGATATCCAGAAAAGAAAAATATTTTTTTATAATTTGTACTTATTTTCTTAAGTTTCGATCGTCTACAATGAACTATTTAGTTAACTTACGTGCAATTTTAGTCATTGAGGTCATTAAGCATCTCATTCTTCATGTAAAAAACCAAAAAAATAATCATAAGAGTCAAAAAAATTCAAAATATTCAATTCAATAGCCGAAAAATTGGGCATTTTCATAAAAAAAAATAAACTCGAATATCTCGAAAACGATTAAGTTTAGGATGGGGGGTTCCATAGTGAAATCATTCAGAAATGATGTGTACTACACGCCCTTAACGGATCTAGGTCGACTTTTCCTGTAACCCTGTATATCTGTCACCGTAAGATTGCAAAAACCGTTAGATTATAATCTAACTCGCGAAATTTTAAACTGTCGAAAGATTAGAATTTAACGCATTATTTTCCGGTAGATTGTAATCTGATAGGTATTTAAACCAGATAAAACCTAACTGATTATTTATGTCGAACCCTAACCTACAAGAAAGAGACAAGAAATCGTAAATAAAATGAATATTTCAAAAATTGACACTCAGAACATTGAACAGTTTTACAATCTTTCGACAGTTTAGAATTTCGCGAGTTAGACTATAATCTAACGGTTTTTACAATCTTACGGTGACATATATTTTACTCTTACGCCCGCATACAAAATAAATACATATATGATTCAAATTCAAATTCAAATGTTTTTTATTCAAATAAACTTTTACAAGTACTTTTGTATCGTCAAGTGAATCTACCACTGGTTCGGAATGCCATTCCTACCGAGAAGAACCAGCAAGAAACTCGGTGGTTGTTCTTTTTAAATAAATATTTCATTTACAATTATCATATCAATGTATATGTCACCGTCAGATTTTAAAAACCGTTAGATTATAATCTAACTCGCGAAATTCTCAACTGTCGAAAGATTGTAAACTGTTCAATGTCAATTAAATATTCATTGTATTCACGTTTTCTTGTCTCTTTCTTGTAGTTAAGGTTAGGGTTCGACATAAATAATCAAATAAATTATTAGGTTTTGTCGGGTTTAAATATCTATCAGATTACAATCTACCAGAAAATAAATACAATCTTACGGTGACATATACATAAGTAACCGCTGTCCTTAGCATTGCTGGAGTGATCAAATCCATGCTCCTCTATCATTTACACCATGGCCAAAATAATTATAATAAACCTACGTAAATAAATAGATATGAATAAACTTGCATACACAAATACACAAATAAATAGTTGTAGCGGGCGGAGGATTACACCCCGGCAGGGGAGACCAGACGGCCGGGGGTCAGGGTTGTTATTATTATTCATTTATTTCAGGGAACAAGGCCCATATTATAAAATACATAAAATATAAAATACTTAAAAAACAAAAAGCAATATAAAATAAAATACAAACTTAAAATACTATACGAAGGTATATACAAAATAATAAGACTACTTCGGTAGGGATTTTTCACTCGCTTCCGTATAGCGACGGTACACTATGCCCTTATTCCAAAAGTCCGCACTGAGGAACACATTTTTGCACCAAGCTGGAACTGTAAGTACATACGAGTTAAAAATGGTCGTCCTACTCGACTTCAGCACTTCCAGGTTCATCTGTACATCTTCAGTTGGTCTTCCATCTGCAGATGTACCATAGCGTTCTTCGTATTCATTCTCAATTCAATCAATATCGGTCGAAAAGATGGGCCGTGACAGACAGACACACTTTAAATAAGTAAATAAATAAATAAATCTTTATTTAGGATTTCACACCACACAGAAAAAACAAATTACAAAAAATAACAAGTGAAATTAATTTAACGAATTAAAAAATGCAACTGCCCTGTCATATTATTTTTGGAGTTTACCTCCTTATGAAGCGATTTGCATATTGGGAGCCTTTGGAATCTTATTCACATTTTTAATTAAATGATATTTTTTTGTGAATCACTAAATATTGAACTATAGCGTTATATATTTTTGGAATCTACTCATCATTTTCTAGATGATGATTATTATAGTTAATCTTATTTTTGTTTTTTTTTTTTTCAATTTTGCTCTTTAATGCGGGACCGTGGTCACCCCATCAATTTTTTTTAAATTTTAGCCTATAACACCCGGAATAAGCTAGGGATTCTAACGATACCTCATTTATCAAAATCGGTTCAGGCGTATAGAAGTTATGGTGGAATATACAAACTCACATACATACATACATACATACCTGTCTGTCATACATACATGAACCCTAAAAACATCCTTTTTTCAGGCAGTCGTATAAAAATAAAAGGAAAATAAAACTTATATACTAACAATCCGTGTTGTAGAAAATCCCAAAAAGGGTATCAAACTCAGCGTAATGCTGCTATGGTGTGATGCACCGTAACAGGGCTGATTTTCAGTTGACCCATATAGATCCTCGGCGTCTCGAACCGGTCCGGGTTGATCATAAAACATAACTTAATGTATCTACCCACTAAAATTATAACTAAGCATAAATATAATTAAAACTATTACCTAAACATAACGTAACACTACCTAACAATAATAAATAAATTGTAGCCTGCACCACTATTCCTAACTCAACTCAAGTCTAAATCTTACAATAAACACTAGACAAAAAATAAAAACAATACATACCTCGATTCGTCGATACCGCAAAGCCTGAAGACTAAAGTCTTCAACGAATGCGTCCTGCCGGTAATGACGTATGGAGCGGAAACGTGGACACTGACAGTAGGCCTCGTCCACAAATTTAAAGTCGCTCAGCGTGCTATGGAACGGGCAATGTTGGGAATCTCTCTCAGAGATAAAATCCGGAACGAGGAAATTCGTAGAAGAACTAAAGTGACCGACATAGCTCTGCGGATTAGCAAGCTGATGTGGCAGTGGGCAGGTCATATCTTTCGCAGAACCGATGGCCGTTGGGGCAGACGTGTTCTGGAGTGGAGATCGCGTACCGGTAAGCGCAGTGTAGGACGACCTCCAGCTCGCTGGTCCGATGACCTAAAGAAGGTTGCGGGAAGCGGTTGGATGAGGAAGGCGGAGGACCGTGTTTGGTGGCGCGCTCTCGAAAAGGCCTAAGTCCAGCAGTGAATGCATACGGGCTGATGGATGACATACCTCAGTCCTGGCGATGTCCATATCGTCTTTGACATCAGCGAAGACAGTGGGCTGTACGAAGTAACCCTCGCTCCCGTGCCTGGCACCGCCCGTCATCAGCTTGGCTCCCTGTCTCTTGCCCGACTCGATCAGCCCTAGGATCTTCTCGTGTTGCTCCCCATCGATCTGCCCAGAACATCATTTTTGAGAGAGGAGACCCTCGCTAAGCCAGCCCAAGGCCAATTACAATGGACACGATGCCTATATCATACTAATTTTATAAATGCGAATGTGTGTTTGTTTGTCCCTCGATCACGCCGCAACGGATCGACGTGATTTTTGGCATGGGTACAGTTGAGGACCTAGGCACCAGGAGGACCAGAGAGTGACATAGGCTACTTTTTATCTCGGAAAATTAAGGAGTTCCCGCGGGAATCGAATAATCTTATACCAGGCGAACGAAGCCCCTGTCGCGGGCATTAGCTAGTCAAAAATGAATTATTTCTAACTGATTATTAAATAGAGGGTCTCCAAAAAGGCCTAAATTTCACTTCCTCGCTTAATCTTAACTTTGATAACCACTTTAAAATATAGATTAAAGAATAAACGTGCGTTGAAATTTGATGGCGTCATAATTGCGAATTTCATACAACTTCCATACTAGAAGCGCGTTTTTAAATTTGATAGAGTTGCTGATTTGATTGAGTTGTCATCGTCCCTATTCTATTTTCATACTATTATGTTATATTTGTACTTGTCTATGGGCGCAGGTTATAACAAAATCTCTAAGCTAAACTAAAATTACAGCGTTCTGACCCTTTCGGCAGGGAGTATATGAAAGGATTAGCAATATTTTTGCTGTTGTCATTTTAGTTTGGTTTAGAGTATGGAGGGTAGAGGTAAGGAGTATCATCTCTTATGGGAGAAAAGTTGAAGGTCTCCAGTGGTTGCTTATAAATAACAATTCGAAAACCTTCCACAGTGGCGCTGGCGTAGGCAAAGGGTATGGTATAAATGCAGCACTTGTAGATTGAAGTGAAGTATGCCGAGTTAAAAAAACTAATATTATTGTCGACTAAAGTAGTTAATTATTGAAAATTTCAACAACAATTTCAAAAATAATGACGAATGTTTTCTTTTCTTGTTTATTTCTCAAACCTACTCTAATAATATTTGGCGCTTCCTTTTAAAGGATATTGACCAAATTCGCCTAAGAATCAACACACGTTTGAAATATACAGTAAATCTTAGCTTAATTTATAGTCTTTATTCCAAATATCAGAATTTAACGGACACTTCAAATTAATTTAAAAATAAGTAAATGGGTATTTAATTGATTACTATACGTTTCCGTCTCTGGATTATTAACCACAGATCAATAACTTAGGTTTTAAATAATATACAATACCACCGCTTGAGCGCTAGATCTGTATCGTAAGAAACAAGATAAAAGCCGCTTAAAGTGCTAAGTGCGCTAGTATTCGGAATCTCGCAGCGCCATCTATTGAAAGTACAATAATTTAATATTTTTAACGCCATCTGTGAATTTCTCGATGAACTATATGACGATACCTGCATTATTAATAACGCCATCTTTAATGTTCTTGATGAACTACGGCGGATCTTGTCTTATCTACATACTGTTTACAGCTCTAGTACAAATGGATAGAGATGATATTTATTTGTTCAAGTAGATTGATCGTGAATGCTGAAATAAACTCAAAATTGAAAATATTTTTGGTAATAAGTAATTTTCTTGCAAGTGTCCGTAGTTTTAATCTGCTCTCAAGTATAAAAAGCTATTATTTTGAACCCAGTAATCAATGTTTTATGACGGTTGGTTCTTAGGCGAACTTTGTATGGGGACGGAACAATGTCCTTTACCCTGATGCTAATGTGGCGCCCCCGATTTAATGCATTTCGACGGACACTTTTCATATACAGGAATTTACTCCTTACCTCTACCCTCCATAGTTTAGAGATTCTGCACTACAGAATCAACCCCTATCATGTTCGCGTCTATTACACTGCACTTTTCACAGGGAATCATGAATCAGTGTAGTGTAATAAGATTTAGGGAGGAAGGGTCCCTAATTGCTGTGTAATAATCGACGGTCTAAATAGCAGCCACGCCCACTCTTACCACAGGGCGCCGTGGAAAGTGCAGTGTAATATGCCTGTGTCACCGTAAGATTGTAAAAACCGTTAGATTATAATCTAACTCGCGAAACTCTAAAATATCGAAAGATTAGAATTTAACGCATTATTTTTCGTTAGATTGTAATCTGATAGGTATTTAAACCCGATAAAACCTAAGTGCCTAATAATCAAGGCACTATTTGATTATTTATGTCGAACCCTAACCTAACCTACAAAAAAAGAGACAAGAAAACGTAAATACAATGAATATTTCAAAAATTGACACTCAGAACATTGAACAGTTTACAATCTTTCGACAGTTTAGAATTTTGCGAGTTAGATTATAATCTAACGGTTTCTACAATCTTACGGTGACACGTATAAGACGTCGGCATAGTTACCTGCGGCCCCTGCTCTGTGTCGGGGCGGAAGGGGTCACCGACCTTGCGCCGCGCGGCGCGCGTTACGGACATCTCTACGAACTTATCGTAGATCTTGTCCTCTACGAACGTGCGCGAGCCTGCGTACAATAGCAGACTATGTCATAAACTATACGTAACTTCTTGAGGATTATAATAAAAAATCTTTGAAAACTCCATTTTCAGGATGCAACTATTCTTGTAGGAAACGTGAAAAGTGATATAATAGTAGAAGAAATCGTAAGTTTAAAATAGAATTCCCAGTCGTCCCTAAACAGTTCTTGGTAAAATATTGTTATATCATTGATCGAAGTCATAAGCTCCAGAGTAATCCGCTTCACTGTGCCCGCTGCGTTACCCCATACCCCAGTTGATCCAGTTCACATAATGGGTACAATCCCAACTCACCGGCACAGCAGCATTGGCCCATGTTATAGAACAGCGCCATATGGGATTGCTCCACCGCGTAGGGCAGGTCGGCGTCCGCGAACACGATGTTGGGAGACTTGCCCCCCAGCTCCAGAGTGATCCGCTTCACTGTGCCCGCTGCGTTGCGCTGGATCAACATACCCCAGTTGATCCAGTTCACAAAATGGGTACAATCCCAACTCACCGGCACAGCAGCATTGGCCCATGTTATAGAACAGCGCCATATGGGATTGCTCCACCGCGTAGGGCAGGTCTGCGTCCGCGAACACGATGTTGGGAGACTTGCCCCCCAGCTCCAGAGTGATCCGCTTCACTGTGCCCGCTGCGTTGCGCTGGATCAACTTGCCCACTTCAGTTGAACCTGCATAGTAGTATATTAATAACAAGTGAAATTAATTTAACGAATAAAAAAATACGACTGCCCTGCCATATTATTTTTGGAGTTTACCTCCTTATGAAGCGATTTGCTTAGATAGCCTTTGGAATCTTATTCACATTTTTTATTAAATGATATTTTTGGGAATCACTAAATATTAAACTATAGTGTTATATATTTTCGGAATCTACTCATCATTTTCTAGATGATGATTATATAGTTAATCTTATTTTCGAACTTTTTTTTTCAATTTTGGTCTTTAATGCGGGACCATGGTCACCCCATCAATTTAAAAAAAAATCTACTAGCCTATGTCACCCGGAATAAGCTAGGGATTCTAACGATACCTCATTTATCAGAATCGGTTCAGGCGTATAGAAGTTATGGTGGAATATACAAACTCACATACATACATACATACATACATGAACCCTGAAAACAATATACTCCTTTTTTCAGGCAATCGTATAAAAAAGGTCCCGTGCCATTATTTACCTCAATAAAAATTTACTTCGGTGTAGATGCATTTTTACCGCGGAATAACGAAGTATTGGTGAGACATATTAAAGGACATATCAAAACTTATTCCTCGAACTGTTAATGGAGTTCATACATGCTTTTTGAAGTACAGGCATCTATGAACTCCTTAAACAGGTCGAATTATACGATTTGACAAACGATTTGACATTTGACGATCCCTGGCGCAGAGTGTAGCTCTGTTGTCTTAACGTGCGGAGGTCCCGGGTTCGATTCCCGGCAGGGTCAATTTGGGAATTTATAATTTCTGAATTTTCCCTGGTCTGGCCTGGTGGGAGGCTTCGGCCGCGGCTAGTTACCACCCTACCGGCAAAGACGTGCCACGAAGCGATCACGCGTTCCGGTGCGATGCCGTGTAGAAATCGAATAGGGGTGGGTATGGGTTTAATATAACTGCCCTGCCCCTAACAGGTTAGCCCGCTATTATCTTAAACTACATCATCACTTACCATCAGGTGGGATCGCAGTCAAGGGCTAACTTGTAGTGGATAAAAAAAAAAAAGATTACGATTTCCTTACACAATCGGGGGGCGGTTTCGTGATCTTTACAACAACATGTTCGTACCAGTAAAAGCGACCTTGTCTACATCGGGGTGGTCTACAATGGCCGCACCCGCGTCCCCATATCCCGGCAATACGTTCACCACACCCGCGGGGAACCCTGCCTCCTGGACACACAAATAATTGATAGTAGTTTAAAAACTAAAACTATCAGATACGCACGTTTTATTTATTTACTGAATTAGCTGATGCCTGCAACTACGTCCGCGTGGATTGAGGTTTTTTGGTTCCCGCGGGAACTTCTTAGTTTTCTGGAATAAAAAGTATAACTAGCCTATGTGCTATTCCAGACTCTATCTCTATCTATATCTATCTATCTCTGTGCCAAATTTCAGCCAGATCCGTTCAGCCGTTGGGGCGTGATTGAGTAACAAACATCCATACATCCATCCAAACTTTCACATTTATAATATTAGTAAGATTCCAGGCTCATATTATAAAATACATAAAATACAATAACAATAATAAAATACAAATGAATCTACACATGAAGATCACCATGCAAGATTGTCATTTATAAAAAACCCCCGTTGACAATTTATTTCAAATATTAAATCAACTTTTATGAACTGGTTTTATATAATTGTGCCTCCATTATATAACCACATCATAAAAGTTATTGTTTGGAGGAGGCACCATTATATACAACTTTTATGAATTGGTTATATAATGGTGCCTCCATTATATATCTGTCACCGTAAGATTGCAAAAACCGTTAGATTCTAATCTAACTAGCTAAATTGTAAACTGTCGACAGATTACAATTTAACGCATTATTTTTTGGTAGATTGTAATCTGTTAGGTATATTAATCCGACAAAACCTAAGGCACTACATGATTGTTTATTTCGAACCCTAAACTAACCTACAAGAAACAGACAAGAAAACGTAAATACAATGAATATTTCAAAAATTTACACTCAGAACATTGAACGGTTCACAATCTGTCGACAGTTTACAATTTCGCTAGTTAGATAAAAATCTAGCGGTTTTACAAAAACCGCTACACGGTTACAGTGACATATCCACATCATAAAAGTTATTGTTTGGAGGCAACATTACATACAACATTTATGAAGTGGTTATATAATGGTGCCTCCATTATATATCCACATCATAAAAGTTATTGTTTGGAGGCACCATTTTAAACAACTTTTATGAAGTGTTTATATGATGGTGCCTCCATTATATATCCACATCATAAAAGTTATTGTTTGGAGGCACCATTATATACAACTTTAATGATGTGGTTATATAATGGTGCCTCCATTATATATCCACATCATAAAAGTTATTGTTTGGAGGCAACATTTTAAACAACTTTTATGAAGTGTTTATATGATGGTGCCTCCATTATATATCCACATCATAAAAGTTATTGTTTGGAGGCACCATTATATACAACTTTAATGATGTGGTTATATAATGGTGCCTCCATTATATATCCACATTATAAAAGTTATTGTAAGGCAGGGTACCTTGACAAGTTGCGCGATGTAGAGCGCGGTGAGCGGCGTCTGCTCGGCGGGTTTCAGCACGAGTGTGTTTCCAGCCGCCAGCGCCGGCCCGAGCTTCCACGCCGCCATCAGCAGTGGGAAGTTCCATGGGATAATTTGCCCGCAAACGCCTGGAGACCAACACTTTACCTTCTGGAGATCTCTTTCCACCTTACGCTGCACCATCACTAACAAGCAGTGGCGTGCAGTTCATAGTGGCACAAAAGCACAGCTTACCCAAATGGAAATACGTCAATGCTCATTTTTCATCATGACAGTCAGTAAATAGGTATTTTGACTGACTTATGCCTACCCTAGCTTAAACCCTGTGCACGCCACTGCTAACAAGCGGGTCTGATTAGCGCTAGGTTATAAATTTTAAAAATAACTGAGGTGATAGTTATCAATAATATTTTTTCTGGACTCTATTGCACAAAAATACAGGAGACAGTATATATACAAAGTTAGAAAACACAGTACAAAGTATTGCATGCAAAGGCAAATTTTATTTCTATGGGATATTTAACCTGAAAGGGATGAATGAAAGAAAAGTACATGCGACCGAAATGCGAATGTTGAGATGGATGTGTGGTGTGACTAGAATGGATAAGATTAGGAATGAATATATAAGGGGAAGTTTGAAAGTAGCACCAGTGATAGAAAAGATGAGGAGTAATAGGCTAGCATGGTATGGGCATGTAATGCGGAGGGAAGAAAGGAATATTCGAGTATAATGATAGATATGCATGTGGAAGGAAAAAAGAGTAGAGGGAGACCAAAGAAAAGATGGCTGAATTGTGTGAAAGAGGATATGCGTATACAAGGGGTGAATAAGAGGTTGACGGATAACAGAAGTGAGTGGAAGAAGACTTAACCTCTCAACCGCGGGTGCAAAGCGCGTTTCTCACGTATTTCAGTGAGAAGCTACTAGTTTTTGAAGCTTTTTGTCAAAGTTATGGAAAATCAAATATAGATTCTCACCGACAGGCTCGTGCCTGGTATATGCGAAGTATTTCCCGTCAGTGGGCAGCACCATGCCGTGGTTCTTGTCCGCCCAGCCCGCGTAGTAGCGAAGGCTTTTGATCACCGCTGCCACGTCGCCGTAGTACGACGCTAAGTATGGCTTGCCATTGTCCAAGGTTTCTAGACTCTGTGGATTGAAAATTTATCAATAGGCATGATGACTGATTTTGAAAAATGGGCAGATTATGTTCGGAAGTATCCACTATTTCGACAAAATATCTCATTTCAGCAGAAAAATAAGGTTTGGTAGATAAAATTGGCATTTGAAATTTAAATTTTAAATTTCACGCCAAAACGCTAGCCGGTGTCATGGCGTCGTTTGTGACGTCACTATTGTTTTTACCAATGTACTCTGTGCAGTGTGCAGTAAACAATAGTGTGATTGTCAAAGCTCGAAACAAACAATTGTGACGTCATTCGCTTCTTGGCGTTTAATCCAATATGGCGGATTGATGTATTTTATAGTTTTATTTTATCAAAATAAATAGCAATCTCACTCGAAATAGAAAAATAAATACGTTTTTTATAATCCGTGAATCCTATTTCATTAGATAAATTCATAATTTAATTGATTAATGGTTACTGTCATCATGTCTTTTGTCAGGTTTACCTAATTTATGAATGATATATATTATGTCAAAAAATATTCTTACTGATTATTAAATAGAATCTTCTTCTCTTAAATTGAATCTTGTGAAATTAGGTCTTCTGGAAGACCTTAAATTCACTTCCTCGGTTAGTTTGATTAACTATAGAATATACTCGTAGATAAATGTGTTGAAACTTGATGCCATTACAACTATGTATTTCATACTAGAAAAACGCACTGTTTTTAAGTTTAATAAAGAGTTTGCTGGTTTGATTGAGTTGTCATCATCCGATAAATAAGTTTTTAGGACTATTTAGCCAAAATTGGAACAAATTTTCAAAACTCAAACTCAAAACATATTTATTTAAAATAGGTAAAATAGGAAGTAAACCTTCTGAACGCCATGCTTACAAATTATAAGACGTGATGGTTAAGTATCCTAAAACTAAAGCTATGGTACCTGTCAAACTAAAGCTAATTTTTATGCCTGTTTAGTATAAAGATGTGCAAGTGTTTCATTTGATTTCACACATACTCCTACTTTAGAAACTCGTTGCAAGCAGTAAATGCGGTCATCGCAGCATATATTATGCTACTCGTATGCACGCAGTTAGATAAGATAAGATATTAGATAAGATATTTATTTATTGCAAGAAGAAGAGATCTTACAATATTTTTGGAATCAGTGTATTGATAATATGGCGTGCAATTATTAGCAGTTCACAGAATAGTAGGTACCTACTAATTATTCATATTTACGTTAAGCAATTAAACAATTTCACAAGTTTAAAGGTAAATTTATACACTGCGCAGTACCACAATATAGTAAAAAAGGATAAATCTCTAGTTATCTCTGAAATACTAGTGGTTCGCCCCGAACTGACGTCCTCCGCTTGCTTGGATGGGATACGTATACCTACAGTATTTTACTAAAATGCAATTTGGACTCTATTCCTAATTATCTTTAAAATGATATACCGCAACCATATGTAACGCTATAAAAATATTTTACTTCGCATTCGCTTCTATGAGGGCCCCCCTGTAATAAAGATTTTTATAACTTTTTAAGCCATATTCGGCTGGAGGCCATCGGTTTACATATTATATTTAAATTTGAAGTAATTACGTTCAGTAATTCAGAAGACTCTGACAGACTGACGGAAGACGGACTTCACTCAAGTAGACTCAGAGACCCTTCGCTCGGTCAATAAACAGATCACCATTTCATGCAAGCTAGAAACTAGCTTTGAGCTTTGAAGAGAAGACACATTTTAAAAACTTTATTTATGGCGCGCTGGCACTCAAGGCATACTGTATATTTTATTAGTTTATCGTCGCGCGCCCATGAAATCTGAGTGCTAGTTTTCCATGATTATTTTTATTAAGATTATTTATATATATTGGGAACTAAATTTAAATTAAATTCTATCGATACTTTCATTAATTTTAACTTCATTATTTATTATTGTTTTTTTTTTCTAAATTTATTTTATAATTCACAAAATAACTCCCGCACTAACCACTAGGTACATTAAGCTTAATATTGAATAGTTTAAAGGCGAATGTGCGAACTAGTTTTAAGTTGTCATTTGTTATTTAATAAGCTGTATGTATTCTAATAAAGAAAAGAAAAAAAAAGATTGGCAACTGGCATAATAGTGTTATACAAACATAATATAACCGCGGTTGTATTTGCGCCTTTATTTTCTTAATTTAATTTTTAGATAGGTATCTATAGTTATACCTATTTAAAAACTAAAGATAATTGTTCAAGCCTATTCGTTGCAATTTTATTAAATGACTAGATGATGTCCGCGACTTCGGCCGCGTGGATAAAGTTTTTTTGTATTCCCACGGGAACTCTTTAATTTTCCGGAATAAAAAGTACCCTATGTCCTTTCCTTGGGACAAAATCTCTTTACCAAATTTCATCGAAATCAGTTGAAATTATGGTCCGTTAAAGCGTCGCAGACAGACACAGTTTCGCATTTATAATATTAGTATTGACAAGTTATCCTATAAGTCAAGACCACAGTTTAAGAAACTGATTCTACTGAGAAGAGCCGGCGAGAAATTCAGCAGTTGCTCTTTTGTCTCTTTATAAAAATAAAAATGATACACTATGTTAATAATATACAATGCATACGTATTAAATTATGTAATATGATACACATCCGACCGGCACACTACATACAAAATAATCGACATTGTTTACCGTCGTTTTCAAGGTCACCAGATGTTATCGCGAGTTCACACATAATGTGGCAAATAACGTTAAACGACACGTCGCGAAATACGACCATTTTTTTTTATCCACTACAAGTTAGCCCTTGACTGCGACCTCACTTGATGGTAAGTGAAGATGCAGTCTAAGATGGTAGCGGGCTAACCTGTTAGGGGCATGGCAGTTATATTAAACCTATACCCCTATTTGGTTTCTACACGGCATCGTACCGGAGCGCTCAATCGCTTGGCGGCACGTCTTTTACCGGTAGGGTGGTAACTAGCCACGGCCGAAGCCTCCGACCAGGCCAGACCAGGGAAAATTCAGAAATTATAAATTTCCAAACCCTGCCGGGGATCGAACCCGGGACCTCCGCACGTTAAGGCAACAGCGCTCAACACTGCGCCACGGAGGTCGTCAAGAGATGCAGGTCACTAACTTTTTGTAGGTGAGTACAGTAGGTGTATCGAGCTTACGGTATTTAATTTGAGGAGCAATTTTCATAGTCGCAACTAGATTCTTGGGCCATACTGCCAACGCTTGAAGCCATATTGTTTCATTATTGTTGACGTTCGTGTTTTAGAATTATATCCTTATTTTAGGAACATCAAGGTATGTGATATAAAACTGTCATTTTGAGCAATTAAACCCATTATATTGCTTACTAGCTAAGGCCCGCTACTTCGTCCGCCTGGATTGAGGTTTTTTGGTTCCCGCGGGAACTCCTTTGTTTTCCAGGATTAAAGTAGCCTTAAGTAGCCTATGACTATAGTCCAGACTATTGTCTATCTCTGTGCCAAATTTCATCCAGATCCGTTCAGCCGTTCAGACGTGATTGAGTAACAAACATCCAACCTTACATCCATACATCCAACCATCCAAACTTTACCAAGGCAGTATGGCCTCTTGCCGAATTGCTCTAAATTGAAAAATCCATAAAGCGCGAATTGAATGCAGAGCTTTTGTATGTGTCACCATACATTAGCTCTGCATTCAACTCGCACGCGAACATAAATAGCGCGCGAGCTTCGCGAGCAGGTAAATATGCCCTCAAGTCACTGAAATAATTAATTGACTTAAAAATAAAGTGCCAGCGTAACCGAGATTTACTTGAGGTCTTCAAAGTCGTTATTTTAAGAAGTTAAGACTCAAAGAAATCTGGGATATTACTGAGGTATCCAGATAAAGTTTGAAAGCATAATATTACGCGAATACAAAATTTTAAGGTTTTTGGAGTTCCAAGGTTCCTATTTAAGACGAGCAAGAGTGGACAAACAAAGAAGTTGGTAAGGAATTAGGGATGGCATAATATAACCAATCTAGTATCTAGTATCTGTATGTATATTTGGCTGTGGTAGCCCTAGATTATGCTTATTAAAATAACAAAATTGATTGACACCGCCAATCCAACTTCCGAGATATCTGCTACTCGCAATACTTTGGCCCAATACGTACTTATGCACTTCAACCAATACTTGTAAATGCATAACTTCAAAGACGAGATGTGTCTGTCTGCTACGCTTTGAGCTTTCACGGCCCATCTATAAACCGATTTTGAAGAAGTTTTGTACAAAGATTGGATCCCGGGGAAGAACATTGGCTAATTTTTATTCCGGAAAATTAAAGATTTCCAGCGGGATTCCAAAAATCTTAATCCACGCGGACTAAAGTAGCGGGTAGCATCTATAAGAGATAACTAGATTACCGCCAAATAAGCACGGTCCCTCTCGATAAGATCCGCCAGCTTGTTGATAAGATATCCTCGCTGCGATGCGTCCATTTGCCTCCATATTGACCCCAGTCTGAAGGGAATAAAGAATACTTAATTTAGCCAACTGTGCTAAGTTCAGAAGGATAAACTGGACGTAACTAACGGGATTAAGTGCATGTTTTAATATGGAGCCCTAAATAACTTAACAAACTCTCATGGGAACTATTTAGTATTCCAGTATGAAAAGAAAAAAGAACTTATGGGTAGGTATGTCACTGTTCTAATATTCAACTTTATCCATGCGAAAATCACGTCGATCCCTTGAGTAAATGAAGGAAGGACAGATCACAAACCAGAAAAAAGTATACTTTTGAAGTTGTAACTTATAATATAGAACTGATTGTGGCATATTTATAACAAGCTGATGCCTGCGACTTTACCCGCATGGATTCAGTTCTTTTTTTATTTTCGCGGAAACTCATTAATTTTTAGGATAAAAAGTAGCCTATGTCACTCTCCAGGTCCTCAATTATAAAAACATGCCAAAAATCACGTCGATCCGTTGCGTCGTGATTGAAGGACAAACCAACAAACAAACACACTTTCGCTTTTATAATAAGTATGATGACACCTAATTACTAAAAACAATATACCTAGGTAGAATAGGTAGGTATACACATTCTAAAGCTTACAAATCATTAAAACCTGCCTAATTAAACACTCCTTGATCAAAGCTGACAAACAATATTTATCATGGCTTTTATTACGTGTGTGTTTATAATTAATGTGTTAATCACTTGATTTTTTACAGCAATTACGAAATCAGCCGTGCAAAAGAAGTCATGCTGAATTTATTATTATTATATTAAGTACTAGTGGATGCCTGCGACTTCGTCCATGTGGATTCAGGTTTTTTGGTTTCCCCGGGAACTCCTATTCCAGACTATAATCTATCTCTGTGCCAAATTTCATCCAGATCTGTTCAGCCGTTGGGGCGTGATTGAGTAACAAACATCCATCCATCCATCTAAACTTTCGCATTTAATGTTCAGTATACTTAATATATTTTATTCCACAAAATCAAAGAGTTCTAATAGAAATTTAAAAATCTTGAATTCACGCAGCTGAAGTGGCTGGCATAATCCAGTTTAAACACAATAAATGAGATTCCAATATTGCAAATATAACAGGATATGTTAAACATAAAATATATGTTTATTCATATAACCTGTTTTAATTTGATAATCAACTCTTCCATAGCTATAGTCCCACAAACTTATCTGATCCGGTGACAGCTTCGCTAGTATGAAAAATAAAATAAAAAAACATAACCCAAGGATCGAATCTCAGCTGGACATATTGTAGTGCTCCACACCCACTTGGCCGGTTTTTTTTATTCTATCCTGGCCATTGGTTGCTAACTTTCCAAACGCAATAGTAATAATATCTTCCCAATCGATTACAATTTAACGTATTATTTTTCGGTAAATTGTTATCTGTTAGGTATATTAACCCGATAGAACCTAATATAGATAGGCCGATAGGCCTGCGGCCGGGCCTGGTTATTTATGTCGAACCCTAACCTAACCTACAAGAAACAGACAAGAAAACGTAAATACAATGAATATTTCAAAAATTGACACTCAGAACATTGAACGGTTCACAATCTTTCGACAGTTTACAATTTCGGTAGATTATAATCTAACGGTTTTTACAATCTTACGGTGACATATACACAGGTGCACTCTATCTAGTGAGCTGAGAGTTTCTTGTCAGAAAAACCCAACACTTTTTTGGCCCTACCCGGGACTCGAACTCGGGACCTCATCAACACAAACGCAAACAAACAACGTAATAGTACTAACTTGAAGGCATCTTTAGCGGCTTTAACGGC
The DNA here is from genome assembly GCA_964035005.1 of Erebia palarica. NCBI lineage: Eukaryota > Metazoa > Arthropoda > Insecta > Lepidoptera > Nymphalidae > Erebia > Erebia palarica. The sequence goes on from OZ035990.1 coordinate 30,505,962, forward strand.
TCTGTCAATGTCGGCTTTCCCTGCCTGCTGCACTTCAGCGATCACCTTCCCGTTGGTTGGGTTCTCAGTCTTGAATGTTTTGCCATCAGCCGACTTCACCCATTCATTGTTAATGAATAGCTGTAGAATTAAAGAAACCAATTAATTATTTGATGACTTCTCAGGGGCAGTTTTCAACTCTTGGCGCAAAGATAGATTGTAGTCTGGAAGAACACATAGGCCACTTTTTATCCCAGAATATTAAAGAGTTCCCGCGGGAACTAAAAACCTCAATCTACGCAGAAAGCCACAGGCATCAGCTAGTAGGTATACTTTAAGTATAGAATTCTTCAAATCTCAATGTCTTATCAGTAAAGTGTTAACAAATGTACATTCTTATAGCCTACCTACACCTATATAACCTACTTTGAATCAGTTGATAAAAGTGTGATTTGGTCAAGATCATAGCAAAATTTTATGGCCAAACCAAATGTTCTATAGGTATTTGGGCTGCAAGCCAACTCCAAAATTGCAGTTCAAATGCAGTGTAAGTCCATTTCATATAGCTACATTAAATTATAACATTACTAGATGATACCCGCGACTCATTTTGATCATGATGACCGCGTTTTCCGGGTTAAAAAGTAGCATAGGTCTTTCATAGGGCCGTGAAAGCGTAGCAGACAGATAGACAGACGGACGGACGGACGGACGGATAGACGGACGAAAAGACAGACAGACAGACAGACAGACAAAAATTAATTTTTTTAAATTTAAAAATTAATTAATTTAATTTAAAGGTTAGTTTTACGCAAATTCGGGCTTAGCTCTGTTTAGTTAAGTGGCGAGTGCTTAGTAGTTGGTGGAGGGGATCCTCCTCTCTCCAGGGTAGGTATTTATATTCAACCCTAACCTAACCTAGCCTTTTGACAAATATTTGTTTATTACCTAAGGTCGGTGTATTAACCCCATACGAACCTAATTATTGCCCGGCCTGCGGCTGGCACTACCTGGATATTGTGTTCAACCCTTAACCTAACCTATATTGTCAAAAGGCTACTTAAACGGCTTAAACCGCTCTGGTTCCATCACAGCCTTCTATCGCAACTGTAAAATAGTGGGGTAGGGGGAGGCGTGGCCTAGGAAGGTTACGCTAGCCCTACCTAATTGTCTCACACCATCCTTTGCACGAATTTCGGGAAACCTAACCTCAACATCTCGAAATTTTAAAAATTAATTTCTCGAAAACTATTACTATTCGACGGAAAATATTTTGGCGTTACGTTAGTTTAATAACTTTCTGTAAAAAAATAAAATAACTCTCTCTACTGTACGGCACATATACTAAACCAGATCCGGCTTCAAAATTTAAAAAAAAAATGTTGTATAAATAGCCCGTATTAGTGCGAAAATGTGAATAATAAGTAAATAAATTTATGTAGGTTCCCTGTTATGTTACTTACCCCTGTATACAAAATTTCAGGGCTTGTATGGGGAGCAGGGGCAGTCGCTGTAGCGAACTTAGCCTTTTGTGTACGCACAACTTTACTCAAATTTCGTAGCATTTTCCACTTTTTACAAAGATAATTTTCTTTCACTTCCGTGCAAACGTAGCGTGTAACTGTTACTGATGTTTTGATCAGTTGTTGATAAAATTTGGTTAGCTTTGTTGTCTCTGGATAAAATGATAAACACACCGGGGGGCACCGGGGGGCAGCAGGGTTGACCAGAGACAACTAACATAAGCTCAGAATATAGGCGACCGCGTATCTCTGACAGCTACAGTGTAACGATCGCAATCACCTCTGATTGGATAACACTCTTCCATTATTGGACAAAATCCTTTGACGCAGCAAGAATACCATAAATTCAGCCAATCACAACAATTGATACTGTAACAATGATTAATGCAGAAGATACGCGGTCGCCCTGCTGCTGATTTTATTGGTCTGAGACATGGTGACAACGTCAACCATCAGTTGACAGTTATCTGCAGGGCGACTCTCTTCTGCATAAATCATTGTTACAGTATCAATAGTTGCGATTGGCTGAATTAATGGTATTCTTGCGGCGTCAATGGATTTTTGTCCAATAGTGGAAAAGTGTTATCCAATCAGAGGTGATTGCGATCGTTACACTGTAGCTGTCAGAGATAGTCGGTCGCCCCAAACACGCCCCAAAGACGTAATAAAAAGATATGAGATTGAGATGTTCAGCTGATGTTCAGGAGATGTTGATGTTGATAAAGTGAGCTAAATTAAAAACTCTAAATTAATTTATTTTAATTTAGAAAGCATTGTGAATAGTGTAGGCATTTTAAGTAAACCGGAAGGCGGATAGTAACCCGGAACTAATGAACAATTTAGCGTGTGATAAGGGCTGTTCTTTAGTTTTTAATTTTTATTTATTCTGCTATCAATAGTTACACTTACAATGGAGAGTGTTTCAAAACTCATTCAGATAGTGCAAGATAAGTTTATAAGACCAATGAAAACTTTGGAAAGACACATAGCTACCAGCTTAGAAGAGGCTAATGTAAATTCAAGGTAAACTTATACTAATAATAATTATGAAATCCATGCTGCTTGTAGGCAGGAACCTTTGAAGTTTGGACCTATCAGCTTAAACTACAGTATAGTTAAATTAAGTTTTTCTAACTGTACCTTAAACCATATTATTCTAAGAGTTAGTATTTCACACCTGATGGTACAATTGTGCAGTCTTATGTTAGAAGAATGCTAATGCAGGATGCCACAGTACTAGTAGTATTGCAAGTAGCAATGATCAAAACCTCACCCAAGACCAGAAAAAAGAATTATGTTTCCACTTTTCATTCTGTCTTTATTAATGCAAAGTAAATCAAATAACTGCTAAGAGTAGCCTTAACGCCCATAATTGCATATGGATAAAGATTTTCTAAAAATTCCTAGGAGAATTTCTTATACTCCTTTTTAAATGAATAAAAAGTACTGTAATAAAAAATAGAATTCTATAGATCCACCAGAGTTTAAGCTATACTTTGTGATGTTTCAACATCAGTAAGGTTCTCCTTGAAGTTATCTCACTGGCTTAATCCTTTGTGTGCATGGTTGCCAGGTAGAGATCGCTTCAAAGCAATACGGCCGCCAATTGTACCATAGCATAGTTTTATTGTTTACAGGTAACACTAAAGAATTTTTCATTCATTAACTTTTTCTCCTTTTTTTCAGACCAGCAACAAGTAATGGGCTATGGTGCCACATACTCCTGCCAACTGCATTGGCCACTTACAGCTGTTTTGACAGTGTAACAACCCTGTATAAGATTACAGCATGTATATCAGTTGGGCTGTTGTTCCACAGTGTTCTGTTCATACTTTTTCTCTCCACATCAAGTTCAGTGTTGAAGGAGCCAGTTTATGCTGGGTGTGTTGCTTCTGGTTTTATATCAACTATCTTGCTGTATTTCTTCATGCATAGAGGTATGAATACTTACCTTTTTAAACTAGAGCCTCTTTAAAATAATTCTCACCAGCTGCTGTGGCTGTATACAAAACTTTATGGTGAGTATAAACAGGGGAAGTCTTTAGTTATTCAAAGTACGTTGTATACTATACACTTTTTGAATAACACAAGTAATACAAGAATTTTAAAAAGTTGAAGTGATAAGAAATTTTGAATCAATCAGACCCGTGGATATTGCACACACGCCTTCATCAACTAGAAAATAGCTGATGATTATCAAACAGCTGAACTGATTTTCTTAAATCATAGCTAAGAAATAAGAAGAATCAAATCACCTGTCAAATCAAAAATTACTTAAAAATTGGATTTCCCTCTCTTTGTGTTAGTTGTTAAAAAGATCAATTAAAATAAATAGCAATGCTCTGACGGCAATCTTTTCTATGTGCAGCATTAATTTTCTAATTGTGAGTCTAATTGTGAATATAAACCATCCCAGAATCCACACAAAAAATTCCATCAAAAATGGTCCAGCCGTTCTGAAGTTCTGACGTACATTCGGCAGTTGATTTTTATTTATAGATTTTTCTTTTCAGATTTTGGGTTTTCTCTGATAGTCAGTATAACATCAACAAGTTTGTTTGCTGCAATGCTGCGAGCGTTCATAGTGAAATTTGACAAGACATTCACTTTAGGCGAAGCTATTATTACAGCCCAGGCAGTTGTTTTGTTTTTAATGATGTCTGTGATCAAATTGTTCTTTGAAATGCATTCTGAGGATGAAGAAATGGAATTTATAGGTGTTATTGTTTATGTGAGTAAATGTGTATTTTTACACTACTATTTATACTTTAGGCCTTGACTTTTCTTGCATGTACAATTGTGCTGCCTACTTCCTATGTGATCAATAGAAAAAAATACCTTTAAAAAATACGCAAGTAGATAGGAATATGTTAGAAGAGAATAGTTGCAGAAAATATAGTCAATCATAATCATGCTTAATGTGTAGTAGTGTGTGAGGTCTAGGTTGGAACGCGCTTGCCTTACTAGAGATACAAAAAAATGCCCGCACAATAATAAAGCAACTATATTCTGGAATTTTAATAGCCCGTTACTTAATAATACACAAGTGTTTACATGCTTTCAGACTATATTATCAACAGTCGGATTGATTGTTACAGTACTGTACTTCCTGACAGACTCTCGAAGGAATCTTGAGACTCTGGCATACATAGTGGCATTGGCTGCTGTATTTGTATTGCTAATGCTGTACACTATACTGGGAACTAACTGTGTGAAAGCCATAGTGAATTATGTGTTTGTGGAACGGGATAGGGTAAGTATGAGAACTTTTCCGTTTTAAAGTTAAAAATACTCAATTTTATTGCTCAAAAAATATGCATATTATCAACAATCTGGCAATTTTTTAAAATACTAGCTTATGCCTGTGGCTCTGCTTACATTAAGTTGGTTGGTAAATTTAAAATCTATATTTTACCCCTAGTCATCTTTTTCTTTTATTTAATAGAATAAATATGAAAGTTTGTATGTTTCTCAGTCCCTATGACTGCCAAATTTTTATTATAACTATGCAAGTAATAAATTATATATGTCACCGTAAGATTGTAAAAACCGTTAGATTATAATCTAACTCGCGAAATTGTAAACTGTCGAAAGATTGTGAACCGTTCAATGTTCTGAGTGTCAATTTTTGAAATATTCATTGTATGTACGTATTCTTGTCTGTTTCTTAGAGGTTAGGTTAGGGTTCGACATAAATAATCAGGTAGTCCGGCCGCAGGTCGGGCACTTAGTGTCTATGGGTTAATATACCTAACAGATTACAATTTACCGAAAAATAATGCGTTAAAATGTAATCTTTCGACAGTTTGCAATTTCGCGAGTTAGATTATAATCTAACGGTTTTTACAATCTTACAAATTTATCCAATTTTTACAATTTGCAGTACAAACTGTTCACATTCTGGCTATTTCTCGTGCTATTGGCAGTGTGCGCTCTACTAGTGCGCACGCGTCTCGCGGTGAAGGCCAGCACAGTGACGCGCAAAACGTTCCACGTTCTGGCGTCTCTGGTGTTCCTGTCTGGCATCATATACGACGTGTATCTGATGACATTAGCGGCTGGGATCGGCTTTGGAGTGCTTATTTTTGTTGAGGTTTGTGCGAATATTCGATGATCGCTTGTCCCACAAACTTATCTGACCCGGTTACAGCGTCGCTAGTAAATATTAAAAATAAAATAAAAACAAGAACTAAATAGGTATAAAAATAAGTTCCAATTTTGGCCAGATCACTTTGTCGGACTATATGAATTGTTGACATTCTGGCTAGTTTGCTCCTTTTTAATAAGAAGTTACAATACGACTAATTTTGAAAAAAAAATGTAAGAAAAATAAGAAGTAAGTACCTATTGTTTATATTTGTAACTTTTATTAAATAGGGGCCTGGTGGTAAAGGCCAGAACAATGAGCAGTATGTAACTATAATGATTATCATTTTAACAAATCTTTAATATAAGTAATTTAAAATCCATCTGATAGAAACAATCAGTATATGATTTAAAAGTTTGAATGCCTGAAAAGATATTTATCTAAGAATATTTTCTGTTGCTATCTCCTTAAAATTATGATTATTGTTTCAGGCTTTAAGAAAATCTGGTATAGAACCCATCTCCTCGGCCTTGCAATCTGCTTTTTTAGTCTACTGTGATGAAAAAGTAAGTTATGGATTTAGTTTTTTTAAATCCTGGAGAAATTTTTGAATTCTCCAGAGCTCAACTATAAACCGCAAAGAATCATGTTGGTCTGTTGCTCTGTTGTGGAGTGATTGAAGGACAAACAACACTATCAAAGGGAACCAATCAAAAACCCTTTCGCATTTGTTAGATTAGATTAGATTGATGATTAGATTTTTTGACCCCCGCGGCAGCTCCTTAATTTTCCAGCATAAAATGTAGCTTTTGTCCTTCCCCCGGATGTAACCTACTCTATATATACCATATTTCATCAAAATCCTAACCTTCAATGGATAAAAAATATATGTTAGAGGCTTTTTGATAGCTACTGAGTTAGAGGATAGGGTAGCTGAAAAATATTGATCAAAAGCCAAAAGTGAAAAATGAAAAAACTAAAAGTTTAAATCGCTATAATCCGCGGTCCGCCACAGGAGGTAAATCTATGTGATACAGTGTGTATCTTGCACTTGTAACTTGCGATTATTCACCAAACCACACAAATCTTCCAAAGTACTCTCAACGTACGTTTCACTCCGACACCGGAGCATCTTCAGGATGTTGACTCGACAATGCATGATTGTAAAGACTTTACAATCGGCCATTGTCGAGTCGATATCATGAACATCCGGAAAGTAATGGGCCTATTACACTGCACTTTTCACAGGGCCCTTATTACACAGCAATAAGGATCAAGTTAGGGACCCTTTCTCCCTAATTCTTTTTACACGACACTGTTTCAGGTGTAAGGCCTATTACACTACACTTTTCACAGGGACCCCTTACTCTTGAATCAGTGAAGTGTAATAAGATTAAGGGAGAAAGGGTCCCTAAATTTATCCTTATTGCTTTGTAACACCACGCCACAGGGCCCTGTAAAAAGTGCAGTGTAATAGGCCTACATAAGGGTCCCTTGCAAAAGTGTAGTGTTATAGGCCTATAACGCCTGCTTCTATCCAATATTTGAAAAGTTGAATGATTAGTAAGTGAGTAAGTAAGTAAAAACACTTTATGACACACAAACAAATAACAGAACAAGGGTAAAACAAATCATGACAGAATTTACAACTTGTTACAGTGTAAGGGCGGCCTTATCACTATGAGTGATCTCTTCCAGGCAACCTTTATTACCTTTATAGCTTTAATAGTTTATGATGTTTTCTTTTCCCACTTTCTAGGACTGCGGGTTATTCGCCATGACGCCCATCTACCTGTATGTGGGTTTAGCCTTCCCGTTGCTGCTAGTCCCCAACCGGCCAGACCGCGAGTTGGAGCTACTGAGCGGAGTGCTATCTATCGGAGTGGGGGACACGGCCGCTAGCTGGTTCGGTGCCCGCTTCGGCTTCAACAAGTGGTCTGGTAAGTCTTATCAATTCCCCTACTTGTACGGAAAACGCTTCATTAAAACAAGTCATAATTAAAAAAATTAAAAAACACGACTGCCCTGCCAAAAAACGAACTAAAAAGTTAAAAATCTAAATTAATATAAATAAATAGAATCTTATTCACTTTTTTATTAAATGATATTTTTTGTGAATCACTCGATATTGAACTATAGTGTTATATATTTTTGGAATCTACTCATCATTTTCTAGATGATGATTATATAGTTAATCTTATTTTCGATTATTTTTTTTCAGCTTTAGTATTTAATGCGGGACCCCATGGTCACCCCATCAATTTTTTTTTAAATTTTACTAGCCAATGTTACCCGGAATAAGCTAGGGATTCTAACGATATTTTATTTATCAAAATCGGTTCAGGCGTATAGAAGTTATGGTGGAATATACAAACTCACATACATACATACATGAACCCTGAAAACAATATACTCCTTTTTTCAGGCATTCGTATAAAAAAACAACACTTACGATGGGCTCTTTTCTGACCGGTAATACTCGAATAGTATGGAAGATAGAGTAGAAGGAGTAACATCTCGGTATATAAAAAGTGTCCGTCGAAATGCATTAAATCCGGGGCGCCACATTAGCATCAGGGAATATTTAAAAGGAAGCTCCAAATATTATAAGAGTAGGTTTGAGAAATAAACAAAGAAAGAAAACATTCATCATTATTGTGTACAACGTAAGTCGACAATAATATTAATTTTTTTAACTCGGCATACTTCACTTCAATCTACAATTGCTACATTCATACCATATACCCTCTGCTACACCAGCGCCACTGTGGAGGGTTTTTGAACGGTTATTTATAGCAACCACTGGATACTTTTTCGACTTTTCCCCCATAAGAGATGTTACTCCTCTACTCTACCCTCCATATCAAATAGGAAATCAGATTGTTTCCATACAAAATAAATAAATAAAATAAAATAAAAATACAACAAGTTTTGTACTCTATATTCAACATACTCTGTGGTTTTTAGCTTAAGTTAAGGAGAGTCAACGCCATATATCGACAATGTAGAAAAGCATTCATGACAAATTCTGTTTCTTATTTCCTCTCAAATTAGATAAAAACAAGTCTCGGCTGAAATAGCAATTCAAGGGTACTTAAAAAGGCTTCCGCTGGCGCCTCGTCCTGTTAAAATCACTTGGGAATATACTCAATATTAGTCAGGCGGGAATTGCTTTATTTCCAGCCTGGGCAATAATGTACTATTAAAAGTGTTAAGCAATTGGCGACATGGTTTTGCCAGTATGGTAGTTAATAGCTAAGGCCAAAAAAAATAACACAACTAAACGTGGTCAACAATAGGGACAATGTAACGTCCTGCCTGGACCTTTTTTCTTTAATTATTGTTGATAGTTAAAATTAAAACGAACAGAGGACAGATTTTAAGTTTTTGAAAGAATCTCTTTTATAATCAGTAGGTAAGATTTCTTTCTGACTTAAGTGTAAATAATCTCTATTCATTCATACATTTGAAAATCACAATAGTGTCTATAACTAGTGGGGAAGTGATTTTCAAACTAGGATTCCCTGTATCATGGAAAACAGTTCCTTCCGATGCTAATAATTGTACACATATGTTTTCCAGACAGCAACAGAACCATTGAGGGTACCACATTCAATATTCTATCGCAAATAGGAACTGTGTACGCTCTACAACTTTTTGGTAAGATTTTTAACTTTTTTTTTATAATTTATTTCTTGCATAATAAATCTCTTGCACTGCTATTTTAAACCCCGGTTATGATCACAGATTTTCTGTATAGAGGGCCCGATAAGAGTGCAAAATGGTGGGAAATTGAAATGAATAGGAAATGGATACCCAATCCATAAAATCTAAATGTAGTCCCACCAACTTATGTCCCGGTGGCCAAAATTGGAAGTAATTTTTATATCTGTTTAGTTTTTCTTTTTATTTTATTTTCAATATTTACTAGCGAAGCTGTCACAATTTTCATAAAATATAGAATTATTAGTCTATGAAAATATTTGTTTTGTTCTTTTAGCCTTGATGATGGCTGATGCGGTTTAGCCAAGTATTACCAGCACCTAAGAATCATCGCGTCAATGTATTCACGGTCTGCTACGCTGACGATTAGGGTTTTGGAGATTCCAAAATACAAATATAAATATTTTATATTCAAATATACTTTTGAATTTGAATTTGAATTGAATATTAGCATCTGGATTGGGTTATATTCACATTTTTTTGTTTTTCAGAGCTGTTGGATAACAAGAGCGCGTTGCTACGTACGGTGTTCGCGGCGACTTTGTCGGGCTTTGTGGAGGCCAAGACTGACCAAGTAGACAACTTAGTGCTTCCTCTAGTTATGATGATAGCGCTCCAGGCCACTTGGGTACTACTGTGACTTGGGCACTTGACAACTAGTCAAATCAGCTTTGCCAAATAGTCCAAAGTCGCAGTTACCCGTTGTCCTAGTTAATAGGCCTATTTCTTCAGGGCCCTGTGGTAAGGGTGGGCGTGGCCGATACTTAGAGCGTCGCTTATTACACAGCAATAAGGACCAATTTAGGGACCCTTTCTCCCTAAAGCTTATGACACTACACTGATTCAAGTGTAAGGGTCCCTGTGAAAAGTGCAGTGTTATAGGCTTATTAGCGACGCTACGTGATACGACGCCATACTTTGATACTGTCGCGTCGCGTCGCATCGAGTCGCGGTGTCGCGTTTGTCGCTTTAGTAGGACTTCGGTAATTCTGGGAGTTTATGTGAGTCCAGAGGAGCGTAATTTTTATGAGTTGTGAGTCACGTAATTTCTGCTACTTCATAATTTAAAAGTCCGAAACTGACTAACGTGACTTTGAGTTGTTGTGTTGTCTTAAAATTATGGGACTCTTAACTCAAAAAATTACACTCGTCTTACCTTACACATATGAAGCCCAAGATGACAAAAATGAGAGATATTTATTTAATGCAAGTAAATAAATATTAGTTAAACAGATAGAGATGATTAGAAATGATAGAATGGATTAATTATTATTTAATAGCCAAGGAGTAAGAATTGATTGAATATTTGAATTATATAGCAAATAGATAGATTTTGTATTTTTGTAACATTCCATTGTTGGTTATAAGTGGATAATTTTATGTGAAAGAATAAATTTGTTTAAAAAAAAACTTTTTTATTCATAGCATCCTCAGAATCCATACTAATATTATAAATGCGAGTGTTTCTGTCTGTCGTCTGTCATCATCTAATGCAAACTGTTAAGATTTTGACTATCCTTAAAGTCCCACAAACTTAGATGACTTGTGACAGCGTCGCTAAATGCATATGAAAAAAAAATAACAAACAGGTATAAAAATTTGCTCCAATTTTGGCCACCAGCCAGATAAGTTTAACGGACTATACTACCACAAATAACCACCTTAATAAATAGAGGGTCTTCCAAAAGACCTGAAACTCACATCCTCGGTTAGTTTTAGGTGTGATAACTATTTTAAAATATAGATCAAAGAAAAAAGTTCGTTGAAATTTTGACGTCACATTGGTCAATTTCATACAACTTCCATACTAGAAGTGCGTTTTTAAGTTTGATAAAGAGTTGCTGATTTGATTGGGTTGTCATCATCCCTATTATTACGATTCGACTTGGCTCGCCGAGCCTAGTGGACGCCAGCCTTAAAAATAATTTGTTACCATTCAGTAGTGTTGTTGACAATGAATGATTTTGACAAGATCTAATGTCCCACAAATTTATCTAACGCAGTGTCGGCGTTGCTAGTGTAATGAAAAATGAAATAAAAACAAAAACTAAAAAGGCGTAAAAATTAGTCCTAATTTAGGCCAACGGGTCAGATTAGTTTGTGGGACTAAAAAAATTATATAAAAACATCACAGGGTACAATCATTTAATCAATTATTATGACATCTTCATTAAGAGAAGAAAAAACTTTTCCATTTTCATTCTTAAAGTCTAATATAATCAAATCAGTCTCATCATCACTTGAATCATTCACTTTTATTTCTGTACTATTACTTTTATTTCTCACTGGTAATACATCACTTGCACTATTCACTTCTCTATTTTCAAATTTGATCACTTTTGACTTATCACTAGAAATTCCTATATCTGTTCTATTTCTTTTATTTGTTTCTATTATTACATCCATTGCAGTACTATTTAATTCTTTTTTTTCCACTTTGATCACTGTTGTCATATCATCACAAGAAGTACTATTTCTCTTTTTGATCAATACTCTTTTCTTTTTCACCCCTTTGCACTTCACTTTGAACTCTTTTTCTAACGCCAGAACATCTTTTCGCTTTATAGTCCAGTCTATAATATTGTTTTCAGCTAATTTCATATAATTTTCTGCCTCATTGTATTCTGGTATTTCTAATTTTAGAATGCTCATGATTTTTTCTAAGACGTCATCTACATAATAATTTATAACTAAGTCTGCTTTGTTGTCCTGAAAATAAATATTTATAGGAATATTATTTTATTTTATTTTGTACAAAAAACTTACAGCTACAACAGAAATGGATAGATAAATAAAGAATAAGTATAATGCCAATTACAAATTTTCACAGATAAAATTTACATGAGTTAAATAATAAACACAAAAACTACCTAACAGATTTTGATGATACTTTACAGTAGTATATATAGCTCAAAAATAGTAAAGTTAGTATAGGAAATTCCCACCAAGTTCACCAATAGGGTGTTAACCAAGAACTTGAAAAAAAAAAGAAATCAATAGTAGTTTGACAGGTTTCTATGTTATCTCTAATCTGCAACACTTGGTGAGATTTATGTCATTTAATTAAAACTTACATGTTTTGTAGGCTGCAGATTGCATATGACTAGTTTGCCTCCATACTTGACAGTTTCTAATGGCAGGTTCCCACTTGGAATGATTTGAAGAGTTGTGCCCAGACATATGCTTAGATCAGCTAGGCTGAAACAAAAGTTACTGATGAGTTATGTTGTAGAAAATATTACAAACAAGCTTACCACAGTTTTACACTATAATCTGCCACAGCAGACAAATCTATGTGGTACAGTGTATCTTGCACGTGTAAGTTTGAGGGTGACTTTGTAACTAACAAGCCATCTTGTTTGCTTATTCTATATGGACTTTTGACGTCGACTGTACGTTTCATCCCTACACCGGAATATCTTTAGATGTTGACATGACAATGCACAACAGGGATGATGACTCCAATCAAATCAGCAATTCCTTAACAAACTTAAAAACGCTCTCATAATATGGAAGTTGTATGAAATTCGCAATTGTGACGTCATCGTTCAATGCACTTTTTTTCTATAATCTATATTATAAAATGGTTATCAATCTTAAAACTAACCTAGGATGTGAATTTTTACTCTTTATTTAAAAATAATTTATTATAAAATGATTTATTTTTGATATAGGCATCACCCTATTGCAAAGTGACGATCGTGTAGAAATTTCCTGCTAGATAGAAAGTTACCTGCAATGTAACTCGGACATGATGAGATCGTTTTCGGGCAGACTGTGTTCCCAGTCGAGCACGCCGTCGTACAGCCGGCCGCGGCACGGCCGCCCGCCCGCGTGCCCCGCCGCGCACGGCACGCCACTGCACTTCTTACCCACCGTCTCCACGGGCCAGCTGCGGACAAACTGCCTGCAAACACATTATATATGTCACCGTTAGATTATAATCAACTCGCGAAATTGTAAACTGTCGACAGATTGTGAACCGTTCAATGTTCTGAGTGTCAATTTTTGAAATATTCATTGTATTAACGTTTTCTTGTGTCTTTCTTGTAGGTTAAATTAGGGATCGACATATACAATCAGGTAGTGCCGCGCAGCCGCAGACCGGGCACTTAGGTTCTATCGGGTTAATATACCTAACAGATTACAATTTACCGAAAAATAATGCGTTAAATTGTAATTTTTCGACAGTTTGCAATTTCGCGAGTTAGATTATAATCAAACGGTTTTGAAAATCTTACGGTGACATATTTTCTTTCATTGACTATAAGTCAAAGCTGTACCTACATAGTTATTTTTAGCACCACAATCTTATTCGACCCAGTGGTCAAAATTGGAACCAACTCATAAGCCAGTTTAGTTTTTATTGTATTTTTCATAATTATTATAATATATACTAATGGCGCTGTCATTGGGTTGGTCAGATGAGTTTTTTGGACTCTATCAAACTAACATTAATATGAACAGTTTAAAACAGACTTTATTTAGCTGTCAGGCTGCATTAGCACTGCGAATAACATCCACTCGTTTTTTTTCGCAATTCGATGTGGAGGTATAAGCACTTGCAAATAAAATTCGCGCGAAAAAATACTGGTTTACTAATACTGGATAATACAAATTTCATGAGTTGCTGTAAGAATTATATTGGGGAAAATATTTTATGCTGTATGTACTTGTATGCTGCTTACTGCATTTGCACTGCTGAGTAGGTGAAATCCATACGTTAAATATAAATTGCGAGAATAAATTTTGCATAATTGTTTTTCACAGTGAGAACATAGCCTTAATTGCATAGATGGTTGCATTTTTATTCGACAGCTGACAACTTTAGACTTTAGTGGGATATGATTAAGTTGCTGTTTTCTTATTTCTAGCTAAATATTAGTCTTGTTATAGTAAAATTAACAATTTTACCTCTTACACAAGTTGCATTCATCAATAAACATATTCCCATGCAGTTCAGCTAAATATTTCCTTGGTAGTCCAGATTTCAAATGTAGCCCATCAATGTTCTGACTGATTATGTACTGAACTTTGTTACTCTCGACAAGTTTTTTCAAAATCATGTGAGTTTTTGTTGGTTTGGCGTCTGCAAATGACACATTGATAGAAGGTTTCTTTCCTTTCTTTTCTAAGGTCCACACTCCATTTGGGCCTCTGGAAAAATTTGCATCAAAATTGAACTTTCAACTACAATTTAAGTATTTTCAAAACTTTCCCCTAATGTCATCCTAAAATAATATAAAATCACTTTGTACACCCAAATTTGCAATTAAATTGATTAATTGATTGATCTGGCAATGCTTAAGCGTTAGCCCTATTTCAATAGAATCAGTTTACTTGAGGGATAAGAAATAACAAGGAAATAGAAGGCATTACATTAAAGTAGAAGTATAATTTGTGTATTCTTTACTTTAAAGTTCAATAAATAAATAAACTATAATTTTGTATATGGGCTTATATATACAAGCAGCACATTACTAACAGCATAAGCTACTGCAGCTGTTGACTTGTAACAATGTTTGCAGTTGTATCATCTTTGACTCTGACATGTCAACACCTGCAGTTGCCTCTGCTGTTAGCAACAAGCTCTCGTGTATATATACCCTACCTTATGTAACCAAGTTCAGGAACAAAAGGCTATTTTATTTTATTATGTTTACCTATGTATGATAATTAGTAAAATTATAACATCAACAAAATATACCAGAGTAATTATTATTTATTATTCAATTTAAAATGTTATTGCAGAATACTTGCTGAAAAAGTTTTTTACACTACTACTATTATGTAAAATGAAATGATCCAGCATCAGTCAAGCCGGCTAGGTTTAATTTTAGGGCATATATTTTATCCAACTGATCATGATAAACTGAACTTCTCCTAAATCTTTGTCAATGAAAATTATCCTCTACAGAGGACTCAAAATCAGATAAAGATTTAGGCTTTTCTCAAAATTAGAATAGTAATATTCACCGAAAGTCTGGTATCCCTGCTGATGTACTGATTCCAGCTCCTGTATGGACTACCACATGCTTGCTCGTTTTTATTAGTTCTGCCAGGATACGACATTTTTCATTAAGTTTATCTATAGAATCAAATTTCTAAAACGGTAAACTCAATTAATTTAAAAATTAAATACGAGTTTTGAAATTGTATTTTTTTATATTTACGGTTTTCTGTAAACTTACCTCGGGTACACCAAGAACACCTTTGTGTTCATAGGGCGATAAACCTTCCGCGTAATTACAAGACATCTTGGTCAAAAATAAGGAGGATGAATTAAACACCTTTATCGCTTAATTTACAATACATTTTATTCACAATAAATAAAACCGTATTTTAAACAAAAACACCACTGACCCGAAAACACAAGCCAACACAAACCAGAGACAAGTAACCTCTTACCTCTGCAAGTAACACAAACCACCTCTGGTTAACTTGTCTCTGCAAACCCGCTGCAAACCACCAGCAAACCACCGACCAGAAAAAGAAGCACAAACTATAGTTTATACACCACAGATTTATAAAGGGAAGCAGATTCAATATATTGAAAAAAATAGCGTGGCAATTTCAAACACACGGAAACATTACGCACACATAGACAAAATACACGGCCGCACCTTGTTGCTGCATAACACATTAATATGTAGGGTTAAGTCGTGTGGGAAAACAACGACCTAAACGTTACCTATCATTTGGAAGCTATAATTTGTAAGGGTTTTAAAAATAATAATAGGTCCTTTTATGACTTTTTCATCACAAGCGATTACAACTGCAATGTAGTAACAAAATTGAAAATTGTATTTTCATCTAGCTTTTGCCCGCAGCCCGGAGCAACGTATTGACGTGATTCTTGGCATGGGTAATAGTTGAGAACCTGGAGAGTGACATAGGCTACTTTTTATCCCGGAAAATTAAGGAGTTCCCGCGGGAATCAAACAAACTTAAACCACGCGGACAAAGTCGCGGGCATAAGCTAGTGTTACAATATGTACTATAAAGAACCAGAAGTGGATTAAAGTAAAAAGTAAAAGCAAACAACAAACAAAACTTTATCCTACAGCACAATTTTAACAATCTCAAACTGTGAGACTGTGTGTGTGATTGTAACTTGTGAGTGTCAATTTTTGGCTTAAAAAAATTAATGTTCTGCCTAACAAACAATATATGAATAGTATTGTAAATGTATTGTGAAGACACCATAAGTATAGCAATCCCTTTATATTTTTACATACGTTACAAGTACTACACGGACTTGTGGTAATATTGCTGGTATATTTAACTGATAAATCCATCCATCCATCCATCCATTTTTATCCATAGGTCTCTCAGGTATTCATCCTTTGGAAACCTGAAATTAAAAGTCGAAGTTATATCCTTAAAATAAAAGGGTCGTCAAGTCCGGCCCTGTAATTTATTAACATGATAGCATGAAATTTACTTACCGATGGAACGTTATTTCTGGGGGTTTCCTGTACGAAGCGTTGTAACACTGGGGGACACAACACTTCACCATTTTATTTCAGTAAATATTGGCTACTAAACCTCCAAATTTCACAAAAAAATTATGACAACACAATGTAAACAAACGCCATATGTCTTCTACATGTCTTTTATCCTACTATCAGACTGCCACGCATTGAAATTTTGTCAATGTGCGCGTTTGTGTTGCACAGTGATGCAACAAATAAAAAAAAAGATAGGTGTAGCATATAGGCAAATAATACATACAAGCTTACATTCATACTAACACACACATTCAAGACACTTGTCGTCTCGGATCTACACCCCACGCAAAGTGTTACAATACATCAGTTACTACAATAGGAACATAGACATTTTTGCTTGGAAGGAAAAGGACACAGATTCCCATACACGTGTCTATGTGGGTGTGAAATTTATGTTAAGTCTGCTTTTCTTTATTATGTCTGTGACTGACACAAACTAGACACAGACATGTCTCTGAAGTCTGAATTAAGGAGGGTAGCTAGCTGGTTATTAAAAGGATCATGCGTAGACAGAGAAAGAGATATAGACAGGGCGTCAGCGTACACAGTATGCGATAGCGATAGTTTTTTGGTTACTTCTATACTTTGTAGCATTCATGCGAGTCCTTACAAATATAACTTGTTTTTATCTGTAACAATCAGGTAAAAATAAGGTCAAAATTGTAAACTTACGTATTAGGTTATGATTTCGTATTTATATTCAGTTCGGCTTTTGCAGCCTAACACACAGCCAGATTAACTAATTATACACCATTAACTAATTATACACCATTGTGTATAATTAGTTAATCCACTTTTTTCGTAAGCTATGGGCACAGTTACCACTTTGTCCAATTCCGATTTCGTACGATTAGGGGCGAATAACAAAAACGACACAGGATTGTTGGACCTAAACTGTTGGATAGGTCAAACAAAAAAAAAGTATTACGCTGAGCAGGACAAGAGAACATTTTCTGTGGCTTTATTATTGCATTGTCAACTCTTGTTATAATTACTCTATGTATCATGGGATCAGTAGACCTGTGCAGTAGACAGAGAAATTATTCTATGGTTATTAGTCTGTGATACGTCAAATCTGCATCTGCGTCAAAAATAGCGAAAAATAGTTTACGTTTACGTTTTTGCCTGGTTTTTGCTTGGTGTTAAAATTATAAATCTTATTCCTAAGATTTTTTTCTCGTGGATTGAATCAGTGAATAATACAACTATGAACCGAAGACGAGCTCATGAAGAAGAGGATGGATACGGTAATGTTTGCATAAGTTAATTATAGGTTATAACTCTGTTGGTTTATTGGTGGAGTAATGCTCATTTTATTTATTTTAGAACGTCTACACAGAAAACGTCGTCGAGTATCAGAAAATCAAGAGATTGAGGATAGATTGGAGTCACTAATTTTAAGAGTTGGAGAGAAGAGCAGCTCCAGTTTAGAAAGTAACTTGGAAGGCTTAGCGAGTGTTTTAGAGGCAGATTTGAGTACATTTCGCGTTAAAATCTTACGAATTTTAACGGAATGTGCTATACGCATGCCAGAGAAATGTACAATTTATGCAACATTGGTTGGTCTACTCAATGCGAAGAACTATAACTTTGGCGGCGAATTTGTTGATTATATTGTAAAAACTTTTAAGGAGAACCTTAAAACTGGCAAATGGAATGCGGCTCGATACTGTTTGAGGTTCATATCTGACTTGGTGAACTGCCATGTGTTGGCTGCATCATCATTACTGACTTTGCTTGAGACATTGGTTGATTGTGCTAACGAGGATGGTGTGCCCCAAGTGAGACGAGACTGGTTCGTTTTCGCCGTGTTAGCCACACTGCCTTGGGTAGGCAGAGAGTTGTATGAAAAGAAGGAATCTCAGTTGGACCATCTACTTGTAACAATAGAAGTTTTTCTAAACAAACGTAGCAAGAAGCACTGGCCGGCTCTCAAAGTGTGGTCTGCAGACTCCCCACACTTGCAGGAAGAGTATTTGGATTGCCTCTGGGCACAGATAAGGAAATTGAGACAAGATAATTGGTCTGAAAAGCATATTCCAAGGCCCTACTTGGCTTTTGATTCTATTTTGTGTGAGGCTTTGCAGCATACACTACCTACAATACAGGTAACTATAATATTCTTATTATTATATGCTAATTTGCCATTTAAATATTAAATATTATTAGTATTTTAAAATATTTCATTTTAATTTTAACTGGCAAATGTTTGAAACAACCTTTATTTATTTGGGTCACATTCATAGAAAGCCCTCTTCAACTCTTGTCTTCTTCATTGTCTTTTGTCTTATTCATCAGCAAGAACAGGTTTTAAACACCATATGATATCAACATATAGGTATATAATATCATTATTATTTACATATTGCCTAAAAACATTTGTTTTTTCATTCCAGCCACCTCCCCACAATGACGGTGACACCTACCCAATGCCAAGAGTAATCTTCCGCATGTTTGACTACACAGATTGCCCTGACGGCCCTGTCCTACCAGGAGCTCATTCCATAGAACGATTCCTTATTGAGGAACACCTCCATAACATCATAGAAGCGTATCATTTGGAACGAAAAGAATGTGCTGCTCAGCTTTTATGTTTCCCATATAAGGCAAAGATACCCTTAGAGTATTGTATAGTAGAGATTATTTTTGCTGAGCTGTTTAACTTGCCTACTCCTAGATACCTAGAGATCTGTTATGGGTCTATACTCATTGAGTTGTGTAAGCTACAGCCATCAACTATGCCACAAGTGCTAGCACAGGCAACAGAGATTCTGTTTATGAGGATTGATTCTATGAATATTGCATGCTTTGATAGGTAAGCCAAATTTTTGTTAATGCTATGATTAGTAAAATATTTGTACGGAAATAATTATATGTATTGATATTTCTGTTTAAATATTGTACAAATTATGGTTTTAGAAATGACACTGTATCTATTTAATACTTATCATAACTAAATTTTTATTAATTCCAAATTAAGTACTTGAAAGTAGCTATTTATTGCCTGAAATATTTCCACCAAAAATGTTATCAAAATAAATCAGCTGTTTTGAGTCCAATACTTACATTTTATGAAAAAGTACCACATAGTGCCATAGATGAAAACTAATTTTTTTACTATACTCGCACTTTTATTAGATGCAGTAAACTGGCTTTTCAATATATCATTTCAATAGGTTTTAAACTATTTATGTGAGCAATTTTGAAATGTTAGAGTAATGCCTCTAATTAAATGTCCAAGTATAAAATCTCATTTTCCAAAAAGCAATCCTGGACAGGTTTAATAGATTTCATATTGATTCTTCCCTTAGGTTGGCAAATTGGTTTGCATACCACCTCAGCAACTTCCAATACCGCTGGTCGTGGGAGGAGTGGGAGTCCTGTGCTCAGTTGGATCCGGACCACCCTAAGCCTAGATTCATTAGAGAAGTGCTTGGGAAATGTTTAAGGTGAAACATTTTTAAAAATGCTAATTAATTAAACTATAGATTTCATTCATGTGGATGCTAAAACATCCAGATGAATGAAATCTATATTAATATCCATACAAATATTATAAATGCGAAAGTCTGTCTGTCTGTCTGCTATGTTTTCACAGCCCATCTGTTTAACCGATTTTGATGAAATTTGGTATAGGAATACCAAATTTCAGAGTTAAATAGTTTTCTTATAATAAATGTATTAAACATAGTTTTTTGTTTCCCATGGGAATCTAAAAACCTTAACCCACGCGGACGAAGTCGGAGGCATCATGTAGTCCATACTGATTTTATAAATGCGAAAGTGTGTCTGTTTGCCTGCTTCACTTTTTTGGCCCATTTGTTCATCCAATTTTGAAGTTTGGTACAGGGATTGGTACCCTGGAAAGTACATTAGCTACTTCTTTTCTGGAAAATTAAAGAGTTCCCACAGGAATCGAAAAGCATTACACCACACGGATGGATTCTCAAGCATAATTGTGTGAAGAATAAAATTATACTTCACTGTACACCAAGTACAAATAAACTGTACCAATACCTGTCCAGGTTAACCCATTTCTATCTTAGCATACCTCTGGGGAAAACTTGGTCAAGTGCTAACTTGTCAATAAAAAAATATTCGCCGAATTGAGAAGCTCCTTGTTTTTGGAAGTTGTTTAAAAATAATTAAAATAGGCATATTGACATGCTGTTGCTTTTTTAACCAAATTTCATCTTAAAAGTTCTCTGACACTAAATGACTGTTTTTTAGATTATCATACCATCAAAGGATAAAAGATATGACTCCAGAGTCTCTAGCAGCATTTGTGCCTCCAAAGCCAGAACCTATCTACAAGTATTCTATGGAAGGAGCAGGTAAGAAAACAAGACATTTATATTTTCTTTTTATTATCAACTCATTTGCAAAATATCTATACTATATTTAACTTATCTATAATAATAGTATTTCTAAGTATCTTAATATTTACAATGAAGGAGCAGCAGTTACAAGACAGCAGGTATAGCACAACTTTGAATTGAATAATTTGAGTCTTTTTATTCTTCAACTCAGTTGTGAAATCTTGGCGGTAATGCAAAGAGGGTGAGAGAATTATGTTATAAGTATTTTAAATGCCTTTCCTATTTGTGTTCTTACTTCTTTTACTATTTTATTACAAAAATAAATAAATTAAAGCTGCATTTATTGGTACTCTAGAATAATAAAGGATTCAGTCTATGACATGGCCATAAGTTCTAATAAGGTGTAAGGACGATTTTCTTTAGCACCATTACTCTTTGAGGTTCTCCCTGATTCTTGTTTTTCATCCGATTGTGATTCATCATCGATTGAAGGTATTTTGCTGTTCTCATATTCTTCATCATCAACATCTTCATTTTCACTGTCTTCATCTTCATCACTTTCGTATTGATCTTCATCGTGTTTCTTTTTATCTGATAGATGCATGTCCAAGAACTCTTCAAAATCATCAATCTTCAAGAAGCTGTCCTGATTTGCATTCTCTGCTTTATCTAAATCGGCTCTCGAGTGACTTGGACCCTTTTCATCGTCATCGTTAAAATTGAAATTTAAAAACTCTTCAAAAATATCATTCGCTGTTGATGCTTCTTTAGAGGATATCGCTGGCGTAACGGTGTAAGTCTTTGGTGTTGTACCAAAAGTCTCTACACTAATTTCGCTTGATTCTTGAGTTGTTGAAATGTTGTTTTTTTTCTTTTTGCACTTTGTTTTATTACTTGCCGGTGTATGGGGTGTTGAAATGATTTCAATCGATGATTGTGTAGTAGGTTGAAAAATAAATTCTGATTGATCTTTAGCATCCTCTTCAGAATCATCCTCGTAATATTCATCACTTTCACTGTCCGTGCTTTCTAGTGGTATAACACTATTCGTTTCGTATTGGTTTTCGACAGTTTCGTCGTATTTAGTATTTGTCTGTGAGGTAGTGCTAAGTGTAGTCGGTTCCGTACTAGAACTGGGCTTGCGGTCGGCGTGAGCTCTTTCCCTTTCCTCAACCTTGGAATAAGGTGTAGTCGATGATACATAGCCATGGAAGTTAGAACCTTTTCTTCTGATATTATTTGATGTTGAAGATGGCGTTGTGACCATTTGATTACTTCGTGCATTCCATCTATCATGTTTGATAGACGTTCCTTTTAGTGTTGACTGTCGGTAACGGTTTTTACTTCTCGATAGTGTCGTGGAACCAGTTGACTTTGCTGTTGTGCTTGGTGACTGGGTTGTTGTAGTTGTTTTAGTCGTCGTTGGCTTTGTTGTTGTCGTCGTTGTTGTAGTGGTAGTAGTAGACGTGCTTGTCGTTGTTTGCGTTTTGTTGTGAGTGTCTCTGTGTGATTGTGTAGACGTGTTCCGAACACCTGTTGCAGCAGAAGATGCTTGGGGCGTTAAATCTTGTGATTGTCTCCTTTTGAGTGTGGTTTGTGGAGTTTCGGTTGTCGTCGTTGTTGTAGTTGTGGTACTAAGCCTCTTATGCTTTTTAATCTTGTCTTGTTTGGCAAACTTAGGTGGCGGACGCGTACGCTTTTTGGGTTTGGCGGTTGTGGATGTCGTGGATTCCTGCTGTGCTTCAGTTGTCGTCATACTCCTCGGTCTCGTAGTACTCGTAGTAATAGTCGTCGAGGTGGTCATCGGTGTAGTTGTTTCTGGTATCCTAATTTTTTCAGTTTGGGAAAACATCGGCGTTGTCTTGGTAAAAGCTCCTAATATATTCGCCCAATCCATTGTTTCGATTTCTTCCTCGGAAGTCGATTGAGCAGTTATTATATCAGGAGTTGCCGTGGTGCTGCGATGTTGTTTACCATGTTCGTGTTTTTTCAGTGGTTTCTTCCTAGTCGCAGTTGGTTTTCGTGTTTTGTTTTGTTCGCCTTTTTTAGTTGTTTCGATGATTTCCAACTTTTCTGGTGCACTAGTCTCACCAAAATTCATTGTTATCGGTCTGAATGCACTGTCAGCAAAAGAATCCGTGCTTCCGAGGTCGGTAATTTGCGGACTCGGTCTGAAGTCAATTGGTCTATTTGGTCGATGAGACTTAGTCGAGTGCGTGAATTTCATGGGAGGCATGGGTTTGAATGGCTTTTTGTCCATTGTGACGAAAACACCGGGTGGAGCATTGTATATGGGTGGTCTGACATGATCCGGGAAGTAGTTTGCTTTCGCTGGTGTTGTTTTGTACTTATTGTAAGTTCTGTGTACCATAGTGGTGTCGGGAGCTAATGACGTGCTGTCGAAACTCTCAGCCGACATCATGTTGGTCACTTCACTCGACTGACCGATATACGGCAGCGGTGTTGGTAGGACAGCTGGACGAGTTGTCTTTACTGTTTTAATCGATTCTTCTCTGTGCTCGTGTGAATATGGAGCATAGGGGTTGTTATGAGATGCAGTAATTATACCCATATCCAAATATGGGTGTTGAACTGGGTGAACTGGGGGTGACTGCAAGGGCGGTCGGTTGAGTTTACCAGGATGTGGTCTATAAGGGTAAGGTATCTGTTGATTTTGCTCATTATAAATTCTAGAATATGGGGGCGGCGGCGTAACGAAGGGACCCTGCTTGTATTTTTGCGGAGGATGATCGTACTCGTCCTCTTCGTCATCCGAAAAGAATGACGAAAATATCCTATCCAATCCGTGAAGGTAATGTTTTCTGCCGGTTTGTTTCGCTGGTGATATGTTTTTGTGCACCCAAATTGCCCTTTCAGGCCTCGGGGTTGGAGGTAGCCTGTGTCCGAATCTATGATGATGCTCTTGTGGTTGGTCTATTACGCCGTATGGAGAACTTTCCTTGACCGTAAATGTGCGGATGGGATTTTCGTATGGCTTTCTTAGCTTTTTAGGTATTTGCGAAATCACTGAGAATGTGAGCTCGTAGTGGTATTTTCCTGGGGACGCTTCCGTGTCCCTTTGCCTTACACGTTTCACTGACCAGAACGCTTTGACGTCTCGCATACAGTCATCTTCGCTGCATTTTTCTTTAGACCTCTCATCCTCGGCGAAACGGAAGCCGCCTTCGTCTTCTAAGAGTCGTCCTTTCGCCATTATTGTAACGTCTCCGAAAACGCCCGGTTCTTCCTGCTGGATTCTGTCGAAGGGCGCCGTTTTAATTTTATCCCAGAGATCGTGATCGTCGATCTCTTTTGAATCATAGCCGCCCGGTTTACTGTTGGGCGAGATAACTTCGCCCTTGGCTATTAGCTGATCGATTTTGTCCCTCACGAGGGTGAGATATACGCTGTGCCTCAGGGCATCCTCCCAGTAGTGGGCCGGTACAGCGGCCACGGCCCGCGGCGGTTCCGTTCGGAAGGTCTCGTGTAGAGTGGACGCGCGACCCGATCGTCCTTCGTGCTGCCAGTCGCTCAGCGGTATGGGCGTAGGTCTGAAGTCATCGTTTTGTGCGTGAATCCTTCTCAATATCTGCAACGACAAATGTTCAGACATCAGTAAAAATTAACGCAAATATTGTCATTCGTCGTATATTAATGAGGTATTTATTGGACCGCGATTATTGGAATCGTATTTGCTGAAAAAATATTTTAATATGCGTTTGAAAGTAAAATGGCGTTGACGGGAAAGTGTGCGCTCGGATGGCGTGCGGGACCGTCGCGTGCCGCCGGGGCCGACCCTCGTCGCGAGCCGATTTCCCAATACACTAATACAATTTGAGTTTTTCCGAGCGTATTTCATTAGATAGTTATTATTTTATGCTACATTACCTGATGTCTGTGATTTTGTCCCGTTGAATTAAGAATTCGGAAAAAATAGTGGGAAATCTTAAAATTTCGGGATTCAAATAAATCCTTTCTCAGCCTCCAGGATGCAAGCTTTCTTCGTGCCAAATTTAGTCAAAATCGTCAATATCGTGATAGGTTTTCAAACAAACCTACACAATCGCATATTTATAAGATTATCAATATGGATGAAATTTTAAATCAGCACTTAAAATTACAAATACGTACTGCACTTGCGAGAACGTACCTATTATTTAATTGTTTTACTTTATTATCTGCATTATACTTATATTATGTTATAATACTGATAATAATGCAAGTGCAAGTAAAGTATGACTTTAAAAGCTCAATCCAAATGTTCCCACAGTGCTCGTATAATAAAAACTAATTAGTCAAAGTTCAAGGTGATATTATGCTCTCAATGAATAATGAATAGTATAATTGCTATATTATGTTGAGATAAAAACTTTATATTCAACAATGTAAAACTTAAGTTCTACTTAAGCGACCATATCGCCATATACGGTCATTCTAGCAGTCATGTCTGTTTTTTCTTCTACTACAATTTATCTTTGACTGCCCACGAGTCCGCTAGAGCAGTCATGACTATTGCGTAGTTGAGAAGCAGATTGGCAAAAATCCGTCGAGCAGTTGCCAGACAAAAGCTGACAGCGGAATTATCAAATTGCCAACTGTTCCAGCTCAATTGTGAGGAGGATCACTCACAATTTCATATTGCAACTCTAGTCGAATAGGAATGTTTCCTATATATTTTTTTTCAATATCAAAATAAATTATAATTTAATACCTAGGGATTCCAAAATAAGTAAAACCTACGCCCATCCTGTATATTTATGTTTTTATGACCATTTTAAACATGATTTTAAGCTATGTAGTAAACTACAAAAAGTACGTCAAATGTTTCACGTCACAGACGTTCAGACGTTCAGACGTCACAAGTCATTTTCTTATTTACAGTCCAACAAACTTATCTGACACGGTGACCAAAAATGGAACTAATTTTTAAACCTGTTTCGTTTTTGTTTTTATTTTATTTTTCATAGATTCTAGCGACGCTGTCACCGGGTTAGATAAGTTTGTCGGACTTTAATGTAGTATTCTCATCTCTTGACGTTTGATTAGTTGGCAACATTCCTACTGTTAACTGTGTTGAAAAAGACTACTGAAGCTTCTCCCTTCTCTGTCTCAGCGTCGTATTCCCCATGACTGATGGGCGTGGCTCCTCCCACCATGGATCCTTTGGTGAATGATATCGCGGATCTTGTGGGGCACAGTGTATCTATCGAGATTAGTACGCATTTGATTCGACGGCCCTTTACCCATGTTTAAACACCTTTTAGTTAAAGATAAATAACCACGTGCTATGGCGTTTTATCAAGCTGTTATCGGAGATAACATCTGGACCTAGATGTTTAAGCGGCGTGGAGTTATATCTCGTAATATTGCACTATAACTAATGACTTACATTCGATTTTAATTTCAAGGGTAAAACGTATTTTACGTACGTAGACTTGACTAAGATTATACACTTATTTTTGCATGGATGCAGTTTAACAATGACCAAAACAAATTTCCGCACGGAGTGCTATGAAAGAAATATCAGTATATTTAGAGCTGTCATTCTGTTTACTTTACAATCTGTACAGTATTATTAGCCACAAAACTTAATTAAAAGTAGATTTCTTAACTTTTTCCCTATCAATTTTGTTTAAGTTTTACATACAACTATATCAGCACCATTAAGCATTAAAATTACGTTTATGATACGTACGCATGGAATACGACGGCATCAATGCAAATTATAGAACAATAAAAACTGAGTCTGTTGCTCCACTGACATGAGAAAATCACATCCAGACACAATGCATCGAGGTCGGTGCGCTATCCAACGAGGTGATATTGATCTTCGCCGTGTCACTTAGCAAAAATTCAACAAATAAGAGCATATAATGATCTATGAGTATTTAATCCCCTACAATTTTCTCCGTTTTAGATCTATTTTGTATCCTAGATACATTAATGTGACCAAGCACGTTCCCAATGTATGTTTGTTTGTTATTTCCCTACCATAAATTACTTGAGTATAGATTTCAACAAAGTTTAGTATTAAAGCTTATTACCAATTGGATATTGACTCCTAAAGTAGAAACATCCAGGTGGGATACTTTTTATCCCAAGACATAAAGGATTCCAAAATTTTTAAAGGATTTTGAAAATTTTAAATCTACAGACGCGCGAATTTTTTAATGATTTTTTAGTTATTCTAAATATCCTTTGGTTGGTTCTGATTTGAACATAATATATAAATTATGTTAAATTAGGTATATATTATTTATATTACCTATATAAATTATGTTTAAACATCCATCCCATTTCTCAATACGCCTACGATGATTGACCCTAGGTTTGTAGCTCTACAAATAGCTACGATAACAAACGGTCATTCAAGGGATGCCAGTGTATTGTCGTAGCCACTCGTAGCTTATACGTTACGACTATTTGGAAGGTATTTTATCTATGATATTTTATGTATAATTAACTTATCAACTTTATTTGATTTAAGTATACCAAACAAATTTTACCATTAAAACGTTTTTTTACAGAATAACATATGCTATACAAAAAAAACCCGATTTCAATCTTTTTGCACTAATTCCAATAGCAGCAGCTATCAATTTATACCAAAAATAAATTCACAAATCAGTAAAGAATAATAAAAAATATTTATAAACAAAATTATCAGAAAATTTAAAGCTACTCATCGCTTGCAATATATTTGTAAATAAATACCGAACGCAGCGCGGAATTTCAAAGTGATTTATTATAATCATTCGTTCTGGAAAGCGGGAGTAATTTATCTGATTATACTCACAATTAGTGTAAAGAAAACGCAAAGCAATGCGGATCGCATCTTAGTACACTTCACAGCACGTTCGGTAACTGCCCACTTATAGATTTCTCTAAATACTTATTAGATGTACGTATATGTAGACGCGTGCGCCGCTGAGGCACCGACCATCGTGGACTGAGCATTCGGATCAACCCCACTTAGTGACTAATGTATAGGCGGAAAACTCTTGTTCAATAATTAATAGTCTTATCTGAACTTTACTTGCACCACAGTTTAAGGAGATACTTTTGCTCCAACAAGTCGTTTGACGGATCTATCTTTTTTTTTAAATTCTACTACAAGTTCGCCCTTAACTGCGATCTCACCTGATGTTAAGTGACGATGCAGTCTAAGATGGTAGCAGGCTAACCTGTTACAGGTATGGTAGTTATTCTAAACCCATACCCCTAGTCGATTTCTACACGGCATCGTACCGAAACGCTAAATTGCTTGGCGGTAACTAGCTACGGCCGAAGCCTCTCACCAGACCAGACCAGGGAAAATCCGGAAATTATAAATCCAAATTAACCTTGCCGGGAATCGTACCAGGGACCTCTCACGTTATGACAACAGCGCTCAACTCTGCACCAGAAACCCTAGACAGAACAACGCTGCAGTGTGACAGGGACGAGACAAAAGAAACTGGCAGAATTTTCAATACAAAGTTCTGTCACTTACACATGAAACTGTTATGCAGTTTCCTACTTCTAAACTTTAGGTGAGAGTATCGTAGCTCTAGTTGCTAACATGGAAGCGGGGTCTATCATTATGGGCGTCGATCCACTGTATGGACATATACTTACACTGTTATACTATACACATATTATAATCAGGTAGATATGTATTACCTAATATCAGAGGTTCGATTGAATAAGGAGTTAAGTCTTAGGAATTATGTGGAACTTTACATAGCGAAGCATCTCAAGCGTCTCTATTTTGTTCAATAAGAATCATGATGTGAAAATTTAGTAGCGTACTTTATTATTATATAGAATAGCACCTAGTAGAATACTGTGGGAAAATTTTAAATTTTCACTACATTGGCGTAAGAATAAACGAACGCTCAATGCGTGTATTGTGTGGAGAATTGCTTTTCTGAATTGTAGTAGGTACCTATGTTACTACGCGTTCTAGTAAGTATAGGATTGAACTTCCGCATTATTTATTCGTCATAGCTGGAAATATATTTTTAACCGACTTCAAAAAAGACTAACTTACTATATTTATTAACAATTTACACACAAACACTGTACAGCCATCTTTTAAATTCCATCATAAATTAAATATATATATACCACCATCACATCCCAATCTCCCTCTAAACGCCTCCAATCGCCCGGCACGGTCGAGAGCGCTGTAAAGGGAATCAGACATTGATGGACCATAGATAGATCCGTCAATTTCAGTCTAACATTCCATACTACTTTATAGTTATGTATGTATGGTTTTTGTTTTAGATGAAAGCGAATAATTATTGCTTATATTGATTCGCGCATCGTGTTTAAAGTTCTAAAGTTATATTGAATTATAATTCAACCATTCACTCATTGTTTCAAACACTTCCATACGAAACAATACAATATTAAGTAGTTACATGATAGTTATTAGCGCCATCCTCGCTAGGAAACAAGAGATGTTATCACCGCGTACCTATCACGATCAAAAGAGGCGCATACAATACATAAATACCATGTGGTAACACGGCTGCCATACGCTTTACACCGGAGGAAATTGCGATTGCTTTCCGCAACTAAAACGCAAAGGACTGTCGAAAATATTAGCTTTTTATTTATAGAATTTTTGTATCCTTAAAGGCTATTTATTCGGCACTGGCAAAGAAAGTGCATTGTGTCGGTTTGGCACTACAAAAAACTTGCTATTTATTTATTTTTAACCGACTTGCAAAAAAGGCGGAAGATCTCAATTCGGCGTGTTTTTTTTTAATGTCGGGTAAATGTATGTCAGTGCATATCTCCGTGGTTTCTGAACCGATTAGAAATCTTTTTTTCAGTCGTTAGAGGAAGCTCTCGAGGTGGTCCCATAAAAAATCTGACTCCAAATCCTCCACCGTGACACTAAAAAGTTAAAAATAAAAATTCTTTCCAAAAACCGAGTTCCAAAGCCACTGTAAAGTAGAATCAGAATCATCAGGTTCGCCCGACTTCAACATAGTGTCTAGAAATCAAAATTATTTTTTACTTTAGTCGGTTTTTTGGAAAGATTTTTTTTATTTACTTTGGTGCAAAATAAGATATTTTAGTCCTTCATTTTATTTATTTATGATTTCTTTATAATCCTGTGTGGTCCTAAAGATTTAATGAATCTAAAATACATGAATGAGGAGTATAATTGAATAATATGATCGTCCTGAAAAAATCTTGTCAAGTTATAAAGTCGCTTTCCACTGAATATTTATACACACAAATTTTATTACTTCACATTTCGCAATTTTCTACGTAAAATCGCATTCTTTTGCGATTGAAAACCATTATTTCAGTATAATTACAAGAAGGAAGTGATTTAACTAATAAAGTAGCATCGAATGGTATCATTGTCAAACTGAAAAACATCGGTCCCACACGCGAACGGACTGTCACAAGTGGTTGGCACTCACAATTTATTTTAACGCACTATAAAAAAATTAAAAAAATATTTTTTTAAGTTACAAATTGACAAATTAAGATTTTACATTTTACCCCTTATAGCCAGATTAGAAAAATAAAAAACCTGTTTAAATGGGCACGTAAAATTACTTCAATTTTTTTTCTCAACATCATGAGGATTTTTATTTTTCAATCAATCTATATCATCCATATTGTATTAATATACTAGCTGATGCCCGCGACTTCGTCTGCGTGGCTAAAGTTACTTCGATTCCCGCGGGAACTTCATAATTTTCCGGGATAAAAAGTAGCCTATGTCACTCTCCAGGCCCTCAACTATACCCATGCCAAAAATCACGTCGATCCGTTGCTCCGTTGCGGCGTGATTGAACGATAAACTGACAAACAAACAAATACTTTCGCATTTATAAATACGAAAGTTTGGTTGTATGTATTTATGGATATTTGTTACTCAATCACGCCAGAACGGCTGAACGGATCTGGATGAAATTTGGCACGGAGATAGATTATAGTCTGAAATAGCACATAGGCTACTTTTTATTCCGGATAATTAAAGAGTTCCCGCGGAAATAAAAAAAAATCCTCGCGGACGATGTCGCGGGCATCAGCTAGTAAGGCAAAGAACAAAATATTAGGTGTGAAGTTGCCATAACGATACTCTTTGAATATGACTTCAAAGTATGTAAATTTATTGTTAGGAAAAGATCTTATTCAAGTCGTATTCGACATGTGGCTGATGAAAATTTAACACGCGAGAGGAACAGTGAAACTTCTCGTAGCACGAACACTTTCCATCTCGTGTCTTTTCAGTGGCTTTTATTTATTATAATACCTCGTACCTACTGTATTTAAGATAAAGATCGTTCATCTCAAGCACACTAATTATATGCGCTTTATAAGTTTACATCACATTATGAAATAATGAATTTTCATGTTTCAATGGTATGTTATATAGTACTATCTGCCTCGTTGGTCTAGTGGTTAGCATGTTCGACTGCGGCCGACGAGGTCTCAGGTTCGAGTCTCGGGTCGGATTATAAGCGGTATTGGGTTTTTCTGGCAAGAAATTCTCAGTACTAGCCCGGAGAGCCGGCTCTCAGTACTAGCTCTCCGGTTTTGTCGGTTTTTGCGTCCCATTGGGTTATGAGAGTAAAGGGACAGAGAGTGCACCTGTGTTTGCGCACACACTTGTGCACTATAATATCTCCCGCTGGAGATTTTCCCATATCGCTTATTCCGAATTTGAGGGTGTAAGGGTCGGTTGATTCAAACCATTGTGTATCCGTATCTTACGTTCGTTACGTACTCGTAAGAACTTTAACGTCTGTTAATTTAATAGTATTCATGGTAAAATTATGCACCAACGCCTTTGACTAAAGTTCGGTAGCGCCATATTGAAAGGTTACGTGTCCCTCAAAATGTGTTGAGGCAACCTAGACTAAGCCTCGTTGAACTTCCGATACCTGATACCTCCACATCCAACAGGACATTTTCTAGCAAACCAGCATATAGTTGTGCCGATTTTATAAGGATTAAGTCAATTATATTTCCATCACAATTTCTGATATCTTTTAATTTAGATTGAGCGCAGTTTTCTATAAAAATCTCTTACGGTTCTATATTTTTTCCACAGCATCCCTACCAGGAACCGAAGCAGCCCACCAACTGGTCGTATGCGTCCGCAACAAATGTACCCCAGAAGAAGCTCTCAACGTGTTGAGGGAACTCCCCAACCCTTTGAGGGAGGGAGACGCTAGCGCGGCGCACGCTGCGTACAACCCGCTCAAAATAGACGTGTTTGTGCAGACCTTGCTCAACCTGGGCAGTAAGAGCATTTCACACAGCTTTGCTGCTATTTCGAAGTTCCATTATGTTTTTAAGGTAAATTAATACAATAATTCCGAAATTCCGTTTTGTTTAGCTGAGGTATCAAAAAATTTGGAGGTAAACTTTCAGGGGGTGGAAAATTTAAGTAGAATAATGAGGTTAGGTAAGGTTTCCCTTTGGGTATTTGAATTCTATACGCGTTCTTATCTTCTTAGACTCTAGTCTCTAAGAAACGGCGGTGATCTATTTTGTATGACTGTCGGTATTGTCGGCAGAGAATTTTGCGCATTCCCACTTCTGCTGCTCCTAATTTAAGAAACGCTTGTCCCCAAGATCCTAGCGGAGTCAGAGGAAGCACAGATCTACATCCTCCGCAACGTTTGGGAGCTTTGGCAACGCCACAGTCAGATGGTGTGCGTGCTAGTGGATAAAATGCTCAAGACGCAAATCGTAGAGTGTTCGGCCGTGGCCACGTGGCTGTTCAGTAAGGAAATGGCGCCCTTCTTCACGCGTGGCGCGCTGTGGGAGATCCTGCATCTCACTATTGACAAGATGAACAAGCACGTCACCAAACTGAGTAAGTACAAGTGACGAGATGCTCAAGACGCAAATGCGCATTTAGAGTACCCATTATCCATCCGGTGGTTTTATTAGCGTGAACTCAAGAAATTAATCCTGTTGAACAGGGAGGACGCCTATGTCAAAACTAAGTTATTTCTTACTGATTATTAAATGAGGGTCTTCCAGGAGACGTAAAATTCACATCCTTGGTTGGTTTTAAGTTTAAACCATTTCAAACTATACAATATAGATAAAATGTGCGTTGAAATTTTATGACGTCATAATTATGTATTTCATACAAGCTTCCATACCAGAAGCGCGTTCTTAAGTTTGATAAAGAGTAGCTGAGTTGGTTGATTTGTCATCATCCATACTCCATTGGGATGAATTTAATGATCTCAAACGACGAAGACATTGGACAGACAACTCCTGAAGTGTACAACTTGCATTCTTACTTCGTGTCCGTACGAAACTTGCAGTATGATGATGAGGATAATGTAGCCCATAGGTCAGCAATTGGCATTTATTGGCCACTAAATGGTTTAAAGACTATGAGACAATTTATGGCTCCTTAGCATAACACTACTTACTACACATCTAAAACTCTATACACCAGTTTTCAGAAAAAAATATGTTAATTTCACTCAGTTCATTGATATCGTTCTCAAAGTAAAGTAAATATTTATTTGGCAAAATATAGTACAGACAATAATATCAAGATTGATAAGTAGAAACATATTTTATCGTTACCGACGTCCAAATATTGAATTAAAATATTCTTAATTAATAATTCAAAAATTCTTGTACCGAATAAAAACAATATTCTAAAATATATTAGAAAAGTTCTTTTTTAAATAATGGTAAATTGAGTTATTTGAGTTTACTCTGTAATTTATTATACATTTTTATGACCATACAATAGCAGTTTTTACTAAATAGACTTATTCTTTGTTGCGGCAACGAAATGTTATTTTTATATCGTTTGCTTGTGTATGGTTGTGAGTATGTACTTAGAAATAAGGTTTTAAATAAAAATAATACAAATTCATAAAAGTATGTATGCAGCAAGACAGCGAATTTGCTAACCATCTCATGACATAGCCGAACTTAATTGCTTGCCTGTTTGGAATTTGCTATTGTTACCAAAATGCAGAAATTCTTAATTCAACCAGATTAAAGATTGTATTTTCTTACAGGTAAGGAATTACAACAGGCAAGGGAAGCTCTCGCTAGAGCGGACTCGAGCAGTTCTGAGTCAGAAGATGAAAGTGGAAGTAAAAAGAAGAAGGACCATGACAAGCCTACAGAAGAGGTAAAATCAATGTTAATTTTATTTATATCCATTTTTCATCTACCCATCCATCCATCCATTCATTTTTGAAGAGAAATTTCTTCACCTGTATGATGAAAGCTAAGACAAACATTTTCAAACACTCTCTTCAGGGGGTGATTAGTGTCGGTGGATTCTGGGGGTTTGATGACAGAAATGACTTCAATTTCCAAATTTAAAATGACCGACAAGTTCAAGATATCTGAGATTTCTTTAAAGGAAATCTATAATTGTTGAAATTATTTTGAATGTTGATTACGAAAATGATATTGAAGTTGAACCATAAAGTTTTTGAATGATTTTCCCAAGTTAACCAATTTTCCTTGAGTTATGACTAATATATGTCATTTTCGTGTTCAAACCAATAATTAGCTTCTAGGCAGTTGAACGTATGGAGGAGCGCTTGGAAATAAAAGTTATATCTAACTTTGGCGTGTCTTTCTTAAACCAGTAATCCATTCTTAGACTCTCGACTATTCAAAACCACTTGTTAAAGTCTACTTGAATCTGTACTAATATTATAAATGCGAAAGTTTGGATGGATGTATGGATGTCTGGATGTATGGATGTATGTATGTTTGTTACTTAATCACGCCCCAACAGGTGAACGGATCTGGCTGAAATTTGGCACAGAGATAGATTATAGTCTGGAATAGCACATAGGCTACTTTTTATCCCGGAAAATTAAAGAGTTCCCATGGGAACCACATAACCTCGATCCACGCGTACGAAGTCGCGGGCATCAGCTAGTAAAACATATTTGATTTCATTTAAATCCATTTCCAGGCTTGAGCTTAGGAGCGCCTGGAAATACAAGTTGTCTCAGATAATGTCTTTTTAGTGTCTTTCTTCAAACCAATATACCGTTTCCAGGCGGTGGAGCGTATGGAGGAGCGGCTGGAGATGGCGCACACAGACCAGAAGCGTCTGTTCCTGATCGTATTCCAGCGCTTCATCATGATCCTATCGGAGCATTTGGTGCGCGCCGACACGGACGCACGCGACCCTCACACGCACTGGTACAAAGCCACCCTCGCGAGACTGCGACAGGTCTTCTTATTGGTGAGTTTTCTGTCTCCAATAATCCAGTTCCAGGCAGTGTAGCGTCTGTTGCTGATCGTATTTCAGCGCTTCATCATGATCCTATCGGAGCATTTGGTGCTCGCCGACACGGACGCACTGGTACAAAGCCACCCTCGCGAGACTGCGACAGGTCTTCTTATTGGTGAGTTTTCTGTCTCCAATAATCCAGTTCCAGGCAGTGTAGCGTCTGTTCCTGATCGTACTCCAGCGCTTCATCATGATCCTATCGGAGCATTTGGTGCTCGCCGACACGGACGCACTGGTACAAAGCCACCCTCGCGAGACTGCGACAGGTCTTCTTATTGGTGAGTTTTCTGTCTCCAATAATCCAGTTCCAGGCAGTGTAGCGTCTGTTCCTGATCGTACTCCAGCGCTTCATCATGATCCTATCGGAGCATTTGGTGCTCGCCGACACGGACGCACTGGTACAAAGCCACCCTCGCGAGACTGCGACAGGTCTTCTTATTGGTGAGTTTTCTGTCTCCAATAATCCAGTTCCAGGCAGTGTAGCGTCTGTTGCTGATCGTATTCCAGCGCTTCATCATGATCCTATCGGAGCATTTGGTGCTCGCCGACACGGACGCACTGGTACAAAGCCACCCTCGCGAGACTGCGACAGGTCTTCTTATTGGTGAGTTTTCTGTCTCCAATAATCCAGTTCCAGGCAGTGTAGCGTCAGTTCCTGATCGTACTCCAGCGCTTCATCATGATCCTATCGGAGCATTTGGTGCTCGCCGACACGGACGCACTGGTACAAAGCCACCCTCGCGAGACTGCGACAGGTCTTCTTATTGGTGAGTTTTCTGTCTCCAATAATCCAGTTCCAGGCAGTGTAGCGTCTGTTGCTGATCGTATTTCAGCGCTTCATCATGATCCTATCGGAGCATTTGGTGCTCGCCGACACGGACGCACTGGTACAAAGCCACCCTCGCGAGACTGCGACAGGTCTTCTTATTGGTGAGTTTTCTGTCTCCAATAATCCAGTTCCAGGCAGTGTAGCGTCAGTTCCTGATCGTACTCCAGCGCTTCATCATGATCCTATCGGAGCATTTGGTGCTCGCCGACACGGACGCACTGGTATAAAGCCACCCTCGCGAGACTGCGACAGGTCTTCTTATTGGTGAGTTTTCTGTCTCCAATAATCCAGTTCCAGGCAGTGTAGCGTCTGTTCCTGATCGTACTCCAGCGCTTCATCATGATCCTATCGGAGCATTTGGTGCTCGCCGACACG
Organism: Erebia palarica; assembly: GCA_964035005.1. Classification (NCBI taxonomy): domain Eukaryota; kingdom Metazoa; phylum Arthropoda; class Insecta; order Lepidoptera; family Nymphalidae; genus Erebia; species Erebia palarica. The sequence goes on from OZ035990.1 coordinate 30,542,574, forward strand.
GACGCACTGGTACAAAGCCACCCTCGCGAGACTGCGACAGGTCTTCTTATTGGTGAGTTTTCTGTCTTTCTAATAATCCATTAAAATGTGTGTATGTTATTAGGGTTATCAGGCTTCCAAATTCGGGACTTGTTTTTCGGACTCCCAGGCGCAGTGTTGAGCGCTTTTGTCTTAACGTGCAGAGGTGCCGGGTTCGATCACCGGCAGGGTCAATTTGGGAATTTATAATTTTTGAATTTTCCCTGGTCTGGCCTGGTGGGAGGCTTCGACCATGGCTAGTTATCACCATAGCGACCTACCGGCAAAGACGTGCCGCCAAGCGATTTAGCGTTCCGGTACGATGCCGTGTAGCAACCCAATAGGGATATGGGTTTGATATAAATGCCCCTAACAGGTTAGCCCGCTACCATCTTAGACTGCATCATCACTTACCATCAGGTGAGGTCGCAGTCATGGGCTAACTTGCAGTGGATACAAAAAAAAACAAAATTGATGTCCATTTTTATTTCATAGTATCCATATTTTGCTTTCCTTTTTATGTTTGGCTTAGTTTTACGACCAGAAAGCGCGGCCTGCCAACATGCGCACTTATCTTTTTCTTAATTCTCTGTATGTTTCACCATTGTTGAGTAATTTTTATCCTTTTTTAGGGTGACAGGCAGAACTTTTGAATATCTATGTAATATTTTGTGTTTATTTGCAGCATCACGAGCAAGTTCAGAAGTACAGCAGCACACTAGAGACGCTCCTCTTCACACAGGACCTGGATCCGCACATCTTGGACGTTTTCCACCAATTCGTCGCGCTCACCGCGTAAGGCTTGCGTCCACTACGCTCGCCGATGCGGACAAGTGGCACTTAGCATAGCTCAGCTGTAACTATAGGCATTAGTTGTAAAATAGCTTTTTATCTCTCTGGTTGGCTCGAATTAAATATTTCGTTTGATGAAATGCCACGTAATAATTGAGACCATCTTAAACGTGACCATAAGGTCCAGTTGCATGACATGAGTTGTAGGCTTGGTTGTAAGTTATAGTAAGGTTACCGGTTGACGGTTATTTTTGGACATCACCAATCACCATTACACATTAGTCTCATAGCTCATCATCTTCTCAAGCTGAGCATTATCATAGCGGGTCCTTTAAATCAGTTTTCATCACACTTTTATAATTAAGGCTGAAAGGTAGAATTGTAATCCAAAGTTAACTAAACCAAAAGTTTATTGACAGTCAAAGTTGTACGGTAACCGTCATGCGACTGGACCCAAGGCTGTCGTTGACGTTTGCTGTATGGATGAAATAGGGATGATGACAACTCAATCAAATCAGCAACTCTTTATCAAACCTAAAAACCATCTTCTAGTATGGAAGTTGTATGAAATTTGCAATTGTGACGTAATCAAATTTTTTTTTATCTTTTTTTCTTTAACCTATATTTTAATATGGTTATCCAACTTAAAACTAACCGAGGATGTGAATTTAGGGTCTTTTTGAAGACCCTCTATTTAATAATCAGTTAGAAATACTTTATTTTTTATATAGGCATCATCCCTATTCCGAAATCGGCTAGATTAAGTAAGGTGCGGTTAAGTGTTCGGGGATCATTAACTTTATTTATTTCATTTAAGATCAATAATTCTGTAGTTTGAAAAAGTATCATTAAAAGACTGATGTTCGCATGCAATGCAATGCGAATCGCGCGCTATCTATCGTACGTTTATTGTACTACGTCAAAAATCTGCCCGCGAGTTATAACCCGGTCATTTGGTAGTTTTACCTGGAAAGTTTCTCGGGAGTTTTGAAAATTGGTGTATTTTATAAAGATTTCGAAGTGTTCTTTCCGAATTTTCACTTTGCCACCTCGTATCTTTGCCGCTCGCGCCGCCATATTGGAAAAATGGCGCCCAAAATAACAGTTTTTTTACAATAACTCCTTCTGGACAAATTTTAAGATAATATAGTTATGTATCAAATTAAACTAGAGAAAATTTCTTACTTCTTTATTTCATCGTACGAAAACCGCAAACCAAAACCTAAAATTCACCGTTTACAGTTTAAATAAATTTGTATTGTGGGTGTTATACAAGTTCTTTAAACTAAATTAGAATAGATTTAGCCAAGTCAACAAATTTGAGCACCAAATGACGGGGTTATCAACGATTGCAAGAAAAAACAACGCGGCTAAAGAAGTTTTCAGCACACGGTCAGGTATATACGATGTGTTATACGTCATAATACGTCACAGCATGTCGGTGTCGTGAACCCATAAGATTCTCCCCTACCAAAATGTGCTCAACGTGGCTAAAGAAATTTTTACTTCAAAAATCAACTAAATCGGATGAACGATGCGCGAATGCATATGTAACGAATAGACAGACAAGCTTTATCTTTAGTGCAGAATATTTTGAATGAAGACCTGCCTGCTTGCTAAATAAGGATATATCATTATCATCATCATCATCACTGTCAAAATTTGAAGCTAATGGTGTTTTCAACATTATAATAAATTATTATCAACTAGCTGATGCCCGCGACTTCGTCCGCGTGGTTTAAGTTTTTTTGATTCCCGCGGGAACTCCTTAATTTTCCTGGATAACAAGTAGCCTATGTCACTCTCCAGGTCCTCAACTATACCCATGCCAAAAATCACGTCGATCCGTTGCTCCATTGCGACGTGATTGAAGGACAAACCAATAAACAAACACACTTTCGCATTTATACTACTACTAGTATGTTATGCAATTGGGTATTTGACAACAAGTCAAATCAGCAACTTTTTTCAAACGTCAAAACGCGTGCTTTGTATGGGAGGTTGTATGAAATATTGAATAGTGACGTCATCAATGTGCGACTCAATTTTTACTTTAAAATAGTTATTCAACATACAACTAACAGGGGACGTGGATATTACGACTTAAGGGAGATCCTCTACTTAATAATCACTAACAAGTGAAACTAATTTAACGAATTAAAAAATACGACTGCCCTGCCATATTTTTTTGGAGTTTACCTCCTTATGAAGCGATTTCCATATATAGCCTTTGGAATCGTATTCACATTTTTTATTAAATGATATTTTTTTTGTGAATCACTAAATATTGAACTATATAGTCTTATATATTTTTGGAATCTACTCATCATTTTCTAGATGATAATTATATAGTTAATATTATTTTCGATTGTTTTTTCCAATTTTAGTCTTTAATTAATAATTAATTATTAATAATAATTTTAATTTTACTAGCCTATGTCACCCGGAATAAGCTAGGGATTCTAAAGATACCTCATTTATCAAAATCGGTTCAGGCGTATAGAATTTATGGTGGAATATACAAACTCACATACATATATAAAACCTGAAAACAATATACTCCTTTTTTCAGGCAGTCGTATAAAAAATAATTTATGTGAATAGTTATCAAATACCCAATTATTATTATATAAAACTCAGAAACATGATTACCTGTATATGTCTATAATTTAAGAACATAAATGAAGTAAGGTTATAGAAATAAAAAGTTAATTATTTTTAAAATTAAATGTTTTATTTATACAACAACTTAAGAGTCGGCGTAACATTTTCTTATTTATAAACATACATATTTATAACATACATAATATATTAGCGGTTTTTTAGTCATCAATATGCTCTTAAAATTAATTATTCAATATATTGTTATCAAAATATCCACAAAAGGTAAAACAACTACCAAAAAAGACGATTTCTCAATTCGTCACTTATAGTTTTCATTATGGAAATGTTTGTAGTTCTGGTTTACCTATTATAAAATTACCTCCTTGGCACAAAAACAGCACTTTAAAGAAAATAGTCGATTGGATTCGTTTCAAATAAAACACCGCCGGCCTTGTACCTGGCCAGTAGGGGATTTAGTCCCACAAACTTATCTGACCCGGTGACTACGTCGTTAGTATTAAGTATATATGACAAATAAAATAAAAACAAATACTAAACAGGCATAAAAATTAGTTCCAATTTTGGCCACCGGGTCAGATAAGTTGGTGGGGTCATTGGTTCGTTCTGAACTTCTGTTTCGTGGGCTCTCGGTAGGTGTAGGGTACACACAACTATATAACAAAAAAAACAATATTTCATAACAAAAAAAAGTAACTGTAAGGAAAATAAATTGCTGGCTATACCCATTGATCTGAGATGCGCACACATAACCTTGTGGCTATGGCTAAATTCAGTTCTAAACTAATTCGACATGTTTTCCATTTTCGCAAGGAGCATTATAAAAGGGACAGCAATACTATTACGCCCTTAATTTTAGTTTAGCGTAATTAGTTATGTCGTCCTGCAGTATTTTTACGTGTAACGAATTATACGACTTATTTGTACTATCTCGTACGACTTATTTGAATCTATCTATATTATCATAAGATCGCAAGTCAGTAAAAAAATTGCCTGCCCAGTGGTATTTTACATGTTACGAATTGTATGGATTATTTGTACTTCAATAAGATCGCAAGCCAGCTAGTTAGGATATCACGCTAAAAGCGGTATTGTTACGTATTAGGAATTGTATGACTTATTTGTACTTCAATAAGATCGCAAGCCAGTTAGGATATTGGCCTAAAAGCGGTATTGTTATTTATTAGGAATTGTATGACTTATTTGTACTTCAATAAGATCGCAAGCCAGTTAGGATATTGGCCTAAAAGCGGTATTGTTACGTATTAGGAATTGTATGACTTATTTGTACTTCAATAAGATCGCAAGCTAGTTAGGATATCACGCTAAAAGCGGTATTGTTACGTATTATGAATTGTATGACTTATTTGTACTTCAATAAGATCGCAAGCCAGTTAGGATATTGGCCTAAAAGCGGTATTGTTATTTATTAGGAATTGTATGACTTATTTGTACTTCAATAAGATCGCAAGCCAGTTAGGATATTGGCCTAAAAGCGGTATTGTTACGTATTAGGAATTGTATGACTTATTTGTACTTCAATAAGATCGCAAGCTAGTTAGGATATCACACTAAAAGCGGTATTGTTATTTATTAGGAATTGTATGACTTATTTGTACTTCAATAAGATCGCAAGCCAGTTAGGATATTGGCCTAAAAGCGGTATTGTTACGTATTAGGAATTGTATGACTTTATTTGTACTTCAATAAGATCGCAAGCTAGTTAGGATATCACGCTAAAAGCGGTATTGTTACGTATTAGGTATTGTATGACTTATTTGTACTTCAATAAGATCGCAAGCCAGTTAGGATATTGGCCTAAAAGCGGTATTGTTACGTATTAGGAATTGTATGTCTTATTTATAACCGTATAAGGTTGTAAATCAGTTGAGAAACCGCAGCAACTCTTCGACGTCCAGCTTGGAGCCCAGGTAGCAGGGCGCTCGCTCGTGGATGGACGCGGGTTGGATGTCTAGTATGGGCTTGGTGCCGTTGGTCGCTAAACCACCAGCCTCTGTTACTAGGAACGCCATGGGGTTGCATTCGTATAGGAGACGCAGCTGAAATAAACAAGTATACTCAATACTCAATATCACTTATTCAATACTAGATAGAATATAGAAAGGATACTACAATTTAGACGATTATATTTTGGACAAAGACGCATGGACAATCTCTAAAGTATTATGAATACATATTGAATTACCTACTTAATTGTTAATTTTGATATTAATATTTTTTTTGCTATTGTTGAAGATCTTTTTTTTAATTATTTTATTTTATTTTAGCTTGACATTTGATATTCAGATTTGTATAATGTTTGTTTTTTAAATGTATTTAATGTATATTAATGTAATAATTTTTTATGGCTTTGACTTAATATAGGTACACTGTACTGTAGGTCAGTGGCGTGCAGTTCATAGAGGCATAAAAGTACTGCTTACCCAAATGGAACACGTCAATGCTAATATTTCATCAAAACAGCTAGAAAATAGGTATTCTGACTATCTAATGCCTACCGTGGCTTCAAAACCTGTGCACGCCACTGGTGTAGGTACACTTATTGACGTTAAAAATGACTTATAAAACATGATGGTGATAATTGGTTACGGTATCTTAAAACTAAAGCTACTAGCTAGGGTTCCAAACGCGCCCTAGTCTGAGAAGAGCCCACAACAAACTCAGCCGGGTTTAAGTATTTGGTTAACACTTTTTTAAGTAGATATTTGGTGATTTTAAAACCTATAGCAGCGCCTTAATAGGTGTCTCAAAGACTTTCATAAATATGTTTGTGCTAGATTTGAGAATAGCTCAAATCTTTAGAACGGAAGTCAAGCCCACACATTTGATTCTATTAGATGCCATTTTTCGTTCATTTCGATCAAAAAGGTAGCAAAGGTAGCAAGAGCCATTTTGAGGTTGCCATCTTTTATCATAACTAGTTACTTAGGTAGAGTCCGAAAATAGTCCCGCGGCAATGAGTAGAACTAATAGGTACATATAATATTTTTTCGTATTAGGTATGTATAATTTTACTACTCATTCTATTTCGATAGTACACTTAACTGGCGTCATTTATAGTCCGTCAAACTTATCTGACCCGTTGACAGTCTCGCTAGTAGGTATATATTTAAAAAAACAATTCTGGCCACCGGGCCATATAAGTTTGACGGACTGTACGGCCTTTACAAGATAAATTTTAGACAGAGAAACTGTCATAGAATGAGTACAAAACACTGCAATTTCTTTCGACTCACTTTTTTACAGCGTTTGCTTTCGCTTCGACCGTGTGTAAGGTTTTTGAAGGAATTTCCTATTTGGCACTTACTTTCCCCTTAGGCGCAGAAGTGGTAGCCGGATACATGAAGATGCCTCCATATTTGATGGTCCTGTGCACATCCGCTACCATGGAACCCACGTAGCGCGCGCCGTACGCTTTACCGGTCTTAGGCCTCTTCTTCTCTTCTATGTAGTTCTTTAACCCTTCTGACCACTCGGCGGCGTAACCTGCAAACGATTGACGTTGTTATGTGAATTATTATAAACTAGCCTGCCTGCCTGCGACTTTGTTCGCATGGATTTTGGTTCCCGCGGGAACTATTTGATTTTCCGGGATAAAAAGACTTTATCTCTGTGCCAAATTTCATCCAGATCCGTGTAGCACAGCAGTTGTCCTCACAGGACAACTGCTGGGCGACCGCGTATCTCTGACAGCTGATTGGACAACACTCTTCCACTATTGGACAAAATCCATTGACGCAGCAAGAATACCATAAATTCAGCCAATCACAACAATTGATACTGTAACAATGATTGATGCAGAAGACACGCGGTGTCTTTATGTATTTATTTCATTTTGTTGTACCTTACGGGGGTAACATAGTCAGAATTGACAAAACCCCTAAAAAAAATTGAGAATAAAAAATAAAAAAAAAGATACGCGGTCGCCCTGCGGGTAAGTCTCATTAGTAAAAATAAGCTTTCTTACCCTCATTGATGGAGTAGATCTTCCCCTTGTCGGGTATCCGCATGCTGGGGTCAGTGAGGATGAACTCTCCGATGGAGGGGTCGTAGAGGAACCCGTTTACGCCTTTACCGCGGCCGAGCCCTAGCACCAGCATGGTCGCCGAGCCGTACAGCGCGTAGCCGGCCGCGATCAGCTCGTTGCCTGGACGAAGTACGTCCGACTCTTGAGGTTCCCCTGGAGTGATTTTTCTGGAAAAGAAAGGGTATTTGAAGTGATTATAGTAAACGTTTGTTTGGGATGGGGACCGAACTCATAACAGATAAGTCCAGAACGGGGCGATGGAATACAAGTTATAGGCTGGGCAGCGGTCTGCCAAGCCAATAGGCGTGATGACAGTAACCAAGAATCAATGAAATTATGAATTTATCTAATGAAATAGGATTCATGGATTATAAAAAACGTATTTATTTTTCTATTTCGAGTGAGATTGCTATTTATTTTGATAAAATGAAACTATAAAATACAGCAATCCGCCATATTGGATTAAACACCAAGAAGCGAATGACGTCACAATAGTTTGTTTTCGAGCTTTGACAATCACACTATTGTTTAATGCACACTGCACAGTGCACATTGGTAAAAACAATAGTGACGTCACAAACGGCGCCATGACACCGGCGGGCGTATTGGCGTGAAATTTAAAGTTTAAATCTCAAATGCCAATTTTTTCTACCAAACCTTATTTTTCTGCTGAAATAAGATATTTTATCGAAATAGTAGATACTTCCGAACATAATCTGACCATTTCTCAAAATCAGTCATCATGCCTATTCTAGCGAAGGCCGCAGAGGCGCCATGCCACTTTGGGCCAATAAAAATATGCTATGACCGTCGCGTTTATGAGAATATGACCTGTTATCCTAGGTCAGTGGTCGGCAAGTGCGGCTCCAGAGCCGCATGAAGCTCTTTGACAGCTTAAGTGCGGCGTTTGCTGTTCTTCCCTTTTTCGGTTTTCTACATATATATGCGAACAATCTTTTTCAAGCATAAACATTATCAAGAGTAAACTGAGAAGTCGTCTTATTGACGAGAACTTGGAATTTTGCCTAAAATTAAAAACAACAACATACAAACCTGACTTACTCAAACTTTCCAAGGAGATCCAAGCACATTGTTCGCATTAATAAATATTTATTATGTATGAAATTTAGTTTTATTTAGTGTACTGCTTATTTAGTGTAATAAAGGTTTACTAAATAAGCAGATTTGGCTCCCAATTTTTTTTTAAATGGTTGTAATGCTCATATTTGGCTCTTTGGCTAATAAGTTTGCCGACCACTGTCCTAGGTGAACGACAAACGCGGTAATGCGACGCGATGCGACCGGTACAAACGGTAGCTGACCCTCCACGTGGACTACGTTGTCGCGGAGATAATTTTGTAATTTTTCTATGACAAATTCGTATCGCGTCGCATGTGTCGGGTCGCTCACATAGGACAAAGGGTTAGAGTCGTCGATGCGAGCAAGAAAATTCGCGAAGTTTGGGTCAGTAGTAGAGCCGTGAAAGCTGTAACAGTCCGAGTAGTCAGACACATTCTTGCAGTATTGATACAGCTGAGATCATTTTGTATTAGCTGAGAACATGTTCTCGAGTATCGGTTTTAAAGTCGGATAAACGGTTTGTTGACGATTTCCATTGGCGCATTGGTGAGAGTGAGAAACTTATAAGGCTTAAAAGTGGGAGTGATATTCGGGAATTTATAATTTCTGAATTTTCTCCTGGTCTGGAGGGAGGCTTCGGCCGTGGCTAGTTACCACCCTACCGGCAAAGATGTACCGCTAAGCGACTTTGCGTTGCGGTCCGATGCCGTGTAGAAAACGATTAGGTTTAATGGGCTTAATATAACTGCCATACACCTAACGTAACGGTTAGTACGCTTATATGGAAAGATTGCAGTTAAGGGTTGATTTAATATCGTTAATCGGGCCTATGATTATTTTGCTCACTTATAAATAGCGAAGATGGAGCCGACGGAAACCAGACAATCGATATTAGAGGAACCATCAAGCGGGTCGAAACAGACCACGTATTTACCACGCCTCTCTGTCTCCACCTGGAAAGAAAAACATAGTTTATGTTCATTAAGTACCTAGTATACGAGGATAAACCTTTCGTTTACGAAGGTTGCATATTTATAGCAGTACCTATAGATATTATTTCGTAGGTATGGAAGCAATCGGCATTGCATCCAGTGTCCCACAGGATAGTATATTAATAAATTTAACTTCTTCGCTGAAAACACCTTGTTGTGGGCTCTTCAAGAGTCTATTCCGAACCGGTAGAGTCAAAACAAGTCCACGATGAAATCGGAGTCTTGGTAGGTAGGTACCTAAGTATTTGTTAATACTTCTATGTCAGAAATGTTATTGCTGTTTATTTCCTACTGTACGGGTACCTAATTAAAATAATGAAAACCTGGTCTGACTTGTATTAAATTAAGTTGGTATGGTAATTTGGTGGGTGTTTTTTATTATGAATAAAAAAACTGGCCAAGTGCGAGTCGGACTCGCGCACCGAGGGTTCCGTACAAACCTGTAGTAAGTTTAAAATTATTAAAAATATTTTTATTATATTAAGATGTAACTAAAAGTTTATTCTTTTCCTTTTTACTTAAAAGTTACCTTTTCACTTTTAACTTAAAAGTTACTCAGATTTATAACTTTAGAAGTCCGATCCGCAGTCAGGAGGTTATCTGTGCTATATGACGTTGATTCGTACAAAATTTCAAGATTGAGATCTGAGTTCACGGGAAGTACCCTGTAGGTTTTGATTCCCTTGCGAGTGTCGAGCAGCATAAACGGCTGTATCTTTTGATTGCGTTGACTTAGAAGTTTGAATTTTTCACAGCTCCAAGGGACAGTAGACCTGAGAATTTGATATTAATTTCAGCTTTATACCTCCGTGCGTTCCTGAGAAGAGAGGTCTTGACAGACAGACAGACGGACAACAAAGTGATCCTATAAGGGTTCCGTTTTTTCCTTTTGAGGTACGGAACCCTATTATAGTGACTTGATACCAAACTTATTATAAGTATTCGTTATCTATTAAATGTTACATTTCGTTCGTAACCTTGTATGCTTTTAAGATACCGAACAATCGGTACTTTAAAAACTAATTTCTGATTTGTCTTACATAGTTTAAATTTATCTTTATTACAAGTGGATACGTAACATTCAAAGGTGTTATTCGCTTGCCAGTGATAATGAATAACTTTGTTGGAGGCGCGGTTCAAAGAGTGATCAATGAACTCATTGTAAGTTAATAAAACTATCGGTATCGGTACGCTAAATGAATAATGCTATAATCTGCAGTAAGTAATTATGAAAATGAAATAAATTGCCTACGGTTGATGAATATAATATAGGCAAGCAGTGAAAAGAATACATAACTAACAGATGAATTGCATTTTACGTTCTTCGAAGAGCCTCTGTTTAATAATCATTAAAAATATATTTTTTTCGACATTGAACTTTGAAACAAAACATGCCTATTTTAAAACGCGTGCTGGAATAGAATCTAAAACAGAATACCTAGTGCAGTTAGGTACTGTTCTGCTCAGTACTCTATCTCGATGGCTCTGTGTTTGTTTGAAACAGAAGGTCCGTGATAATCTTCATCTTCTTCAATCTTCAAGTATTGGTCTCCAGCTGTATTGGGCGTTGGAAGGAAGTTACGTCTGTACGTCCGTCTTTACTCAAAGCAATGTTCACCTGTATGACAGAAGAGTTCTCTTCAGACACCAGCAGACACGTTGTGAAGGAAGACTTGAGCATGTTGATGAACAGGTCATTGGATAGCACGTCCAGCTTCTTGACTTCCTCGCCCTGAACATTGGTGTCCCCTGAGATGCCGTGACTGTAACGATGATTAGTTTAATAAGTTATAGTCAGCGACATATACATAATGTACCTTAGCAGTTTCGATTATTGATGGGTAGTTATACATAGCATTTCGTCAATAAATATAATTGTTCGACTTTGGAATGAATAACACTAACTAGATTGTCTTAAATATTATTCTTGGTAGGTACAGTTAGTACCTGTATTTTCAATATCTACCCAGGTAGGTACTTAATTAATGCATATCTAAGTACTTGGGTAAATTTAATTAAATTTTTAATTAAGCATGAAACCGTCAATGGCCTTTCAGAGTTTTACCTAAATATCAAACAAGTAACTAGGTACCTATATTGATACTCATGCTGGTTTCAGGGAAAACATCGCAAGAAATAATTGAGAACGCTGTGTATTGGTATAGACATTATGTGCTGTTACAAGCATTATTAATTACTTAACCAACACCAAACCAAGTTAAGAACTGGCTCTCGAGTCTCAGTCAATCTGCAAACATACTGCAGTAAATTTAAGGTTGATTGACGAACTAATGGCGCGGCAACATCATACTCTTCCTCATTCGTGCCGTCGTGCGTCGTTCAGTTCAAAACTCTTTGTAGAGGCCAACTGTAGGTACCTAGCCTAACCACTTTTACTGATAAAAGTTAACCAAACTAGTTACAGTTTAGCGATGCCGGCTTTCCTCACGGCCGATTGTATCGCCTTCACCGCTGTTTGTATGGAGTTTAGCAGCTGAGTCAAGTCCCCAGTGGCCGATGGTGCTGTCCTCTGTTGTGCTAGGACCCATCGGGTAAGGGTCATCGCGTTCACGTCGAAAGCTGGACCTTGTTGCGACATTTCGATTACAAAATAACTGAACGCAAACAAAAACGACGACGAGCGCGTTCAGTTGTTGTCGCGGTACTGGTCTGGTACTGGTGATTGGTGAATGTCAGAAAATATCGTGTGATGACGAAATTGGACGTAGCTTTGATAAAGGATTGCCACAGCCATAGTGCATATTTGGGAGCATTCTTTTAGTTTCATGTTTTATTAACATCATGCAAAGAGTATATAATCACTACGTTTTATCATCATGTTTGTTAGTGAAGCTAGATTCGGTTAAACTTTTTTTTAAATCGATGTTGTATCAATACAAATTACCGTGGTTACATCACTATACTGTTCGTCTGTGTTAATATAAAATACTTAAAAAATAATCATCTGTGGCAGATCTATTATGACTTTTCGATTTACTCTACTCGGAGCCTTAAGTTACTTGTATCCTATATGTTACTTGTCTCTGCTCGGAGCCATGGAACCCGTGGAACCGGATTAAATAAATTAAAAAAAAACTATTTTTGCAGATGGCGTCATAGTAAATAAACAATTCAGAAAAAAATCATCTTTTATTTAAAATGGCTCCGAAACTAAAGTTTGCGGAAGGTTTGTTAATAGGGAATAAACTTTGACAGAATGTTAATATGTTGAACAACATTGCTTCAAACTTTGTTTTATTATTTCAGGTGAAAAAGTTTTGTGCTTTCATGGACCCCTTATCTACGAAGCTAAATGCCTAAAAAGTTCTGTAACAAAAGATAAACATGTGCGATATTTAATACATTACGCTGGGTGGAATAAAAAGTAAGTTATCAATTCATCTATACTCTAAGAACAACCGATTTAACACTGTTAAACTTATACAATTTCGGGCTAAGGTTACTCGACCACTTTCGAGATGATCCTATTTTAGCTGTTAGCCCATTTAAGTATCTCTTTCTGTCCTAACAGTTAAGTAGATATATAATTTTATATGATAAATAAAACATCTTTTTCAAAAGGTATTTCTTTAAAACGTAGATTAACACTTTGCCTGGCAACCAAAGTACCAGCTGGGTATTCTGAGATTGTAAGCTAATTGTATATGCATTGTTGGCTGTCAGGAACCTTAGTATAAACACAGTAAACTAAGCTGCTAAAGAGAGGTTGCTGTTTGAGATACTCTATCTCCCTTTATGTATGAATTGCAAAACATAAATGTTTGAAGAGAGACACCAGACACCTCCGCCACCCTCATCTACCAACTGGCAGCCAGCTTTTTAAGCTAACTATTTGAGGCTTTCCATATTTTGTTGACCTAAAAAGATATTTACCCTTACAGTTGGGATGAGTGGGTGCCAGAGAGCAGAGTCCTGAAGTACAATGAAGCCAATGTCCAGAGACAAAAAGAAGTGCAGAGAGCACACTCTGCCCAACCTGTGAAGACTAAAAAAAGTTAGTTGTAAGATGGAATTGCGATAGCAGTGCGGTAAACCTATATACGTTTCTGTGTAGTCTGTGTGTTGTGGCAGTGATTTTTAATATCATCCAATCAAAGGCCCAATTGTCTAAGCAAATTGTAATCATTTGACAGCTGAAAACATATTACTCGAACTGCTTTAGGAGTTCATACATGCTTTTTGACGTGCAGGCATCTATGAACTCCATAGACAGGTTGAATGATACGTTTGACAAACAATTACGATTATGATTTCCTTACACAATTGGGGGGCTGATTGAACTGGGGCCAATGTTGAAATAATACCTATCAGGCGACAGAGCACATCTCTGGGTCAGACAGATTGATAAACATGGGTTCAGTGTCTTGATATACATCAATAGATTCAATGTTTATTTTAATTATCATTACTATTGACTGAATGATTTTAAAAAAACATTTTGGTCAGTTGATTATTTTAGATGTCATTCACAAAATTGTTCTATTGTGATTCAATGTGTATATCAGCTGTGATATAGATTATTCTGAGTGAAGTGGAATATTGTGGGTTTGATTGTGCAAATCTGATTACCTTCAATACATAACATGACCACAATTTGAGTTCTTAGAAGTAAAGGTTCATATTGTTATTTCTCAGCGCCAGCCAAAGGTCGCAAGTCTGAAGCAGCTGCAAGCTCCACTCCTGCTAGAGAGGAATCCAGAGCATCCACACCAGCTGGTATTTTATCCCACTATATTATCTGGCTCCAGGCTCATGTCAAGTACATTTTAAGCATGGCCGCATATTATCAGAAACTGTCAGAAAAATGAAATGATGACCCGTACCGGAAGGTACTCTGCTTTTTTAATAGATCTGTTATACTGCTAGATCAGAAAAGAGAGGGACAGAATTTTTTGATACTCATGGTTTTGATAAAGCTTCAATACATTTGAGTTTCAAAAAATTCCAGTCCAAACCAGTCTGCCGCTAAAAGCCAAGTTTCCAAATCACTAAATAGTGACTAAAGTTATTGTTGGCTGATTTGTTGATCTAATAGTTCACCTACAGCTAACTTCATGTCTAGGCTAGGGACTTTAAGCCTGAGAGTTCTTGTTCTCAATGTAAATGTATGTATGTAGTCCAATTTTCTTTTGACCAGTATGGTGGACCATACTGGTTAAAAGAAAATTGGATATATGGCCTGAAAACATATTATCATCCTAATAGGAAAACACATGCTCAGGCCACTGAGCCAGTGGGCCAGTGATGATGGAAATGAAAGAATATAATATATTCTTAACCTAACACTAGCTCTCCTTAACATATTATGTTAAGGAGTGCTTTATGTTATAATGTCATGTTAGTGGCTCTTATTATGTTTCAGGTAAAGAGAGTGAGACTGGACCAACTGCCGCCAAAGCTGCTAAGACACAAAGTAAAGATACACCTGTAGACTCTGGCTCCGACCAACCAAAGTAAGTGCTTTAGTTTTTTCCACTTCGATTTATACATAAATAGTAGAGGTTTGATCACACAGTGGTGAGCATTGTAGTCATATTATGTGGGCAGTTCCAGGACGATCCCCTTGAAAACAGAACTTATAATTTCTAAATGTTGTCTGGTCTGAGGATTCAGAGAGGTAGTTTACCAGCAAAATTGTTAGCTAAGAAAAAATTTCGAAGCCTACACTAAAACATAAGTATTTCCTATTTCCAGAAAAATTTGAGAAAATGATTAATAAAATACATTGATTACAGAAAAAAACGCGGCCGGCTAGACCTATCAATCGAATCTGAAGAGCAATACCTAGCAAAAGTGGAAGTCAAAATCAAAATACCTGAGGAATTAAAAGTTTGGCTTGTGGATGACTGGGACGTGATCACAAGGCAGCAAAAACTAGCCATCCTCCCCGCAAAACTGACAGTATCACAGATTGTTGACAACTATTTAGCGTTTAAGAAGTCAAGTAAACTGCATAATCAGGCCAAGGAGTCAGTGCTAGTGGATATTACGGAGGGAATCAAAGAGTACTTCAATGCAACCCTGGGGTCACAACTTTTATATAAGTTTGAAAGGCCACAGTATAGTGAAGTTTTGCAGGTTGGTTTTCTTTAAATTAATATATTTTCTACCCATCTCTACCCACTAATTAGCATTGAGCAGGGGTCTCCCCAGAATGTTTAGGGTTAACATACTCCATACATACCATGTTTGGGGGCCATACACCATTGAGATACTTACTTTCACTGTTAAAGCAATTGATATTTAATTGCTTAAAAGTAAAACACACATGACCAAGAAATATTAGAGATGGGTTAAGAACCCATATTAAAGGATAATTGATTGTTTAAATATGTACTGATCAATTTATAACATGTGAAAAAACTGGTCATCAAACAATTTGAAGCAATTGTGATTTAATTGTAACTTTTGCTCACATTAAAAATCTATGTTTCACTCCGATACCGGAGCATCTTCAGAAGATGTTGACTCTCTCTATAAAGCACTAAAGTGACGATCATGTCGCAAAATACGCAAAAAAATTATCATGGACTGACAAAATAACACCTGTTTCTATCCAATATCAGAGAGACTTGTATAGTATGTGGTAATAATAAACAAATTAATTTAAGAAACAATGGTTTAATTGAAATTAATAGATAGATTGCAGTTTGTAAGGTTAGACAATGATAGTTTAATAGTTTTGCCAGTTAAATTAACTTCAACATTCTTGCTTGAGTTTAGTGTTGACGAAGTTGACGAAGAAGCTTCAGGAGTCTTTGTATCAAAAGCCTCCAATGGGTCTGCAGATATTGACAGTTCAGGTTCAATCGAAGTTTTTAATGTACCTTCATGTAATTGAGTGGTAAACATAGATTGGTTTCCAATAGATTCTTTAATATACTCCTCGGCTACTTTATCTGATAGCCATCCACCGTGCCTCTTTAAAGTAGTCACATCAGCTCCTGTATCAGCGAGAAGAGTGGCAGAAGACCTTCTAAAGCAATGTCCTGTATAGCATTCTGCTTCAGGTAAATTAAGATATTTTGCAATAAGTTGAGGCATTGCGGCTATTTTATGACGACCAACAGGTAGTTGGGTACACTTTCCATTTTTAAAATTTAAGAAGAATCTGTCACTTTTGACACCAACTGGTCGGAGCTGCTGATACTTCTGGACTACTTCCAGTAGTTCATCATGTATTATAAACGTTCGGTTTTTAGTTGGGCAGCGTACACGAACAATTATTTTATCATCGAGAATTTCAACATCTTTAATTGTGAGGGCTGTCAATTCATTGCTACGGCATGCTCCGTTTATGCCGAAAATAAGAATGACCTGTAACAAATTACACTTATTAGTTACTAATTGACTTCGCCCAGGATCAAAAAACCTTGATCGCGTGGATTAAGATCCCCACGGGATCTTAATTTTCCGGGATAATAATAAGTCTGTCCTTCACCGGGATGCAATGAGTAATCTAAATCTGTACCTGTAATAGGTTGAAAAATATTTTTTGCTAAAGATATCCTGGTTTGTGTGCCAAGCTGTATTAAAGTCAGTCTAGTAGTTTCAGGGTGATGAGAGGACAGACAGACATTAACAGAGCCTTACTTTTTCTAGCAAATATTGTTCGTCCGGGGCTTCCTTTATAAACTGTCCAATATTGTTTCCAGATAAAACTTTGGATTTTTTAGGCATAAATCCTTCTGACTTTCGCTTTAAAAATGTAATTAGTCTGGTGTAATCACCAATATTAACATTTTCCTTTAAACGCAATGTACTTTTAAGCTTCGAATATTCACACCACAAAGTAGATGGCCTTTTGTTTTTACTCAAACAATTGAAATATACTAAAAGGACGTTTTCCGAGAAAGATTTAGCTTTTTTTTCAGTTTTCCACTGGATAAAATCTTCATATGCCTTTTGATATTTCTCTCTCGAGTTCGGTGGTAACCCGTTTCTAGGCAGTAACAGTGCTCCTTCAGATATAACTGGCGGCTTAATATCTAATAATTCTTCATCAGATGAACTACTCATTTTTATTAAAACAGCTTATAATTGCGCTAGACTTATGAAATCGTCCACACATACAAATTCTACTTGCGCAAATTCTTTCTATTTTTAAACTTTTTAAAAGAAATCCGCTTAAAAACACCAATTTAGAATTTGAATCGTCCCATAAAACTGTCCAACAATGTTTATTATTTTATTATCGTGTTGGAAATTGCTGGCGTGATAATTTGTTTTCGTTGCTTTTCATTGCAATGCAATGCTTACTGCGTAACTCGGGGCCATTGACCTCTACTATTACCAAAGACCACTTGACAGTTGACACTGACAGGCTATGGACAGGCTGTTGTCACTACACCGTACGTTGTTTTGGCGCTGTATGCTATTGATATGGCCACTGTAAATCGATACGAGTGTCCAAGGAACAAGGTTTAATCCGTCAAACATTTGCGATATTAATAAAAGTTCCAGGGACGCTTGCATAATTATGATACCAATGTCTTATTTCTTATTTCTTATTTCTTATTTCTTTATTTATTGCAATTCCATAGGTACACTTATTCCTTAAAATATAACATTTAGTCAATAATAGGTAAGGTAAGCTATGGATACCCAGTTTGGGTGTTGCAACAACAGTGCATTGTAGTAGGGAGACCGATTTTATTTGTGCTTGTCCGTATCTTTAAAGAAATCATTAATAGTGTAGTAACACTTGTTAATTAAATAGTTTTTTAGCGTGTTTAAAAACTCTTTTTCTTTGTCAATATTTCTTATGTAATCTGGAAGACTATTATATATTTTTATTGTCATTACATAAGGACTCGAACTGTGCAGTACTAATTTTGAGAATGGGAGAATCAATTTGTTTCTATGTCTCTCAATGAATCGGCGAGGTTTGTCTTCTTTTTTGGTGTAAATGTGTATGTTTTTCCTTACGAATTTACATATTTCGAATATATATATAGAAGGTAGGGTCATGATTTTTAACTGTTTGAAGTGTGGTAGGCACGAGTCTGTAGTCTTTATATTTACTAGAATGCGGATGCACTTTTTTTGTAATACAAAGAGATCGTGAGCATTTGTACTGTTTCCCCAGAGGATAATACCGTATCGCAAAAATGCGTGCCCATATGCATAATACGCGGCTAATGCAGTTTTTAAGTCGGTAGTTTTTTTTAATTCTCTGAGGCCATATATAAATTTGGATAATTTCAATTTTGTTTTTTGAATGTGGCTCTTCCAATTTAGGTTTGTGTCGATATCAATGCCTAAGAACGTTAAACTTTCAACGCATTCTATATCCGTATTATTGTAAGTGAATTTTAGATTTAATGGAGTTTTTTGATACGGCCGAAACTGAATTATTTTCGTTTTATTACAATTTATTTCTAATTTATGATCATTCATCCAATTATTAATGTCATTTAATAGTCGAGTCATTGTATCATTAAAATTATAATTATTTGATTGAGGTAATAATAAGGAAATGTCATCAGCAAATAGTACGCAATATTCGTCAAAAGTTTTTGGCAAGTCATTAACATAAATTAAAAACAAAATACACCCAAGGACGCTTCCTTGGGGTATTGAGTTAGTCATGGTTATTCCGTCCGATCTTAAATAGCTTACTAGTCCCGTTTTTTGGTCAAAATTTTCAATGTCAACGTACTGTTCGCGGTTTTCTAAATATGATTTGAACCACTCGTGCGGTGTGCCTCTTATGCCTATGCCGTATAGTTTATTTAGTAGTATGTCATATTGCACTTTATCATATGCCTTTGACATGTCCAACATAATCCCGATTGCATATTTTTTATCGTTTAAAATTTTAAAGACTTCTTGTATATATTTGAATACTGCTAATGTTGTACTACGGTTTTTCCGAAAACCGTTCTGACTTTCATCGAAAATGTTATACTTTTCACAATAAGAGTTTAGCTGCCGGCAAATAGCGGTTTCAAAGATTTTTGACGCTGCAGGAAGTAGGGCTATTGGACGATAGTTGCATGGGTCCGTTTTTTCACCCTTTTTTTTATATATCGGCCTAATAATAGATTTTTTTAGAAGGTCTGGGAATACCCCATCAGTAAACGATTGATTTACGAGTAAATATAGTGGCAGTGTTAGTTCTTTTGCACATTTTTTTAGTAATGAGGGCGGCACTTCGTCGATTCCGCAGCTGTTTTTATTTTTTAGCGAGCGTAAAATGTCGTACATTTCGCGCGGCTCAACTAGGCGGAGGAACATGCTATTTGTGGTTGGGTTGCATACTGGACGGCCGCGGCTGTTCTGATGGCCGGTGCATGCATCCCCTCCAACGGAGGCAAAGTATGCATTGAACGCATTTGCTATCTCCTTTGGTTTAGACGTAAGTTTATTGTGGATCTTCAGTGTAATATTAGTTTTGGCTCTTTTATTATTTTTATTTGTACTGTCTTTTACTATGTGCCACATGGATTTTGTAATATTGTTTGACCGCGCCATTTTCCTAATATTATCGATTTTTTTGGATTGAATTACTGCTTTTTTCAATAATTTTGAATATTTTATATAGTCATCTCTTAGAATTTTATTTTGGGAATTTACAACGAGAATATTTAGCAGTCTTTTGTTTTTACACGATATTTTTATCCCCTTAGTTAAATAAGTTTTTCTTTTCGTATTTATCTTAATTTTTTTAACAGGTATACATTTATTCAGGAGGTCAGTAATTATTGTTTGGAATGAGTTATAGTTTTCGTTTACAGTTTTATTTATTGGTAATGCTTTACTCCAATCAATTTTTTCTAATTCTAATTTAAAATAATTTATATTGCTATCGCTGTAGATTCTTTTATTTATGATTATTTTATTTATTTCTTTGTTTTTGAGCCCTTTTTTCCGATAAATTGTTCCCTTATGATCTGAAAAACCATAATCGTGTACATATATACTTTGACTTTCGTCTTTAAAATTTGTAAAAATAAGGTCTAAGCAGGTTGAGGTAGTTTTAGTAATACGAGTCGGTTCATGAACGTGTTGGGAAAAATTATATTCTAACATGAGGCTAGTTAAAGTATTTGATTTATTTGAATTTTCCATTACATTAATATTAAAATCACCACCGAGTATAATTTGTTTTTTTTTTAATTTCTTTCTAATTAATTCGAGTATATTCCTTAATTGATTTAGCATTGTATCGGTCTCTCTACCATTACAGTATATACATATTACAAGAGTATTTAAATTAATTAATTCCACTGCGCAAACTTCTATAATGTATTCTATTGTCATGTCCATAATCTCCTTTCGTTCAATAAAGTCTATGTTATTTTGCAGTAGTATTAGAACACCGCCTCCTTCGTAGTTCTTACGACAGTATGACGTCGCGATTGAGTAGTCTTGGAACTGAATTAGGTCAATTTTTTCGTTCGATAGCCATGTTTCAGATAAACAAATAGATTGGTAATGGTTTTTTTGTAGAAAATCTTCAAGAATATGTAGTTTGTTGTTAAGGCTTTGTATATTTTGATAAAGAATACTCATTTCCGTTGTGTGGCTAACGAAAATTGGCGAGTTTTGAGTTATTTGGCGAACTTTTGCTTTGTGTACTGATGAGTGTTGTGTTTATTTCTGATGAATCATGAATATCTGTGCTGTTTCGGGTGCTTTCGGACATATTCGGCTTATCTACTCGTGTATTTATTTGTTTTCCGTCTATATATAATTTATTGTCCTTTATTATTGCGTGTTTTCCACTGAGCCGGGCTGATCTTAATTGTTCTTGTTGTTCTTTTTTAACTTGAAGTGCTTGTTTCGATAGGAATTCGGAGATCCAGAATCCAGTGTTTTTAAAGAAAGTGGCGTGTTTTAAGATATATTTTGTCATTCGCTTACTGATTAGTTCTATTACAAGTGGCCGTTTGTATCTTGATTTTCCGGCGAAATACACTTCTTCGATGTAGCCTTCGAGGTTGATGTTGAGGATATCGTAAAATATATTTATGACTTGGTCGTGGAGCTCCTGTTCATCGCGGCGTTGGCAACTTGTAAGTCCATATAAAACAATTTTTTTGGTGTTATCAACGATCACTTCCGTTTTTTTTTGTAAATATTGATTGTCTAGATTTTTTATTTGTGTTTGTAGTTTTACGTTCTCTTTTTCTAAGTAGTCTATTTTGTTATTTAGTTCATTGATATTTTCTTTTATTGTGGTTTGGTCAGCAAGTAAAAGTTGCATATGTTTACTGAAATCAATTTTTAGTTTTGATATGGCTTTGTTTACTTCACTTTGGAGATTATTTGTGATTTCTGTTATGATGTCTTGTTTATTTTTGGAAAATTTAGTATCTAACAATTTGCTGAACTTATCCAACATTGCAGAATCTTCAGAAGTATGAAGTCTTTCGTGAAGGTCGTCGACTTGCATATTCATGTCGGTCGGGTCCAGAGCTTGACTTATTACCGGCGTGTTGTCATTTATTCTTCTACGACGAGTTAAACTTGTAGTTGGGCAATTTATTTTAGCCGTTTGTTGCGTTTTTGGGTCCATTTTGAGACGACAATTTTCAATAAGTGGGAGCGAGATAGCTGGTCTTTGCGTTCGTTTCTGAATGTCGTTTATTGGTGATTAGCCAATTAGCTGAGCTGATTCAGCTGGGTCATCGACCGTTATGGCGGATTAAGACTTTGCACTTTTTTTGTGGATTTAGCACAAATTTTCTGGTTAGTTTTGTAATTTTTTGGTCACTTAGTCACTGTCTTTTAACTTCAAACTTTAATGTAGATACAATTTAACAGGTTCTCTCAGTTTACGCACTTAAAAATATTTTTATTATTTATTTTTAACAGAGCGTATGTCACTCGTGTCACGATCGGATCCCCACTCCTTTGCATGAAGCGCATGAAGGCAGTTTATCCAGTGGCATAATGCAGATCAATAATATGAGCTGATTGACGTTTTGTTTTTATAATCCGTACCAAAGTAGAGGCAGTGGTAACTATATGTACCGCTACCGTTTTATCGATACACTTACATGTATTTTGATTACCTAATAACCCTACTAAACTATCGATACTTCAGTGCAATTTTGTTAGGTAATGTTTTCCCAATCTTACTTCAATTTAAAAAAGGCCGTAGGAAAATAATAAGGTTTATAATGTAAATTTCTTTCGTTGAAACATTTTTTTAGCTATGCTTAAGAATTGAGATGTTTTAATAAATTTTAAAAATCTAAAAGGTCGTGCCATCTAGGCCATCTAGGTTTTTATACAATTTTTTGCTAGCGTGTGAACCCCGTTTTACATAATTATAATGAATGAATGAATGAATTAATACCTATACTTTTATGTACACCAAAAATCAATAATAATAGCAAACTTAGCTAATAACAAAGGAAGTACCTATACAATTTGGCGGCCTTATCGCTTCACAGCGATCTCTTCCAGGCAACCAATGGTTTAAAAGGACACCCAGGAAAGGTGGTTTATTAGTAAGTACCTACTACTTAAATATTTTGATTATATAAAAATAGATAGTACAGTAGATTTGACTTAACGCCGCCAGATATAAAGGAAGTAGCAAAAATTGTGTCTAAAAAACTGTTAATATACCAGTAAAATCGAAAGAAAGATATGAAAAATCGTATGTAGGTTTCCTTCCCTGAAAAAAATGCGAATTATATTTCGGAAATTGTCCTGTTAGTATATTAATACGTATAAAAGAAAATATTGTAAATATTGCCGATTACGCAAACCTCACTTTATCGCTCAATATAATATAATACAATATTATTGTATTAAAGCATTGTTTCTTGAATTAATTATTTTATTGTTTCCTCGCAAATAAGAGAGCAGTACTATACAAGTTTCGGCCGAAATACATTCACATTCATATTCACAGACTCGATTACTTAAAAAGGCATCGGCTAGCGCTTCGTCCTTTTGATGATCTCCCTGGCGTGCTGTTGCCTCAACGTGAGAGGTCCTGGGTTTGATTCCTGGCAGGGGCAGTTTGGGAATTTACAATTTCTGAATTTTCTCTGGTCTGGTCTGATGGGAGGCTTCGGCCTTGACTAGTTACCAGTTACCACCCTACCGGCAAAGACGTACCGGAACACTAAATCGCTTGGCGGTACATCTGAATTGAACGTGATGCCGTGTAGTAGTGGAATAAACAAAACACTTGGGAAGTCCTCGGCTTCGCCTTTCAATATTACGCAGCATGTGTAGTAATCTACCTATACGTGTGTTTGTCACCGTCCTAAACGGTTGGACATATATTGATGTTTTTTTCGTGTGTGTTTGAGCCTTTGAGTCAGTGGCGTGCAATCCATAGAGGCATAAACGCGCTGCTTACCCAAATTAATATACTTACGCCAATACTCAATTTTCATCAAACCAGCTAGTAAATCGGTATTCTGACTAACTAATGCCTACCCCAGCTTCAAACCCTGTGCACGCCACTGCTTTGAGGTGGTGAATGGTGATTCATATGAACCGCCTCACAAAAACAAAACATCCAAACTTTCATATTTATAATATTGGGAGGATTAATTAATTATTATTACATTTCCAGGATTACCCCGACACGCCAATGTCCCAAATATACGGGTCGATACATTTGTTGCGACTGTTCGCCAAGATGGGCCCAATGTTGGCCTACACGGCGCTGGACGAAAAGTCGCTCCAACACGTGCTCACACACATACAGGACTTCCTCAAATACATGGTGACCAACCGGTCCACTCTGTTCAACTTGCAGGACTATGGCAACGCCACACCGGAGTACCACAGAAAAGTGCAGTAGTTAGGTTACCCGCTGTGCGACGCGTCGCAACGCGATGCGATACGAGTTCATTGTCTTACTTACTTATATCATTTCATAGACTTACTTATCGTGAAGGGTCAGCTGATGTTTGATATTGTCGTCGTACCCAGTTGTTGAGTTACGTTGGACAGGGACTTAGTTTTAAGTTAACTTGTTTCAACTTTAGTAATAAAACTATTTCAGTCGAATGTCCACCATTGGACCATGTTGGCGCCTACATACAAGACTTCTTCAAATACATGGTGACCAACCAGTCCACGCTGTTCAACTTGCAGGACTATGGCAACTCACGCCGGAGTATCATAGAAAAGTGCAGTAGTTAGGTTACCCGCTGTCCTATTTGATCGACGCGACGCGACGCGACGCAACACAGCGATACTAGTTCATTGTAAATGACTTACTTATCATGAAAGGTCAGCTGATGTTTGACATTGACGTCGTATCGAGTTGTTGAGTGAAGTTGGACAGGGACTTAGTTTTAAGTAAATTTGTTTCAACTTTAGCAATAAAACTATTTGCTGCGCCTAGACAGCTGAATGGCCACCACGCGACGCAACGCGACGCGAGACGAGTTCATTGTAAATGACTTACTTATCGTGTAGGGTCAGCTGATATTTGATATTGTCGTCGTATCGAGTTGTTGAGTGACGTTGGACAAGACTTAGTTTTAAGTAAATTAGTTTCAACTTTAATATGTAACTTTAGTAATAAAACTATTTGCTGCGCCAAACATTGGACCGTTTTGGCGCAGTTATATTTCATAGTAAATGACAAACTTATCTACGCGGCAACGTAAGCGTAGTCCACATGCGAAAGGCCAGCTATGGTTTGATACTGTCGTCCGTCGTATCGAGTTGTTGAGTGACGTTGGACAGGGACTTAGTTGTAAGTAAATTTGTTTCAACTTTAATATGTAACTTTAGTAATAAAACTATTTGCTACGCCAAACATTGGACCGTTTTGGCGCTGTTATATTTCATAGTAAATGACAAACTTATCTACGCGGCAACGTAAGCGGAGTCCACATGCGAAATGCCAGCTATGGTTTGATACTGTCTCGTCCGTCGTATCGAGTTGTTGAGTAACGTTGGACAGGGACTTAGTTTTAAGTAAATTTGTTTCAACTTCATTGAGTAACTTTAGTAATAAAACTATATACTGCGCCCAACATTGGACCGTTTTGGCGCAGTTATACTTCATAGTAAATGACAAACTTATCTACGCGGCAACGTAAGCGTAGTCCACATGCGAAAGGCCAGCTATGGTTTGATACTGTTTCGTCCGTCGTATCGAGTTGTTGAGTAACGTTAGACATGGACTTAGTTTTAAGTAAATTTTTTTCAACTTTAATATGTAACTGTAGTAATAAAACTATTTGCTGCGCCAAACATTGGACCGTTTTGGCGCAGTTATACTTCATAGTAAATGACAAACTTATGTACGCGACAACGTAGTCCACGTGAAGGGTCAGCTGATGTTTGATACTGTCGCGTCGCGTTGCGTCGTATCGAGTCGCGTTGCCACATTTGTCGCTGACGTAGGACGGCCTTAGTTATAAGTGAATTTGTTTCGAGTTCAAATGAACAAATTTTTTTTACTTTTAATTGTTGTAAGTTTGTGACAAAAGACTGCTTTTTCAGAAATATGTAGTGAACTGCAGTGAATGTGTAAATGCGAGGCTTAAGGCATATTGAAAAAAGAACTAACTAGCCGATGGCCGTTTTAGGCCGATGAATTACGCCGTAGGTATATTGATAAATTAAAATATACCTCTCTTATTTAAATTGACAGGCTGAAATTTTTTGCTATCCCTTTTTAATGCTTCCTACCGAAAAAGCGCTGGCAAAATATAATGTGCCCTATGCACGAGTAAAGCCATTAATATATTCGCGGGACGAGTGAGTGATATTATGTACTCGTCCGCACCAATCGGAAGATCTTCCTCCGGGCTGGTGCTGTACCCGGGGACCTTTCTCTGACCGTTGTAAATTTGAACGGTCTTTAAATAGCGCTATTGTAAGAAAACTTCGATATCGCGATTCAGGCTTGCATAGACATAAGTTTTCAGTCGATTTCACGGGTCAGTACAAAATTTGACTTTGACTTTGACTTTAGAGCATAAAATTTCGATATTTTAGGTCGTAGACCAAAAAATAAAATATGACATGAAAAAGTTTGCTTTTGTATTTAGGAGATTTTGTATTTATCAGCATCATATTTACACGTTCGCAACGACATTTTAATTTTTTCTAGACTTGTACAAAACACCTGATCGTTGTTTATCACTCTAGTGCCATCTAGCGGCATTATGTGAACGTAAAAAACCCACTGATTGCGCGGTATTTTTTATACCGCGCGGTGTAATTTATAAAAAAAAAACAAATATTATTATTACTATCACAAAAGCAAGCTTTATACCAAAAACAGGTCTTTTTTTCGTTTTGGTGCATATTTAATCGAAAAATCATAAAATAAACTTTAGGACAAAGATCGATTTTTTTGTAGAATTACACATGTTAATCCTGTTAATATGATATAGCGCCATCTAGTTTGCACTGTGGTAACCGCAACATAAGAAGTGAAGTGAAGCCTGATCTGTCAACTTTGTTTAGTTTCGAGATGGTGTGCAACAGAATTGACCACAATTTATCCTTTTGTATTGAAATCCTTTCGAATTTTAGGATGATAGTACTATCACAAATCCTTCACGCAAAAATAGCTGTATAAAGTTTCAACTCAATCGGAAGAACGATGCGCAAACGCATTGGTAACAAACGAAATAACAAACTTAAATTTTTGAACCTACATGTACCTATATTATGTGTATAATATTGAGTAAAGTTGTTACAAATTATAATGAACTTTTTCTAAACGTGTGAATTTCATTTAATTTCAAAATATTTATTACCAAGATAGGATAAATCTAAGTATTAAATGGTCTAAAAATAAATTTAAAAGATGCTTCACGTCGCTTCGTCACACTATGCCAATATGCCTGGAGCCGTAGCGATGATTTTGCGTATAGAAAGTAAGCATGTGCTATGTTGTATTCTGTATTTTTTTTTTAAATTCTACCCTGAAATTACGTTGTGGATTCCGTGAATTTGAATGTAAATAGCAGAATCAGATTTTCCTGTTTTTCGATGTATCGAGTTGGTTATAAAAATTGTTGGTTAGGTTTGGTTACCTTTACATATTGCAAATAATCATATTATTTTTGAGCCAACCAGACATTAGATAGCTTCCTGAAATTAAGGACTTTAAACGAGAATTTTGTATAAGGACAGTTATTTTAATCTATTGCGATTGAAAAATCACCCCTTAATGTATCTTTAATTTTATTTTGCGAGTCTTTTTCAAGATTCGAAGTATGAATGAAATGTTGTACCGTTGGTTGGCAATAAAAACATTAAATTACGTTTTTAAGCGTTTAATTTATTTGACGCAATTAATAAATAGAAAATAGAGGTTTTGGTTAATTTCCAATCATCACTACTAATATTCTAGATGCGAAACTGTGTTTGTTTGTTAGTTTGTCCTTCAATCACGCCGCACTATAGCTACGGGTAGACGTGATTCTTTGAATGGTTATACGTAGTTGAGAACATGGACAGTGACTGCTTCTTCCGGAAAATCATAGAGTTCCTACGGGATTTTGAGATAAAGTAAATCCACGACGCGGGCATCGGGTACTAGTTAGCTAATAGCAGGTACATAATCCTACAAATTTATCTGGCCCGGTGGCCAAAATTTGAACTAATTTTTATGACTGTTTAATTTTTTAAAAAAATATATATATGTAGAGCCTACTAGCGACGCTGTCTGTCACCGGTTCAGATAAGTTAGTGGGACTATATAACAAGGATGATAACTCAATCAAATCAGCAACCGCTTCTTGTATGGGAGTCTGCATGTAATACATAGTTGTGACTTAAACGCACTCTTTTCTTTAATATAGGTGTAAGTAGTTTAAAATGGTTATTAAACTTAAAACTAACCGAGGATGTGAATTTAAGGATCGCCACTTACCATCAGGTGAGATCTTAGTCAAGGGCTAATTTGTAGTAAGTACATAAAAAAAAGAAACCCAATAAGGAACTGAACCCGTGACCTGCTGCTGCACCACTGCACACGAGATCTCAATTATATCCTTTAATTATCGCCATATTAGGTTAGTTTTAATTAAGACGCATAAAACATGAAGTAGTGCTATAAGTGTCACGGTCGACTCCATACGATACGACACGTATGAATAAAACTAGGTAAGTATATCGTAGATGACTCATGAGCAGACTGCATCTACCAGCCGCTTGAGAAGTTACCTACGAAAGGTCAAAGGCTGTAGGTCCTATTCAGCTGATGAAGCTTTAAAATAAGCTTCGACCCTATCCTTAGGGCATGTATAGAGGTTGAAGCTTGGGTAGGAATTTATTACGTGAATAACGCTTGGGTAAGCAGTGCTTTTATGCCTCTATGAACAACACTGATGACTCACTCTATCATACTGGGGCCTAATAGGTAATAGGTACCTTTTGGTACAGCAGGTGATATTAGATTGATCTAGGTATATTTTGTTGAACGAGTGAGGCGACTGCAGTCTATATCGTCGTAGTAGATTTTTTATCCACTACAAGTTAGCCCTTGACTGCCATCTTAGGTACCTGATGGTATTGGTAATTAGTGATGATGCAGTCTAAGATAGCGGGCTAACCTGCTACAGGTGTGGCAGTTATAGTTTATACCCCCATTAGGTATAATCGGGTTATACTTGACCTCCACCGCTCTAAACTCTAAACTCAAACATATATTTTATATTCAAATAAACTTATGAAACGTCGAGTTAATGTACCACAGGTTCGGATTGCCATTCCTACCGAGAAGAACCAGCAAGAAATTCGGTGCGTGCTCTTTTAAAAAAATTATTTACGATATAAAATATTACATCAATGTAGATACATAAGTAACCGCTGTCCTTAGCATTGCTGGAGCAAGTCAAATCCATGCTCTTTTATCATAATACTTCATAATTTCTTCAACGGTAGGTACCTACATTATAAGCTTTTTTTCAGGAGCATGCTTTTCGCAGCATGATTTCATAAACTTGTGTAAAGGCAAGTTTAAAATAGGTTGCAAAATTTTGTTATAGAATAGAATGCTATAAGAACATTATGGTTTCTTCCACATGCAGAGGTCTTGCGCGAAGCTGTAGTGGCAATGGGCACATATTAGTAGCTAACCGATACTCAATACTCAATACTCAATATCATATTTTATTCAATATAGGTACACTGTAGGTACATTTATTGACGTTAAAAATTACTTACTTATAAAACATGATGGTGATAATTATTGGTTACGGTATCTTAAAACTAAAGCTACGAGGGTTCCAAACGCGCCCTGGTCTGAGAAGAGCCCACAACAAACTCAGCCGGGTTTTTTTTTCTTTTTAATATCACCATCTCACAAATCATCTTAACTAAGGAACTATCAGAGCCATAGAGCAAATCATTGCCAAGCTTCCTTGTCGTTTAAGTAGTAGATAGACGTTGGGGTCCCAATGTACTGGAGTAGGTATAGCAACTCAAACTGGAAAGTGCTGTGAGATGTCTATGTTGCTAACAAAATAATAGACAAAATTGTTTAACTTTGAAATGCTGTGAAATACAGAGTCGGGCATTTGAAAAGTAAAAATAGCGCATCACTTGCGTCACTGGCAACGTAACTACTTATTGCTGCACGGCCAATCAGTGGTCGCATTTCTTTACGCGTAACTTGATGACGCTGATATAATCGAATATTTCGAAGATGACAGGGCATTACGATGTTTCTAAGCCAGAGCAGCCAGAGCTTGGGCTGAAAGTCTGAGAGAGTAAGACCCTAAAAATGGTATGATTTTTTTACCAATGCACCGAAGACGGTATGAATAATGGTTTTGGCGTCTTTTCGTTACCATGGAAGTAGGCAGGTACAATATTAGCAGGTATAGTTCGAAGTCGAACCGCCTCGCATCGGAGGGTCTAAACTCTAAAACTGTAGAAACATTGGGATGAGGTAAATAAGTAGGCATTTTTATAACATTAACATAGGAAAGGGTTTTAAGAACTCCAACGGAATCCTAAGTAACAGTTAGATCGCAGGAAAAGCTAGTTACAAAATGACAATACAACGGCAAAGTGCATTGGATAGAAACTTTATCTCAATCATCGCAATAGGTTAAGTTAGGTTTTAGTGGGTATTTTCTCCATTACCTATGAGCCTATGACTGACCTAGCATTTTTCTGTGTTTTCTGAACAACTGTTCCTAGATATAACTGTATGTATAGAAACAAGGTCATCTGCCATATTATGGTATCTAAGTATATACAGCTTATACTGAATTATTACGTAAATATTGTAAGAGAGAGAGAGAATTAGTTAGGCTCCCAAGTTCCAAGCAACACTCCCTTAAAATATGTCCTCGCTCCTCCTTCAAGTGATCCGGCCCCCGAGTTGCAGTTCAGACCAGCTGCGGTCAAATACGCAACGTCGGACGGTTAACATTGGAGTACGGAGACAACCCAGGATAAATAAAATAATTAGGTACCTGTCTACTTAGTTAATTGTAAAAACACGGTCGAACCTGAATAGATAAATAAGGATTCGCGTGTGGGTGAAGACAAACATTAAGTTCGACTTGGGAACTGAACCCGTGATGAAGCTTACAAGGCGGATATTTCTAACGGACCCGCTGCGTCGGATAGGTCTTAAAAAGTAATCAAATTGTAGAAAATATATTTAATCTACTGTAAAGTAAAGGAAGTACCTACCTACCTATAGTTGACGAAATTAATTAGTCTAATATGTGGTATTTGACCCATTTGACCTCCCGGATATCAGTCCACGATGACAATATTATAATATGATCTATATGTCACCGTAAGATTGTAAAAACCGTTAGATTACCTATAATGTAACTCGCGAAATTGCTAACTGTCGAAAGATTACAATTTAAAGCATTATTTTTTGGTAAATTGTAATCTGTTAGGTATATTAACCCAATAGAACCTAAGTATTATTTATGTCGAACCCTAACCT
The DNA here is from genome assembly GCA_964035005.1 of Erebia palarica. NCBI lineage: Eukaryota > Metazoa > Arthropoda > Insecta > Lepidoptera > Nymphalidae > Erebia > Erebia palarica. The sequence continues at coordinate 30,574,021 of OZ035990.1, forward strand.
AACCTACAAGAAACAGACAAGAAAACGTAAATACAATGAATATTTAAAAAACCACACTCAGAACATTAAACGGTTCACACGTTCACACACATTAAACAATCTTTCGACAGTTTACAATTTCGCGAGTTAGATTATAATCTAACGGTTTTTACAATCTTACGGTGACATATACATAATATTTATCTGTATCTACCAGTACTATTATGTATTCTGTGCCTGTACTTCGTTCACTCTGCCTATACCTACCATTGAGCTAGGTATAGCTTACTTACCTACTTCCGCACATTTTCTAGAATCTTACCAATCTTGGTTATTAAATTCCTCACCAGTTTTTAATCTCAGTAACTACATAAGTCCATAAAATGTAAAAGAACCGTTTCGTGCTGGGACAATTGTTGTACCAGGGCCTGCTAGTGCCTTTAAAGGACTGTGCAAGCAAGGTCGCCGCCTGTCCGGCGCTCGACAATGTTATTACGACATTACTGGCCAACTACCAACTTACCACTTATGGGTTATGAACATCTGGGATCTGGCGACAGTGGCTGCCAAACTTTATACCTTCATGTTATTTTTAAACAGGGGAGTATACATAACTTAATAATTTAATTAATTTATGGAGGTATATCATTCCAAAAAGTATTACTTAGATAATAATTTATCCTAGTTCTTTATCGGCCAAACTAGTATATGTAGTAAATGACTACAAGTCATTATGCTAGTTGTCGTGATGGATTATGGAATAAATATATTCGATCCACTACAACCTATTAAGGTCCCATTGCTGGGCACAGGCTTCCACTCTCATAGGAGAGAGGGAATTAGAACTTAGACCCACCACGCTGCTCCAATGTGGGTTGGTGGGCTTTAACGACAATTATCATGTTAGTGATAATAACCGGGACCGACGGCTTAACGTGCTCTCCGAGGCACGGGGGTGAAACACCGCCAACTTCGAACTCCGGGCTGGTACTGAGAAATTCTTAATTGAAAAACCCAATACCTAACAATTTTTATGCCCGACCGGGAATCGAACCCAGGGCCTCGTGATCCGCAGTCGACTATGCTAACCGCTAGACCAACGAGGCAGTATTATCAAATTATTTTGCGCTTCAGTAAAAAGGGCTTGGCTGCTTGGCTTCAGCACTTTTGAAGACAAGCAAAGCGGATTGCCTTTAATCTGCGGATCGATCTTAATAAGCGCTGTACAGCAAATAAATCTCGGATTAGGTAGGTACTTAATAGTCCTAAAAGCCACCAGAACTTGGATGCAGGGTCAACTTGACAACAGCTGCCTTTGACTAAGTTGCATTAAAAAACTGACCGAATTGGGTATTTGACTACTATTCAAATAAATTATTTTTTTGTGATTATGAAATAGAGGATCTCCCAAAAGTCGTGTTATCCACGTCCCCTGATAGCTTTATTTTGAATAACCATTTTAAACAATCGATTAAAGTAAAAAACTGTGTCGAACTTTAATGAGGTGTCACATTTCAGAATTTCATATACCTACGATCCAGTACTTATAGAGGACGCGTTGTGACGTTTGAAGAAAAGTTGTTGATTTGACTATTTGTCAAATACCCAATTCTTTTAAAACTTCAATGAGGCATCTTTATCATCAAAACTCATGTACCTACACTATCGTTAATCTTCTTATCATAATTGCTGGGAATTAAAGAAGCTTTTGCGCTTTTCTCAGAAACTGTTTGAGAAACAGTGCCTATGGCATATTATTTATTATTGACAGCAATAAATTTATAACTTTAATTTAACGCATACTGTACTTTATTACCTATATTAGCAATTCATTTACTATAGGATATTAATTAAGAAGCTACGCTCTTTTAAAACTTTATCAACCCTTTAATTATAATTTTGAAACTAGTAGAATTTGCTATCGGAATACAGATTTATAAGATATGCGCGTGCGAGATTTAAAAAGGTTATTTTAAACTTTTAATGTTTTAACCAACTTATTTTATTAGTGGCCTTCTTTTTTCAGGGATTACGAGGCCAGGATATCGACATTTATGAAAATATCAGATTTCAAACATGGCTTTTGAAACAATAATTTAGCTTTATAGACCTATATGATTATAAAGACCTATCAACTATGTACATATGTACTTAGGTAATACGACTATATAAAAATTATTCATTTATCAAGTAGGTAATTTGTGATGAAAATGTGAGAAGTGTCTGCCCGATAAACTTTTATCAACGATTTTTGACGAAATTTGGTCTTAGGCGATTTATTTGGTCTTCGTATTATGTACTTTTCAGAATTTCGGGACTCGAACCAGGGACCTCGTCGGCTGCAGTCGAACATGCTAACCACTAGACCAACGAGGCAGGAAAGTACTGGGTCCTATCTAGGTATTAATGGAATAAAACTCTAGTCTACTGTAAGATATTATATTAAAGAAAAGCGTTTGAATGAGCATGTGAACCATGTGTGAACTGCGGACGTTCCTCACATCTGAGTCACTAACCAGATAGGTTTTCATCGCCTATCTAGACTACTTATGTCAAACTTGGCCGTATTCTGAATGCTCCGTAACTGCATTTTCCAAGGTTATTGGACATAGATTTGTAATGACCATGTTAATAAATAATAAATAATGTTTTTATTGAAATAAACTTTTAAAGTGCTTTTGAATCGTCGAGTAAATCTACCACTGGCTAAATTAAGATATCTAATTGTGTACTTAGTATGGGACACTATTAGTATGGGAGTTTGTATGAAATACTACTTAACTAAGGGTCGTATATCAACTAAAAACCACTTTCTCAAGAATCAGTCAATTTATGTTGAAAAAATATTGAAGAAGCACGCGTTACTTTGCGGAAGTCCATGATAATAAAAAAAAACTACAAGTTTAATTCGCATAATCCGCCACAGAAGACAAATCTATGTGGTGCAGTGCGTTTCTTCTACCTACAGCATGCGACCCCCACCACCCATTAATTCGGCACAGCACCACACCACACAAATCCTCCAAATCACTCAAAATGTACGTTTCGCTCCGACACCGGAGTGAAACGTTTGTAGTATCTTCAGGAGATGTTGCAATTGTGCATTACGATTGAAGAAGTTTGACAGATTACTAACTTACTAGTTACTACAAAAGTTCCTAAGTTACATGTTTTCATTTGTGAAAAATGGAAATACTAACTTCTGACGCCAAAATTTTCATTCTAAATTTGACAAACCGCACATAGCTTAGGTTCTAGGTAGGTATTAAGTATATAAATAACTATCTGTGAACCAGATTGTTATGACGACACGCGCTATTCTCGTCTTCAGCGCGCACTGAAATAATACGTCGCCATGACGTTTTCATCTGGATTGCTAACGGCTCTGGTAGTCTTCGATCACTGATTTGCAGGGTTAAAATCCTCCATATTAAAATATTGCACTTAGGTACGGTTTATGAAGTATGGCCCATACCATAAATCCATACATAATATATTATGAATGCGAAAGTGTGTCTGTCCACTACAAGTTAGCCCTTGACTGCGATCTCACCTGATGTGACGATGCTGTCTAAGATAGTAGCGTGCTAACCTGTTAGGGGATGACAGTTATAACTTAAAACTGTGCCAATAGCAGAGTTCGTGAAATAATAACAATAATTATGATTATAGTAAAGTTTCAAAAGCTTGATCGAAAACATAATGAACAACTAAATGCCAGTTGTTCGGCATCTCATTTAACTAATTTGTGGCTAATATACTACTTATTTACTTAGATAGGTGTAGATCGTAAAACTAATTTGCATAATACAATAATTTAACAATTAATAAATAGCCTATTATGCCAAATATGGGTTATATGGGTTATATCTTGGTATTTCGGTGTCCATTTACGGTAAAGTGTGATGTATGAGTAACATTGTTTGCTTTCATGAATCATTGTTCAAGTGTTTCCTTACTTAAATATCTACCTGTTGACTTACATGTTTAGGAATCCGTACCAAAATGGTAAAAAGGCACCCCTGATCCATTTTTATCTGACTTATTTTGTCTGTCTGTCTAATACGGCATATGCTGATACAGAAATCTTCTGGAAGGTTTTGAAACTGAAAATATTTTTTTATTTATTTATTTTATTTATTTAGTTCACAAATAAAATGTACATTACTCGGTTTCTTCGTGCACGTGCGCTTGACGGCTTGTGTGAGCATTGCCATGCTTTGTAATGAATATATAGGTGTAAATGGTAGTAAACATATTATTATCTAATGTAGGGACGTGCTAAGTATAATTTTAAAAAGTTAAATCTATAAAAGGTTCTTACTTATTAATTTTTTACTTATAATATAATTATCGATAGTTTTGAAACAAAAGTAAATCAAAATATCTTGTATACAGGCTGGTTCACTTTTAGTAACACTAAGATTAATTAATATTATATATTCATACTAATATTATAAATGCGAAAATATGTTTGTTTATTGGTTTGTACTTCAATCACGTCGCAACAGAGCAACGGATCGACGTAATTTTTATGTATACGACGTATTTATCGCATGGGTATAGTTGAGGACCTGGAGAGTGATATAGGCCGGATTTTTATGCCGGAAACTTAAGGTATAAGAAAAATTTATTCCACGAGAACGAAGTTCTATTAATATCTAGTTATCGAATAATTTTATTCCTTAAAATAATTGGATTCCTTCGGGATAGGGGATGAAAGTTTTGGTCGATTCTAGTCATTAATTCCGTCAATAAAAGGTAGGTATCTAAGTATGTGATGGTGTGTGATTGCATAGAGTTCATCAGTGTTTTATAGCTTGATATAACAACGTGAGAAATGGATTAGCTATTTCTTTTGTTATTTAAGTCAAGCGACAACTGGCCTACTTGATGGCTGCATGTAGAAGTTTTCTGAGTGCAAATTATAATCAAGATAATTATTTTTTAAATATTGAAAACATTTTGTACTTGACTATGTATCTTTTCTTTCTTTAATAGGCAGTAGGTAACACTAAGTACGTACTCGCAATATACCTACTTATAGATAAATTATAAATATTGTCATATGCTCTGGCCTCTGACACAGTTATTCACAAGAATAAATAATTATACATTTTTATAATAAAAATAAATTGATTTTATAAATTAAAACAGGTCGCCATACAATGCAATTGTATCTAAAAGTACATAGTGTTAAATATTGTTCGATGGTACGGAACCCTTCGTGTGTAAGGCCGACCCGCACTTAGTGGGTTAATTATTATAGATAATAAGCCACTATGGCTGGAGATAATATTGTGTCTTTATTTTATTGCACCTTGAATTAAACGCTCGTCGGCGTCAGATCGTATCAATCAGATACCATAAAAGCCTTATATGGCTTCTATAATCATCGGCCTTAGCTAATTGTCTGAGTTAACCGCCGTTTAAAACGCAGCGTCATCATAAGCCCAATAGGTATAATATTGTAAGTTAAACGCTTTTATTTTTTGTCATTTTTACACAAAATATTTTTGATTTTACCGAAAATGTCAGGTACCTTAAAAAAAGTTACCGTTAATTTAACAATGGTATTACAGATAAACATTTAACTATAGAGTATGTACTATATTACCTCTATGCATTTAACACATAGTTGTACATAAGAATAATATGTTATAATGCTGGACGCTGATTTACAGCTGTGGCCCGGAAAAGTTCGAATTTCGACCATCTCAAGGAATCTTAAACGAAAATTAAGTACCCAGAAAATATTAAAGTACACTAGTGTACACGTATGGGTGGCTCTCTATACGCCCACACTCTCATATAACTTGATGGGATGGCTATATAACACAACAGGATACAGATCAGAGACAGAACCATTAAATCCACTCAGGCTTTATGCTCTAGCCTGCAAAGCATTCTATAGTGTAACATCGCCAATACGCGGTAAAAATACTACCACCAAGTTCTTGGATAGCAGACATGGCGTTCCGACACGACCGAGGCACAAGGGAACACCGCCGACTTCCGAACCCTATATACCCCAATAGGCAGTGGCGTGCACAGGTTTTGAAGCTAGGGTAGGCATTAGTCATAATACTTATTTACTAGATGTTTTGATGAAAAATGAGCATTGATATATTTCCATTTGGGTAAGCAGTGCTTTTATGCCTCTATAAACTGCACGCCACTGCTAATAGGTAAACACTTAAACTGTTGAACAGCTTAAAACCGAAAGCCAAAATATCAATTTTATGGATAGATATAGTTTTCATATATTTCGTAAAAAAGGATCGAACAGATGGGCTGTGGAAGCGTAGAAGATAGATAGAAATACAGAAAGACAGACGGACAGACAGATAGACACACGTTAGCAATTAAATGGACTATTAGTTTGCGGACAAGGTTGTACATGGCGCCTTCGGTGTTACATCTGGGTCAACAGTTTACCCGTCTGGTGAATCATTTTATCAGAATCTTGAACCTCGACTTCCAACTTAAAAATTGGTCGAATATATTTGCCGTGAAAGCGTCTTAGCAATCCTACAAACGGACAGACAGATAGGTACACTAAGCATAAATATGGATCAGTTTGCGGACAAGGTATATGGCGCCTTCAAAGTAAGATACATCTGCGTCACCTTTTTACCCATCTCGTGATTATCAATATAATAATGTTGAACCTCGACGTCAAACTTAAGAACATGGGCTGTGAAAGCATCGTAGCAGTCTTACAGACAGACAGACACACTAGTATTTATATGGATTAGTTTGCGGACAAGGTTTGACATACCTACATGGCGCCTTCGGTGTTATATCCGGGCCAACAGTTTACCCGTCTGGTGATCATATAAAAATCTTGAACCACGACTTCAAACTTCAAAATCGGTCGAATGTTATACGGGCCGTGAAAGCGTCGTAGCAGCCTTACAGATGGACAGACAGACAGACACACTTTATCATTTAAATGGATTAGTTTGTGGACAAGGTTGTACATGGCGCCTTCGCTGTTACATCTGGGTCACCAGTTTACCCGTCTGGTGACTCATCTTATCAGGCAGCGCAGTGTGGTGTCGAAACTTCAGTGTAACTCGTTCTTTTTCTCGTAATTCGCGTCATTACGTTACGAGTTCGAATGGATATAGGTCTTATAATGTCACGTACGTACCTATTTCGAGGTTTTAAAATAAATTGGATTTTCCAAGGACTGAGTGGACGTCAAATTCAATACTTGGAATATATTTGCCATAATAATGATAGCTAACCTTTTTTATTCTACTGCAAGATGATGAGATCGAAGGCATCGAAGGCTTGGCCTTTGATCTCATCTGGTGGTAAGTGATGACACATGCTAAGATGGTAGAACGCTAACCTGAAGTGTTTATCGACAGCACCCGATGTAGCAGCTATAGCTGTTATAGCAGCAGCTATAGCTGTTATAGTAGTTATATAGCTGTAATAGAAGCTTGATTGATTGATATACCTATTAAACCCATATCTTAGGTTTCTATACAGTAAAAACTACACATTTTGGGTGGTAACTAGCCGAACCAGACCAGACCAGAGGAAATACAGTAAATATAAATTCCCAAATTACCATCGGGGTCCGAACCCGGGACCTAAGTACCACTTATAAAGAGCACAGTACCACTGCGCCAGAGAGGTCGTCAAAAATTTGTCTAGAGCCGCGTATACACAAAAGTACTAAGAATTTACTGAATACTGTCAGAAGTCAGAACTGAAATTCCCAATAAGTACATAATTAAGGCCCGACCCGGGAATCGAGTCTAGGACCTCGTCATCTGCAGTCGAACATGCTAGTCATCTAGACAAGCTGTTAATGCCTAGGTATAGTACCTATCAGTTGCAGTTCGAGTTTAGTTAGATGAAGCTTAGAGAAGAGTAGAAACGTACTGAAAGTTTAATGGAAACTTTCAGTGTCAATCCAATTGGAGATGTATTCTTATTATACTTTCCGTTCTAATATTAACAATAAAATTTATTTGTAGCTATAGTAGGTACAACATAATTTAAATATTGCATTTTCTCGATTTGCATCTTCTTCATTAAACTCTGTTCAATTATTTTTAATTTTCCACAGCAAGATCACGGACTAAATCGCTCTACAGTGTAGATATATTTTAGATTATTTTATGAATGCATTTTATGTTATAAAAAATAATATTTCGAAGCCTTCTCCCTGACGCGCGCTGTATTCTCGGAGCGGGGTTCCGGCCTCATCTCCTTTCGCGGCGGTAAGGCGACACCGAGGAACCAGCCGCGCCGCTCGCCAGTCGCACCACAGCACGCGTCGACTCGACATGTAAGTACCAACCGCTCTAAAGTGCTATAGTGTTAACAGTGATAAGTGTTTATCAAGGTGCATTCCGGTAAGTCCAGTGCGTCCTTTATGACTGTCCTGTCTACCTAAAAGAACCAACCTATTCGCTTGGTGTTGTCAAAAAAGCTTGAATCCAGAGCCAGTTCAGAAAATTTATGGTGTATGCAATTTTCAGTCGCGACAACACCTGATGTTCTTGAAAAGTGAACTTGTCTGAATAATAAATAGTCATACTTATTTACAACTAGTTATTTATGAAAAGTGAACTTTACATAGACTGTATCAAAACGGTATACCTGGGATCAAGTTAATAAGCTTCTGGTGTTCTTCGTAAAAAGTTTTTACATGCTAAACACTTAAGGTATTTTAAGGTGCAAACTTTTCTGTACAAAAGGTACTGTTTTTTATGAAGCACATTTGTCGTATATTAAGAATGTTTTGTTTTAAATATTAAATTAAGTATAAGGTAATTTCATAGCTATAATAACCAATACCAATACCAAAAGCACTTCAATTTGAAAGCTTTTAGGACTTTATATTATTTTTTTAATTTACATTCCACATCTTGAGAAGAACCGTCTAGTGGCAGCATTTTGTAATCGTGGCCCTGTTTCTATTCTATTTTTAAATATCGCGGTGCTCGGTTTCAGCAGTTGTGGCCAATAGGAAACGCGGCAGTCCAAGTTTTCCCGCGTTTTGGCAGTCTGCCAATAGCTAGCAAGCGCGGGAAGCGGAGGCGATGTAGAGTACCTACGCATGCGCGAGCTTTTACTTTTTCATTTCATTCATTATTTTTAGAAGTAATTTTTAAAATATTTCCGATGTTCTTGAAGAATCTTGATTTTATGTTTATTTTACCTACCATTTATTGAGCAAGTAACAGCTGTTTATGTGCCAAAAGTTTTCAATTTTAGGTAGAGTCAAGGCCCATGTTCCAATTTTAGCAATAATTGCTTTACTTGTCTGTCATACTTTAGATATGAATATGGGACTGAAAATATTTGCCTAAAACACAGAAAAATGGTTTATTTATGGCCTGAAAGATAAAGACTTCCTACTCTCAATACTATCACAGAAAGATATTAAGTACATAAGTAAGAAAAAATAAGTGGGTATTTTAATTTTCAAGTATATTCCGCTCTGTGTTCATTAAAAATATATCATTACCTACAAGTATAATAATAATCATAATGAACATTAATATTATAATGAACACAATGCAGACAGCAGAATATACTTGAAAATCAAAATACCTACATAAATAGCTAAATATGAATTATCCATAATCCAGTACTAATAAAACAAAATCTGTAAGTACAGCCGTGTGAAAAGGTAAGGACAAACAGACAGACAGATACACACTACTGATAAAGCTTGAATCATAGGCTATTTTTTTTATCGCAAATTCAAAAAGTTCGCACGGGACTTTACAAACCGAACTAGAAATATCCTAAGGTGAGAATATTTTGTAAAAAGTTCACTCCTTGTCAGAGGTAGACCCATTATTTATACCGATTACCGAGTTTGAATAGGAATGTGCGTTATTTCAAAGGTTCTTGTTTTTTCGGATTATTGCCCTTGACTGGCCTTGATATAGCGTCGTCGGCGGGGACGCTGGAATTTCAACGACCTAAGCCCTAGGTATCTAAGCATAGTATGCACTGGTCCATAGGAATCGATCAACTATAAGAATTAAGACTGTAAATATTGAAATATTAAATACTTTAGTAATATTAAAAGTTTTGTTCTGGGAATTATTGGCAAAATCAACTTAAGAATAATTATTGTTTCTCAATAAAACTCCTAATAAACGAGTACCTAGCAGCAGCATGGATGGTAGTACGTAATTTTTTTTAAATCATATAGATTTTAGAGTTTAGGACATTCATCCAATATAATTTACACTGGCAAACTCTTTTATTCTTTCAACTATTAATCTCAGAACAAATTCCGTATTCTGAGCTATTAATAGGGAGCACAAACAAATCCCTTACGTTCGGTTCCTTTCTTTTCTTGTCAATGAAAATTTGCTTAACCTATCTTTCACTAAAATCAATCAAGGGTCACTGGTAGGTATAGTAGTAGAGATCTCTTATAGAAATAAGTGCTTCCCTGGCCACTATGGTTCTGTTTTTCTACGAATTGTATAACTCTGATACAAAATAAACCTAAACCAAACATAAGCTAGGTCCTTGACTAAACTTATTAGGAATGCACACAATCACTGATGTGGGATCAGTGATTGCGTGGATTCCTAAATAGACATTTAACGATCAATTACATAGATAGGTACTTGGTCAAGTGCTTACATATTTAACACAAGTACCTACTTAAGCATTGGTTGATAAGACAATGGCAAGTGGAAGGCTTTTAATAGATACTTTAGCATACAATGAACGATTAAGGTTATGTACGGTGCCAAGCTGCCAACCGCATGTTGTGCTAATTGTTTCCGAAAACCATTTCAATTAAGTACGTTGCTTTATCAGTACCTACGATTATACATTCTTTATCTCCTTTAATTAGATCGTTGTTTTGTTTACTATATCTACCCATCGCTGGTCCATTAATGAGCACGAAACTCTCATTGCCCTTATGCTATGTCCCTTCCCAATGCTCAGTCTGACAAGATTATGACCCTTTTTTAGCATGCGCACAACGAGTAAAATTATATCTACCCGTTATCTCTATTTCTCTACCGAAGCTCACATGGTTACTTTTCTCGTTACGTCAAAAGTAGAGATAAAAGTAATATTTCTTATCTGTGGTATTTTTGTCTACGAACCTTCACATGTCGACTATTTTTTTCTTGTAATAGTTATACCGCATTTTGTGCATGTTAGGGTAAATGAAAAATTAGGCGGCAACGACAACATCTCTCTCTCTCGTCGCGAGATAATCTCGTTGTGCGCATGCTAAGCACACTGAACATGGTGGTAAGATATGGCCTTGGCCATAGGGCTTACACCCTGGCCAGGGTGCTCGCTTTACACGGCTTCGAGAACATAATGGAAACTCTAGGTTTCCTCACGATATTTACCTTCAAAAGTGATATTGACTTGTAAAATAATAATCGGCTACTAATTATACTATTATAATTATGCTGGTGACTTAAAGGCATGCGATTTTCCTATGAAAATAGTAGTAAGTGGATTTATTAAAGTTTACAATTGTAGGAAAATCTTCATTATGAAGATAACATGCAAAAATAAGCAATAAGGATGTACACAGAGATGATAACAATAGCTGCGAGGAATGCTTAAAGCCGTTTCCAGTTCCACACCAATTAAATTTCCGTCTTATGCTGAATGCGGCTTAAATATGTTATCCTCAAATTCTATATTTTTGTACTTACTGTTTGCACCTGAGTTGAATGCAGAGCTTAGGAATGTGCTAGTGCTGTGACCTTATTCATTCATTCAACTTGACAACATTATTAACACACTAGCTGATGCCCGTGACTTCATCTGCTTGGAATAAGTTTTTTTGATTCCCACGGGAACTCCTTAATTTTCCGGGATAAAAAGTAGCCTTTTTCACTCTCCAGGTCTTGAATAGAAGCAGGCGTTACTTTGCGGAAGTCCATGATAGTGAATGAAGTAGAAGTTTAATTCGCTATAATCCGCTACAGTAGACAAATCTGTGTGGTACAGTGCGTGTCTTTCACCTGCAGCATGCGACATCCACCACCCAGCAATTCGCACAGGCACAACACCATTTGCAAATTTGTGTGGTGTGGTGTTGTGCCTGTGCGAATTGCTGGGTGGTGGGTGTCGCATGCTGCAGGTGAAAGACACGCACTGTACCACACAGATTTGTCTACTGTAGCGGATTATAGCGAATTAAACTTCTAGTTCATTCACTCTCCAGGACCTCAACTATACCCATGTAAAAATCACGTCGATACGTTGCTCTGTTGCAGCGTGATTTAAGGATTAACCAACAAACAAACACACTTTCGCATTTATAATAATAGATCCACAAGGCAAGCGCGCTCCACTTTAGGCTGCATCACTAGTCAATACTTCCAGCAAGTCTGATTGCAGCCAAGTTCTATTCTAGAAATTATAAAAAACACTGGGGAAATCTGTGCTCGATCATGCTTCGACGCTATTTTCCCAATCTTTTATTGGTCTGTGGAGGTCACTTAAAGCTTTTCTTGAAGGGATCTTTAACTTTGTGCTCTACAATGAAACTGTTTAAAGAGGATTCATCGCATACAATGAGTTAGTTTTAAAGTGCTATTCTAAAATAGAATAAAAAATATGGTACAAACATTAATACACCTTAGGATTTTTTGAGCTGTTGTAGTCACTCCGATGTAAATAGGTGGCTGTGGCCTTTGGCGGTGGCTTTAGGTAGTAAGTACCGTGAATACAAAATGACAGTACTTAAGCAGTGGTTAGTAGGAAGAATGCACTTTTTAGTATTCACGATCTTTCCGCTCTATAACGCTTTTTTGTCTGTAGACAGTTTAAAAGTTTTCCACAAACGTGAATCTGTAAAGATCTGTAAAGAGGTTTGTTTAACCTACTCTATCATTTTATTTTTTAAATATTAATATGATGAAGGTTACAGAATTTGGTTTTGCGCGATTATCTTTTTTACGAAATTAAATACAAGGCTGCGCCAATAAGGTTATTAAAGTTTATGTATTAATTAAATTAGCCTACTACATGTATTGAGTTAATGAGTACCTAATTAGGTTAAACTAGATTACTCGGTATGTCTTCGAACGCTCTGTATTTAGAATTCACTTTTGGTGAGTTCGTGACACTCGGTCGTCCGTGGACGTGATCTTATGGTTATGTAGAAACTGATTATACTTACCAACAATGGCATACTTTAATGATGTCTTCAAAGGGTCTTTAATTAGTTTACCTTGCGAGTCTTGACGCACGTTGTTATTAGATTAGGTTATTATACGAGTTTATGTCTTGCTCGCGACTTCGTCCGCGTGAAATAAGTTTTTTTTAATTCCCACGGGAACTCCCTAATTTTTTGCGATAATATAATAGCCTGTGACACTCACAAATAATGTGGCTTTCTATTGGTACCAGAATTTTCAAAATCGGTTCAGTAGATAAAGAGATTACCCCCTATAATGTCACAAACATTACTTCTTTACAATATTTGTATAGACACAGTCAACTGTGGTATAGATATGTTCCTAGTCACTCCTTGGAAGCAACATTCCATACTGATGATAGGTTTTTGTTATAATTAAGATTGCATCAATAGCCTTTTGTTTGCCTACCGTATTACCCAGCTGAGTTTGTTGTTGGCCCTTCTCAGACCAGGGCGCGTTTGTAACCCTCGCAGCTTTAGTTTTAAGATACTTAGTTATATTAACCTCATCTGAGCTATTTATTTAAAACTAGATGATGACCACGACTTCGTCCGCGTAGTTTGTTTTTTTATTCCCGCGGGAATTCTTCAATTTTCCGGGATAAAAAGTTCTATGTCCTTCCGCGGAATGTAACCTGTCTCTGTACCAAATTTCATCAAAATCGGTTGAGTAGTTAAGCCATGAAAGTTCAGCCATGCGTAGCAGACAGACACACTGTCTGTCTGCTACGCATTTATAATATTAGTAAGTATGGATATGGATATCTGAATTTAGGAGAAAGTTAATTTTAAATAAAGAAGTGTCTGGTGGTCTTTACAGATTCTTATATCTTTTGCATTATCTTTAAAAATGGTTAACTATGTCCAAAAACAGTCACTGCGTTTGGTGCGATTTCAAATTGTTCTAAATGTAACTATATAACTATATATATATTATATAATGTAACTAATGTAAAATGTACTATATAATTTTTGAGTGTTCGGCCGTAAGAAGCTATTCTGCTAGAAAATTTGCCTTTGTACAAAGTTTATCGAGTCATCTCGGTTCGATGTCTTGACCCGACCGGTCAGCATTGCACTCTGATGCATTTTTGCGAAATATGATTCACGCAAAGGAATGCTTTTCTCCTGAATCATGGCTCGCAGCCTCCGGACGATATATGGTCATTGGACTTTGTCATTACGTATGAAGATTGAATGAGAAAAATATATACTTTGGATTACTTCTTTTGTGTGAACTCACTGACTTGCATTGTTCAATTATTGTAGGTACTCTTACCTATTTTTAGGCACGCTCAAAAGTACCTAAGTAAAGTACCTGTCAATTAAAAGGGTTTGCAGTTATGGATACGAAAAATAAAATGACATCACACTAAACTCAATATGGCGGACTATGAAAACTTTTTAAAAATGTTTTTAATTAGTTATGACTTGTTCCAGTTTCTGATAGTTTTTAATCTAGCTCTTTTGAGAGAATATCATTATTGGAGAGATCTTATTCATGTCGGATTTAGTTTCGGATGTTTTTATTCGGGATATTTGATAGTTCCGGTTACATTAGTTTCGATTATATAAGCTCCATATGACCTCTTCTTAGATAATATTCATACAACAAGCAAGTTGTCTGTCTATCTGCTACGCTTTCACGCCCCATCTATTCAACCGATTTTATACAGGATTGGATAGAGTGTATCCCGAGGAAGATCTTCAACTATACCCTCCGGTTATTAACTTTATCCAAGAAAAAAAAATCATTTTCCAACCTATTGCAATTGCTCTATTGCAGCGTGATTGAAGGACAAACCAATAAACCAACAAATAAACAAATTTTCACATTAATAATATTAGTATGATGCGCAAGTGTACCTATCTGCTTATCTGTTACATTTTCACAGCCCATAATAATATGCTCAACTGTTCCTAGTCAGACAACTTTGGATGATGCAAGTCGTAGATGAAAATGGGCTACTTTTTATTTTGGAAAATTCGACTTCCCACGAGATTTCAAGAAAACCTAGATCTTCTCGTACCTAGGCATCATAGTTAAAATGTTTAAATACCAAGAAAATGCTGAATTTAGTAATAGTATACTTAAACCATAGGTATTCGAAACTTAAATAATTATGCTTAGAGCTTGAGAACTTTCTAGATCAAAATTCCAAGTGTGGAATGAAGTACAAGTCGCTACTAGTTGTAAGCGACCACGCAAGTAAGCTGGTTGGTTACAAATTCCTATCCGTATACCGAGGCCGAGCTACTAGAAACCTAGTTTTTACATAAAATTCATGCCATATCACCCTATTACCTTAATTAAGATGTAGAAGGACGTTAAACACTACGATAACTTCATGGCTATTTCTTATATTCTAAGGTTACGATATCTAAGTAAATGCTAAAGGTACCTAAGCTAATAGTATAGAGGTGGTTTCGAAGTCTAATATTTTACTTTTGATA
Source organism: Erebia palarica (assembly GCA_964035005.1). NCBI lineage: Eukaryota > Metazoa > Arthropoda > Insecta > Lepidoptera > Nymphalidae > Erebia > Erebia palarica. The sequence continues at coordinate 30,589,631 of OZ035990.1, forward strand.
CATAACGGTTTATGTTGGTAGATAAAACGCGATTGTGATTAATTTATCTGACGAATATTGTTTCTTGTTCTTATGAATAGGCCGATATGATACGGTTGATCAATCGGGAAGGTCAGTAGGTAACATGAATTACGTTGACTTTATGAATGTTCATAGATCTAGAGCTATAATAATATAGGGGAACAATATTGCCCTGAGGGACAAGTAGATGTTAAGTTACGCTCAACAGGATAGAGTAATTTAGTTCAAAGCATGGAATCGGCAAATAGAGATAAGAGTGCGATTGGAATTATTACTAACAATAACTTGATATAGATATTACATGTAGAATTTACCTTCTATGGTAAAAATTACAAATCGCCATATCTTGATTCTTGATGTGACAAGCAAAGCAAGGCAGACAAAAGGACAAAAGTCATAAAGGACGCAGGAGCAATGCACCCCGAGCTCCATAAATAGCACAGGCGGGATTTCTTTACGTTATTACGATTGTAATACTTGTAGCCGTCATTTCATATCTGTATTTTCTCATTTTTTATTGACTTTAGGACGTACAAAAGATTTTCTCGGAGCTATTTCGTGACCTAATGTTAAGTCACATTAAAGCAGTTAAGGCTAGATGGAAGTGACACGTATAATCAACAGTTTTTCCAAATATTTTTAACATGACGCAGTTTAGGTATTTAGGCAGGGACATGAAATCCATATGTCTATAATTCCACAAACTTATCTGACCCGGTGACAGGGTCTATTATCTATGAAAAATAAAATGAAAACTAAAACTAAATAGGCATAAAACTTAGTTCCAATTTTGGCCACCGGATCCAAGTTTGTAGGACTACAGCTTTAACAAAAGTGACAGAATAAAACAGCCTAAGGAACTGATGATGAAGATAAAATTTGCAATAAACTTTCGAATAAGTACTTGATTCAGGGGGAGTAGGTACCTAAGCAGGATTTTAACTGAATTTTATTTTTCGTAGTTTTCATCAAGGGAAGTAGAAACAAAAAGCCGCCACCATGGACGCGATCAAGAAGAAGATGCAAGCGATGAAGCTGGAGAAGGACAACGCCCTTGATCGCGCCTTGCAATGCGAACAGCAAGCCAAGGATGCCAACCTTCGCGCCGAAAAGGTACTTGCTTAGTTATAAGACCTCCTGGTATTTCCTATAATGAAATATAGTTACTTGTGTTATATGGGGCCAAAGAAAGTTTTTGTTTCCCGAGGGCGCTATTTTGAATTCAGAGCGAAGTAAAGGATTCTAAAGTAGTCCTGAGCGTAGCGAGGAATTCAATATACGCCGCTCGAGAACAAAAAATTTGGCCCCGAGTGACACACACTATTTTTCATCATTACGTATGAGAAAAAGCTAGGAGTATCAACGTAATGTATGGACATTACCTATACGTTTAAGCACCAATCAGAAGCGTCATTTCTCTGTTCTGATTGGTCCGCGTTCATGCTTTAGTATACTGCGTTCGTCGCAGAAACCTGTCGATCGCTCGTTCCGTTCGAAATCCAAAAATGTTTGAGTGACTGTTGTCTTCGATAAGTCACGTGATCAATTTGTTGATCGGATATACGTCTTTACATTTTTTGAATTTCGAACGGAGTTATGGCTGCTAGTCCAAAGAGGGAAAAAATACTAGTTAACCAAAGAGGTCGAACGCATAATGTATGAAGTTACTTAAAACTGGCCGGTTACGTTATGGCGGCATTGCGCGCTGAAAAAATTATAATTTATTTAAACTTTAAATATACGTCTAAATAATGTCTATACATAGAAGGTTGATAGGAGTATCTTCTGGTTGGTCCGCGTTCGTGCTTCTTAGTGGTGCTTAAACGTATAGGTAATGTCCATACATAGTACGTTAATACTCCTAGCTTTATCTCATACGTAATGATGAAAAATAGTGTGTGTCACTCGGGGCCAAATTTTTTGTTCTCGGGCGGCGTATATTGAACTCCTCGCTACGGTCAGGATTCTACTTTAGAATCCTTCACTTCGCTCTGAATTTAAAATAGTGCCCTCGGGGAACAAAAAATTTCTTTGGCCCCATATAACACAAATAACTATTATTTATTTCACGTAGGACAACTTGTGTACGTCAAATATCTACTACCTTTACTGGGAGCCGGCAAGAGACTCAGCAGATGCTCTTTTCTTAAAAAGAAAAATGTTACAATAAGGAAACAATACCACCCATACGTTACGTTACAAGTTGCAGATGCGAGGAGCACAGTTAGTTCGCGAACCAGCTTTACACTGACTTGTGGGCTACTGGATGCGAGGCCGGTTGCTTCATGCAACTTTGTTATTAAGAAAATCATCGATAGTATAATAACCTCGACTTAACAAATGCTGTTTATTCACAGTATTTTTTGTACAAAGGCAAGGCATATGCTTAGCTTATGGAGTGGAGACGGTTTAATTATCAGGATTTAACTGGGTTTCCACCTCAAGCGGAGCGACCTTGGTACAGACTCCGTTTAATTCGCAAGGGAAACTACATACAAGCACTTTCATCATGAAAGAGCTAGCCGAAAGGACTGAGCCAGCAATAGAGTCCAAAATGAGATTGAGTAAATATTATATTCTAAGTAAAAATGGTCAAAATGAGCTCTCATTGAGGCAACTCATAAAACTCTTTGTTAGTGGTCCGCCAACAAAGAGTTGACAAAATAGGTTTACACTTCCACTATTAGTGGAAGTAGTAGTTTGTCAACGCGGAGTCCGTTTCGCTTACTAATTTCCCGCATAATATTCTTTTGCAGTGGAAACCCCGCTTAATTAAGGGACTGAAGACCTTTGAAAATTACTGTTAGTTAGTCCTTAGTGTTAACTGGTGCAATTCATAAGCTTTTCTTAGTAAACATCGTTTGAGAAATACATAAGAGAGACTAGTCAAGGTATCATAGAAGATCCATGGGTCCATTAGAACATCTACTGGTATTATGCGAAAGTCAGTTTCTTGGTCCATCAAAGAAAATATTTTCTTTGATGAAATTTGCTATAGAGTTTGCGGTAGGACAAAGGCCGGAAAATTAAAGAGTTCCCCTCGACAAAAAAGAAACTTATCAACACGGTTGAAGTCGCGGGTATCAACTAGATTGTAGTATGATTATAAATTACAATGCTATACGTAAGGTTGATATATGATGACATAATTACACTTATAGTTATGAGCTATGACTTGTGATATAACTTCTTAACAAGCTTACGATATTAGCTGGCTTGTGGTTTACTTGTACCTAAGTAAAAGAAACTAAGAAATCTAATACCTATTTGAGACATCATAACCGTATCCGATTTATATCCATACAAAATTTATAATTGCGAAGGTCTGTCCGTCTCTATATCTGACTGTCCGTCTTTTTGTTTGCTACGCTACGGCCCATTTGTGCAATTGATTTTGACGATATTTTGACCACAGACCTTTGCATCCCGGGAAGGACAGGTTACATTTTGTCACGGAAAATCATAGTTCCCATGGAATTTTTCAAAAACCTAAATCCACCCGGGTGAAGTCGCGGGTTTTAAATTATATTGAGGGTAGAGCTTGAATTTAACAAGTAGCTATCTGTTACCATGCAGAAATTGTAATACTATGGACTTGGTTTTTTATACCTTAACGTTTTTATATAAAAATGTACGTAGGTAGGGAACTGATTTTATAGAGTCCCTTCCTAATTAAAAGCACAACTTTTTAGGCAAAAGAAATAAAACTCTATACTAGAAATTTAGCATTATGGTATGATATTCAAGAGCAAGTAATTCACCTTTTTCAAAGCAAAACTAGTAACAGAAAAGAAATTAAACGAAATACAAAATTTAACACCTTTTATATTATTGAAAGATTCAAAGCATCAGTTCAAAATGAATACAAAATATTTACACAATTGAGAATATATTTTCACACAGAAATTAGTACACATATACCAATAAATACAACAATTAAATATAAAGAGTTACAGCAAGAATACTTATCTTTACTCTAGGTGGCTCGTAGACAAAAACTCCCTTAATTCATAAGAACAGTGGGTTTTATAGGTTAAGATTCCCCCCATATACCCACACCTCTTTCCTATTCCAAGTTTGACAACGTAACAGCATTTTGTTTATAACAAACTGTTAATCTAAGAATCAAAAGGAAGTATCAATTGATATACATAAATTCTTAATTACAGTAAATCATTACTCAAAATACAGATAAGATTAATCATTTATCACAATAATAATTATCAAATAGTTCTCTACATTTAAAACAGAATTATAATTTAAATATGTAACTATTTTACAATATCTCTTAAAATGCTATGATAGTCAATTGACGTATTTCTAAATTACATTATTTATTTGAAGCATAACTATCAACACTTTGTGTTGCTAAATTAGTTATTATTAATTTCAATAATGTCTACACTTTCTTTTATGAATAAATTTAAATATTTAGTTTCACAAATATAACCTAAGGATCATTACCAACATATCAAGTGAGAATACAAGTGTTGCCACACTTTATTAACAAATAATGTTTACCTAATACAAAATTCAGTGTTTACCCACTGTAATATTTAATTATTCCTCATGAATCACAAAATAGAGTTCTTTTATTTTCCAATAATCTATCACGGGCATCATCTAGTTATTATAATGCAGGCTAAGGTGACAATGCGCTATACGGATATTATATTGCATAGGTATGTTTCAAATACTTTTTTGTCCTATCGTAGGCCGAAGAGGAAGCCAGAGCGCTCCAGAAGAAAATCCAGACCATTGAGAATGACCTCGATCAGACGCAAGAGTCCCTCATGCAGGTCAACGGCAAACTCGAGGAGAAGGAGAAGGCACTACAGAACGTGAGTAGATTGAGATTATCCTTGTGCACTTCTGTAACCCTTCGAGTTTGTATATGTCGCCGTAAGTTTGTTAAAACCGTTAAATTGTAATCTAACTCGCGAAATTGCAAACTGTCGAAAGATTACAATTTCACGCATTATTTTTCGGTAGATTGTAATCTGTTAGGTTTAATAACCCGATAGAACCTAAGTGCCCGGGCACTACCTGATTATTTATGTCGAACCCTAACCTAACCTACAAGAAACAGACAAGAAAACGTAAATACAATGAATATTTCAAAAAATGACACTCAGAACATTGCACGGTTTACAATCTTTCGACAGTTTATAATCTCGCGAGTTAGATTTTACACGCTTTTTATCTAGATAAATTGTAAACTGTAGATAGATTGTGAACCGTAACATATTGCTTACAATTTAACGCATGATTTTTCGGTAAATTGTAATCTATTATGTAGGTATATTAACCCGAGTGCCCGGCGTTTACTACTATTACCTGCATATTTATGTCAAACGACACATTTACTCTGCATTCAAATCGCGCGAACGCGAACTGTACAAGAAAGAGGCAAGAAACCGTAAATACAATAAATATTTAAAAAATTAATACTCAAAACATTAAACGGTTCACAATCTTTCGACAGTTTACAATTTTAAGGTGACATATATATCGAAAACTTTGTAAATGTTTGTGAGTTTCCATTTTTTAGATCCTCTGTCTATCTGCTACCGATTACTTAGCTCTAGTTTTCGAAGAGAGTCCTACTACTAGTCCTAGACTCCTAGAGTCAGTTCGAAAAGTAGAGTTAGCTCTAGTAAGTAAGCTAGAGCGCAGTGTTAGAGACTGGTACCTACCTACACAATTTGTGGTGGATGCTCTAAAAGATCGTCGCGGTCAATTGGTTAAGACTTTAGATGGAAATGACTAATCTGCATCAAACTTTTTAATTTTTTATTCCACTACAAGTTAGCCCTTGACTGCGATCTCACCTGATGGTAAGTGACGATGCATTCTAAGATAGTAGCGGGCTAACCTGTCCGGCTAATCCGTTTCTACACGGCATCGTAACGGAAAGCTGAATCGCTTGACGGTACGCCTTTGCGGGTGGGGTGGTAATTAGCCACGGCCGAAGCCTCCCACCAGACCAGACCAGAGAACATTCAGAAATTTTAAAATCCCAAATTGAACCTGCCGGGAATCGAACCCGCGACCTCCCACAACGGCGCTCAACACTGCGCCAGGGAGACTCATTTTGTTGCATTGACATCAGTTTGGTTGCTTTATGAATTGATAGCGCTGCTGTGCATTATATTATTAAATAAGTAGGTATGCAATATTACATTTTAGTTTTAAAATATAATCTACAGTATCGTACAACGTTGGCTTTTTCTAAACTTTATCGTACCTGTTATGATTGAATAGCAAAGTACCAACAAATTATAATTTTTATCGTTTGTATTGCTACATAAAGTAATTATGTATTCAGGTGTTGTTAGATATTATAGTAATAGCTATTCAGGGATGGCCTTCAAGTAAAATGACAAGAAAACGTTAACGAAGGCAATTAACCTTTTAATTTAATTAATGGTAATTCATAAGCAGCGTCAGAAAGCCATTTTTTTATGTTTTCCATTATGTGATGACCGGCTGCTATGTGTGATTCCTCCAAAATCACAATTATTAAAATGCATCCTTCGATGTGATGATAAATCGAAAAAGTAACTATCAAATAAGGCTTTCGAACCCGTTAAATAATAAATAAATGAAATAAAAATAGCTTTAACTCTTTCCCTTTTGCCGTTTTTTCTTTGCCTGGCCTGCGTTTCTTGTTAATAGGGTACCAGTTTGTTGTCGTCTTCGACCATCTTTCGTCTTGTACTCTTTGAATATGACCGGCCCATTTCCATTTTAGATGGTGAAGTTTCTTTGCTACATCTTTGGCCCCTGTGGTTTTTCTTATTTGTTTGTTTTTTTCTCTATCTTTGAGTTAGAGGCCCAGGAGCTACCTGGGCCTCAAACTCCTTTCATTTTTCCGTTGGCATATTTCAATTTTGTTTAGGTTGGTTCTGGTTAGGTTAGGTTTTTGACATGCATATGTGAGACATGGCAATAAGCGGACCTCCATGGCTTTGGTTTTTAATTTTATAGGTAATTAACTCTTTAAAGATTTATTTCATGGCCCAGTACTTATTCCAGGTGTTCTTGATTCTTCGCTCTATTTCACTTTCAGTACAGGCTTTGAATTTAATAAGGTGCCCTAGGTACATGTACTCGTCGACATATTCCAAGTTGTCAGGTGATAGAACAATTGGTACTTTATGCCTGTTTGTCATTAATTTAGTTTTATCTAGATTAACTTCCAGCCCTAGATTTTTGCTTTGGACACAATAGTGACTCTATCATTTGCTGTAATTCTTTGGGGTCTTCTGAAAGGAGAACTATGTCGCCTGCAAATCTTAGATGTGATCGGTAGGTTCTTTCCGTTTAGATTTAGACATATATTTTTCCAATTTATTTTCATAAAGATTTCGTCAAGTACAGCAATGAAAAGGAGAGAGCGAGTCACCCTGTTTTACTCCTCTTTCTATTCTGAAATCTGGACCTGACCTTCCATAGTTATCCTGGCTCCACTATTTGAGTATAAAGTTTTTATCAGATATATTGTTTGTTAATTTCTTGAGCTGATAGTTGGCCATATAGACCTGTGTGAAATTGTATCAAAGGTGGCCGATAGTAGAGAAGTTGCGTACGAATCCAGTTTGCTCTACCGGTTGGTTTTCGTCTACTATGGTGCTTAGTCTTCGTAGTAGAGTCATGGAGATTAATTTTATATTAGAACCCGTTACCCAAACTTAATAAGGGATATAGCTTTCAGTAAAGGATAGAGAGCAGGCTAGGCATGTTATAATCTCGTTGATATTGCAATATAGTTCTCCTTCTTGTAGAGTCAACTGTGTTGAATCCTAAAATATCGAACATTTCGTCCTCTCAACCTATAGGTAGCCGTCCACTGCAGCTGGACGAAGGTCTCTTGTATGTATAGGCCGCGCGCGAGCTCTGGGGAATCCTATGGAATGTCAAAGCAATGACCTAGAGTTGTTTAAAGTACTAAACAATACTGCAAAATTACACGCGTCAAGCGGACCGTAATGGAGCGACGATTGGGGGTGACGTACTGCCGTCGCTTCTCTAGACCCTAATTCCTCGGAGCTCGTGCGCGGACTGTACGTATGCTGTATGGATCTCCACAGAACACGGTCTTGTGCCGCTTGATAATTCATTTCTTAGTAATGATGCTGTGTTTAGATAATATGAATGTGCACAGATGTTTACAAGCCGCTCCCCCGGTCCCGCGCGCTCGCGTACCGCGCTGGTTATTTTCAGCCCGTGACACCTAATATGGGCTCGGTGCCCGGTGTTTAGGTAAAATTAGATTACCGACCGCGTTCTCCGCGCGTTACAAATATTTGAATTACATTAATTATTTGGTATTGGATGGTAGGTATAAATCCTTATTATAAAGTTAATACATAACAATGATTTAATTGAAGAAATACTTATTCATTATTTATTAGTGACTACAAGCGTGTTAAGAATTTAACGCTACGTAATGTATAATTTGAATTATGCCGCGTGTTAATTACTCTAGATACGTACAGAGTAAGTATATGAGTTAAGGAATGCGGGTGTCGGTAAAGCAGTACCGGTAACCTAAACAAAAGAGCGGAAGTGCGACGCCAGCGCCACGTTCTCGGCGCTTTCAGTGACAGTCAGTCAACATGGCGGCGGGAGCTGCGCGGCCGGTCGGAGCGCGCGCTGTGCAGTGATGTCCGCGCCCGCGCCCCACGCCCACGGGCGCACCCCCGTGCGGCGCAGGGGGCACCAACACCACCCGCGGCTGAGGGGCGAACGGATGCCCGCCCCCGGGACACCCGCCGACTCAATTCCGTCCAAACGAGTGAGCTCACACGGCCAAACAGACGATGTTGTGCCTTGTGTCAATAGTGTTAGTGAATCTCAACGATTGACAAGGACTAATAGTGACGATGCACTTTCCAATCGTAATACTATCGAGGACTCGAATATCGATGTTGAAACTGACGTAGCTGATATTGAAGTTAGAACTGGTGCGGACTCGATTAGCTCCGATGATGATTTTTCCTTTCGAGAGGAGAGATCGGCGGGTGACGGTGCAGAGGTGATCGCGCTGCCCTTGGAAATATCCGACGATGACCCCGAGACGGCGGAACTCGCTAAACTTAGGTGTACTAGTGAATGCACTGAAGTGTTGGCTGCGAGGGAGAACCGACGGCGCAGAAGATGTGCCGACTATCCTGGCCTCGCTTTTGGCAGCTCCATATTCTCTTCGGATACGATGATGAAATTCTCCATCATCAAGAATGAGTTGCAGAACATAAAGAATACGGCATTGAAAAGGGTAATGTCCTACATTTATAAGTCTTTTGTTTCGATGCGTGAGTCGGCTAGGCGTGGGCTAAATGCGCACTGTAAACTATTTTTACTCGCGTTCCGTTGGAAAAATCCTGAAGCAGCTTCGCGAAGCGTAGCTAAACATGCGTTGGGCGATCAGCTGAGCCATTGATATTTGGCTTGACTTGTTTACGCTGACAATTACTGTCTCCGCCGCTAGATGTCGCATCGATGCCAATGTGCACGTGGACAATTATCGCCCTTATTCCCTTTACGTAAAAAATATTTCAACATTGAATTACTTTATTTTGGACGTTTTTCGTTTACAAGTAGGCAGGTTAATAGTATAATTATTCTAATATAGTTCATTTCTGTTTTAAATGTTCGGAGCTGCTCAGTTTCTGATAAGAACAGAGAATTATCTGAGTAGTTGAAATCATAAATTATTCACCCTGCTCTAAAAGATTGACGAAAGTTCGTGCCTTCTTGTAAATACTACTTTCTAAATTATTCATAACATGCCTTTACACTAGTCAGTAGTGCTGTTCTGTTCAAATGCTAATAAGTCGATATTAAGTAAAGATAATTTTGTTTATTTTTTTATGGACATACTTGCTTATTATTATAGTATTTAAAAAAAATGTAAAATACAATGTTTCATTCATCTTATTTTGGTATTTTTTATAGTAGGTATACATAGGGACTTTTTTTCTTTCAAATTAACCAATGCTTTTTAAATTTCACTAAGACTGGGATTTCAAAACGTGTGGATAAAATACGAAAGGAACATATTATTAGTGGTGAATTTAAATGGATATACTTACCTACTTAAACCAAATGTCTACGGAATAAATTCAGCTTTATAATCATAATAAAATTTTCAGTGATCATTGGATCATAACTGAAATAACGTGGACATTAGACAAGGTTAATTGATGCATCCTCTTAGTCTGACGCTGAATTTAACAGGTCAAGTATTTTGTTACAAATTAGATATGATCTCTATCATCATCTATATTTCTATACTACTTAATAATAAAAATGCGAAAGTTTGGATAGATGGGTGGATGCATGGATGGATGGATGGATGTATATTTGTTACTCAGTCACGCACGAACGGCTGAACAAATCTGAAGAAATTTGGCACAGAGATAGATAACAGTCTGGAATAGCATACACTTTTTATCCCGGAAAATTAAAGAAGTCCCGCTGGAATCGAAAAATCTCAATCCACGCGAACGAAGTCGCGGGCATCAGCTAGTAATAAAAAAAATTGAGACTGGGAGATACCAAAATATGCACAATCTGTATAGGTACGAAATACAGGTGTAAACTGCTAAAAATACATATTGATATGAATATGAACAGGTTAGGCTATCATTTATTGGAATTTAAAGCAAACATGTACTTTCTAAATTACGTCATTGGTATTTGTTCACACAAATTCGGTTGTTCTTCAGTAGTATGGTCATTACGTGAATAATAATTTGGGTAAAGCCAGGCTGACTCACTGTTTACTTCACAGTGTGACAATTGTTCTCTAGATGGCGCCTAAATTTAACTATACTTATAATATTTCATTATAACCGTATAATACATTCTTTAAGTTTATTATTCTTAATTATTATCCATAATGAACATGATTGCAATGTTATTTTACTCTCCCTCAATGGTCATTCAAAGAATTAAATATTATTAGTAGCCATTGTAAAACATCATTCTGACAATTCTTTTCTCATGATTGTCATTCTGTTCTAAAATAGTCAGTTTAACGTAACTTCCGTACTTTTATTTTATTGTGTGCAATCTATGAACCGTTTCACCCATCCCATATTTTGGGTTTCCTTTAAAATAATGTTCGTGTTTGACCCTACAGGATGTAATATCGCCGTCATTTAATAGGTGGAGCTAGTGCGTACAGCACGATCGGATGTGTGACGTTTAATGTTCTTGATAAATGTGCTGTCAGATATAAAATAATGTGCTAAAGTCATTTAAGTGTGGACAAATTAGTGTCTTCGTCTTACAATTAAATTTAACTATCATTGATAAACGTTATCGTTTAGAAATCATTGCAAAAAGGGCACGTTCTTGGTTAATTGGTGATAAAGTTGTAGCGTCTGAGTAGTGGCGGCCATTTTATTTGCCGGCTGTGTTCATTCGGGCCGAGGTGTCTCTGCGATACAGAGCACTAACGAACGGGACAGTCAGTTGGCATTTTCGCGAGTAGGGTTAAGGTGTCTCAAGTTTATAGATTTTAAGCGTTTCGTATAACAAATAGTGATCAAAATGACGACAAATATGCAACAGGGAACCATTTTGGATGTCCTGAAGAAGAAAATGCGTCAAACAAAGGAGGAAATGGAAAAATACAAGGACGAATGTGAGGAGTATCACAAACGATTGCAAGTGGAAATAATGAGAAGAGAGGAAGTAAGGAAATGTGCAATATGTCTGTGATGTGTATTACGTGAAAATTTAGTTAAATTGTGCTTCCTTTTGTGTTAGAAATACTGTCGTCCTGCGTATGGAAGTTATCAGTAGCGATGTAAAAGCTACTTACTATCTACCTATAGTGAGTAATGTCCGGCCATAGTTAGGTGTGCCGGCGACGTACGCGTATTCGCCTCTCTTTCTGTTTTATCATCCCGTAAATCGTTAAAGCGAGACAAAAAATCCGTGTTTTTTCATAATGCCACTGAGTTCTGGTCGTCGAAGAATAGTGTTATTCCAAAAAAAACTAATGAATAGTTAGCTGATTCGAAATATGAAATTCGGTTAAAGGAGTCGTGGGTTATTTTTACGTTTAGCGGTACACGGTGTGCCAGTTTCTGTTAATCGTAACAGGTTTGGTGCGTTGGAGGTCGCGTACCAGGCTTGTGCCACATGATGTGAGAGAGCCGGTTCGGGTCGTGGAACCGTGCACCCTTCAATGCATTCCTCATATTCGTAGTTGATCGGATGTCCCCGAAGGTTCGCGCCGGCGCCAGATAGGCGTGTCCACTGTCCGACTCCTTGCCGTTATCGCCATATGACGTAATTTATAAAGCTGCAGTGCACAAAACAACACAAAATTCTCATTGTAGATCAAAATTTAAGACAAATTATATCAGACAAATGAATTTCGACATCTTACTTTCTGTTTTCTACTGAATTTATCATATGCTTATTTCAATTAAACACTTTTGATTTTATTTCCTGTAAAGCATTATAATCAGCCTTATCAGCTTTCGTACCTATCAAGAGTCGATAAGAAATTATTAACTCAAGATTGTGTCGGATATAAATATATTACAGCTTAGCTGGTTGAATGTATGGTTAACCATAAATATTAAGAGGTACCTAGTTAATATCTCTTAATGTAATGTCGTTGTACAATTTACTACCTAGTTTTGAAGATGAAGCACTTTTATTAACCCGTAGGCGTGTATAAACGATTGAGACCACCAATGACCGGTTTTCAGATATTTAGCAGGTTAGATAATATTTCGAAAAAAAGCTTATATAAAATGAAATCTTATTTTATTTTTTTTCGAGTTTTAACACTTTTTTATAGACACCAGATATGAAACCTAAAATGGACCTAAAATGAAATTGTCATATTTACGGTGACATAAGAGTATGTTAAGTAAAGCGAAATAAGTAAAATCTAAGGCTCGCTTGTTTCTGAAAATCGGCAGATAAAAAAGTGGCCCACTTTACATTTTTACAGCTCAATTAGTTTTATTATCTGTATTTTTTAATCAAGCAAAAAGGAGGCCAAATAATTATCAAAATTGTCAATTCTTTGGCCAGGTATGGCGAAACGATTAACAAATGTTTGTTCATTACTATATTCAATAAATGGGTTTATAATGACAACAATAATTACCTCCGGTCGTAAATAATTACTTCAAAGCCGCTTAAAAGATTCTTAAAAACACCATGAATGTTTTAAGTGGAATATACTTAACAGGTACAAGAATTACAATATTTCGGATGAGAATTTAAAGTTACTGTTAATTGTTTCGGCGTCCTAATTGTTTTGTTGGTCATTGTTAAAAGTCAATAAGTTGTGCGCATCGTTGATTTCCGTACTATTATAGCATTTTTGTAAAAAGTTGTATGCTCCCTTTCATATAAAACATCCATTACCTTGTCTATTGAAGTGTAACACATCATGAAGCCTTATAAATGCAATACGGATCAGTTACTAAAGGTAAATTAACTGTTCCCTGGTCCGGTTCAAACTTTCCACTAAACTGTTCCAAAGGCTGTTGACCCAAAATATGATTAACTATCTGAGTTTATATACGCCAAGACAGAATAGCCTTAGGGCGTCAATGTGAACACATTCGAGCGAGTTCAAGGTGACTACCTAGTCTCGCTTTGAATAGATTATTTGATTATCACTTAACAATTCAAAAGTCATTGCTTCTGTTCGCACAATATACGAGTTTTTTACTCAGAAATGAGCATTCGATTTACTCATATGAGCAGTAAAAATTAAACTAAGTAACTTAAATACTTATAGTGTAGGTACAGGGGTATAGCAGAAAAGTGCATCGAATTTCTTATATTCAAGATTTCAGACAAAAAAAAATAACGAATGAAAAGGTCATTCAGCCCACTCAAATCCCGAAACAAATCATCTTCTTCATTAATAATTTCGTCAGAAGGTATTAACAAATTGAAATAGATTTTATCTGATTTATATTACCCGACGTGTAAATTCTCTGCAAAATGGATCCCATGATACCCGAATACAATTCCTCTGATTAAACGTGAATTCGGAATTATAAATTGTGAAATAACGAAGGTGAAGTTAGTGGGAGGTGTGAAGCAGTGCCTTTTTGCATTTGAATAAGGTAATATCAGTATGTTGAAAAATATAAGTAGGTATCATACGACCGTGAATAGCCTCCTCACGTCTATTATTAGCGCAATAGTGACGACACAGGATAAAAGCAGAAACTGGGACTCGTTTAAGCATCCTCGCAACAAGGACGTGTGATGTCATAAACATGTGCGTGAGCCGTTGAATATAAATAAAGAAGTAACTAGCGAAATATTTCAAGCGGTGGTGAATTCTCCACACGTATAATGTGTCGACGTTTAACAATGCAACATGGTACCCACATGATACATATGTAAAGACCAAGAACAATGTGGAGACGTTAAGACTTTTATGGTCTGTCATCCATCGGTTTTAGGGCAGAACGGTTTCTTAAGTGAATCAAAACGGTAATTCACATGTTTGGCACCTCTCTTATTGCCAGGAGTCACGTGATGCAATTAAAAATATCGAGAGTGATTTGAAAATTTCTTTCTTGACGTTATCTTACTAGTTGACAGATTTATAGTTCCGAGAATTATCTAAGATAGGATATAAGTCCAAAATCAGCGAAAACTTCCATGCGGAGGATAAGAATACACGAAAGGAAACTAGTAAAGGAAAAAGTATCATAGTAACTACTTATAATAATATAATAATAATAATAAAGCCTTCATTACTGAAAATAATAATACAATAGGTACTTATAAACTATTTTACATACAATAACTTATTTTAATTGTTAAATAACTTATCCTACTTATCTTACTTATCACTCTATTTATTCATTTTACATCATATTTACAATTTTTCCCTCGTTTTCAGTACGCCCTTTGGACGGAGGCCTCCTCCAGTCGTTTCCATATTTCTCTGTCCTGTGTCAGCCGTTGCCATGTTGCTCCCATTATTTTAACAAAATCGTCACTCCACCTAATTCTTTGCCTGCCTCTTGATCTTTTACCATCTCTTGGGTACCACTCTGTGACTCTTTTAGCCCATCTATCTTGGTGTTGTCTGCCAACATGTCCAGCCCACTTCCATTTAAGTTTCGTTATTTTTCCTTTCACATCTACTATGTTAGTTTCTTTTCTTAATGAATCATTTGCTATTCTATCTGTTCGTCTAACATGTAACATGCTGCATTCTATTGCACGCTGGTAAATTGCGAGTTTATTCTCTAATTTTTGTGTTAGGGCCCAGGTTTGAGCACCATATGTTAAGAGGTTAAGATAGGGAGAATGCAGCTATCGAATACCTTTTGTTTGCATTTTATTGGCATTTCTTTTGACTTCATTACTTCTTTTAGCATCCAATATCTGTTCCATGCCTTTGTTCTTCGACGTTCTATCTTCTTTGTTATCGAATGTCTCATTGAGACGATTTCACCTACTACCTACTTATAGTTAAGTAAATAATATGTCTCCACAAAGGCAAACCTACTGCAAAATCTTTATGTATATTAGGCATGTTAATTAGTACATTTATTATTACTTATTCGGTAATGTCTATCACCTTTTGTATTCATCGTCGTTAGTACCTACTTGTAAGGAGACGTCGATAAGCATTACATTTTGTTTGCTAAGTTACTTAATTCATTAAAACTTTACGGATAGGCTTTAGAATTGAGAAATGTATACAATTTTGAAATAACCAGGTATTATTGAGTCATTTGATTTTGAGTCATTACTTACCGTGGTTATATTACAAAAAAAAACTCTTAACTTTCACACCCAGTCAAAAATAAACAAATAAAAAATACTCAGTGACAACTGACAATACAGAAGTTTCTACTTATGACTTAAACAATAATTAAATTAACACTTACTAATTTAATACGGCTGCTCTTGAAAATAGTTACAGGGAAATTGAGGATGCAATCAAAATGGTAACTTACTACTCGGAAAGAGCTGTGAGCAGTTCTATAGAATCCTAGTATTCTACATTAGAAATTTATGTCCTTGACTTCTGCCAATTTTATATAACTGCGGTCCCAACTTATAAAGAAGATTAGAGAGAGAGATAAGCTCGTTTTTGGCCAATACTTGGTAGTGACTTGTAATTTTAGGAACTTACTAGCCCATGGTTTCTTATTGATGGAATAATGTATTTGCAGGCCGAATCCGAAGTTGCTGCGCTCAACCGACGCATCCAACTGCTCGAGGAGGACCTAGAGAGGTCAGAGGAACGTCTCGCGACCGCCACCGCTAAACTTGCGGAGGCCAGCCAGGCTGCCGATGAATCTGAACGGTGAGTCTGCACCATATTGAAGCCATAGATAGATAGATACATTCTTTATTGCCACACAAAACATGTGCAAGGGGCTTCCCTAAAATTCAGATCTTTTTTATTCAAGTTGACTTTGACAAGTGCTTTTGACTTCGGAATGCCATTCCTACCGAGAAGAACCAGCAAGAAACTCGGTGGTTGCATTTTTGAAAATATTTATGTTCTTTAGTACCTTATTATGAGAAAAACTAGCTGCTACGTTGTCTGGTGTGACATGGCATGACATACATAAGTTTTGGCTTTGAAAGAAACTTTAGAAGCGTATGCCCTTTTTAGAGCATATTCATGATATCATAGAATTTACAAATCTAACGTTGGGAAATTGTAAAATTGGCTCATTTAATAAAGCACTCAAGGCCTCATCTGTTTTTAGATTCTAATAGTCTTCCATAGGCATTCACTCTCATTGAAAGTTTTAAATGTTTAAAATTCCTCGAAGTTATTATGTCATGAATTTTATATTGCAGCCAAGCATTTTATCTGGATGCATTATCTTATCTTAATATCTGTTATCAGCAAAAAAATAATTTGTGACAATTAATTAATACTTTGAAAAGAAACCTCAAACATACCTAGTAAAAATGTTGTTTGAAATAACAACTTTCACGTTCTCTTATGTGTGGTTTCATTAGTACAAATCAAACTACTCGAACTTCGCTCTGTTGTACCCAAACTTGCAATGCAATAATCTCAATCCTTCTGATTGTCTGTCACAAGGCACGCTGGCACTATTGGCAAATTTAACAGAAGTGCCATACATTTACCCCATAGCGACGATCGCATTATATTTTCTACAAGCGTGTTGCTATGGGCGTGCGATATAGGATAAAATCCAGGCACTTTTTAAATAGCGTGACACCAGACATCGTAGCCCGGCCGCGCAAGGATACTCCGTCATCGATATATTTGCGTATGCGTACACCACTACAACCCGTAATTCACCTGTCTCAAGGTTGCGAATCAAAGTTTTCTCTGCCCAGGGCTTACGAAGGCATTGAGTAAACGAGAAAATTATTTAGCACGCTGATTCACAGATAAGCCAGAAAGCGTAGTAAAAGAAGAGTTTAATCTTTTTTATCTTACCACTAGTAAATATTATTTTATGTACCAACTTTAAAATGTCTTATTTTTTCAAAATGAATCAATATTTTGACGTACCTTTTAACTTGATTAGTGAATTTTCTGTTAATAGTTAATATTGTGTGCATGAGTGTTATTATTAGTTCATAACCTAGAACTATTTTTGTTTTCCGTGGTTTTTCAATTCTGAACATTTATCTTTTTTTTCCTATTCAGTCTTAACGAGAGTCTCTATCTTTCTGATATATTCTTGGTAACAAGAGTACTTGAAATTCCATTGAAACATTTAACAAAAGAATGAAGGTAATTTGTATATTAGAAAAATGTCCCTGTTGATTTTTTGTTGTTGAAATTATTTTATTAAGTAGGTATGTTTTAAAAATAAAATTATTAAATAAAACACTCTCATAACCAAGAATAAATATTTAAAAAAACATTTAAAAAAACCCTATTTCATCATATACTGTTTTATCGATGTCGATGTATAACACGCATGTGTTTGGCCCCGCACTAACCAGAATACGCAAGGCGCTGGAGAACCGAACCAATATGGAGGATGACCGCGTCGCCATCTTGGAAGCGCAACTGTCACAGGCTAAGCTCATCGCAGAGGAATCCGACAAGAAATATGAAGAGGTGAACGTCTGTTGACGCTAACTAGCTCCGTTGCGTGTTGTTATACGTTCGACTGATTCTTATAACAGTGTAACGGTCTCCAGTTACAGGACTTGAACTGTTACCTATGTATTGTTGACCCTGTAATGGGAAAGGTTTTTTGGAAAGAGCAAAAGGCTCTTAACGTCGTTCGCTTTAAATTATGAAATGCGTTTATTGATTAAAATGTATAGAAAGGCTATTCCGAATTAGAGGACTGATTTTAATCAAGTATGATAATATTATTTCATAGTATAGCGACTAGCGAGATAGTTGAACTGGAGTTGCCTCAATCGTTCTTGTTTTATTCCGTGATGCACGCATAAAAAAAGTGAGAAACTAGGCAAACATTACGATTTTATAGAAATTAATAGTTATATAAAGCAACTTTCGACTTAATCCCACAATATCGTATGACCACTAAGAAAACTTTATAAGTACGAAATTCGATAGTAATTATAGAGCCCATTGTAAGGACCGATTTATTGAATTAAAAGTCGTTAATATAATATGTAACATTTTATATTACGTATATAAGTGTGCCCTTATGATGGCCGGTATTCTTTATTGGTTCATCTAAGAATGAAATTAATATATTAATACAACATACATTTATGTATTTATTTATTAATAACATCGGTAGTTACAATACAGCAAAAACAAAAAAGCATTCATTCGAAAAATAACATTTTTATTGCATAATATCGTTTATACGACCTAGGGTTAAATACTCATAAATGTCAATGTTTTATTACAAAATATAATTACTGAATGAACTGGTCGTTATTTTAAATATCATATTTAATTCTTAATGCCACTCTTAATTTCGAAACGCTTTCGTTTCTTTCTTAGTGACTGTATTTATAACTTGTATTTTTTACATCTGATCGCATAATATTTGCGTTTATTTAATAAGTTAATTTTTTTATCTCTTTTACTTTCATACGCCGAGAAAGGGCTAGAGCTCTTTAACTAGAATTTTTCCTAAACGCCGATTTATCATCGATACGTTAAATCAGTAGACCTTGATTACGTAGGTACTAGGTATCTAATGGAACTAGGCTTGGTCGAATTGCCTTTAGACATTATGTTTGTGCAATTGTTCTGGAGAAGGATTGATAAATTTTAATTTATATAAAACGTTCTAGCGTATAACAACACAAATTAATTACTTATACTCAAGAAGTCCGAAATACTTAATATTCAATATTTAATGTTCAATTTTATAAACATTGAATAAGTTACTGAGTAAAATACTATGTATTATAAAAAAAATAACTAATTATTTTTTAGAAATTATTAGTGTTTCGGTTTTCTAATGAAGTGAAAAGAAGTGCTCCTAATTTGAACTAGAATTATAATTTATGATTCAAAGTAGGAGTCTCTTCAAATACTTGACATTTAATTTAATATGAATGCGTTGAAACAGCACGTATCGTCTAAGAATATTTGTTGACACACACACATTCTTTCCGATGATTCAAAAGATGCGTGCTGGTTCGAAGATTTTCTTCACAGCGTTGCAGTTCTACAGGTTGTATGTCGCTTTAATCGTTCCTTATTGTTTTGTCCCTTGCATGTCTTCTAACTCTCGGGTCACCCTTGATATCATCGATACACAATTGTTTTTTTCGAAACTTATATAAATGTTATGGGGTGCAGTGCCCGCAAGATCCTCGAGAACAGGTCGTTGGCTGATGAGGAGCGCATGGACGCCTTGGAGAATCAGCTGAAGGAAGCCAGGTTCCTCGCTGAAGAAGCTGACAAGAAATACGATGAGGTCTTTGAGTTGTGGTGTTGTTTGGTTTACCCTTGTTTTGCTTTCCAGCGCATACCTACTTGATTATAAATATTCCTCCTGCATCAATTTATCCGTGTTAATATTTTTATACGTCATAAATGCAAAAAATCTGAGCTATTTTAATTCTGACGTGTCGTGTTTTGTGATCTGACGACTTCGAGTGATGCTATTCCTGTGCAGATGTTTTATACAGTCAAATGAAATAATAATGCTCCCTCCTTTCTCTTATACTTATTTCTGTTGAATACCGTGTTGAAAATTCCTTTTATTGTCAATTCATAACTAACATCCGAATTCTAGCCAACATTTTATTAAACTAATATACTTTCAAGTTGTTCGTGTAGCATGTTATATTGATAGACTTCAGTTTTGATAAAGCGTTCTGGAATTGCTTACGGAGCTATCACACTCTGATAAGATATTATTTTATCCAGTTTCAAATGTATATTTTAACACATTCCCAAATCGTGATGCGAAAATATAACATGTGGTGGACAGATGGTCTCAATGATATGTCCTAATTCCCCTGACATATGACCCTGTGTGGTGAAGGCGGTCTTAAAAGACAGTCCGAAAATGGAGACATATCGTACACGACCGTGCGTTTCTTTCCCTTATAAGGACCGACCAGTTCATGCCTCGCATGCGTCGTTACATAAATGCTACTGCCATATATGAGGGATGCAGTTGCTTAAGACTTCGATCAAGTACATAATAAAGCTGTCATTTTTAATTTGTGCACGTAGAAGTAATATCGCAAGTTTCTCACACATGGTGTCATGTCTCCAGGTTGCTCGTAAGCTCGCCATGGTTGAGGCTGACTTGGAGCGCGCCGAGGAGCGTGCCGAGACTGGTGAATCGTAGGTTTCCATTGAATTAGCCGCGGGCTCTCGTTTCACTCGATCAGTATTACTGATATGCCTATGAATTTTTCTGATTCATTGCGCCCCATCGTATTTATATATTCCTTTTGTGGTATATCAGGTAACATTGAGAGACACGCGTTGAGCCCGTGGATTTGTATAGCAAGTTTTCGCCATAGTTTTTGCATGGTTGTTCATTTGCATTCTTAACATTTCTGCACCGTAATTCGTATTATCGACATCGATTCTAACATCGGCGCTCACTGTTGGTTTTGCATGTCAATTTTAGGTCGTCTACGAGATGGAAGCCGAGGTGGTGACATTACATTATTATTAGCAACAGTCATGATAACAACTCATAGGTGTTTTTTATTTACATTTATTTGATTTTTGATTTACAATTAATTTTTAAGTACACGCAGGACAGTAGCACTTACACAAAGCAATTTGATGCAAGCGTCACTCTCTTGCGAGCCTAAAACAAAACAAGGGTTGCCCCATCTCATGGATATTTCTAAGCGATGTTAACTATCATGTCCGTGTCCCGACTAAATTTCTGTTCTTTAGTGTGTGTATCATCTTCGTGGCCTTAGGCTAGTCTGTGCCAGGAAATATGTGTGGTATAGGGCAATTTTCGTTTTCAGATATGCACCGCATTACACCAGAATTACTGGCCGTATGCGTGCCGCACATATGCAAGCGCACACATCACATAACGAATATAATAACGCACTAGATAGCACTTAGATATTATATTAATAAAATATTACTGAAACTAAAATTTAGAGCTAAAATGTTTTGGGACAACCCTCGTTTATATTTTACTGAGTTCGGCCGCCGCTCTCGACTACCCACTTTGTGTGATCCAATTTTTTTATATGTTGTTGTTTTGTGTTGCTTTTGCGGATAATTTATAAGCAAACGATGTCAAAAGAACCAAATTTGAGCTGTTTGAATGTGAGTCAACATTAAGGAGAACAGCTAACTCCCAAAACCTTGAAATTCTAATTTAAAGAAAGTAAAGCATAGATTGATCCAACAAGCCTTAATAACCCATCCCTTTCCTCACAACCTAGCACTATCTAAAATACCATGTTTTAGCAGCAATCATAGGGGGTATAGAGCATAGCCATAACCTCAGAAATGAACCTGCGACGATCCATCAGATGACAATGCAATCATGCACTATATTTGACATCGTGAAAAATTATCCCCCTCCCATTCAAGAGAGGAGGCTTTTATCGAGCCAATAGGCGGTATTAAAAAAAAACACAAATGTAGTAGTCGCCTAGTTGTAAAGCACTGCACCGTCAAAGCGTTTTGTCGAGAGCGGCGACGAAGGACGACCGTAGCGTAGTGTGTGTGTTGTGTGTGTGTGCGTGGGCGTGTACTAACGCTCGGCCGGCGGTAGGTGGCGCGCAAGCTCGTGCTGATGGAACAGGACCTCGAGCGGGCCGAGGAGCGCGCAGAGCAGAGCGAATGGTGAGTATACCGCATACAATGCTTAAGAGAAATTGCCATCAACGGGAAACTTTGAGAATAGGTATTTAACGATTATATTGCCGTCGCGCTGCTCCTCGAATAGAATGCCATTTAACATAACTGCAGCTTGGACCAATTATACCCATGAAAAACAGTCGAATTCTTACTCTCGTATTCTGTTTCCTCCTCCAAAATTGAACCGATTTTAATTTTTTTTTAAGAAGGACTCGGTATGTTTTTCTTTTTTTGATTATATTCGTCAAATTTATTTTCGGGATGTCTGATGAAGGCGTGAAAACTGGGTAATTTTTTGTAATTTTTGAAGGTTCCATTAGTTCTTAAAATTATTAATTTATCGAAAAAAGGAAAAAATAGAGAGATCACACATTTTTCTATTTTTCAATACTGTATTATTTTGAAAAAAAAAATCGCACATTGTTTAAAAAAAAGTTAACATACTAAAAGTTTAAACAAAACAAATTTGTGTTCTCCAGTTTGTAAATACTAAAAATTAGAATATATATATATATATATATATATATATACACCATATATATATATACCAACCTCTCTTGGAATGATTATTATAATCAACAATATTGAAAATACGAGTATAAGTATTATTTGGGCATTCATTTGCAAAAATATTATGGGCTGCATCAACATGATAAATTATTACCGTATTAAAATCAACAAATTTGCTAAAATCATTTGAGATGAATTAGAGGGGTATAAGAATGATATTACTCAATTGTGTGTATATTACAAAAAAAAATAGATAGAAAAAGAAGATCAAATTTTAATTTAAAACTAATCGACAGGTTACACTATATGGATTGACTACTAAACTATAAAATACTGATATAAAATGAAACACAGATATGTTTATTTCACAATATTATAGCGTATTATACTTAATTGGATACTCGTAAACTTATAGTGTAGCGAATAGAATAACTAATAACGGATAAGAAGCCCTACTATATTATGCGCAAATTAGAACGATTTATAATAAATGATTACTCAACGTCAACTTAAGAATTTCATTACTCTGTGAATACGCTTCTTAAAGGGCAATCAATAAAAAATAAGCAGTATAGTACCTATTAGAAACAAGATTTTGTTTATATTTAAAATCGTAATATAGTGATATTGCCAAAAAAAAATGAGTTCTGAACATATCGTTGTCGTTTTTGGTCAATAAACAATATTAAACACAAGCTGGAAAAATAGAGCTATACATTTTTCCAGAATGTATGTCACATATTTTCTTACTATTTTACAAAGTTATCCTACTTGATTTTTTATTTTTGCATGAATTTATTGGCATTTATAAAAATATATACTGTATGCAATAAGCTTAAGCGCCAACAAATTATGTAAACATAACCAGCATGAGCTTCATATAACTACTGTTCAGAAATCAGAAATGAATGAATACATTTTTTATCTAAGTTGATAAGTATTTGGGTCAGGTTCATTACTTTAACGATGGACACATTAAACCGTTGACTCCTTTGCTTGCATTCCTGATTAATCAAAATTGAAAATGTTGTCAATTATTGTCATATTAAAGTCCTTATTCAAGAAAGATTTTGTTATGAAAATAATGCTTATAAAATTTTAATCATTCATCAAGATATTTAACAGATAAAATTTATTTTTCTCTTTTATTCATTTCAGCAAAATCGTCGAGCTTGAAGAAGAGCTCCGCGTGGTCGGTAACAACCTGAAATCCCTAGAAGTCTCCGAGGAAAAGGTAAATATGCAAATAAAACCCTATCATGGTTACAATAAGAGCTAGTTTCGATAAATGATTCAGGCTAGGAATCTATGCTAATGACCATAACATTAAAATAGTTGAATAATTAATTGAATTTAAAGTGAAACTTGTCTATGATGCACCAACCAGATACGTATTCGAGGTATTTAATGTCTGCTACGTTATGAGTGATTATGAACAATGATGTTTAATATATATATTATGTAGGGTAGGTACTACTGTAGAAATTATAGGAAGATAGAATGAGTACAAAGTAATTAATGAGTACCGTTCCTAACAGGCCAACCAACGTGAAGAGGAGTACAAAAATCAGATCAAAACCCTCACAACCCGCCTAAAGGAGGTGTGATGCGAACGAGATCGGTTCATTTGTGCGAGTGTTTTGTACGCTTGCCTAACTGCATAATACCGCACACTCCCTCTAGTGTACTTACTGTTCATGCTCAATTAATCATAATAAAATAGCTTTACATCTATACATTTCGTAATGCCACCTAATTCCAAATATTTTTTGATAGTTTGTAATTTCCAATGGTTATCAAAATCACAGCCGAAAACGTTTGTGATATATTGAGCGTGAAAATTAGTGCGTTTTCTAATTTACTCCTTCGATTTCGTGTTCCTATTTTTAGTTGTTGTGTACGTTTTTCTTTAACAGTTATGTTGTTTTAGTTTTTCCCTAATAATCTTCGTACTGGTATCTAACACTGTCGCTGTTGTAAATTAAACTACTGCGGCACTGTATGATACTGCATGGAGTTTTCGTTTTCGCTGTTATATTTGTGTACATTCGTTAACAAAAAATAATCGCAGGCGACACAAAGGGAAGAAACATACGAGGGTCAGGTGAAACTGCTCGACGCGCAGCTCAAAGAGGTAACAACGGCTGCAGCAACGGAATCTCTAGATAGATCTGGTTGTGGTTGTAGTTTGGAACCACGCTCATTGCCAATCTGTGTTTCATGAAATAGCCCCTCTTTTTCCTTGTTTCTGAAGATCTCTGTATCTATTTGTGCTAACAAGTTGGTGAGAAGGGCTAATTCAGTGGTGTAGGTTTGTGTAGTCGAGTGGCTGACAGCGGTTGGTGCTTCATCTATGTATCTTCATATTATTTTAGAGGTTACCATTATTTTACTTTTACATGTGAATAATTTTATTCTTGTATTTATTATTTATTTATATAATTTGCGCCTGTTTTGTGATCGTACGCTTTGGGTTTCTTATTTATTACGCGGTTTAGTCAAGCCTGTATGCTTACTTGTATGTTATCATAATTATATTATATGATCTAAGCACTTTTTCTGGGAATTACTTCTTCCTTGACTATTTTTTTTGTGTTTATCTAAAATATGTAGTCATAATATATGCACCTAAAATCATTTTTTTGGATATCCGAGAGTTTGGGATAGTTATTACTTTTATTTAAGGATCAAATCATGCTTCGATCATCTCTTAAATTAAATTCTCTTCTCATTTCGATGAAATTATCACTATTCATTATAACGCCATTTTCGATTCGATCTTCCGTTGCCTCTTTGACTGTCTTGGCCATTTAAAAAATATTTTGAAAATAAAAAGTCCTTGGCGTACAGTCACAATACGGGCGCTAGCATGCCGGTGGCTTGCTAAGTAATTAGTATGTGTGGCTAGGCGATGGCGTCCCGTGAACACGTCGAGGATAAGATACACAGCCTCTCGCAGAAACTGGCGCAAGTAAGTCTCTGTACCGGCGGTAGCTTTGGTCTTGAACATTACAGTGTTCTGCAGATAACGCAAAGCCAAAAAGAATAAGAAATTTTGAGAAAATCGAACATGATTTTCACAGATTGATGTTTTTTAAAAGATGAAATGTATTATTTTGTTCGTACTTTTTGAATTTATTTCTGCACTTATTTTTAAACTTTATTATGTTGAGAACAAATCAAGTACTTATACGAAGTACGAAAACATCAAGCCTTATCGAGTAGCGTAATTAAAGGAAAGAAAAAATGAAAAACATTCGATACATGGTATTCTTATACAATATACATTTTTACAGATATACATTTTGACAGAATATACAGATTTTTTTAAACACTAATGAGACCAAAGCTACCGACCTTGTTTCTTTGTATATAATATTTATTTTCATTTTATGTTTTAAGGGGTAAAATTGTATATTATGTTTAATTATAGCCACAGTTCGGCACTTAGCTGCTTTTGGTAAAGGTAATTTGCATGCAAAGTGTGGCGCTTTAATTGTTATGTAGTTCTGAAATAATAATTGTGATCTTTCCTTAAAATTTTGTTAATCAAACGATTTTCAATACCCATTTTTGGTTTTAAAAAGTAAATTCTATTTGTTGGTTCTCTATACTCGAATTAATTAACAAAAAACCTCATAGAAAAATATTGCATGAAATATCAATACTAATAAAATAGCCTTTTTTCTGTTTGTTATATTTTCTAGTTTTCAATTGAAGTCAGAATCATTAAAAATCGTTTTTTTTTTATTATTTTCTTTACTAAAAATGTTATAATTAGAGTAGTTGTAAAAATATCAGAAAAAAGGCTATTTTAAAAGGTCACGTATTAATTTATTTTTAAAATGTTTACAGGCTGAAGCTCGCGCTGAATTTGCTGAGCGCTCTGTGCAAAAACTCCAGAAGGAGGTCGACAGGCTTGAAGGTAATATTTATGTCATTATACTCCGAAAATTTTATGTTAGGGATTTTATAACATTGTCTAAAATTAAATTAAAAAAAAATAATAATTTGGTTTATTAGTTTCAAGATTCTACAGGTAGAACGGTATATTATCGAGTACAGCAGTCGGATAAGTTTAATTTTAAATTATCTCTGAAGTCAAGTTGCAAAAATTACATGTTTGATAAATAACCAAAGCTTTAGATATAAGCGCACTTAAACCATCTCAGCCATCATTTGAGCTGTGTTTTGAGTTACAAAGCTGTACTATATAGAGTTTAAAGCTTCTTTACTTTTCATTTCGCTATAATTCTAGCTTAATACTTTCTGAATTTCATAGTAACATTTAGGTTTTAATTTG
Source organism: Erebia palarica (assembly GCA_964035005.1). Taxonomy (NCBI): domain Eukaryota; kingdom Metazoa; phylum Arthropoda; class Insecta; order Lepidoptera; family Nymphalidae; genus Erebia; species Erebia palarica. Next base: position 30,616,732 of record OZ035990.1, read on the forward strand.
TTTAATACTCAACTGAGAAAATAATTCTTGGAAAAGTTTATTGCTAAGTTTTAGATATTTTCACAGTTGTGTGGGATATTATTTGTTAGCATGGAGTTTTAATGTTTCCTGCTAGACTGCTCGAATTGTCGTCGTAGATTACGATTTATTTTGTTATTTGCATGGTTTTATTTAAATGTTGTTTTTTTTTGCCCTAACAACCTGATACGAATATTCTCGATATCCTTAAAGCAAACGCATTAGCATTGACAAATAATGACGTCTTTGTAAGTTTTTTTTATAACCGAAAAGAGCCTCAAATAATTTATTCTTTAACAAGTGTATTGCACACTATGCAAATTTTAATGTGTTTTTAAACTATCAAGTATGGTTTGAAAACACCAAAAATCAGGTGTAGTTGTGTTTTTATTCAACTAAATTAATTTAAACATTAATTAATAAATGAAAAATATTTTGCTTCCAAACATCGAGAATAATCGTTTCAAGTAATGTGGTGTTGTGTGACTTACCGTGGCCGCGTCCGATCTTGCAGACGATCTGGTGGCCGAGCGTGAAAAGAGCAAAGTTCTGCAGGAGGAAATGGAGGCCACGCTCCACGACATCCAGAACATGTGAACATGCCCCTTCTCCCCCGCCCGACTCACTTCACCCTTTATCGATATCGAGGAACGAATACGCACCTCACTAGCCGGCTCTCGAAATAGCGTCTGTCACTTTTGACAGCTGACAGGCGGCCATTGTGACAGCGAGTCTTTAGTCTAATGAAACGCGGGCTTTTCTTTTTGAGCCGGGATGAATGAACTTTCGTGTTATTTATTGATTTTTTTTTACTTTTAATTTTTTTCCTATTTTATTTTTGATATGATTCTTTTAAGATATGACTAGTTAATTTACAAGTGAGGCGGGCGGGTGACTAGATCTTACTAGAGTATAAAGTAATTGCCAGCCGCTTTTATGTAACGTCAATAAGATCGAGTGTTCGCTACGACACCACTGCCATGTGCAATTTTTTTTTAGTTTCGTACCTACACAGTTTACTAATTTTGTTCCGTATGCCGTTAAGTGTAATCCTCGTTTCGTCATAGACATTTGTAAAAACTCGACCGTAGTTGAGCTGAATCGTGCTGATAATACGGTAAATATTTTTATTTATTGATAAGATGTTTCGACATTCCATTAATGGGACCAAAACGAGTCGTAAATACTCCTTTCTAAATTGGTAGTTTTTATAAAAGACAATAATAGAAATGATAAGGGAATAACATTCCTGAAGAACGCTTCTTAAAGCGATTCGGATGAATATATTTAGTTTTATTGGGGAGTGCACAGTTTGCGATTTATTATGAACTTTTTATTTACTTAATACTAGGAAAGAGATTAGTTATTTTTTATTTAATGAGTGATGGTAACACGTAAAATAATGATATTTATGAGAATATGCTTGATTTATGATATGAAGTATTTGATATTCTATATGGTTTCGAGAATGTTTCTTTTTCTTGTGTCATAGTTTCCGTTGTTATTTATTAAAAGTAATCTATGAATAATGACAGATAATTACTAGATGTAGAGCAACAACGTTACAATAACATTGTCGAAATGCAAATAAGCTGGCAATTCAACCCAGAGATTTACGTGTCTGGGCTGACTCCTTTTAATGAATACAGATTATGAAAATGTAATTTAAAATAATAATATCGATCGAGGGTAATCCGTCTTTTTGAAATGTTATCGATAAATAAATTGATAGATAAGTTCGTGAGAAATAAATTAATGATTTTAAGAGTATTCTAACACAAGTGTTTATAAATATATTATACTATTATTTTTAACCCGTTGTATTTTTTTACTAATCCGTCTGACCCCTTTCATCCTTAAGACTAATTATTCCACCAGCTATATTGCAAACTATACACAATTTTCACAAAGAAATAACAATTTAATTTATAAATATTTAAATTTCAAAGAATAAAACTAGACAGTCACTCAAAATTGTAAATATCATCCGATGAATGAAGCACGGGTCATGATAGTACCCCCAGGGTTGTGACCAGTACCCATTTCAATACAGTGCTAACGCATGATCCTGCCGAGAGGCAAAGTATTCTTTGGGCTACGAAGAAATTCCTTCGACTCCAAATCGTTATTCGATATAGCGATGCATGGAAGGAACCACCAACCTTACCTAACGAAGCATGGAATTAACGCATGGCCCACGTGCTCACTCGGACCACTCTGGAGGACACCCTCAGACCCCCGTAGAGAAGTAGCCAGGCATGGACGTTAACGCATGACACCGACACTATGAGGCGAGCTGACGGTCGTGGCTTCTGCAGATGACCTGATCAACGAAAAGGAGAGGTTCAATGATATCGGTGATGACATCGACGACACGGTCGTGGAACTCATCCCGGGCGTTGACATGACGGAGAAGCAAATAGAGATGGCCAAGCGACGGCTCGAGAAGAAGATGAATGCCCCGCCGCCCAAGGAGCCCAAGGAACCCAGCTCTCCTGCGCCGCCGCCCGCGGAACCGACTCCTCCCCCACCCCCACCAAAAGAGCCCACGCCACCTCCCGCGCAGCCTGCTCCCCCCACTGAGGCTCCCCCCGCCGAGGCTGCCCCCGCTGAGGCTCCCCCTGCTGAAGCAGCCCCCGCTGAACCTGCGCCCGCCCCAGCTGAATAATTTTATTTCCCCTTTACGAACTATATCCTATCCCCCAACTTCTAAACCTTTAAAATGTTATACTTACTGATTTATATAGAAACCAAAATATTTTTTGTCGTGTAAAAATAAATCGCATAAAAATTTTAGCTGGTGGAATAGCGTTTAATTGCTCCCACTCTTAGTGATTCAAAACGCATGCGTGTTTTTAACGGACTAATACGAGTGAGGCGACTGACCGGGCCGGCCTTCGCAGACGATCTGATCGCTGGCAAGGAGCTATACCAAAGTATCGACGTGGAGCTGGACGTGGCCTTTAAGGAGCTGGGCATCTCTGCGGCTGCGATTGGCGGCTGCGACCGCTGCCCCCGCTGCCACTGACCGCCGGCGCCGAATAACGCTTATCGTCTTACGCTTTCCATGTGCATTTAATACGGACCAGTAAAAATATCCCATCACATTTCTATATTCTTTCATATATCCCCCAAAAAATCGGTAGTCGACGCTTTCTGCATGAATTTGAAAGTGTAAACAAATTTAAAGCAGAACTAGGGCAAGCTAATAAAGCGAAATCCGACGCATGGCTTCGGAATAACCAGGATGGCAACATGTAAGCATCTTTTTTAATACTTTTTAATATAATATTACACAATTTCTTACATTTGATGCTAAACATATTTTGTGCTTCCAAACTTGACTTGTAAGAGTTATGTTTTTAATTACAAAGTCAATTTGCAGTTATTTATTAATTAATCATGCAACGTTTACTTTAGGTACATAATCATTTCCAAATTATCATATGTTGCGTTTGAGTTTACATAGGTATAACTTACGTACAGATTATGAATAAATTCTGTACAAATAATTAGCTACGAGTATTATATGAATAGTAGCAGTACTTTTAACACATTAAGATTTCATGACTTAGATTTGCCCTTTATTAATTACTAACTGATATCCGCGACTTCGTTTGCGAGGAATAAGTTTTGTTAAATTCCCACGGAAACTTTAGTTTTCCAGTCACTCTCCAGGTGTTCAACTATACCTACCCATGCCAAAAATCATGTTGAACAGTTGCTCAGTTGCGGCGTGATTGAAGGACAAATTAACAAACATACTTTCGCCTTTATTGAATTAGTATGATTTCGTAGGTCTCCGCAAGTTTTGATAATATTTGCCCTAACTTAACAATCACATAACTACCTAGATTAAGAATCCTACTGTTACGTTTTCTGTACCTTCTGGTACATGCAATTACAGACCGTTGTTAAATAACAGTCCCACAAACTTATCTGATCCGGTGACAGCGTCGCTGACGCTATATTAAAAATCAAATAAAAACAAAAACTAAACACTCATAAAAATTCGTTCCAATTTTGGCCACCTGGCCAGATTACTTGGTGGGACTGTATCTGACTATTATTGATCCTCAAAGTTACTCTCAATTATCATTAGCATCTATAGTGTCACGAAAGAAGTCCCGTAGAGGCGGCGCTAGTAGTCGCATGTTTATATACAATTACAATATTAAGTAAAGCTAATTATTTCACTAATTGCCGCGGGACTTCTTTCGTAACTCGAACTAGGTGTAGATGACACTTGTAATTTTCCGAGTTGCACTAATTTGTTATAAATGCCCAGATGAACTTGTCGCCGAGAAGGAGAAATACAAGGACATCGGTGATGACCTGGACACCGCCTTTGTCGAGCTGATCCTTAAGGAATAACCTGGACCCTTGGGCTCGAAGCCTTGGACCAGTGGTGCGCCGGCGCTACCATCCGCCCGCGATCGCTATATGTTTAATAGACGTATTTTAATTTATTTTTAATAATCCTAATCGAAAGTATTACATCTACTTTTAATGGCGGTATTTATTTTCAACTTTATTTTAAAATAAAATCATTTATTATTTTAAAATAGCTTTTTTTTAATTCTGAAAACCCTTTACGGTTACATAAGTTGAAAATGCTTGAGCTGATGAAGTGTGGCGTGAGATACGCTTGAATCTTCACAGTACTGGCTCTTTTTTCAACTCTTGTGACTTGTTCTGCCTATCTATTTATTTAAAGTAGTTCATTTAGATTTTAGATGCTTCATTTTTTATGCTTTGTACTCTCGAAGTCTCAACACTACAGAAAATTATTTATGCCGAGTTTCAATATACAATCCATCTATATTCTCTCGATAATTGCACTTACTTGAAGTGCAATTATCCTAGTTCTAGTTCTGTCAAAAACTATGGTTTGGTCCATTTTTGACAGCAAAATATTGCTGTAACTTATCGGTCACATATTCGACAGATTAGGTATAGAATCACAGATATAATAGATTGAATGTTGAAACTGGACGTTATAGCTACCGATATTAGCCGATATTAGCTGCTGAATGCCGATATTGCTTGCTATAGAGTAAATTTGCAGCAACAGTAGCAGTAAATAATTAGTTTTCATTTACTTCGTTGCAAAGTAAAAAATAGTATCGCATGGTTCAGATACCATAGTAGTATCATTGGTAGAGCGATTACTGCATACAGTTTTGGAGTTTACTCCTCAAGAATCGATTTTCAGATATAGGTAAGCCTGGGTTATGAAAATTTAAGTGGAGTAAAATCAAACTTTCTCCGTTACGTTACGTTATGTTTATGTTTCCATGGTAACACTTTCGTTCGTAAGGAGTAAATTCCAGTCGTACGTCGGAGCTGATGCACACATATTGTTTTTATGATATTTTATAATCATTAAAATGATGGCAAGTGTCCAAGCAATCTAAAATGGAACGTACGCTCTAGATTGTGAAAACTGAAAAATTGTGTTTAAAATAAGTTGCTGTTGGGAAGATATTTCATACTGTAATAAAACATTTCAAGGAATGTAGGAGGCGAAGCTTCAGCAGCTAGAGTAAGATAAGAAAAAAAAAGAAATTGACTTTGTCACTACCTAAGACCTACGGCTACCCTAACCCTGAGAATCTCCTCTGTCTGGATAAACCTTTATAACGTTATTTTGCCATTCTTAAATAAAAGGAAACCAAGGCTCGCTTAGCATTTTACTTAGTCTCAGGATTTGTTTATTACTTAGCCTATTCTTATTATCACTTATATGGTACTGTTTAGATCTAGCATATAACCAAAAGGAGACGAGTTGCGTCCACTATTTTTTTTTGCAAAACATCTGTTCAGCGTAGGATGAGGCAATGCATACAAAAACAAAATACATACAAAAACATTGAATGAAGGTCTGTCTGTAGCATTTGGGCGATGGCACGTCATGTCTAGTCCTATTGGATGCTCGGACGTTTAGTTAACCCTCGAATGGAAATCACTATTTTTAAACCGACTTCCAAAAAAGAAGGAGTTTATCTCGTATATAAATTAAAATATCCCTTGGTAAATTACGAATCCTTTTTATTCCATGAAAACCTTCACCCACTAATTCTCTACTAACATCTTTTCGTACAACTAACATTCACTTAACATTCAACAGATGAAGTCATCGAAGAAAGAAGTAAGTACAAAGTTATCGTGGACGAAGTCGACCAGACGTTTGCCGATCTTTCAGGTTATTAAATTTACGAACTTGGAAAACTGAAATGGCGAGAAACTACTCCGGTCCGCCAATTTGAAAACAATGAAATGCGAGAAAAATTGCTTTTGTATGATTTGCGCGGTGCACATCACACATCATGATTATTGATGAACTTTCCTATCACTACCTAATTCCTGACTAAGTACGATTATGTTTTTAAGCAAATATACCTTTTAAGAAAGTAATATTATAATCAAACTCATGTTTATTTTTCAATAAGTATACTGATTTGGTTGCAAAAGCAACATGAGAAGTATGATAATAATTAATTAATCTTGATCTAAATAATTGGGATGTTGCCTATATACAAATAATTATTGTTTTGTGATTGTTAAAAAATAGAGGATCTCTCAAAAGACGGTAATGTCCACGTCCTCTGTTAGTTTTATGGAGTATAGCCATTTTAAATTGTCGATTAAAGTAAAAAAGTGCATAATTTTAATGACGTCACAAGCAAGTAAGTATTTCATACAAAATCTTATATAGGTACTAAGCGCGCGTTTTGAAGTTTGTAAAAATGTTGCTGATTTGACTAGTTGTCAAATACCCTATTGTGTGCCTTGTAAGCTTGAAAAATTCTGATAGAGTAGGGCCACCAAAAGCTTCGTTATGAAAAGTAAAATTAATGAGAATTAATTAATAAAGGCTGCATCTTTTAAATATTCGCCTGTTTTTTTTGTTTCGATATGCTAGTCTTAAAGGTTAGTAACTATTATGGTTATATTTTCGACTCGAGGAAGCTTTTCATATAAAAAGTGTGATCGACAAAGTTGTGCAGAAAAATAAAGTTTTGGAATAAAAAATATTGTATAAGAAAATTGTCTATTGTTATTTTTGCGGTAAACACTGCGGTTCAATTTGAATTTTACGAATTCCCATTTGATCGTTTTTAGTTGTGATATTTTCTGATTAATTATTATACACTCTTTTATTTTAATTAAAATTAAGTTTATCTTCGTATATCTACGGTTTGATTACAATATTCAAATTAACTTATATGATACATGTTTAGATTTGTAATAGTTCATACTTCATACTAAACTTACGTTAAGATCAATGCGTTACGTTAAGAATTTTGTATCAATCGTTTGAAAATGTAAAAATAGATTTTCTACATGATTTTATAGTCACGAGAATATTAAACAACTGTATCAAAACATTGCTGGTTTTTATTTATTACTCAATAAATTCAAACAAAAGCTTTTCTATGAGGTAGATTCAGGATTAGCCCCTTTGCAGGCTCTTTTGATATCTTGATCTAAGATTCTTTCAGAGACAAAGATTTATACTTTTGGACCAATCTACATTAATTTTAGGTACATTCATCTCTTGAACTTCGATCGATAAGACACCATTGGTTGTTTTATTCTTCAGAAAATATTTTCGGATATTTTTGAGGAGTTATTCAATCTAATACCACCTTGTCCTCCAGTCGTACCCTACGTTGCAGAAACAAATTTCATCCTCACCACCTGAATGCCTGGTCTTCTTCCATCATCCGTTATTCCAGGTCATTTCTGCCACGTACCCGCAAATTGTGGAACCATCTTCCATCTTCTGTGTTCCCACATGATTATAATATGGGGCTCTTCAAAGGGCGGATAAACAAATATATCAAAAGCCAGCAACGCATTGGCGGTTCCTCTGGTGCTGCAAATGTTCATGGGCGGCGGTAAACACTTACCATCAGGTGACCCGCCTGCTCGTTTGCTCGCTATACATATAAAAAATGCAGCACTAATAAATACCAAATATAGTGACGTTCTAGATCTATACTATGGAAAGGGAGCTCTATCACAGAATAGATAATGTTCTATAAAAATATCCTGAATCAACGTGGTGTCCAGTGTTTGTTCACTAATCACTATCGCGTATCAAACCGACCGGCCCTATAAAATTGGGGAAAATACTAGAAGCCATTCATTCGAAAATTATACTTAAAAAAAATTATGATAATTTACCAATGATGAATGATATTATCGAACTGCGATGGACACGAACTCTGCGTTAGAGATGACATCTCCAAACCGTCATAGTCAAGTTACGTCTTCCAATCTGTTACTTGTTCGTTACGCGATCTAATATGAGTCGTCCCTAAAAGTACGTACATATTTTCATATACGACATAACGTGTGCTGTCTTGTAATACATATCAACACTTAAGATAAAACTTCATAGGGTTTAAGTATCCCTTGTTAACGACATATTATTTTTAACCGACTTCCAGACTTCCAAAAAAGGAGGTTCTCAATTCAACGCGTATGTTTTTTTTTAAAGTATTTCGGTGCATATCTCCGTGGTTTCTGAACAGATTAGAAAAATTTTTCTTTCGGTCTTTAGAGGAAGCTCTCGAGGTGGTCCCATACAAAATTCTGACTCCAAATCCTCAATCCTGACACTAAAAAGTTGAAAATAAAAATTCTTTCCAAAAAATCGACTTGACTATGACTTCAACACAGTGTGTAGAAATCAAAATTATTTTTTACTTTACAGTGGCTTTGGAAGTTGGTTTTTGGAAAGAATTTTTATTTTTGTTATTTAATCATATCAAATTACTTCTAAGTATCTACTTTTCATTATATGATACAGCTGTATAATGTGTCAAGCTTTTTAAATTTATGAATTATACCTAAGTAAGAACTGCGTGAGACTATTATCTGTATAAAGATTCAACCCTTACATCAATGTATGACTCTTTATTTTATCTACATTAAGCTTTTGTCTATGATGTGTGTTAACAGCTTATAAGTAATTTAATTCTTCAATTCATTTTGATTAATATACGTTTATACAAAACGAATAAAGGCGTTTTACTGATCACCCATAAGAGCCTAATAAACTATTAAAGTAGGTCTAAAGTCGTAGAGCTTTCGTAGCAACTCGTAGCTGGACTCTGTAGAGCGTAAACTGTAGCGAGTGATGACGTCATCGGTTATTTACGGGCTAAAATTAAGTCCGTGACGTCGACAAAGTACTTTGTTCCATCTTATAAGTTTATTTTACTGATGGTTGTTACAATAAGTTAGTTATTGGCTAATGTAATTCTGAAGTAATTTTAATCTTTACTCCCTGACGCTGTAGATTTTGCTTGATGACTCAGTGGAAGCGCTTAGAAATATAAGTCTTGCGAGGTCCCGGGTACAATTATCCATGGGGTTTGAATGTTAATTTATATTTTTTCTATGCTCAGGTTAGTCCCGTCTCGTCTCACTACAGCCTCGTGACAATAACACAAACAAGCCACAAAGCTTTTTAGCGATATCGCACTAATGTCTAATGTGTAATGTATTTCACATTAGACGTTACCTTTCAGGTTAGCGCCCTCTTATCTTAAAGATTTCACCCCTTAGGTACCACCAGGAATTCAGTGCTTTTCCCCTTCCATGACGGCTCTACGATACGGATTCTATAACGTTTTCAAAGTTTAAATCCATACTAATAATATACATGCGAAAGTATGTTTATCTGTTACCTTTTCACGACCTGTTTCGTGTATAACAAAAGTCTATGCGGGGTAATGTGGTTTAGTGATCTTAGAATCTAAATAGGTACAAAGGAATCATTGTGGCGTACCTACTTGGAAATTCCATAAATAAGTAAGTAGGTAAGTATGGAATACCGGGAGAATTGCAAGCCACGAGTAGAAAGACTCGGTTTAAATATCCCTGACACGAGAGAAAGTACTTGGTAAATTATAGGTAAACTAGAGTCCACTTACTCCAAAAATCTGAATCATTCTATAAGTTTTTACTATGAGCGATTGGCATTACATCTATCTAAGCCATATATATCACTAAAGATATCACTTGCTGTAACGGTGAAGCATCGTGAGGAAACCTGTATGCCTGGAGGTTCTTCAAAAATTTATCAATAGTAGTTTAAGTCTGACAATCCGCTTTTAGCCAGCGCGGTGGACAACTCAGTAATAAGCCGGTAATGAAAGCGATAATTATAAAGCCATTTACTTACACCGTTGGGAGCGCTATGGAAAGTTAAGGCCTACTGACGTAATCCAACCAGTTACGAAGATAAAAGAGAATTATTTATAATTTTTCCTTTTCATATCTAATGCGTTCACTATCTACGAGTATGAGTAGGCAGATGTTTACTTGCAAAATTTTAAAATTCATCAAATGCTTTTCGGTGAAGTGAGAATTTAGGATAAATTTTGGATAATGTGTTACTGTTACCTACCACCTAGTTCAACTGTAACTGAACTGTATCAACGTGCCTAGGTAATCTCGTAGATAGGACCTGTGAAATGAGCCGCAGCCCAGCTAGGGAAAATCTAAAGACTGTTCGCTTAAAATTTATAGGATACGTTGAATAATGTCCTTAATAGTTCCAGTATAAGGTGAAACTAAACAAAAGAGGGATAGGAAGAAGAAAAGCGTTCTGGGAACGGAATATAAGGCATTGGGCTGAAATAAAAATAATCTCAGAATTATTCCGCCTAAACATCGATATGGAGAATTTTAGAAAACCGACTGCTGACTTTCAACACTGAAGAGGAACATGATGAAGACGAGTAAACAATGCTTTACATTCATAGCCGCACGGCCTTATTAAGGCCTTATTAAGCTTAAGCCTTTTGAGTTTGTGCATAGTGATAAGTGTCAGTGTAAAGTGTAGTGCTAAAAGAACACGTGAACAAAGTGTCTAAGTTTATCGAGAAAGACTAAGATGCGTCAATGAACAATTTCTTAGTACATAAGATAAATTATAAGTTTAGGTTAAAGCAAAACTGCTCATTAGCCAATTAGTTAGGCTAGATCGTAGTTAAATGAGTACCTCCACTACAGCCCATTAACGTCCCACTGCTGGGCACAGGCCTCCACTCTCATAGGAGAGAGGGTATTAGAGCTTAGACCCACCACGCTGCTCCAATGCGGGTTGGCGGGCTTTAACGACTATTATCATGTTAGTGATAATAACCGGGACCGACGGCTTAACGTGCTCTCCGAGGCACGGGGGTTAAACACCGCCCACTTCCTAACTCCGGGCTAGTACTGAGAATTTCTAGTTAGAAAATCCCAATACTTAATTACAGCCCGACCCGGGACTCGAACCCGGGACCTCGTCGCCCACCGTCGACCACGCTAACCACTAGGCAGTTGAGTTAACGAGACTCTTTACCCATACAAACCAAATGCGACTCGATTCTTTTCGTCGCGATTTGCCTGTAATCGACTGCGGGCTTTACAGAACGACATGATAGGGGCACTCTTGAGTAAAAAGTACCCAAGTCAGATTTACTTAAATCCTTTTGATTAATAGCTATATATATATTCCAAGAAAAGAAAAAGAAAACAACTGCATAACCTTATTTTTTTCACCTTATTTTTAAAATACTACAAAATAAAATAATCAACTGCGTAGTTTACTGTCATTTAAATAAAATATGTAAAAAAAATTACGAGAAAAAGAAAAGATTGCTAGTTTGCTATAAATAAAACGTACAATTATTGTGAAAGCACCAGTCAATAATTTATTTACTAAAATACCTTAGTATACAATTCTGATATTTTGGTGAAGTGTATGATTTTCGGTAGGTACTAAAAGTGCTGGACTTCGCAATCAATCATGGCCTTATGAATTATCACAAAATCCGCAGTCCGCAGGCCGCAGTCGAATATGCTTACCACTAGACCAGCGAGGCGAGGCATGAGCTCGCTGGTACTCAATGATAGGAAAAAAAAAAAACGCACGGAAGCATCGGCCACCGATGTGGGAGAGAGAGGGTGGCGCGATTGCGATGGCGGATCGGAATCTTGGGTTTTTGGCACCGAAAATAGTGCGGGCGGGCGGCGCGAGCGCAGGGCGGACGCGCGCTTAGTGCGTGTCGCTCCGCCGTGTGAACAGCTCGCTAGGTGAGTGAGTGAGCCTGGATACCCACGGCACCGGACCCTACCGCCCCAGACAGTGACGGAGAAAGTGCAGTGCAGTGGCGTATCCAAGCTTAACTGTTGAGTGTTGTTAACTTAAGTTCAAACGTGCAATGGAGTGGTGCATCTTCCCCGGCGCGCGTCGGAGTGACTCGGGTTACAGCTCGCTGAAAATAGAAAATAGCGTTCGCTCCCGGCCTATATGCGGCCAGTCGGTATCGGTGTTTATTTAGTGATATGTGGAAACTCGCCACAATTTTTATTTAGACGCAGACGTGGCCCGATTACCGTCGAATTAAGACGCCTGCCCGTGCGTGCGGGTGTCTTGTTTCTCGGGCCGCATTTAGCGATGAATTTAATGGAATGTCACACTATACCCACGTAAAACGCCCACTTTACACATGACATAATACCACTGAAACACTATCGATACTCGTATTAGATTTTATAGCTGAAAAACAGTAGGTAACTTGATTTAACTTATCGAGGAATATAATTTAAAGGTTCTAGAGTAACGTATTGTTATTGTATATTCTTAGTATTTTGGCATTTTAAGATAACTTTTTTACGTTCAAGAACTTAGCCTTCTTGTATCTTATCTTAAGCTTTTAGATTTTAGAAGAATTATTATGATTGGAGTTATTATATTTTGTTCATAAATAACGATTAAGAGACTTCAAAGGGTAGGTCTAACAGTATTGGAATTGATAAACCGACGAAAATTATGTATCTAAATTTTTAAAGCGTTAAGCATAACCAAAAATTATGATGACTGCAGTACGTGTAAATAATTTTTTACATTTTTCTAATGTTCGATATCGCCAATGCGAAAAATCATAAGCTTTTAAGTTATCTAACCAATTGATAACTAATATTTTAAAGTTTTTTTAACTAAAGTAGCTATAGGGTAGCTACAACAGATAAGGAAAAACAAAAGAGATTTAATTGAGTAGATTATGATTTGCTAACGTTGTATAGGATAGAAGTTATGGCATTTTACGTTTTTTGATTTCCTACATGTGATATTCCTCATTGTTTCTTTTTCATTATAAGTAGTATCTTGTAGTTAATTCGTAATTATGGAACATTACAATATAGTGGTAAAACATCTAAGACCGCGCTGTCAGAAGTTGCCTTTACACACCGTGTTTCCAGTATATGCAACCTTTTTCATTACTCACGATTTGGTACATGAATTATTCTAACAAAAAACTGTCTCTCTAAAGTACATTTATTTTTGACAGTTTGTGGTTTAATATGTCGAATTTCTACGTACCTAGCGTGTGAGTCAACTTTCATTTAAACACTGACTTGTCCAAAAATTGCCGACCTGCTTTTCCAGTTTATTAAAAAAAACGAAAAATTACCTTAGATAAAGAATGTTAACCAGTTACCCGGATGGGAATTTTTTGCCAGACTTGAAAACTAGACTTAGGCACTTAAATAGTTCATTAGGGTCTTAATATCATGTATAGGTACAAGGACAGTCTTGAAAGTAAGTTTAGCTTAAGCTTTAGCATTTGTATCGAAGAACTTTGAGGGAAAATGTTCACGGCATTTTACCTTTAAAGACGTGGCGTTAAACTACGTCAACGCGCGGAATTTCTACAGGAATACATTCCGGAGCCGTCCACCAGCTGTTCGCGTCGGCATACTTATTTCGGCTAACAATATCGGTAACACTTGACAGCCGGCCAAAAATATAATCGCGTCATGCGGCACCGCCCGATATTTTCGCATTCTCTAGACGTAAACTTCCCAATCGGTTTTTAATAAAGCTTTACGTTACGCCTACGTAAGTTTTTGCATCCGGATGTAGGCATGCCTAACCAAGTTAGTGTAGCAAGGTAACCTTGTAACCAAGGGAACGCTTCATTTCATTTCGTAGCCATGGATAAGTTTTGAATGATGAGAGCTAAGATGGCTTGTCAATGCAAAGCTATGTTCAAAACTTTACATTCTATTTAGCCTCTACATAATATTGACAATATAGATAGATAGATAGATAAATGCTTTACTGCCACACAAAACAGTAAAAAGAAATAATAAAGCTAACAAGCAAAAAGAAATAACTAGTGCGTAAAGGAGGTCTTATTACTTAAAGTGATCTCCTCCAGACAACCTTTAATTATAAAAGCAAATGCAATGAAGCGGGATAGTGCAATAACATTAATACTTATAATATACTACATAAACTATACATTCTATTAATACATAAACAAAATGATACCTATTTTACTACGAATTACCAGGAATTTCGCAAAATAAATCAATCAGGATATGAAGTCGGTAACTCAAACACACACACAGTGCACACTCTAAACATCTGCATAACGAGAAAAGATAACCCTTTTTATGCTTTGTCGCTTTGCTTATGCTTGCCTGCTGGTAAGACAAAAATTTGTCTTTGAGAAAATCCTGAATTACCTATACAAAACTGGATGATGCCCTCGACTTCGTTCGCGTTGATTAAGGTTTTTTGGTTTTCCACGGGAACTCTTTATTTTTATGGAATAAAAGTATGTCCTTCCCCGGGATATAACCTACCTCTATGCCAAATTTCATCAAAATCGGTTGACCAGATATGTCGTGAAAGCGTAGCAGACAGACACACTTTCACATTAATAATTTTAGTATGGATTACAGGATTTACATAGCCAATTAGGTACTTACTGGCCAGGTAAGATAAGGAAGGCTGCAAAGTAGAGAATACGTTAGGAAAATGAGATTATTTTAATGCGGACTTATGAGCTAACATTAAAATAATGATCGTTAACCCACAACTCAATTACATAGAAACAGAGTTTAATTAATATAGGTTACCAGTTAATATAAGGGACAATAAGCGGGCCGGTTAACTGTCCTACACAGTGCATCTGATAATCTGGCTGTGCGCCAACAAGCTACTGATACAGAATTAAATTGCTCGAATATACTAGTACTTACCAACTATTTCACCGGAGTTCTACTAGTAATGGGATTGCCAAACATTTTTTGCGTTAAAAATAAAGTTAAAATGTTAAAAACACGCGTGAACGTCAGCTTTCAACGCCAATACTTACGTAAAGTGGCGCACCACTCAAAACTCGTTCTAAGCTTTAATGTAAGCAGCATTTGCTTCTTTGGCTATTCATAATACATATATACTTAGTATAATAATACTGAGGACGCTTACGTTATCTTTGCACAAGGCAGCGATTTCTAGCTCAGCGAGTTTAACCTATTAAAAGTAGATACTACGATTAAAATATATTTCAAGTACAGATACTTTAATATAAATAAAATTAAAGTGTACTCCAAGTAATGTGACGTAACTCGTAATTTTCACAAATAAGTACTATTAATAAATATGTCGTATGTTAACTGCCTCGTTGGTCTAGTGGTTATCATGTTCGACTGCGGCTGACGAGGTCCCCGGGTTCGAATCCCGGGTCGGGCCATAATTAAGTGTAGGGTTTTTCTGATTAGAAATTCTCAGTACTAGCCCGGAGTTAGGAAGTTGGCGGTGTTTCACCCCCGTGCCTCGGAGAGCACGTTAAGCCGTCGGTCCCGGTTATTATCACTAACTTGATAATAGTCGTTAAAGCCCGCACACCCGCATTGGAGCAGCGTGGTGGGTCTAAGCTTTAATTCCCTCTCTCCTATGAGAGTGGAGGCCCGTGCCCAGCAGTGGGACGCTAATGGGCTGTAGTGGATGGATGGATGGAATAAATATGTTGCTTGTTTTTAACATCTCCAAACATTATGTAGCAGGGTTTCTGGATGTCATGCCCAGGTTTCTGTTGGCCTTGGCCCGCACCCAGCACACTTGATTACAATCGGCATTTGCAATAATTTAAGAATGCTAAACACTTCCTCTGACCTTATATTATTTATCTCAAAAAAAAAACGCACGCTGAAATGCGGTGTAGATTTAAAAGCCCTCAATCAATTGTATATATTTTTACATTAAGCACCCCATTAAGTGCAGATCCCTCAAAAAGATTTCCTCTATTGGCAACGCGGATGGTCTAGACTCTAGGCATTCCAAGACCAAGGAAAAGCTATTGCCTTGAATAAGGCAGGTCGATATCAATCATACTACACATACTTTGTCAACAGGCCTAAAGGGCTGCTGCTACGCTTAGGGCCGGTTGATTCAAACTATTGGTTATCGTAACTTATAATTTATCACACGTAAGAACTTTAACGTCTACTAATTTACAAGTATTGCTTCATTGTAACAATTGTGAAGCAACGCCTAACGTTCGTTAGCGCCATATTTAAAGATTACGTGTCCGTCAAAATGTGTTGATGCAACCCAGCCTTAATGTGTCTTTCACGGAATTTGTGTTAATAATTATTGTATCTTCCCAATATTATAGGTCAGTAGCTGGCGTATATTTTCGACCGGACCGTAGAAACAAAAAGCCGCCACCATGGACGCGATTAAGAAGAAGATGCAGGCGATGAAGCTGGAGAAGGACAATGCCATGGACAAGGCAGATACCTGCGAAGCCCAGGCCAGGGATGCCAACCTCCGCGCCGAAAAGGTAAGAATGTTCTTGCAGGCTTAAACACTTTCTTTTTATAGAGAAGTAATAAAAGGTTTATTCCGTTATGAAATGTTCTAAAAGTATACCTTTAAATGCAAGATTAGGAGAACTAGAATCTCAATGATTCCGACTTTAGCTTAGCTTAGTTAAGCTAAGCACATCTTTCGAACTCAACGTCAAAAGATGTGGAACACTTTTAAGTTACACACACTCAAAGTCTAGCAAAGCCTAAACTGCGCTCTTTAGATGTCAGCCTAAAACCATTTTGACGTTCCATATTCCAGGTCAACGAGGAAGTCCGTGAGCTTCAAAAGAAACTCGCCCAAGTAGAAGAAGACCTCGTCTTGAACAAGAAAAAGCTCGAGCAAGCCAACAAAGACTTGGAAGAGAAGGAGAAGCAGCTGACCGCTACCGAGGCGGAGGTGGCCTCACTCAACAGGAAGGTGCAGCAGATTGAGGAGGACCTCGAGAAGTCCGAGGAAAGGTCGGGCACGGCCCAACAGAAATTGCTCGAGGCTCAACAGTCTGCTGATGAGAACAATCGGTAAGCACAACTTTGTTGAACTACTAGCCGATGCCCGTGGGGATAAAGGTTTTTGATTCCCGCGGGAACTTTTTAATTTATTTGGTACCAACATACCTAACGAAAAAAAAACAGCCAAATCGGTCGAGCCATTCTCAAGTGATGTGTGAGAGTGTCATTGCAATACCTGACGGAAAGAAATGATGAGGTAAGGAAGCGCCTACCCTGATTATCAAAAGGCAAAAATAATGAATTAATCAATTTTATGTCAGCCAAACATGCATTCTTATAACCATTTTATAAACATAGCTGTTCTTCTGGCTTCAATTATACTTCGCACCTCGGGGTTACAGGCTCCGAAGGAGAAAGCCTGGAAAGCTAGCTTTAGCTAGCTAGCTATAATGGTCAACAGTCTACACCCAAACGAGGTCATCATTTGGGTGTAGACTGTAGACCATTATAGTCTTATTTAGTGTTCCAATTTTGGTCAACCCGCCAGATAAGTTGGTGGGACTGTATGTAGATTCTTAGTTCGATGGTGTATCTAAGACACTATCATGACACTACAAATGGATATAAATTTTGCTGGAAGGGCTTTTGATGTTTCAACTTTCAAGTTCAAAACATCTTCAATTTATAAAATGTTTAAGGGATTTGAGTTTTATTCAGTATTGAATATAAGATAAAATTATTTCCTCAGCTTAGTCACTAATTCGTTTATTTCTATTTCAGTATGTGCAAAGTACTGGAGAACAGGTCACAGCAAGACGAGGAGCGCATGGACCAACTCACCAACCAATTAAAAGAAGCCCGTTTGCTCGCCGAGGACGCTGACGGCAAGTCTGACGAAGTAAGTAATTCAGTAAAATGCGCATCATTCAAGTAAAAAAAAGTGAGCAATAACTGTCAAGCTCAGAAACTGAACAAAAAGGGTACGTTTGGAACTAAAGCGTTTTTAGTACCACTGACCACTCATATGTACTCCGAGGGTCGCAGCGGATTAGCAAAATTCCAGAAATGTTTTTTTATAAATCAAAAATTCTGCACTCACTCCGTTGAGTCCACCCGTAAAAAAAACTGTTATTTCAACCAGTAAAAAAAATCTGCCCTGGATTTTTTTTCAGTTCCTTATTCCTGCCTAAAGTCTTGTGGTGATACTCTACTTCAAGTATCAACTATCACCTCAAATGATGAGACGTAGAGTGTTGCATATAGTATGAGTCAGATTTTATCCAAAGAAATACCAAAACCTAAATCTTTGTGGCCTGCTGGATATAACCTCTTTATTTATCGTATTTCTTAAAACGCAGGTTTCACGCAAGCTGGCCTTCGTTGAAGACGAACTTGAAGTAGCTGAAGACCGTGTCAAGTCTGGTGATGCCAAAATCTCAGAACTTGAGGAAGAACTGAAAGTAAGTCAAAACTTGGACATTTTCCATTATGACACAGTAATTTAAGAGAAAATTTGGAAGATAACAGAAGAACCTTCTGAACCGAGTAATAGAAAAATTTGGCTTTTTGAAAACTTATTTGAACGAAAGGAAAATCTTAATTTGAGGCAACTCTGTACAAAAAACTTAAAATAATTAGGTTTTAGGTACTTAACGCTTTTTTACAAGAAAGCTGATATTTTTTTATACTAATCTAGGTACCTACTTATTGTTCATAGGTCGTAGGTAACTCCCTTAAATCTTTGGAAGTATCCGAAGAAAAGGCTAACCAGCGTGTAGAAGAATTCAAAAAGCAGCTGAAGACCCTCACCATTAAACTGAAGGAGGCTGAGGCTCGCGCTGAGTACGCCGAGAAGACTGTCAAGAAACTGCAGAAGGAGGTCGACAGGCTCGAAGGTAACTTAGATAGACTAACCATAAATAGACAATTTTATAAATAAATAGATATTCCTGGATTTTTTTTCCATATTTGGATTATGGAAAATATTTTCTTCGAAGGCTCTGTTTTAATTTTATAAGTTAAAACTAATTATGCCTAAAAGGTGACATATAAAGCCCAAAAACGGCATATTGACTTATTCAGACAATTTGGGCACATCACACTTTTGACTTGAAAATTACAGTCAGGGCTGGCTCAATAATACTTTCTCTTTACTTTTGACTTATTCTAATGAATTTTTCAAACTTATTAAATCAGTAACCTTAACAAATATAACAAGGGAACGCTCAAGCTTCTCCCGAAAATGACGAAGCTTTTTAATAAAAAACATTCTAATTGTCTCATGCTTTTCTATCAAAGTTTCAGATGCGATAAACACTAATCTTCTATTGATGTAATAACAAAATTTTCAGACAATTTGTTCAACGACAAGGAGAAATACAAGGCGATATGCGATGATCTGGACAGCACGTTCGCTGAACTTACCGGATACTAACCGATTCCTTACATATAGTTTAAGTCGATACCGTCCTAATGTCACCATCCGTAAACCCAAATGAATTACCATTAATTTATCAACTTACCTATATAATTACTTTCCATTCAATCTTCAGTTCATGTTTTGACCAACCCTCATCTTTTAATCTATTTTGTATTGGATCACTTATAATTACAATTTCTCACTAATTAACCTTTTCATCGATATTTAGATGATTGACACATATATTACCTTATGTGAATGCAAAAGACCTAGTTTTACGCCTCTTAATAATTTCATTCACAGCAACGTTAAACCAACTATAAAGTATAGTTCAATATATAGTGAGTGAAATTATCTAGAGTTTTCAATCCATGACTATCAGCATAGAGTAGTAAGATCGCCATTTATTCCAATACCTAGAGCATTTTCTGCAATCCTTTAGAAATCGTAGTCGAACCCTGCTTTCTCTGTTGTGATTAATATGTCTTACGCTTTGCTGCTACCGTCGTGGATCAATGCTTCAAAGGTATTTTGTTTTCTTTAAAATCTTAAATCTTTCATATAAATAAATAAATAGTATTGTTAAAGCTATACCTTGCTTGTGCGATAATTATATATTTTAAAAAGATTGTTTATTTAACAAAATTAATAACATGTCTTTATTCAATTTATTTCTTGTATCTTTATTAGGGGTCTACGAATCATCGTGTGAATTTTATTCGGCATTCTCATTTTATTTAATAATCATCATTATAATTATTCTTATTTATATTATATTCACAGACTTGTGCAAAAGAAACAGATAACTAGCATGGGAATTGATTATCAAAATCCTCTTGCCCCAAGTCCAACCTTTGTGAACCTGTTTCATTTTTTAAGACGCTGTTTTTTAGCTGTTGCACTCTTAAGTCCGTGGTAATTTTGCTTTAGCAGTAGTATTTACTCTATTTTGTGTACGTTTTGTGCTAATGATGATCGTGTTGCACAGATGAGTTGGGCATCAACAAGGACCGATACAAGAGCTTGGCTGACGAGATGGACTCCACCTTCGCCGAGCTGGCTGGCTACTAAACACACCCCCACATTCACATCCAAACATTCGTCTGTAAAAGAAAGCGCTTCCGTCAACGCTACGCGAAATACTTTATGTACTCGTGCTGTAATATTTATTAATAATATACTTAATAATATGTAAATTTATTTACGATTTTCAATAAAATAATTTATAACAACTATTGTTAGATTTGTGTTTGAATTACCCTGAATACAATTATACATAAGTATAAACAAATCTACTTAATAGCTGCTAGATAGTAAATAGCACGGGTAAATAGCTATACGGTCTTTGAACCAAAATATTAGTCTTTAACAGCTACAGAATACAAAAAATATTACCAAAGTTTGTTTACGATTTTCAATTGAATAAATTATAATGGGCTATTCTTAAATTATTAATTAACTAGCGATCCGCCCCGGCTTCGCACGGGTAGCACTAATAATCCTAATGTCTATACCCAACATAACAGTGGCAGTGGGCAGGTTTTAGTTTAATATTACATTGTAAGAGTGTACCCCGTCATCACACCTGCCACAGCTTCCAGACCTCAGATTAGTATTTAATCTGAGCGCCGGCCGAAGTCGCGCCTTTTCCCGTTGCACGTTACATTATTTCTATGATATCTCATCTAAATTAAATGGTGTAAAGGACATTTATCTTAATTAAATACTAATACATTTATTTTGGTAAGGATTAATACTATGTCGGTAAAAACACCTTCGCAAGTAAAACATTGATTTAGACCAAATTTGAAAGTCATAAAAATGGTTATTGTGAGTCAACCTTAAAAGATAGATAAATAAGTTATAGCGGACTTTTTTTTAGAACTTTTGAGAGAAACAATTGGGTATTTGACAACTAGTCAAATCAGCAACTTTTTTACAAACGTCAAAACGCGTGCTTAGTATGGGGTTTTGTATGAAATACTGAATAGTGACGTCATCAAAGTTCGACGCACTCTTTTACTTTACGCGATAGTTTGAAATAGTTATTCAACATAAAACTAACAGGGGAGGCGGATATTACGACTTTTGGGAGATTCTCTATTTAGTAATCGCTAAAAATTATTTATTTGAATAGTTGTCAAATACCCAATTCCACCGTACATTGTTTTCGTGTAAGTTTAACTATTTACGCAGCGCACACCACGTAAGCTCTCAGAAGAGACGATTTTTTCTGACTTAGTTCACATTATTGCAATTTTCGTAAGGATTTCCAATTTTTATGAAAATAAAATATAGCTTACGTTACTCGCTGATAATTTGTCTTTTAATTTTTAAAATCGGTTGAGTAGATTTTGGGGATTATCCGTTACAAACAAACAAACCATTCTTTCCTCTTTATAATATCAAGTTTAGAAATAATTTTAAAGCTAGAAAATCTTTGAACATAGGTATATATTACAAAAGCTTTCAAGCTTTATAACAACTGTTGTATTTCCGATTGAGAACAAACAATAACTCGTAATAAAGCTTTAATAACAATATAGCAAAAACACCAAGTTCTAAGTGTTATTATTACCATCAATTATATATTATTTTAGAGCTAATATAGAGCAACAACTAGGTACTCAGTAATACAGTAACCCCTCGGAGGAAACCTCTATGAATGATAGATGAATGGACATGGAAACTGAGCCCCATTCAAGGAATTCAGACGCCTTGCTAACAAAGGAAGTACGTTAGTGCTGTCAACTGTCACATGACGTCTTTCCGCCGTAGCATGGGAACAACGCATGCGCGTTAGAGCCTTCAGAACGCCTGCGCGACTACCCTCTTAATATAATCGATAGTGCAGTAGGGACAACAGCCTGTTGGGGTGATACAATTTTGCGTTTTAATATCAAAATATACGGTTTCTTCGGTTCTCGTTTGAAATAAAGCTTCAAGGTGTCGATGTCAAGTAGCGTTCTACCAGGCGCTATCACCATGAAGATCCTAGCACCACGCGATGGACCGGACATCGCACCAATCGAGTCCGGTAAGTATTACGAATACACACCATAGCAAAATCCATCGAATAAATCTTCTACTTATGACTATAATTCACAATTATGCGGGATAACGTTTAACTATTTTGATAATATTATAGGTATAAGCTGTATAACTATATTATCTAGTAAAGGTTTATACAGTACCTACCAATAGAATAATGACGCGCAATTACAAAGTCGATTATGGTGAGGCATGTATCTATAAATGTATGTTGATCATGGTGTATCCTTTATAATTACTCAGAACGTTAATTTTGTTTTTAAATTCCTCTGTTTTGACCTCATTTTCGATTAGATTTAGTTATGGTGATAATGTGAAACGATGCTACTTTATTTTTGCCATAGTTGAGTTTTTATGACTAAGCATACATTATACAAGTATCGTAGGAATTTCTTATTATTTCAATTTGTTCGAGGAATTCAATTTACTTTGAGTATAAACACTTAAGAGTTCTACGGCTTCTTTAAAAATCTAAGCTACTTATTATGATTAAAATTTCGCGTGTTTCTGTATGAAGCCGAATGTTATTAAAACCTTGTTATGCTTTCATTAATTTCTCTTGCTTCAAGGGTTTCATGTTTTTAATTATTATTAGGTTTATATTTGTAGTAAACAGAATGCCTTTTCTTGGTACCTAGATCTTATATCAAGTTAGTCACTACATTATTGGATTGATTTATGAGGGAGCTTTTACGTCATAGTAAGTAGGTAGGCATATTTGGAATGATACTTTTCCGTGGGGTACGAGCTTATTAACATTATACGGCTTGGATTTTGTGGAAAAAAACCAGCCATCATCGATGACTTCACTTCCGTAGAACTTTCGAAAAGTCTAGCCTTCTAACATTATAAATCAAATCAAATCAATTTTTACATCCTATAGGGAGTAGGGTAGGGTAGGCATTGATGAATCCAGTCAGATTAAGTAATTTTCTCCTTATATATTAAGACTAGATGCATCCCCGCGACTTCGTCCGCGTGGATGACGTTTTTTCAATGCCCGCGGGAACTCCTTAATTTTCCGGGATAAAAAGTAGCCTATGTCCTTCCCCGGGTTACAATCTATCCCTGTACCAAGGCCGTAAAAGCGTAGCAGACAGACAGGCAGATACACTTTCGCATTTATATTATTTGTATGGATTATGTATGGTAGTAAATTTCCAGAAGCATTTATAATAATCTCAAAACTTATGACATGTTTGATTGTAGATTTTAGATGACAGAAATAGAATGAACTCTGCCATATATAGCAGACTTTATCGATTGAGTTTATACAACTTCTCTTAGAGCAGGCTTAGTATAGTATCGTGGGTGGTAATATGACTAGCCTCATTTATGTTTGAACCGTTTCTTTTTAAATAAGTACATAAGTTACTTGAGACCACCCCTGGCTGCGTGAAAATTTCGAAAAACACCTACAGGTTTATTCCTGGTCTACTATACATACATAGGGATACTATGTGCAAAATTTCAGCTTTCTAGGCCCAAGGCATTGACGCGCGTCAGTGTGTGAATGATTTAGGTCTTTTGTGAGTCAAATAAAACTTCATAGTCTGGCCATGTCTACATGTTTTGAATATGGTGAAACTTGCGGGTGCGATTATGTTCGAAATTTAAACATTTTCCATTAAATCATATGTTAAGATATCAATTATAGTATAATCATTGTGTTGCTTATCATTTATGAAGTAAATGGTATGATACTTGAGATAACACTTACTATTAGGTATTTTGAAACACTTGGGAAGAGTGCTCCGATCACCCGATGTACTTATTAAGTAAGCTGTTGATTTTATACTAAGTATCTACTTAGTATGAATCATAATTCATATTATCTTTCCTATTGATTCTTCACAAGCAGATAAACAAACTGTTCAGTAACTCAAGCTCCATTAAGGACATCATAATATTGACATTATACCAATAATGTAGGTTGTAACCAACCTGATGGGGTTCCTAAGAAAAGTAAGGATAGGGTAGGTAGGAGCGAAGCATATGGTGCCGTGACCAGGATAAATGATGCCATTCAAAGTATCTTCCTTTTCTTTTATAAGAGGAAGATGCTTTGAATATAGACAGGGGAACTGTTCACAAAATACGGGGATAAACTTTAATTTTCTTTTTTAGAATTGTAAATTCATATTTGTAAGAAATAAGCGGTTCCCATTTATATATATTTATTTTTATTATATTATTATTTATATATTTATTATATAATCAAAAAAAATTGATTGATTCCAATTGAATAATCAAAAAACTTGATTGATTCCAATTGTTATTGTCTTATTTAATTGTAATCTGAACTGACCGTACTGTGTTGGTGACACGTCAGAGGACTGTTTTTTGAGGTCTTTAAGAACATTTTTTATACAGTAAAGTTTATTTTAATGGATATTGTATTTTGAGCAAAGGTAGATTAGGTTATTATCTTTTAAATTTATAATAATCTGTTATTTTTTATATAATATTGGCCTAAGACAACGAGTTGCCCAGTTTGCAGAAAAACGCCCAACTCTCATAGTTAAACACGTTACTTAATGCGTGTATTATGTAAACTAGATTACATCTAAATTGGTATATAAGCAAGTCGTTGGGTTGATTGAATTCGAAGCTTCCGAAACTTTAAAAGATCTCGGTTTAATAAGGGCACAACAGTATATGAAAGTCTTACTGCTAGATGATTCACTTGCCATTCTAAAGAAATATTGAATTTTATAGGTAGAGGAAGGTGTAGATTCATAGGGAAGTCAGGTTACAAGGTTTCATACGTATAAAACCGTATGAATATATTATTATGTAGTAGGTATGTCTCTATATTTAATTTACCAACGAGTGAGTGAGTTTAGTGGTTAGCATGTTCGACTACGACCGACGAGGTCTCGGGTTCAAATCCCGGGTTGGGCCATAATTAAAAGTGCCCACTGGGTTTTTCTGACAAAAATCTCAGTACTAGCCCGGAGTTACGAAGTTGGCAGTGTTTCACCCCCGTGCCACGTAAAGCCATCGGTTTTACGCCTGATCTTTTTCCGGTCGTGTCGGATTTTCCGGCCCATCGTAATATGACAGTAAAGGAGCAGAGAGTGCACCTGTGTTGGCGCACACACTTGTGCACCGACTTCTTCTTTTAGAAGAGAATTAATTCTCTGGAGATTGGCCGCCGTGGTCGAAATTCGGTCCGGAGGACATTAAATTTATTTGAGGTAGAGTAGGTAAATAACTTAACACTGATTGACAACCAGTGTGGTGATTAGCATTATTAAGTATACCTACTTAGGCAATATTTTCAATGTTTCACCTACTTTTTATAAGTAGGTGTAAGTTGTTGTAAAGATTTTGTTCACTTTTCAATAACATCGCCGTCGGTTTACTCGGTAGAAATATTTTATTAAATCGTAGGAAGAAATAGTATCCCAAGAGGCCAAGGTAGATTTATTATGAAGTACTTAGCGATGACAATCGTTATGAAATGTGATAATATGAGTTTATTGCGTCGTTGCATTTATTTGGATATTATTTTGGGATTTATCTTTAATGTTTACTTTAGTTTTCATATCGTAATATAATTTAATTTTGTAAATCTACATAACAGTTCACTAGAATGAAGGGATCTAGGTATTTTTCATAGAAATTGCTCTGAATTACATCTACCCACATCTGCTTCGACGTTTTTAATCACATTATATTTATACGGCCTTGTTCAAAATCCTGCGTCGGTCCTATCGTCCTTCACAACATAGCGGATTATTAACTAAGGTATTATAGTATGTACTATAAAGGTCAGGCAATATGCCACAATCCCGCGGGATATTATTGTCATGTACCTAATAATTTTTATTACATTACATACGCTTTTACTATAACAGCACGATTAAAATGTTATAGTCCAAAGCCGAAATGCGGAGGCATCACAGTTGGCCTAGCGCACTAGCCAATCCTCAGATGTTGCCAGGTCTAAAACAGACTTGGCTGTTGCCTAACGAGTTTTCAGGCCAATCTTTTGCGTATTTTTCAAAAACCGACGAAGTTTCGGACATCATCTAATAATTATTTAAGTACTGCTTAAGCTGCTCGGGCTAGAAACTTGAGATTTTGCATGAAGTTTTTTCCTGTAATGCTAAAAAAAGTTTTTCATTCGCATAGCGTAGCGCCTGGTTAAGTAGCGCAACGCTTAATTGCCTAAAATATAGAAAATATGGATGAAATGCTTCATTGTATACTTTACAGGCATCTTCTAGGCAAGCGCGTTCCAACCTAGACCTCATCTTTGGTTTACACTAAGCATGAAGTCAAGTCAAGCGCAAGCCTATCACGCAATAAAAAATAAAACCATTTGTTAACAAACATCGAAACGAATCAAATACTTTCAAAGATAAAGTGAGGGAGTAACCGTATTACATATAATTTTGCAATAAGTTTCTAAGATTGTTTAGCTCTTGACTCTTGTCCTAGATACACTAAAGCTACGAACATATTATATTATATAGAACTAAATAAACAGGTAGATAATTAAGTAATTACAAACGATAAAAAATATCTACCTATCATCTATACTAATATTATAAACATGTAAAGTTTGAGAGTTTGTGTCGCTGTAACGGGGAGTAATCACTGGATCTACTGAACCGATTTTGAAAATTCTGGTACCAATAGAAAACCACATAATTTGTGAGTATAGGCTATACATTATCCCGAAAAATTAGGGAGTTCAATTAGGAATTTAAAAAACTTATTTCACGCGGACGAAGTCGCGGGCAAGTCTGCTAGTTATTCATAAAAGGTATTATGCCTACCTAAAACCTAGATCAAACGCTAGATTAACGACCAGTTAGTAAGCAATGGTGATCTGTTAATTGGTAAATATTAAGTTA
This sequence comes from Erebia palarica, assembly GCA_964035005.1. NCBI lineage: Eukaryota > Metazoa > Arthropoda > Insecta > Lepidoptera > Nymphalidae > Erebia > Erebia palarica. Next base: position 30,644,215 of record OZ035990.1, read on the forward strand.
GGTTAACAGAAGGGCTGGCTCATTTTTTGCGGGAAGGATCAGCCTAGCTGTCCAGCGCGGAAATGCAGCCAGCATTTTTGCCACCATTCCACGCGGGCATGTTTTATGCAGTAATTAGGTTAGGCTAGCTAGCTTTAAGTTCTATTGTATGTTTCTAATAAAACTGGTGGGCCACTTTATATTTTGTAAAACATTAACAACTTATTTAAGTAAATAAATTACAAAATATACGTATAAAATTCTTCCTCTACATGCGTGCGATGCCACAAGCAGAAATACAAAATAATAAACGAACGACTCAGAAAAAGCTTCGATAAGCGATCTGCAAGTTTCACTGTTATTCCGCTTTGTTGAACAAGCTGCAAATAGCAGAATTATTTAAATGAGGAAAACAGATTCGCTACCTCGACATTAAGGCTGGATGTACTCAAAACATGGTTTTCTTCTACCACTTTTTAGGATAGTAAAAATTAAAATTTCATTACCAAATAAATACCATTCGCTACTCAGATAAATGGAGTATGACGTAATTAAAAAAAGTGGTCAAAAAGTCGTATAGTAACAGCAGAAAATTATCGGGAAATTCATGGAAATCTCAAAAAAGGCGTTATCACTTTACGACTATTGTGGTTTAATTTGAGACATGATTTAAACAAAAGTTATTTCAAATTAATCGTAAAAGATCAAAGAACACTTTAAATAAATAATATTTTCAATACAACTTAGTTTTTTTACAATCTGGTTCCAAACATTCCTCATTTTTACAGCACGAATTTTTCATACAGATTTAGTACGGGCGCGCATCTCAAAATTTTGTTATATATTCATGAAATTCGGCAGTCAGATTCCATACGCCTCCGGGCTCTCAAAGCGGGAGGTTGCGTTCCCTTGCTTCTGAAATGACGTCTGTCACTGTTAGTATCCGTACACAAACGTTAATGAATCCACTACCATCGAACAAAACTAATCATCGATCAATATACGTATAAAAAAATGTAACTGGACGATTTCTGTATATAAAATATTTATTTTGAAAATATTTAAATTTATTATATTTGTAATTGGTGGTTATTTTATTATTTACTGAACCCAAAACGGTATTTTATTCTCTTGTCTTATTTTGCCTGTTCTGTGCACACACTCCACTACTACAGATTGAACTAACTTTGAATAGGTATTTTGGTTCTGTAGATTTTTTTCTATTAAAACAGTCATCCGAAGGAGGTAACTGGCGAAATATCGATTTTAGGCAGCGAAATAAAGGTCGAGTATAGATGAATTGAATGAAGCGTCGCCCCTTCATTCAATTCATCTATACTCGACCTTTATTGAATGTTTTGCGTAGAGCATCCTTTTACATCCACTTATGGACACTCTACCTACAAATGATATTAATATAATGATAAAACAGGTAAAACCCACTGTACAACTTGATCATGAGGAATTAGATTTAGTGGATACAGATGTTTTTCTCGGAAAAACGTAAGAAACTCCAATGGGGCCATCATATAGATGACTTATCGAACAGACTCAGTTCTGCTGCATTTTAGAAAGATTCGCCACTTGACAGATTTAGAAACTGCGAGAGTGGTATATTTTGGTTACTTTCACAGTATTATGTCTGTCATTCTGTTTTCGTCTTGCAGAAAGGACTGTTCGTGCCATATAAAAAACTAAATTCAAAGAAGTTGAAATTATGACGGTCCACGATCAATACATAATTTTTCTTTTATTGCCATTTTAATAAAATAATTATTCGGCTAAATTACTAATAAATTAATAATTGTTATAATTTTTTATCGACCAATACATAATTGAAAACTAGATGATGCCCGCGATTTCGTCCGCGTGGATTTTTGATTCCCGCGGAAACTCTTTAATTTTCCAGGATAAAAATCAGTACCTAACCTATGTCCTTGCCCGGGATACAACTTACTCCTGTACTAAATGTCATTAAAATCGGATGAACGGATGAGTCGTGAAAGCATAGCAGACTAACAATCATAATTTCACGTAATATTTTCACGTATTAATTTATAATATTAGTATGGATTACGGATAGTATGGATTTAGTATAGGTATGTGCATAAAAACATCAATAAATTCAAGAAAGAAAAAAATGACCATACAAGAAAATATGAGAATTTAGACCCGCTTCCTGACTTTGTAAAATTAGTTATTCAGTTGTCGGTAACAGTATGCCTTTATAATTATTATATTATTTTATTATTATTATATATAAATATATTATTATTATTATTATATTATATTATTATTATTATTATTATACTATATATAGCTCAATTACCACTCACTGACTGACTGACTGACTGACTCATTGACATAATTGTTCTCCTAGAAAGAGACAGAAAATGATACAATGATGTATGGGAAAAGTGTTCGAGTGCGGGAGTCGAGTAGGGAAAAATTATGACATTTCGGAAAAACAAGATGGCGGCCGACGTGATTCTTGTAACTCTCTTGTTTTCCAACCGATTTCTTTGCAATTCACAATGATTGAAGAAATTAGGAAAAGATCTATAGAAAAAGTGGAAAAAATTGGGAAAACAAGATGGCGGCCGAGCTGTAGTGTTTTAAATTTTTTGATTTTTCGACCTCGAACCGCGGCGCCACAGATACGAAACGGCGTGGTCGAGCATAATTTTTTTTCCTATTTCCGCCTACAATTATCCTGTATTTTGACAGAATGGCGGTGGTTTTTAAAAATTCAAGATGGCGGCTGTCACGGCGGCCGTTCGGATCGAGTTACGAAAAAACGCAATTTTAAAATTTAAATTTCTCGCAGTTGGCAACGTCGGAGCGGTTCGACTTCTACGGGGAGATTGTGTGTACAGACCCGAGGTATGGATTGGGGAAAAAAAAATACCCCATTTCTCGGGAAAATTACAAGATTTACCCCAAAAATAAAAAAATCTAAATACGAACTTTTTTAATAATTCGAGTACGAGCAACCAGGTGTCCCACTTGTACGAATGACATTTGGGTAATTTCGTCGCCAAGGTCTGTCAACACTGGAATTTATCAAAGAAAAAGTGATTTTCGACATGGTCTTTTTTCAGGGGCTATCATGTCGGCTGGGTGCGAGCGAGATGAAAGATTGAAACGTCATCAGGAGCGGTGTATCCTGTAGTTCACGGGAAAATTATAAAACTATGTCAAATGATTCTGTGAAACGAGGTGGCGGCCATTTTGTATTCCTTATGTGTTTTTGAAAATTTCGATCACGTCTTAGAGGCGGTTGGCAACATTTGGGAAAGTTGACATGTATGGATCGATTGTGTAACTCGACATGCAGTATCGAGAAATCAAAACAGTGTTGCCACATTCGGGGAAGTTTTCGAGATTTTCCCTAAAAACTTCCTCCTGTAAAATTTTGTATGAAAAAATTTTTTTTCACTGCTTGCTTCGTATGGAAGTCAGAAAATATAACTTGAAAAAAAATGTGGAGACACCTGATGATTGAGGATTTCGGAGACGGGTGAAGAGCACGGCCAAGGTATTGAAGATAGGCGGGGGGTGCTCAAACAAATGTCATTCGAAACCTCGTCCAATTGGCAGTGAGTTTAAAAAAAACTCAAAAATGGTGAATTCAAGATGGCTGCCATACAAATTTCGTTAGTGTCTATCTCGAAGAGTATGAGAGATGGAAGTGTGGTTTCTTGGCAAGATATGATCTGGACGAGGAGGTCTATTTAGCGAAATGAAAAAAAAATCAAGATGGCGGAATATTTTTTTTCATACCAAATTATATGGCGAACATTGAAGAGACTACAAGTGTAGTAGTGTAGCAATTGACAGAATTGTTCTCCTAGAAAGAGACAGAAAACGATACAATTATGTTAGGGAGATGTGTTCGGGTGCGGGATGGGAGTAGGGAAAAATTATGAAATTTCGGAAAAACAAGATGGCGGCTGTCACGGCGGCCGGTCGGTCTGAATTACGAAAAAATGCAATTTTAAAATTCAAATTTCTCGCAGTTGGCAACGTCGGAACGTTACGACTTTAACGGGGAAATTGTGTGTACAGACTCGAGGTATGGATTGAGGAAAAAAATTACCCCATTTCTCGGGAAAATTTCAAGATTTACCCCAAAAATTAGAAAAATCGAAATACGTATTTTTTGCAAAATTCGAGGACGAGCAACCACGTGTTTCACTTGTACGAATGACATTTGGGTATTTTCGTCGCCGAGATTTGGCAGCACTGGAATTTATCAAAGTAAAAGTGATTTTCGACATGGTATTTTTTCAGGGGCGATGGTTTAGGCTGGGTGCGAGCGAGACGAAAAATTGAAACGTCATCAGGAGCGGTGTATCCTGTAGTTCATATGAAAATTATAAAACTATGTAAAATGTTTCTGTGAAACGAGATGGCGGCCATTTTGTATTCTTTTTGTGTTTTTGAAAATTTCGATCACGTTTTTGAGGCAGTGGGCAACATTTGTTGTTGTTTGTGTGGGAAAGTTGACATGTGTGGATCGATTGTGTAACTCGACCAGCAGTATCCAAGAAAAATATGGAGACAGCTGATGATTGAGGATTTCGGCAACGGGTCAAGAGCACGGCAAGGTATTGGAGAGAGGTAGGGGGTGCTCGAACAAATGTCACTCGAAACCTCATCCAATTGGCGGTGGATTCAAAAAAACTTAAAAATGGTGGATTCAAGATGGCTGCCATACAAATTTCGTCAGTGTCTATCTCGGAGAGTATAAGAGATGGAAGTGTGGTTTCTCTGCAAGAGATGATCAGGACGAGGAGGTGTATTTAGCGAAATAAAAAAAAATCCAAGATGGCGCAACTTTTTTTTCATACCAAATTATATGGCGAATATTAGAGAGACGTTACAAGTGATACGGTTCTGTTTTACCCACGAAGGGGCTCCCTGGGATTACAAAACAGGAAACCGATACCAAAGTTTTAAAAAAATAACGCCATTTTGAAATTCTTTGTTAATTGATCGATTTCGTTCAAAATCGATATTTAGTACTCCATGGGATTACAAGACAGGAAACTGGTACCAAAATTTTACAAAATCAGCGCCATTTTGAATTTTTTTGTTAATTGACAGATTTCGTCCAAAATCGATATCTGAGGATCCCTGGGATTAAAAAACAGGAAACTGATACCAAATTTTAAAAAATCAGCGCCATTTTGAAATTCTTTTTTAATTGACCGATTTCGTTCAAAATCGATATTTAGGACTCCCTGGGGATACAAAGCAGGAAACTGTTACCAAAATAAAAAAAACCAGCGCCATTTTGAAATTCTTTGTTAATTGACCTATTTCGTTCAAAATCGATATTTAGGGCTCCCTGTGATTACAGAACAGGAAACTGGTATCAAAGTTTTAAAAAAATCAGCGCCATTTTGTAATTCTTTGTTAATTGACCGATTTTGTTCAAAATCGATATTTAGTACTCCATGGGATTGCAAGACAGGAAACTGATACAAAAGTTTTAAAAAATCAGCGCCATTTTGTTTTTCGTTTTTAATCACAACCCGTGAGCTGCTTTAGCAGCTCACGCACAGAGCGAAAAACTAGTTATACTATATATAGCTAAATTACCACTCACTCACTCACTCACTGACTCTTTGACATAATTATTGTTCTCCTAGAAAGAGACAGAAAACGATACAATGATGTATGAGAGATGTGTTCGAGTGCGGGAGTCGAGTAGGGAAAAATTATGACATTTCGGAAAAACAAGATGGCGGCCGACGTGATTCTTTTAACTCTTTTGTTTTCCAACCGATTTCGTTGCAATTCGCAATGATTGAAGAAATTAGGAAAAGATCTATAGAAGAAGTGGAAAAAATTGGGAAAACAAGATGGCGGCCGAGCTGTAGTGTTTTAAAATTTTTGATTTTTCGACCTCGAACCGCGGTGCCACAGATCCGAAACGGCGTAATCGAGCATAATTTTTTTTTCTATTTCCGCCTACAATTATCCTGTATTTTGACGGTATGGGGGTGGTTTTTAAAAATTCAAGATGGCGGCTGTCACGGCGGCCGTTCGGTTTGAGTTACGAAAAGACGCAATTTTAAAATTCAAATTTCTCGCAGTTGGCAACGTCGGAGCGTTTCGACTTCTACGGGGAGATTGTGTATACAGACTCGAGGTATGGATTGGGGGAAAAAAATTACCCCATTTCTCGGGAAATTTTCAAGATTTTACCCAAAAATAAAAATATCGAAATACGTATTTTTTTTAAAATTCGAGTACGAGGAACCACGTGTCTCACTTGTACGAATGACATTTGGGTATTTTCGTCGCCGAGGTCTGGCAACACTGGAATTTATCAAAGTAAAAGTGATTTTCGACATGGTCTTTTTTCAGGGGCGATCATTTCGGCTGGGTGCGAGCGAGATGAAAAATTGAAACGTCATCAGGAGCGGTGTAGTTCACAGGAAAATTATAAAACTATGCAAAAAGTTTTTGTGAAACGAGGTGGCGGCCATTTTGTATTCTTTTTGTGTTTTTGAAAATTTCGATCACGTCTTAGAGGCGGTTGGCAACATTTGGGAAAGTTGACATGTATGGATCGATTGTGTAACTCGACGGGCAGTATCGAGTAATCGAAACAGTGTTGCCACATTCAGGATAGTTTTCGAGATTTTCCCTAAAAACTACCTCCTGTAAAATTTTGTATGAAAAAATTTTTTTCACTGCTGGCTTCGTATGGAAGTCAGAAAATATAACTTGAAGAAAAATATGGAGACAGCTGATGATTGAGGATTTCGGAGACGGGTAAAGGGCACGGCCAGGGTATTGAAGACAGGTGGGGGGTGCTCGAACAAATGTCACTCGAAACCTCATCCAATTGGCGATGAGTTTAAAAAAAACTCAAAAATGGTGGATTCAAGATGGCTGCCATACAAATTTCGTTAGTCTCTATCTCGGAGAGTATAAGAGATGGAAGTGTGGTTTCTTGGCAAGAGATGATCAGGACGAGGACGTCTATTTAGCGAAATGAAAAAAATTCAAGATGAATTATAATATAATTATATTATTGAAGAGATGACAAAAGTAGAACTATGCAAGATTTTGATACGGTTCAGTTTACCCACGACGGGGCTCCCTGTGATTACAGAACAGGAAACTGGTATCAAATTTTTTTAAAAATCAGCGCCATTTTGAAATTCTTTGATACAGAACCGATTTCGTTCAAAATCGATATCTGACGATCCCTAGGATCACAAAACAGGAAACTGATACCAAAATTATAAAAAATCTGCGCCATTTTGAAATTCTTTGTTAATTGACCGATTTGGTTAAAAATCGATATTTAGGACTTCCTGGGATTACAAAACAGGAAACTGGTATCAAAATTTTAAAAAATCAGCGCCATTTTGAAATTCTTTGATACAGAACCGATTTCGTTCAAAATCGATATCTGACGATCCCTAGGATCACAAAACAGGAAACTGTTACCAAAATTTTAAAAAATCAGCGCCATTTTGAAATTCTGTGTTAATTGACCGATTTTATTCAAAATCGATATTCAGGACTCCCTGGGATCACAAAACAGGAAACTGGTACCAGAATTTAAAAAATCAACGCCATTTTGAAATTCTTTGTTAAAAAAAATTCAAGATGGCGGAATTTTTTTTTTCATACCAAATTATATGGCGAATATTGAATTGACTACAATTAGTGTAGAACTATGCAAGATTTTGGTACGGTTGCGTTTTACCCACGACGGGGCTCCCTGGGATTACTAAACAGGAAGCTGATAACAAAGTTTTTAAAAATCAGCGCCATTTTGAAATTCTTTCATAATTGACCGATTTCGTTCAAAATCGATATTTAGGGCTCCCTGGGATTACAAAACAGGAAACTGGTACCAAAATTCTACAAAATCAGCGCCATTTTGAAATTCTTTGTTAATTGACAGATTTCGTTCAAAATCGATATCTGAGGATCCCTGGGATTAAAACACAGGAAACTGATACCAAATTTTAAAAAATCAGCGCCATTTTGAAAATCTTTGTTAATTTATAGATTTAGTTCAAAATCGATATCTGAGGATCCCTGGGATTACAAAACAGGAAACCGATACCAAAGTTTTAAAAAATCAGCGCCATTTTGAAATTCTTTGTTAATTGACCGATTTCGTTCAAAATCGATATTTAGGACTCCCTGGGGATACAAAACAGGAAGCTGATAACAAAGTTTTTAAAAATCAGCGCCATTTTGAAATTCTTTCATAATTGACCGATTTCGTTCAAAATCGATATTTAGGACTCCCTGGGGATACAAAACAGGAAGCTGATAACAAAGTTTTTAAAAATCAGCGCCATTTTGAAATTCTTTCATAATTGACCGATTTCATTCAAAATCGATATTTAGGGCTCCCTGGGATTACAAAACAGGAAACTGGTACCAAAATTTTACAAAATCAGCGCCATTTTGAAATTCTTTGTTAATTAACAGATTTCGTTCAAAATCGATATCTGAGGATCCCTGGGATTAAAAAACAAGAAACTGATACCAAAGTTTTAAAAAATCAGCGCCATTTTGAAATTCTTTTTTCTTGTAGCGATTTCGTTCAAAATCAATATTTAGGACTTCCTGGGATTACAAAACAGGAAACTGGTACCAAAATTTTAAAAAATCAGCGCCATTTTGAAATTCTTTGTTAATTGACCGATTTCGTTCAAAATCGATATTAAGGACTCCCTGGGGATACAAAACAGGAAACTGTTATCAAAATAAAGAAATTACAGCGCCATTTTGAAATTCTTTGTTAATTGACCGATTTCGTTCAAAATCGATATTTAGGACTCCCTGGGGATACAAAACAGGAAGCTGATAACAAAGTTTTTAAAAATCAGCGCCATTTTGAAATTCTTTCATAATTGACCGATTTCGTTCAAAATCGATATTTAGGACTCCCTGGGGATACAAAACAGGAAGCTGATAACAAAGTTTTTAAAAATCAGCGCCATTTTGAAATTCTTTCATAATTGACCGATTTCATTCAAAATCGATATTTAGGGCTCCCTGGGATTACAAAACAGGAAACTGGTACCAAAATTTTACAAAATCAGCGCCATTTTGAAATTCTTTGTTAATTAACAGATTTCGTTCAAAATCGATATCTGAGGATCCCTGGGATTAAAAAACAAGAAACTGATACCAAAGTTTTAAAAAATCAGCGCCATTTTGAAATTCTTTTTTCTTGTAGCGATTTCGTTCAAAATCAATATTTAGGACTTCCTGGGATTACAAAACAGGAAACTGGTACCAAAGTTTTAAAAAATCAGCGCCATTTTGAAAATCTTTGTTAATTTACAGATTTAGTTCAAAATCGATATCTGAGGATCCCTGGGATTACAAAACAGGAAACCGATACCAAAGTTTTAAAAAATCAGCGCCATTTTGAAATTCTTTCTTAATTGACCGATTTCGTTCAAAATCGATATTTAGGACTCCCTGGGGATACAAAACAGGAAGCTGATAACAAAGTTTTTAAAAATCAGCGCCATTTTGAAATTCTTTCATAATTGACCGATTTCGTTCAAAATCGATATTTAGGGCTCCCTGGGATTACAAAACAGGAAACTGGTACCAAAATTTTACAAAATCAGCGCCATTTTGAAATTCTTTGTTAATTAACAGATTTCGTTCAAAATCGATATCTGAGGATCCCTGGGATTAAAAAACAAGAAACTGATACCAAAGTTTTAAAAAATCAGCGCCATTTTGAAATTCTTTTTTCTTGTAGCGATTTCGTTCAAAATCAATATTTAGGACTTCCTGGGATTACAAAACAGGAAACTGGTACCAAAATTTTAAAAAATCAGCGCCATTTTGAAATTCTTTGTTAATTGACCGATTTCGTTCAAAATCGATATTTAGGACTCCCTGGGGATACAAAACAGGAAACTGTTATCAAAATAAAGAAATTACAGCGCCATTTTGAAATTCTTTGTTAATTGACCGATTTCGTTCAAAATCGATATTTAGGACTCCCTGGGGATACAAAACAGGAAGCTGATAACAAAGTTTTTAAAAATCAGCGCCATTTTGAAATTCTTTCATAATTGACCGATTTCGTTCAAAATCGATATTTAGGACTCCCTGGGGATACAAAACAGGAAGCTGATAACAAAGTTTTTAAAAATCAGCGCCATTTTGAAATTCTTTCATAATTGACCGATTTCATTCAAAATCGATATTTAGGGCTCCCTGGGATTACAAAACAGGAAACTGGTACCAAAATTTTACAAAATCAGCGCCATTTTGAAATTCTTTGTTAATTAACAGATTTCGTTCAAAATCGATATCTGAGGATCCCTGGGATTAAAAAACAAGAAACTGATACCAAAGTTTTAAAAAATCAGCGCCATTTTGAAATTCTTTTTTCTTGTAGCGATTTCGTTCAAAATCAATATTTAGGACTTCCTGGGATTACAAAACAGGAAACTGGTACCAAAATTTTAAAAAATCAGCGCCATTTTGAAATTCTTTGTTAATTGACCGATTTCGTTCAAAATCGATATTTAGGACTCCCTGGGGATACAAAACAGGAAACTGTTATCAAAATAAAGAAATTACAGCGCCATTTTGAAATTCTTTGTTAATTGACCGATTTCGTTCAAAATCGATATTTAGGACTCCCTGGGGATACAAAACAGGAAGCTGATAACAAAGTTTTTAAAAATCAGCGCCATTTTGAAATTCTTTCATAATTGACCGATTTCGTTCAAAATCGATATTTAGGACTCCCTGGGGATACAAAACAGGAAGCTGATAACAAAGTTTTTAAAAATCAGCGCCATTTTGAAATTCTTTCATAATTGACCGATTTCATTCAAAATCGATATTTAGGGCTCCCTGGGATTACAAAACAGGAAACTGGTACCAAAATTTTACAAAATCAGCGCCATTTTGAAATTCTTTGTTAATTAACAGATTTCGTTCAAAATCGATATCTGAGGATCCCTGGGATTAAAAAACAAGAAACTGATACCAAAGTTTTAAAAAATCAGCGCCATTTTGAAATTCTTTTTTCTTGTAGCGATTTCGTTCAAAATCAATATTTAGGACTTCCTGGGATTACAAAACAGGAAACTGGTACCAAAATTTTAAAAAATCAGCGCCATTTTGAAATTCTTTGTTAATTGACCGATTTCGTTCAAAATCGATATTTAGGACTCCCTGGGGATACAAAACAGGAAACTGTTATCAAAATAAAGAAATTACAGCGCCATTTTGAAATTCTTTGTTAATTGACCGATTTCGTTCAAAATCGATATTTAGGACTCCCTGGGGATACAAAACAGGAAACTGTTACCAAAATAAAAAAAAACCAGCGCCATTTTGAAATTCTTTTTTCTTGTAGCGATTTCGTTCAAAATCAATATTTAGGACTTCGTGGGATTACAAAACAGGAAACTGGTATCAAATTTTTTTAAAAATCAGCGCCATTTTGAAATTATTTGTTAATTGATCGATTTCGTTCAAAATCGATATCTGAGGATCCCTGGGATTACAAAATAGGAAACGGTTACCAAAATTTAAAAAAACCAGCGCCATTTTGAAATTCTTTGTTAATTGACCGGTTTCACTCATAATTGATATTTAGGGTTCCCTGGGATTACAAAACAGGAAACTGATACCAAAGGTTTAAAATAGCAGCGCCATTTTGAAATTCTTTGTTAAGTGACCGATTTCGTTCAAAATCGATGTTTAGTGCTTCCTGGGATTGCAAAACAGGAAACTGGAACCAAATTTTAAAAAATCAGTGCCATTTTGAAATTCTTTGTTAATTGACCGATTCCGTTCAAAATCGATATTTAGGGCTCCCTGGGATCACAAAACAGGAAACTGGTACCAGAATTTAAAAAATCAACGCCATTTTGAAATTCTTTGTTAATTGACAGATTTCGTTCAAAATCGATATCTGAGGATCCCTGGGATTAAAACACAGGAAACTGATACCAAATTTTAAAAAATCAGCGCCATTTTGAAAATCTTTGTTAATTTACAGATTTAGTTCAAAATCGATATCTGAGGATCCCTGGGATTACAAAACAGGAAACCGATACCAAAGTTTAAAAAAATCAGCGCCATTTTGAAAATCTTTGTTAATTTACAGATTTAGTTCAAAATCGATATCTGAGGATCCCTGGGATTACAAAACAGGAAACCGATACCAAAGTTTTAAAAAATCAGCGCCATTTTGAAATTCTTTGTTAATTGATCGATTTCGTTAAAAATCGATATTTAGTACTCCATGGGATTACAAGACAGGAAACTGGTACCAAAATTTTACAAAATCAGCGCCATTTTGAAATTCTTTGTTAATTAACAGATTTCGTTCAAAATCGATATCTGAGGATCCCTGGGATTACAAAACAGGAAACCGATACCAAAGTTTTAAAAAATCAGCGCCATTTTGAAATTATTTGTTAATTGATCGATTTCGTTCAAAATCGATATCTGAGGATCCCTGGGATTTCAAAATAGGAAACGGTTACCAAAATTTAAAAAAAACCAGCGCCATTTTGAAATTCTTTGTTAATTGACTGGTTTCACTCATAATTGATATTTAGGACTCCCTGGGATCACAAAACAGGAAACTGATACCAAAGGTTTAAAATAGCAGCGCCATTTTGAAATTCTTTGTTAAGTGACCGATTTCGTTCAAAATCGATGTTTAGTGCTTCCTGGGATTGCAAAACAGGAAACTGGAACCAAATTTTAAAAAATCAGTGCCATTTTGAAATTCTTTGTTAATTGACCGATTCCGTTCAAAATCGATATTTGGGGCTCCTTAGGATTACAAAACAGGAAACTGGTATCAAAATTTTAAAAAATCAGCGCCATTTTGAAATTCTTTGTAAATTGACCGATTTCGTTTAAAATCGATATTTAGGGCTCCCTGGGATTACAAAACAGGAAACTGGTATCAAAATTTTAAAAAATCAGCGCCATTTTGAAATTCTTTGTTACTTGACCGATTTCGTTCAAAATCGATATTTAGTGTTCTCAGGGATTACAAAACAGGAAACTGATACCAAAGTTTTAAAAAATCAGCGCCATTTTAAAATTCTTTTTTAAATTACCGATTTTTTTCCGAATCGATATCTGAGGATCCCTGGGATTACAAAACAGGAAACTGATAGCAAAGTTTTAAAAAATCAGCGCCATTTTGTTTTGCTAAAGCAGCTCACGCACAGAGCAAAAAACTAGTTTTATAATAAACTCACAGAAGAAATATAGGAGATGTGTCTCAACAAGTTCAAATATTTTGTAAATAGTAAACTAATTGAAAAATCCTAAATAAAATATAAAATAAAATAGAATATACAAAATTGAAAAAAATTGAGCCACCCGAAACTAGTCAATTTCAGACGAATACGTCCGTAAATCATCAAAGTGCTGGTTTTGTACCTGCTGAATGACGTAGCAGCCCTTCTTGCAATCCTGTCAGAGTATCTATTGTTTATTTCAAACCTTAATATTTGTCATTTTACCATCAAATAAAGTGACAGATATCATATTTGGAAACAACAACCTGGCCACTAAGAAATACATAAAACTCGCACTCAATGCAGATTATATGAAAAACTAGCTGATGCCTGCGACTTCTGGGCAGACCTTCACTATCGGAGATCGGAGAGATCATCAGTGGAGAGCCCTACACCCACCTAATACTGAATCAGCCTTCCTGGCGATAGTTACCAAAAGTGCAGCTATCTCATAGTCATGATATTATTATATACGTTTTTTTGCTGTCATACAACTATTTCGTTATATATAAACACCAATTTGGCAAAATGTTACAAGGACAATTTTTATTTATTTTATATCAAAAATATAATTACTTTATAGTTTATACTAATAAATATCGGTTTTATTTCCCATTCCAAAGTGCTATAAAAGTTTCACACCAAAAACTAAATAAAGAATGGAAATAGGTTTTTTTAGGATTAATTGTGTCATTTATGATGAATCAACGGGACTTTACCACCAGCTTGAAAAGAAGATTCTACTGAGAACATATGACAATAACTCGGCAGTTAATAAAAAGAAAAAAAAAATACAATAATGTACCTAGAAAATAATAAAGAGTAGGATATATTATACATAATTATATGAACACACATAATGTATATTGTATATGTCACCGTAAGATTGTGAAAACCGTTAGATTGTAATCTATCTAGCGAAATTGTAAACTGTCGACAGATTGTGAACCGTTCAATTTACTTTTTCTTGTCTCTTTTCGACCGTTTACAATTTCTGTAATGCTAAGCCGATAGTTTCTATGCAACATTAGGAAAATCATCGATGCTACGTTACGGATATATATGTCACAAAAAACCTACCAGAATCAATTGATTTTCATAGCTTAGCTTTAGTGGAAAGGAGTTCAACTAAGCAACGAAGTTTTTTTACATAATGAGGATAGGAAATGCAGGGGGTTTAGGGGCGATGAAAAACTGCTACATTATATTTCGCCACCATTTAGAAGGTTATAATAGCTCAGGTGGAAAAGCGGGCTGTACCAAAACCCGAAGACCCCGGTTCGAGTCCAGAGTCTTGAATCTGTCTATTTTTCCCCTTTTTTTAAATATAATACAATGTTTTATTTTAAAAATAAAATATAATTTATAATTTAAATTTATTTTCCAAAAAACACGATTAAAAAAAAAAAATGTCCCTCCCGACCGAATTTCGGCCACGGCGGCCAATCTCCAGAGAGATTAGCCAACTGCGCAGGAGATATTATAGTGCAAAAGTGTGTGCGCATACACAGGTGCACTCTCTGTTCCTTTACTCTCATAGCCCGATGGGACGGAAATCCGACACGACCGGAGAGAGATCAGGCGCAGGACCGACGGCTTTACGTGCTCTCCGAGGCACGGGGGTGAAGCACCGCCAACTTCCTAACTCCGGGCTAGTAGTGAGAATTTCTTGCAAGAAAAACCCAATACCTGTGGCCCGACTCGGGACTCGAACCCGGGACCTCATAGGTCGCAGTCGAATATGCTAACCACTAGACCAACGAGGCAGTAAAAAAAAGAATATACCGAGCAAAGCTCGGTCATCCAGATATTACTAGTTGAAGTATGGAACACAGAAGCCGACTACTTCTAAAACCACTACGTCTACATGGCACATCCCAGATGGAAATGGAATCTCCTAGTGCTGTCTTACACCGTTTTTAAACTATTTATGCAGAACTACTTCTAATACTAAGCGCCATGATTATTTTAATTATTAATTTAATTTACTTTTCTTTCAACCTTTATCATATAAACACCTATAGATAGGTGTTTATATGATAAAGGCCTACCTACCTACCTACCTATACAGTCTTATAGCTATAAATCAGTTAGCAGGAATTAGTCGGTTGGTAATTGGTATATTATCAAGAAGCACCTCCATTATCCATACTATGATATTATAAATGCGAAAGACCTGTATTTGAACGGCCTATTTTTTCAACCGAGTTGGTATAGAGTAAGATTACATCCCGAGGAAGGACATAAGTTAACTTTATCCCGAAAAATTGAGAAATTCCCGCCGAAATAAAAACGAATGCAGACGAAATCGTACGTATCATCTATCTATCAATCAATAAATAATAATATTATCTCTGCCATAGTGAGATAATTGATCGCATATTGTGTGCACCCGTGGTAGGGGCTGAATCCTTTCTATGTGTGCCTGGGTAGACTGTGGTTGTATGTGTATGAAAACAATTGACAGCGGGTGACAGATTTGCGAAGAATTCCTAGAGGGCTTCGATCCTTAACGTTCCCATTTCCCAGGGAAAATCAAATGGAAGCTGGGTTTGCGTAGTCACATTACACATGCATACAGTAACGGAAATGGGTACGATATACCTATCTACCGCAACGACAAAACCACAGTTTACTGTGACAAAACTCACACCGGACAAAAAGAAGTCCGCGTTTGCACGACGTAACGCGCTTCTTATACGACGCGGGCGTTTCGCGTTAGTCTTATTCTATTCTTTCCGTAGTGTTTTTTCGCCTAAAATTGGATTGCACAGAAGAAAAATTTTTAATTGATTTCTGTAAAATAATGATGCTACTTTACCTGTACATCCGGAAATTTCTCGGGAAGCAATGAACCGATTTAGATTTTCTGACGCATTATAATGCGTCGCGTCACGTATGCATGAGAGTATGCATGTCCTTCCTTATAGACGACTGATGCCTGCGACTTCGTCCGCGTTTTTTAAGTTTTTTTATTCCCGCAGGAACTCCTTAATTTTCCGGGATAAAAAGTATCATTCTCCAGGTCCTCAACTATACCCATGCCAAAAATCACGTCGATCCGTTGCTCATTTGCGGCGTGATTGAAGAACAAACAAACACACTTTTGCATATTTAACACAATTTATAATATTAGTATGATGTTACCCTTCTATTTACAATTTCAAAAGTGGGTGTGACATTCATTTCTAATTGAGAATGGAGATCGAGCCATACCTATTAATTTGTTTGGGATAATAGGATTAAAAGATTTACTCCCGAACGATTTGCATCCAATGAACAAATTTTACTCTTAGTGGTATTAGGTATAAATGTAAAAGTATGGGTGTTTGTATGACTGTCATTTTGTATTTTTGGATGTTTCTTACTTCTTCACGTCACAATTTCTTTACTGATTTGACTGAAATTTAGAAGCTGCCTGTATTAACACAGACTACATTTTATCCCAGAAAATTAAGTTACCGGCGGGAATCAAAAACCTTAATCCACGGACGAAGTCGTCTAGTTATAATTTATATAAAAATCGAAATATATTCGGAGGCGGACTAACTCGTCAGTCGTCCCGCAATTTTTCGCAACCTCAACTGGATATGAATTTGTTTAAGATATGACAGACACAAAGACAGACAAACTGGATGTTACAATGTTGACAATAGGGTCTGTGTTCGACTGAGGAACTATAAAAAGATAATAAGAAGCTACGTACGACCGTGTATTCAGATATACGGTATTTTACGAGTCGCAAGTCGCAGACGCCCTTACCTGTCGACCCCTGTTTCGGGGAGTAAATTTCCAACTTTATTATCCGCCGTAAAATACGTTTTACTTTACGAATTACTTGCCCGCTGGTGGGTTATCGTTGATAGTATTTTTGATACTAGACTATCTAGTCTGTAAAATTTCAGCTCAACAGGAGGCCGATAGCTAATTTAAAATTCAGTTGCAAGATTTGACCTTAACAAACCCACACTTAACTATCCTATTCTAATATTGTAAATGCGAAAGTTTAGATGGATGGATATATGTTTGTTGCTCAATCACGCCGGAACGGCGTAACCGATTTTGATGATAGTCTGGAATAACACATAGGCTACTTTTTATCTCGGAAAATTAAAGAGTTCCCGTGGAAACCGAAAAACATCAATCCACGCGGACGAAGTCGCGGGCATCAGATAGTAATTAATATATGTTGACAAGAAAATATCTCAAAGTTCTTTCGTAGTCAAAGGTGGTAAAAAGAAGTTCAGATACTCGATAAGCCGTTGCAGCAGATAATTGGTGTAGTTAATTCCGCGATAGAACACCAGCTTTTTGTTTACTTACCAGCGATTTTACACATTTTCCGATTTTCGATCGGAAAAGTGAATTAATGTTTTCTACGCTCAGTGATTGCCCGAACCTTAATTGATTAATTAATATTACTTTGAGTTCAAAACTTTATCTGTCTTGAGAAATTTTCAAACTTCAAAGTTTAAAGTGGAAACAGGCTTCTGACTTAGTGAAATGAGGCAAAGTTAAATAAATAAATTTATTAATTAATTATTAATATCTTATATTATCAATATCAAACTTATTTTATTAGTTAACATTCTATACTCTGGTCTTCCGAGGTACAGTCAAGCACATTTTCCTCTAAGCGTAAATGTACACATCGTATCGTATGTCCTTTCGTCGTTCGCTCTTCATACGAAGCGACACGTAGGGGAATCCCACGCCACCCGCTGTCACGTTGGCTGACGAACTGTTATTCATGTCGTAGGCTAGGATACCCTGTAAATACAAAAAGTTTTGAGCATTAAATCATTAATTGTTGTGAGCTTTTTCTAAGAGCAGCGCGAGTTTGAAACCGTCGTAGCTTTAAGTAGTTTTCATGTGTATGTACCTAAGTATTTAATACTTACAACTTTTAATATTCAAAAAGTGTACAGTGAATTCGCATCTAGTATTTCTATGATATGGATTGTTAGGTCCTAATAATAAAGTGGAATTTTTCCACCACATTTTTACTCATCACCAGTAGGTAGGTAGTAAGGTACATAGTTTAAGTTGCTATAAAAAAACATACTGTTACTTTTTTTATCACCTCTACTCTGTGAACGGATGTCGGAACTAAAATCTACATAAAATTATAATAAGGTATTTTTGTTACTCATATAGGATAATAATGTGTGTGACGACTCAAGACTTAAGAAAATAATCTTTGCACATCCGCGACTGAGTTAATATTAAAAATTTACACAGCTGTGGATTTAACCTGAACTACCACAGGAAAGGTAATAGTTACTAATACTTCGCATTTAAATCGCAAACTTCTTCACTTATATTTTTGGCTATGTTGTTTGTATAAAAAATAATGCCTGAATAGGTATCTACTATTACCGTGCTAAAAATATAGTCCAACAAGAGACAAATGCGTGAAATGCTATTGAAATATTTTTTCCGTTAATAAATTGCCTAAAATTTTGGCAATTTACTGACTATACATATAGGCAATTTATTAACTGCAATATTACTGACTATACATATAGGCAATTTATTAACTGCAATATTATTTCAATACCGCTACCTAGACTGATTATCGCGATGGAAGACAAGCTTCCTGTATACACTTGTGCCCATGAATAATATGTGCGAATACTTCACTTCTATCGCGGCCTACTACGGTACCTTCCAGTGAAAATACCTGAATAGTCCATCAAGTGCCCAATGCATCCAAATTAGAATTTTGGTCTGCCCATTACCGTGAAATGAATGAAACAGGATTTATTTGATTTTTTAATAAAAAAAACTCACCTGAATAGTTCGTCCGTATCTGGTATCCGGTATGGTGTAGTTTAGATACTCGATACGCTTGGTGAACGTGTTACCGCTGTACTTCACTTCGCGATGCAAGACCAGCTGTCTGTATACATTGGTGCCCAGGAATGTGTGCGAACACTCCACCACTATCATAGCCAGTACCACTACAGGCAGAACTAAACAGAACCTCATATCGTACGAGAGTGTAACTGCCTATCGTTTACAAAAGAAAATATGCACTATGTGCTATTGAGAATGTGTTCATATGAATGGAACGAGTGAATTTGTTCAGTCTTTTATACGTCTTATACTAACATGGGTAAGATACACGAGTAGTTTTAAAGAGTTTTAACACCATCCGATACGATCTATCTTCATTATCAAATATTTGTTTACAAAAACGTTGCTGCGTTATTATTTTATTTTACCAAAATGTTTCTGTTGATTGTTTTATTAAACCTGCATACTTTAGTCTCCTAACATTCAAGTACTTTTAAAGATATACCGCTCATTACACTTATTTATGGAATGTTTTGTTGATACAATATAACCAGTAGGTAGGTATATTTACGATAAGATATTTAACTATATGCAAATTAAATCGAAATTTTATCAAGGGAACAAGTTGACCTGAGCAACCTTACCAGTTTATCAAAAAAATAAACCATTCTGATAAAACCAAAATAGTACAGCGAACAAATGAACGGATGTCTAGAATGGACATGCCTTTAGATGCATAACGCATTTATAAATTAGTTTACACCGATCGGAATGTGTCTCGTCACATGTCGAATGTGACTTTTCAAGTTAACATAGCACGTTCTTTACTTGCGATCCATAACCACGAAATAATAGACGCAAAATAAAAAGAATTGCAAAGCAGTTTTACACATACCATACAATCTGCATGGTATTTGACAACTAGTCAAATCAGCAACTCTTTAACAAATGTCAAAGCGCGACTTAGTATGGGATCTTGATAGGTTGATTTGTGACGTCATAAAAATTCGACGCATTTTTTTCACTTTAATCGATGACGATGACGAAATATTATAACAAATCATAATTTAAAATATCTTAGGGATATTTGTCGCGAGTTAGGTTTCCAATGCGAAAGATCCTGGGGACCCATTGCACTATTATCCCAAGAAAACGCCGATTATGTGTTTGATGGAAAGGGGTCACGACTCTCAGCAATGAGGAATACTACGACAGAGGGAGAGAGAGAGAGGTTCTCTGATCTTAGATCAATTTCAGATCTATGATATGTCGGATAATGTAATGCCACCTTAACATTTGAATCACCAGCGATAAAAACCGTATAATAACGGGAGAAGTGTGTGGTTATTTGTTTATTGTTACTTGCGGACGCTATCTAGACTCTGATAACGATTAATTTGATTAGATTATAACGGTGAGTAATTTAGTTGAGATGTTAAATTAATAGTCCTAGGTACACTTTACGAGTATCTTAAAAGTTAACTCTTAAGATAATAATTATATCCTACTTGAGGAACTGGCAAACAAAACCGTTTACTTTGAGTCGGGTCTCCTGCGCGTGTTAGTCTCTCGAAATGAATCCGAATCCGAATGATTTTGGTTCTCTGAATAGTACAGATCTCATTTCCAAGTTAAACGGTAATAGAAAAAAATAAAATTGTATAATAAAGTTCATGATTCTCATAAAAATGGTGCCTTCACGTTTTCATCACAGAACCCCTATTGTAATGTGATTATGTCACCGTAAAATTGTAAAAACCGTTCGTTTATAATGTAACTAGAAAACGTAAATACAATGAATATTTCAAAAAATAACAATCGAACATTAAACGGTTAACAATCTTTCGACAGTTTACAATCTATCGAGACAAAAAGCTAACGATTACAATCTTACAGTTTTTACAATTTTACGGTGACAATTAAAATACTTAGGGGTATTGTAATGTGATTAATGACAAGGGTCGACGACCTTCAGCAATGAGGTAATACGCAGAGAGATATACGAAAATAGAGACATTACTTTTCTCATGTTGTTCAATATAGTATATGCAACCTTTTTCGATCGCAATGTTGCTGGCACACTACACGACACACCACATATTTTAAAAACCTACACTTTGACTTATAAAATAATTATATTATTTAATGTATTGCGGTCGGGGTACAATCATTACGCAGTGGTTAGATTCTCTTTGCAATCATTGTGAGCGGGATAATTTGTGATTTAAAGTATATTATTGTGCTATCTACGAGTAAAATTATGTCTACCCGTTATCTCTCTCTCTGTCTACCGAAGCTAACAAGGTTACTTGTCTCGTTACGTCAAAAGTAGAGATAAAAGTAATATTTCTTATCTGTGGTATTATTCTCTACATGTCGACTATTTTTTTCTTGTAACATACCGCATTTTGTGCATGTTAGGGTAAACGAAAAATTAGCTGACAACGACAACATCTCTCTCTCTCGTTGCGAGATAATTTCGGTGTGCGCATGATAAGCATACTGAACGGTGATCACGGTCAATCGAGAAAAACCATACAGCGGGCGGGTGAGTTTAGGGCGTATTATTATTTATTTTATTGTATCAATACAGAGGAATACCGGTTCCATGCCAGCCCAACGGCGGACAGCAGACCAGTGGCAAAATATTACTACAATATGTGTTTCTCCAGTCCTTATTTTGGCTATGGCCTATGGACTAACTTAATAGGGTGACGCGTATTTACTTATCTATCACATCACAATTCGCAGCGCCAAATCAATAAATGTGTGGATTAGGTGCTATAAAAAAAATCGCTATTTTATATCAGAGAGTGACATAATTACTCCAAAAAGAACTTTAGTAGGTAATTACTATTAATGTTTATTGTTAAATGAAAATAAATTTTCTTAGAAAAAACCGTCATTGATTTTGACTTCTTTGGAAATTCGTTTGAACAATGAAATGCTTTTAAAAGGTAGTAAGAATAGATCCAGTATGAAGCACTTTTTTCCTTAAAAGTTTTTTCCTGAAATAGAGTTTGTACTTACCTACTTGTTGAAATTCTTGAAACAAAGGCGCTTGCTTTTACGCAATGTCGTACTTGACATTTCGGTTTTTTTTTGTAAGAGAAATGATTATTTCTCATATGAGCCAAGTTGTCGCCCCCATGCCTCGAGAACAAAGCGTGAAAGCCGTCGGTCCGCGCCTGATCTTCTCTGGTCGTGTCGGACTGTAGGTTTTTCCGTCCTACCGGGCAATGAGAGTAAGGGGATAGAGAGTGCACCTGTTTGCGCCTATACTTGTACAGTAATATATTCCGCGCAAATGGCTAATTTCCCTCGAGATTGGCCGCCGGGACCGAAATTCGGTCATGAAGACATTATAATTTATAACTCGAATAAGAAAGGGTTTTAGGTGATAGTTATATTTAAGCGCTTGAATAAGTAAAGACCAGGTATTTAAAAAAAAAGTTGGCGTGTATACCAAATATGTACCAACTTCTTGTTCGTCGTCGTCGTCATCAACCGATGGACGTCCACTGCTGGACATAGGTCTCTTGTAGGGTCCTCCACAAGCCACGGTCTTGCGCCGCCTGAACCCAGCGACTCCCTTTTTTTTGTTGACGGGGAGGAAATCTCCTTAAGATACCCGACTTCCTGGGGGAGAAATCGGGTTATGTAGGATTTCTACCTGCTAAAACCCCCTCGGTGGCCGAACTTAACGCACGTTGGGAGGCTCCGAGATCTCTTAAGAACGCATCGGTGCCTTCCTTGTGCGATGCCCATAGGGCTTATCCCGGACCCAGCGACTCCCTGCGATTCTCTTGATGTCGTCCGTCCACCGTGTGGGGGGTCTGCCGACGCTACGCCTTCCAGTGCGGGGTCACCATTCCAGCACGTTGGCAGCACGTCTTGTTAAAAAGACTTAAATTTACTTCGGGTCGATGAATCTATCAGATTTTATAAGGCTACACTTGCTATTACGGAACTACACAATATTGTTTTACCATAATAAGATTAGCGTTACCGCACTCGTTGTCTATTTAACCCTAATCCTATTACGTGCGAGCTTTAAGTTTATCGTTTTATAGTCTCGGTCAAAGGTCATATCAATCTGACCGCTTGGCATAGACGTAGGTCGTCTATGTATTACCTATGTAAAGCAACCTTGGACTTCACATTTAAGTACGTCGATTAACTAGAACGTTAAGTATGTGATTTTCCGGAAGTATTCGTTCATATATTATGATCACTAAATATTTAAACTTTCTTGAGCACGTATACCTAAAATTGTATATACCCAGATCACGCAAGCATAAATTCACTAGTTTCTTTGACTTTGGGCTGGCTGAATATTATGTACCTACAGACTTTCATCTATAAAAAATTCAAAATTCAAATGTTTTTATTCAAATAGACTTTTTACAAGTGCTTATGAATAGTCGAATAAATCTACGAGTACCACTGGTTCAGATTGCCATTTCTACCTAGAAGAACCAGCTAGATTTTTTTTATCCTCTTTAAACCAATAATATAATGATAATATAATGAGCAAGGATCTCCTCTCAGAGTAAGAAGGGTTTAGTTAACAGTCCATCACGTATTATAGATTGGCAGACTTCACACACCTTTGAGAACATCGACAATTCGCTGTCATGCACGTTTCACGACTTTTTCTCCTAGTTTGTCCTCATAAGTCCGAAAAGCTAGAAATGCGCGCGCCTGCCCAGGATTCGAGGCCAGAGCACTAGAGAAAGACAATAAAACGAATTCGGGCACCTATATGATCCCTATACAACACACAAGATGATATATACCCATATGAACATAAGATTTAGTGATGTGAAGGAAACTCCGAAATCCTGCAGTATGAAACCCAACTCTCTCCTCTACTGTTTTTCTCAATCTCTCTACTTCGATAAACAGCTGTCCCCAGACTCTAAACTGCCTCAGATTCAATCTTGTAGTCTTGAAGTCTTGAATATTTTTCAAAAGAGCTTTCCATTTATAAGTTTATTTTATTAACTTGCACTAGGACAGTGCCAAGATAAATGGTTTTCTTTTTGCCTGGCATTTTCATGAAACATTCAAATTATGTGCTTTCCTAAAACTTTTTATTTAAGTAGTTTATTTTAAACCTTGTTTCAAGATGATAGAACTTTGAGGTAGTTTCCGCATCAATACTATGTACCTATTACCTACTTAAATTAAACGGATTTGATTTCTTTTGTCTTTGAAGGCTATGCATATATTGGGGCTTATGGTAACCAGGGGTGGTTTTTGATCAAGTTTTTTTCGTAAGTAGTTTTTTAACCGACTCTAAATTTACATTAAGATTGTGTGAATAAAGTTATCGGTACTTAGATAGTATTTTATCTACCTACTAAAAATATACACTTATTTAATTGAAGAAAGGCCTACTGGAAGACAAAAACATTACTTTATCAAAGCATCTACCTACGCGAAACATCAGAATTTCTGAAGGCGTACTTAATGTGGTAGATTATACAGACCTATTGTTTTTCCAGCCTTATACCAAATACTATACTCCTCCGAGCTCGTATTTAATGAATGAAGGCTGGATTTAGGTTATATTTTCTTTTGAAATTAGTTATAACGAAGGACTTAGACTCGCCTGAAATCATTGAAACGACACTTACACAACCGAGAAAACCTTTAAGAACATCGTACCTATTAATAACTTGTTTTGGATTTTTTTATTATTGTGGAAGAACGCTTTTTCTTGATGCCTACTTTTGACGTTAAGGTTAGTAAAATCAAACATTAGGCATCGAAATAATAAGTTGTCGCGACCAAGCGACCGCAGTTGGTTGTCAATCAATGCAGTTGGTTGTCAATCCAAGAAGTAGCAGAAATCGAGATCGCTTGGTCATGAGCACGTCATGAGACATCAAACAAGGAGTTAGTACTATACTCAAAGTAGTGATGCTATGTGTGTCAAAATTTACAATAAATTAGCAGCTGAACTAAAAAAATACTTTTACTGCCAATTATTGATGTAGAATTTTAGTACCTATACTATTTCATTACTATTATATATATTTTAAATTAAATATTTTATTTACTCATTCTATTTCAATGGTGCAAATCCTAAATCGACTTTCGTTTGGCTACTGGATAAATGTTATTACTCAGTTAATGACTAAAATAAACTGAAATGATTATGGTAATAGAATATTGATTATTTTATAATAATAATAATGTAATGATTAATTATAAAAGTAGAATATAATTAAAATATAATAATACTGATTCAATGTAGTGTAAACTAGCGGCACGCTATGATGGCCGGTTTGACGTTTGTCCGCTCATGAAGTTCCGTATTAATTGATAACGACTTTGAAGGAAATAATTGTATTACTTTATTGACGATAGTGATGTGCAGAGATTCATAAATTTTATCGAATGTAGTTTCTCATGAAGTTCCGTATTAATTGATAACGACTTTGAAAGAAATAATTGTATTACTTTATTGACGATAGTGATGTGCAGAGATTCATAAATTTTATCGAATGTAGTTTTAGGTTTAGGACTCAAAATTTATTTATTAAATTGATTTCTTAAATGTATACAAGTGTAGAAAAATCAGTTTGCACCATTTAAGGGGTGAATGTACTTGTGAATATGAACAATTTTCACTATGTGGACAAACCTCTGAAATCGCAAAAAAATATCAATAAATTTTTAAAAATGGAATCTAATACGATCGTCACATAGGATCGCTGGCTAGCACAACTACTACCTCCGGCAAACTCGCGTCAATGCTCAATGCAAAACAAAGCAGTTTCGAATTGACGTTGCTTCGAAAAGTATAAACTGTCAGTGCAATGCGATTGTGATATAGTTTTGACCTGGCTTTGGATTTCAAATATTGATACTGCATTACTGTTGACCCTTGCTCGTTAATTTGGACTCTGTTCAAGCCCTTTGTTGTGGATTTCGTCGATATGACCGAACGTACGCAGAGAACTGTTCTAAATAGTCAGACACGTGAGTTCGTAATACGCCTTCGTAACTATTTCGATCGTGAAGCTCAAAATGGAGGGCCAATTTTACCTATAACGTCAGTGGTTGAACGCGTAGCTGATGCGCTTAATATTGGACAACGAACTGTTAGACGGATAACTAAAAAAAAATATGGCGAGACTGGCACAGAAGAAAATAAACTTCACACACCAAAAAAGAGAAAACGAGCAAAACCAGTCGTAGGCATCGATAGCTTTGATGCCGATGCTATCCGAAGACATGTTTACGGCTACTATTTACAGAAGGAGTATCCAACAAGAAAAAAGTTGGTGCATTCACTGAAGGAAGCTGGATTATTCTTCGGTGGGGAAAGTTCTTTAACGAAGATTTTGAAGACCATTGGATTTCGATACAAAAAATGTAACAAACGCAAAATATTGATGGAAAGATTTGATATAGCGATGGCAAGGTATACTTTTTTACGGCAAGTGAAAGAAATCAAAAATTGGCAAAATGTTGTGTTCTTGGATGAAACATGGCTTAATGCTAACCATACTGTAGGCCGTTCTTGGAACGATGACACAGCAGCATCTACTTCCAAAGTTCCTGTAGGAAAAGGATCGCGACTTATAATTTGTCACGCCGGAACCATCAACGGGTTTGTCGAAGGTTCTCTCATGGCTTTTGCGTCAAAAACCACTGGAGACTATCATGAAGACATGAATGGAGAAAAGTTTACTGAATGGTTTACCTCAATGTTGTGTAGCCTCCCTGAACCATCTATTATAATTATGGACAACGCCCCATACCACTCGATGCAAATTGACAAGCCACCTGCCCAATCCCAAAAGAAAGCTGATATCGTCGCATGGCTTCGTAAAAATGGCGTAGATGCAAACATGAATATGTTAAAAGCGGAATTAGTACGTCTTTTAAAAGAAAACAAACCAACCAAGATCCGATACGTCATTGACGAAATAGCATTAGAACATGGGCACAGAGTTATACGGTTACCGCCTTACCATTGTGAGTATAATGCGATTGAGTTGGTGTGGGCTCAAATTAAGGGATATGCTGCAAGACACAATACAGAACCCCCATTTACCACAAAAAAAATGCTAAAATTATTAGAAGAAGCTTGTGAACATGTGACTAAAGGAGACTGGGAAAAGGTTGTGAATAGAACTGTTAAATTAATAAGGGAAGATTATGAAAGAGATGTGAAAATAGATAATATTATAGAAAACGAACATATAATTATTAATGTATGTGATGATAGCAGTGACGACAGTGAAAATAGTAGTATGGACGAATCTGATTAATTATGGCCTTTTGTGGCACCTTTTTTGGTATCTTTTGTATTCATATGTTTCTTGTGTGCATATAAAGTATGTATATTCATTTTCGTTCAAATATTCAGTTCGTTCAAATAAATTAAATAAACATATACATTTTTGTTTTATTAAACCTATTTAATCAGGTACAAAAACAAAACTTAATTGTTTTTTGTTCGAGAATAAATTGACATTCCACATCACTATTGTAATGTGTCAAACCGGCCATCATAGCGTGCCGCTAGTGTAGTGACATTAAAATTGTCATTTTTGAAGTTATTATCACTATAGTTATTACTTATTAAATGTAATTGATAGGTTTCAACAGGACAAAACTAATGTTTTCATGCCATTTTATGTCTGATTGTGGCTTGGTTTCTTGTTTAACTGTAACACTTCTTTGGTATACCTACAATCTAGCAAATAAAGGATTTATTTATTTCAACTGCGCGAAAGCTTCGAGCGGCAGCGCAACCGCTCGAGTAGTTCGAGACAGCCCAAGTAGTCCGTGACGTTGTTGAAGGATCAACTGCTTTAAAAGCGAACTGTCTGACCAACGGGAACAAAAATGCCCATTAGTCTAACCACCAATCTGACCAATGGAAGACACCGATCTGTGGGGTTATGGCCCCGCTGTTATGGCACAGAAATTAGAATAGGTGGCACAGAAATCAGAATGGCTTCGGGTAGTAACTAGTCACGGGCGAAGAAGAACCAGCCTCCTTATTTTCTTTAAATCAGTGGCTATCAAAAAATGAAAGCCACTGACATAATTATATTTTTTATCCATTGAAAGTTTGCTATGAAAACAAAATTAGATATTTTCATAGCAAATCAAATGGATAAAAAATATAGGTCAGTTACTATAATCTTTTGATAGCCACTGAGTTACAGAATAGGGCACCAGAAGAAACCTGTTAAACAATTTATTTAGCTCAAAGTTATAAATGAATATTTAGGTAGTTTGGACTGTTTTAATATTCTCTTACATGTGCGAATTGTACGAATAACTACGCTCAGCCTTCGACAATAGTTTAAGGTCAAGAGCCGTTATGAAAGATCGACACGAGTACGACATTTAAGTTTCAGCTATTCAGCTGAATTCTCGGATTCATCCATAAATAAATAATAGGCACTTGTGCTACAAAACTGAACAAGGTATTTCGATTTTCGTTTCTTACAAATCATTTGTGCTTCTATATTTCCTTAATCAGTGATTATCTCAGAAGTAGTAGGCCATCTCAATCTCTAAAACAAAATGACAGACCAAATTTTATTGCTACCCATTTTATTTTACTTCATACGGGGAAAAAACCGAACTTCTTTTACGTAGTCTTTTCAATTTAGTTCAGATATTGTATTTGTCACCGTAAAATTGCAAAAACCGTCAGATTGCAAGCAAGAAAGTGACTACATTATATTGAGCTCTTGAGTAGGTATGGACATTTCAAACAACCTTAATTTCAGGAAATCTATCAAGTCAAGCCTACTTGTCAAGAGATCTACGCCAGACGCCTCACACTTTACCAGGCTCAGGTTTTTCAGCCAACTTCGCCATAACAAAGTGGATAAAAAAAACACAAAGCTGTGCTTTTCGCTTCGAAGTCAACTTTACAGCTCATTATTTGGGCTTAACTACTTCGGTATTTTACTTAGCTAAGGTCTATTAAGGTCTTTGGATCTTGAAAATATCTCTGAAAAACAGATTCATAAAGGTTACAGAATATTAGTGTTATAGAATGAAAGTGTAACAGAATCGAAGCTGTAATCCTTTTGAATGTGTTTTTATTTCTGTTAACCCGAAACACTTATATTTCTGTAACAGCAATGAATCTGTACCAGAAATAAAGGGTTTTAAAGTGTTCTAAAGTGTAATCGAAATAGCGACGTTACCAAATTTACTGTTGAAGCGTATTCAAATTTGAGCCTAAGGTGGATGCATCGATGGTTGCAATTGTTTTAAGAAAAACATGGCCATGTTGTGTCAGTGTGTGTAAAGTCCACTGAAGTGAGAAGAACGCGTTGTTACACCATGCAGTTTGTTAGCGCACGTACCTATTAGGGTTACAGATAAAACACTTATTAACAGAAATAAAAGGTAACAAGATTGATCGGGTTACAGTATCGTTTCTGTTTCCGTTATACGTGTTTCTATTTTTAAACAGTGTTTCAGTCAAAAACAGTGTTTTAACCCCTTATTTCGATTACTGTTTCAGTCCTTACTCCTAGAATAACAAGTAAGTACTAAATGCTTTGTATTTTATTGTTTTAGCTGGCGAATGGCACAGCGCAACGTTCTGGATCCTAGTAGTGGGTGCGGCAGCGATCGTTGCGTCCATCATTGCCGCATTCGCGTGCTGGGTCGCACGTCGCCGCGCCAATATTGCTCACAAACTTGGTAAGACCTTTGTTTTGTTTGTTTTTAATTTTTTCTTTTTGAAGTAATAACTACTTTAGTCGCGTTGAGCACTTTTCGACTGATCGACATGCCCGCGAACAGCGACATGCTCGCGAACAACGACATGCTCGCGAACAGCGACATGCTCGCGAACAACGGCATGCTCGCGAACAGCGACATGCTCGCGAACAACGACATGCTCGCGAACAGCGACATGCTCGCGAACAACGACATGCTCGCGAACAGCGGCATGCTCGCGAACAACGGCATGCTCGCGAACAGCGACATGCTCGCGAACAGCAACATGCTCGTGAACAGCGACATGCCCGCGAACATATAAATATAATCCATTCGAAATTAAACTTTAATGCCTTAGTGTTAAGGTTTATATTTTAATTATTTTAATAAAAATGAAATTAAAAAAAAATGTTTTCATTTCTATCGGCAGTCCCTATGACTGCCAATTTTTTAAATTCTAGTACAAGTCAGCCCTTGAATGCGATCTCAGCTGATGGTAAGTGATGATGCAATCTAAGATAGTAGCATGCAGATAACCTGTCAGGGCTATGGCAGTTATATTAAAACCCATACCCCTACTAGTCGGTATAGTCTTGCACAAAAAAATATACAGTAAAAACGCGAACTTAACACGTGGTATTATGAATTCTCTTCCAGTTATTTTTTGTTAGTCGTGACAGGGTAAAAAAACTGATAGATGAAGTAGGGAAAAAGGCATTACATTATGCTTAAGTCTTCATGTAGTCTCGCCTTATAAGAACAGAATAGAAGAAACTCCTTACTTACACACACACTTAAAAAGAAACAACATACCTACCTACAAGAAAAGGTTAATTTTACACTTTTTATTATTTCGATCAGTTAACTCAGATGATCATATTATTTTAGAGTCATTATTTTCAATCCAACATGGCTTGAAATTTTTAAGTACTAACTTAAAAATCTTCCTAATTATTGGTGACCAGTAGTCCTGTAAATTGAATTGCTTCATAATGTTCAATAATATTTACCTACAGTCCCACCAACTTATCTGGCCCGATGCACAAAATTGGAACAAATTTTTATGTCTGTTCAGTTTTTTTTATTTTTAATGTCTTACTAGCGACGCTATTGCCGGGACTAATAAGTTTGTGGGTCTATGGCATGGCATGTATGTGGAAAAATCATTGATACCTAAGCACAGAGTAAGAATGTACTATAATATTATATCTATAGAGATAATATTTAGTAAGGTGGTCCAGGAAATTTTTCTCAGTGCAATGTTCCTATACGGGAGCAGGTGATATGGCTCGACCGTAACAAAGGATGATCATCCTCCGAGCGGGTGATGTGCTCGGGGACCACTGGTCCGACCGTTCATCATTGGAGGTCGTATATATAGCGTAATTCAGAGAACGCTTCGTAATCGTGAGTTGGGCTCTTCATGGTCGCGTAAATTGTACTAGTAATGCCATCTATTGGATTATGTGCGGACTGCGAAGACCGCCACATACCTAAGTAATTTCTTCCTAGGAGGGAAGCGGGGTCCAGACAAGGCCCTAGTATTCCAGCCACCTCGCCGCGCTACTGCCGTGCGGTCGCCTGGATCGGCCACACACTACCTGCGCAAGTCTCCGTCACCGACCACAACCGCCCCGCAACCAGTCGCTTCGCCGCCGCAACCGCAACCCCCTAATAACCCGGTGAGTCCTGGAATTTCTACATTGAATACTAGAGATGTTAATATTAATAGTCTCTAGCACTCCCTGGCGCAGTGGTGAGTGCTACAGTCGTACAGTAAGAGGTCCAGGGTTCGATTCCCGGCAGGGACAATTTGGAAATTTATAATTTCCGAATCTGGTCTGGTCTGATGGTAGGCTTCGGCCGTGGCTAGTTACCACCCTGCCGGCAAAGACGTACCGCCATGCGATTTAGTGTTTTCTGTTTAGTGTCCTGATACAACATCGTACTTAACGTAACAATAGAAACCGATTAGGGGTATTGGTTTAATATAGCTGCCGTACCCCTAACAGGTTAACCAGCGACCATTACCATTAGACTGCATCATCACTTACCATCAGTTAAGATAGCAATCAAGGGCTAACTTGTAAATAATTGTAATGGAATAAAAATAAAAATCCGGCCAAGTGCGAGTCGGACCGAGGGTTACGTACAAACCTGTAGTAAGTTTAAAATTATTAAAAATATTTCTATTTTATGATGTAACTAAAAATTTTTTTTTAGTTACAGCTTATCGCAATTTTTCCTTTATCTGTGATATAAGACGTTGCTTAGTACCAAATTTCAAGATTCTGAGTTCACGGGAAGTACCCTGTAGGTTTTGATTCCCTTGCGAGTGTCGAAAATTTGCAGCATAAACGGCTGTATCTTTTGATTGCGTTGGCTTAGAAGTTTGATCTTTTCACAGCTCCAAGGGACTGAGTATTTGATATGAATTTCAGCTTGATACCTCCATGCGTTTCTGAGAAGAAGGGTCTTGACAGACAGACGGACGGACAACAAAGTGATCCTTTAAGGGTTCCGTATTTTCCTTTTGAGGTACGGAACCCTAAAAATAAAATAAAACTCACTAGAGACCTAAGTGATAACTGATAGTAAGAAACTAACTAACATGACTAGACTTGGCTACCCGTCCATCTCAAGGGACAGGTAGGCAGGGACAAACACTTTGCTTCTCTACCACAGACCACTCGTCACCACCGCTCATTCAATCCACGTTTACCAGAAGTAGAGCCTTATTCTTTCTTTGATCACTCTTTTATTGTTGACAATAGTGTTCCTTACTCAATTATAGTTTCAAAGGTTCAATAATATTTTTTTATATATTATACTAGATATAAAATATAAAAACTCCTATTGCCTATATTGTCCTTCCCCAGGATGCAACCTCTCTGTACCAAATTTCATCAATATCGGTTGAAAAGATCGGTTAAAGCTTAGCAGACAGACATACAGATGAACAGACAGACACACTTTAGCATTTATAATATTAGTATAGATTAGCATTCATTTTAGTTGGACCTGGATTCAAGTTTAAGTGCTTCATGTTCACAGACTCCTTACACCTGTATGCATTCATTCAGTTGTTTTCTATAACAAAAATCCAAACCTCAGGCCATAATGTACTGTTTCTTTCCTCGTAGCCGTCTGGTGGCAACAGTCCACATTCCCCAACAGCGCCGGAGCCTGCTCCGCTGAGCAAGGAGCTTGCCGATGCCAATGCCACTGAGAAACCCAAGCCGATCGAGCCTGAGGCGGTGAGCGAAGGCAAACTTGGCGACTTGCATTTCAAACTTCGGTAAGTTAATTCTCTAATGAGAATAGCCGTTAGAAAGAATAATCTAGCCGTGTTTTGGAAGCGGACCAACGGTGCCGGAGCCTGCCTCGCTGAGTATTAACTCACTCATGACAACGCCACTGAGAAACCTGAGTCGATCGAGCCTGGGTCAGTAAGCGATGGCAAATTTAGCGACCACTGCAAACAGAAGTTATATACCTACTTCTTAGCCGTCTGTTGGTAACGGTGCATACATAGCAAAGGTGTTTAATTTATTCTCATTAACAGGATTCGGTAGATGTTTGAAATTGGTAGGTATATGATCTTAAAATATTTCTCGTTTTATCTGTAGGTTCATCGAAAAAAATTTAAATTTTTTATTTTAAACATGAAGCAAACATGAAGCAGCGTCTTTTTACAACATACATAAATGTATAATTTTAGTACCTATGTTTTACAATGACACATGACCTAGATTTCTCTTTCTTACAAGTTGATTGTGCTCTTGATAAGATTAAGCGGTTTTTTTTATAGGATCTAGCATGAATTTCATTATTTTTGTCAGGATTTTAATAGCGATTTTCCAAGTTGTTGGTGCAAGATGCCTAGTAAATGTCGACATTCAATGTCGTATTTCGACATTGAATGAATGAATGAATGAAATATTCTTTAGTGCGATAACAATAATAATAAGAAACGAAAAATCGGTACAAATGGCGGCTTTATCGCTTTGAAGCGATCTCTTCCAGGCAACCACGCTTTACAGGAATTAAGCCTAATGAGTCGAGGGTGTACTATGTTCAGGAGGAAATAATAATAATATAATACATACGACATTGATGTATGATTTGATTTGGAGTTAATTGTTACGTTATTCGAAGCTTTCCCGATCACGATTTTTGGCAATATTAATTCATAATTAAACAATAATAATTGACAAATTGTTATAAGACGTAATTGAACTAAATAAAATGGAAACAGATATAATTGGAAACTTATTTTCGTTACTTACTTCAAAGAAATAAATTATTGTAAAAAGCTTTCTTAACTGTGACAAAGAAAGTAATTAATGTAAATCAAAGCGTTACAGGGATAAAGAAAAAGCAATTTAAGGTAAGAAACAAAGCTGTTCTTATTTAAGAACAAAATTTTCCGCTGGCGAGCGTGAAGTTATCAATAATTACAAAAATAGATTCTCTACCTATTTGTCGTTCTCTCTCTCTTTCTCTTTGCGCACAATCGCAATCGACTGATATGCGTTGTCACAACTATGCCACTCGATCCTCAGTTTGTCGTTCACTGCTACGAAGGAGTTATGAAAGAAAATATAATCTTTTCACCTTATTCTTTACAAATAGGAAATAACTAATGGTTCGCCCCGAACTGAGACCTCGCGGTATCCATAAGATAGTTTTAGCTATATATTATGTTAGATAGAAATTTATGGCGATAATTAGAGCATAAATTTTGTGCGTTACCATGTTTTCATCAAGCTAGCGGCTAGATATTGAATCAATCTAGATAAATTGAATTTTAAGCGATAATGGAACCTTGGACTTATGTTGAACAAGTTTTCACAAAACAAAAGTTACTTAAAATAATGAGGAAACTAAGTTTTTATATATAGTGATCGGTAGCTATGTGGATAGGAAGGAAAGGTGGCTGTTTATAATGATCACGGCGAATTACGAGTTTATCCAAGTTATGGCATAATATCAATATGTTTGGATGTTATTGTAGGTCATTGCTTGTTTTGAAATGATGTAATGAATATCTTACTTTACGTCTAAGGCTTGATTTAGCATACCTACCTACCTAAATGGTATTAAACACTTCAGAATATATGTAGAGTGAAAATAACAAATGCCTGCAGGTTTAGGATATAGAAAATACAATTTTTTTTTATCCACTACAAGTTAGCACTTGACTGCGATCTCACCTGATGGTAAGTGATGATGCAGTCTAAGATGGTAGCGGGCTAACCTGTTAGGGGCATGGCAGTTATATTAAACTCATACCAGCATACACGGCATCGTACCGGAACGCGTAATCGCTTGGCGGCACGTCTTTGCCGGTAGGGTGGTAACTAGTCACGGCCGAAGCCTCCCACCAGGCCAGACCAGGGAAAATTCAGAAATTATAGATTCCCAAATTGACCCTGCCGGGGATCGAGCCCGGGACCTCCGCACGTAATGATAACAGCGCTACACACTGCGCCACGGAGGTCGTCAAAATCATTAAAACGATCGATGAATCATTAAAACACCGCCCGCCTAGCCTATCTACGGTTCCATCTAGCGGGCGCATAACGGCATGAAGAATGCTTGACTTGGTGCATAAATAGCTACGAACTTGCTTGCACATGTATGCAGGTTTAGGATATAGAAAATACAAATATTTGATGAATCATTAAAACACTGCCCGCACTCCGCCCGCCTAGCCTATCTACGGCTCCATCTACCCAGGGCGCATAACGGCATGAAGAATGCTTGACTTGGTGCATAAATAGCTACGAACTTGCTTGCACATGTATGCAGGTTTAGGATATAGAAAATACAAATATTTGATGAATCATTAAAACACTGCCCGCACTCCGCCCGCCTAGCCTATCTACGGCTCCATCTACCCAGGGCGCATAACGGCATGAAGAATGCTTGACTTGGTGCATAAATAGCTACGAACTTGCTTGCACATGTATGCAGGTTTAGGATATAGAAAATACAAATATTTGATGAATCATTAAAACACTGCCCGCACTCCGCCCGCCTAGCCTATCTACGGCTCCATCTACCCAGGGCGCATAACGGCATGAAGAATGCTTGACTTGGTGCATAAATAGCTACGAACTTGCTTGCACATGTATGCAGGTTTAGGATATAGAAAATACAAATATTTGATGAATCATTAAAACACTGCCCGCACTCCGCCCGCCTAGCCTATCTACGGCTCCATCTACCCAGGGCGCATAACGGCATGAAGAATGCTTGACTTGGTGCATAAATAGCTACGAACTTGCTTGCACATGTATGCAGGTTTAGGATATAGAAAATACAAATATTTGATGAATCATTAAAACACTGCCCGCACTCCGCCCGCCTAGCCTATCTACGGCTCCATCTACCCAGGGCGCATAACGGCATGAAGAATGCTTGACTTGGTGCATAAATAGCTACGAACTTGCTTGCACATGTATGCAGGTTTAGGATATAGAAAATACAAATATTTGATGAATCATTAAAACACTGCCCGCACTCCGCCCGCCTAGCCTATCTACGGCTCCATCTACCCAGGGCGCATAACGGCATGAAGAATGCTTGACTTGGTGCATAAATAGCTACGAACTTGCTTGCACATGTATGCAGGTTTAGGATATAGAAAATACAAATATTTGATGAATCATTAAAACACTGCCCGCACTCCGCCCGCCTAGTCTATCTACGGCTCCATCTACCCAGGGCGCATAACGGCATGAAGAATGCTTGACTTGGTGCATAAATAGCTACGAACTTGCTTGCACATGTATGCAGGTTTAGGATATAGAAAATACAAATATTTGATGAATCATTAAAACACTGCCCGCACTCCGCCCGCCTAGCCTATCTACGGTTCCATCTAGCGGGCGCATAACGGCATGAAGAATGCTTGACTTGGTGCATAAATAGCTACGAACTTGCTTGCACATGTATGCAGGTATAGGATATAGAAAACACAAATATTTGATGAATTGTTAAAACACCGCCCGCGCTCCGTCCGCCTAGCTTAGCTACGGCTACATATAGCCAGGGCGCATGAAGAATGCATGACTTGGTGCATAAATGGCTACGAACTTGCTTGGTCTCTATAATATAGACTAGTACGTCAATTTTGTATGCATTTGGAAATGGACAGTATTTTTCTGAACAAAATGTTACCAATAAAAAGGTTATTTTTCAAAGAAAACCGTATAACATAGCGGTAAAAAAGGCACTTACTCGTATATAGGTAGTTATACTCGTATATATACTTGCAAGATTAACCATGGAAACTTAAATAAGTAGTTACAAGTGTTAAAAAAAAATGAAAACTTATTTCAATGAATATAAAAATCCTATTACAATGTAAATAAATTGCTTAATTGTTATCGATACAATTATCATATTTATTTACCTCATTAATTACTATTACGTTTAAAATTACTCATATTGCTTCGAAAGTTTATGATTTAAAATGACGAATAGGCAAATAAGTAAAATCTCATCAAAACGTCACCTTATTTTATTTAATTTTATGAAAGTAGGTACGTTAAATTCGATGAATAAACTTAGTTTCACCTACTGAATAATGATTTATCCTGAAAAAGCCACGTTTCGTATGTAATTTGTCAAGGATACCTCTGCGACCATAACAAAAATCATTTGCTTATCCGTATATCTGTCGATTCTACTACTATCCCTTTTGAACCCAAGTACATAAATCATCAATAGAGCCTAATCGAAAATATGATTACAATCGACAGTCAGCACATGATGTGCTCGCCACAAAATCAATACCTATTTAGGTACGTCGCTGTCTGTATTTTAGCCCCTAGGGTTGCCACCTTTCATTTTAATGCGTTGTTAAAAATAAACTACCTATTACAAACAATTTATGCAACTTAACAACCATTAAATGCGACCAACCAACGCAGGGCTGCAATTTAAATGGCGTTATTTTTCGCGTAAAAGAGCGGAAGTGTTAAAAAGGCAGTTTTCAGTTAAAATCAAGGTCAGTTATTAAAAAATACGACTATGTTATTTTACTGCTCCAGCCCGGCAAGACAGAAGTGGCCTTTAAGAAAATGTGCTCTTTCCTGTAGGTTTAAAAAATATGAAAGAGTTGAAACTTCAGATAAAAATGTAGGTAAGTCTAACATCTTGGATACCTACCCAGTCACCCGCCCGGGGGGACAATGAAACGCCCGCTATGTTCTACGTGAATTTTATGTTCGTCCCATAATGTAGTTGTGTTGTAATTATTAAGTAAGAAATGTATTATTTTAAAACTACATTACTTATCTAAACTCTACATACGAGTAGATTCACGAATTCACAAATTTTCAGAAAGTAACATCAAGTAAGTTGGAAGAAACTTAATGTGCCATACGAAGCTCGGGTTGATTCGGTTCGACGAGTAAAGAGCGTTTGTTAGTTCCTTAGGTTTGTACCACATCTAGGCCCGTATTAAGAAACCGACATCGAGCTAAGAACAATATAACATATTGACCGATAAGTCTTACCTAAGCAATACGTAAGAACCTGTTTTAGCTCGTCTGATTATTATGTTAAATACGGGCCTAAGTAGGTAGGTACGATATGGCCTACGAATAAGATTGACAGCCCTGGCTATCACCCACGCTCTGCCATCCCCTACACACTAAGGGGGTTCAGGGAGATCGCTAATAGATTTACCAATAATTGTCCTGCTTCGTAATTGAGTTTGCCTTTTATAAACAACGTGATTTGTTAAGATGAGACGCAATTTATTAAATTAGAAAATCAATAGCTCAAATAAAAATGGGGATACAATTTCAATCATCCATATTCCGATACTGGCGTTGTGGTGAGCGTTGCTGTCTTATAAGTGTGAGGCCCCGGGTTCGAACCACGGCAGGGTCAATTTTCTCTAGTCTGGTCTGGTGGGAGGCTTCAGGCGTGGCTGTTTACTAATTTTCTGGCAGAACCGTGCTCCCAAGCGATTTAGCGTTACGGTACGATGCCGAGTACAAACGGATAAAGGGTAGATACGGGTTTAATTTGCCATTGTATAATTTTTTATTTTAATTAGATACATAATTTTTGAATACCAGAAGTAAATAATATTAAGTAGTAGGTATAATAATATTAGTCTGCAAGTGTTAATTGCTCTGAAAAGGTAACGGATGGACTGACATTTTTATAATCTCCCATTATACTATATATTTATAATATTACTTACCTATGTATTGAACTAAGTATCTACTTAAGCAGCTTATAGTTTACATAAAAGTAAACAAATAAACACGCCAAGGGTTTTAAAGTTAGATACATAAAGACGGCCTTCGGTACGGTCGCCACATAATATCCCGCTTTACGGCGACATTGTACGGCGTCGTAAAATCGGCCTTTACAGAGATACGGCTTGAGGTACCGTGATACTGGTAAATGTATACCAAATGTACCAATTTTTGTATAATATACAGGTATCGGTGATATCGGTACAAATATACCAATTCAATTCAATTCAAAATATATGTATTCAATGTAGGTAAACTGTACA
Organism: Erebia palarica; assembly: GCA_964035005.1. Lineage (NCBI taxonomy): Eukaryota > Metazoa > Arthropoda > Insecta > Lepidoptera > Nymphalidae > Erebia > Erebia palarica. The sequence continues at coordinate 30,683,563 of OZ035990.1, forward strand.
CTTATTGACGTCCAATTACTTAAAAAACATGATGTTAATAATCAGTAACGATATCTTAAAAATAAATCTACGAGGTTTCCAAACGCTCCCTGGTCTGATAAGAGCCCATAACAAACTCAGCCGGGGTTTTTTTTTACCCTGCTGGTATATATGTCACCGTAAGATTGTAAAAACCGTTAGATTATAATCTAACTCGCGAAATTGTAAAGTGTGAACCATTCAATGTTCTGAGTATAAATTTTTGAAATATTCATTGTATTTACGTTTTCTTGTCTGTTTCTTGTAGGTTAGGTTAGGGTTCGATATAAATAATCAGTTAGCTTCTATCGGGTTAATATACCTAACAGATACCGAAAAATATTGGGTTAAAACGTAATCTTTCGACAGTTTGAAATTTCGCGAGTTAGATTAAAATCTAACGGTTTTTACAAACTTACGGTGACATATATATAGTATAGTTATTATAAAGAAGCAGTGATAGCCTTAGTGGTTTACACATTCGACCTCCAATACGGAGTCGCGGGTTCGAACTCCAGGCACGCACCTCTAACGTTTAGAAAAAACTTGTATCATTTCCTTCGAACGGTGAAGGAAAACTTAAACATCGTGAGGAAACCTGCACGCTCGAGAGTTCTACACAATGTTCTCGAAGGTGTGTGCAGAAGTCTGCCAATCCGCAGATGACCAGCGTGGCGGACTATGGCCAAACCCTTCTCATTCCGAGAAGAATCTCGTGCTCAGTAGTGATCCGGCAATGGGTTCCGAAGATGATGAGATGATCGGTGATATCGGTATAAATATATTATCATATTGTATCCGTGATAGCCTAGTAGTTAAGACCTCGGCTTCTTATATGAGGGTCTTCGGTACAATCTCCTGGCACATCCATGCCTAAGAGTTCACCATAATGTTCTCAAAGGTGTGTGGAGTCTACCAAACGGCACTTGCCTATCGTGGTGGATTCTGAGAAGAGACCCATGCTTAGCAGTGGGCGAGCGATGATGATGATACTTTATTGTAGTACTAGCTGATGCCCGAGACGTCGTCCACGTGGTTTAAGTTTTTTGATTCCCGCGGGAACTCCTTATTTTTACGGGATTAAATTAGCTTATGTCACTCTCCAGGTCCTCAACTATACCCATGTCAAAATCACGTCGATCCGTTTTTTACGTTACGGCGTGATTGAAGGACAAACAAACACACTTTCGCAATTATTATATTAAGTATGATTAATTAATCTGCGTTCAAAATTGCGTGTTTTAAAAAAACACGGTTAACGACGAACCTTGGTTTTCAGATTGCGTAAAGTTAGCTTAAACGCTATATAAACTTCAATCTTAAATCTCGGTTTATTAGTCTAGAGTCTAGACTATTGAATAAAAGCTTACCTATTTCACCTTATAATATTTGCTCTATACCTAGTTTATTCTGTTTTTAGTACCTCGTATAATTAATAGTCTTTTTTTTTCCTCTTTTATTACTTTTTTCTCTGACCCATAGTGTAAATTTAACATTATATTGCAAGCTGCAGGCAACCTCTAAGACTGGGTTTACAATAAAGCATATTACTATATATCTAGCTATATTTTTCCTGTTAATGTATTGTAACCTGTTGGATGTCCTAAAATAAATGAATTAAATTAAATAGAAGGTCGTAGCTATCTTTGTAGGAAACGATGTTAACACTTTAACATGAATTCCGTCGCCAGTCAGTCGGTGCTCTGATAAAGGCTCTAAAGGCGTATTCTAGTTCACTGCAGGAGGTGAACAATAAACGTAATATTGTGGCAAATTCTGTAGTCACAAACCCACAAGTCTCAACTAAACTAAGATGGCAAGTTTAATCGTGGGTTTATAGCCATGTCCTTTCATAATGCTCCCCAAATCTAGTCTAGATGCCATCTTGTAATGTAAAAAAGAGGTATAATATAGAACCTGGGGTGACTAGTTGACTACTAAGTGGTTTTAAGTTATGCCATGTGGACCAGAACAATTCAAAATCAGCAGACCCCCTTCCAAGGCGACGTGATATTGTTCCTGAAAAGTTCTAAATACAACTACATTTTTATTTACTGATTTATAAAGATATAGCTCAAACCACTGAACGGATCAGTCTGAAATTTGGCATACAAATTACAAATAACTTTAATGACGTAGGGATCCGCTCAGAAAAGATTTTACAAAATTCGTAGGGGTATGAAATTAATTATTATTTGATATTAAAACTTGCTGGCAACAGCTTGTACCACAGAGTACATTATATATGCTAGTACCCATGCTACTCTATGGTACTCCACATAATTAGCTACCTACTTAACCAGGTTCGCGCTGAGTCGCACGAAACAAACTTAAATTTTAATTTAAACCTAAAAAAAACTAATTTAATCACAGTAATTCCTAACATTTATAGCTAAGTACACTAAAACTATAAAAAATAGTAAATAAATAAAGTTACTTACCTACCTTGTCATTTTTTCCTAAAAAATAGTTCGCCATGAAACGATTCAGTCAGTGGCCAAAAATATCCTATCTCTAGCCTCAGCTTTTTAAAAACAACGTTTTGAAACTATTTTCACTAGTAAGTATTTTTAACACTTCCTGCCAATATTAAACTGGTCATTAACACAACAGTCAATTAAGTCAATCCAAACAAGTCCATTCTAAGCACATAATAAATCATGTCTATTGAGACAAGTAGATTAATTATGATAATCCCTTTACTAAATTGTTAGTGTGAGTAAAGCTACATATTATTAGATACATACCTACCTGCTTACTAAAACTTTCCAATGTGTAAGGACCCTATGTGGGTTTGTTATCTTTCCGAAAGGGCTGTAAGGATCCCGGTTTTCCTGTAATTCGACGGATTGCAAAAAGGATTCTTACTAAGATGCCGTTAAGATAATACAGTAATGTACTTATAGGTATACTAGCTAATACTTGCGACTTCGTCTTCGTGGATCGAGGTTTTTTGGTCTCCGCGGGAACTCCTTAATTTTCCGGGATAAAAAGTAGCCTATGTGTTATTCGAGACCATAATATATCTCTGCGCCAAATTTCAGCCAGATCCGTTCAGCCGTTGGGGCGTAATTGAGTAACAAACATCCATATGTCTATACATCCATCCAAACTTTCACATTTATAATATTAGTAAGATTCGTCGGCAATGGGTCTAAAATATTCAATAATTTATTAAATTCAATGAAAATTAAGTTAAGTTAGATTTTAAGTACTTTTTGTATTTTATGTTTACTATGTGTTGTATCAGCAAATAAAACATATTTTATTCTATTCTATTCTATTCTAAAAAGTCTTAATATTATGTAGCTGCATAGTTTGAATTTCTTTGATTGCAATTAATTAATCTAATACTACACCATAATCACTTTAGTTTCATATTGCCATACCTAGTTATTTATATACATAATTTGTTAATAAATCTATCGTGCTATTAGAAAAATAAATCTACGTAGCTTTAGAAATTCTTGATTATTATAAAATCATTTTTGTATTAACCACTATCTTCATTTTCTTTTAAAAGTGGTCGTTTTGATTTCTTCTTTTATGGGCAAATTACACACGGCCAAGTTAGGTAGGCAGGTAGTTGTGAGCATAGCATAAATTATCATAAATTATTTTAGAAATGATAGCTTATTTCATATAGACGGTGATTCGATGCTCGGGCACGCAATTCTAATATTTCTGAGTTCTAAATAATTATAAATATCACTTGCTACAACGGAGAAGAAATACACCGTTAGTAAACTTCCATGACCGAGTGTTCTTCATTATGTTCACAAAAGTGTTTGAAGTCGGCCAGTCCACACTTGACCAGCATGGTGGACTATGATTAAAATATTCTTATTCTGAGCGGAGACTCGTGAAACAGTAGAGGGCCGGCGATGGGTGACGATCATAAATTCAACCAATTGCATTGAGTAGGTATACTACGCAAAGTATTCATCATGCAAATTAAATAACTTGAATTAATAGTGTTTTATCGTACCACCACCACCACTACCACCACCACTACAGCCCATTAACGTCCCACTGCTGGGCACAGGCCTCCACTCTCATGAGAGAGAGGGAATTAGAGCTTAGACCCACCACGCTGCTCCAATGCGGGTTGGCGGGCTGTAACGACTATTATCATGTTAGTGATAATAACCGGAGCCGACGGCTTAACGTGCTCTCCGAGGCACGGGGATGAAACACCGCCAACCTCACTGTAGCGGAATTTTAATTTTTAACCGACTTCCAAAAAGGCGGAGGTTCTCGAATCGGCGCGTATACTTATTTTTATACGACTGCCTGAAAAAAGGATTATATTGTTTTCATGGTTCATGTATGTATGTATGTATGTGAGTTTGTATATTCCACCATAACTTCTATACGCCTGAACCGATTTTGATAAATGAGGTATCGTTAGAATCCCTGATTATTCCGGGTGACATAGGCTAGTAAAATAAAAAAGAAATTGATGGGCTGACCATGGTCCCGCATTATAGACTAAAGTTGAAAAAAAATATTCGAAAATAAGATTAACTGTATAATCATCATCTAGAAAATAATGAGTAGCGTCCAAAAATATATAACACTATAGTTCAATATCCAGTGATTCACAAAAAAATATTATTCAATAAAAATGTGAATAAGATTGTAATTTAATAAATGAGAATAATTTTGGCAGGGCAGTCGTGTTTTTTTTTTAAATTCTGACTTGTGTCTGTTAATTTTGCCACAGATATGAAAACGAGAAGAGCGCGCTGGTGGTGTCTGTGGTCTCGTGTCAGGGGCTGCCGGGACGCGAGCCCGCGGGCCCCGACCCCTACGTCAAACTGCAGCTGTTGCCGGACAAACAGCACAAGGTCAAGACCAGGTGAGGTTTAGAACATGAGAACATTTATCTCCGAAATTTATTGACGACCTCCGTGGCGCAGTGTTGAGAGCTGTTGCCTTAACTTGCGGTGGTCCCTGGTTTGGAAATTTATAATTTCTGAATTTTCCCTGGTCTGGCCTGGTGGGAGGCTTGGGAGCCTGTGGCTAGTTACCACCCTACCGGCAAAGACTTGCCGCCAAGTGATTTAGCGTTCCGGTACGATGCCGTGCTGAAACCAAGTAGGGGTATGGGTTTAATATAACTGCCATGCCCCTAACAGGTTAGCCCGCTGCCATCTTAGACTGCATCATCACTTACCATCAGGTGAGATCGCAGTCAAGGGCTAGCTTGTAGTGAATGAAAAAAAAAATGTTCTATATTGTGGTGTTATTGAAATTGAATAGTAAATAACTATGTGAAAATCTCTTTAGGTGCGTTGAGCACTTTTTGGTAAGGGGTAAAAATGTGGAAACGCGTGACCGACACCTCACGCCGTGACCAACACCTCGCGTTGTTACGAAGACAAAAGGTCTTAAATATAAATGTAGTACATTCGTAATTAAACTTTAACCTTAGTTTTAAGGTTTATATTTTTAATTTTTTTGAAATTTTTAAAAATTCGTTTACTCGTGGAGTTATCGCGGCGCCCGTAACGTAAGACATTGCATTACCCCCATGTTGAATAATCTACTATTCAGGGTGCTATCTATATTGCAGGGTGGTGCGCAAGACCCGTTGCCCCGTGTACGATGAGGACTTCACATTCTACGGCATCGCACCGCACCAGCTCTCCGCTATCACTCTGCACTTCGTCGTATTGAGCTTTGACAGGTAATATAATAACGACATGTTAAGGTGTCCTTATAATATTACACGTTAGTAATAACGTATACAAAAAATGTGGTTTGTGGTTTAAGATATTTATTGTTTCAAAAAGAATTTTACAATTCACTTACCTAATTGAAACATTACTAATAATAAGAACAAGATTTAGCATTTTGAGCGCACAGGATTGTTTTCTATAATTATTAATACTATTATTATAATTACAAGTATATATTTATTAATATTTTTATAATTACAAGTTATTCTAAGCGAAATATCAACTCAATTTCTCTTAAATTTATATTGAGGGTAGTCTAAAAATAACAATAAAAATAGAAGTAATACAACACAAATTGGTTCCACAATAATTAGAAGACACGAAATGCAAATAATAATAATTAATAACAGTCTCTAGGACATGGTTGGTAACCTGCGTGCTATCGTCGTCATCCCAGTAGACGTCTACTGGGTAAGGGTCTTCTGCATGGACACAGCCGTGTGTCGCTAGCTTCCAGGGGCTCCAAGCTTTGATCGTCCATCTACCTGGTATACTGCCCAATAGGAAACGTAACGCGGTAGACTGGTCGATATGGCAAAAATATAATTCGAGAGTGTTTCAACCTATATAGTTTGAAAATGTTGATAGTAACTACTACTATTGAATGCCGTTATGTTCATGATTTCTAGTTACATAAGGTCTAAATTACACTCAACGGGTATGATCACATTCCGTGGCTCCTTTCATTTAATGATTAAAAAAAGTCCGAAATTCAAATTTTTTTCATTCAAATAAAATTTTATAAGTACTTTTGAATCGTCGAGTGAATCTACCACTGGTTTGGGAAGCCATTCTTACCGAGAAGAACAAGCAAGAAACTCGGCGGTTGCTCTTTTGAAAAAAATTATTTACAATTTCCTTAATTTGTATATGCATAAGTAATCGCTGACCTTAGCATTGCTGGTGCGAGTCAAATCCATGCTCCTTTGTCATTTACGTATTTTTCCGTTTGATCACAGATACTCTCGTGACGAGATCATCGGTGAAGTGGTCTCTCCGCTGTCAACGCTGCAGCTGCACAGTGGTGAGGCCATGGCACTCTGCAGGGAGATACAACCCAGGAGTCTGAAGGTAAGGGACGTTCCAAAAACCAAACAAAAACTCGGTGGTGAAAACAACGCTTGTTTTGTTTGTTTTAAATTCTTTATTGCACATAAGAAAATTACAATGCACAATGGCGAACTTAATACCTAGAGGTATTCTCTTCCAGTTAACCTTTAGTAGTGGGGACAGGGTTGAAATCACAGTGCGTACAATAAGTATAAAGAGAAAAGTTGGGGGGAAGGAGAAACATATTAGGTAGTAGGTAATAAAGTGAAGTATGATAATAAAGTTTTAATAAACGTAAATAAAAGTCAAAAATAAGAACGCTTGGGCTGGTCATGTCAGCCATGGTGACGATTTGGCGAGATATGTGGTTATTCCAATGTGAGCCCAAAATTCACGTTGATCCGTTGCTTGAGAGCAAGACCTGGAGAGTGCCATAAGCTACTACTACCCAGGAAAATTGAGTTCCCGCAGGTATAAAAAAAAACACGTGGGCGAAGTCGCGGGCATCAGCTAGTCAACAATAAAAGCTTCTTGTTCAATCGTTAATTTTATTATCAAAGCCTATTATTGTAATAAGTATGTTTTTATTACTGACTGCGAACTGGGGAGAAGAACTTTGAAAACCAAATTAAAGGAAGATCATTATTTTGTAACTATAAATGTAGTTAATAAAAATACAAAACAGTCTAGCACTGATCGTTTGTTTTGGATGTGTAGTTTTCAGAACAGATGTTTTTGAAAATGGTGTTAATTTGTGACTGCCTCGTTGGTCTAGTGGGTGGCATGTTTGACTGCGGCCGACGAAGTAACGGGTTCGAGTCCCGGGTCGGACCATAATTAAGTATTGGGTTTTTTCACACTAGAAATTCTCAGCACTAGCCCGGAGTTAGGAAGTTGGAGGTGTTTCACCCCCGCGCCTCGGAGAGCACGTTAAGCCGTCGGTCCCGGTTACTATCACTAACATGATAATAGTCGCTAAAGCCCGCCAACCCGCATTGGAGCAGCGTGGCGGGTCTAACAGGGCTATTACACTGTACTTTTCTCAGGGACCCTTACACTTGGATCAGTGTAGTGTAATAAGATTTAGAGAGATAGGGTCCCCAATATGATCCTTATTGCTGTGTAATAAGCGACGCTCTAACTAGCGGCCACGCCCACCCCTGCCAGAGAGCACTGAAAAGTGCAGTGTAATAGGCCTATCAGCTCTAATTCCCTCTCTCTTATGAGAGTGGAGGCCTGTGCCCAGCAGCGGGACGTTAATGGGCTGTTGTGGTTGTGGCGGTTAATTTGTTGCATGTGGACGTTAATGGGCTGTTGTGGTTGTGGTGGTTAATTTGTTGTATGTGGACGTTAATGGGCTGTTGTCGTTGTGGTGGTTAATTTGTTGTATGTGGACGTTAATGGGCTGTTGTGGTTGTGGTGGTTAATTTGTTGTATGTGGACGTTAATGGGCTGTTGTGGTTGTGGTGGTTAATTTGTTGTATGTGGACGTTAATGGGCTGCTGTGGTTGTGGTGGTTAATTTGTTGTATGTGGACGTTAATGGGCTGTTGTGGTTGTGGTGGTTAATTTGTTGTATGTGGACGTTAATGGGCTGCTGTGGTTGTGGTGGTTAATTTGTTGTATGTGGACGTTAATGGGCTGCTGTGGTTGTGGTGGTTAATTTGTTGTATTTGTATGTCGCAGATGCGCAGCGTTGGTCGCGGGGAGGTTCTCGTGTCCCTGTGCTGGCAGCCGGCGGCCGCGCGCCTCACCGTGGTGCTGCTGAAGGCGCGCAACCTGCCCAAGATGGACGTCACCGGCCTCGCTGACCCGTGAGATTACCTTGATACCCCCTCAGTCTATCTGCTAACAGCCTACCGTTTAATCACACTATTTAGTCAGAGTAAACAGATACAATTTAGTCTAGGCCTGTAAATTATTAATAGTAATATTTTGCCGCTGGTCTGCTGTCCGCAGTTGGGCCGGTATGGAACCGGAATTCCTCTACAATACAATATATAAATAGTAATACGCCCTAAACTCACCCGCCCGTTGCTTCGTGTTAATCGCAGGATTCGGTACCGCAATCACCGCTCAGGAGTCCATGTAGCACAACTTATCACGCTCACAACGTACCCCGACCGCAATATAATACATACTATCATATTTTTATCAGTCAGTGTGTAGGTTTTTAAATGTGGTGTGTCGTGTAGTGTGCCAGCAACATTGCGACCGAAAAGGGTTGCATATGTATTGAACAAGGCCCTACCGTTTAATCACACTATTTAGTCTAGGTAACGGGGCGGTCCGTTGTATGGAGACCCCCACATTAAATCCTCAGTCGATGAAACTTGGCAGGGTTTTAGTATTGGATGATCCAAAACTTACACACAAATATCCACCAAAAAAAAGCATCTGGAAGTTAGATATTTATACGTACAACTTAATATTTATGACTGAATATTTTTTCCATTTCTTTTTTTTTTTAATAATAGTAAACACAAATGAAATAATCATGCAGAACATCGGATATTTAAACCGATTTTATTATCAAACCTAACGGCGTTTACGCGATAATGTACCTTTCGGTTTTATCAATTGGGTATAGCATAAAAATCCTACTTCTTTCATGAATTTTTATTCGATATTTATAATATACGTTTAACTCATGATACTTTATCATACTGTTAAGTTTCGTCGTCTGAGGAATTATTGTTGGGATCAACTAGCTTTATTTCCTAGACTAACTCTCTGTCCAATCATTTATTTTACTTTTGGCAGCTCGATTCAATAACGTTCTAATGCGTTACTGATTCGATTTTTGATAACAGTCGACTTTATGAGGAAGTTTTAATCGATTTGACAAATTGATATTAATCGTTGCGCAACATATTTTTAATGTTTTATAAACATACCCAAGCGTTTAAATGACTAAGTATATTAATGTATGTATTATAATAAATCATACATGTAAACAGTACAGTAAATCAGTCTGGTCATAGAAATCATCCATCGCCAAAGATGTGTGGTGCTTAAAGTGCAATCAAGGGACCTTACGTTGCAGCTTTGTGACTATTTTGAAAAGGAAATTCGTACTGTTAATTACCAGATGATTATACGAGTTACGAAATATCGGATAAAACGTAACTTCGCTTCACTATTGTAAAAAATATCCTATGAAGTATTGCCTTTTCTGTCGATGGTTGCCTGTCAATAATTATGAAACATCATCATATGTCAAAAGTTAAATAAATGGTTGGACAGAATATAACAAAAATCTGTTCAATTACCTAGTCTTCATTTGTTGTGGTCTAGACGTAGCCGTCAATTCACTGGAAGTATTTCGTGGATATATAAGTGTAAACATATCGCACCTCCGCTCAAATAGTGTCACAACTCAAAAAAAAGTTAAAACGCTTTTATTCTACCATAATGTTCGCAAGACATCGATCTTTTATCTCAAAAAGAGGCGCGTGTATTGTTTGATAATTTGCCGTTAGATGGCATTAGTGTCACTATAGCGGTAGCCGAAAGTACTCGCTTCCGAAACAAGAACAGTGTCACTTCACAGCTTGCTCTAGGTGGACGTGTCGTCTAACGATTGTATAGTGTAGCTTGTCGTGTTATGACTATTACTGTGAACAAGGTAAGTAAAAAATTAAATTTATTGTTCAATAACACTGTGTTGAATTGAATTATGACAGTATATATGATTACGTTAAGCAAAGAAATCGTATCTTTTCTCAAATATAATGTCGTATGTCTAAATGTGACAGTATACGTAATGAAAGTTTGACAAGAAAATATTTTATTTTTCTATTATACTGTTGTATATCTAAACGTGCCAATATTTTAGACTCTTTTAAAATGAATTATGTGTTCTTTGTCTAAACTTATACTACTTGGCTTGGTATACTTGGCTAAGGTTATACAAAATTCATTCAATCTCTCTTATTAAGCTAGTCATGTCTAAGCGTGTCACTAACATAACTGCAGTAGATAAAATATAATTTGTCGAAAGAACCGATTTGTTTGCTTCTTTAGATTACTTTATTATTTTTCGCATGTAGTTTAGTAATAAAGTCTTATATTATTCAAAGCAGGGACTACTTGTTTTTCCTTATTTACATACACGATAGGTATCGTTTTTAAAAACTTTCAATATTTTCTTTAAATTCTTATTATTCGTATTATTGCTTTAGGTGGAGCTAATAGCGAAAAATACCTACAATGTTCAGAGCAAGAAAAATAGTGACTATGTGTTTGGAGAAAAATCTAGAAGTTCATTCTGAAGGACAGAGTACAAGTTTAATGTCAGCGGGTACTCAACAAATAGATATTATAGAAACACCAAATGACGACACCAACAAAGAAAATGTTTCTTTGCCTGAAACTTCTACAAAAATGTTAAATTCAGTCACAAAATCTAATAGCGACAAGGGCGAAATTTCTATTGAGGAATGCCTAAGTGAGTTTGAGGAATCAGATTATTCTGATAAAGATCCAAATTATGTGAGACCTACTAAAAAGCGTAAGACAATTCCAGTGGTGCCTCATCAGCGGTCGTCATCTTCATCAAGTTCTTCAAGTTCATCGTCGTCGTGTTCGAGCTCAATTTCATCTAGCTCAACGTCTTCATCACAGGGATCAAAGCGACCACCTAGTGTATCGATTCTACAGGAACCCAATTTAAATATACAGGAGCAGCAAAAACAAGACGTGAACACAGAAAAAACTACTCGTAAAAGACAACGTGCAGAAGGACAGTGGAAACAAAACGTTACAAAGACTCTTCGAAACTCAGGATTATCTTATCAAACGAAATCTGGACGCACTGTTCCAGAAAAAGGTATGAAGGAAGCTTGCGGGGAACGATGTAGGCTCAAATGCAGTTCTTTTCTTACTAATGATATGAGGCGGGATTTATTTGATTCCTACTGGGCTTTAAATAATTTAGAGAGACAGAGACAGTTTGTACACAAACATGTAAAACCTATAGAAGTCAAGTACCGCTATGTAAAGGCAATAAAACCACGTAAAAACAATTATGCCTTCTACTTTGAAGTTGGAGGTTTATTGAAAAGAGTTTGCAAAACTATGTTCAAAAATACACTGGACATTAATGATAGAACTATCAAGACTGTAACAGATAAATCAGCTAGAGGTTTTTTGGAAGAGGATTGCAGAGGGAAACATAATAAACATTACACTGTTGGCGAAACTATGAAAAATTATATTAGGAATCATATAAAATCAATTCCAAAAATAGAAAGTCATTACTTGAGAGCCCAAACTACACGGGAATACATCGATGGGGGGAAAACTATCTCGGACTTACATAGGGATTACGTGGCGCAGTGTAAACAAGATGGACGAGAATACGCAAATTACGTTATGTATTCTCGCATCTTTAATCACGAATTTAACATTGGTTTCTTTGTACCAAAAAAAGACAGGTGTGAACTATGTGTTGCTTATGAAAATTCTGATTTGAAAAACAAAGAAAAACTGCAGCAAAAATATGACGAGCATCATGTAGAGAAGAATTTATCTAGGCAAGAGAAGAAGAAAGACAAGAAAGCTCTCAATACTAATAAAAATCTGATAGTGGCTGTATACGATCTCCAGGCTGTTTTGCAGGTACCTCGGGGTGATGTGTCTGTATTTTACTATAAAAGTAAACTGAACAACATGAATTTTACTGTAAGTAAATTAAAACCGGAAAAAGAAGAAGGAACCAAAGGGGGGAATAATAAAAGGAGAAATAAAAAAAATACAATGAGTGACGATGAGGATAGCGAACCAACTATAAACCACAGTATAACGGAGTGCTACTTTTGGCACGAAGGTGAAGGAAATCGAGGTGCAGATGAAATTGGAAGCTGTTTGCTGAAATTTATCGAAAAAGAACTGAACAGTCATGCAGGAAATGAATCGATTGATATTGTTTTCTACTCGGATAACTGTTGCGGCCAAAACAAGAACAAGTACATTGTTGCAATGTACATGTATGCGATAATGAAGTACCCACAATTAAGTTCTATCACTCATAAATATTTAATAACTGGACATACACAAAATGAAGGTGACTCTGTACACTCAGTCATAGAAAAACAGATCAAACGCTCTTTAAAATCGGGTCCGATTTATGTTCCTAGTCAATATATTCAAATAATTAAAGAAGCAAAAAAAAACGGAGAACCGCTGAGAGTCAATGAGCTGACACACAGAGATTTCATTTCACTGAAAAATTTAATTTGTGATATGGGTATTACTACTGTTAATAAGATTAAAATATCGGATTTAAAAGTTATGAGTATTGCCAAAGATAGACCAAATATTCTAAAGTATAAAACCTCTTACAAAGACACGGAGTGGTCGGAAGCTAATTTGCTATCCAGAAATAAGAAATTGATATTTCCTGAAACAAAGCCAGCTTATAGTACTAAGTTAAAAATTAAGGAAAACAAAAAGACTGATTTAATGACTTTGTTACTCCACAACCATATCCCAGGGTTCTACTCTGATTTTTTTAATAATTTGTAAACTTTTAATAGTATTTCACAAACTGAAATATTTTTTGGAAAGATTTACTTTGTTACAAATTTGCATTGAAGCATTCGATTATTATTGATTATATAAAAATAGAGAAAGAAAGGGTGACTTTTATAGTTTTTAGTATTAATACTTTTATAAGATTTATAGTTAAGTTTTGTGATATTATTGTAAGACTTAATAATTAATATTGATAACTTTTTATTTTATGTTGTTCAAAAAGTTCATTTTCGTTTATTTTAGGTGATTATAACTGTAATAATACTATATTTTGAGAATTTTTGTGCCACAACTCCATGTTCCTATTATGTTTCTGCAAATAAAAATGTTTTTTTAACCATTTATGTGAGTTGAATAGACGACATTTTGTAAAAATTGTTGTTTCTTTTATCAATATAGTGTCACAACTCAAAATTTCAGGTTTTTTTTTTCATGAATGAAGATTATTTTATATACTATTTTGTAGAGCTTTAAAAACCTATATAACTTGCCAAAGGACATGTTACGCTATTATTACTAGTTTTTGAATTATGACCGGAATAGTGATAAAAACAGATGATATGAATTTCAAGTGCGATTTTCTCAATATTTTACTTTTTTGACTTATGACACTATTTGAACGGAGGTGCGATATTATCGTCTCGGTTAAAAGATAGTCTATAATAACCTTATTTTTTATTTAAGCTAGCTTTTCTGACAGGGGTGTTTGCCGAAACCCATGTAAAGTCCATCAATAAGATACCTTAATTATACCCTTAACATAATAAACCGTTTTAAGTGGCCGTTTAACATAGGACTATAACTGGCATCATGGGTTATGGGTACTTGCAAGGGGCGCAAATTTTATCGTCAAGCATAAAAGCCTTAAAAGTCACCATTTCCATCATACAGTTACGTGAAGATGTACCTGCTATACAACGGCCAGCGTATCGCAAAGAAGAAGACCCACGTCAAGAAGCGCACCCTCAACCCGGTGTTCAACGAATCCTTCGTGTTCGAGGTGCCAGCCGCCCCCAATGCTACACTCGACCACGTGTCACTGGAGCTACTCGTGTTGGACTGGGACCGCGTCACCAAGAATGAGGTAAGGTCTTACACTATATGAGTTCCATAGCGTCATCAAAATAATTGAAGCTATGCAATTAACTTAGTTTCAGGATTGACCTAAGCTAATATATGCTATAGTGTCCAATTTTGCCGTCGTTAGGGTTCTTCACGTTACCAAAATTGGTTGCTAGTCATCGTCTTAATCAATAGACGCTCACAGCTGGACGAAGTTCTCCTGTATGGATCTCCAAAAACACAGTATTGAGTCGTTTGCTTCTTGTGCCTCCCTGCAACTCGCAATTGAGATCGTCCGTCGTGTGGGTGGTGGTCGCTTTCCAGTGCGAGGCTGCCATTCAAATGCGATCGATACATGGAGGTAACCCCATTTCGAACAAGGTAGACTGGGCAAATGGCATAGAGCCGGCGTTGCGTTTATCGGTCAAAGCCTTCCACAGAAACATGTCAATTTGGGAGGATAATAATAAAGTCTTAAAGTTGCCGATCAAATTGTCAAAGTTCGGCGTCAAAGTAATATAAACCAGAACATTGAGAATTAGAGCTCAATTTCGTGTATCCATTCTACATCATCCATTCTTCATGTACGTTTATGTCGTACACGAATGGATACACGAAATTGAGCTCCAATTCAATGATGTTCTGGTTTATCTCACTTTGACGCCGAACTTTGACGATTTCATCGGCAATTCTTCGCACCCCTGACAAGGAATTTCACAACTGTGTTGTTCGTCCGCAGGCGATTGGTCGCCGGAACTTCACAACTGTATTGTTGGTCCGCAGGTGATTGGTCGCCGGAACTTCACAACTGTGTTGTTGGTCCGCAGGTGATTGGTCGCCGGAACTTCACAACTGTGTTGTTGGTCCGCAGGTGATTGGTCGCCGGAACTTCACAACTGTGTTGTTGGTCCGCAGGTGATTGGTCGCCGGAACTTCACAACTGTGTTGTTGGTCCGCAGGTGATTGGTCGCCGGAACTTCACAACTGTGTTGTTGGTCCGCAGGTGATTGGTCGCCGGAACTTCACAACTGTGTTGTTGGTCCGCAGGTGATTGGTCGCCGGAACTTCACAACTGTGTTGTTGGTCCGCAGGTGATTGGTCGCCGGAACTTCACAACTGTGTTGTTGGTCCGCAGGTGATTGGTCGCCGGAACTTCACAACTGTGTTGTTGGTCCGCAGGTGATTGGTCGCCGGAACTTCACAACTGTGTTGTTGGTCCGCAGGTGATTGGTCGCCGGAACTTCACAACTGTGTTGTTGGTCCGCAGGTGATTGGTCGCCTAGAGCTCGGAGCCGAGGGCACGGGCAGCGCGCGACACCACTGGCGCGAGGTCCAGGCCGCCCCTCGCCGTCAGATCGCGGACTGGCACAAGCTGAAGGAGTGAGCCGAGCTTGTTCCCGCTGACCCCGTGCCCATACCCACGCAGCCGCCGCCGCCACACAACAGATACCCCCTGGCGCTGCGGCCCTCCAGCCTGCCTCTGATCTTCTCGAAGTATCTGGGGCCGGCTAATGTCGTGGTGTAAATTGCTGATTCATTCATATTTTGACATACGCAAGGAAACACTTTGTATAACAGATGTTGGCTATGCTTGGATTTTTAATTCCGTGGAATTCTGACATTTCTTGGTGATACCATAGTTAAAACAGTTCCCACAAAAAAAGAGTAACAAATTCTAATAGAATATAAGTAATGCTATGGATCCGATCTGACCTGATCTTCTCCAAGTATCTGGGGCCGGCTAATGTCGTGGTGTAACTTGCTGATTCATTCATATTTTGACACACGCAAGTAAACACTTTGTATAACAGATTTTGGCTATACTTGGATTTTTAATTCCGTGGAATTCTGATGTTTGTGACGTTCAGAAGTCTGTCTTATGGATACCGCGAGGTCTCAGTTCGGGGCGAACCACTAGTGTATGTAAATATAAAATTTAGTTACTTGACATTAAAATAGTGCTCTAATAATTAATTAATAATTTAATGTACACTACAACTGTTAAAAAGTTAATCTTTAGAATCCATAGCATTACTTATATTCTATTAGAATTTGTTACCCTTTTTTGTGGGAACTGTTTTAACTATGGTATCACCAAGAAACGTCAGAATTCCACGGAATTAAAAATCAGGATATAGATTTTTTTGTCCACTACAAGTTAGCCCTTGACTGCGATCTCATTTGGTGGCAAGTGTTGAGGCAGTCTAAGATGGTAGCAGGCTAACCTGTTAGGGGCATGGCAGTTATATTAAACCAATTCTCCTGTTCGGTTTCTACACGGCATCATGCCGTAACGCTAAATCGCTTGGTGTCACGTCTTTGCCGGTAGGCAACTATATGAACTAACCAACTTACTCAGGTAGGGGTAGCTAACTTTGAGGAGCTGGGGAAAAATTCATTATATTTTACGCTTCTGATTAAAATCGGAATGTTTTTCGCCTCTGAATACAAAATCTGAATTCGTTTCCAAGCAAAACGGCCTAAAATTGAACAGTCCATAATTGAGTCCTAAGTTCGTGATAAACCAATCGATCTCCTGACAATCTTTCTGATGCAGAGGTGAGCGATGTGGTCATATATGTGGGAATTCCTGGGTTTGATAAGCGGCACTCTATTTGAGAATTTATAGTTTGTGAATTTTATCTGGGCGGGCCTTGTGGGAGGCTTCAGCCGTGGCTTGTTACCACCCTACCGGCAAAGACCAAGCGATTTAGCGTTCCGGTACGTACCTAATTGTGTAGAAACCGATCAGGGGTTAGCCCGCTACCATCTTAAGCTGCGTTTTCAAGCAGCAGCAGCAGCAGCAGTTAAGCAGCTTTAGACTGTTACCGCCCAGGTGATATCGCAGAAAGGGGCTAACATATAGTGGTACATAAAAAAACTCAAAAATTTTGATAAAATGTTATTCCTTGCAGATGTCAAATATTCTGTGCATTGATTCTGTGCTTCTGTGCTTCTGTGCTTTAGTAATGGTTACCTTCGAAATCTAACACGTTCTAATTCATTTTCTCAAAAAGTATATGTACGGATACGGACAGCTTGAGCAGTGATTAATTAATAACGCTAATACACACACCGTTTGTAAAGTAGCTGTTAACTGCTCAAGCGGTCTAATGTAGGTACGACGATAAAAGAAAGATTGCAGTTGACTGGGCAGTCACTGCTTTAAGCAGACGGTCATAACTGCTTCAATTTGCTCGATTTTGGCCGATGTATTGTCCTATGTCCTATGATATCAACAAAATACACCCTAGTGCTGTATCCTGAATAGACTCGTAAGTCTTTATTTTTCTTGTATAAATTAGGGCCTTCCAAAATAAGTCGTAAATTTCTGATTGCAATCTTCTGCAAACCTTTTTGGCGTCATTTTAACCAGATTGTGTCAAATACGTCCATACTCTGCGTGCAGCCGAATTGACTCAATTATGGTACTTTCGATAAAGTTTCAGAAAATAACTACCAAGCTGCAAGCCCGGTAAGGACCAGGATAAAATGCAGGTTTTAACGTTTAACGAAGACTGACAAACATGTGGTACAACCTGAATATTGAATCTTAGAGCTCACAGTGTAATTTTTCAGCCGGTTATCTGTTTTTAAATCTGTCAAATTCGTATTTAAAGATGTCAAAACACAAAATACAGATCGCTGATAGATTTACGCACAGATATCTGAGGCACTAAAGTTTCAGATTAGAAAAAGTAGCACAGTCAGAACTAAAGTGACCTAAATGTATAAATCTTGATTAAACCATAAACTTACCATTACTAACCTATTTTTTATAGGTCACTTTGTTAATGCACAATCATTGAATCATTAAAATCTTCCGCAATATTGCGGTGATAAAACGGGAAAGTGGGAATTTAAGTTAGCCAAAGTCCAGAAACAGGTAAATGGTTTCTTTAGCTGTAATTTAATATTTAAATTTAGTAGTGATATTTTGTATTAGATAGATGAAATTTATTTCGTTACAAATTAGGATATTTATTCGATGCCATTATGTTCTTTGAAATTTTCGAAAGCGCACATACTCAAATAAATGTCCGTTGATCGTGTCACAAAAAAAATTGATGTTTAGTTTTAAGAATTATTTAATCAATAATTTAACTTATCTTTCCACCTCTAGTAATTTCTTAAGCTTATATTACATGATCATGTAACGAGTTACGACGTCATGATTTATGTTAGAAATTTTCACACAGATTTTAAAGAGGTGTAATGCAAGATATGGCAATTACTTTCGATGTTTTAAAAATTTGAATAATGGTTTTTTCTCTATTTTCAATGAATTAAAATTTAACATATCTAATTGTTAGAAACATTTAACAAAAACTTTTCTCCTATATTAATTGGAGGATTAATACATACATGTGGAGTAAATTATTAATTAATACGCAGTTTATCTATAGTATGTTTATACTATTTCATATTTAATTAATTTGTTATTTTTAAAACTTTAAATTCCTCTTGCATTATTAGGATTTTTAAATGTATAAAGTTAAAAACTTTTACTTTATCTTTCTCTTCTCTTTCAATCTTTTACTTTTATTAATGACTGCTATCGTTTAATTTCTAACTCTGTTTATAATTCCAAATGTTTTTTCGAACAAGTATATTTTGCGCTGTCAGATTTACTTATAAAGTTTCCTCACTCTTTTTTTCTATATTGAGTTATTTCTTTACATAGCACTTTGATGTTAATGGTATTAATTGGTAAGACATCGATGTAATAAATAACTATAATATAGTAAAGAGAATTATTCAGCTTAGTATCTTCGTAAAAATTCAATTAACTTAAAGTCATATTATTTTTCATGTCTAGTATTGGATGGATAAAAAATGAGCACATCGTTATTCTAGTTACAACAAAATACTAAGTGTTTTTTTTAAGTCTTAATATTCAATATCATTTTTGCTATTATTTGCATCATCTCAGTAATCTTTCTCAACTCTTAAATTAAAAAAATATTATAACTGTCCATCTTTAGATGTGTATTTTATTTTTACAACAGATAATAATTAATATATTTTAATCTCGATTGATGCAACAATAGAAAAATTGATGTTGAATTAAAAAATATTTAATACTCAAATTGAATATTATGTACTTACTAGGTTAGGTAATAGGGACAAAAATCTATTTTATACTAACTGTAGTGTTTAAAACCGTAAATTTAGATTTAAAATATGTGTATCGGCTCATTCGACGAGGCTTTGAGCTTTTGTAGTCACATGTACCTTATAGTCGCGAATCCCATATATTCTTCTATCTCCTAGAGTTTTCAATAACTTTAACACAACATTTTTATCATACAAGAAGAGTTGTTGCTGTCTAAACACACGCATTTGACACTCACTCACTATATGTCTTTCATTACTAAATACGTAATATTATCTCATATTATTAATGTATGGTAGTTACATCGTAGTTATATGCTACATGCGTTTCTCATACTTATTGTTCGTGACGTCATAAATTTTGCGAGTGACAATTAGTTCAGAGCAGGCGTATGTAAGCCAGGCTTTACATTACAAAGTAGACAGTTGTGTGCACTGTGCAAGTCACAATTTTTTCAGAGGTCACTCACATTCTATGACGTCACGCTTGTAGCAAAAGTTCGTATTATTTTATAATCTTCTTATTGGACTCATTGAAGTATAGAATCAATAAGGTATAAATTATGCTAAGAAAATGACAAATATTTTTATGTTACTTTTTTACATATATGTATACCTATTTATTATGACTAAGTCAAACAAAATTATTTTATTCTAGTCATTTGCTCGCAATATCATTAAATATCAAATATAATATTGTCTAATCATTTAATTTAGAAATCAATGTAATTTTTTTATACAATAGGTAAATGTTTATTATTCTGTAAATATAAATAACATACACCCTATAAAGTGTAATTTAATTTATTCTGTTGATTATTCTTTTATGTTAAATATATATGTAGTTCGTAGATATAAAATTAGTGTTTAAAATATAATAAAATTAAATAGAACTAATATGATTACTGTAATAAATCTCGAAAAAAAAGTTAACATATAGGTACAATATATGGATGTCGTATGTTATTTCGTAATTTATGTAAGTTTAATATTATTTCATAACAATGAAAAAATATTGCTCCATACTTCTACATTCCAACAAATCAAGACTTTCCATTGGAAATGTTTGAAATTTTGAAAATAAATTAGGTAAGTACTTATTGAACCCTTATTTCCTATAATATTTAAGTCATATCACATTCCTAATAAACGTTCATTTCTTGTAAAAAAGAGGTGCAAGAATGCAAGAACATAATATCAAGCCACTATTGCGCCTTGTTATTTCTTAAATATCATAGAAAATGGGCTAGTAGATTTTGCTTACAATATTAAAAAAATAAGTTAGATAACTTTCGTATTAGATGATGCGTTAATGATTTTTGTAAATATTCATCGAATTGTAACGAATACGTTCTACTCTTTAGTGTTAAGGTATTATATGTGTAAAGATAAGTGAAACCATATTTTTTTTCCAACTCTATATTATGTTTCACTATTTGTAAATGTTTATGAATGTAGTAGATGCAAACATCAATGCAACAACGTATAACAAGTATTAAGCTACAACCTCACTATACATGTTAAACCATGGCAGAAGGCTTACAGCTACAAATAATAGGAACTATGTATGTATTTCTAACTTTAAAGTACCCGTTTGGGTTCCTTTCTAATTGTAAAATCTTCATGGCTTTATGGCTCAAAGATAGCTTAATATTGCGAAAATGAGCATTGGCAACTTTTCCCCGGGAAAATAATGCGGCCCTAAAAAACATCAAAGGATTTATACGCGAACAAAATAGTGGGCCACACAAAATTAATCACAAAATAATTAACGAATTATTCAAATCACCAATAAGTCCCCTGCCATGGCTTAGTTTTAGAAAAATAGGAACCTTATGAATTATCTCTATATGCAATACCAGCTACCGAAAAATATTTTAAATTTAACAAGAAATTTTGGAAGGGACAGGACGGCCAGATACTTAAACGCTATTTTATTGCTAAAGAATGTCCCAATTACTGACAGTTTTCTTCAAAAAGTACCTATTAAAACTCAGCTAACAATTCAGTCGTAAATTCGGTTCAAAGCTCAGCTTAAATGATTTTGAGAAAATTCCAGTATTATTTTATGATAATTCATAAGGACTTGATTGATTGCGAAGTCCAGCACTTTTAGTAAGTACCTACCGAAAATCATACACTTCACCAAAATATCAGAATTGTATACTAAGGTATTTTAGTAAATAAATTATTGACTGGTGCTTTCACAATAATTGTACGTTTTATTTATAGCAATCTTTTCTTTTTCTCGTATTTTTTTTTTTCATATTTTAGTTAGGTATATGACAGTAAACTACGCAGTTGATTATTTTATTTGGTAGTATTTTAAAAATAAGGTGAAAAAAATAAGGTTATGCAGTTGTTTTCTTTTTCTTTTCTTGAAATTTATATATAGCTATTAAATCTGACTTGGGTACTTTTTATTCAAGAGTGCCCCTATCATGTCGTTCTGTAAAGCCCGCAGTCGATTACAGGCAAATCGCGACGAAAAGAATCGAGTCGCATTTGGTTTGTATGGGTAAACAGTCTCGTTACCTCAACTGCCTAGTAGTTAGCATGGTCGACGGTGGGCGACGAGGTCCCGGGTTCGAGTCCCGGGTCGGGCTGTAATTAAGTATTGGGATTTTCTGACTAAAAATTCTCAATACTAGCCCAGAGTTAGGAAGTTGGCGGTGTTTGACTCCTGTGCCTCGGAGAGCACGTTAAGCCGTCGGTCCCGGTTATTATCATTAACATGATCATAGTCGTTAAAGCCCGCCAACCCGCATCGGAGCAGCATGGTGGGTCTAAGCTCTAATACCCTCCCATGAGAGTGGAGGCCTGTGCCCAGCAGTGGGAAGTTTCTTCGTAAACCAACTGTCTATGTAGTAATATTGAAATCGTTTTGTTTTTTATCCACCACAAGATAGCTTTTGACTGCAATCTCACCTGGTGGTAAGTGCAAAGATGCAGTAGACGATGGTAGTGGGCTAACCTGTTTGTTACGGTATTTATATTGAACCCATACCCCTAATCGGTTTCTACACGGCATAGTACTGAAATGATAAATCACTTGCCGGTAGGGTGGTAACTAGCTGCGGCCGAAGCCTCACACCTGGCCAGGCCACAGAAAATTCAGATATTATAGATCCCCAAATCGAATCTACCGGGAATCGAATCCGGGACCTCCTACGTTAAGACAACAGCGCATAACACTGCGCCAGGGAGGTCCTAATAATATTCAACGTGAGTGTTAATGCCACACTACAAAAGTTTACATTTGTAATAAGTTTTGTTAAAAGGTTTTAGAACTTAAACTCTATGGCACAGAGTATATTATACATACTAGGGTAAGAAAATAAAATGAAGCCTTATTCATCAATTGTATATTTGATATCAAATCTTAGTACATATAACACAGCTTAACAAACTTTAAAATAAGTATACAATTAACACTACATTCACCATCGAGTTGGTAGCTAATAGCTATCGTGAGTACAAATGAGATATAGGTGAGATCCAACGAGCAATGATATCATTGAACTATAAATAGATTATTACATTCGATTTCATACGATATATATAACAGATGATATATAAATCATTATTTCAAGGAATTAAGAGATATATTAGTATGGTAAAGAGAGAGTGATAACATAAAGAAGAGACTCTTTTATCTATAAATGGCAAAGCTTATTTTTATAGACAGTATCTAGGGCAGATTGTTTTACTAACTAACTCGGTTATTTTAATTTTTTAACACACTTTGTTTAAAAGCAACTCAAATAAAGTTGCTGTAAAATTGATTATTTACAGCTACATTTGTCCCCATTTTTACTGTACGATCTATATTTCTCAAAATAATAAAATCACAAAGAATAATTTCGTGTCTACTAACGAAATTTCAACTGCCTTAGATGGCCTAGAAACGGAGTACTTAATTATGTATTTTTTCTGATTCTCTACATATTCATGACTAGATGGTGCCCGCGACTTCGTCCGCGTGGATTACGGTTTTTAAATTCCCTCGGAAACTCTTTAATTTTCCGGGATAAAAATCCCCGGGATACAATCTAGCCTTGTACCAAATTTCATCAAAATCGGTTGAACAGATGGGCCGCGAATTCGTAGCAGGCAGACAGACACACTTTCGCATTTATAATATTAGTATGGAAGTATGGATTTTCCCTCATATTGAGATCTCTTCTTAGTATTAACAGACGCCAACATCGTAAGGTAAACTTTAAGGAGTAGATATTCGAGATATGTCCTTTAAAATTAAGACTAACAAAATAATATTATGTGCCCTTGTTTTCAAAAACAAGTGTTTTAAACATACATTTGATATGACTATACCTATACCATACACTAAGTAATGGGTACATTATAAATAAAAACATTGAACATATAAATATGAAAACACATATAGTTAATCAAAACATTTACCTATGGCTACAAATGCTACCATTGTCATGACAGATTAATTTAAGCTTTTACTACAGCCCCCTGATTGTGTAAGAATTGTCGATCAAATCGTCAAAGTTCGGCGTCAAAGTAAAATAAACCATAACAGCATTGAATTAGAGCTTTTCGTGTATCCATTCTCATACGTTTAGGTATGTACGATACCATAAATGTATGAGAATGGATACACGAAATTGAGCTCTAATTCAATAGTGTTATGGTTTATTTTACTTTGACACCGAACTTTGACGATTGGATCGGCAATTCTTACATAATCGCACCTCTGATCCATCTACGTCTAACGCCCGATTTCAACAATCAATTACCTATTGATATCAGTCGGCCGAGGAGTAACATAGCAACATTTTTATTTGTCAGAAATGTTAACAACGTTGCTAGTCTGTAACAGTTATCGGCAGATTAATTACTACAGATAGATTGAATATTGAAACCCGACGCAACAATGAGTAAGTAATTATGGCCATATTTACGGATTATTTATACGTATAGTGCTTGAATAGCGGCCTCGCACTGGGTTTAATAAACTGCTATGCCCCTAACAGGTTAGCCCGCTACCATCTGAGACTGCATCATCACTTACCATCAGATGAGATCGCAGTCAAGGGCTAACTTGTAGTGGATAAAAAAAAAGAAAGATGACCATAATTACTTATTTTCGTGATTTAGTTAGTGCCATTAATTTGACAGACGCTGATCAATCAACAGAAGTATAACACCCGAATACTGAAGAGCATCTCAATAGTTAGGAGGCGTTACGTTTCGTGAGGCGTGTTTTTAGCATTTCCCACAAACAAACGTCAAAAAAATGGCTTAATGTTACCGATGCTCTAAAAAATTAAGTTTCTATTAGGGCGAAAACACACTACGTCCGGGAAAATATGTCCAAGACAGGAAACGACCGCGTCGAATGGAAAATACACTTCGTCGTGCCACGGTAGTCTGTGCAGCTCCGTATGATTTTTGTGTCCACCGGACCATTTTTTTGTTCATAGTGTGTTTTCGTCCTTAGAGACACAATTAACTAACATTAAAATTAAGTAGTAACACTTAAGAGAGAATCAATACATTACGATCTTATAATATAAAAAATGCATGAACATATACGTTACGAGTACACATAGTTATTATATTGTCATTTTTATACAACTGTACACGGACGTTTCTTTGATATTGTATCTAGCTGGATTTTTACAGCTGAAAATCTTTAAAAAATTGTAAATGCAACTGGTAGGTTGTTACCCAAACATAACTGTTTAAATTACAATATTATACTCGAGTATTCCAGGTTTTATTTTAAATTTAAATGTTAATCGAGAAATTCAGTATTCAGTTTGAAAATAACTTGAGTATTCCTGGTTTGAAATTTACTCGAGTATTCTCCGTATAATATAGGTACTCATTTCTATGTTAGCTTTTTATTGATTCTCACAAAATAAATAAAGAATATTTTGGTGAATTTACTTTTACTTTATTCGATTTTCTTGACATGATATTACATAAAAATGGATCTAGATACCTAATATTATAATATTCTTATCGAGTTATTGACTTGTTATCATTCATGGGATTGTCTAAATGCATCTTAACTATGTGGCAAGTTGTTGTGCAAACGTGTAAAATGCCCCTACTAATAAAAAAAGATCATTTTCAAAAAATCATTAAAGTTATTGCTAAAAATATAGAGATATGGTGTTAATTTAGATATGCTTGAACTATACTAGATATCGGCTAGATATTAATGTTTTGGTCCGAATTTTTAAACGTAGATAGATCAATTAGTTAAAATACTAATTTTGTATCGTGGTCAAGAAAATAAAGATCGGAAAAATAGTCAGCATATTTTTTATAAGTGTAGAAAAGTAGATAAGAATTTAATACAATGCTTGTAAAAGTTCAGATTATTCTTAGAATTAAGTATATTTAAGATTTATTTGAAATTTAATCTTTACTCACTAACTTTTAAAGTATTTATTTGGAAACTGTAGTATATGTATTTAGTATTAAATACTGTGATCGCAAGAAAAAGTAAAGTGAATTGTGAAATGTAGTACCTGGGTATGTCTGGCAAAAATACCAACGTGCATGCTGACCAATTCTACTTATTTTAGTGCTTTTGACTTGAATCGGTCTCAATATGCATGATTCTTTTATAATACTTAATGCAAGAATCAAGAGGAATATTATAGACAATTTAAATATCCAAAATAAATGTAGATAATATTGTCTGACATAATAAAACAAACTTAAAATAGGAATATCACTTAAATAACTAAAACTAATAAAATTTATTGTTAAAAATTGCTTGTCATTAAAGTAATATTAACTTATTGTTTTGGTAACGGTCAATAAATTGCCTTAAACCACTAACCTCATCACATATAACTAGGTACACTTATATTTACATCGAAACTTAATACATCGACTAATAATATCAACTAGAATCGGCAATGTTCGAACGAATTAACACATAATAGATTAAAAGGATTAAGAATACTAACTACTTAACAGCGCAACTTTGACTAACTCAAGAAGCTATAAGTACAAGTTGCCTGAAAACTAAAGGTTCGGCCGAAATTAATAATCAATCTGAAATACGTCGAGAAGTTACTTACCAGTTACGAGTAGCAACGTTTAGACAAAAATTTATCGTCTCATTTTGGGATAAAAACTACGTTGCCACTTCATATATGGAGAGATTAAAATACCCAAAGCGAGATTGGACCGTAAGTCGTTAATTCTGGGTAAATCCTAAAATTAGTTTATAGTTTAAGCTAAAGTTGCGTTGCTATTTTAGTTTTATTTAGCGTATTCATTGTGGGCATTTTGGACACTGGCAAATATACGGCAAGTTTCATGTTTAATACTTTTTTCTTAGGAATTTAGGAATTGATTTAAATTATAAGTTTTTAATTTGTCTAATTTATAATTCATTGTTATAACGGTTGTTTTCAATAACATTTAAACAGGCATAATCATATTCCTTATACAATTCCTTATATATTTTCCTTATAAATAAGGAAACGGCTCACTGCCGATAGTCATTTTTACTGTTATAATAGAGAACGAAAACCGCGTCATTTAGTATATTCAGAACAGTCACGACAGTTGTCTAAACATTTACTACATCCTCCAGTTCAGAGAGCGTTTGAAATAAATAAGTTGAAATGCATCAGTGCAAGTGATTTGCAGGCCCGAAGCAATACTAATGCCAAAACACGTGCAAGAATATAAAAAACTTGACGGTATAATCAAATCTTCATTTGTGAAGATAACGATTTAAGTGATCCCATTATCGAAGCGTAAGACGAAGATCAAGTCCTAAGAGACCGATTTTAGATGGTAGTTACAAAACGCTTTTGAGTAGGACGGCACAAATTTCCTCATTTTGTCGGATTATAGCAGACCCCTGTCCAATTCCTTCCGAAGCATCCTGGTGAGTTTGAGGACGTTCTCATCGATTTGTCCCGCGAACAACGAGTCGAGGAGGTCGCCCCTTGAGGCTAATGCAAATACTCCTGCCAATCTAGATACTGATTTATCTGATAAGTGTCGTTCTACCACCGACCTGTGTAAGACAAATAAGCGAATTATTAGTTCATCGTATGTTTAGTTTCAAAGTGAGTAAGAGCTCGACATATTTTCAAAGTAGGTATAGTTTTATGGCTATTAGTCCTTACTTCGCCGCGATGACTAAACGTTTGTTTGTTTCATTCAACCTTTACGTCTTGGACAAAAGCTATACGTGATCGCTTGTACATACACACTTTTATGTTATAGGCGAAACGTCGAGCCTGGTAGTGGAACATAGAATTAATTAAATTGGATGGATTTTATGGATAGAGGAGGAGTAATGCTTACTTAAGTGACTGGTGGGAATCGCGAAGAGCATCTTGGAGGAAGCCACGATCATAGGAGAAGTCCACCTCACAGAATGAAACCACTGCCATCAACACCGTCTGAAAATGTACATTTTTCTTCGTTACAATCAAGTGATTGCGAAATTTTTGGTTCAGATTCAAATCCTCTTCTGCATCATATTCTTCATTCGCAATGATGATGATGACTTGATGAGGCTTGAATTTCATGAACCATGATAGGCAATTTTCGGTGTCAATATTCAATATTTGTTTAGTCACAGTTATGATTTCTCATGCAGCTATAATAAGCTAGCCTAATAATAAGATTCTCCTGGAGGTAAGCTCAACAAAGCATCCATCGACTTGATCACATGCTTCGCCCGCTTCTCTGCCTCACGTTTCTTTACAGGCTCCCAGACCATTCTGGGGTATACTCACATGGAACTTGGATCAGAAAGCAGCGAGGGAACGCTCGTCAGCCGCCGACAGCTGCCCGTGCCGCCGCAGCACGCCCAGCTTCACTGCCGAATTGATCACATACTTCACCAGCTTCTCTGCCTCACGCTTCTTTACACGGTCCTAAAGCAGTCTGGGGTATACTCACATAGAACTTGGATCGGAAAGCAGCGAGGGCTCGCTCGTCCGCCGCCGACAGCTGCCCGAGCCGCCGCAGCGCGCCCAGCTTCACCGCCGACTTGATCACCTGCTTCGCCCGCTTCTCTGCCTCACGCTTCTTTACACGGTCCCAGACCATTCTGGGGTAAACTCACATGGAATTTGGATCGAAAAGCAGCGAGGGCTCGCTCGTCCGCCGCCGACAGCTGCCCGTGCCGCCGCAGCACGCCCAGCTTCACCGCTGACTTGATCACATGCTTCACCAGCTTCTCTGCCTCACGCTTCTCTACACGCTCCCGGAGCACTGTGAGGAACTGAAACAGAACCACAGTATAAATATTTAGACTGCCTGTTTGTCAGCATGTTTTGTTTGCTACGGATGGGGAGGTCCTAAAATTCAATTCGCGCGTCGAGTTATTGGGTTTTTTTGACAGGAAATCCCCAATAACTCAATAGAGTACATGGTTACTATGTAAAAATTTACTTAGACAATATGTGGGTCAATAAAGATTTATTTATTTTAATAGTATTCTACTCTAGTCCGAATTAGGAAAATGTCGGTGTTTCACACCCGTGCCTCTGAAAGCTCATGAAGCCGTTGGACGTGCCGAATTTTTCATGCCATCGGCATATGGGAGTAAGGAAATAGAGAGTTCACCTGTGTTTTCGCATACTTGTGCACTAAATTTCTCCCGCGTGCACCGAAATCGGTCGCATTAAGGACATGATGATGAAACCAGTAGACCAAAGAGGCAGTCGCACCGTAGGCCTAGCTGAGGTTTTCTTTTAATTATTGCAAGACAGGCAGTTTGTCGACACCCGTCCTTATGAAAAGCAACGATGAGGTCTAGGTTGGTGCTGTTGGGCGCGCTTGTCTAGAAAATGCCTATTCACGCTTTCCTTGAAAGTATACTCAAGTCATACTTGGTAGTATTAGACTGAAATGGGCGGATCTATCTATGGTCCATCTATGGTCTGATTTCCTCTACAGCGCCCTCGACCGTGACGGGCGATTGGAGCGGTGGAGAGAGAGAGCGGGATGTAATGGTGGTACATAATAATCTATGTTGTAATGTCAAGCGATGGCGGTACAGTGTTTGTGTGTAAATTGCTAATAAAGTATGATTAAAATAGTTATTGAGTGTTTATATCTATTAGTAGGAAGCACGATGGCCGTTCCAAGCTAGAGCGGTTCGTATCAGAAAGGAAATGAGGATCCAATTATACGGTTTGTACCTGATCAAGCAGTTTAGCAGCGTGCTCGTCGAGGACGAGGGAACGTGCGCTGGCGGCGCCTCCGACCCGGGACAGGAACTTCTTCTGAGCTCTCAGCGAAATGTCGCGGGCGCACCACGCGCCGCCCTCCATCGCTGTAACAACAGATGTACCTACTTATTAATATTATAAACTAGATGGTACCAGCGACATCGTCTACGTGGATTGAGGTATTTCGGTTCCCGCGGGCACTCTTAAATTTTCCGGGATAAAATTTAGCCCAAGCCAGGTTATATGCTATCTCCATTCCTCTAACTAAAGCTCTATCGATCTAAGGTTTTGTATTTCTTCGTATTAATATAACTTCTCACCTTTTATTAATCATTTTGATAACCTTGTTTCAGGATATTTTTTTCGTAGATCTGTATTTTTATTATTTTAGCGACCTAAATTTAATTTTGTTCCTTTATGAACGTGGCATATATTATAGAAAAATGTCATCCCAGTTACTTTTATGTATCCCGTGTGCTTCGAATAGGTAATTCATTTCAGTACAATGTTAGCAACCGTCGCTCAATCTCAATTGAATCCGCTTCCAATATAGAACAATTCATCGATCGCGCGTATTTTAAGCGAGTTTATTTTTATTGGTTGTTTACCTGCCGCTATAATAAGCGAAACTTGGGATTGTTATGTTGTGATTTACTTAGTACCGTCAATATTTTTATTATTGGCTGTATGTATGCCAATTACTATTATTGGGTATAACAATTAATTACACTTACCATTATTGAGTAGTTATTGAGTACCAGGGTAGTAAGAACTACCCTGGTACTCAATAACCCACTTTTTTCTTCATATTTTATAACTTTTTGGTACAAAACAAATTAAATAAATAAAAAAGTATTGCCCGTAACATTAAGCTTCTCGAGACCGCTTGCTAACCGTTAAAGAAAGTGATATTTTATTGCTTAAATCGCACATATATCTCTTGATCTTATCATACCTACTTATTATAATATTCCCAAAGGTCTATAATCTTAGATGTCAAAATGATTTATGTTCAGGACCATCATTTAGCAAGAGTCCTTTCGAATACCTGTAAAGTCGTTGAACTTTGCTGCTGGATATTCATCATGTTATGCAAATTAAAATCGCATTAATGATATTCGCTTCTGGGTCTTGCAAAGTTGATTAACCTTTGTGTTATTTTATCTTTACTTCCAGCCTTAGAGTTACTTAGAGCTCTTAAAATTCAATTAACTTTATTTCATGGAGGCCACCTTTGAGCGCTTTTATTTCGTCATGATCATGACCATACCACAAAAGTATAGTAGGTACCTAACTAATGACTACTATACTATCAAGCAGATTCTACAGAGAAGAGCCACTGCGGCACTGGCATGAAATCCAGCAGAAGCATTGGATTTTTATTAGAGATTGGCTTACTTATAAGTATGAATTTTAGTTAACCCGTGGGTATTTTAGGAATTTTATTTTTATTTTATTTATTGAGGCTCAAACAGTTGACAAAACACTCATAAATAAAATAGCATACAAAACACAGGCACCCGAAATTAGAATACCTCCGCTAGAAATTATTACCGATCATCGTTACGATAGTCTACGTGAAAAGGTAACCTAGAAGCAAAAACTCACGTTTTCTTGTCCCAGGTTAGAGGCACCTACGTTGCGTACCTTAGTTTAGTTAGTTAGTGAATTTCTGAATTTTATAATATGTAAAGAATAAAGAAAGTTTAACAAGGTCAGCTTGAATTGCGTTTTTTAGCCTCAGGAGCAGGTGGTTCAGCCCATGTAAATGATTAGTGCCGACCTTGAACGCCTGCCGCACCTGAGAATTAACAAAAGTTACCGATCTTTTATATATAAACTAGAAGGTTGCCGAACTTTAAGAGCTTCTTTAACCATAAAAAAATACTGCTGTCGAAGATTATATAAATGATAAAAGCGCAAGGATTTGACTCGTTCCAGCAATGCTCAGGACTGCGGTTACGTATCTTTAGATTAATGCAATTGTAATTTTTTTTTTCAAAAGAGCAACCACCGGGTTTCTTGCTGGTTCATCTCGGTAGGAACGGCATTCCGAATCGTTTAAGTAAATTCATTCGACTATTCATAAGCACTTGTAAAAAGTCTATTTGAATAAAAAACATTTGCATTTTGATTTTTTTTAATTTCTTGAATAACCTAACATTGAATATTGTATGGTTACTTTTTTTTTTATTGCAAGATAGGCTTGCACTTGACGACAATCACGCTTAAGATGTTGTCTAGGTTGGAGCACGCTTGCCTAGAAAATGCCTATTCACTCTTGCCTTTAAGGTACCTAAGTCATACATGGCAAAAAACAAGGTCGCCGAAAGATCGTTCCAAACCTTAGCGGTTCGTATCAAAAATGTGCCTGGGTACTTATAAAAAAAATGTCCTCTCGAGATAATATCCATTGATAAAGATATTAGGATACCGCCAGTTTTAGGCACGTAGTAGGGCTTGAGTTCCTCTGACCACCTTCCTGCTTCATCTACTCACAATTAATCAGTTGGACAGCGGTCCTAGCTATAGGTATATTCCTCCAAATAAAATAATAATTGGACACCCACATACCGAAGGCTCGTAGTTCATAGTCCATACCACGTCCCTGGAATGGTATGGAGTATTATTGAAGCTACCCTAAACAACCATTTAATTGAAGTCACACCTGATGAAAATTAATGATGCAGCCAGGGCGTAGCGCGCTTGCCTAAAAGCTTTCGGTTATTTAAAGCTCCGAATACGCCTATTCACTCTTGCTACCATTCGAATAGCGTAATGTAATATTATCACGATACCTTCTAGATTTTATGGGTTTTTGAAGAGTGGGAATGTGTACTCGTGTGCACCGCCCTGTCATCATGCAACCAATCTCCTATCTTAAAAAGGTTGCCTGGAAGAGATCACTCATATTGATAAGGCCGCCTTTACACCGTAGCAAGTTGTAAATTCTGTCACGATTCGTTTTACCTCTGTTCTGTGATTTGTTTGTGTGTAATAAATTGTTTTTACTTACTTACTTACTTACAGTTATGCGGAAGGACGTGGGAACCCACCGCATTATCATCCCAAGTAAACTCCTACCATTACCTATTTGTTTAATGAAAAGAGGTCACGACCCTCAGTAATGAGGAATACGGCGCAAAGAGAGAATACAGTTATGACCTCGGTTCAGACTTAATTTTATACACGTGATTTAAAAATATGGATCTCCTTTAAAAAAATCGTTGTCCAGTCTTCATTAATATAACTCAGAAATTCTTCGAATCTCTATCAAGTTGCAGACTGTAGAGGTATCTGAAATCTACCTCCATCTAAATGGATATGGACGCATATTTTTAAATGAAACTTTGTTAGAATCGTTGTGATTTGAAAATTCTATGAAACGAAAAAGAGACAAACATAATCATAATAGAATTTAGTCTGCGAGAGAATGAGATAGAATACAAGTTATATTTCGTATTCTCTCGTAGGCTACTTTTCTGAACTTTCACTTCTGCCGTGCGTGAAATGCACACACACAGATGTTCTCAATTAAGGGCGCACCTATATTTTTTGTTACAGTTGTTACCAACCTACCTAGATATTGTAGGTACGAAAACAAATAGGTTAATATGCCTATAGTTACCTTGGAAGCTAAATAACAGTGAGCAGTTTAAACTTATCCGGTATATTGATTCAGTTCCACAAGTTTCAAGTTGGTAGCTACTAATGATTATTATGAAATGAGTCACACCTCTAAATTGGCCCTAATTGTCCTTGCAATTACAACAATAACAGCGATATCAAACGTTTAAGTTAATTTAAACTAATACGCTGTTTATTTTCAGGGTTAGCGTTTGTTTTACTTTAAACCGTCTTTCTCGGTAAGTATATTTTATTACTCAACCTTATTAAATAAGGTTGGGGTTTTATAGGTTTTCTTCAACCTGCCATGTTTCCGGTATTAAGGTAGGCTTCAGGCTTGCTATATGGCTAAGCAGCCAAGGTGTAACCTTGTACTTATACTTAGCTATACAACAAGTTATCACACATACGAGTCATCGTTATTCTCGGCTCAATTATTACCCCATCATCGAACATTATAAAACGTCGAATCCTCAAAACTCCTTCGCAAGTCGGTTCCTTTTCAAACTAGGTATGCTTTTTAAATTATGTGTCACTCCAAAGCCCGCGAAAACTCTAGGGAAAGTCAAATGTCAAATGGGGCTTGATAATTCATCAAAATCGGTTGAATAGGTGGGCCGTGTAAGCGTAACAGACAGACAGACACACTTTCGCATTTATAATATTAGTATGGATGCCAGCCATACAGAGCTTGATGAAAATGAGATACTGAACGCTATCGTGAGTCAGTAACAAGTAGTCACAAGAGTCAGTAACAAGCAGGCACAATAAAAAGAAACAAATTAAATAATGACGATTTCTGAGGGGCGAGTCATGCGGCTTACAGGAATTCAGCTCTTTATTTAATGTACTTACCTATATTTAGTTACGATGTTTTACCACAAAATAGGTAATTGTTTTACTTCAAATTTTATAGGTATT
Organism: Erebia palarica; assembly: GCA_964035005.1. Taxonomy (NCBI): domain Eukaryota; kingdom Metazoa; phylum Arthropoda; class Insecta; order Lepidoptera; family Nymphalidae; genus Erebia; species Erebia palarica. The sequence goes on from OZ035990.1 coordinate 30,717,838, forward strand.
TATGATAGACTTCAAAAATACTGTACCTAGTAAACACCATAATAAATAAATAAATAAGTATAGGTATTTAAAATCCGTTAGTTTAAATCCAAAACTCAAACTCAAACCCTTATAATGTTTATTCAATTTAGGTAGGTTATTTATAAAATACCTATAATGGTCATAATCAGTAAAGGTATCTTAAAACTAAAACTACGAGGGTTCCAAAAGCGCCCTGGTCTGAGGAAGAGCCCACAACAAACCCAGCTGGCTTTTTGTTTTTTTTTTCATTATCATCATTTCAAAAATCATTTTAACTAAGGAACTATCAGAGCCATTAGATACAAACCATTGCCAAGCTTCCTTGTCATTTAAGTAATCCTTTAAATGGTAATAGGATTTTTTAATGAGTTTACGTTTTACATTAACTTTGAACTTATTCAGAGACATCTTCAACATGTCTTCTGGGACAACGACTTTAAAAGACGTGAAGCAAGCGGTCTACAATTTTTCACAGAAATTCAGCTTTTGAGCCCAGTAGTGAATCTGTATATCTAGTGAAAGGCCCATCGGTATGCAGGCAGACCTTCACTATCGTCATCAGCGGATAGCCTAGGCTAGTAGTATTTGGTGGGTAGGACCCACCAAATACTAAATCAGCCTTTCTAGCGATAGTTAACAAAAGTGCAGCTATCTCATATAATAAAGCTACTGTACTTCATGTTTTGTAGATTCGGCAAATTAAAGGGCTACATCATCGTAAGTCAATGGGCTACATAATAAAGTGATAATTCTAAACCCGAAATGCGGTCGCAATCCTCAGAAAGTGCCAGGGGGCGTACTACCAACGCAAAACCGTATTTTTTTAAGATTGTTGACGTTCGTGTTTTAGAATTAAAACCCTTATTTTAGGGGCGTCAAGGTTCGTGATATAAATTGACATTTTGAAACAGTTCTGCTTTAAGCGATGGTAGGAACCCCCCCAGAGCGCTTGGTTGTAGCGCTAGGCAAAAGCCAAAACTTAGGCTAAGCTCCTATCACGTCTTTTCAGGCTAAGCTCCATTTTTCCAATTCAGCTTTGGGCTAGGTAATCCTGAATTATGAATTTCAGTTTGTATGAGACGTTGTTTGTTTTGACCTTCCTACCCGCTCCGGATACAACTTGTCTTACTTACTTACTTGTCATATTACCGCCCATCTATCAATCCCTGTCCTTGTCTTATACATATAAACGCAAGTCATCAAAGCAATTTTCTTCATTTTCTTACACTAATATACCTCCAAGGTTTTACACAACTTTTCTGTACATTAGGTAGATATTCATGCCAATTCTGTATAACACTATCTCTTACCTAAACTAGTAAAATGACAGTTTTAAATTCAGTGCTGCCCCTTTCGGCAGGAAGTATTATGAAAGGGATAAAAATATGATTAGAGCCGTTATTTAGTTTAGTCTGTTGTTTAGTTTAGAGATAGAGGCCTATTCTATTGCACATCATTGTTGATGTTAAGGCAAAGGCCCTACAGACTTAAATCTACGCACTTCTACGTACTGCTCGTTCAACATGAACGTTTTTAATGCCGACAATTTAAAAACGCAACGATGACACGGAGGTTTCCATTATGAAAATTGAACACTACCCCTCGGGACGGGGTACATTATTGTTATTTGATCCCCGATATTTCATGGCAAACCTTGATGGAGGCTTTCAACTTGACATTGGTTAACGCTCTACCTGATTGTGACGTACAGCCAAGGCCACACCGACATGCGATATGCTAATTTTCCTTGTGAATTCCGTCCAAAAACTGTATACGTAATGCGAAGGCTAATCCTTTTATAGGTATATGTAATTAACTGCTTCGTTGGTCAACTACCTAAAACCACAGATTAGGTTGAATAGTACGTTGCTATAACTCGCATTTTGCAGCATGACTTTCATGAGGTCCTGCCCCCCGATTGTGTAAGGAAATCGTAATAGTCTGTCAAACGTATAATTCGACCTGTTTAAGGAGGTCATAGATGCTTCCACGTCAAAACGCATGTTTGTACTCCTTAAAAAGTTCGAGTTATACGTTATGAGCTGCCAAATGAATACGATTGGCTTAAACAATTGGGCCACTGGGTTCGAGTCGCAGGTCGGATCAAAGAAGGGCGTGGGTAAGTACTATATCTATGGGGTTTTCAGTCAAGAAATTCTCAAGAACCTCCCGGAGTTGAGAAAGTGGTGACCTGAAGTACTAAAAGCGTAAAGCTCTGTCTTTTGCAGATCGTAGTTTATTTTTACAACCACTTACATACTTACTTCACAGTTATCCATACCTACTAATATTATAAATGCGAAAGCGTCTCTGTCTGCTACGCTTTACAGTTTACGCAACTGACGTTTGGTAGGTACGGAGATTGGTTGCATCCCGGGGATTTTACAAAAACCTAAATTCACACTAATGATAACCGATATCAGTGGAGTGCCTGGGGCGTTAAAAACATGAAAACCTCGGATTTCAGTTACAGTGAATGAAATTTAATAATACAAAGTGGAATGTTTAGCTTATAATACATATATGGGTGTTTCTCTGCTATTTGGAAACTTGCCCATACAAGACTGTCCTAAGCAAATTTTATTAAATGTTGAGAATGTTTGTTAATAAAATGAAGGACAATATTAAATTAAATATATATCTCTTAATTACCCATATATATATTAATTATATATATATGGGTAAACTTTTTTGTATATATACAAAAAAGTTTACCCATAAAAAAATGTGATCTCGATTAAAAATATATATATATTTTCGATAATTTAAACGGCTGTATTCATAATATTAGGCTGTAGAACATTTTTATATACCAACATTAAGTTAATTAATGCATACTAATATAATAAATGCGAAAGTGTGTCTCTCTGTCCGTCTGCTACGCTTTCACGGCCCACCTTTTCAACTTGAAATTGTGATTTTAATGAAATTCGGTAAAGGGATAGGTTACGTCCCGGGGAAGGACAAAGCCTACTACTAAAACTAGCTAATGTGTGCGACTTCGTCCGCGTGGATCGAGATTTCACTATTGAAAATGGCTATCAGATGCAAATCGTCTGAGACTGAGCATTTTTGGCCATAGCTCCGAGAATTTTAGGAGGATCGAGATGAAAATAATACCAAAAGTTGAGGAATTTATCGAGACCCGTGTGAGCGCTAGAATTTTGAAAATTGGCTGGTAACTTTTTTTGGAATATTGAAAAGTGTAACAAAAATCGGGGTTTTTGGGGGGTGTTTGTTTACTAAATTGTTAATATTTGAGCTGGAATTTTGAAAATCGGTTAATACATTTTTGAAAAATTTTGGAGAAGAGGTGTTTTAAAAAAAAAACGCCAATAGATAGACAAAAAGTCGCCTACGTATTATTCCGGACTATAAACTATCTCTGTGCCAAATTTCATCCAGATCCGTTCAGCCGTTAGAGTAACAAACATCCATACATACAAACTTTCGCGTTTATAATATTATTAAGTAATATAATAAGTAAAGAAGTAAGGAAGTCGCTAGAAAATTCCGTCTTGTTGTGGAGCAGCTGCCGTTGCCGTTCTCCCTTCTTCACGTTTTACTACCTGGCCAAGGTCACTATGACTCTTCATACGCCCCAGCATTCAAAAAAATGTTCTTTTATGTCTCTTTAGGTATTATTCAACGTATATGTCACCGTAAGATTGTAAAAACCGTTAGATTATAAACTAACTCGCGAAATCGCAAACTGTCGAAAGATTACAATTTAACGCATTATTTTTCGGTGGATTGTAATCTGTTAGGCTTAGTTATATTAACCCAATAGAACCTACCTGATTATATATGTCGAACCCTAACCTAACCTACAAGAAAGACACAAGAAAACGTATATACAATTAATATTTCAAAAATGGACACTCAGAACATTGAACGGTTCACAATCTGTCGACAGTTTACAATTTCGCGAGTTAGATTATAATCTAACGGTTTTTACAATCTCACGGCGACATATAGATACGAAAAACGAGAATATTTTAAATAATATTAATGCCCGAATAATATTTTTTATAGTCTTTGTTTTAAATAACAAAAAAATCAAAAGCACCAAAAAAAATTTGGTAAACTTTACACTTTATAGTATAAAAAAATAACCACCCCTCGACCATCTATAAACATTCACTGTAACAAAAGTCCGTAGTTAAAACCCCCAGGCACTCTACCATAATATCTAGATATGAACATTTCTTCCACATAATTATGAACAATACAATCCGGATAGTGGATACAATTACCGATTCAATTGCTATTCAAAGAGCGAGCTCGTGTCATTACCCGCATTCGATACTCACCGATTGCAACAATTGCACTCGCTTAATAACGATACCTAGTACGACGTGACGATTAAACATCGGAACAACGTCGATCGCACAAAAAGCGAATCTAACTCAGCCATTGTTAGCAATTTAAATAGCGAAAATGTATAAAATAGGTAACCATCACTATATTATCGGTTCAGTATAATAGTTCACAGTATTGAATTTTGATTTTTGAAGTAGAAAGAAATAAAAATATCTAAAAAAAAAATATTGCATACAAGCAATATATAATATACGACGAAAACTTTAATATACTATCTATGTAGGCTTTTATGTATCTTTAATATCAACTTAAATAATTTAGCAAAATGGACGACCTTCTCGCAATATTTATATAGCTATTTATTTTATTTTGCTCAAGCCAAAGTGCTATTCTGGCGAAAAACACTACAGACAGGACAGCGAAAACATCCACTCGTCGCTTGTCGTATGGTAAACACTTTTCGTCCTGTCGCAGTAGTTTGAGCTATAACTCCATAAATTGCGCATGTGGCGCTTTTCACCCGACAATATTTTGTCGTATATAGTGTGTTATCGCCATTACTATAGCAATAATATTTTCTTTTTCCATTGATTTATTTACATAGCATTGACATCGCTTCTTAAACGCTCACTATCTGACGACGCCTTTATTTATACATTGAGTTGGCTTTGTTTTCATTAGGTGTAATTCATACCAATCAATTGTACTTTGTAAGCATACCAAGTGTTTGGATTTGTCCAGACTTCTAGAAATGCATGTTTTAAACCGTGAACACTATTAAATTTCTCCTTATCGGCACATGATCATGTCCTGTGGATATCCATGCAGAATACCTTTGTTCAGCTATGGATGTTCATCAGTTGAAACGACGTAATGACAATGAACTATTAGATCTAGGATATTCAGAGGTAAGTATTAATACATAATATATTATATTACCTATTTGTACTTACTACTATTAAGAAGGAAATATTTTAGGTTTTAACGTGTAATTCATGACTTAATTGAGTAATGATCTAATTATACCACATACATACCAGGAAAATAAAATAAAACAGACACCAGTAATGTACATGACGGCATTTATATCGTTGTAACGTAAAACACGGGTTTTCTGCGAGAAAACTTACCAACCCTATCTATTTATTATGATTTGCCTCTCGCAAGATTCTGCAGGAAACGAAGTCAACTTCAGGAAACTTTACATTACATTACATTACCTGGAATGTATATTTTTAACTAACGAAGAAATATGAGAAAAATTCATAGAAATAAAATTCTAGGTAACTGTAGAGTTCAGTATTACTTACCTCTGAAACATTAAGTACCTCTGAAATCTAAATAATGTAGCAGTTACCGGAAAAACTTGTTAGCAATTTTGCAAGTCACACAGAATTCATTCGAAAACGCATAGGAAGAGATCGTTTTTTGCTAAACTTTCACGTCATTTATCCCTTCTCTCAGCGCCGTAGGTATTCCTCAGCGCCCCTTTCCATTTGTCATATAATGGCAGGAGATGTTTGGGATAATAATGCGGTGGGTTCTCACGTCCTTCCGCATTCGACTCGATTAAGAGTATTTAAACTAGGTTTTTTAACGATTAATATCAAATAAATAACTGGGACCGACGGCTTAACGTGCTGTCTCAGGCACGGAGGAATCGAAAATGCCAAATTTGAACCTCCAAATCCGGTCACCCATCCAGTTACTGACTTGGGTCAACGTTCCTTAACATTCGCAATCGACTGATCTGCGTTGTCACAACTAATTTGCATGTATGCGTAAACAGGAGGCGCGTTCATTTTTAGATAAGACATTTCTAGCACCCAAACCAGTGTTAGTGCGTACCTAATAATATGAGAGAGTTTGTCGAAGCGTTATTGTTAAAATCTTATACGAATTCGCGAGTCAATTCGTTATATCTATGCCCAGCTATGCCCAGTACCAGCCCCCCGATTGTCTAAAAGTTGCCGATCAAATCGTCAAAGTTCGTCGTCAAAGTAAAATAAACCAGAACCGCATTGAACTAGAGCTCAATTTCGTGTATCCATTCTCATACGTGTTCAATATTATTATATTATTTTTATTATTCATTCTCATATTCAATGCTGTTATGGTTTATTTTACTTTGACGCCGAACTTTGACGATTTGATCGGCAATTCTTACACAATCGCACCTCTTGTCTAGAATTATGTGGTTAAGACCCTAAATAAGCTTTGAGAGTCAATAACCTCGGTGCATCTAAGCGGCAGTATCAATTTAAAGTCAGACGCAATTCCAACAATGCTGTGTCCAATTACCTCGAGATGTATATCGGTTACGCGGGCGGGGACAAGTTGAACCCCATTAACTGATACGTCTTTATACAATACGGATAAATCTGTAGTTAGTTTCTGGGAAGAACACATACATAACCTAACTAGATGATGCCCGTGACTTCGTCCGCGTGGTTCAAGTTCTTTAATTCCCGCATGAAATCCTTAATTTTCCGGGATATTTCATCGAAATCGGTTGAAAAGATGGCTCGTGAAAGGCCGTTGAGTATTTTTTAAGACATGCGCTCGTCGAAGTAAGCTCTGGGTTATACACCCGCGTCCAAACGTCGATTGAGACCAGACCTTGGATCCAGTAGACTCAGAAATCTGATGAAACTCAAGAAAATGTAGAAAAGTGGCCTTCAGGAATCTCCTATATTCCTATAACGAAACAAAGCAGAGAAGAAAATCGCATTTTTTGCGGCGTCGAGAGAAGAGATGACGCAGGCCAATCCGGAAGTTGTTTTTCTTGTTTGGTAAATCGCATATTCTTAAAAAGTATTCGAAAATAGCTGATGCCCGCGACTTCGTCCGCGTGGTTTAAGTTTATTTATTTCCCGCGGGAACTCCTTAATTTTCCGGGATAAAAAGTAGCCTATGTCACTCTCCAGGTCCTCAAATATGCCCATGCCAAAAACCACGTCGATCCGTTGCTCCGTTGCGCCGTGATTGAGGGACAAATAAACACACTTTCACATTTATAATATTAGTATAATTAGCAGCATTAGGATTTATATCTGAAACGTTTTTTTTTTGTCAAGCATAAACAAAATTCGTTGGATTAAACACTTTATTAAAAGGACAATTTATTAAAAGTCCCAAATTGTCAAAGCTCGGTCGTCGACCCTCGCGTTAATTAAAAGAAGCGGGTCTGGGCGGGTCCAATTAGGATTTCCAACATTTTATGCTAACATTAAATATTTCAACAACGATTTTTAAGTAGGTTGTTTTGCCTTACTTAAATAAACAAAGTCGTACTGCTATGGTATTGGATTTGGGAGTTTGAGGTCTAGATGTTTATTAATTAGTAAGTAATTAGGTATCTAACCTAACCTGGCTAATGCTTACTCGCTTATTGAGATTTTTTACGACATTGCATGGCTACTTATTTGTGACTTGAGAATCGTTTGTAACAAAAAACACATCAAGCGTCGTTTAAAACACGTCAACTACGTCTTTATTGCAAATGAAGAAGTGAATTAAAGAAGAAGTGTTAATCCTTTGAGGTAATGCGGTAGTAGTAGTAGTTTAACTACATATAACAATATCTCTAGTGGTAGAGTCTTAACGTATCATAAATGACACAAGTAGTCCTACGTGAAATAAATAAATCATTAATCATTTATCTTCATCACTACTTAACATTGGATGAAATCTTAGTTATAGGCTCTAACCAAATTCGTTATTAAAACTACTATTAAATATTCATTTACAAACTATTTATTAAAACTACAGAGAAAGTCTAGGTAAGGAAACACTCAAGATTCGAAAATAAGATGACACTAGGTAAGTGAGGCAAAAAACACAAAAACACCATCTCTCCTCCTAACTCACAACTACTCAAGATCTGATTACCACACTAATCTTCTGACGCAAGAACATAATAGTTAATTCACGTAACTCTTGTTGATCAAATTGCAAATAAGATCAACAAGTTGATGAATTTGCAAATACATTTGAGAATTTCTTCCAAAATATTCCAATCTCCACTACCAGTACCCTTAATTCCTCGCCAACAGAAGCCTATAAACTTCTCAGTAGTAATGTCTCTGAGTACAGTGTTAGGTTTAAGCTCGAGTACGTATTATTAAAAAAAACATTAATATCTTTACAATATATAAAAACGGGAGATCTATCTATATATCAGTGAAAATTATCTGCAATGTTATTGATGTTATTGCGCCATATCTTGCAAATTTTTTTAATGAGTGTAGATTTGGGATCTTTTCCTGACCTCATGAAATGTAGTAAATTGATTCCTCTTTTTAAATCAGGTAGGTAGCAAAAGTGATCCAAATAATTACAGACCAATTTCAATTTTGCCAACCCTAAGCAAGATATTTTAAAAATGGTGCTCAACCAACTGCTCCTACATTTTAATTTGAATAAATTATTTCACTCCGAGCAGTATAGTTTTACGAAGGTGCAGCTGCCGAATCTGCTCAGTTGCTTAAGCGTCCCAAATACTCATTAATTACTAAGGACTACGTTTTTGCGGCGCTTGCTTTTGAGACTCTGGACCCATGGTCATCGGACACGAAGAATTTTATAAATGTCGTGTCCCAAAAACTGATCCACGCCTCTGGTGATTATTTTTCAACAGACGTTGAAGTTTCAACGTCTGTTAGCAGTTGCAAAGATTGTAAATTTTGCTTATTTTCATAGTATTATATCTTACGGAATATTCCTGTGGGGTAAAGCGGCAGATATAAAAAAAAAATTGTATTACAAAAAAGGGCAATACTTGCAATTTATAATTTAAAACCACGTTAATACCTTATTGAGAAATTCAAGGAAATAGGTATTCTTACAGTAGCCTCACAATATATTTACAGTAATAGATTACTGTCTTCGTAAAACAGCACATTCAGAATTACAAAAGAGTATGCAATCTGCACGATAGGACAACTAGGACCTGCCATATGCTCGTGACTCCATCGCTCCGCCTCAAGAAATTCCGAAATTCCGACTCGTTCCAGCAGTGTTCAGGACTGCGGTTACTTATGTATCTGTAGATTATTGGAATTATTGTAAACATACTATATTTTTTTTCAAAAGAGCAACCACCTAGTTTCTTACTAGTGCTTCACGGTAGGAACGGCACTCCGAACCAGTGGTAGAATCATTTGACTATTCATAAGCACTTGTAAAAGTCCATTTGAATAAAATACATTTGAATTTTGAATTTTGATCAGGTTAGACACGGTAACCCTAGAAATTATAACTAGTGTAGTATCCTTGACACATGTGACCTGCTTTGTTACATTACCTATGCGTATATATCCTACGAACTCTTGCATATTTAACGTGAGAATTCTAAGAATGGCATTAATAACAATATACCTATGCAAGACCATGAAAGGTTTAAATTAAAATTACCTAGATAATATTTTTTTTGATACAAGCTCACCGAGAAAGTAAGTAACTCATTGATCGATAGACGATAGCCCATTTCATAATATTCCATCCTGCCAGTGATAGTTAAACAGCAAGCGGGCTTCCTTCACCTTAGACGGAGTATCGACCAACAGAAATCACCTGAGTAAATGTAATATAAACCATTGGAAACCCCACTCCATGCTGAACCGCAACTTGCGAGTACCTGTTTAACGGTTGACAAAAAAATGTGTGTCCAATCAAACCAAATTTCCAATCCGTTGCTCTATAGCGCTTATGCGATGTCCCACGGTTATAACTCAACACTTTCTCATAACCGATATTAATTAAAACAAATTCATAAACATGTTTTTGGGCTTCCGACTTTTATACCGCGGATCTTTTACGATCTCTTTCTATTCGGACTGGTTGATGACGGTATCTTTGATGACTTCCTTTTTGAAAGGTTTTTACCTTTCTTGTTATCATTGTTTTCCGACATCCCGTTCAGTAGTGAGCGAGCGGGGTGGTCTTAAAAGTGAGAGGTTCCGGATTCTATTCCAGCCTTCCAGCCCGTGGAAATTTGGGAAATATGGGGGCACATTATTCTTTCTAAATTGTCTCTGCTCTGGTATAGTAGGCAGGCTTCAGCCGTGGCTAGTTACCATTTTAACGGCAAAGACGTGCCAAGCAATTAAGCGTTCCGGTACGATACCGTAAAGAAACCGTTGAGCAGTTTGGATTTAACAAGTTTGGCATCCATGATAGCCGACAGCCATCACCAGCAGGCATATTCTTACTCAGGTGAGATTGCAGTCAAGGTCTAACTTGTATCTTGTAAAAAAATTGTCACATGAAGACCAACTAGGTGGTCTGACCAACTGAGGGAGTCGAACGCGTTCAAATTTTATAATAAAGTGAGAATGGCTACCCTCAGAAGCCAGTGGAAACAAATAATCCGTTCGAGGATAGGATCTAGCCAGGACCACGATCTTCAGCTATTAAGGAACGACCGAAAAGATATAGGTTTTAGAAAAATTTGACGAACTCTTCTCTCGTGGATGTCTTTGATAAAACATCAATCATCATAAGTTGATTTTTCGATCATACAAATCATACTTTGCAGTTTGGTGTATTTACTACCAGACTTCGCGCGTTTAACTTAAAATGCTAGAAGCTACCAGCAGAAGTTCAATGATTGAAAAGAGCTATTAAAAGTCTGTATCCTTCAACCGTCTTCGATTTGAGATTTTCATCGTAGTTAACCTGTATTCCGTTTCTCATTTTGAGTAGAAAGTACGTACAAATACTAACGAATTTCTAATAAATTAAATATTAGCATAGATATTAATTATTAGATAATAAATCTACTTTAAACAAGCGATTATTGACTTAGCTTTACATTTTAATTACATAATTATTATTATATATAAACACCCGTCGGTAGCCGCTCTTAATCCCCAGTTTGTTTTCAGACACATGCCTCCTCTATTCCTTTTTTTCGAAAATGGACCAATAATATCACAGATTCTAATCGACCCAAAGAATGGGAAACGGAAAAGAGGAGGACAATTACATCGCAAATGGGTAGGTAGGTATTGGCAGAAAGCGGCCATAATACCTATTTAGTTATTGTATAATGTTCTGAGGCCTATACTTTTAAGCACGACAGAAAAAAAAAATATAATCAATGCCATTTAAAAAATCGACACCTTTAAATCACCACCAATATTATCATAATATTATAAATTGCGAGTTTGTTTTCCAATCACGCCGAAGCAGAGTACCTGATCGACGTGATTTTTGCATAAATAAAAGTAGAACCCACTCGGAGAACACCAAGTAATGGTCGTAATGCCGAAGAATCATTCTTCTACTACGTTAGACGCTACGTTTTATCCCAGAAAATCTAAGAGTTCCCACGTAATTCTTAAAATCCTAAATCCACGCAGCCAAAGCCGTTGGTAATAGCTAGTAATTAATATAAAGGGTCTAAAGGTCACCGGCCTATAAACCACACAAAAGGAACTCCATGCTCCCAACCCAGAACCCTTTCAAATAATTCATATGCTCAATGTATCTTGTGCTATTAAATGCATACGACACGATAATGCCACGAAATAGTTAGGAATAAAAGAAATCTGTAACGTTTACATTTTTAACGACAATATATTCTATTGATTTTATATATCAGCATTAAAAAACGAGGGCCTTAATTATAAACTAAAAATAATTGCTATAGTGTAACAATCGCAATCACTTCTGATTGGCCCACTCTGTCGTTATTAGCCAAAATTCATAATCGCAGCAAGCATAAAGCCAAGCATAAATTCATCCAATCACAACAATTGAGATTGTAAAAATGATTGATGCACGTTTTACATAACATAACAAGGCTACGGGGCTCTATCACTGGCCCCTGCACCGGTTCGGAATGCAGATAGCTTGTCGGATTCGTAACGTTAGGTCGTATAATGCAAATATAGTGCCAAATATTAAGTTCTCTGTCAACGACCCTCAATAAACCCAAGTCGCGAAACCCGATAGGCCTGAATAATTTGAAGACGCTATATCCGGTGGTGCAGAACGACCTTAAATCTTGGGTGCTTTTTTTCTTTTGTTATCGATATCAGGTATACGTCAGGTCTTTTTACTTTCTTGCCAGTTCTACTCAGCTTAAGTACGAAACATCCGCATCTGATGAGTTTTTTTTAATCCACTACAAGTTAGCCCTTGACTGCGATCTCACCTGAAGGTTAGTAATGATGCAGATGATGGTATGAAGATGGTAGCGGGCTAAACTGTTAGGGGCATGGCAGTTATATTCAGCTTCTACACGGCATCGTACCGGAACGCTAAATCGGTAGGGCTTTGCCGGTAGGGTAGTTACCAAACTAGCCATGGCCGAAGCCTCCCACCAGCTTTCCACCAGCAGATTTATACGTATCGTCCTGTCACATTAGTCTGTGCAGCACTAAAGTGCGCGCGCGGTTTTTTGTCAATTGATAAGATAACATTGTGAACCTCCTCCCTTCTAACGATTCCTTGGCGCAGTGGTTTTAAAAGTTCTCCGTTCAGTTCAGTCCAGTCCGGAGATTCCGGATTCGATCCCCGGCAGGATCAATTTGGGAATTGGTAAGACAGACACGCTTATAATATTAGTATGGATCGGAGAGCAAGCACGTGTATCAAGAAGAGAGTAGCCCTTGACCGTGATTAATCCATCGGCTGTTGCATCATATTGACGACAAGAAGTGCCCTTTAGCTGGAGTGTCCAACTAAGCCGAGATTTGAGTGAGGATTTACTAGTTAAACTAGCTGATGCCTGCGATTTCGTCCGCGTGGATTAAGTTTTTTTTGGTTTCTGCGGGAATTCCTTAATTTTCTGGGATAAAAAGTAGCCTATGTGTTATTCCAGACTATAATTTATCTCTGTGCCAGATTTCATCCAGATCCGTACAGCCGTTCGGCCGTGCTTGAGTAACAAACACCCATCCATTCATCCAAACTTTCGCATTTTATAAAAATAAGTATAGAAAATTAAAGAGTGCCTGCGGGAACCAAAAAACCTCAATCCACGAACGAAGTCGCGTGCATCAGCTAGTTAGTTATCAAAAAAAAAAATAAGTGAAAACGATTTTTTTTTAAATTAAAATTATTAAAATATATGCCTTAACACTGAGGTATTAAAGTTTAATTTCGAATGTAGTATATTTATATGGAGAGACTTGGTCGCTAACTATGGGCCTCATAAGAAAGCTCAGGGTCACTCAGCGGGCGATGGAGAGAGCAATGCTCGGGGTTTCTTTGCGCGATCAAATCAGAAATGAGGAGATCCGCAGAAGAACTAAAGTAACCGACATTGCTCGACGTGTTGCGAAGCTGAAGTGGCAATGGGCGGGGCATATAGTTAGAAGAACCGATAGACGTTGGGGTCCCAAAGTGCTGGAGTGGCGACCACGCACGGGAAAGCGCAGCGTTGGCAGACCCCCTACTCGCTGGACAGACGACATTAGGAGAGTCGCAGGGAGCCGCTGGTTCCAGGCGGCGCAAGACCGAGGCGTGTGGAAATCCTTGCAGGAAGCCTATGTCCAGCAGTGGACGTCTATCGGTTGAGGATGATGATGATGATGATATTTATATGTTCGCGAGCAATTCGCTGTTCGCGAGCATGTCGGTCACGGTCACGCGGATCTACATTTTTACCCCCTACCAAAGTGCTCAACGCGCCTAAAGAAGTTTTCACTTCAAAAATTGTAGAAAAATACCCACGAGTGCGAACCGATAGCTCAACCTCACATGTCGTGCCCTGATTTCCGCCGGTCAAGGCGTGGGTGGGTGCGGCCGTCCTTGACGCTTCAGCCTTACTTTACTTATGACTTATCGTGACCTAGCGACTTCCCAGTACTGCATTGTACGTACTACCTGAGTCCATCCATCCATCCATCAGCCTGTACTCGTCCACTGCTGGACATAGGCCTGAGTATTTAGAATTAATTTTAATAACACATCTTTGCAGCCTGATTTTCAGCCGACCCCTTGTGCTTCGATGTCCCAGACCGGCCCGGGTTGCCCGTCAATCTCACTACTCTAACCAACAAATCAGGAAACTAAATGATTATTATTAATATCGGATTATTATTAATATTAGACGTGTTCTATACATTCTGCACAGTTTTAAGATATCTATACAAAAAGTCGCAAATGTTTAATGCAATAAGGTGGTCTAGTCTCAGACATCCTAAGGTTTTATAATCTTATTAAACTGCAGTACTTAAGCGTTACTGGCTGAGTGGATAATGGACTTGCATGTAAAATCCTATTCACTGCATTTATTGTATCAGATATCTAAGGCTTTGAACAAACACAACGAAGTTTTACAGAATTTCTCGAGGCTATTGTACATTGAAGATTGAACTATTAAAGGTGTTGACTACCTTAGGTTGAGACTCAAAATCGATTTTCCGATTTTCAATATTGAACCGCGGTTTACCTTTCCTGTCAGGGCCGTCTTTAACCTATTGGAGGCCCTGGGTACATTAGGATAATGGGGCCCCTATGTAAAGGCATATGCCTGTTTTAACAAAATAGTCCTCTCTATTTTGTTAAAGCATGCATAGAGTATAAAAGCTAGAGATAATTAAATATGATTAACTTACTATTGAGGTATATTTTGAACGTAATATAAGTTATCGTTAATGAATATCGGTTATCTATCGGTTGGTGATCTGGCAGTAACTAGGGGGCCTCCATCGATCACGGGGCCCTGGGCACGTGTCCAGTGGGAAAGAGGGGCCTGCTTCCTGTTTGTCCTTTTTACGTTTAAAAAGGATTCATGTAATTAAATTGATCTCCAGTAGTCAAGAATATAAATCCACTATTCTATCTAATTTACTTTTAGTCCTCAGAACTTAACGCAATAGTGACTCTGTATGTTTAAGAATTTGTTATTTTTTCACGCATAAACCGATATTGGTAAATAACTCACTGGGAGTAAGTGAACATAGGATATTGTTGTTAGCAATTCAAAAATAAGCAACACAGATGTTTTACTCCGCAAAATCAAAGAATTTCCACCTCATCACCATTATAAATGCGAAAGCGTGTTTGTTTGTTGGTTTGTCCTTCAATTACGCAGCAACGGAGCAATCGATATCATTTTTGGCATGGGTATAGTTGAGGACCTGGAGAGTGACATATTTATATTTATATATTGCGAGTTTGTTCTCCAATCACGCCGAAACGGAGGAAATGATCGCCCTGATTTTTGCATAAATAAAAGTAGAACCCGGAGAACATTGAGTAATGGTCTGTGCCGGAGAATGATGCTACTTTTTATCTCGGAAAATTAAGGAGTTCCCACGGGAATCCAAAAAAACTTAAACCACGCTGACGAACTCGCGGGCATCAGCTAGTTCCCAATAATTAAAAAAAAACATAATCGGAGCGGATGAAATTGAGGGCATTAGCTAGTATTATTTTTTTAAAAACCTCCTCATCATGCAAACAACACGACGTGGCGTAGATTAAATTTCAGTTCAATTTCCGCATGCCGGCCTTTTTTCAAGAGCCTCAGCCTTCATCGCCAAAATATTTGCTTCGAAATTGCTTCTCCTTTCACGGATGATAAAAAGCGGCGGAAACGTGCAACTTGTTTTCCACGAATATCGTAAAAAGGCTGTTATACTTTTATCTGTAAGCGACCTTACAAGGTTGCCTTATTGTAAAAAAATAATAATGCCCGCGACTTCGTACGTGTATAAAGACATTTTGATTCCCCGGGAACACTTAAGATAAATCCATACTAATGTTACAAATGCGAAAGTATGTCTGTCGGTCTGCTACGCTTTCTCGGCCCACCTGTTCAATTTTGATGAAATTTGGTACAGGGATTTTGATGAAAGACACAGGCTACTTATTATCCTGGAAAATTAAGGAGTTCCAGCTGGAATTGGAAAAACTTAATTCACGCAGACGAAGTCGCGGGGATCATCTAGTTTCATCTAAATTATTAAGAAAAAAATATTTTTTCAGCCCGTTGAGAACCAAAAAAAACTAATGTAATAAGTGATCGACCATACGGTTTTTTACGTGTCATTTTACAAATAAGCTAGTGAACAAACAAAAATAAAATAAAAAGGTAAATAAAAAAAACTTACATGTGGCTACCATGAAGGAAATTTAAAAAAACTCGTCGCTAAAACAACTGGTCTAATGAACAGCGCCTGTAATCAAAAGAAATGAACCAAATAAAACAAAAGAAAAATAAAAAGAACATAATATTATGTAAGTGATTTAAAAAATAAATAAAAAATCGTGAAATAAGTGTAACAATAAAATAAAATTATTCACAATCTGTCGACAGTTTACAATCTAACGAGAAAAAAAGCGTTAGACTGCAATCTGACGGTTTTTGCAATTTTACGGTGACATACCTACCTATATACATTTAAAATAATGTTATTAAAAATATATTAGTATGGTTAGTATTAAAATATAATGGATTTAGCAACATTGTCACCTAAGGCTGTAGTAGGTACTTAGGTATTACATTATTTTATAAATTACTTTAAGTACTTAACGTAGGTAGGTAATGGACGAAAACCTAAAGTATTATTATTATCGTGAATAATTTACGCAGTAGTATCTAACTAGTAATACCTAGTAGTGTAGTGGTTACCTTATGGCTAATACCTATACCACAGAATAGGTACTAGTAACAGTAAGTGCTAACTATACCGAACATTCTCCGCGTAGAGGAAAAAAATCTATATGTATACTAATTCTATACTAATATTATAAATGCGAAAGTTTGGATGGATGTATGGATGTATGGATGTCTGGATGTATGGATGTTTGTTACTTAATCACGCCCCAACAGCTGAACGGATCTGGCTGAAATTGGCGGCACAGAGATAGATTATTATAGTCTGGAATAGAACATAGGCTAATTTTTATCCCGGAAAATTAAAGAGTTCGCGCGGGAACCACATAACCTCGATCCACGCGTACGAAGTCGCGGGCATCAGCTAGTCTTAAAATAAATATTGTTAGATTATGGTTATAATGTTACTAATCGAGAAAGACGTTATTCAAATCACGACAAGTTTGAAACAACAAAGTTTCTAAGGCTTCGTAAGTCGTAACATTGTTTCTCAGATGTGATTTAATCCGAAACTAGATACGTTTAAGCCTTGCCGGTTCGATCAGGGATGTAACGGAGGTAAAATCGGAACCGAAATCGGAGTCGGAGTTTTTAAATTTGATTTATCGGAGCCGGAACCGAGTCGGAGGCAGAGTCGAAGTCAGAGGCAGAGTCAGTAGTGGTCTCAAGAGATATTTTTCATTTAAGAAAAAATAAAAACACGTAGCGGAAGGCGGGGGTGGCGGGGGACTCCCAACGCTACGGGTATGAACCAGTTCGTAACGGTCGACGCAGGCCGCCGTCGATATTTACCCTATTTGCTATGCTTCGACCTCCGATTAAAACCTCCGATTTAAAAGTTTCGGAGCCGAAATCGGAACCGAAGGTGTAATAATAATAGGAATATCCGGCTTAACGGAATCGGAGTCGAAGCTCCGTAACATCCCTGGTTTCGATTTTATAACCAGCACACAGGCTTGACTGAATGTTTGAAACTTTTTGGGATATAATATGCGCATTACGGCATGTAGCATAAAAGTAGGTACGGGAATGTCGTTAAGGAAAATATCAAGTTCTATTTAACTCGATTGTTTGCACGGTTAAAATTTGAAGACAAACTTTATATAATTTCTATTTGTTATTAAAATTAGTATGTAGGTAAGTAATTTTTTTTTTCAAACAAACCACGAACGGGAAAAACGGATCATAGTCAGATCCGTTTTTCCCGTTTGTGGTTTTCCACATGCCCTAGAAGTAGAAACGGGCTACAATATGCGATGGGTATGTTATGTGAGCGTATATTAAGGTTATTCATCCCCAGAATTTCCTTATAAAAATTAGGGACTGAACCGGGGAATTTAGATAACGCTTAGTCTCATCATCATCATCACGTCGACTCATCTCTGGCCCTCTACAAAGCCTCTGAGAAGGATTTTAGGCTCACAGATCTCACAGATAGGTCACAACACTGGCAAAGTGTTGATTGATAGACGTTATACTCTTTTGATAACTTTATTGATGCAGTAGGTTCCCTATCGTTATTTTTCTGCAACGAAAACATCTTCCATGTATAGGTATTAAATGTATTAGGTACTAAACAATGTTAGGGGTACTAGACAATAGATTCGAGACATTTAACTAAAGCTACTACAAGTCTAGTAACGCGATAAAGTTCTAGGTTTCAGTATGAGAAACACTATGTTACAACACACACAATATTGTAACTAGGGAAAAATGACCAGTAGCAGCTTTGTAAGGATTCAAAGCTTTCAAGCTAACGCGTTATTTATAGTATATCGCTGTGGAGCTGCAAGCCGCTTTGATGCTGGGAAGTGTGAACGCGTTCACACATGTGGCGTAAGGATTCTCTTTTACAGCATCCGGGCGAGCGAAGATAAAAGGACATAAATAGGTATTACTTATACTAGGAGATGGCCACCGATGTCGCAATGTGCAATTATTTAATTATCATCTATAGAACTATTTTTCGCAGATGAAGATGAGATTCTAAAGAAGCATTTATTCGTCCTTGCTGCACCCTGTGATAGTTGTTTACGTAGGTAAGTACATGCATATAAAGTTATAAAGATATCCTGCCACTCGGGCGCAATGTACCTACCTATAGTAGGTACTTATCTAACTATTTATTAGTTAGCGTCATTCAGATATTCGTCTCTGAGCTGAGTAAGGACTGAAAGAGTAACCGAAATAAGGGGTTTAAACTGTTTTTTGAAACTGATAAAAAACAGAAACACTTATAACGGAAACAGAAACGATACTGTAACCCAATCGATCTGTAACCATTTATTTCTGTTATTAAGTGTTTTTATCTGTAACCCTAATAGGTACATGCCCTAACAAACTGCACGGTGTAACAACGCGTTCTTCTCACTTCATTGGACTTTACACACACTGACACAACATGGCCATGTTTTTCTAAAACAATTGCAACCATCGGTGCTTTCATTTAGGTTCAAATTTGAATACGCGTCAACAGTAAATATGGCAACGACGCTATTTCGGTTACACTTTAAAAAACCTTAAAACCCTTTATTTCTGGCACAGATTCATTTCCGTTACAGAAATATAAGTGTTTCGGGTTAAAAAATCTGATTTGTTCAACCCAAGTCGCAAAAATAACGCGAAAGCTTAAATAGAACCCCGGGAAATATTGCCAGCTACGTGCAAAAGGGAAACACATGATCAGAATTCACACAAGTGTAATTTATACAACACCTATCATGATAATGATCCAGAACAACGCTTTAATAGTGCCATTAAGCAATATAAACGAGTCTAATGTCCTCTAAGGGGCAATTAGCGGTCTCCTAATCAGGAAATACGAGCACTTGAGTAGGTATACCTACTTGTAACCGTCAAGACGAGTAGGTGTAATTTAAGTATAAGAGCAAGCAGGTAATGCCCACGACTTCATCATAGGCTTCTTTCATCCCGGAAAATTAAGGGGTTCCTGCAGCCTCAAAACTCATCAACGAGGACGAATTCTGTCTGTCTGATACGATTCCCGGCCTAAAACTTTTCAACCTTTTCGAAATTTGGTACAGAGGTAGGTAGGTTCCATCCCGGGAAATGACATAGGCTACTTTTTATACCGGAAAATTAAAGAGTTCCCGCGGAAACCAAAAAACCTCAATCCACGCAGACGAATTCGCAGGCAACAGCTAAGTGTAGTCATAAAACGTCAATTTTAAAATAACACTTAGGAAGCACCCCGGAACTGGTCTGAAAAATAAAAGTGGGCTAATTTGACAACGAACAAAAAGCAAGGAGGGCGTTTTAATGAGGTTCGTCTAAAATGACTTCTTTTCAACACCACGTTAAATACTTACTTACATTCAAATTGTAGTGTGAAGTGGACATGATGAAACATTCAAAATGGAACTTTTAACTATATTTTATAGGTTATAGAGTCTAATTTCCATAATTCCTTGCCTTACAATAAGATGCAGACGCATGTCCTTTTACGCCTAATTTATTATAAGGGCCGTCATGGATAAGTAGCCTTTTTGTGCTCGGGATGTTAGAGCGGAGATTTAAGGGGGAACTATTTTTAGCTAAGACTATCTTGCAGACTTTTACAAAGAAACTTCTCTAGCTTTTTAAAAATACCATCATGAAGTTATGAATTACGGAAACGTTTTTGGATTCCTGCGGGAACTCCTGTTTTCCAGGATAAAATGTAGCTTATGTATTAATTCAGGTTATAAGCCATCTGCATTCCCAACCAAATCGGTTAATTCATTAGGGCGTGAAGGAGTAACAAACATCCAAATCACAAACATATAAACATAGATAAGTACAAACTTACAAACATCCTAACTTTCACATTTATAATATTACAGGGATTAGAAGTTTGAAATATAAACAATAGGTTCAACAATAAAAAGAGCATCTGCTGAGTTTCTTGCAGACTCTTCTCAGTAGAATTTTTTCCGAACCGGAGACTAAACATCACATAATTAAAAAATACATGTATGTCTACAAGTATGAAGTAATAAATAAATTGAGTATAGAGTTCATTTTATAACGTAGAAAGAATGGGGGCCCATTCTCGTGCGGGGCTTTCTACTAAATATAATGAGACACCGTGTTTAAGGATTTCTGTAAACACGGGAGCGAAGCTGGGGTGGCTAGCTAGTAAAGCTTACTGGATAATTTTTATCCCGGAAAAATAGAGGTTCTCTTAGTTTCAAACAAAGTTAGTATCATCCAGTTATATGAAGTTCCTACTATCGATGACATATCGCATTTCAGCCGCTCAGTCGTTGCCGCCCGCCCTGGCTTGAGGAAATGTAATAAAACTGCGTCACTTCCGGGCGACAGTTCCAAGAGGCTATAGCTTAGTACTATTGTAATAGGCTCCGGACTCGTGTATTTTTTTGTTTTATCCGTAACAAGTTAGCCTGGTAGCCTGGTGGCCTCACCTGATGGTAAGTGATAATGCAGTCTAAGATGGTAGCGGGCTAATCTGTTATAGGGGCATGGCAGTTGTATTATGGGCATATTAAGCCCATACCAGTATTCGGTTTCTACACGGCATCGTACCGGAACGCTAAATCGCACGTCTTTGCCGGTAGGGTGGTAACCAGGCAATTTCTCTCTTATTCTGTGATATAGCCAAATAACACGTTAATAGTCATAATAAGTAACAATGTCTTGGGTATTTAAGTACCTAGTAAATACTACTGCTAGAAGTAAATTAACATCACCATCCAAATTATAAATCCCTAAGTTGGTTCATTCGTTCGTTTGTCCTTCAATCACGCTGCACCGGATCAATGGGTCAGTGTGATTTTTTGCGTGAATTTAATATAGCTCTAAAAATTCCCTCCGGCATTTCTTTCGGGAAAAACAAACCCATCCAAAAATCCACCCTTCCATCGAAAAAATCCAAAAAATCTCAATCCACGCGGACGAAGTCGCGGGCATCAGCTAGTCTATTATAAACTTCTACAAGTTCTTACCTGCATTATGTTTACCCCCTAAGGGTTGTATTTTCTGTACCTGTATTATAAATACTATTTCGTATTTTGAATCGTCGAGGGAATCTAGCGCTGGTTCGGAATGCCATTCCTACCTTCCTTTTCCTTTTAAATAAAAATGATTAGTCTTAAAACCATTATCGATCATCAACCCTTGCTTAGCAATAAATAAATGTGGGTACTAAGTAAGTATTTAATAGTAGGAATGTAGGTGTAGAATGGAGTGCTTTGTAAACAGGCAGACAGCTAAAGTGCATTGTGAAAATGTTTATGCTTTGCTAATGTATGTGTACGCATCAGTACCCACCTTGCACTCAAGAAAATGTATGTATAATTGAAGATACAGCATGAAATCGATTACTTAGCATCTTACTCAATCGTAGCCTATATCAGATATCTACGTAAGCGCTCTCCTGCATGCAAAACTGGATGGCATATTCTGAGATATTTTATTGAACTTGCATTCGAGTAGGAATTTTTCTGTTTTATCATTTTTTGCTTGCATAGTGTCTACCCATGCACGCTATTAGATAAGTATATTAATAATAATGTTGAGATATTTAAAAAATTCTATGTTGGCCGAGGAATCTGCCAGCCCTCCGGTCACCTGTGGACTCTGTAAGACGAGAAGATAGATCCTTAAAAAATAATCTAGCATCTTCGCCCCACGAACCCATGGTTTCAACACCAAAAGGCACAAAAATGAAATTAGTGTTCTGGGCACATTGCCTTATTGCAGCGGCATAGATGATATTTTTAATGTTTAGTTTTTAATTTAGATTCTATTTTGTTAATACGACTGTGTTGCTAATAATAAAAATATTTCTCTTTAAAAAATTATGAATAATATTTGAAATTTTTTATTTACCAATTTTATTAATGTAACAAAATAATATTATACATTACAATCTCAATTAAAAACTCAAAACTAAACATTAAAAATATCATCTACCTATGCCGCTGCAATGAGGCAATGTGCCCAGAACGCTGGCTGCGTTACCCCGCTGAATAGCCAAACTTATTATATTATATGTTGGCCGAGGTAACTGTCAGCCCTCCTGTGGACACCTGTGGTCGCCCGCGACTTCGTCCGCGTACAATTTCTGATTTCCTATGAGATTTTCCCGCTGCAAAAAGGTACATATACTACCTAGGGGCTAAAACTATATATAAATAAATAAGTATATGTAAGTAGTAACCTTAATGCCGTTCCTGAGATATCGTGATGAATCAGTGAGTGACCTTTCGCTTTTATAATATATAGATTTGAATAACTTATTTCTATTGGTACATTAAAATTTATTCTTGGTAAATTTTAATAACTAGAAAATATAGATTCACAAGTTTAAAAGGTTCGGAGGAAGGTGACGACACTCGTAACACAAGTTACCTTAGTACGAGCACTGAATAGGTAATGTACGAGTGTCTAAGTACTGCAGGGCGACCGCGTATCTTCTGCATCAATCATTGTTACAGTATCAATTGCTGTGATTGGCTGAATTTATGGTATTCTTGCTGCGTCAATGGATTTTATCCAATCAGAGGTGATTGCGATCGTTACACTGTAGCTGTCAGTTTTTGCCGGTAGCCCTGCTGCTTTGCACATGATGATGATAATCAATGATGTCTAGTTTTTATGGAGTATAAAGTATCAGTGTATATTTTTTGAAAATAAATAAATAAATTGAAATCGAAATCTACGTTTCATTGGATTTAGTTGAATGTTGCTAGTGATTTGAATATTAATTTCAGTTACGAAAACAAGACTTGGATAATTATTTATACACATGCTTTAATTATGTAGCTTAGACTAAAATGAAAGGTTCTAAATACCTATAGAAATACTGTCAAATTGGTTAGTTGTTAGTTTAGTTAATTTTTGCAATATGTAAATACGGGTCTTGCCGAATTATCCTAAATTTGTCAGTGAATCATTTTAGGATTATATTATGATATGATGTACGTTAAGGAAAAATAGTTTTTTTTCTTCTTCATTTTATTATGGTAGGTATCACGTGATCGCAGTTTGACCAGTTCCGAGAATAAATGCCTTCTGCCGGGGATTATTAGCTCCATGAGTCATTAAGAGTGGATAAAAATACACTGATGAAACGCAGGTGCCCTGCTTAGGTTCATTTGGTCATAATAAATTTTTAAAGGTTCATCGTTAAGGTCGATATCCTAACAAAGCTAATAACCAGAACCAGACATCCTCGTTGATCTAATGGTTTGCATGGTCGACTGCGCACAGTCCGATTCGATTGTCGGATCGGGCCAAAAGTAATTAAGTAGGTATTGGGGTTTTTTGTCACGTAATGCTCAGTACTGGCTGAGTTGATAAGTTGGCGCTGTTTCAGCCCCAGTGCCTCCAGACCACAGTGCCCAGAGAAAACGTAAGTAAAGACATTGGGGCTCCGTCTGATCTCTCCCCAGTCGTGTCGGATTGCCGTCCCTATCGGATTATAGGAGTAAGGGAAATGAGAGCGTTAAGCGTCTTTAATTTACTAATCTATGTGAGGATCTATCTAATTCTAAATTAAAGACCATTTTTTTGCGGAAAATGTTTTCCAAGGTGTGTGAAGTCTGCCAAACCGAATTCGGCCAGCGTGGTGGACTATGGCCAATCCCTTTTTATTCCGAGAGGACACTCGTGCTCAGTCGTGAGCCGGTAATGGGTTGTAATGAAGATGCTGATGACTCGCCAAACTTGGTGTCGATTCTTCCCCGTACAAAATATGTTCTGCAGCCAGCAGCAGGTATAAGTATATTTGGATTTCCTTTTGGAGCTACGTTTAACTTCTGTATATGGAACCTACAAACGGTAATCGATAGATGCGTTTAATTAATGTTTTAATAATATGTAGGTACATTGTACACGCTAAGTTGCACGTGCGTGAGAATATTCAATCTCTTGGCTGTCGCACTGTTCCGCAGGCTGGGTATAGATTAAAGATGCACTTGATTCTTAAACACCTTTAGTAGGTA
Organism: Erebia palarica; assembly: GCA_964035005.1. Taxonomy (NCBI): domain Eukaryota; kingdom Metazoa; phylum Arthropoda; class Insecta; order Lepidoptera; family Nymphalidae; genus Erebia; species Erebia palarica. The sequence goes on from OZ035990.1 coordinate 30,742,726, forward strand.
AATACTAGCTGATGCTGATTGAGGGTTTTTGGTTCCTGCGGGAACTCCTTACTTTTCTGCAGCCTATGTTTTATTCCAGACACACTATTGGCACTGAGATATCTACTATCTCAGTGCCAAATTTCATCCAGATCCGTTCAGCGGTTCTGGCGTGATCGAGTAACAAACATCAATCCATCCATCCCTCTATGGAGGGAGTTTACAATTTCGCGAGTTAGATTATAATCTAACGATTTTTACAATCTTACGGTGACACATATAATTGACAGTACCAAATGTATGTATTGGTGAGTCAATTGTTGATAACACTTCAACATTTCGAAATGTACAGAAATGTTTATAAAACTGACTAAGCAGTACACAAACCTGTAAGCTATTAACAACGGAAGTTAAACGTGATACATTGTATGACATATACAATGATATCACTATGACAACTGTATAACTCAAAGCTAATCTGCCTAATGGTCCAAGATCCCGCGACCATCAGACTTTCGTTGTTTTATTAAAGCTGAAAGTTTTTCTATGTATTTCTATAATAGAGGTATAAACCATCCCCAACTATGAAGTATGTATCGTGGTTGCTTTTCTTTTTTTTAATTAGAAAACAACAGCTGATATCCGACAGGGGGTTGCGATCGTACTAAGTGTCTGACAATGGACAACGTGGTTTCTAACATTATTCCAAAGAAAAATATTTTTCTTTAGAATTGCCACCTTTTCTACCTGATACCTTCCAAAGCATCCGCGATCTTAAACGAAACTTCTTAGTCTCTATTGGAGACATACATAGAAAAACTTTCAGCTTTAAGAAAATAACGAAGGTCTGATCGTCGCGGGATCTTGCTCTATAATGGAAGCGTACAAACGTAATATCACAATGATTTATATTGAATGAGACAGCGAAATAAAATTTCTCAAAACTTTCGAGACAAGTAAAACCGTGGGACCAACTCTACAATAGGTAAAGCCGACGCGTTACGCTTATGTTATGACTGATATTAACCATTTACAGGTGAACTTGGGTAGACATTACGGATTTTCTATGTTGATTATGTTATTGTTTAAACATTCAATACAAAAGGCAGGGTCCAAGACCCGTCTCAGAATATAATAGAATAGAGTAGAATATGTTTTATTTACTGATCCAACACATAGTAAACATGAAATAAATAAATATAGTACTTAAAATCTAACTTAACTTAATTAACGACTAGAATGTATCGTGCCAACAAAAGGGTCTTAACTCCTAACTCAGCTTATTGTTGTGGGTACAAAATATACCTAATCACAAAGCTGGTATAAAAGAAGCTTTTAAAGAAAAGCGGCTCTCAAAGAAAAGCCTTCGATTTGCCGGGATTAAAAGGTCTTACTAACAGACAGACAGACACAGAAAGGTTTAATAACCGACCTATAGGCATTTTGATTTTGATACCGCGTAAAGACAAAAAAGATCGCTATGTGTATGTACTCTAGGATATTTCAATCATACTAATATTTTAAATGCGAAAGTTGTTTGTTTGTTAGTTTGTCCTTCAATCACGCCGCAACAAAGCAACGGATCGACGTGATTTTTGGTATGGGTACAGTTCAGGACCTGGAGAGTGATATAGGCTTCGTAGGCGTAGTTCTTATCCCGAAAAATTAAGGAGAAAAATAAAAACTTAAACCACACAGACGAAGTCGCGAGCATCAGCTAGTTAAAAATATTGATTCGTAATTAATTAATTATTTCGTAATGACAGAAACTTTAATTGTTTTTATTTCATTTTGCTTGATAGTCTTTAATCATTCCTTGAGGAAAAGGAAAAATAAATGCCAAAAAAAATCTCACAACTTTTTGGGGATTGGCAAAAGCTATTACTGCCGCTACTTGTGTACACACATACCCGCACCTTCTAAGAACTCTCACTTACTCGAATCACCTTGTACTGTAGACATATGAGTAGAGAGTAGATATAGGTAAGAAGTACATCAACTAATTACCAAGGACTTGGACAGACAACGTGCAATGTCAATAATTACTGTCATACTACTGTACCTATGACAGTTATTCATGAAGCCTGACATGGAGGAACGTATTGGCAGAAGCACGACTCGAATATTTATCAGTGAGTGTGTTTTCAAGCTTCGAAAGTCGAAACAGAGTGCCACAACAGAGATATTATGTGTAAGGGATAGGTAAATGTCCACCGAGGCTCCTATCGTTGCAACATAACAATCTATATTCAGCGGCAAAGGCTTCACAATTGCCATCTAGAATTTGACAGTGCATAAAGTTCCTGTTATAAGGTAGATAGATACCAGTTACACTTTCTGTTTCTGTTATTACAATACTGGCAGGTTTAGTCATCGATGTGATGAAGTGCTGTTGCTGTTCCTAGCCGCTGTCGCCGCGCTTTGTTTCTGTCCAAGCCTTCACGCCAGACCCGTGGTTTTTCCATCGCTATGACAACATGTTCGTAAACTCAACATTAATTAAGTAAGCCACCCTTCGTGTCGTGACTATTGCCAGCTATGAGCTTGCCGACGAATTGTTTTGTCGATGCTAACTTTAGAGTTAATATTTATTATGTCTGCAGCTCAGACTACCTACAGACTGCCGTATAATATTGTTTATTTGAGAATCACCTAGACTCTAGAATCTAGTCTAGACAGCGTCGCGCGGAGCTATGTGTGATTAGATAGGTACTTTGTTTCGACTTCAATATGTAGGTACTTAATTAGGTAATAATTATACTTTCCTAACTTTGTAACAGAAGTAAAAGTCTAACCAGTTGATATTAGTGACCGTTTGAAAAAAACCTAATATCAAGAAGAACTGAGAGGATTTTTGTAAGTTTCTTCCAATAAAATGCGCAACGAATACCTTCAATCAATGGACCGCATCAACCACTTTAATCTCTATGCTCTATCTACCTATACGGTATACCTAATGTATTTTGCGCATTGGTGTCCATGTTGTGGATTCGATGCCTGGCAGGACAATTGGGGAATTTATAATTCTAAATTGGTTTTTTCTGGTCTGGTAAGAAGGCTTCGGCCGCGGGCCATGGCTAGATACTAAAGCTGCCGGTAATGCCTAATTTAATTTTAAGCGTTAATTTAAGCGTTTCAACTTTCAGTAAGAATATGCGGCGAAATAATATGTAATGTATTCATACCTACTTGTTTTCCCGCTTCCATCTTAGACGACATTCCCATAAGGTGACATGAGAGGGTGAATAATTTTATGGAATTAAAAAAAATATCATCAGGTCACTTAACAAGACGCGGGTCTCCTATCAGAGTAAGAAGGGCTTGAGCCAAAAGTATGTTAGGCTTCTACTATTTACTTGCAAATATCGCTTGCGTTGTAGACACGTGAGCTGCAACATGCTATCCATCCATCCATTAGCTTGTATGCATCCACTGCTGGACATAGCAACATCGGAAACATGCCGAATTCCATCAATTAGTATCAAAGCACGGTAACTGTAATATAACGTCTCGACACCGTTGAAGCCGGTTAATTGATTTTATACAGCCTTAATGGGGGTTTGGCGAATTGACTCTTATGTAGCACTGGTATTTTAACACGGCAAACTGGTTTACATAACCAGTGACTAGGCAATTTAGGTTGTTAATTTTGACTTTTTAAAAGATTTGTACTAAAGTCAACATCATTGCATGCTACCTACCCTCGAAATGATGCCAGAATATTTTTGTCCACATCGAAAACTTTCAATTCCGAATAGTTAGGTACCTATATTAGGTAAATAATTCCTACATAACCTGTTTCTCCCCCGGAAGTTGGGTATCATATGAAGATTTCCCCTCCGTAAACAAAAAAACAAAGGTACTTACCTATATTGGGTAGATTACTCACATGTATTAAAGTACATAGTGTAGTCGTTTTATTTAGTATTTAAAATTATTCAGTAGGTACTAGCGAATGCCCGCGACTTCGTCGGCGTGGTTTGAGGTTTTTTGGTTCCCGCGGGAACTCTTTAATTTTCCGGGATAAAAATTAGCCTATGGGTTATTCCAGACTATAATCTATATCTGAGCCAAATTTCAGCCAGATCCGTTCAGCCGTTAGGGCGTGATTGAGTTACAAACATCCATACATCCATTCAAACTTTCGCATTTATACCTAATATTTATTAGTATAGACGTATGTTTATATTATTATGTATCTTTGTATGTATGTTTGTATGTATGTAAGTATGTATTTTAGTGTTTAAGATGTTGCACTATCCCGAGCTCTTGTTTAACAATCTCCTCTCCCCAAAGGTTGTCTGGAAGAGATTGCTTTAGCAATAAGACCGCCTTTGCACCCTTCTGTTTTATATTTTAACCTTTTGTTTATTGTTTTTGTTTAAGGTGTGTGCAATAAAAAAATCATCTACCTATCTATCTAAGTATTTTATTTATCATAAATTCTACGAGAGCGAAACTAAGTCGAATCAGCTAGAAGTTGATTAGAGCTTTGAGGAGATCAGTCTTTGAGGTAAGATTAGATTAAGACGCTTGTAACGAGTTTTTGGGGTAAGGTTATTAGGCGAGAACTAGACGTTCAATAAGTAGTAACCAGTAGGTAAATACTAAATACCTACTGTTGTCCATCAGTATTAGGTTTAAAGAGCAAGTTACCCAATATATTTGTGAATAAAACAATCTACTTGTTCATCTTCGAGGAATATCGATTGTTAAAATGCGGTTTTAGGGTTCCGTCGTAAAACAAGGAACTCTTATTCTACTCAGTCTGTATGTCTGGGTGTTTAATTTTTTTTACATTTTTACATTTTTTACAGCTGTTCAGATTAAATTAATTTAGTGCAGATATATAGAAACCGCAACACGGAGAAATTAAATTTATCTAGAATAAAATCGGAGTGAGTCCTTCACAGCGATATGAAACCGAAAAAACTATTTTAGTTCCATCACCTCGAGTGATGCCTCATTGAATAGATATTTAAAAACCATTATGGGCTTACCTATAGGCAGATTTTAGAAAATAAATAACGTTTACGAAATAATAACCGTAAAAGTTTTTGTCGAATTGCATGACTATACATAACCCTATCGTGACACGTACTTGACCATTATTTATTGATAGAACTCGTTATTTACGTGCACAAAACATTGTCTTCCTACGTAAATACCAACGTCAACTATACATAGCGAGTGATTGTTGAATTGACCGCGCATGATTCATTCACTTGAATCATTATACCGGTTTCCTTCTAAAGACGACGCTTGGCTTAGCGACACCGTCGTTCACTGGATTGAATAAGTATAGATTTTAGATACGCTAGTATAAAACTGTTTTTTCCATACGTTTTTGATCATTAAAAAATTTAACTAAGCAAAAAACCGCCTCCACTTTAGAGAATTTGATGATTTATGTTGCAAATACTAAAAGATTCTCTATCGACTCTACCTATTACCTATAGTCTATAGCACAGGCCACAGTATTTATTCATTGTCTCTCAGTTTTCACCGCCAATCCCAAAATTTTAAGAACCACCTTGAACGTGAAAACTCATTAGATGACCCTTGTCAGTTTTCACGTTTCTGCCACCAATATAGGCTTCACTGATCCCTATTTCAGAGAAACTCGTTCGTCTCACACGGCTTTAATTGGTCAACATATTTAATGTGATTTTAGAGAATAAGCACACGTAACTACCTACTCTACGCCTCTACGCCTAAGCACATAAAAGTTTTTATTTTTAGCCCCGTATTTAAATAAACATATTCCAAAAACTGCGTAACGAATTACTAAATTTCAATACACAGAGCAACATTTATTCATATTAATAACGCACAACGGAGGATTTATCATTCGTCCGTTGATGATATGTGAATCAGCACAGCAGGCAGTTGTTTGCCTAACAAGCAACTCTATTATTAAATTCAGTCAGACGTGTGTTCATAATATTAGGTACGTCTACCTTTATTAAAGCTCGGTTCCGTTAACGAGGATATGATATCATTAATTGGCACTTGCAATTTACCAGCGAGTTTGTACGTCATAATGCCGACAAAGATATTCTCTCTCTCAACGATTTCGTCAAAGTCTAGGGCCTTTCCCCTTTTCATCTTACACACTACATTAGCCACATCGTCTGGTGAATATCTATGGGACTTTCCGTGGTTAATGACAATTTCATCACTGTTCTTGGATATGTCACCGTGAGATTGTAAAAACCGTTAGATTATAATCTAACTCGCGAAATTCTAAACTATCGAAAGATTAGAATTTAACGCATTATTTTCCGGTAGATTTTAATCTGATAGGTATTTAAACCCGATAAAACCTAAGTGCGCGGCCTGCGGCCGGGCACTACTTGGTTATTTATGTCGAACCCTAACCTAACCGACAAGAAAGAGAAAAGTAAACGTAAATAAAATGAATATTTCAAAAATTGACACTCAGAACATTGAACAGTTTACAATCTTTCGACAGTTTAGAATTTCGCGAGTTAGATTATAATCTAACGGTTTTTACAATCTTACGGTGACAGATACACACTCTGTCTTTAGAGCTGGTAGTGGATCTACGTTGAAACGGCGCGAAAATAAGTCGGCAATCATCTTTGAGTCTGGGACATAATCAACACTCACTGGTAAGCTTGATTGGAGTCCTTAGCCAAATTACCAATGTCTAGTGTCTATAAAACGAGTCCTTAGCCAAAACCTCAGTGTCAACACACACAAGTAACTAAACGTTAAACTAGCTGATGCCCGCAACTTCGTCCACGTGGATTAAGGGTTATTGGTTCCCGCGCAAACTATTTAATTTTCCGGGATAAAAAGCCTATGTGTTATTCCAGACTACCTATCTCTGTTCGGCCGTTCCGGCGTGATTGAGTAACATAGTATAAACATCCACCCATCCAAACTTTCGCATTTATTATATTAGTATTGATATATAAATATTAGTATTGATATATGAAGTAGAGGAAGAGCAAAAAAGAGACGGATGGATTGTGGGAAAGAGAATATGCGTATAAAAGGGGTGGACAATACGTTGGCTGATGACAGAAGTGAGTGGGAGAAGAAGACATGTTGTGCCGACCCCACACATCGTGGAATAAGGGCAGGCGAAAGTAGACTTATTTATCATACCACTAAATAGCTAAGACCAAACCAAATTGAACACTGCACCAGGGAGGTCAAACTTTATTCTATTGTGCGTATGGAGAAATTTGGAACATGTATTTTTTTTATCCACTACAAGTTAGCCCTTGACTGCGATCTCACCTCATGGTAAGTTATGATGCAGTCAAAGATGGTAGCGGGCTAACCTGTTAGGGGCATGGCAGTTATATTTAAAACCTCTATTCGGTTTCTACTTTCTACACGGCGTCGTACCGGAACGCTAAATCGCTTGGCAGCACGTCTTTGCCAGTAGGATGGTATCTAGCGACGGCCGAAGCCTAGCACCATGCCAGATCAGAGAAAATTCAGAAATTCGAACCGAACCCGTTACCTCCACACGTTAAGACAATAGCGCTCAACACTGCGCCACGGAGGTCGTCAGTCATCGTCGTTTCTTTAAGTTTTCTCGAAACTTAGTATGTTTTATGTTGGATCTCCTTCTAAAGTATGCCACTATGCTATGATATTCATCGTAGTTCGTAGGTGTCCTTGTTGAATATTTCCCAAGCGTCACCGCAGTAAAGCAGTCAGTCTGAAATATTAAAGTGGACTGGAAAACGGCTGAAATGCCGATTTTAAAAATGAAATCCAATCTACACTAATGCTTTATACAAGAGACTTAGTGGGTGTTTAGTTTTAATCTCGCTCAGTTTTTTATTCATTATTTTGCTAGATTATCTAGGCTTTACATTTTATTTTATTCATTAAAATAAATCCTCAAACACATTTTATCCATCTACTTATCTATCCTTTTGTTTTTTACAACGGTCTAGTGTTCTTTTTATACGACTGCCTGAAAAAAGGAGTAAGTATATTGTTTTCAGGGTTCATGTATTATGTATATTATATGTATGTATGTGAGTTTGTATATTCCACCATAACTTCCATACGCCTGAACCGATTTTGATAAATGAGGTATCGTTAGAACCCCTAGCTTATTCCGGGTGACATAGACTAGTAACAATTAAAAAAAAATTATGGGGTGACCATGATCCCGCATTAAAGACTAAATTTGAATTAAAAAAACTGAAAATAGAATTAACTATAAATAAATAATCATCACCTAGAAAATGATGAGTAGATTCCAAAAATATATAACACTATACTTCAATATCCAGTAATTCACAAAAAAAATACCATTTAATAAAAACGTGCATAAGATTCTAATTTAACTAGATTAATTTAGATTTTTAATTTTTTTTTGTTCGTTTTTTGGCAGGGCAGTCGTGTTTTTAAATTTTTTAATTATCACTAGTTATTCGATGACAGCAGACAAATTAGCCCCTGACAGTGACCTCAGTGGTACTGTGTTCATACCCTTGTTTCCGTTATCTGTGTTCCTGGGTTCATACAGTCCATCTAACTTATCTGACCCAGTGGGCAAAATTGGAACAAATTTTTTTTAAACTTTTTTTTCCTGTTTTTCGGAACCCTAAAAAGTTTACCTTTCTATAATGCAATCTGTAGTCTTTATACTACTGAGTGGGAAATATTCCTATCGGTACCTTATCGTATTTCGTTTCAAACATCACTACACGGAAACCTTTTCTACCCTTTTGAATATATAGTGACCCTAATCTACCCTTAAAAAGGAGTCGAAAGCTATTTCACAGCTAAATAACACGCGTAAGTAGTACAACGTAGCACGTATGTACAGGATCACGAATATTTAGGTAGGTATATATTATTCCTTTTCTACAGAAGGGACGAGGACCGTTACTTAACTGAAATAATTACCAACATTAATCTCTACAGATGTGCTAACACGCCTGTCAGCAGCACGTACCAAACTTGGTCGGTGGTCTTACTCATATCCATACCTACTTCCATGATAATAATTAATGTGAAAGTGTTTGTATATTTGTTTGTTGATTAGTCCTTCGACCACGTTTCAACACAATAACTGGTATTAGTTAAAGACCTGGAAAAAGGCTTTATTTTATCCCGGAAAATTAAAGAGTTATCGCGGGACTTCTAAAATCAGAACCCACGCGGATGTAGTCGTGAGCAGCCACTAGTAGTACGAATTGGACCTGACGGAAAGTGATAATTTGTTTTGATTTCAGGTTAGGTACATAATTAATTTTGCAGATAGCTATGTCAATAGGGTTACTAAGCGATACAAAGAAGTAATACTTTATCCTTCCTTATTGCTAAATACAGTGAATTTATAATATTAATTTATTTAATTAATAATAGTTAAGCTCATGTAAATTGTAAAATAAGAAAAGCAGTGCGGTCGCGAACTATCGATGAGTATCACTTGCCAGTTCTACTACAAATGCCGGTCGGCTCGGCTTTCGCAGTCGGTGACCAAGTTGGCATATCTGTAGACGCTTAAGAAATCAACAGCTGTTCGCACACCTGCCCTGCCGGCTGCGAAGACGTTTTTATTCTTGACGCTTGTTATAAAGTTGACTTCGATGTTTTTAAAGGGCACTTGCATAATTCGCAAAATGTCAATCGATCGAATTTTTTTTTTGAATAATCATAAAATAGAAGTAAATTGTCTGGACATGGAAAATAAGAAAGGGAAACATCATCTATTGACAATGTTCTTATCTAAGCGCGTAATTTTTTGTTTAAATACAGATTCGACAGAGTTAGTTACTAGAGCAGCAATATCTCACAAAATGGACGCTGGATTTGGTATAGGGATATTTTGTATCTCGGGGAAGGACATGTGCTACTTTTTATCCCGGAAAATTGAAGAGTTCCAGCGGGAATTGTAAAAACTTAATCCACGCGGACGAAGCCGCGGGCATCATCTAGTCCTTATTAAGTATTTTAGATACGATGATTGATTGATTCTAACAGGTTTTTATATATACTGATCAAAACTAAGAAGGTAGGTGCTTGAACATACTTGTACCTAGTCGTAGTAACCCATTTCATTAAATGTGCCAGAAAGACTCTTGAACATTACTTAGAATTTCATTTATTAAGCATTATTTACTGATAGACCTTTTTTACGCTTAAAAAAATAATTCTATTCAATTCTTAGTTAAGTAGGTATATTCAGACGTTACTATTTTTCAATACAATGTGACCTCAATAGGCATTAGTATACTTCGCATCAAATACCATTCTGATTGTTTTTATTGGATCCTGAAGAATACGGGATATTATATGACAATCTTTGTTAGTAGGTACTTTTATAGGTAGATTAGATTGGTTACATATCTTCTTATAGCCAATCTAGCCATCAAGCGTCGCGTCGTATAAATTAGACAAAATAAATACCTAGGTACCTAGGCATACGGAATTTCTTAGTATTACCTTATGGCGTTTTGAGGTGAATGGCTTGCTTAATTATGACTATGATAACAATAACTGAAAAAATAAGAGTAGGTAGCTGGTCGACCGCAAAAAAATATAAGATCAACGGTCTGGTGGAGATGATGCAGTCTAAAAATGAAGCGCTAGAAAGGCATACCGCATAGTTTTACGATGAACGAATCGTTCTTTCGATGATAGGTAGCTACAGTTTAATGATCACAGTGTAAAATCCATTGAAATCGCAGCGAGAATTGTTAATCTAAAATTTAGATAGTTAAGTCTACAGGTAGAGTCGACCCGACCACCGATAGGGCATAGAGTGATAGGCGTTAGCACAGAATCTCATATATAAAATTCTCGTGTCACAATGTTAGTTACCATACTCCTCCGAAACGGCTTGACCGATTTTTATCAAATTTTATACGCATATTCAGTAGGTCTGAGAATCGGCTACTATCTATTTTTCATACCCCTAAAACACCTCAATCCACGCGGACGGAGTCGCGGGCATCAGCTAGTATAATTATAATATAGTGCTAATGACAACACATAAGATCGAACATGCGATGCGCCTCGGAATGTCCACTAAGTAGTAAAGTTTGGCATACTCATAACTACTATCGACCTCGGGCCTCTATTCATTTTCCACATTCCCGAGATTCCTTCGCATTAACATACGCTATGTGCTGGGGGTGGAAGGTCAAAACTATTTGTTTAATATCAACGAGCTCAAACTACTATGACAAGGAGCGTGTGCTTTTACATGCAGCTGTTTGTCTTAATAAAGTAGAGGGTAAGAAAAGATTTTCAGAGATTCAGGTCTGTCAATAAAAGATGTTTCAAATTTTAAACAATGGTTTACTTACGGTATTTTTTGTATTTTCTTTATCAAAAACAATTCCCCATCGAAATAGAGAACTAAAATATATCGCTTTAAATTAGTTGAAGAGAGAAATCCAGAGGTCAACTATTAATAGCACTGTATAAATAAAGAATAGTCGCTGAACCCATTGCATAATTAATTACATATCTACTATAGTACATTATACCTTAGTGGCTGAACCATGGATAGGTATAGATTTTCTAGATTTCATGAATATTGAATCTGTCACTGGTTCGGAATGTTGGTATTTCGAACGACGACGTTTCAAAAGCACTGTAAGAGTTTATCCGAAAAAAAACTATTTAAATAACTTCCAAATAAACCTTTAGTCTCCAAATATACTTATATCATACTTAACATTTAAAATATTCTCATTTTGAGCAGATTATAACTTTTGAAGGATAATCTCTTAGCCGAGGCAATTTTGGCCAAATGTACACAGAGGGGAGGAACGCTGAAAGTTTCAAAAAGTGAACAAAGGGACATCTGTTACAAGAATAATAAATATTGAGAGAGTTTCGTAAATTGAGAAATAACAATCATCCGATCCTCGTGTTTCTTGAAATCTAATGTAAATATTATCACTCCGAATATGAATAAGTTTAAACTCGTTATCAACAGAATAATTGAAATGAGCATTTATTAGGGTGGAGGAATTGGAGGCTACTTTTTATCCTGGAAAATTGAGGAGTTCCCGTGGGAATTATAAAAACTTATTTCACGTGGACGAAGTCATCAGCTAGTAAGTACTGTTAAACTTACTATTATGTGGCAGGGTCTTTTCTGTGTGATGAAAAAAAACGTTATTTGGACGTTTGTCGAGATGTTCCGTATGATGTTTCTAAAAGTGCAGTGTGTAACTCGATCTTCGTAGATTGAGTTACTCACCTTTATGTGGTTTGTGGATAAAGCTAACTACATTGAAAGGTGCAATAATCCGCATGGTAGGCTATGTCTGCTACTTGTGCATATCTACTGGTACTAATGATGGTGATTGGTGATGATGTAAAATAAGTGCGAACATCACGCCGACGTCGCTAGACCGATTGAGACAAAACTTTTCAAAAGCGTAAAAAGCAATCAATCTTAAATGTACCTACCTACTTTGTGCTACAGTACACTAATTTTGATACAGCATTATAGGAATTAGAAATCCATTGACTGTGCAGATTTAAACAGGATGAAGTACTTAGATGTTTATCTCTAAATCGGTTTCGTGGGTTGGTAAAGATTTGCTCTAAATCTCTTGGGGTCGCGGATTTGCGATTGATTTTTCACTTCTTTTTGCCATCTTCGTCCAACCAAAGATATGACCCTCTTGGGGGAAATAACTTTTAGACAATGTCGCTACTCGCTAGTGTCAACTCTAAGGCGCAACGCATATCCGCAGAGGCGCAGTGTCTTATTTCATAACAACTCCGCTGCCCCTTCCCCTCGACTCAACCAGTATGTATGTAAAAAACGTAGGTACTATATATAGTTTATTGAACCCCTTTCCACTAGAGCAGAATAACTATAAAATAAAACCTTACAGGTATAGAGCTAAGCAAAGTTTTATTTACTTGAGCATAACGGCAACGAAGTGCCCCGTGTACACTGACTTTGGATCTCCTTCTTTTTTTCACTTTTCAGTATACCAATTTAAATCGTACCAAGGTTCGTAGGTGTTAAAAGTTAACTAATCCCAGTTAATGTTATTATAAAGAAGGCTTCGCTCCACTCCGCCCCGTCTACAGCCAATTTTATGCGTTGGCCCTTAGGCTTTATAAGCCAGGGCTTCAGGCTCTCCTGCGTGCCTCGAATGTTTCTGTTTACTCTGAAGGGAGCGTGATCTTGCGTCTATAACGGAGATCACGTTTCACACGTGTCGCGTTTGCGAAACAAACATTTGCGGTATGTATATCTACCTCCTACCTACCCCCTAAGTACATATTTAAGTTTTTTTTGTATCGTGAGCTTTTAGAACGTAAGTTTTTATGGAATGATAAAACGCGGTAATCTGGGTTGGAAAAATCGTACATGACGAAAGAACGTTAAACTCTATCTCCCCTACCTCTAGTAAAACCGGCTTAGTGCGAGTCGGACTCGCGCACCGAGGGTTCCGTACAAACCTGTTAAAATTATTTTTATTATATGATGTTACTAAAATTTTATGCTTTTCGCAATTTTTCCTTAGTACCAAAGTAGTTGCTTAGTACCAAATTTCAAGTTTCTGCGCGCACCGAGGGTTCCGTACAAACCTGTTAAAATTATTTTTATTACATGATGTTACTAAAATTTTATGCTTTTCGCAATTTTTCCTTAGTACCAAAGTAGTTGCTTAGTACCAAATTTCAAGATTCTGAGTTCACGGGAAGTACCCTGTAGGTTTTGATTCCCTTGCGAGTGTCGAAAATTTGCAGCATAAACGGCTGTATCTTTTTATTGCGTTGGCTTAGAAGTTTGCTTTTTTCACAGCTCCAAGGTATAGTAGACCTGAGTATTTGATATGAATTTCAGCTTTGTACCTCCATGTGTTCGTGAGAAGAAGGGTCTTGACAGACAGACAGACGGACAACAAAGAGATCCTATAAGGGTTCCGTTTTTCCTTTTGAGGTACGGAACCCTAAAAATGAAGAGAGCTAAGAGACAGGTAACCTAGTAATAACTAGATGATTCCCGCCACTTCTTCCGCGAGGATTAAGATTTTTGGATTCCCGCGGGTATTCTTCAATTTTCCGGGATAAAAATAGCCTATATCCTTCCCTGGGATACAATCTAACCCTGTACCAAATTTCAGCAAAATCCGTTGAACATATAGGCTGTGAAAGCGTAGCACACAAACAGACGTACGGACAGACAGACAGACACAGTTTCGCATTTATAATATTATTAAGTAGGTATGGATTGGACGTCAATAAGCTGTGTACAGTGTACCTAATTTAAATAAATATAGATTGATTGACTGTGGGTAAGCGTATTGGAAAAGCTGCATCAATCAGTAATTTCATGGCTCATCTGATCAACCGATTTTGACGAAATTTGGTACAGTGATAGGCTGTATCTAAGAGCAGGATACTACTTACTACTACTATTTTATCCCAGAAAATCAAAGATTTCTCACAGGATTTTTCACGCAGACGAACATCTTCTAGTAGAATACAGACTATTTGTCTTGCAATTTCTATCTAAAAATCTTGAAATAATTAATTCATTAATTAGGTACCTACTTAGGTACCTAATTATTGAATTAATTATTATAGTAATTATGCACCATAACATAATGATTACACAATTGTTTTATTAAATGGATCCAGGGGCCAAAGGGACCCGTGTCCTTGAAAACATTATAAGGTGTGACGGGAGAATCGATTCACCCACTCACGTTTTCATACGCACTATGCTTAAAGTAGAGGAGCCATAGTTCTGGGGTTTTCCAGATATGTCCTGTAATTTTGTTATTTTACAACTATTCTTTAGTCCAGTATTTAGTAGGTGTGATGTAGCCTAGTAGTGAAAGGTACTATTGAGTGTTCTGTGCTAGTAGTTGAGGCTTCGGAATTTTATTCGCGGACTCTGGGGTTCGATCCCCGGGCAGCGTATTTACGTTTGCGTGTTCAATAGAAGGAAGTACTTCCTCGAAACCCGCACGGTTTGTTACGCTAACTTCCTTTCTAACTCGTGCTCAATTCGAGGCACGATTCCTCAAATCGCGCACGGGTTTGCGCCCCGATAGGCGTATTTATTTACGTTTCAATAGAAGACATTTGCCTTGATGCACGGAATCCGTGTTTGTTTGATGTGAGGTGTTTGATGAATAGGGAAGAAAACCCAAAAATTTTAATTTTTTTAATGGTTTTTAAACTTATAACGATTTATAAAAATGTACCTAGATGTAAAATGGATGGGGTACGCCAGAAGACTCGTTTCGTCGACCCTTCATTCAGCTTCACCTACTCGACCTTCCTTTCGCTACGGAGGTCGCCAGCTCGCTTCGCTCGCCACCTCCCCCCTTCGCTTTGCTCGGCTTCGTAGGCTCGCTTCATTCAGGACCTCCTTCGCGAGCTTCTGGCATCGCGCTTTACAAAAACACTCTAGGGGTAGACAAGACTACGTCGAGTCGGGTTGTGCTGATTAGGTTTTGGGAGAGATCTACATTTTTAATAATATTATGATCCTTTTATAGCGTGAAATTCACCATAAAATACCGTCGCCAACGCTCCTAAACTCCCGTGCTACACAGCGCACAGTTGTCGGATTGATCGCCTTGAATCGAACATGCGTTTGGAAGAAAATATCGGTTGCAAACCCGTGCACGATTGGAGGACGAGTTCCTTATATTGAACACGAGTTTGAATAGAGAGTTAGCACATCAAACCCGTGCTGGGTTCGAGGCAATGCTGCCTTCTATTGAACACGCAAACGGAAATACGCCCCCGGGCACTTTCAACTTTTTAGAATTAAGCAACTCCACTATAACTTGCTAAGACTGTGAAGGAAAACACCGTGAGAAAACTTGCATAACTGAGAGTTCTTCCGTCACCGGAATATTATCGAAGGTGTGTGAAGGCCGCCAAACAGTACTTTGTCATTGTGGTGGTCTAAGGTCTAAACTCTAACAGAAGACTCATACACACGGATCGTGAGCGATGGGCTGAGAATTTGAGATTAATGACAGCAGTATTTATAAATCCTTGAGATGTCGTGGGACTCACTGACAGATTCAATAAATTCTACTCTGTCTTGCTTACTCATATGAGCAACAATATAGGTACATTGCCTAGCTAAAAAAGCTTGTAATGCCAAACAACGGACACTAATCACAAAAGCCGTAATCTTTTCTCTAGGACTATGGTCCTAGGATTACAATTACGATCATAATTGTAATCCTAGTTACAATCATGATTGTAGTCATGTAGTCATAACTCTGAGGAATTAGCTCGGAACTAGAAACTAGAATTTCGGCTGTATTCTGAGACATTTTTAGCATCACCTGGTCACCCTACTCTGAACTAACGAGCTAGTTCGATCGTAAACATTATTAACTAACCAAACTTTGATACTTACTTAAGAAAATTACTTTCTGAAGAACTGCTAATTAACTCAAAACACTTTAATTTATTCCAAAACCGATTTAAGTTTGCAAAGTTACAATCAATGGCAAACAAACCAATATAGGTACCTATTTTATATTAAGTATCAAAAATGTAGAGACGATTTTGGAATAAATTATGAAGAAGACTAAACAAAATAGATCATTCAATTCTACAACAAGGGTATTTAACTAGAGCAACCTAACTAGAACCAGAGAAAAGGATATTGACCAAATTCGCCTAAGAATCAACACACGTTTGAAACATACAGTAAATCTTAGCTTAATTTATAGTCTTTATTCCAAATATCAGAATTTAACGGACACTTCAAATTAATTTAAAAATAAGTAAATGGGTATTTAATTGATTACTATACGTTTCCGTCTCTGGATTATTAACCACAGATCAATAACTTAGGTTTTAAATAATATACAATACCACCGCTTGAGCGCTAGATCTGTATCGTAAGAAACAAGATAAAAGCCGCTTAAAGTGCTAAGTGCGCTAGTATTCGGAATCTCGCAGCGCCATCTATTGAAAGTACAATAATTTAATATTTTTAACGCCATCTTTAATGTTTTTGATGAACTACGGCGAATCTTGTCTTATCTACATACTGTTTACAGCTCTATTACAAATGGATAGAGATGATATTTATTTGTTCAAGTAGATTGATCGTGAATGCTGAAATAAACTCAAAATTGAAAATATTTTTGGGAATAAGTAATTTTCTTGCAAGTGTCCGTAGTTTTAATCTGCTCTCAAGTATAAAAAGGTATTATTTTGAACCCAGTAATCAATGTTTTATGACGGTTGGTTCTTAGGCGAACTTTGTATGGGGACGGAACAATGTCCTTTAAAACGTACTCCGCCAGCAATTGACCGCAGGGCCTTCCGCCAAGACCACATCATTCACATCTGTGCCACGGAGTTTGTCGATGATATCCGTGTTCCAAAATTATTAGTTCTATCCGTTTTGAAGGACTACTAATCAAGATATATGCAATATTCAAATTAGTAAAACTGAACTTGTAATCGCACGGTCGACTTGTCTGTGTAGGTGCCTGCCTAGTGCCTACTACAGATTCTTCATAAAATAGCCACCTGAAATAATTGATGTTTATGTTTAACTATAAACCGTAATAAAGTTCGGAACGCCTTTACTGACGTATGAACAACGGTTGTCACCGAACCTGTTTGAATATAACGGGCGAATTTAACGTCGCGCGTAACGTAATTTTATAACTATAGAGATGAGAGTCGGTATTTAGGATTTCTAATACCTACCTACAATTAGTATGATTTTCATTGTATCTAATTAGTACCTATTTAATTAGAGCTTAATAGGTACAATTTAAGTATTTATGATTTTTTATGCAAACCTTTAGACCTTAATTATTGAAAAGTAGTGATGGGGAAACGATAAAACAAATTTAAATTAATGTACGATCAGAATAATTATTCCCAATTAAAAAAAATTCAACACTGCCCATTAGGGTTATTTATTTATTATTATTGACGTGGCAATGTAGGTACAAAAAATGCATCAAAACTAACTAATTTGAACTACATACAAGCAGACGTTATTCGTGTTTAGATCGTTGATAATTAACATTAATTAAAAGTGTTCGGACATTTAGCACACGCCGCAACCACATGTTGCAATAAATAATTAGATCTTGTGTATAGCAATAGGTATTATTTTAGGCTTAATTTTACTTCGTCAAACAGGTACCTAGTACCTACTGCAATAGGTTATTGTTGCCTAAAATTCATATTAGTTAGATAAAAATACAGTTTGGTATATTATAAGTAGTTATTATGATTTAATGTAAGTTAGTAATTTTACATTATTAATACGTTTAACATAATAAGTAAAATATTATAATAGGTACATAGTTATTATGATAATAATTTTATAATCTGTACATATGACTACAAGTTAAAATATTGTTATAAATAAAGTGTGTATATTTTTATATTTCTAATATACATACATGAACCGGAGACATGGCACTCATTCAGAACACACTGGTAGATTATCCAGGATTCCAGCTCAATCATTGTAGAGGCTGTCATTTTTCCAATAAATAACAGAAACTAATCAATCAATAAATGTAAAATATAGTATTTTATATTAAATTTCACTTAAAACCTTTCACTCTGCGTATGAATTTATTATTTAAAATGCACAATCCATTGCCTTTCAGTCAATATTATTTATTCTGAATGTAAATAGTCCGTCAACATGCGATTCGTATTCAATGTTTTGATACCGCCCACGTAGATCAGTAGCTTTCGCGTCAATATGAAATGTATGACTGTTCGATCTACGGACCACGTTTGATCATACATTCCCCTTAGCCACTAATGTATTTCTGTGCGAACTGCGAGGACCGCTGGCTGGAAGCGGAAAAAATCCGGTGCTGCTACTTAATTAACACGTGTTTACCCATATTATCAATATAAAAAGAAACAGAGTATATATATCTGAATGTAAAAAAGACAGAATATAGAAAGGAAAAATCTGCAACCGTTTTTTTTTTATTAAAAATAAAATATAAACTTGAATGATGCTTGTTAAGCTATATGTTGATATTTGAAAGATATAATATATATAATATATAATCTCAAATTAGATTATTACAACTTAACATCAAGTCTCGAAATTTATCATTATTAACTATAACCAAACTATGTAGATAGTTCCTGCGACTTCATCCGCTTGGATTAAGTTTTCTGATCTCCTTAATTTTCCGTGTTAATTAATAGCCCGTCGTAGTAGTCCTTCCTCAACATGCAACCTATTTAAGCGTTGCAGACAGACAGACGGACAGACATACTTTCGCATTTATTATATTAGTATGAATAAACTTCTAACATTAAAAATAAACAACCAGTTTCCAACCTCCTAATTCATGTGATTTCAACTAATAGTAATGCTATTCTAATAATTACACTTTTAAAAATCGATTTTAGAATTTAATCAATATTACATTTATTATTTAAGCTTTAGCGATAAATGGGTAATATTTAAGAGCTGACAACATTATCACCATAGAGAATGTTGTGACATAGAGTATGATGAACAATATCGATACAGAAGTTATGGGTAACTTTAGAAACGTTAAAACACGAGTACGTAGAAATTCAATTAATAGAAATAAAAATTACTTATTGACCAGGAAAATTAAAAAACCTCGCCATGTTGTGTGAAAACATATAGAACAATAATATTTTTAATGCTCTCAGATTAAAAATGCAACAGTGGCGCCACCAACCAGGTTTTTAACTCGCCTGCCAATATAATTATTTTAAAATAATATGAAAACGTTTTTCGCTTACGCTTCCTTTAAACAGTGTGGTTAAAGGAAGCGTCACAATTTACTTCGTTAAAGCACAAATATCCGATTTATAAATTCAAAAAATCTACAGCTATTAAAAATATACTTTAATAATGGAACTTTTTCAGCTCTAAGAATAACTAATCCACAAAACATACTTTATTAATATTTCTAACCAACACCGATGTAGATGGCATCCTAAAGCCTATTTTATCATATTCTCTTTCATATTCTAAGATTACAACAATCTTACCCGTATTTAATAATATTTAAGCATCGTAAACGAAAATCGAATTTATATTTTATCAAATTATTATTATATCAAAATTATTTCGTTTAAAATGAATAATTCGTACTTTTTAATTCTTATTTTGATTTATTTAACATTGCTACAGTACCACAATAAATAAGATAAATTATTATCGATAACATTTTCAGTTTCAAGAGATCTTAAACTTCCTTACAACATTTAGTCTATGGTTTTTCACAAGTGCTTCGTTGAGTAGAAAGTGGTCTATTTGTAAATATTGTCAAATTGTAAATAAAACAAGTGATTTGCTTTATTTACATCAAGTGCATTGTTTTTCAACTGCTTTATGGTGTTTCATGGATAAAAACTTCCTGATACGGATCAGATAAGCCCTCAAAGGTAAATAACAATTTCTTACGCACAATATTTAAAACGCCTGCTTGCTAAATCTGTTACCAAAGTGTATTAATTATGGCTAATATAGTGAATTGATTTTTGTCTTAAGTAGTGTTTTACGTAAAACTTTCTAATTAACACCAGGAAACGTCCATGAAATTCAGTTCCGTGCAACCTTGAGCGCTAACAGTGTCATCATTAAAATCTGCTCGTCCACTTTACATACGTTTATAAATTCACTGTCCGTCGTAATAATCTAATTTTTAATTACTCAGTTCAGGTTCTCGATTACGTGATTCAAAACATTGTTATTTCCTTTAAAATTTACATTTATAAAAAAGTTAGGTACGTTGTTAAGATAGGTAAGTAGGTACATAAATGTAAAGTGAACTTATTTTTTGTTATACTTAGAGACAAAACAAAGGCTTGTCACATCACATTTTAAATATTATACTATGTACCTCGTACCTACTACCCACTTGTTTATGGACATACATACTTAATTTGATAGACTCAAAAGATTTATGCTGTTTTCTGTAGACCAAATTTGGTACACAGATATATTGCATCCCTGCAAATCAAAGAGTTGCTACAGAACTTTTCAAAAACCTAAATCCATGCACACAGTGGCAGGCAATCTATTATTATGTAAAATAATAAACAACCTAACTAAATTATTAACAGGTTTAGCCGCTGGGTTGCAAGAGAGTTTGCATGTAGGTTTTTCCTATATAACTTCTAGATAAAGAATTTTTAGACATTAGGCACATATTGTGAGCAAAGCCAGTGCTGTTTGCTTAGTTTAAGTTATTACATTGCAAATTCGATTGATTGTATTGATCATTCAAAAGTAAAATTAACCTTAATAGCATTGATTCAGAGCTCAATTTCGTGTATGCATTCACAGCCAGCACTCCATAATGAATTTGTGACTTTTATATCAAGAGTTTTTGGGTCCATTTTACTTTGACACTGATGTGATTGAATGCTCAATATGATCAATCGAATATGCGTACCGATCAGCTTTTTACTCAGGAAGTTATAAGAAATAATTCATATATCATCCACCGATCCACTGCTGGATATAGGTATCTAGCAAGGATTTCCACACGTCACAGTCTTACACTGCCTGGATCCAATGGCTTCCTGGCATTTGATGCTATTTGCTCTTTTGATGGTCCATCCACCAAGTAGTTAGGGCCTATGGGGTCTGCCAATGCTGCGCTTTCCAGTCCAAGTTTGCCATTTCAGCACCCTGGGAGCCCAACTTCTATCGGTTCTTCAAACTATGTGCCCTGCGTATTGCCACTTCATCTTAGTAACTTTTTTTATTAAGTCAGTGTGTTAGTAAGGTTCCTTAATATTATTTTCCACCTGCGAATTTGTGGTGCAACTAGCACCCAAACTAACAACTAACAAACAAATGTGGCTGGAGACCATATTTCTCATGTGACCCTATTACATGACAGACAATGAAGAGTAGGCAATGGAGCAGATTGTAAAAGATTACAATGGACAACCTAAAGACTAGATGAGTTTTTATGTGAAAACCATTTTAGCATAGTAAATACAAGCCTGAGTTTTTTAAATTAAAGGCCAACTTCTGCCTTCCGATTTTTCCACCTATACAATGAAAATATTATGATACTTCACCCTATTTATTAACGATTTTCGGATTTTTTCCTATGCTTGTGCTGTGAGACCTTGCTTCTTGCCAAATTTTATGATTTTAGGTCAACAGGAAGCACCCTATAGATTTTGATTCGTAGGAAAATAATACTATTTAACAATGTGCCGTAATATGAATGAAAAGTACAGTCTATATCTTTTTCGATAAGGTCCTAGGTGAGCAATAATTGTTAAGGTGGTCACCCACCTTAAAAAATTATTGCACATCTGGAACTACAATTCTACCTGTCATTTGTTCAAGTTAGAATTTTTTTTCAAATATTTCTATTTTCCCCATTAAGATCAAGATAATAAAAGTAGGCAATCTGTTTGTGTATAGTATTTTGTATGGCAAAAGATATATGTTCACCATAATGTACTCAATTCCAAAAAGAACTTAGTTATATCATCAATTTAAAAAAATGTGTCAAATCTATGGATAACAGTATTAAACTAGCGGCACGCTATGATGGCCGGTTTGACGTTTGTCCGCTCATGAAGTTCCGTATTAATTGATAACGACTTTGAAGGAAATAATTGTATTACTTTATTGACGATAGTGATGTGCAGAGATTCATAAATTTTATCGAATGTAGTTTTAGGTTTAGGACTCAAAATTTATTTATTAAATTGATTTCTTAAATGTATACAAGTGTAGAAAAATCAGTTTGCACCATTTAAGGGGTGAATGTACTTGTGAATATGAACAATTTTCACTATGTGGACAAACCTCTGAAATCGCAAAAAAATATCAATAAATTTTTAAAAATGGAATCTAATACGATCGTCACATAGGATCGCTGGCTAGCACAACTACTACCTCCGGCAAACTCGCGTCAATGCTCAATGCAAAACAAAGCAGTTTCGAATTGACGTTGCTTCGAAAAGTATAAACTGTCAGTGCAATGCGATTGTGATATAGTTTTGACCTGGCTTTGGATTTCAAATATTGATACTGCATTACTGTTGACCCTTGCTCGTTAATTTGGACTCTGTTCAAGCCCTTTGTTGTGGATTTCGTCGATATGACCGAACGTACACAGAGAACTGTTCTAAATAGTCAGACACGTGAGTTCGTAATACGCCTTCGTAACTATTTCGATCGTGAAGCTCAAAATGGAGGGCCAATTTTACCTATAACGTCAGTGGTTGAACGCGTAGCTGATGCGCTTAATATTGGACAACGAACTGTTAGACGGATAACTAAAAAAAAATATGGCGAGACTGGCACAGAAGAAAATAAACTTCACACACCAAAAAAGAGAAAACGAGCAAAACCAGTCGTAGGCATCGATAGCTTTGATGCCGATGCTATCCGAAGACATGTTTACGGCTACTATTTACAGAAGGAGTATCCAACAAGAAAAAAGTTGGTGCATTCACTGAAGGAAGCTGGATTATTCTTCGGTGGGGAAAGTTCTTTAACGAAGATTTTGAAGACCATTGGATTTCGATACAAAAAATGTAACAAACGCAAAATATTGATGGAAAGATTTGATATAGCGATGGCAAGGTATACTTTTTTACGGCAAGTGAAAGAAATCAAAAATTGGCAAAATGTTGTGTTCTTGGATGAAACATGGCTTAATGCTAACCATACTGTAGGCCGTTCTTGGAACGATGACACAGCAGCATCTACTTCCAAAGTTCCTGTAGGAAAAGGATCGCGACTTATAATTTGTCACGCCGGAACCATCAACGGGTTTGTCGAAGGTTCTCTCATGGCTTTTGCGTCAAAAACCACTGGAGACTATCATGAAGACATGAATGGAGAAAAGTTTACTGAATGGTTTACCTCAATGTTGTGTAGCCTCCCTGAACCATCTATTATAATTATGGACAACGCCCCATACCACTCGATGCAAATTGACAAGCCACCTGCCCAATCCCAAAAGAAAGCTGATATCGTCGCGTGGCTTCGTAAAAATGGCGTAGATGCAAACATGAATATGTTAAAAGCGGAATTAGTACGTCTTTTAAAAGAAAACAAACCAACCAAGATCCGATACGTCATTGACGAAATAGCATTAGAACATGGGCACAGAGTTATACGGTTACCGCCTTACCATTGTGAGTATAATGCGATTGAGTTGGTGTGGGCTCAAATTAAGGGATATGCTGCAAGACACAATACAGAACCCCCATTTACCACAAAAAAAATGCTAAAATTATTAGAAGAAGCTTGTGAACATGTGACTAAAGGAGACTGGGAAAAGGTTGTGAATAGAACTGTTAAATTAATAAGGGAAGATTATGAAAGAGATGTGAAAATAGATAATATTATAGAAAACGAACATATAATTATTAATGTATGTGATGATAGCAGTGACGACAGTGAAAATAGTAGTATGGACGAATCTGATTAATTATGGCCTTTTGTGGCACCTTTTTTGGTATCTTTTGTATTCATATGTTTCTTGTGTGCATATAAAGTATGTATATTCATTTTCGTTCAAATATTCAGTTCGTTCAAATAAATTAAATAAACATATACATTTTTGTTTTATTAAACCTATTTAATCAGGTACAAAAACAAAACTTAATTGTTTTTTGTTCGAGAATAAATTGACATTCCACATCACTATTGTAATGTGTCAAACCGGCCATCATAGCGTGCCGCTAGTGTAGTAGATTTTAACAGTAACAATCAAGTGGTAATAGTTATTACATTTTTGTAGCTGATAAGGATAACTGAAGAACGATTGATAACTGACTAGTTAGTAACAAACAAACAACAAGACCTTTATCATTCTACGATAAGTCTCCATGGAAAGGAATTAATGCTTTGATATATTAGTCACAGTAATTTGAAGCTGTTAATAAAATGAGATCATTTCATTTTTACAGATAACAATATTTCATTTCATTTAGGTACGTACCTAATTATTAAAATCATTTGACTGTTACATAGTTGAAGATCTATATTTGAATGAATATTTTTGTTGTGCATTTTAGAAACAAAGATTGGATTAAACTGTTTACATATAATGATTAGTTATAAGAAATTATGACTTATGAATATGAATTAAGTAGTTGTTTTTTATTAAAATAAATATCTGTGCAATATCATGCAATCAGTCTTCTGACTGAGCAGAGTAAGAGTGAGATGATTTTAGATTTTTCTTTAAGTTGTTATATATTATGAAATAAATTCCTGCACCTGAACCCACTCTAGTCTCCATACTTCCTTAGATGTGTGTTTCCTTATGATGAAGGCAGCCTCCTTTTAGGGCCTTAGTAGTTAGACTCTTAAGCCTATCCCACACTGCTACTTGCCCCGCGACCAGTGGCGTGCACAGAGTTTGAAGCTGGGGTAGGCATTAGTTGGTCAGAATACCTTTTTAATAGCTGCTTTTATATTCGTAAAAACAGCTATTAATTCGACGTATTTCCATTTGGGTAAGCATTGCTTTTATTCCTCTATGAACTGCACGGCACTGCCCGCGACAGATCGCTGGGCACGTCGCAGTACGGTTGACCAAAAGTACATTAGTTTGTATGCAAAATATGGCATGCAGTACCACACACTAACAACTCCCCCGCGCGTGGAATTAGTACGAAGATCCGCGAAAGCCACGAGCATTTGCCTAGAGTAAAAACTGGTAAACATACAAACATCACATAATAATTACTTATTATTTTTAATAACTTGGCTTGGTATTTCAAGTTTCAACCCATCGCTTGCCCATCATTAAGCAGTGGTCTCCTCTCAAACTGAAATTTGCCTGGTGGGAGGCTTTGACCGTGGCTAGTTACCAGTCTACCGGCAAAGGCGTATCGTCAAGCGATTTAGTGTTCCGGTACAATGCCATGTAGAAACCGATTATGGGTATGGGTTTAATATAACTGCCATACCCCTAACAAAAATAAAAGGGACTTCTCAATAACTAGTACATAGTCTAAAGTTAATCATACAAGTGGATACGTATTTACACCTGTATTTACACATAGTGTATTCCATCTAGTACTGTACTAGTCTACCCACGTCTTAGGTACGGTGATTACCTATACATTTCAAATCGATCAACTTTCTCCTAGATGAATGACAGGAATGTTCATTGCCATTTGATATAACTACCGACTTAGTTAGTGGGTACATGAAACAGCCGTTGGAATGTTCCCAGCTAGTTATTATAGTTACTAGAACCTATTTACTTATTATCTATATTATCTAGATCGCAAAAACCTTATAAACCTTCACAAAATTTGACGACCTCGTAAAACGTGGGAGGTCCTGGGTTCGATTCCTAGTAGGGTCAATTTGAGAATTTATCATTTTTGAATTTTCTCTGGTCTGGTCTGGTGCGAGGCTTCGCCCGTGGCTAGTTACCACCCAACCGGCAAAGACGTACCGCCAAGCGATTTAGCGTTCCGGTACGATGCCGTGTAGAAATCGACTAGGGCTATGGGTTTAATGTAACTGCCTTACCCCTAACAGGTTAGTCCACTACCATCTTAGACTGCATCGTCACTTACCATCACGTGAGATCGCAGTCAAGGGCTAACTTGTAGTGGAATAAAAAAAACCTAAATCAAAAATTTCATACCCATGACCATTAGTTCTAACTTGATCGTACGACGTAATTAGTGACCTGACCGAATTTCGGCGACATTGACCAATCTCCACAGAGATAGTCATCGTATTGCACAGGTGTGAGCGCAAACACAGCGAAACTCTATGTATTACTCTATCTATTACATAGCCGACGTGACGGAAAATCCAACACCACGGGAGAGAGATCAGGCGTAGGAGCGGCGTGGATTGAAGTAGCGACTCCCAGGCAAGGTCACATGCGGGTGAAAGTGAAACATTGACCAATCTCCACAGAGATAGTCATCGTATTGCACAGGTGTGAGCGCTATTTTGACCTAACCAGGAAATTCAACCCAGGCCTACGTCATCAGCAGTCGAAAATGAGGCCAATTTGTCAGATCCGAAAAATTAATTATACACAATACCGAACCACTTACCTCTATAAAACACAAATACATGTATAGTTATGCTTGACTAATTCTTGAATAGTTAAAGTAACATACATCCATAAAAGTAGGTTCATAGCAGATGCAGAGCACGCCTTATCAGTGCTTTGTATTTAAAGTATAGTAGGTACATGTGCACGTTATGTATTGAAATATTTAGATTTTTTAATGACTTCTTTTCCTATTGAATCAATATAGTCTAAAAATATCAATGTAATTATGTAGAGTATAATATTGTCCTCGTCTTGGCCTTGTCTTTGCCCTTAATATGGGGTCCGATCCGGATGAAACCCCCGTCCTTACTTATGGCGCTGAAACTAACAAAACGTGGATACTAACAAAAGGCTTGATCCACAAATTTAGAGTCGCTCAGAGAGCTATGCAGAGAGCTATGTTAGGAGTTTCTCTTAAGGACGAAATCCGAAATGAAAAGATCCGTAAGAGAACCAGGGTCACTGACATACCCCAAACTATTAGCAAGCTGAAGTGGCAGTGGGCAGGCCATGCCTGTCGAAGGAGCGATGGCCGCTGGAGCCGGAAAGTTTTAGAGTGGAGACCGCGTACAAGTAAGCTTAGTGTGGGGCGCCCTCCAGCTCGATGGACCGACGACATTAAGAGGGTGGCTGGAAGTGACTGGATGAGGAAGGCTGAGGACCGGGTGTGGTGGCGTTCTTTGGGAAAGGCCTATGTTGAGCAGTGGACGTCCGCGGGCTGAGATGATGTCGATGATGTAGTATGATTTGATACTCGCTTAGAAAAGAAATAAAAGAGCAATATAAGTAAAACCCCCTAATCATCATCATCATTATTATCATTGTGGTGCCATGTTCATACTGAAGCTCGGCGATGAGTCGGAGAAAACTTTTGCGCTCATATGTTACTTCTTTATATCTGGGTCACTATTTTTGTCAAGTCCACTCCCTTATACGAGTATCACAGTGAACAGATTATATCGTCGACTCACTTCCTTTTCGGTCGTCCAGATGTCTTTTTTCCGGCTATCTAACCTCCTGCAAATTCTTAAACTCTATTATTATTATTGTAATCTTTATTGCACACAAGAAATGAATAGAAACATATAATTAGAAACTATATGGTTCTATTTATTTCTATGCTCTAAAATATTACTCTATCGTGTTTGGAAGACCAAGAAAAAATAAAAAGACCCTAATAATATTTTATTATCATTATTAATAGATCTTTTATCGCATTATCTTTGATCTCACTTCCTAAAATCTTCCAATAGGATAGAAACCCAATAATCCTCGTTCCACAGAATTTCTATACACCGGAACAGTGCCTACGCTTTTCAAAATTGACAAAGAATCCCAGTATTCAATAGACTTCCTTTTCAAACCCCACTTTACACGCTCACGACTAATAGTTATCAGATACTTAGTTACCTCAACCACACTGCCTCAAGTTTCAACCCAAGATGACCTCGAGTCTCTACGCATTAACTATTTAAAACTCACGGATATTCTTCCGGATTCTTCGACGTAAACTTGTTTTTTTTATTTTGTACACAGTTGTTCATAAACGCAAATAAATCGTCATGTTTCAAATAAATCGAACATTCAGAGTAGCATGGTGTCAAGTAGAGTCTTAACTCAAAACTCTAAAAATATACCACCTGAAATTGTTAGGAACTTACCTACTACGTTGTCTGTATTCTGAAATATGGGTTTGGTACTTTGGTAGGTTAGTTAGTAGGCAGAAAGGATTCTGCACTTTTAACGGCAGGTTAAGGATAACCTGCCGTTAAAAGTGAAAGGGTAGTAATTACTTACTATTAAAATTACCATGTATTGCATACGGAAGTTAAAATTATAGGGTAATCTCAGCTTGTGATCATTACAAAGGCCTAAAAGCTAATAAGGCTTCTATATAACTGTTCAACGATGGAGCACGTCTTGATAAACAACACGATGATAAACAGTAAACGACGAAAGCCTTGGCCTAAATATTACACTCGGGGAAGACGAAGGTTATGTTCCGTGAAGTATCGATTAACTAGCGACTGTCCGTGACTTTGTCAGCTTAAGCGTGAGACAATAACCATGGAATTTCGTTTCACTGACTTTTGTTTTAGGGTTGCGACTTGTGAGAGTGTATTATAGTCTAATCTTCAAGACTAGACACTCACATAGTCAATATCTTGAATTCAATTCAAATGAACTTTTACTATTATGAACTTTTATTTTTTAATCTTCGTCACTGGTTTAGAAACGGAAAGCCATTCCTACCGAAAAGGGCCAGCAAGAAACTCGACGTTTGCTCCTTTTGAGAAGTTTAATATTACTTTAGCCTTGCTAAACTTCTAAAGTTCTGCGTATTATTTCCCTTTATGGTTTTACCTAAGGCCTCTTTAAGCCAATAATATTGGTTTCCCGGAACCGTTTAAATAATCTGGAATATCATTGTGGTATCAAATTAAAGGTATTCATGGTATTAAATTAAAGGAAATTTTTTCATCTCTAGTTCGAGCATATAAAAATGCACGCTCCCATACTTTCTGTATATTGTGCTTACACTGTGGCTAGCACTACCAGACCACTTGTAATTACCACACATTTGTGTGGGTTTATGGTTCTGTCAATTTTGTCGTCCAATGGGTGGAATGCAACAGTAGAATTTGAACCTTTCAGATTTCAGTCAACACCTAACACCTTAAACTGGAAATATTGTAGTTTTAATTATAGATGTGAAGCCCATCATACTAATATTATAAATGCGAAAGTGTTTGTTTGTTGGTTTATTAGTTTGTCCTTCAATCACGCCGCAACGGACCTGATTTTTGGCATGGGTATAGTTGAGGACCTGGAGAGTGACATAGGCTTTTTATCCCGGAAAATTAAGGAGTTCCTGCGGAAATCAAAGATCCTAAACCACGCGGACGAAGTCGCGGGCATCAGCTAGTCAAATAATAATCTAGACACTGAATATAATATTATGAGAGATCGACCGTAGTCGATCGTACCTACCGAGTGGTACCGTGTACTGCTGGTGATACTAAAATCTGATCCAGTTCCATAATGTACGGCGCAGTTCCGCCCACAGTCAAATAAATCACTATCCTTATTAGCCCACGGTCGCTGTGATGTCACCTTAAAAGGATTCACATAAATACACCTATGAACTAAACACTCTTGTAGAAGATACATTCATGAAGACCATTTTTGCTATTAAGTAGTGGTTTGGTCCTAGCTGATAGTTTTTGGGTATATTTTTGAAAACCACGGTCGAGGAGAATTTGAAGACGAAAAGGAGAGGGATTAGAAACTATCATCCTACGGGTGGGGCACTTTTGAGGAGATTCTTCTAAGGTATCCCCATTATGAGAGGAGACCCCTTCTCAGTCGTGGGCCGCCGATGGGTGAATCTATAATGGTTATGAGGAATACGAAATACGCTATAATTAATGTCAACTATGACAATATACTAGCCATGGAAGTAAT
Source organism: Erebia palarica (assembly GCA_964035005.1). Lineage (NCBI taxonomy): Eukaryota > Metazoa > Arthropoda > Insecta > Lepidoptera > Nymphalidae > Erebia > Erebia palarica. Next base: position 30,773,205 of record OZ035990.1, read on the forward strand.
TACCATTACCAGTGGCATGCACAGGTTTTGAGGGTAGGCATTCGTTAGTCAAAATACCTATTTACTAGCTGTTTGTATGAAAAATGAGCTTTTACGCCTCTATGAACTACACGCCACTGACCATTACCTAGTAGGTAGATAGCTTATTACTCCAAGTCCCATGATAGGTACAAGCATCTTACAACTTCTAAGAAGAGCTTAAAAAATAATTAGGTTCACCAGGCTACCGTATTATTAGCCGTGAAGGACTATTTTAGTTCTCGTGTAGGTGGTATATGTGTCACCAATGCATGCGTTTATATCTTGCTTTCATTCGTCATGTTCCGTTTTGGCAACGGTTGTAGTAAACATTGGAAATCTAGTAGTTTGACGACCTCTGATGCAGCGGTGCATAAATGAGCCTCGCGAGCAAGGTTCTGCTTCTATTCGCGTTTGGAAAAATACAGTGAACTATTTCTTCTAAAATAGTCTCACCCTGAGTTCTGGAGAGAAGCTTTGTTTGTTTTGCGACCTTCGAGACATATTGTAACAAACATGTTTAACCAGGTATACAAGGCTGAGGTATAATATAGCGCGTAGGTGCTGTTTCAGTTTGCCCAGGCTTGAGAACGGGACTGTTATAATAATACTAGATGATGCCCGCGACTTGGTCCGCGTGGATTGTTTTTTCAAGTCCGCAGAAACTCCTTAATTTTCTGGGATAAAAAGTAGTCTATGTCCTTCCGAGGGATACAACCTAACCCTGTACCAAATTTCATCAAAATCGGTTGAACATAATATAATCTTTTTATCCCGCGGGAACTTATGAATTTTCCGGGATAAAAAGTAGTCTATGTCCTTCCCCGGGATTCAACCTAACCCTGTACCAAATTTCATCAAAATCGGTTGAACATATAATTTTTTATCCCGCGGGAATTTTTGAATTTTCGGGGATAAAAGTAGCCTACCTATGTCCTTCCCCGGGATACAACCTAACCCTGTACCAAATTTCATCCAAATCGGTAGAACAGATGGGTCATGAAAGCTTAGCCGACAGACACACTGTCGCATTTATAATATTAGTATGGATATCTCTGGCATAAAACCTTACACCCTTTCCTCTTCAACTAAGCAATCTGATCATAATATAAAATACGCTGCGAGTAGGTACATCAATCGGCCTGCCCCCTATTTCTCCGCTAATGAAGCTATGACTAAACTTTGATAAGTCAATGCAAGTATTTAATTTACGGTACTAACCATGCCAAAATGGCTGAAAAATTTTGAAGTGACAATATATATGAAAAATTACCTCAATAATTTAATTTATTATCAGTACCTGCCTACCGAACCTACAGTCCGAAAGGCTATTATTACCCATATCTTTGTTCTATTGTTCTAGGGCTAGAGCCATGGTGATGGAAGCAAACCCTATTCCTGAAAATCGGACAGATGGTAAGTCACCTTAGCTAAGACTTCACTTACATACCTTTATAATATTGAGTAGGAGGAGCTCATCATGATATTCTATAATCCGTAGAGCTGCAAATCTATACTAAATGCGAAGTTTGGATGGATGGAGGTTTGTTACTCAATCACGCCAGAACGGCTGAACAGATCTGGATGGGATTTGGCACAGAGGTAGATAACACATAGCCTTTTCATTTTCCATCCCCGAAAATGAAAGAGTTCCCGCGGTAACCAAAAAACCTTAAACCACGCGGACGAAGTCGCGGGCATCAGCCCAGTTATTTAGCATCAGCATAGTTATTATTAGCCTTTATTTACTTACTAACTGCTAAGTATACAGAATGTAAAAAAATATAACAAGTATACAATTTAGGTACTAATACAAAACCAAATGCTTTCATTTCACATAGGTACATTTTTAAAACGACAATAAATGACTGAGTACTAAATTATTACAATATGTTTCTTTCCCTAACAAAGCTGATTATGGTGCTGCCACAACAGCTGAGTAAATTTAAATGTACTTACATACCTATAGTAAATAGCTGCAGAAAAACGTGGCCAGTCAAAATGGTCTGCAATGTTCACACTGGCCGTTGAACTTTGATGGTAGCCCCGAAATTGTTGCAATGGTTTGAATTTAAAACCTTTTTTTAACCTAATTAACAAATTGTGGATGAATGTCAGCCAATCATAATATGGATTACCGCCTTGATCGTTTGAAGGTTACAGTAGGCTATAATTAAGGTTATTTCTGTTGCTTAATTTTGTGTGACGCTTCCAACGCAAAGCAAATTAAAAAGCAATTGTTAATCCAATAATTGTTTTGGGACATCAACCTTCATTCTTTAGTTGTTTTTGTTATATCAGTAATTTAATCAACTTTATCGTGTGCATTATTTTTTGAAAATATCATTGAAAATCTGTGATTTTCCGACAATAGGTATTAGGTACCTATCTGATATCCGTGCACTATGCACGGATTTCGGATAGGTATTTCTGCGCCAAATTTCGTCAGGGTCAATTCTGCGTCTGTGCCGAGAAAAGGAAAAAAATATACTTTAGAGTTAGACTATACGAGAAACTTCGTAAAGACTTGGCGTAGACTTCGATCCAACCTAGTACCTACGCTCTCCTTCGCTGATAAACTAATATGGAACCTGAACCTGTACTCCATATAACTTTATCTGCGATATTTATATTATATCTAAACGAAATTGATCTCGAAACATACGAGGCCGAAATTCCACTACGGCGTGCAACCTTCACTACACTCATTAACTTTGCAACGGCGAGTCGCTTCGGACCTTGTTACATTTTTAAAATAAGCAAACATCACCATATTTGAATTGTTTACTTTACATGTAGGTAAAGAAAGTGTGCACATACGCAAAACGGCTGTTTTACAGGCCATAGAATGCCCACTGGGTTATGAAACGCAAATTAATAGCAATTAATCATACTGGATAAATATATTTTTTAATTCAAGAGTATACCAAGACCGATAAAATTATTGTTGTACCAAAAACAACGTAAGTGGCCGTAATTAACTTAGTTTTAAACGAATTGAAATGTTTTACTAAAACAAGGCTTAATGAATATGTTCTTACTAAAACTAAATAGGGACGGACGGATTAAAGGCTAAACGTTCGGCTTACGTTAAACGGATCATAATAAAATAAACGGGTTATGTATGTTAAATTCGTTATAATGGCGCTTTCAGCGCATTCGTTGGTTACGAAAACCAAAATATAAGTATGTGGCTCGCTCATTTTCACAAAGATATGGAAAATAAAAGGCCAAAAAGTTCTGAACATTCGAGTTTTCTTCATTCGGGGCTACGGCATGATCAGTTTATTCAAGGGCATCCCAAATAGTAAACCAATAATAAATAAATAGTTTTTGTTTTGCTGGAAACATTGTACAATTGTTGTACAAATGTTTCGTCATTACTGACGTGCAAAAAAGCACATATTCACACCAAAATCCATGCATTGTCGAATACAATACAGTAAAATATGATGACGATTTATAGGTGGAGTGGGAATTAGCGTCGAAAGTTTGGCAACCCGGGGTCTCCGTAAACCACAAAAATAACTAACGTATATCCTACATTCGGCACGTTTCGCCCACGAGACTCATTGTCCTAAATGTAAATCTGTATTAACACGCGATCCACCAAATATACCTATCCGACTCACGTTTCGCGCAACTCTGTTTTATATCACGATGATATAATTAAATCGTAAAGTGGGTCACACTTGGACATTAATGTTAGTGTATTGTCGTCGTTTACTTCTAGACATAGGCCACTTGCATAGATTTGGGCAGAACTCGGTCTTGTGCCGCTTTTGTTTAGCGACTCTCAGACACTCGCTTCATTTCCTCCGTCGATGTTGTGGGGTATCCCAATGCAATATATTCGATTTCGTCAATTTTATAGTACCATGAAATCCCAAAGTTGATCGTAAATCGAGTTCATAGTAGTCGAAACATTATGAGGATGGGTATATGGAGTCCGTAAGTGCCTTCCGAAATTACATTTAGATTTTAATGTGTATCCTATTCTGTTTAGTTCAATTTTGGCCTTAATTATTTAGAGTGGACTGGTCTAGTGGTGGAAGGACTAGACTATTCCCATTCAATCAATCTTCTAGGTTAAGATCTTAAATTTAAATTTTTTTTATGAATACTTTATTGTACACTTAAAGCAACAAATGGGTTGTACAAGAAATAAACATAGCTCTAAGTTTTGCATGCAAGGTGGTCTCATCACTTACAGCGATTACTGGAGTTTTATTTGCCTTGTTAGTCGATTGTCCAAATAAATCTGAATTTATCTGCGTCGTAAAATTTTCAAAGAGTCTTTAATGGTCGAGGTCAAAAAAAATACACGGATTCTGCGAATTTATTTTAAAAGCATCTCAAACTCAAAGCGATAGTCCTCGAACATCTCGAGAGGCTTTCATTTGAGTACTTCATGAATTTCAAAGACCGAACACAAGGACACGAAAAATAATATTATATACCGTAATACGCGCATAATGAGTAAAGCTTTCAACAAAACCGCTTCTTAAGGCTTTGCTGAATATGCTTGCTTATCCTTAAAACTTATACAGTACACAAGCATCCGTTTTTTTCAATTAATGACAATGAAAATCATGGGAAATAGTTATGCAATGCAAACAGACGTTACGCGGAACTATTGGAGCGTACGATACGCCATTGACGTCCACGGCACTCTCGATCGCATCCTGTCCTCGCTCCGTTGCGTCCATTGTCTTCTATCAAAGGGTTCTCGTGTACTTGCAACTTATGGCGTCTAGCTTAACCATATACCTAGGCGAAATTTTCTAGACTATGCCTCCTCTATTGCCAGTAGTAAACTTAATTTCATGGCTACACGTTCAATCATAAGAAGGATTACTTATTTATCAGTCTTTTGAAGTGTTTGGTCTGACTTTTATTTGTGATGGAATTCTATGCGTTTCCCAATTTCCGGATCCTATTCAAGGTTTTATACTTATTTACCTTGTAAAAGGAAAGTTCCGTGAAACTTTTACTTTTACGTGCTTTCCTCTTCAACTTATCGAGTTTTTGCGTGTGTTTATAGAATTAATTTAATCTTGTAATCCGCATCGTTGGATAAATTTGTTATTGATCCTTTTCCTAGGAAAAAAAGGAATTCCTGACAACTATACTATGTTATGTAAGTTATCTTAGGTAATTAATTAATTTTGTTTGTGAGCATATTTACTTGGCCACTTCATGAAAACCTCAATCTTACCACTGTTTTACTTCAAGGTCTCCAGGGCAGGTGAAAACTTATCCTGAATTAAACGGATCAAACACGTTTGTCCTCACGAAGTTTTGAGAGCGTTGCAAGGACAAAAGATTCGTTGGACTCCGTTGAATGTGTTTTGTTGTGTTAGTTACTGCTTTTTGACCGCTGCTGTCTGCGCTTTGTCCCAATTGGGTATTTGATAACTATTCAAATAAATATTTTTTTAGTAATCACTGAAAAATAATTTATTAAATAGAGAATCTCCCAAAAGTCGTAATATCCACGTCCCCTGTTAGTTTTATGTTGAAAACCCATTTTAAACTATCGATTAGGTAAATTAACTGTCGAACTTTGATGACGTCACTATGTGCTTGCATGCTTTTGGCATAATATATCTTTTGCAATGAGTAAATTTATTTTTTAAGCCACTACAAGTTAGCCCTTGACTGCGATCTCATCTGATAGTAAGTGATGATGCAGTCTAAGATGGTAGCGGGCTAACCTGTTAGGGAGAATGCAGTTATATTAAACCCATTACCCCTATTCGGTTTCTACACGGCATCGTACCGGAGCGCTAAATCGCTTGGCGGCACGTCTTTGCCGGTAGAATTGTAACTAGCCACGGTCCTAGCGTCCCACCAGACCAGAGAAAATTCAGAAATTATAAATTCCAAAATTAGGACATTGGGACCCCAAGGTACTGGAATAGCAACGCTGCACCGGTAAAGGTCTTTTTGGGGGTACCCAAACAGTCGATGTCAAGCGAGTATCTAGTTACCTGCTGCTCAACACTCAATATGTGCGACTAGACCATTTTGTGAAAACCTTAGCAAGAGACGTACAGTGGACGTCTTACGCTTGAAACTAAGTATTGTAGGCCCGTAGATCTCGGAGCCTCCCAATATCCGCTGAGGGTGGCCACCGAGGGAGGGATAACCCAATTACTCCCCCATATGGGTATCTCATGAAGATTTCCCCCCGTAAACAAAAAAAGGCCCGTATTAATAAACCGATATCAGCTAAGGACGGATTCTCAAGTATGAGTCTCTGATCTGTGCTTTAGACCGGTTTTTAACATAGATTAGCCGATTCTTGAGAACCTGTTCTTAGCTGATGTCAGTTTATAAATACGGGCCCAAGTACCATATATATTGGCCAGGAATCGTTTTCTAGGAAGTTCATTTTTGGCTTCAAGCAAAGTCCCGTTGGTCAGATATCGTTAGTGCGAGTTATTATGCGTTCCATTTATCGATGTAGTACGTTGATGACTGTTTTGGCACGGACACCCGCCTAAAATAATATTTTGAAGTCACGTTTGAGGAACTCATCGCTTGAAGTTTTAAAAATATCTTCAGACAGTGGCGACAATGAAATGCATTTTATTGAAGTACATGTTCATGATTCATTGAATTAATCGGGGTTGAAAGAATAGGTATAAAGTGCAATATTAAGTCATTCTCCATTTTATGTGTTTCTTTAAGATCGGGTTTCTAAAAATCTGGTTTAAAGAAAGATACATTATCTATGAGAAGGAAAGAGTTAATGATCAAGGTCCACAGGTTGTCTTTTATATAAGCTTCTCTAACCTAGCCTGCCTAGATTAGAGAAGCTAATAATATAAAAGACTGACCGTTGCTCTGACTCAGGGGCTATCAAAAAGTCAAAGCCATTACTTAAACTTATTTGAGATATCTTTTTTATCCATTGAAGGTTTGCTATGAAATGTTATTTTTATATCACACAGTAAAGCAGCAAAGTATATCGAACTATTTCGGTGGCTTTCATTTCGTGATAATCCCTCCACCGCGTTTCTATATTAGCGGCACGCTATGATGGCCGGTTTGACGTTTGTCCGCTCATGAAGTTCCGTATTAATTGATAACGACTTTGAAGGAAATAATTGTATTACTTTATTGACGATAGTGATGTGCAGAGATTCATAAATTTTATCGAATGTAGTTTTAGGTTTAGGACTCAAAATTTATTTATTAAATTGATTTCTTAAATGTATACAAGTGTAGAAAAATCAGTTTGCACCATTTAAGGGGTGAATGTACTTGTGAATATGAACAATTTTCACTATGTGGACAAACCTCTGAAATCGCAAAAAAATATCAATAAATTTTTAAAAATGGAATCTAATACGATCGTCACATAGGATCGCTGGCTAGCACAACTACTACCTCCGGCAAACTCGCGTCAATGCTCAATGCAAAACAAAGCAGTTTCGAATTGACGTTGCTTCGAAAAGTATAAACTGTCAGTGCAATGCGATTGTGATATAGTTTTGACCTGGCTTTGGATTTCAAATATTGATACTGCATTACTGTTGACCCTTGCTCGTTAATTTGGACTCTGTTCAAGCCCTTTGTTGTGGATTTCGTCGATATGACCGAACGTACGCAGAGAACTGTTCTAAATAGTCAGACACGTGAGTTCGTAATACGCCTTCGTAACTATTTCGATCGTGAAGCTCAAAATGGAGGGCCAATTTTACCTATAACGTCAGTGGTTGAACGCGTAGCTGATGCGCTTAATATTGGACAACGAACTGTTAGACGGATAACTAAAAAAAAATATGGCGAGACTGGCACAGAAGAAAATAAACTTCACACACCAAAAAAGAGAAAACGAGCAAAACCAGTCGTAGGCATCGATAGCTTTGATGCCGATGCTATCCGAAGACATGTTTACGGCTACTATTTACAGAAGGAGTATCCAACAAGAAAAAAGTTGGTGCATTCACTGAAGGAAGCTGGATTATTCTTCGGTGGGGAAAGTTCTTTAACGAAGATTTTGAAGACCATTGGATTTCGATACAAAAAATGTAACAAACGCAAAATATTGATGGAAAGATTTGATATAGCGATGGCAAGGTATACTTTTTTACGGCAAGTGAAAGAAATCAAAAATTGGCAAAATGTTGTGTTCTTGGATGAAACATGGCTTAATGCTAACCATACTGTAGGCCGTTCTTGGAACGATGACACAGCAGCATCTACTTCCAAAGTTCCTGTAGGAAAAGGATCGCGACTTATAATTTGTCACGCCGGAACCATCAACGGGTTTGTCGAAGGTTCTCTCATGGCTTTTGCGTCAAAAACCACTGGAGACTATCATGAAGACATGAATGGAGAAAAGTTTACTGAATGGTTTACCTCAATGTTGTGTAGCCTCCCTGAACCATCTATTATAATTATGGACAACGCCCCATACCACTCGATGCAAATTGACAAGCCACCTGCCCAATCCCAAAAGAAAGCTGATATCGTCGCATGGCTTCGTAAAAATGGCGTAGATGCAAACATGAATATGTTAAAAGCGGAATTAGTACGTCTTTTAAAAGAAAACAAACCAACCAAGATCCGATACGTCATTGACGAAATAGCATTAGAACATGGGCACAGAGTTATACGGTTACCGCCTTACCATTGTGAGTATAATGCGATTGAGTTGGTGTGGGCTCAAATTAAGGGATATGCTGCAAGACACAATACAGAACCCCCATTTACCACAAAAAAAATGCTAAAATTATTAGAAGAAGCTTGTGAACATGTGACTAAAGGAGACTGGGAAAAGGTTGTGAATAGAACTGTTAAATTAATAAGGGAAGATTATGAAAGAGATGTGAAAATAGATAATATTATAGAAAACGAACATATAATTATTAATGTATGTGATGATAGCAGTGACGACAGTGAAAATAGTAGTATGGACGAATCTGATTAATTATGGCCTTTTGTGGCACCTTTTTTGGTATCTTTTGTATTCATATGTTTCTTGTGTGCATATAAAGTATGTATATTCATTTTCGTTCAAATATTCAGTTCGTTCAAATAAATTAAATAAACATATACATTTTTGTTTTATTAAACCTATTTAATCAGGTACAAAAACAAAACTTAATTGTTTTTTGTTCGAGAATAAATTGACATTCCACATCACTATTGTAATGTGTCAAACCGGCCATCATAGCGTGCCGCTAATATAGTCTTTACAAGCAAGACGCTATAAACGTCCAACGGATGACGTTCTCAGATCATTCACCCCCCATTTTTATGAATTCCCACCAGATTCTCATAGCTCTAATTTCATTCTGTTCTGCCTTTTTTTTATTACATCCGGCATGCTGTAATTGTGTACATGTGTTTGCATTACGACAAATTATCATTTATTTCATTTTCATAGCGCGACCGGTGACGTCCATGTTTACACGTGTTTAGGCCAAAAGGAAATGTCCTCTTTTTTTTGGTCACAGATCGTGTTCACAGTACGTCGCTACGGCCGAGGGCGGGCGGCGATATAATTCCAGATCGTTCAGTGGGAACTCTGGATTTGAACATGTCATACTCCGCACCTTCCAATTTAGTCCTCACACCGGCTCCTGAGTGTAAACATTTCTTTTTGTTCATCATTTTTATAAGCATCATTTCAACCCATTGCCGGCTCATTACTGCGGATTGACAGATTACTCACACCTACGAGATCATGAAGAACTTTCAGGCATGCAGGTTTCCTCACGATATTTTCCTTCACCATTTGAAGGAAACGATATTTAATTTCTTAAATACGCGTAACTCCGAAAAGTAAGAGGCGTGTCAGTGTGTCCGGGGATCAAACCCGCGACCGTGCGACCGGTCGGGTGTCTCAATCACTAGGCTATCGCCGCTTCTTCTTTTTGTTCACCTAACCTTTAAAAAATAAAGCTTTAGCCGCTGCTAATGTATCCAGTCAATAATAAATTTTTCTTAAATGGTAAATAAATCACGAAAAATTTAATTTTAAATCACTCTCAATATTTGCACGCCGAAACGGCAGTGTGTTGGAATTGATGAATAATATAATTATTGTATCTTGCTATGTCCCATATTCGAGCAAATGAGTCTATCTTTATATTTTTATCTTTAGAAAACGATATTTTTGTTTTTTTAGCTTACGTTCCTACGTAAGCTAATATGATTTCAGGTAGTTCTCATTTTAATTTTTTAGGGATTGTGTTTATTGCAGGTCGGAAACTCTCGAGGGGCATATCCCGGGCGACAGACAACGAAGGCCTGGTGTGGGCGCTTCGCAGCAACACGGAGCCCGAGCCAAACACCCTCTCATCCGACCACATACTCCTACTGCCGGATATCTCCGTTTATCCGCCAGATTTTAGGTGGGTATTATGGCAATTTCACTCATTGTTTGCTCAGACTTCAGACTAAAAGACCCGGAGAAGCCATAAAAACTCTCCATGCGTGTTCTTTATCGCTCTTGAAAATATTTCATTTTTTAATTTTGTGCTCAAAACTGACGATTCGGGGGCTATCAAAGTCGCAGTTTTCGTCGTGGGGTCCATCTCAAGAACAACTTTGCATGAAAAACTGCAACTAATCAGTACATTGATATCATGTAGTTAAACAACCACCTACTCTTAGTTAGGAATTTATAGGACTCGCAGTTTTCGTTCGGACTGAACCACTAGTAATACCTTTCAAGTAATTGAACCTAACCTGAACTATAGCTAATAACTCAATTCACCAACATTAGCCCGGTCAAATTATCCTAGCTTAAATAACCTGTAAAGGTTGTAAAACTAAATACCTACCTACATAATATATGCGCGATTCGAATACGCAATTCGTGTTGGTATTGCAAAATGACACCGTTTCTGTAATAATTCCTTCAGCTTGTTGGTCGTAACTTGTAATGTAACGTAATACATTCTGTTATTATCCGCATGCAATTAGTTATGGCCTACAGTCTCGCCCGTGATGTTGATATCTTACTCGTAGTTTTTTTTTATATATATAGACTGACGCTTGGCTGCAATGAATTACTTACTGGAAGAAGTGATGCAGTTTCAATTAATAAGACCGTTTAAGAGTGTGGATTTAATATAACTACCATGTTGTTACCCGGTTAGCCCGCTACCATCTTAAGACTGCAGCATCACTTACCACCATCCAAGTACGATCGCAAGGTGTAGTGGAAGAAAGATGGAAGATTGTAGATATGTCAATCAATAGCTGCTATACTATAATACTTAACAAAGTAATATAGGTACTTTAAACTTTCTTCCTATACTCTATACTTATAGTTTCTCTCTCAGTAAAACTCTTTTCCAAAAGAAAAACACATGACCAACACTGTTCGGCTGAAGTCATTTATAGCCGCGATTTTTCTTGGCCCCACCTAAACAAGTCGCCGAGGCCCGTGACATTGCGTCCCTCACAGTCACACGATGCTCGGCAAAGTGCCAAATTTTTCTAGGGCTGTCACCTAAAAAAATTATTGTAATTTACTTGAATTTTACGGCATGAAAAGATAGATTGGGAGTTTGTGTCCTCGGTCAGGAACCAAATAAGCGAATTAGCTAAATTTATAAGATGTTATTTGGAAGGTGGATGCTATGGGATCTATTTACTCCCGTATAAAACTTTAGTATTCTGTCGGTGTATTTTTTGGCTAAATTTACGTCGAATTCTCTCTCTCCTATGAGAGTGGAGGCCTGTGCCCAGCAGTGGGACGTTAATGGGCTGTAGTGGTGGATACTTAGAATCTCTGGAAAATCATAGAAAATGTTAACCCACCGAGCTCAACGTGGGATATTTGCCCAGCTTCTTCATGCCAATCATCCACCTTTCAGCTTTTACTCGTCACAAAACGTCCAGCAGTAGAACATTCCCGAAAATTCTCACCCCACTTCTGACAACCCTAATAAAACCAAACCGGCAACAGTTTTAGCCATTGAACCTTTTTACGTACTTCAACCTTTCACCCTTTTAACCTTCAGGTATACCGGCTACTTCATAGCTATAGATTCCACCATCATTAAGGTAGAAGGTCACTTAACAATTCAATTTTTTTTAATAGTAACAAATATTTCCCAAATTGTGCAAAATTCTACTGATAATCAATTCGACTATAACTTTTGAATCATGCCGTGGTATGGACAAAATGTTATACTGACCAATACTAAAAAATGTTGTTAGACCTTTATTAACGGCATTAAAATGCTCTCTACCAGTCAGTCTTTCAAAACAATGCACTACATGAAGGTATTTTACACAATGTATGTCTTTAGCTTTGGAGATTATAACGAGTGTAACGTTTAATTTGTGGGTATTCTTGTAGAATTCGTGGATATTCCAACAAACATATCTGACCCGGTGGAACTTGGACAAATTGGAACTAATATTTATGCCTGTTAAGTTTTTTTTCAAATATATACTAGCGACGCTGTCAGCGGGTCAGATAAGTTTGACGAACTATACAGATATTTACCCAATGCATTTACAATGTTGCAGACTTCAGAGACACATCATTAATTTCTTACAACCTTTGCGCACTTAACAATAACAAGTGACAACTTGTCACTGAGAAACAAAAGCATGTGCACATGACAAAGACAACAAAGCAATTTTTGTTATTTATGTAGAAAGTGAGACATATTATTGGTACCATAATAAACAATATTTTACTTTACTACTACTTTATTTCAATTTTACCTGTTCAAATTCCATCATTTGTCTTTATACAGATTATCCTAGAAAATGTACTAAATAATAGTGTGTGTGTGTGTGTGTAACTAAATAATAATGTGTGTTTGTGTGTGAAAGAGAGCTATACAAGTGTACTATTATTTTAATTGAGCTTCTGATTTCAATTTTACAGCTCTGGGTATTGAGGTGGTTTATGAAGCTGAGTTCAGAACACACAGTTTTGACAAAATTTTCTTATAATCCTTCCAGGCAAAATAAGGCTAAAAAATACCTAAACCAAAGATTGAGGAATGAATCAAAGATTGATTTTCTGCAGCTTTAACTTGCCTTGCTTTATCAAGTCAAATGACCTTAGCTTTGTTACAAGAAGGCTCTGCTTAACGAATATCATCTGAAATATTGTCATCTAGGTATATAATACTGCAATTGCAATTATTGATACAATCGCACAATGGATTGACAATGGATTTTGATCAAGAACTAAAGAGTTTTAGCGAATCAGAATGATTCCAATACACTGTAGCAATTATAAATACATAATTAGATTGGCCCCAGGTTAAGAGTAGATAGTAGCAGAGTGGTAGAGATGAGGCCAGATTGTCTGAGCAAATCGTAATGATTTGACAACATAAAACGTATAACTCGAACTGTTTTAGCAGTTCAAGCATACTTTTTGACGTGCAGGCATTTATGAATTCCTTGAACAGGTCGGATTATCCGTTTGACAAACGATTACGATTTCCTTACACAATCGGGGGGCAGATTGAGAGTGCAATTTTTTTTTATCCAGTACATATTAGCCCTTGACCGCGATCTCACTTGATGTTAAGTGAAGATGCAGTCTAAAATGGAAGCGGGCTAACCTGTTAGGGGCATGTCAGTTATATTAAACCCATACCCCTATTCGGTTTCTACACGGTATCGTACCGGAACGCTAGATCGCTTGGCGTCTTTTACCGGTAGGGTGTTCACTAGCCACGGCCGAAGCGTCCCACCAGGCAATTTTATTGTTCTCAGGATATTCCTCGAAAAAGACCTCCTCGAAACAGCCACGCTAGTAACCCTAGAATCAGCCGGGATACTGAACTGGTGGCGTCAAGGTCGCGTCCCAGGAGCGCCTCGACTGCTGCCCCTGGCTACGTCTGGTGACGGCAACTGTTTGCCTCACGCGGCGTCGCTCGCTGCGTATGGCTTCCATGACAGACTGTTGGCTTTGAGGACGAAGGTTCAAGCGCTGCTGTCTGGGGAAGAAGGTGATGTGCTGACAAGTGAGTTTTGCTATCTCTCAAAATTAACTTCTGTATTATTTTTTATACGACTGCCTGAAAAGGGGAGTATATTGTTTTCAGGGTTCATGTATGTATGTATGTATGTGAGTTTGTATATTCCCCCATAACTTCTATACGCTTCAACCGAATTTGATAAAGGAGGTATAGTTAGAATCCCTAGCTTATTCCGGTTGACATAGGCTAGTAATTTTTTTTTTAAATTGATGGGGTGACTATAGTCCCGCATTAAAGACTAAAGTTGAAAAAAAAATCGAAAATAAGATTAACTATATTATAATCATCATCTAGAAAATGATGGGTAGATTCCAAAAATATATAATACTATAGTTCAGTATCCAGTGATTCACAAAAAATATCATTTATTGTTTTTAACTTTTTAGTTCGTTTTTGGCAGGGCAGTCGTGTTTTTTAATTTTTTTTAATTATTGTTCCCATGAAATATATCAGTTGGGAATTTCAGATAGATAACGGGGAAGTATGGGTAATACTTGGTTTGTTGTAACTATGGCTAAAGGTTGCAAAAAGAGATTCTTCAGAAAAACTAATTTTTGGCGCATATATTATTATATTTTTCTGAATAAAACGTCTGTTGAAATAAGAATTCATTTATTTTATTAATAATTCTCAAGTTACTTATTAGAATCTCAATAGAATTAAACAAAGACCTTATTTTTTGTCCATAATGTTTTAAGCCAACTTTCCTTACAAATTAGACAATATTTTGATCCTGATATCAATCGAAAGACTGTCTTACCGTAGAATGTAGATGATTAGTCTGCATTAGATAGCAGTTCAATCAAGTTTTTGCATTCATGTTTGTACACAGAAGCAAAGCTTTTCAATTTCAATTCAATTCTTGGCGTTAGCGATATTAAATAAGTTTGTTTCGGTAAAGATTTGAATTTGTTTATATTCTTCTGAATAAATGGCTGTTGCATCAGAAGAGTCGAAATAAGAAGTCTATAAGAAGTCAATTGCTATTCGTTTGTCTCGCTAAAACTCGTGAACGGCTGGGCCGATCTAGCTGATTTTGGTTTTGAAATGTTTGGGAAGGTTTAAACGGTGAGAAAATATGCAAAAATTGCGAGGAACATAGGGCAGGACAACGTCTGCTGGGCTCACTAGTTATTTATGCTTATAGTTCTCAAACAATTTTTCAAAAAATTAGACAATATTTTGATCCCGACATCAATCGAACTTGTCTTGCCGTAAGAAGATTAGATAACAGTTCAATCAAGTTTTTGCATTCGCTAAGGAACGGCTCCCGGCACATCCAAATCCGCTAGCCAACAGACTCTTGGTGGAGGATTGCACAAGACGCCTTAAAAGAAAACGCATACTCGACCTGTGTTAAATGACTAACGAGTCCTGACTCCTATATGAGGATCAACTCTAAACGACAAATCACGCTTTCAACTCATTTGCTTATAGTCCTCGGACTGATCGCAGATCACGCTAAGAAAAAAAAAAAAGTTTGCATTCGTGTTTGTACATAGAAGCAATAAAGCGCCGCTGGCGTTGGTCAGAGAGCCTCTCGCTGAAGTCGGCCGGCCTGACGCCGTCGGAGTCGGAGTGGGCGCGGGAGTGGCACGACGCGGTCCGAGCGGCGTCGGCCGAGCCGCGCCCACGCCCCGCCCCCAGCGCGGCGCCGCACTACGCGGGGCTCGAGCAGTTGCATGTGTTCGCGTTGGCGCACGTCATGCGGCGGCCCGTCATCGTGTTCGCTGACGTGGCTTTGAGGGTGAGTGTCCAAAGAATACGCGCTCGCTGCGCTTGTGATATTCTTTAAGGAGGTTCTTATGGCTGACGCCATCGGAGTCGGAGTGGGAGCGGGAATGGCACTACGCGGGGCTAGAGCAGTTGCATGTGTTCGCGTTGGCGCACGTCATGCGGCGGCCCGTCATCGTGTTCGCTGACGTGGCTTTGAGGGTGAGTGTCCAAAGAATACGCGCTCGCTGCGCTTGTGATATTCTTTAAGGAGGTTCTTATGGCTGACGCCATCGGAGTCGGAGTGGGAGCGGGAATGGCACTACGCGGGGCTAGAGCAGTTGCATGTCTTCGCGTTGGCGCACGTCATGCGGCGACCCGTCATCGTGTTCGCTGACGTGGCTTTGAGGGTGAGTGTCCAAAAGTTACGCACTCGCTGCGCTTGGGATGTATTCTAAGGAGGTTCTTAAGACACGCGTCATGCGGCGGCCCGTCATCGTGTTCGCTGACGTGGCTTTGAGGGTGAGTGTCCAAAAGTTACGCACTCGCTGCGCTTGGGATGTATTCTAAGGAGGTTCTTAAGACACGCGTCATGCGGCGGCCCGTCATCGTGTTCGCTGACGTGGCTTTGAGGGTGAGTGTCCAAAAGTTACGCACTCGCTGCGCTTGGGATGTATTCTAAGGAGGTTCTTAAGACACGCGTCATGCGGCGGCCCGTCACCGTGTTCGCTGACGTGGCTTTGAGGGTAAGTGTAAAAAAATTACGACCTTGCGGCAGCTTTGAGGGTAAGTGTCCGAAAGTTACGCGCTCGCTGCGCTTGTGATATTCTTTAAGGAGGTTCTTATGGCTGACGCCATCGGAGTCGGAGTGGGAGCGGGAATGGCACTACGCGGGGCTAGAGCAGTTGCATGTGTTCGCGTTGGCGCACGTCATGCGGCGGCCCGTCATCGTGTTCGCTGACGTGGCTTTGAGGGTGAGTGTCCAAAAGTTACGCACTCGCTGCGCTTGGGATGTATTCTAAGGAGGTTCTTAAGACACGCGTCATGCGGCGGCCCGTCATCGTGTTCGCTGACGTGGCTTTGAGGGTGAGTGTCCAAAAGTTACGCACTCGCTGCGCTTGGGATGTATTCTAAGGAGGTTCTTAAGACACGCGTCATGCGGCGGCCCGTCATCGTGTTCGCTGACGTGGCTTTGAGGGTGAGTGTCCAAAAGTTACGCACTCGCTGCGCTTGGGATGTATTCTAAGGAGGTTCTTAAGACACGCGTCATGCGGCGGCCCGTCATCGTGTTCGCTGACGTGGCTTTGAGGGTGAGTGTCCAAAAGTTACGCACTCGCTGCGCTTGGGATGTATTCTAAGGAGGTTCTTAAGACACGCGTCATGCGGCGGCCCGTCATCGTGTTCGCTGACGTGGCTTTGAGGGTGAGTGTCCAAAAGTTACGCACTCGCTGCGCTTGGGATGTATTCTAAGGAGGTTCTTAAGACACGCGTCATGCGGCGGCCCGTCATCGTGTTCGCTGACGTGGCTTTGAGGGTGAGTGTCCAAAGAATACGCGCTCGCTGCGCTTGTGATATTCTTTAAGGAGGTTCTTATGGCTGACGCCATCGGAGTCGGAGTGGGAGCGGGAATGGCACTACGCGGGGCTAGAGCAGTTGCATGTGTTCGCGTTGGCGCACGTCATGCGGCGGCCCGTCATCGTGTTCGCTGACGTGGCTTTGAGGGTGAGTGTCCAAAAGTTACGCACTCGCTGCGCTTGGGATGTATTCTAAGGAGGTTCTTAAGACACGCGTCATGCGGCGGCCCGTCATCGTGTTCGCTGACGTGGCTTTGAGGGTGAGTGTCCAAAAGTTACGCACTCGCTGCGCTTGGGATGTATTCTAAGGAGGTTCTTAAGACACGCGTCATGCGGCGGCCCGTCATCGTGTTCGCTGACGTGGCTTTGAGGGTGAGTGTCCAAAAGTTACGCACTCGCTGCGCTTGGGATGTATTCTAAGGAGGTTCTTAAGACACGCGTCATGCGGCGGCCCGTCATCGTGTTCGCTGACGTGGCTTTGAGGGTGAGTGTCCAAAAGTTACGCACTCGCTGCGCTTGGGATGTATTCTAAGGAGGTTCTTAAGACACGCGTCATGCGGCGGCCCGTCATCGTGTTCGCTGACGTGGCTTTGAGGGTGAGTGTCCAAAAGTTACGCACTCGCTGCGCTTGGGATGTATTCTAAGGAGGTTCTTAAGACACGCGTCATGCGGCGGCCCGTCATCGTGTTCGCTGACGTGGCTTTGAGGGTGAGTGTCCAAAAGTTACGCACTCGCTGCGCTTGGGATGTATTCTAAGGAGGTTCTTAAGACACGCGTCATGCGGCGGCCCGTCATCGTGTTCGCTGACGTGGCTTTGAGGGTGAGTGTCCAAAAGTTACGCACTCGCTGCGCTTGGGATGTATTCTAAGGAGGTTCTTAAGACACGCGTCATGCGGCGGCCCGTCACCGTGTTCGCTGACGTGGCTTTGAGGGTAAGTGTAAAAAAATTACGACCTTGCGGCAGCTTTGAGGGTAAGTGTCCGAAAGTTACGCGCTCGCTGCGCTTGTGATATTCTTTAAGGAGGTTCTTATGGCTGACGCCATCGGAGTCGGAGTGGGAGCGGGAATGGCACTACGCGGGGCTAGAGCAGTTGCATGTGTTCGCGTTGGCGCACGTCATGCGGCGGCCCGTCATCGTGTTCGCTGACGTGGCTTTGAGGGTGAGTGTCCAAAGAATACGCGCTCGCTGCGCTTGTGATATTCTTTAAGGAGGTTCTTATGGCTGACGCCATCGGAGTCGGAGTGGGAGCGGGAATGGCACTACGCGGGGCTAGAGCAGTTGCATGTGTTCGCGTTGGCGCACGTCATGCGGCGGCCCGTCATCGTGTTCGCTGACGTGGCTTTGAGGGTGAGTGTCCAAAAGTTACGCACTCGCTGCGCTTGGGATGTATTCTAAGGAGGTTCTTAAGACACGCGTCATGCGGCGGCCCGTCATCGTGTTCGCTGACGTGGCTTTGAGGGTGAGTGTCCAAAAGTTACGCACTCGCTGCGCTTGGGATGTATTCTAAGGAGGTTCTTAAGACACGCGTCATGCGGCGGCCCGTCATCGTGTTCGCTGACGTGGCTTTGAGTGTGAGTGTCCAAAAGTTACGCACTCGCTGCGCTTGGGATGTATTCTAAGGAGGTTCTTAAGACACGCGTCATGCGGCGGCCCGTCATCGTGTTCGCTGACGTGGCTTTGAGGGTGAGTGTCCAAAAGTTACGCACTCGCTGCGCTTGGGATGTATTCTAAGGAGGTTCTTAAGACACGCGTCATGCGGCGGCCCGTCATCGTGTTCGCTGACGTGGCTTTGAGGGTGAGTGTCCAAAAGTTACGCACTCGCTGCGCTTGGGATGTATTCTAAGGAGGTTCTTAAGACACGCGTCATGCGGCGGCCCGTCATCGTGTTCGCTGACGTGGCTTTGAGGGTGAGTGTCCAAAAGTTACGCACTCGCTGCGCTTGGGATGTATTCTAAGGAGGTTTTTAAGACACGCGTCATGCGGCGGCCCGTCATCGTGTTCGCTGACGTGGCTTTGAGGGTGAGTGTCCAAAAGTTACGCACTCGCTGCGCTTGGGATGTATTCTAAGGAGGTTCTTAAGACACGCGTCATGCGGCGGCCCGTCATCGTGTTCGCTGACGTGGCTTTGAGGGTGAGTATCCCAAAGTTACGCGCTCGCTGCGCTTGTGATATTTTCTAAGGAGGTTCTTAAGACTGACGCACTACGCGGGGCTCATCGCCCGATTTATGGGCATCGAGTATGGGTTTAATAAAACTGCCACACCCCTCACAGGTTCGCCCGCTACGATCTTAGACTGCATTGTCACGTACCAGGTACCTCAGTTGAGATCGCAGTCAAGAGCTAAGTCAGTCAAGTCAGTTGTAGAAATTTTGGCATTTGCTTCTGCAGTTATCAAAGAAGTTTGTGATTCGCTGCACTCGCCCTAAATAGAAGAATACGGTTTCCTTCAACCTACGAAAAATTTTTATTGCCCTAAATTCTCTCTTCTTTAGCTTATATTCCCTCAATTCGCTGCACTCGCCGTAAATAGAAGAATACGGTTTCCTTCAACCTACGAAAAATTTTGATTGCCCTAAATTCTCTCTTCTTTAGCTTATATTCCCTCAATTCGCTGCACTCGCCGTAAATAGAAAAATACGGTTTCCTTCAACCTACGAAAAATTTTGATTGCCCTAAATTCTCTCTTCTGGTGAGATCGCAGTCAAGTCAGTTGTAGTGGAATTTAGAAAAAATCTCTCTCCTTTAACTAATTTTCCCTGTATCATACCAGGATTTCCGCGGAGACCCCATAGCGCCGATCCCGTTCGGTGGCATCTATTTGCCTCTCGAGCTTGAGCCCGAGGTGTGCAGCAAAGCGCCCATACTGCTCGCGTACGATGCTGGACACTTCTCAGCCTTGGTGCCTTGCGAGCCTCTGCCCACTGATGGGGCCAGGGTGCCTTTGGAAGATCAGACTGGGAATCCTATGCCTATACGGTAAGTGGACTTGTTTATCTCGAACTTTTGCTACAGGTAGCTTCAAATCGCACTTCAAATCATCAAATAAATATTATAATTGCGAAAGTTTGGATGGATGTTTGTTGCTCTATCACGCCCGAACGGCTGACCGGATTTGGATGAAATTTGGCACAGATAGATTATAGTCTGGAATGACACATAGGCTACTTTTTATCTCGGAAAATTAAGGAGTTCCCGCGGGAACCAAAAAGTCTCAATTCACGCGGACGTAGTCGCGTTCATCAGCTAGTTTGCTTATAAAAAGCCTTGTTAATTTCTAATACCTTCTATTTTTTCTATATTTCATGCCATGCGAAATCCTTCGTAATACAAGCCAGGATTATTAGATACTAGATGATGCCCGTGACTTCGTCCGCGTGGATCTAATCTTTTTTAATTCCCGCAGGAACTCCTTAATTTTCCATTAGCCTATGTCCTACCCCAGTTGGCCTAGCATGCGCACAACGAGATATTCTCGCAACGAGAGAGAGATGTTGTCGTGTCGCTTTATTTCTCGTTTACCCTAACATGCGCGCTACGTGTGACAAGATTCTCGTGGAAGAGTTGGCCTTGTCGTGTGGAGAAACCAATGTTGCCCTTTCCCAATAACATGCGATATTCTAATGTTGCAACACCGATTTAGTTCATTCATTGTTCATTATTCTTAATGTGCTCTAAGCCTTTTATTAGAATTTTTTATCTGTGAACTTTAAAAATGACGTCTTTATGACACTGACTTAACTTGTCTCTGACACTGACAGTGACAAGTCTGAGAAATGGAGTTCTATTTTGTTGGTTTTTTATTTTTAAAAACAACTAAATATTAAATTTTAATAATATACTAAGTAATAATAAGAGAATCTTACAAAAAAAGGAATGAATTTGGTGATATGGATAAATACAATGTGCTTTTATATGGAGTCAAACATAAAATAATTACACGGCCTGTTTCAGAATACGATCAAACAATTAAAAAATAATTTTTGACGGAGGAACACCTCAAGTTCTGAGTATTTATGTAATAAGTAGGTACTTTTATGAAATTACACTACATGTTACAAGATACAAACGTGTCAACGGGCCATGGAGCGTGGCATAAGCATTAAGGTGAAAAGTGACTCCATTAGAAATAAAACCAACATTATAGACGCTCTAAGCCATAGGAAAAGCCAAAAATGGAAATGGGCAGGCCATATAGAACGCACACGTGGCCTAAAAGACATCAAGAAATGAGGATGTCCCAAAGAACGCTGGTCAGACGAGATAGTGGACATTGGTGGAAAAGCTGGAACAGTATAGCACAGAACCGGAAAGCATGGCACAAAATGGAGGAGGCCTTGACCCGCAAGGGTTTAAATATAAAAAATACCAACATTTCATTAAATTGTACATTTACTGCTTGTAGGTTTGTTTTTCATTAATTTACACACTCTTGTACTTTTTTTATATTTTTTTGTAATGTACTCTCTGTATTTAGCTAAACTCAAACTAAGGAATAATAAAGGCTTTTTTATTTATTTTATTTTACTTGTATGAAATTGGAATGTTGCTTGTCTGCAGAAATATTGAAATTGGTTGGCAATGAATGTTTTATTGGTCTGCTTTTAAATTATATGCAAAGCTAAAGCTAAGTAATTAAAATTAATATGAAAATGTTCTCAGTAGATCATTTTCAGCTTCTTAGGACAATATAATTAACAGATTTTAATTAACATTCATTGTACTAATATTATGATTTAACTTCTACATATCTATATTCACAAATAGTTATTATTAATTTCCCTATATATGAAATCTACACTTTGGTTCTGGCTTATAAATAAAAATTCAAATACAAATTCAAATGTTTTTTATTCAACTTTATACTTTAGCAAGTACTTTTGAATCATTTAGTGTATCTATCACTGGTTTGGAATACCATTCCTACTGAGAAGAACCAGCAAGAAGCTCGGCAGTTGCTCTTTTTAATAAATTACAATCATAATAATATCCCGCAATTAATTGTGCTACTTTGGCCTGAGAGTGTCTTAAAGGATGTTTAGGTTCTTCCACCCGATTAGGCTCATCTCCCTCCAAAATGAGCACATTTTCATCTGTCTCCCTGTAACAAAAAATACATTATCCACAGTTAAAAACAAACAATATTTTGATGTGAAACTAACAAACAAACTAATTGGCAATCAGTTGTGTTAACCCACAGTTAATAAAAAACAATTAATTAATATGAAATTATTAGAACAGTCATTAAAATTCTTAATATTGAAAACTAAGCTACAGTGATGACTGATGATAGATAGTACCTGCATAATTTTAATATTAATTAAATATTTTTTAATAATCTAAGGTTTTTTATTCTGAGAGACCATTACACAACAGTGTAGGTTAACCGGGTTCTCATTAATGTATTGATGAAGATTTATATTAGAATTACTATATATGAAATTTCATCTAGGATTCCATGAGGCTGACATACTGACTGACTGTCTGATCTATCAACACACAACTCAAACTGCTGAAATTCGGCATACAGATAGCTTTTATAAGAGGCATCTAGTAAGAAAGGATTTTAGTTCAATCCCTAAGGAATTAATTAGTGGGGTAATAGAGGTTTGAAATTTGTATGAAAATCAAACCAAACAAGCAAAGCTGCATGCAATATCTGAACCCAGATACCCAGCATCAACTTCACTTGATTATACTACAAGTCACAAGTCTTCAACACTCATGCATGCGACTTTGTCTGCGATGGTGAAGTAATATTGCAGGTGGGTACTAAGTATAGACTGCATTATTGAACTCAAAGTCCCTCTCAAGACTCCTCAATTCTGACGCTGCAGGGTACAGCACTGTAGGAATTCATGACTTGTGGATGCCGGTTTTTTCAGGTACCAGGTACTAAGTACAGACTACAGACTTGTCAATTAACATTGAACTCCAAGTATCAACTCTTGAAACCTTATGCTGCAGGGTAATTCACTAATGTAGTATAAAAAAATTTACAAAATTAAGTTTGCTTTAAATTTGAATTAAGTTGTAAGGTGTTTTATTAATTAGGTATCTGCCAAAAGCATGAAAAGATACCATACTCAAGACTCATACCAGTTGCACATTTATTCTGTGTGCATCTTTTCTCCTATTTTTATACTGGGCTCCTTGTGGTCCAGATGTAGGAAATATTTTTATGTGTGTGCAGTCAATGAGCCCCAATATACCTGGCACGTTAAATTTATTTTCAAAGCCTGCAGTTATACTCCTCCAGGCTGTATCCTTAGTAGGAAAATGCACCCATTCACCAGAGTCTGAATTTTGTACATAGGTATAGGCATTTTAATAAGATGAACACTGAAGGAGACTATAAAAGTAGATGATGATATCTTCTATAAATAGAGGTCAGAAATTGTCCGAGAAAGCTACTGACAGTGGTATGTGCCTCGCACATGCTGTGGTCTTGCCCTAGTTGTTGTTGGTATCCCCATTGGCCAGAAATTGAATGGAATGGAATGGCCAGTATACCTACAATAACATTTTACTTAAGTATCTGTTTTATTGTTAAAATGTTTATATCATAGAATTACAGTATTCCAATAAGAAGCTACACAACTCCGAAAAGTACTTAGACATAGGCTAATCCCACACTACGACGCGTTAACCGTAATTAGGTATATCACATTAACAACGCCTCTCCGCAGGTGGAATTCGTATGCAGCTCTGCCATCTGCCACGGGACGCGTCGCAGTGTGGGATTCGCCTTAGGCTTACCTTTAAATGCACGGGCAGGCCATCAATGGTTACAGGCTCCAACTCCTCGACAAGTTTCTCCACAATATAGATTGCCATCGGCTTGGAGATCCGCCAAAGCAATTGGAACTCTCCGTCGCTCAAATCAAATGGATCACAGACATCCCTATTTCGTCTGCATTGTAATTTTCGCGCTTCTGTAGTATGGATCCGCCATCATAATCGTGGAGGAACCACCCGAAAAATTTCAAGTTTATTGTTGTAAAATGGTTGATATCCTATCTCGTTGTATCTCGCCCTCAAATTGACGGTCGGTAAATAACCATGTCGAAATGTCAAAATAGAACAATATCCGAGAAAAAATAGTCTGCCATGTTAGGGTTCGTAGAGAAAAATACCACAGATAAGAAATATTACTGTTATCTCTACTTTTGACGACACGAGACGAGACATAAGTGTAGCCATGTTAGCTACGGTAGACAAATAGATATAAAGCGAGAAAATGGGTAGACATAATTATCTCGTAGTGCGCATGCTAGGCACACTGGACGCAACCTATCTCTATACGAAATTTCGTCAAAATCGGACACAAGACGCAAATAGACAGAAGGACAGACAGACAGTCTGGATAGTATGGATTACTTGTATAATTAGTAGTATAATTGCCTTATTCCAAAATCAATTTCCTGTTCACATAGGTGTTTATTAAAACGATAAAATGACTCGGTCGAAATGTCAATACACAGGTACTCTCCTTTCCAATTAGAAATAGATTATGTAGAATAGAGTCATAAAAAGTTCAAATGATTTTCAGATTCAACGTCGATCCCGGGGAAGAATTCAAGTGGGAGATCGAACCGGACCAGAAAATGATAAACAACCTCCTCCCAGACGAATACCAGCGGTCCTCCATGCTAGCCGCTTACCTCGACCTTGAACGAGTGGAATGCCTGTCCCAAAGCCCACCACCTGAAGAACTGAGGAGGTCCCTCGACGCGCTTTCCGCGAAGAGCTCAAAACAAATGAATTCTGTTGCCAAACAGTTCGGAAGTATTGGCAGGTACGTATACTCCTCACACACTTTGGACGACCTCCGTGGCGCAGTGTGTAGCGCTGTTGTCTTAACATGCGGAGGTCCCGGGTTCGATCCCCGGCAGGGTCAATTTGGGAATTTATATTTTCTGAATTTTCCGGTACGATGCTTGTAGAAACCGAATAGGGGTATGCATTTAGTACAACTGCCATGCCCCTAACAGGTTTGCTCGCTACCATCTTAGACTGCATCATCACTTACCATCATGTGAGATCGCAGTCAAGGGCTTACTTGTAGTGGATTAAAAAAAAACATACCAACTTAATCAAATGCACACTCATACATATACATACACAAACTTGTATAGTAAAGGTAGATTAGATCATCACTCTCAATTTGTTTCATGTTTCTTTAAGAGCTCGAAAGTATATTCCGTGATGGTATTGGCAGGTTCATGATTCTCCTACTATTAGCTCGTTCATCCACACACACATTCACGTACTCACACATGCACATTGCACTAATTCGACTTCATCGAATCCGCAAATTGGAAATGACGATGAATAATCGTCATCTGGCCAAATCTGGAAACTGGAGAACTTCGATTGCGTGTTCAATACCACTGGACTTCAGTAGGTCTTTAAAAAAACTGTGCTTGATTTTTCAACCGCGTTCTTGTGTGGCTTGAAAAACACTGATAACACCCCTCGCAGAGAGCTTTACGGCACGCAGCCCGCAGTCTTTTAGCGACCGTGGCGGGCGAACTGGCTCATAAATAAGGGCCCCGGATGGGTTCGAAAATGGTCGGACACTTTTTCGGCATAATACCTGAGTTTAACCGATAGTTGACCGAGCGAAGTGAAGGTCTCTGAGTCTACTTGAGTGAATTTGCACTTGTCCGTCCGTCTGTCAGAGCCTTTTACTCCTGTCCACTAGCGAGTGAAAAAGAACATTGGTTTTTTTACTACCGTTTACAGCCGTTAACAGTTAACTGTTTAACCGTTTAGCAATATGTTAACACATATCTATGAACTTCTGAATTACTGAACGTAATTACTTCAAATTTAAATATAATATGTAACCCGATGACCTCCAGTCGAATAAGGCTAAGTTATGAGAATCTTTATTTCAGGGAGGTTCTCGAATGCGAAGTAAAATATTTTTATAGCGTTACATAGGTATATCATTTTAAAGATAATTAGGAATAGAGTCTAAAATTTTTTTTTTAATTTTTCCTCTAAAATTGTTGAAATGGCTTGCAGGCTTTCAAAGTGGAGATTTTCTAACGTCCAAAGTTGACCTCAGAACTCTCAATTTTCTGAAAGGTTGAACCTGAAACATGATCAATTATTTGAATTATATCCTGTACATGAACAACAAATACTAAAATTAGATAAATATTATAGAGAAAGGAAATTATTTAATTTTTAATGAGCTTCAGTATTTTTAACAGTACTTCACAATGATGTCGATAGATGATGTGTCGCTCTGTCAAAGTTTATTTGATTGTACTTACAGATAATAGACGTTAGCACCATCTTACGTGGAATAAAAAAATACCGCGAGGTCTCAGTTCGGGGCGAACCACTAGTTATTTATAGTTAAAATACTGATCAGTATCAGCAGATCACGGTTTGTTTTAGGTCGATGAGTAGCAAGTTGAAGAAGAATTTCGGCTCGATCACGAAACTGGGCAAGAGTGGCAGCCAGAGCAACCCCGAGGAGGGCTTGTCGCGGCGGCAGTCGACATGCGAGGTGCTGTGCTGCAGAGTGCTGGCGGCCAGGGCGCCCGTGCAGGAGGAGATGGTCAAGAACTATCTTAACGAGGCGTGGTGCGGGTAAGAGACGGCAGAGCGGGGCAAGAGCGGCAGTCGGAGCAACCCCGAGGAGGGCTTGTCGCGGCGGCAGTCGACGTGCGAGGTGCTGTGCTGCAGAGTGCTGGCGGCCAGGGCGCCCGTGCAGGAGGAGATGGTCAAGAACTATCTCAACGAGGCGTGGTGCGGGTAAGAGACGACAGAGCGGGGCAAGTGCGGCAGTCGGAGCAACCCCGAGGAGGGCTTGTCGCGGCGGCAGTCGACGTGCGAGGTGCTGTGCTGCAGAGTGCTGGCGGCCAGGGCGCCCGTGCAGGAGGAGATGGTCAAGAACTATCTCAACGAGGCGTGGTGCGGGTAAGAGACGACAGAGCGGGGCAAGTGCGGCAGTCGGAGCAACCCCGAGGAGGGCTTGTCGCGGCGGCAGTCGACGTGCGAGGTGCTGTGCTGCAGAGTGCTGGCGGCCAGGGCGCCCGTGCAGGAGGAGATGGTCAAGAACTATCTCAACGAGGCGTGGTGCGGGTAAGAGACGACAGAGCGGGGCAAGTGCGGCAGTCGGAGCAACCCCGAGGAGGGCTTGTCGCGGCGGCAGTCGACGTGCGAGGTGCTGTGCTGCAGAGTGCTGGCGGCCAGGGCGCCCGTGCAGGAGGAGATGGTCAAGAACTATCTCAACGAGGCGTGGTGCGGGTAAGAGACGACAGAGCGGGGCAAGTCCGGCAGTCGGAGCAACCCCGAGGAGGGCTTGTCGCGGCGGCAGTCGACGTGCGAGGTGCTGTGCTGCAGAGTGCTGGCGGCCAGGGCGCCCGTGCAGGAGGAGATGGTCAAGAACTATCTCAACGAGGCGTGGTGCGGGTAAGAGACGACAGAGCGGGGCAAGTGCGGCAGTCGGAGCAACCCCGAGGAGGGCTTGTCGCGGCGGCAGTCGACGTGCGAGGTGCTGTGCTGCAGAGTGCTGGCGGCCAGGGCGCCCGTGCAGGAGGAGATGGTCAAGAACTATCTTAACGAGGCGTGGTGCGGGTAAGAGACGGCAGAGCGGGGCAAGAGCGGCAGTCGGAGCAACCCCGAGGAGGGCTTGTCGCGGCGGCAGTCGACGTGCGAGGTGCTGTGCTGCAGAGTGCTGGCGGCCAGGGCGCCCGTGCAGGAGGAGATGGTCAAGAACTATCTCAACGAGGCGTGGTGCGGGTAAGAGACGACAGAGCGGGGCAAGAGCGGCAGTCGGAGCAACCCCGAGGTGGATGTATAGGATCTCATGGCTACGTTGGCCCTGCGAAAAAATATTCTTTTAATCTTGATATCAAGAGTACTCTGAACTATATTTTAAAAAAATACTACTTAAAGCTGTATGTCTATACTTTTATCACATTTTCAGCTACACAGCTGAAAGGAACCGCAAAGAACAAAACCAGTCCGTGCCACCACAACCGAGGTACGGTACGGGGCGGTCCCAGTTCTACGCCGAAGCGGACCGAGCGGCACACGAGGTCGCCCGAACGCTGACCACACGGTCCGCGAAACCTGCCCAGGATCGAACCTTGTACCTTTCAAAGTCGACCTTCTACGATGACCGCCCCCCGTCCCCGAAGCCTTGTCGTGCCCCCTTGTGTATGTATTACGGTAGTCCGGCGAATAACGACTACTGTTCGAGATGCGCGAAACTCCAGTGAGTGTGCTTCCATTTTTATATTAGAATCGTTAGGCCTAGGGTGATTTCGATTGATTTTGTTAGTGATAGTTTTGATATTAAAACAGTGTTAGTGGTTTTGTTACTGCAGGTATGAAATTTTTTCAAACGTCAAAACGTGCGCTTAGTATGGGATTTTGTATTAAGTATTGAATTGTGACGTCATCAAAGTTGGATGCACTATTTTACTTTAACCGATAATTTAAAATGGTTATTCAACATAAAATTAACAGGAGACGTGGTTATTAGGTACATCTTTTGGGAGATCCTCTAATTAATAATCACTAAAAAATAATTTATTTGACTAGTTGTCAAATACCAAATTATTAAAGGACACTAGGATTCCCATTTGCGTATACACCCATACATTCAGGAACATGAACATAGAAATATACTACGTTGTTCCACTATAAGTCTTCCATAGAGTGTATCATAGAAACCTTACTTCTTGTTTCCCCTCTTTTTCTTCTTGTTTCTTGTTTTTTGACGACCTCCGTGGCGCAGTGTTGAGCGCTGTTGCCTTAACGTGCGGAGGTCCCGGGTTCGATCCCCGGCAGGGTTTGGAAATTTATAATTTCTGAATTTTCTCTGGTCTGGCCTGGTGGGAGGCTTCGGCCGTGGCTAGTTACCGGTAAAAAACGTGCCGCCAAGCGATTTAGCGTTCCGGTACGATGCTGTGTAGAAACCGAATAGGGGTGTGGGTTAAATATAACTGCCATGCCCCTAACAGGTTAGCCCGCTAGCATCTTAGACTGCATCTTCACTTACCATCAGGTGAGATCGCAGTCAAGGGCTAACTTGTAGTGGATAAAAATAAAAAAAAAATCACAATTTCATCCACGTGTCAAACAAAGCGCATGTCTTACGCGTTACAGCAAAAATTTGTTTATCTTTTCTATTAAAATACAAAATCAGTGTATAACATGATACTAACGCTTCGTTTGTCATTTCTTTTATATGTTACTTTATGAGAAAAAAATAACTTAACTCTAGTCGTATTTAGATTTTTGATTAAGGGGAAAAGTTGGCTATTTCTGAAGATGTTTATTTAAATTCCACATAGACACCATAACTTATTACTCATGTATCTAGGAAATATGTTCATACTATGTTACTTAAAAATAAAGATTCTCAATTGAATGCATATTTTTTTCATAAAAATACTTTTCCAAATGAGTTTTCGTATCAAAACTATCACGTACAAAACCACAAAATATTTTTTGAGTCTTAGATTAAGATAAGAATACTACCCCAACTAAAACAAAAAGTAGTAACAATAAAACAAAATATATAATCATTGTAATGAATGTTACATAATAATATATATTTTTGTAACAGATTATAATATAGAAATAATTTTTCTTATAATCTCAACAAAAAATGTTTTGAAGGTTCAATCTATAGCTTTTCTTAGAGGTTTCTCTATAAAATGAGTTTTACATAAACCTACTCTACTAAACTAACCTAAACTACCACAGAGCTATATAATATATTAGGTATAGTCCGACAAACTTATCTGACCCGGTAACAGCGTCGCTAGTATTTAAGAAAAATAAAATAAAAACATAATCTAAACAGGCATATAAATTAGTTCCAACTTTGGCCACCGGGTCCGAAGTTTTTGGGACTATACAAGATTAGCACACTAGTGTCGCAATATATTCCGCGACGCGTAAGCTAAGCTTTGCATTGAGAGTATCGCAGTAAAAGTGTTACTGTACAAAGAAGTAAAATTCGGTAATAGCCGTGTATACTGTATAGGTTATAGCGGATTTATCACTATAGATTTTTTTTTTCTTTATGTATTTAGGAGCTTTTTTATACGACTACCTGAAAAAAGGAGTATATTGTTTTCAGGGTTCATGTATGTATGTATGTATGTGAGTTTGTATATTCCACCATAACTTCTATACGCCTGAACCGATTTTGATAAATGAGGTATCGTTAGAATCCCTAGCTTATTCCGGGTGATATAGGCTAGTAAATTTTTAAAAAAAATTGATGGCGTGACCATGGTCCCGCATTAAAGACCAAAATTGAAAAAAAAATATCGAAAATAAGATTAACTATATAATCATCATCTAGAAAATGATGAGTAGATTCCAAAAATATATTCAATATTTAGTGATTCACAAAAAAATATCATTTAATAAAAAATGTGAATAAGATTCCAAAGGCTATATATGCAAATCGCTTCTTATGGAGGTAAACTCCAAAAATAATATGGCAGGGCAGTCGTATTTTTTAATTCGTTAATATAATTAATTACATGTCAGCCCCATTATAATAGACATGAAATTTATAGATATATTCAAAGTTCAGCTTACGCGTCGCGAACTGCTGTACTTCAAGGATTATTATTATGATTAGTGACAGAAATGTGTTATTTGATACCGTTTGTAAAACTCGAGAGGGAGTTTAAAGAAACAGAGCTGTAGAAAATAAATTATATGAACTAGATTTTTTTTATAATAAAAATAAAAATTCTTTATTGACAAAATTAAACTTGATAGCACCAAGATATCGATAATTTAATGATATAGATTCCTCACAAAAGTTATAGATTGAACCTTCAATTAAAAACAACTACTTGAATATGAGAACGTGAGAATTTATGATATTATTGTTAACCAGATACAGGTTATTTTTAATATTATGACCGTATTATTAGTGTGTTAAGAGTTACTTATTAATATAGGGATAGCTACTTAAAAGTATTATTATTAAATGCAAACTTTAACAGTTTGGTTAGCTTTAACGTTTTTACATTGTAATCGTTGATTGTTGTTTTTTTTTAATCCATTTGTCAAATACACAATTTAATAATCACACCATAGAATATGTCTTACTGAATGGAGAAGTATCCAAATTTTTTAATAATTTTAATTATAAAATTAATGTGCAATATAACAAAAAAATTAAATAATCATTAAAATATCAACAAATGAAAAAGTTATGGAAATTCAAAGTTGCGCTTGCATGAATATTTATTATTTCGTTACGATCGTGTGACGTCACAAAAATTTAAAGTATTAAACAACCGAATAAACTCTGTGAGGTTACAGTATGAGACCGCAGTAGTTTATTTTATTCTCTATTTTTTTAAGGGTTTTTGGGTTACATAGTCAATACTGACTATGTCATCCCCCTAAGATCAACAACATTTTAAACTTAAATAATCAATTTCTGGGGCGGTCTTTAACGACTGCCTCGTTGGTCTAGTGGTTATCATGTTCGACTGCGGCCGACGAGGTCCCGGGTCCGATTCCCGGGTCGGGCCATAATTAAGTGTTAGAGTTTTCTGATCAGAAATTCTCAATACTAGCCCGGAGTTAGGAAGTTGGCGGTGTTTCACCCCCATGCCTCTGAGAGCACGTTAAGCCGTCGGTCGCGGTTATTATCACTAACATGATAATAGTCGTTATAGCCCGCCAACCCGCATTGGAGCAGCGTGAAGGGTCTATGCTCTAATTCCCCTTCTCCTATGAGAATGGAGGCCTGTGCCCAGCAGTGGGACTTTAATGGGCTGTAGTGAAATCAATTTCCCAGTCATTTATTGATGGGTTCCAAAAAAACACTGATTTATTAGTTTTGTTTTATTTTTAATTTCATTAGGTTAAAAATTATATTAGCAACATTATGGAACTTCTCCATTATATGTATGGTTAGTACGTTAGGGTAAAGAGAGCCCCGAAGGACATTGGAAGGTAATATCTACGGATAAATATTACACACGCGAACAGCGAATGGTTGACTGACGAACCAATCACATAGCCACGCAGACGGAGCCGTTGCCCCTCAGTTTGTACCATCAATGAATCTATAAGTCACCCACTGTACAACCCAAGGTTATGGTTATTTTTTCCCGACACCTACTTTATAATTTATTTTTGGAATCCTAAACTGTGTTCGGGCTAGTTATACTATAATATTAGGAATGTTTTCTAGCTATATAGAAAGTAAAATGTTTTATGTACTTAAGAGGCACATTATAGTCTAGTCGTTAAAAAGGTTTTTAGTCCGAACACCAACTGCCAATGTCCATTTGACTTCTTGGATTTATATTAATTATTAATACCTACATAAGTGAATTAAATTATTGTATTGAGTGGTTAAATTAAATTGGCAATTTTTTTTATAAATTAAAAGCAGCCTTAAGCCCCAATTTTAATACGTCTGGCTAAAAAGCTTAAGTCTAAAAAGGCGGGGAATTAAAAAAAACTGACTAAGTGTGAGTCGGATTCGCACACTAAGGGTTCCGTACCATCATACAAGATTTCACAGTATGTACTTTTGAAATACTTTTGTAAAGAATCAAGAGAGCCGCTCAAAAATCACGTTTCTTGTATGGGAGCCGCCCTTTATTTTTTAATAGCTGACGCCCGCGACTTCGTCCGCGTGGATTGAGGTTTTGTGGTTCTCACGGGAACTCTTTAATTCTCTGGGATATAAAGGAGCCTATGTGTTATTCTATAATCTATCTCTGTGCCAAATTTCATCCAGATCCGTTCGGCGGTCAGCCATTCTGGCGTAATTGAGGTACAACCATCCATCAATACATACATCCATTCATCCAAAATTTCGCATTTATAATATTAGTATAGATTTTATTATATTTTAGCACACACTCAGTGAAAATATCAACTGTCTACCTAATACGGTTCATGAGATAAAGCGCGCTGACAGACAGACGGACGAACGGAAAGCGAAGGCTTAGGATGATCTAATTTTTAGGGTACGAAACCCTAAATATTAGGTCAGCTATCCCCAAATATACTTTTTCCATAAGTGTTGTCAGTATCTAATAACGTTTATATTCAACTCTCAGCTTTCATTGTCTAATGATTTACGACTATGATTTATCACTGTCGATATAAAGGTCTGCGCTAACGAGCCACTCACCACAGTGGCCTGACATTGTGCACTCCAATAAAAAATACTGCATGTGTGAGCGGTGGCAGCGACCGCGATCTGCTCCATTCGTCAGTATTTCAGCTCTTCACTCATGTGAAAGGCCGCGAATGCCACGAAACTATACTGTGAATTGTATGGGGACTTAGCATGCCGGGTTTGTTTTCCCCGATAAAGCGTCCACACATTACTGTGGATGTCCACGGTCATCCACAGTAATGTTTCGTGGTCGATAGTAATGTTTCGCGGTGTTCGTGAGCTGGAGCAACTACCGTCATTTTCGAGTCACGAAACATTACTGTGGATGTCCACGGACATGTACAGTAATGTTTCGTGGTCAATAGTAATGTTTCACGGTGTTCGTGAGCTGGAGCAACTACCGTCATTTTCGAGTCACGCTTTACAGTGACGAATGACCCGGTGGCGTCGACCCTAGCACTTGAAATACCATGTCTTCGAGACTAATGTAATAGTATTTGGAGTTTTTTATATATCGTATTAGATTAGCCAAGTGCCGAGCTTCGTAACGGAATTATAATTCAGAATTAATTAGCTACACGATAATAATAATAATTAAAGGGTACTTAAAATAAATTAATAAGTAAGCATAATAAAATTCAATTAAAACAGCACCAGAAAATACTACTTGTGTTCAAAATTTTGTGCACGGTGCTAAGGGATGACATTTTTAATAATAAAGACATACTTTCTTAATAATATTTTCTTAGAAACCAAGCAAAATTATTTAACTTTGCAATGAACTTGGGCTGACATCTATAGAGATCTACCTTCACTTTACTGTGTTAACTTATGACTTGTTACTTATAACTAACTGAGCCTAAGTCAAAGTATATACTTTCAATATAAAGTGTTCTATAGATCTCATCCCTAAAGTCATTCTATATCGAAATTAACGCAAATAATTTTACGTTAATTTTACCTTGCATAATAATATTATACCTATAAGTAAAAGATTTTTTCCATGTGTTAATATAAATAATACTTAACCAATTTTGTTTTGCTTAAGTTACGATAAATTGAGCCATCTAATGGGCTTAAACTATTATCCAACATTATATTCATCGATTATTTTAAAGAAAATAAAATTTGTACCTCTAAAAAATTGTAATCCTGTTATCGTCAGATTTTTATGATTTTGTCCAATGATTTTATTTTAAAGTTAATATTATTTCTTACTTGTTTATAAAAAAAACTGAGTGTTTCTTCATCCTTAACACTCACGTTTTTTAACACGGTTTTAAAGAAACCAGATTGTTAAGGATAAAGAAATAAAAACCTAAATAGAAATATCAGCTATTCATTAGAATGTTCATCAATAAACATGCGCTGAAAATTGCAGTCGTTATTTAACATTTGGAAGATGACCCGTCCCTAGTCCCTACTTAAACAAAGAAAAAATATGTTCCAAAATTTTTAATTTTCTAGTCCTCTATTATTAGTTTTTTATCTAAGTCCGAGACTAAAGAAAAAATATAGATAGTAAGGATCTCGTAATATGAAACCAACTCAACTCAACGAGAACAACGGGCATAACCGAGACATATACTTAATGTCCCGGTTATGCCGTTTTGAGGCCACGGCTAGCTTCAGTTTAAGATCAAGTCTTCTATCTATCTTTTTCATTTTGCCTCTTTTTTTTAGTTTTCAAAGTAAGCAGAATCGCTTAATATTAATAATCATTCATAAAAAGTTAACTTTTCCCACCATTTTGATTTAAGTTATGTTATCCTATCACCATTAACTTCTTTTATTAGCCTTAAAGATCTGTGAAATGAATGTTGAAGTGAGACTACATGACATAAGATTAAACTTGTTACTAATAAAACTTAAAAGATGTATTTAAAAAATGTTAAACAGATGGTACTGTTATATTTTTCATAATATCTTACAGTTATGGAGAGCATATCATGTTTTGTAGAAATATAAATGGTTATGTAATTGATTAATTTGTTTCTTTTTACCCCTAACCCTTACTGCAAAATATCTAGATAAATAAGTCTGAAATTCTTTATTCATTAAAACTGAGTTTTTATCGTCAGCCATATTGAATTTAATGTGGCGTATTTTATGTTTCGTAGTCTCAGCAAATCCTTTAAATTGATATCCCTATCAATATCCCTAGGTGCTTAAAAAAGATTCCGCAGCCCTTGGGAGTCCGCCATATTGGATTTAGAATGACGACACTAACTAACCATGCAATGGGGCTTATTCTGTCGTGCACAATCTCTGAACTAAATTAAAATTACACCATTAAAAATATTTCTAACCGTATAACAAACTAAATGTGTTTGTCTCAATCATATTTTGGGTATGACGCTCACCGTATTCGCAGTGCGATGTAGGTGAGATCCGTACGCGATTTGTTCTATTCTATTATTAAAAAATGATTTTATTAGTAATTATTGAATTGAGCACTTTTTGGTAGGGGGTAAAAATGTAGATTCGCGTGATAAAATGGTTATTTGTGTTATATGGGGCCAAAGAAAATTTTTGTTCCCCGAGGGCGCTATTTTGAATTCAGAGCGAAGTGAAGGATTCTATAGTAGAATCCCGAACGTAGCGAGGGATTTTAAAGTAGAATCCTGAGCGTAGCGAGGAATTCAATATACGCCGCCCGAGAACAAAAAATTTGGCCCCGAGTGACACACATTATTTTTCATCATTACGTATGAGAAAAAACTAGGAATATCAACGTACTGTGTATGGACATTACCTATACGTTTAAGCACCAATCAGAAGCACGAACGCGGACCAACCAGAAGATACTCCTATCAACCTTCTATGTATAGATGTCACCGTAAGATTGTAAAAACCGTTAGATTATAATCTAACTCGCGAAATTCTAAACTGTCGAAAGATTGTAAACTGTTCAATGTTCAGAGTGTAAATTTTTGAAATATTCATTTTAATTAAGTTTTCTTGTCTCTTTCTTGTAGGTTAGGTTAGGGTTCGACATAAATAATCAAGTAGTGCCCGGCCCGCGGCCGGGCACTTAGGTTTTATCGGGTTTAAATACCTATCAGATTACAATCTACCGGAAAATAATGCGTTAAATTCTAATCTTTCGACAGTTTAGAATTTCGCGAGTTAGATTATAATCTAACGGTTTTTACAATCTTACGGTGACATAGACATTATTTAGACTATATTTAAAGCACAAATAAATTATTATTTTTTCAGCGCGCAATGCCGCCAAAACGTAACCGGCCAGATATATAGGTAACTTCATACATTATGCGTTCGACCTCTTTGTTTAACTAGTATTTTTTCCCTCTAGCAGCCATAATTCCGTTCGAAATTCAAAAAATGTAAAGACGTATTATCCGATCAACAAATTGATCACGTGACTTATCGAAGACAACAACCACTCAAACATTTTTGGATTTCGAACGGAACGAGCGATCGACAGGTTTCTGCGACGAACGCAGTATACTAAAGCACATACGCAGACCAATCAGAACAGAGAAATGAAAAGTCCCATGGGCCTAAAAATTACATTTTGCTCCCGCTATCCTCTGAAGCCAGTATTCGTTTTTCGAATAGGTATGATGAAAAAAATCTTTCATTTTCAAATCTATCGGCACCCCTATGACTACAAATTCTTTTTGTAAAAAATATACGAAAGCGTGTCTGTTTGTCTGCTACGATTTCACGGTCCATCCTTTCAACTGATTTTGATCGGTACAGATATATGTTGCATCCCAGGGACATCAGACTTTTTATCCCGGAAAATGAGGAGTTACCGAGGGAATAAAAAAGGCATCATCTAGTTAGATGTAGGAATAGGAATGTTACTACAAAAAGTGTAAGAGTTTATGCTTGCTTGAATTGCGAAATTTAGTAGGTATGTACATCTGGTATATCGTCGGTTTAAAGGTAAAATTCATTAAGTGACATAATTGATCAAATTCATCAAATTCGTGAAACGGTCTCACTAGGGCAATATCTACGCCAAGAAATAATCATTAAGTGTGTATTGTCAGTCATTATGGAGATCATGTTGAAAAAAAATCCGCAAATGCGACGTACTATAACATTCGTGGCAGGAAAAACTCAGTTTGTAAATACTGTTTTTTACCTGACTTAGTAAGCAAGGACACATGAAACGATTGCTGGCAAGTAATTCTCAGGAAGTCGCAACCAAAGGCTTAAAACTCGTTGGAGATTGAAAAATGAACGAAATTGGAAAGTTAATATTATAAAAGAGAATCGTAGTAACTGTTTAACATACAATAATAAAAAAAAGTTGTCCAGCCAAGGCTCCTAAAGAAGTTAACTGCTTTAGGTGTAGGTTTAATTGTTCTGAAAATTTTAATGAAGAAGATAGAATAAATATTTTTAAGAGTTATTGGGCCTTAAAAGAATATAAAAGACAGAAAGATTTTTTATCAATCATTTTCAAGTACTAGAACCCAAACGCAGGAAGGTGAACGAGAGTAATTCAAACCGAAGAAGTGTTTCAAAGTGCTACTACCTTTCTAACAGTAAAGGGAGATTTTGAGTCTGTGCAAATTTTTTCGAGAAAACTTTATGTATATCTAATGGGCCTATAAACACTGCTATAGAGGGTAAGTCTCATGTTGGGTGCTATGAAGAAGTTGATCGTCGAGGAAAGAAATCTCCAGGAAATAAAAAAAATAATGAACAAGTGGCTTTAGTTAAAGAACACATTCAAAGTTTCCCTTACATTGAAGCTCATTACGTTAGACAATGTAGTCAAAAAAAGTATCTTGATGTCAATTTGTCGATCTTAAAAATGTATTCAATGTACAAAGATTTATGTGCAGAAAAGCAAGTGAATGCAGTGAGTGAACCGACATACAGACGCATTTTCAGCACATCTTTCAATTTGTCTTTCCATAAGCCAAAAAAAGATCAATGTCCTTCATGTAATAATATTTATCAGCAGATGCAAACCAGAAAAAAGAGATGGAGCTTGAATATTCAATGCACATTATAAGGAAAAATGAATGTAATGAAGCCAAAGATTCAGATAAACAGAGATCTCTGATAGACCCTTCATTTCAAACAGCTACCTTTGATTTACAGAGCGTCTTACAGTTGCCATTCTCTTCCGTCTCACAGTTTTACTATAGTAGAAAGCTATGTGTCTCCAATCTGACTTTTTACGAAGGTGATGGTAAAAATGCCTATTGCTATGTATGGAACGAATTAAATGGTAAACGGGGCAGTAATGAGATAGGTAGTAGTATACTTAGATACATCCAGACATTAAAAGAAGAGGTTACACACCTATCATTGTTTTCCGACACCTGTAGTGGCCAAAATAGAAACCAGCAAGTTGCTGCAGCCCTCTTGTATGCAGTGCAAAATACGCATTTGACTATCATTGAGCAAAAATTTTTAGAATCTGGTCATTCACACATGGAGTGTGATTCAATGCACTCCAGCATCGAAAATGCGCGAAAGAATAAGGCATGTTTTATGATGAACGATTGGCTTAATATATTCAAAGCTGCGCGTTCAAATCGAGGGAAAAATAAAGATAAACCCCCCTGTCAAGTGATTGAGCTTAAATATAAAGATGTGTGGGACTTACAGGCGTTGGCCGCAAGTACACTAAAAAATAAAAATACAGACGAAAACGGCGAAAAAGTTAATTGGTTAAAAATAAAGTGCCTCAAATTTGAGAAAGCCTACCCCCATGCAATTTTCTATCGTTATGACCACTCGTCCGAATATAAAACCATCGATATACAGCAGCGTAGCCGTCGAAACCGCATTACACAGAATATTGAACTAAAAAAGGCGTATAACGCCGTTCTGCCTATCTCTATGCAGAAAAAAAATGACCTTGTTAAACTGTGCCGAAGTGGGCTTATCCCTGACGAGTTACATGACTGGTATAAGAACTTACCCGTCAATGGTAGTAGAGAAAATGATATTTTCGAAGTTGAAGATGAAAATGATGATTTTTAAAAGTATGTGCAGTTACGTTAATAATAATAAGTAGTTTTATGTCAAATTCACGGTTTGACCAACACCTAAACTTTCGCTGTATGAGAAATCTTATGTTTTTTATTTCTGTAAAGCAAAATTTAATAAAAGGACTGATTTCATTTTCTTACAGTATTTTTTTGGGAATGAGAGTTCATTATTTGACTAATATAAGCAGAAGTTCAAAAGAGTTAAAACTCATTAAAACATATTTTATTTAAAATATAAAAATCTACTAACTCTAATTCTAAAAAAACAAAGCAGTTACAACAGCAACACAATAATCTAAAAACAAAATCAAACTCAATATGATTGCATTTAAGTTCCTATGAGCAAAACGCAATCTTTTGCAAAAAAAATTAATATTGCACCTCCATTATAGTTTTTTGCATTTAATGAATTTTACCTTTAAACCGACGATATATTGTTCCTATTACTTGGGTATCTTTGTGGGTCTCTTCACTTCCCAAATCACAGAATATTAATTATTTCAGTGCGATGAGCTGTAATCTATTAAAAAATATACATGAATACGAATATTCTTTAATAGATTCAGGGTATTACTATTTATTAATATGGCAGAGAATTTAAAAATATTAATTTCTACACGAACGTGACAGACGCTCATGAAGGTAGGAAATTAGTACCTTCTCGGACGCTTACCTTACCATAGACAAAATGTCAAATGTACGCTAATATTTCTGAACTGTGACATTAAATGTCAAAACAGTGTCTTCTTCTGTGAAAGATGCATTCAATGAATTTATCGAAAATAAAGTTTAATTAGACTCATTTCTCTTAGAAATTATGTCTGGTGGACTTATAGACAAAGTTTATATCGGTTTAGATCATGCGCCGGCCGCATTTGACATCAAATCGCGAATATTGGGACCAGTAAGTTTCACTACACTTCTATTACAAAATTTCACAATTTTAACGTTTTTAACTCGATTTTTACGCTGTATTACAGAATGGGACTAACTTAGAGTACATAAGATCGGAAACGGGAGTGGCTGCCGTGTTGAAAAATGATAAATTTGAGCCATTGCACTTGGCTCTTCATCATACGAGATCCGAGGCGTTGGCGGCTGCCAGATCGCTGGCACAGAACTTGATAGAGACTATACGTGCTGAGTTGGCGCAGTGGAGTGCCGCGCAGGCTGGAGGGCCGCCTCCAGCGTTGAATGTGCCCCCTCCTACCCTCACAACCACTGCCGCACCGCCCCCTGTGCCGCCACCCGTGGCATCAGTGGCTATGTCGACCCCTTCTTCCCTCAGTACGTCGACACATACTTCTGTCATTCCTCCAGTAGTGAGTGTCGCTCAAACCACTACTCCCCTTATGACTGTTCGTCAACCTACGGTACTACAGGTTTGTACTACATTATTATTGCAAATTTTGGTTCATACATTTATTGGTATATGTACATACATATATTAAATAGCAGCTAAATGTGTTTATATCTTTTACCTGTGACTAGTCAAGGAACTATTTCAAACCTACAACATCTGTGTGGAATTTGTAAGCCATGATTTATCTCCAGGCATGTTTCATAAAGTTTAAAAAAATGCAAGGTATTGCTGTCAAATATCAAAATCATTGTGAAAAAGAAGAAAACAATAGGCACTTTTAAATGTATTAAGTCAATTTTAAAATCATTCATTTCTATTTAAATGCTCATATACATAATTTCCGAAAGTTTTCCCTCAATTCACTCACAACTTGCTTATAAAGAGTCAAACTGAGCAAAATTTAATATGTATAGGATAATAAGTTCTTAATACTAATTATACTGAAATCCATGTCTTTCCAGTTAATGCCTCAACAACACTACGTATTAAACCAAGAAAACGGTCAACTCATACCAATAGTACAACCAGGCATGCAAATGTCCAATACCAACTTCACATCACTACCAATAGCTCAACAGTTGAGTACGATACAACAGCCCAACTTTGGCACACAGATGATTGATCTTTCTTCCATGCAGCCAGTTAACGTGACTCAATTAAGGTTGAGTGGTGTTCCATCTTCCATGTCAATGATACTGCCAAATGGACTATCTTTTCCTCAAGCGAGTTTAACAGGTAAGTGTTCAAACCTTAGCTAGATAGTGACCGCATCCAATAAGATCTATATCATATGCTTATCATTCAAATAGTTGACTAAATAATAATGGTGTTGTATTTGTATCACCAATTCCACTTATGATTACATGCAAGTGACATATAATGGGACTGAAATTAAGATTTACAATTAAAACTAAAAACTTAATTATTTGTACTGTAAAAACTACAGTGAAGTGGGAAACTATTTTCGTTAGCATTAGTAAGCCCTTATTATTTTTTGAAGATTCCATTTTTTCTAAAATAATATTTAAATAATTTGTTTGGTCCTTTGTTAAGTTTACTTCTTCACTTCAAAGGCCTAAACCTGAAATCATAAGATTATGAAAAGTGCAGTAGCCTCCATAAATTATATTTTA
Organism: Erebia palarica; assembly: GCA_964035005.1. Classification (NCBI taxonomy): domain Eukaryota; kingdom Metazoa; phylum Arthropoda; class Insecta; order Lepidoptera; family Nymphalidae; genus Erebia; species Erebia palarica. The sequence goes on from OZ035990.1 coordinate 30,815,133, forward strand.
TAGTCTTAAGATCAATTTAATTACTAATTTAATAAAACTTTAACTACTTCCCTTTTCCATAATCTTATGATTTTAGGTTTAGGCCTCTTCCAAGCTTTATCTTTAATATGTAGGTAATCAATATTACATCTCGCCTGCATTAATATTGCAGTTACTTATAAATGTTAGACTTATTACTTTATTTTTAATTTTTATTGTTTGCAAAGGCGAATTTTATCCTGCAAAATGTTTTAACTTTATGAAAAACTGTATTCTTAGTTGTAAGAATGCCCATGTGCCTACTTATTGTGTTGTAAAATAAAATAAATAAATAAATCAAATCAAATGATGTCTAAACTAGCGAATGCCCGCGACTTCGTCCGCGTGGTTTGAGGTTTTTGGTTCCCGTGGGAACCGTATTACCGTATTTGTATGTGTTTATATCAGACTATAATCTATGTATGAGCCAAATTTCAGCCAGATCCGTTTAGCAGTTGGGGATTGAGTAACAAACATCCATACATCCATCCAAACTTTCGCATTTATAATATTAGTATAGATTAGTATAGATAAGGAAACTATTTATAACAGGTGCAGACACAACCACAGTAAGCTCTGCAACCTCAGCGCCTGTGGTCTGCGCAGCTCCTAGCACTAACTCCTCACAAAAGTTCCTGTACAGCACTGATAAAGGCGATAAAGAAGTCAAGTATCATATACAGGTAGGATTAATTTATTTAATTCAAATGTTTTTTTTCCTCTGTCTAATTCTGCATCTCGGCAATCTATCTTGCAACATTGAGCCGTTTGGTTGTGGATGGCGGATTTGTATTTTAGAGCTAGGTATCCGCCCACTGACTGAATTCCCTATGTGCTAAAGAATCTATGGGGCAGATCCGAGACACTATTTTGTTTCAATCGGCAGAATCGGAGGCTGCCTTCTCCCTCCAGTTTATGTTAATTAGTTAAATGTAAAAAGTTGTTTGATGTTTTTATTAAAATAATTTTTTTTAAGAGCCAGCAAGAAAACTCTTTTAAAAAAAAGCAAATTACCACAGTAAGTAATTCGTATGGATTTTGATTTTTTTAAATCTCGTAGGAACTGTTTTCTGGAATGTAAGTAGCACCCTGGGATGCAACTTACCTCTCTAATTAATTCAGACAAAATTGTTTGAACAGAGTAGTTTCACAACTAGTGTGTGTGTGTGAGTGTGTGTAGTGACGAACGCAATCAAATCAGAGGCCCAATTGTCTAAGCCAATCGTATTCATTTGACAGCTCATAACGTATAACTCGAACTTTTTAAGGAGTACATACATGCGTTTTGACGTGCAAGCATCTATGACCTCCTTAAACAGGTCGAATTATACGTTTGACAGACGATTACGATTACGATTTCCTTACATAATCGGGGGGCTGATTAGCTGACGCTCTTTCTCTATTCTATAGTGGTATTTTATTCTGATTGGTCATAGTGACAAAGGGAGAGTGTCAGAACTTTACACCATTGGCCATGTAAGGGGTTTTTTTTTTCATTTCATTTATCTGCAATGGGCTTTCTAGTCATAATAAGATTTTAGGTATTTTACATAGTTAGCTAGTTTAATATTGAGGGGATATTCAAATAAATATCCTCCGCTAGGTTATATTGTCATCGATGAAGTTTATTTATCATCCAAATCCAACACATGCCTTCTTTTAAGGCAGGCGTTTTGTGTTGGCGTTTAGCAGCAGTTTCTGTTTCATTATTGGGATGTTTTTCTCTTGGAAACGTAAGGTGCACTTGTGAAAGTTTGTTTAGGAGGTTAGAGATACTTAAAATATGTATGTATACACTTACAGGGTGCTGATACAATGCAATGGACGGTTCCAGGAGGTCAGACCATGTTGATACCGTATCAGCAACTACAGGAATTGACTTCTAATCAATCAGGATTGACTAATCTACAGCCACAGCAGTATGTTTCTGTAAGTATCAACCGGCATGGTATACACTAGCTTTTGCCCACGGCTTCGCTCACGTTAGCTTCGATTTTTATAGAACTTTCAAAGTCAAAGTCAAATAATGTTTATTCAATTTAGGTAGGTATACTACACTTATTGATGTCCAGTTATTTATAAAATATAATGGTGATAATCAGTGACGGTATCTTAAAACTAAAGCTACGAGGGTTTAAAATCAGAGCCCTAATTTACCCTTAAGAGTTTAAATTTTCAAAGTTCTTTCTTAGCAGATGCCTACGTCATAATAGCTATCTGTATGCCAAATTTCAGCCCGAACTGTCCAGGGGTTGAGCTGTGCGTTTATAGATCAGTTAGTCAGGCAGTCACCTTTTCCTTCTATATATTTAGATGGTAGATGATGCCCGCGACTTTGATCACATTATTGTATGTTTTCAAAAAATTCGTAAGAATTCAGTTAAATTGATGGGAGATGTAAAGGTTACAGACAGAAACTTCCACACCTATACTATAGATACTTTCTTTTCTACCAGTCACCCCACGGAGATGTCTAGGCAAAGCAACTAGTAATTGACGACCTCTGTGACGCAGTGTGTAGCGCTTGGGAATTTGTAATTTCTGAATTTGCCCTGGTCTGGCCTGGTAGGAGGCTTCGGCCGTGGCTAGTTACCATCCTACCGGCAAAGATGTGCCGCCAAGCGATTTAGCGTTCTGGTACGATGCCGTGTATGTGCATTTAATACAACTGCCATGCCCCTAACAGGTTTGCTCGCTACCATCTTAGACTGCATCATCACTTACTATCAGGTGAGATCGCAGTCAAGGGGTAACTTGTAGTGGATAAAAAAAAGAAAAAAAGAATTTTCAGTTTTCAAAATTCAGTGATTCTAGCACACAATAGTAGTATTCAGTGTGATTTAATTCAATTTAATTTATTTGAACTACCAACAGAATTACAAGTAGTAGGTATACAAAATACAAAGGCTTAGGCAATAAGTAACAAGCAATTCAATTTATAGGTAGTTACATCATGCACATAGGAAAAGTCGTACATAACTGACACAACAAGTATACATTGGGGAATTATTATTGATTGAAGGACAAACAAACACACTTTCGCATTTAAAGTACATGATTTGAAGCATTCCGATCTATACACTTACAGATAGCGCCAGCGAACAGTTTCCAACAAACCTCCCTGCCGCTCTCAGCTATGCAGCTACAACAATTGCAAACCACCGGCACGCTCATGCAATTCAACCAGAAGGTAATATCTCGCCATCATCGGAACGGCATTCCGAACCAGTGGTAGATTCATTCGACTATTCATGAGCACTTGTAAAAAGTCGCTACCATCTTAGACTGCAGCATCACCTACCATCAGATGAGATCGCAGTCAAGGGCTAACTTGTAGTGGATTAAAAAAATGCGATTGTTAAACACTAACATCTGATAATAATTATTGTTAGAAATCTAAGATTGAAATGGTATTCTTAGTCGAGTTGGAAGGGGTCACGACCCTCAGAAATGGATGAAAAGGGTTTGGCCAGAGTCTATCACGCTGGCCAACTGCGGATTAGCACATTTATCACATCTTAGATAACATTATGAAGAACTCTCAGGTTTCCTCACTAAGTTTTCCTTCACAAGCATGTGATATTAAATATCTTTGTACCAAATTTCATAGAAATTGGATGAGCTGATAAGCTGTGAAAAGGTGGCATATAGATAGATTCAGTTTGAGTGCAATTAAACACTTTAGTAAAAATATTGTTATCTAACTTATGCCGCGTCTTCGTCCGCGTGGAATTAGTAGTTTGTGATATAAGAGCAGTAAATAGGTTTTTACATACGTGTTGACTAATGTCAGCCCGATGACCCCAGTCGAGGGCTGACCGTCGTCACGAGTATGTAGAAAGGTTTCTACATACTCGTGACACGGGCGTTAACCTTAACGCCCGTGTCTCACAATATTTTTCAATACATTTGTGAGAAAATTTGAAAAGGTAGGTAGGTAGGGCACTAGGTACTCACTAGAAAATGGTTTTTCACGCCCATACTTATTTCGAGATTTTTGGCGGCTATTATAAGCGCGGTTTTTTTCTCAGATCTACAATACCTAAATGTTGAATTAATTTTATGATTCCACATCACATCTACCACTCATATTTAATGATAGTTTATAAGAAAAATTCAATGACTATTTTAAAAAAAGCGCGCACAGAGTGAAGCTTTAGTATAGACTACGGCGCGTTGTTGTAATTGCGTTTTTTTAATTAGATTAATGGCTCTAGGTTCTAGTTCTTAGCTCACAGCCTGGACTATTCAGCCTTTACTTTATTGATTTATAAAACCTAAAACAATTTTAATTAAATTATATGAAATATAATTTTTTATTTTATGAATTAATTTTATCAATTCACATCTAAATTTTTTAGGTTTTCTACATACAAAGACAATATCACTATGAACCTTCTTGCAAGAAAACTTTTTATTTAGAAGTAACGTGGACTTTAATAATTCAAAAAAACCTGCAAATTTACTGCACGAGTGCAGTAAATATTTACTGCACGCAGGCAGTAAATTTTACTTACAAGCTCTGTTTACTGCTTCTGGAAGTGCATTTTTCGAGCAAGTGTATTGAAAAAGTTTTTTAATTCCCACGTGAACTTCTTAATTTTCCGGGATAAAAAGTAGCCTACTTTCCAGGTCCTCAACTATACCCATGCCAAAAATCACGTCGATCCGTTGCTTCGTTGCGTCGTAATTGAAGGACAAACAAACACACTTTCGCATTTATAATATTAGTATAGTGACGTATTTAGTTTTGATTTGTGATAAAAAATGTAAGTGATACAGCACATCCAAATAGGATACAAATTAATGTTTACAATTTTTTAACAGCCCATAGTAAGCAGTGCGTCCCTAATAAATATAATTTCGACCGGTCAAGCGTCCTCTCCGCATATTATATCCGTGAGCAAAATAATGCAATGTTATACTGTCATAGCATTCCATCATACTAATAATACAATTTCTTCTCACCCCCATTACCTTACGTTTTTTATAGCTTTAACATTATTACCAAATATTTATTTGCGTTTCACTACTAAGTTTATGTTTAAAACTTAATTTTGAAAATCCGTACCGTTAATTTAGTTGTACACAAAACTCATACGAAAGGTTAAGGTGCCAGCGTAGGGTGAATTGCCCATACAAACGTAATACCAAAATAATTTGTAATTCGAGAGTATTTCCACGATATTATGCGATTATTAAGATTGAACTTGTATTTATCTAGGTTCCTGGATAATTATTTTTTCAATTTGTGTTTTGCATATTTTTACGACATAAATGACATGCTTTCCCCTTATTTGTTTCATATTAAAACGAACGATATCTTACGTACTAATTGATCAGGAACATAGCCTATATTGTCAAGTTACAGAATAACAAAACGAAGTTAAAAACACAACAAGCTTTCATTCATTATTTTTGGTATTTACGGAACGAGACTAAATGTATAACAAATTCTGAACACTCATATTGTTATCGCGCTTGCACGCAATCATGTTTCATCAGCCAAATAGAGATAGCAATATACCGGCAAAGGAATTGCCCTCCGATTCGGGACAATGCACAGGATTTCCGTTTTTACAGTAAGGTTTAAAAATTCAAAACGAAATTATTATGGATTTATTATTCCAAATAAGGTCAGGGTTCAAATGACAAAAAAAAACAGTACGCTTATTGTTTAAATCTTGAGCGTCCGCTTTCCTCTTTAAGCACTACTCCATTTTGACGTTCCATTATATCCATGCCTAATAATAATCTTGTAACCCTACATGAATACCATTTAAGTACCTTAGTCATTATATTATGAATGATTTATTTTTGATCAATTAAATAGTAAGGAAAAGGAAATGTATGTTTTGTTTATAATTATTTTTATTTTTGACAAGTCTCAAACTAATAGATCGAACAAAGCATTTTGAAATACTGTGTTTAAAGGAACGCCCTTTCACATTGCATATGCCGCCATCTGTGGTCGAATAGTTGAACTGGAACGCCCTTTCACATTGCATATGCTGCCATCTGTGGTCGAATAGTTGAACTTCTTAACTAAAAGTAGTGAGCAATACTTAAAGTATTTTCTAGACTCACCACAATACATAGCGCCATCTAGTGTGGGAAAGCAGTTTTTGGTGAAACTTTTTTTTATTTATTTTTTCAGTTTTCAGAGCCTTCAGACTCCTGAAACTTTTTTATCTGCAAACTATAAAATATAACAATTGCAATAATAAAGAAATAATACTTGAAAATATTTTTTTAAACTCGCTCAACACAATAAATAGCGCCATCTAGTGTGGGAAAGCAGTCTTTTGGTGAAACTTTTTTTGTACATTTTCGCAGTTTTCCGAGCCTTCAGACTCCTGAAACTTTTTTATCTGAAAACAGTGAAATATTACAATTACAATAATAAAGAAATCATTGCTGAACATTGATTTTTGACACCTAGGCAAGCTGCCATAGTTCCACCGGTCAAGTCCTTTATATTTGCGGGTTGAATAGAAGTTGCGAGCGGCCGGCCTCTTAAGGCACAATGAAAAGAAAAGCGACACATCTTTTCTAAATAGTACATTACTGTCCAGGCCGGAAAAGAGCAATTGACGGAATATTGGAAGTACACGAGGTCGTCAATTGCTGATTCAGCCGTGACTTGTACAGTACTTTACTCCCATTTGTGAGGAAACAATAATTTTACGTTATAATTCAAGAAAACATGTTTTGTGTACAGCTGAATTAACACTAATCTGTAGCCTTTGCAATAAAAAACTAATTTATATTCTTGGTAGTGGATAAAATGGTTACTCCCCTAGTTTTCTCTAAAGCTTATTTTAATCACTCTTTTTCAGTTGCAAATAATTTCATAAGAATTTTTAATAAACTTTTACCATAGCCATATTTTTCGTTGCCCCATCTCTGTCGTATTAGTTCATTTAGCTCTAGCCTTCACTTTACTTGGTGTATGGGCTTCACAATGTTAGGCTCAAGGCATATTGGCGCACAGTTGTAGCGAAGCAACGTCTCTTCTTAAATGTTTCAAAGTAAGCTATATTTTGCCAATGCTAAAAATGCATTTTTGAGTAAAACATATTTCTTTAATTTGCATTTTTATTGAGACGTACTTTGTATTTGTTATTGAGTACGTACAAATAACGTAATATATTCAAATATAGTGGAGATAAAATTCAGCATACTTTATGATGCTTCGCTTAGATTCCTTGCCTATATTCCTTGCGCCTTACAGTTCGTGTCACAAAAGTTGAAGTATATGTAAAAATATATAAAAAGGGCGGCTCAAAAGCCCGCTTCGCATTGATTGGATTTCTTTAGTGCTGCAAAATATTTCATGGACAGCGGAAATTAAAAAAAAACTATACTTAAGGGTCGCGCGCTGTGTTTAAGACTTCGTAATTTCAACTTTCGTGACAAGAGCTGTAGTTAAATTAAACTGTTGATCCTCACAATTCTCAACTTTAACTTTGAAATTTTTCAGAGTTCAACGCCAACTAAAAATAACCAAGACTCAAGAGGTCAAAAAAGATTGTCAGACGGTACTCCCAGCCAGTTGCAGTTACGTCCTATAGCGCCGGCTGGGTAAGTTCAACTGAACGTTAATTAATCAATTACCTATGAATTAATTATCTTTGTATTTCAGGTTAAAAGCTAAATATCTTTTAAATAAATCGGTTACGAAACCCATCTACATGACTCTTATGTGTGATCATTTGCAAACTTTCTATTTAGAAACTTGTATGTATAAGCGCAATATACACACTGTACCACATAAATTTACCTATTGTGGCGGTTCATAGCGCATTAAACTTCAAGTACCTTTCTAGTAAATAACTCTTCAAACTGAAAGAAAATGTAAAAAAATGAGACAGAATTTATAAATCCATGTTTTTTAAAGTTTGAACGAATTCAATGTTATCTAACGTGATTGATGAACGACATATTATCATCTTCATAGTCTATAACCACGGTTGATGTACTTTCTGAATCCGGTTACGGTGTGGTTAAAAGTATATTTCATTGTTTACTCATCCAATTAGGACATCCAAATAACGCATTGTAATTATCACAAGATTACGGATAGGATAATATATTTTTAAAGTCTCCATACCTTTTGTGCTCGGGGATGTGAATGAAATACAAGTTAAAAGATATTTAGCTCAATAATCGTGCAGAAGTATGGCGGGGTCGACTCAAATGAAATGGATTCAATGTAGTAAAACATAATATTGGCAGAAGCTTAATTAACTTTTTCCAAAATTTTTGTCCTGAAGATTCGTAATCCTTTAAATTCATAAATAAATTGGCAGGAGAACTATACTGGGAATCATTGGCAGTTAAAAGTAAAAATCGTGGTCATACTGCGACATAAAAATTGAAAAAAATTGGTGATAATGCAGGTTTTAGACAGGTTACTTTTTGCCGCAGATCTACCCCCCGATTGTGTAAGAAAATCGTAATGTTAATCGTTTGTCAAACGGATACTTAGATTTGTTTATGGAGGACACTGAGGCCCAATTGTCTAAGCCAATCGTATTCATTTGACAGCTCATAACGTATAACCCGCACTTTTTAAGGAGTACATACATGTGTTTTGACGTGCAAGCATCTATGACCTCCTTAAACAGGTCGAATTATACGTTTGACAGACGATTACGATTACTGATTTCCTTACATAATCGGGGGGCGGATGCCTTAAACAGTTCGAGTAATACGTTTTAAACTGTCAAATGATTAGGATTTGCTTAGACAGTTTATTAAATTCGGACCGCGCGGCAAAATTAGTCGGAAACAAAATACTGCAGATGACTAAAATCGCAAACACCAAAAACGGATACCAACAAATTTCGCTGTAATCGCTAAGCTTGCGTTCAGACACTCTGGTGAATATTATGTGTAAAGTCTGCATTATGGCCCATATTCTCGGGTAGGGTCAAATAATCCTACTATTTCATCTTTTGTGTCGCACACTCATATTGCATGTATTTGTTTCTTGACCGATTTTAACTTTAAACTTAAGCCAAACTTTGGGCCTAGGTTAGGGTAATTTATATTTCTCGGTGATTTTGTATGTTTAACGTTTTTTTTGTGTGTGTATTGAACCGAAACAATGCCGCAGGTCGCATGTAAGCCAGGACAAGAGCTCGTCGAGAGATTCGAGGTCTTGGACCAACGCCGCAGGTATTGAAGATTTACTGAAACTTGACTATTATAACCGAGGTTCTTTGATCAACCACCGATTTTTATAGCAAACGAGCGATTTTCTACCAAAATAACACTCCATTCTACAGATTTACAGATTAAAACTTCGAAAAGCCCGAATTTTTTTTTACGCTCTGAATAGGTACGCGGCTAATTGCGTCGAATTTATTGTTATATTTATAATTTATTGTTTTTCAGTTTTCTTCGCTCAGTGTAACTGTGTTAACCACAATTCTTACATAATCGCACCCCAGATACCAGGTGTGGCGTGCAACTGACATCCATAGGTGTTCATCCCACTCACACTTACCAATTTACCTTAGGTGCGGATGGAGACAGGCGACAAATAATAACTTTTTTTATAGATTTGTACTTGGCCTATGCAATCTTATTTGCTGGCAAGCGGTGATGGCGGTATTTGCCTGCTCTAGACTCGTGTGTGGGGCTCCATGCCAAATATATCATAAGAAAAGCTCCCTACCACTACAGCCCATTAACGTCCCACTGCTGGGCACAGGCCTCCACACTCTCATAGGAGAGAGGGAATTAGAGCTTAGACCCACCACGCTCCACCAAAGAAAAGCTCGTTTGGCCCATATTCTGGTTTCAGGTAACTTTCTATAAGCACCCGATTTCCTGAAGAAGAGATCGAGCAACATAGTATTTTCTATTGAAACTCAAAATTTTTAGAGATTTGACTTCCTGTGTAAGAATACGTCTGTGCGTCATAAGACTTTGAAGAACATCCAAACCTTATTGGGGCTTCATGCCAAATATGTCAAAAAAAAAGCTCGTTTGGCCCATATTCTGGATTCAGGTAACTTTCTAGCACCCGATTTCCTGAAGAAGAGATCGAGTAACATGGTATTTTCAGTCGAAGCTCAAAATTTTTTGAGATTCGACTTCCTGTGTAAGAATACGTCTGTGCGTCATAAGCCCTTGAAGAACATCCAAAGCTACTTTGGGCTCTATGCCAAATATGTCAAAAGAAAAGCTCGTTTGGCCCATATTCTGGATTATGGATTATATAAGCACCCGATTTCCTGAAGAAGAGATCGAGCAACATGGTATTTTCTATCGAAACTCAAAATTTTTAGAGATTCGACTTCCTTCAGGTCAGGAGACTTCGGGATCTTCGAAGATAACAACAACATTCACTGGGCGAAGACTCATTCAGAGCGTAATAAATTGTTCGGGCGTAAACATCCTCAGTAGCTTCAAAGTTTCATTTTCGATTAATTTTCAAGTTATCTCGGATATACCTCTTCTTATTTCTCACTTTACCTTTTTTTTGTTGTACTATAATGTAACGTATTCATTGCTTGGAGTAAAATAAGTCCTTTGTGCTTATATATGAACTAAAATGACAAGCGTAGTATTTTAATATCATATTTTACAGGCTTTTGAAGTGAATGGACTGAATTCCCTTGAAACCTTTTTAGCAGCTGCAACAAATGTCATGTCGGAAGCAATTTACATAGTTATTTTACTTGATTATTATTTTATTAAGGTCTAGCACAACTAATGCAGCGGTGTTTTCTGCCTATGGTGCCAGCTTCGAAGACTTCTCTTTACCTAATCCAACAAAAATATTATTTACAGTACATTATTCTCGTCTATCCAGCCATCGATACTTTTGGTATCCGAAAAAGTCCTGTGAAGCGTTTTTGCAAAGTTTCAGCACAGACTAAAGAGACAGACCCATTGTGTTTAACACTAATCTTTAAAATAAAATAATTTAATGATTTATTTTTCTAAATTCTCTTTTCTCTATAGAGCTCTATTTTTGTTGCTATCCCTTTCAGAATACTTCAAGTGGAAAGGGGCATTAGATTTAGAGCTGTCATTTTAGTTTAGTTTAGAGATTGTGTTAAACAGAATTTACCATATTGTATACTTTACAGTCGCTTGATAGACTTTGAGATTAGAGGTGTTAACATATCGCTAAACGGTTAATGATTAACGGATGTAAACGGTACTAAAAAAAACAATGTTGTTTTTCGCTAGTGCACAGGAGTAAAGATTGTTTACTAATATTTTCAACCATTAGCCGTTAACCGTTTAACCGTTTAGCGATATGTTAACACCTCTATTCGAGATATAGCAACTTTGCAAAGTTTGAGCACAAAGACCTAAAGATATCTTTATAATTTACAGTAGGTTGACGAAGAGCTCGAAATAGAGCAAGCAAACGGGGGGGAGGGATTATGCAGAAGTCGGCAGAACAATTTTTTCCTTAGTGGATTAGTTGTTCAGGTATAGGTGCTATGATCGTAAGAGACCCATCCGCAAATATGAAAGGGTCGTTGTATTTATTGACGCCTGAGTGGTTTTAAAATCACGTTTTCAATTCACGAGATGACACAATCGAAGGGTCTACACTAAACGTCGCCGGTTGTTGATTACTATACTAGATTTTGCTCTTTCTTTTTGTTTGCTGAAAGCAAGCTTTCTTATATATACGTATACCGCATAAAGATTTTTGCATTTCGCGTAAATTATGCAGCGATTCTTGCCGTCTGCGTCACCTGAAAGGTTTTTTGTAGATTTGGGTATTGGGTAAAGTATATTCTTGTGAAAAGCTTAAAAAACATCGCGAAAGCCTTTAAAGCAGAAGCATTTAAATATTCTAAAACTATTAATTTGCTTTTACAGGATTTGTAAGCCAAGAAAAAACCCAGAAATTTAACGTTAACAGTGATTGTCATTTATACGGAACTGTTTGGGAGTCTTGTCTTCACTCTCCTATCAAGCATAGCGTAAATCAGCAAAGCGTACTTCAAGCACTAGCGTAAACATATCTACATATTGCATATTTTATCGTATTGCGTTACAGGAGCTTCATTTTCTTTTCGCCGTCATCTCAACTTACTGACGTCCACTGCTGAACATGGACGACGACTCGTTTTTTGCCATCTATCTGTTTAGAAGGAGTCTTACTAACATAGTGCTTTCCCGTGGCATGGTATCTTCGTACCTCAATGTTCATTAGTGATTTGAATAATGTGCCCTGTTTAGCTGTGCATTTACATTTTTGACCGACTTCCAAAAACGACGAGGAACTCAATGCGGCGCCTTTAATTTTTATTATTGTTAACTTTTTTCAGAAGTCTCAGATGCAGCTTTCATATCCCATTTAATACATCCAAAGAAGTTCAGACCATTTTTTCCAAAACTTTGTCCTCTTCAGCCAATTTGTTGTAAATCCAGACCAATTGACATACGGAACTGGCGTTTTTCACTTTCTATTATATTATGTGCATGATATTGCAAAAGCGTAGACTTGCCTTGCGTCATAGTATTAGTGAATTGATTGACAGCCTTGCATTGTTCCCTGCAGCTAGAGACAACACGGTGGTCAGTATGGGGATGAAGATAAACCCTGCTCACGGCACCATCATTCACGTATCGTCGGGGCAGCAGACGAAGTAAGTCACTTAATATTTGATATTATCGATGATTTTCCAAATGAAAAAGTTGCATGGAAGCAACCAGTAGCCTACTAGTCAGGGTAATACTTGTTACGTAACGTATCTGTTGTATTGTTTACTTATTGTAACATTTTTATTTTTAAGAAAAGAGAAACTGCCAAGTTTCGTGCCTGGTCTTCTCAGTAGAACTCTCTCGTCTAGACGTATCGTAAGTGACACAAGTTGTCCTACGTGAAATAAATAAATCATTTATCATATTTGATTCCCACAAAATATGAGGTGTATTAAAATTTATTTTATGTAGGACAACTTTTGGTACGTCATAGTCATGACGTAATTACTAAATCATTACGAGTTCAGATAGCAGATTCTACTGAAAAGAGCCAGCGAAAAATTCAGCAGATACACTTTTCAAAACACAAAATATTACAAGCAGAATCTTCTCAATGCTCAATGCAAAAAATGGAACAGTAAAAACAATATTATTTGGGAATTTCTTGTTCTGCCATTTAAGTTCAAAAATAAAGCAGCTTACATTTTCTTTCTAGTGTATCAGCATCATCGGTAACACAAGACGGTTCGGGGATGTATATAAAACAATTAGACAGAAATGCAATACAGATACAATCTGGTAAAGACGGCCAAAAGCAGGATCTATCGGCGAATAAGCTACAGAATACAACTCAAAACGTTCAGATGATAACAGTTCCTCAAGGCATGACTGTGCTGCAGAATCCTCTCAACATCAGTCAGATGCCAACTATGATAGGTCAACCGAATAGCCAAGTCTACATGATACCAGCGAATCATCCAAACCTTGTCCAAGGTGGTTTACCTCCTGGTTTCCAACAAGTCCTGCAACCGGGACAGAACGTAACAGTCATGCAGCCAAACCAACTTGGCATGTCAGGCGGAGTCCAATACAATGTGCCATTAATGCCAATGAATATGCCACCGAATTCGCAATATATGCCAGCAGGGATTAATTTAAACACGCAGCTATCTGCTCAACAGCTGAACGCAGCGCTCGCCGGCCAACAGTTGGCCAATTCGAACTTGACAGTATCTGGGACGATCCCTATAGTACAAGCTCCACCACCCTCGTCACCAATGACCAATACGCCAACAATTCCAGTTTCCCAACCTCCGCCAGTTCATCAAATTGTACCCCAAAATTCCAACTTCATAACACCAACTTCCCAATACGCTAATATGCCTCCGCAATATGTGATGCAAGCTAATTCAGGTGCTATGACCATGCCTGCGACCAATCCCAACGTCCAATACACAATGCCGACAAATCAGGCGACTACGCCAGCCCCTAATAACGGCAACGGCCAATCGGCTAATACCGAAACTGATACAGCTGCAAACGGAACGAGCAATCAAACTAACTACATTTCTTCGTCATCTCAGGACAATAGCTACTCGATTTCTGGGGCAACTCCTGCAAATCAGACGCAACAAAATTTTGCAGCGGATGGAAACTCAACTTCAACATCTTATACACAATCAAGCCAAACTGCAACACAGCAGAATTACGGAACAGCCAACGGCAGCACGTCACAGAACACAGCTTACAATACAAGCCAAACTACAACCCAACCACCAAGCTACCCTACAAACGGTTCAAATCCTCAAACACAGAGTCAATCTTACGGGGCGTGTACAACCCCGAGTTCGCAGAACAATTCGCAAGCAAACTTCTCTCCTTCAACCACTCCAGCCCCTAATCAGAGTTATCCAGCAAATATGCCTAATAATATGCCCAACGTAGCGTATCCGCCTAATCAAACTGGTCCGAATCCGTACCCAAATGCAACAGGGCAGAATTTAGCGGCATACGCGAATAACCAGTACCAGTATACTAGTAGACCGTGGTTTAGGCCGCGGTATGGGTCTCCCCAAGGATCGCCTTACGGATCAAATGCTGCCCCACCTCCTAACGTACCTCCCATGCCAGTTCCACCCCCCACTGGAAACTACAACAACTATTGGCAGGACAGTTGAGATTTGGAAGGTATCATCGACACGGAACTTAGTCCAGATTCCTGACAAATGTCGGACGCAGAAATCATTAATATTTTGCTGCTTATACTTTAATTTTGGGCGGCATAAAGCAGTGACGATTGAAGTTATAGAATTGTTGGCAGATATATATTATATATACCATAAATACAACCTTATAAAACTGACCGTTCACCAGCGCACACCGAAGGTATCAATGCGGTGTGCGCTTACTGGTGTGCGATCAGTATTACACTGAAGACTGGACAATAAAGTGACGTAAAATAAAGATAGTATAGTCAGATGATCTATTACGGATAGATTTTCAACAAACTAATTAGTAAAATACAAATGTGCAATTGATGCTGAGATCTATAGAGCGTACTTTAACTTTGCTCAGACCTTACTCGGAGTTCAAACGGGATGGACTTATGTGCGTATCATAAATCTGTCACATTTTAACTCGGTCTTAAGTCAGAGCTAAGTCGAAGTATGCTATATATATGTATATAGACCTCACACTGAGTGTCTAAAGGACACACACTTTGATGGTAGCTACTTCGATTATGTTCAAATCCGGGTGTAAGTAAAATTTACAGGTCTAAAATTATTAATATTTTGTGCAAGCAACATTCTGTATGAAGAAAGCATCTCACACTACATCAACATGAATATAGAATCCGAACGTCGAAACTATAATTTCAGAGTAAAATGGACCTTAAATTCCTACAATTTAAAGACGACAATTCAGTGCCACCGTTTTTATTCGTAAGGATTCTGCTTCGAGGCTCGAGCGCTCGTTGCTTTATGGACGAACTTGAGTTTTAAAATAAGGTAGTTAAAGTTCATTTTACTTTATAACTAACACTGTTTCATTGTTTGACGCGCATGTAAAAACTAACCCTTCTGAAAAAGAGGGCACTAATTTTAGACCTGTAAAAGTTTTTTTAAGGATTTATTTTCAAATGGATTGTCATCAATACCTATAATCACACACATCTATAGATTGAAATGTGTGCCTGAAGACAGAATCTGTAGAATATGATCTATAAGTAAGAGAGACTGCTTTAATATTAGATATATTATAAATATTACATTTATAAAATGTATAAATACAAATATAAGTATCTTAGAAGTAAAATCATATTATTTTTTATTTTTGTCTACCCTCTAACCCCCTGTGAGCCAACTGAAATTGAGCAGAAAAATGCCAAAGCACTTTTTTCATTGGAATTCATGTTGTGATGTCTATAAAAAATTTATATTATGTTTTTTATAAATAGCCGTTGATTGAACAACAAATGACGAAATCCAATTCATTGTGTTGCTGTATAGGTACACCTACTTTGTATGCATAGATTTAGGATTGGTCTCCGCTGATCGAGAGAGCGTTCACTTTAGACGACCTTTATGTCATAACGACTAAAACAAAAACCTTTCACGTGTTGATCTTTCTAAATATTTAAACGTCTCTTGTCAAAGTCACATAGACAAAAAAAAAACAGAAAATCCCCCAAAAAACATTACGGTTTTTACAAATTAAGATGAACTCCGAAAACCGCTACCCGGTAACAGCATCGCTATTTATGTTGCGGGAAATAAAGACTCGTCAGGAAAAAGTGCTGCGAGGATACCAACTTTTGAAAAGGAAGACCGAAGCCCTGCGTATAAGAGGCCGCCAAGCTGCGGCCGACTTGGCCACGACTCAGGCGATTATGGGACATACCTTACGAGAGGCGTACATATCGCTGGCTGCTATAAAGTTTACGAATGGGGAATCTAATGCTTTGGTCCTAGAAAACGTTGGTGAGGTGGGTTAACACTTAACATTAGTAATGTGGCGGATACCGGAGGGAGAAGAAAGATCCGTATCTGTAACTTTTTTGATGGATCTTTTACCTTAGGTATAAAATTTCAATACATACGAAATTCTATCTATATGAAATTCTATGGTAATTTAAGGAGCAACGAAAAACCATAAAATTCCATACAGATTATTTTTGAAGTTATACTTCTTTTGGCGTGTTAGGAAAAAATTATCAGAGTGAATTTTTTTCGATGCGCGCGAACACCGACACCCAAATTCGACTCCCTGGCGTTAGTTGGTCAACATAAAAGTCTTGCAGAAAAAGGCCTACCAACAAAATAAAAATAAATACCTACATTTGCTGCATGTTGGGTGAGAACTGCTATATTCAAGATATTTATTATTTGCTATAAACGTATAACTTCTTGCGTGCGTACATAAGTTCACACACACTTTTTTTTATTTCTTAAAATCAAATATTTGACACCGATAAACCTATTGCAAACATTCATCGTAGTAAAGTGAGTCACGCGCACCGACACCGATTGAGTAAGAAAGTTAAAATCCGAATCCGCTCTATCAATAATCTTACATTTTCAACGATCCGGCAAATCAAATCCGGCTTCTTGGTTGCTGCAATTGAGTACCCACCTTCCATATTTTGGTAGCTACAGACAGTGTGCAGATCGCAGTCTGTGATAATTTTATATTCTAGATAACTCTATTTTCATGAAGGCTGATCTTGAGGAACTTCTTCAACTATGGTGACGCGTTCTATATGAGCTTTCACTTGGACTATATACCTACGCCGATGCTCTAGGAAAGGAAGTGGCTTGAATATCTTTATAGATAGCTATACCTTTAATATGTTAATTGTTGTTGTGTTTTTACGATGTTTCTCTTAATTAATCAAAGAGAGCACAGCTACTATCACAGTAAGTGCTACCACAGTAAACAGTTGTATCTGTTTACTGTGCTACTATGTTTTTCATCCTTAGATTTTTTAAACAACTCAAGCTTACGTTCAATCCCACCCGCATTGGTTATCGCTTTTTCCCTTTCATTCATGTTAACCTCTCATTTAGGCGCAAATAAGAGTCCAGCGAGTCCCAGAGAACATATCAGGAGTATCCACTGTTTCCCTTCAAGTTGTTGAAGATGTAACCGCTACCGATGCTCTACGATACGCCGGCCTTGGCGCCGGCGGCCATCGCACTACAGAAACTAAGAAAGCGTTCCGAGAGGCTGTCAAAATACTAGTTAAGTTTGCCTCACTAAGGCACACTTGCGTGTTACTCGATGAAGCTATTAAATCCACGTTAAGGTCAGCTAAAGTATAAATATTTAAATTTCATTTTTAAATACAACGGTTTTCCAAATTGATATTGTCTATGGTATGTCCGTGTCGCGAAAGAAGTCACAAGGCGGCGCTAGTTATCGTATGTATAAGAAAATAATGTATTGTAAACAGGAAAATAAAACCTGTTTGGAGACGCCACTATTGCATTTCTGTAGTAAAAGTCGTAAAAATTAGTTTCACTTCCGCAACATCTTTTCTATTTTTCTGGTCAGGCTATAAAACACTACATAAAACCGTTTAATTAATTGAAAACGTACCTACTGGACTAGTAGATAAGTAATTGTATGATCAATATTTTCAGAAAAGTGAATGGTATTGAAAAAGTTATCATGCCTAAATTACAAAACACGGAAAATTATATATTAACCGAAATGGATGAAAGGGTAAATAACTAGTTAACTGAATGTTAGTTTTATAATATCAGTTAGGTTATTTTTTATCTGCTTCAAAAACGAGAAAATTTTCGAGTTATTTTTTCTATAAATAGTTCGGACCTACTATATTATCTCTATATCCGACAGATTTGAATGAATTTGTTTACTCGTCAGGAGAAGTTTTCGACTGTTTGCATATAAAATCCAATATTCTAATTTATATTTCATTGCACCCCTAAGCTGTGGATGTGACGTTTGAATGTTAAGTATTTTTTTTAGCTGTAGACAATTTTAAAAGCCTCTATTTTTGTTCAACAGGAAAGAGAAGAGTTTCATCGTTTGAAAATGGTTAAGGCAAAGAAGAACATGGGTCAGCTTTTGCCCAAAGCGAAATCTGCTAAGAAGCCCGTATGCGGAGATATTGGCGAGAGTGGTCTGTATCATACCTATCTATACTAATATTAAGTATTAATCCAAAAGTGTGTCTGTTGTGTTTTTGACTTCTTCAACCCTCAACTACTTAAACGAGCCTGGCTTTTCCACAAATCAGCAGATACGAACTGATCTAGAAAAGGACTTTAAAAAAAAACCTATATTCACCTGTACGGATTTAATAGTTTTCGGGATCTTTATTGTTGGAACTGGCCGTAAACTAAATTGTTTATATTTAAATATATTCTTATTCTTTTTTTTAAATCTATTGTTTTTTTTACGTTTGATGACTTTCTCTTACTTCAAATATATATCTCAAACAGGACGTCCAAGTTTTTCTCTTTACTGATATTTTTCTTATAAATTAAAATATCCCAACACGTTATCAGCACGAAGGATCTTGGGAAAAATATAAGTGAAAAGTGGTGTTAATTGTCCATTGTTGCTTTATTTGTTGCGAATAAGAAAATTCATTTTTCTTTTGATATTATTTTTTTTTTCCTTCAAAAATGTCGCAAGCAAGCGGAGATATAAGTGGTAATAAGATGTTACATTCGTCGTCAGTTCCTCCTTGATCTAAGTCACTTAAGGGTATTTGGATGTAGAGCTCTAGTTCATGTACCTTCATGTCAAAGAAGGAAACTAGATTTAAAAGCATCCACTGAAGCTGAGTACATGGCTCTTACTGCAGCAACTAAAGAAGCCTGTTACTTACGTAAATTTATAGAGGATATTACTGGTAAGATATATACAATTAAGATATTGTCAGATAGTCAGAGTGCTCTAAACTTAGCTCACAATCCTGTGCACCATAGCAGGACGAAGCATATTGACACTCGTTTTCATTTTATACGAGAAAAAGTTAGTAATAATACAATTATTTTAGACTATATGAAAAGTTGTGATACACCCGCAGATATTCTTACCAAACCACTTGGGCCTATCGCAACTAGTAGAATTATAGGTAGTTTAGGTCTTAGTTAGTTTTTTTTTTGTTCCTGTGTCTTAGTACCTACGTTATGTTAATATTTTTTTTTTGTAAGACAATTTAGTTTAAAGGGGGATGTTGGAACTGGCCGTAAACTAAATTGTTTATATTTAAATATATTCTTATTCTTTTTTTAAATCTATTGTTTTTTTACGTTTGATGACTTTCTCTTACTTCAAATATATATCTCAAACAGGACGTCCAAGTTTTTCTCTTTACTGATATTTTTCTTATAAATTAAAATATCCCAACATTTATTATTTTTATTTCTCGTCGTGTCTTCCCTTTATAGAGTCCACACTCCACGACCGGTGATAGAGTCAGTTATGTCGAAGTATATCATAAGAGACACGAAACTGACTAATTAACGATTATCTTTATCTTTCAGACAGTTCTTCCGTCCCATCGGTTTCCCAAGACGATTCGTTGGAATACATTGCCGACATGTGTCCGGTTACGATTTCTACAACTACCGTCTCTGGGGGCGACTTTAAACCAGTGTGCTACCCGCATAACTGGGACGATGAAGATTTGTTGTTTTAAACATTTTGTTTAGATTAATGATAAGTGATAACTTATCATGTTTATCTAATTATGTTATTAAAAGTCAATAAAAATTGAATTTTCTTTCTTTGTTAAGGGCATCCTTGTTCCATAGGTTAGACTTTGAGTCTTAGAGGTAATACATCACAGGTTCAACCTCATAGAAAATAGGTAGGTTTTCAGATTTGCTTTAAAAGTAGTTTCAGAGAAGATACGGTGTTGAGTTATTTAATTTTTCAAATCGGTAAGAAAGATATACATTACATATATAGAAAATAAATAGCATTACAAAACCCAGCCATTATCGAGCCTCTCCTCCATTGGTTTCGTAAAGTATTGGCACCTTCTGAACTTCTCTAAAATCTCTCCCTGCAAATTCATAAAAAGTAGGTACATTGATGATAGGATGTATAAAGGCGCATCATAAAAGTTGAAAATCAGAAGGCAAATAATATCAGTAGGCATGCCAATAGATACTTTTGTACAAAAATCAAAGTTAGAAACCAATTCGCATGACGAAATTCGATTTCAACTCTGTTTCAGTTTCGAGGGAGCTAAGAGACGCTCGAGTTCAGGAAAATCTTCAAATAGCCCCGCACCACATCATTCGTGGCTCAAGTCAATAGGTTTAACTACGAACGTAGTGTACCTATATGTCGCCGTAAGATTGTAAAAACCGTTAGATTATAATATAACTCGCGAAATTGCAGACTGTCGAAAGATTACAATTTAACGCATTATTTTTCGGTAGATTGTAATCTCTAAGGTATATTAACCCGATAAAACCTAAGTGCCCTGTGGCCGGGCACTACCTGATTGTTTATGCCGAATCCTAACCTAACCTACAAGAAACAGTCAAGAAAACGTAAATACAATGAATATTTCAAAAATTGAAATTCAGAATATTGAATGGTTCACAATCTTTCGACAGTTTACAATTTCACAAGTTAGATTATAATCTAACGGTTTTTACAATCTTACGGTGACATATATATGCTCTGTGCTACTTACAGGACCAGTCTTCTTGATGTTCTCGCTGTAATAAGTTATGGCACTCGATCCTGTGCCATACAAGGGATATTTAAGATGCATCTGTAACACAAAAGCCAACAACACCAAGCAGCAATAAGTAGACTGCTACTAGTAATTTTGTAATTTAGTTGATAAAACTAAAATACGACTTACTACTTTCTTGTGGTGTTACTTATATTTATTCGATCAATGTCGATTGATGACAGTTCTGACTTCGGTCGGTGAGGCAGCTCCGGATCGATGGTTTGAAGTCAACCGTCAATCTACCGACCTTCGATTCGAGCATGACTCGCGATCGATCGATTACGGATCGTTAAATATCGAGCAGAATGATTTTTCTTAAAGTAATTCCCACATAATTATTTAAAGTAATAACCACATATTATTATCTATGTTTAGAACTTTCGATCGGCGTCGACTGATCTCATTCCTCTATCGATCATTAGCATCGATCAACTTCGTGAGTATGGTAACACTAAGAAACTAGTCTAGGCAATGGGGCGGTCCGTTATATGGAGACCCCCGCATTTAATCCTCAGTCGATGAAACTTGGCTGAGTTTGAGTATTGGATGATCCAAAACTTACACAAAAATATCCAACAAAAAAACATCCGAATGTTAGGTATTTATAACAGTAAACCTTAATATTTATGTCTGAATATTTTCTCGTTAAAATAATAGTAGGTAGTATTTACACTCAAAACCGAAATAATAAATGAAATAATCATGCAGACCTAAGATATTTAAACCGATTTTATTATCAAATCCCAACAGCGTTTACACGATACATAAAAAAAACCTTACTTCCTTTCTGACTTTTATTGAATATTTATAATAAACGTTTATCTCGTGATACTTTATCATACTACAAAGTTTCTTCGCTTGAGGAATTATTGTCGGGGTCAACTAGCTTTATTGCCTAGACTAAACTAGGGATTTACGTATTTAATGAAATTATTGTAACTTTACGTACATTTTTATCCGCAGTCACTTCTAAATTCCGAGGTTCGAATTGATCCTTTACAAAATTTGCATCATATTCGGAGCAGTATTCAACAACTGGCTGCGAAGTTGCTAGATCCTCGATCACTTCGTCCAACATTTGCTCCCAGAAGAAATCCGTTAGCATGCGTTTGCGGATGCCTTTAATAAATAAAAACCGATCAAATGCGGGTCTGACACGCGCATAAAGAGTTCCGTACCATCACACAATATAAATTAATTTAAAAAACTATGTTTTTTGTTTCCTCGCTAGTTAAAGAAAAGTAGTATATACAAGTATCGGCCGAAATAGCAATTCACGGCCTCGTTTTGTTAAAAAAGCCTCGGCTGGCGCCTATTCCAATAAAAATCACTTCGTGAGTCCTCGGCTTCGCTATTTCCGGTCTGTGCAGTAATGTACTATTGTTTTTTGGTTCGTACTTTGTCACGCCGTAGATAAGTAACAGAGCTACAGAATGACGTATTTTTAGGTAAAGGCATACCTATGTGAGGACTGGAGAGCTCAGAGAAAATATACGAGTAAGTAGGCTACAGTTATATCTAGATACTTTTGATTTTAGAAAATTAAAGAGTGCATCCGGGATTTTTAAAACGAGCTTTCTATTTAAATACACTTGGACAATCGAGGGCACCATCTAGTTACCTTAAAATACAGCTAAAGAAAACTATAATAATTATGATTATTGCAATCACGAGTCGTTATGTAGGGGCCTTATATTACCTTCGTTATGTCCCGGCTTTTTAGGAACTTTATATTGATCACGCATTTCACTCCCTTGACCAGGAATGCCGCGCCCATCCTGTAGAATCCAAGGTCGACTAAAGTTTTTTCCTTTGCCATACGCCGAAGGTTCTATCGGGGCTTTGGGATGGCGTGCTATACGTTCCAAGGGTCTTATTTTCAGTTCAGATTCTTCACCTAATGGTTCTGGAATATCTGCTTGCACTTCTTCGTCTATCGTCGATTCCATTTCCATTATTTTAATTCAGGTTTACTTTATAAAAGCAGGAGGAATAATTGGTTGTTATGAGTTTCCTGAACTCCTCAATTATTCAGGAAATCCGTTTATTGGTTGCTATAGGATACCAGTTATGGGGACTTGAATATTTTACCGATTGCTAAAACACTTGACTGTTTGTTAACCTTGGTTGAGATATTTTTAAAGTTTAAATTCTAATTAAAAATATCGCAATCTTCTTCGCGCAATTCAAATCATTAATTTTTGCAATCACCAAACGTCGTTATCTTTTGTCCATAGTTAAGTCACTTTATAATTGATGCTCTAGAATCTAGATTGTTGATCTGTGTTTTTCTCTATGCTCTATGGTCGAAGGAAAAAATTCTTACTGTCAAAAGCTGTAAAAAATTCGGAAAAATGTCGGAGGCTTGTCAGATAGCCCGAAAACAAGATTTGCCTCCTCCGG
The DNA here is from genome assembly GCA_964035005.1 of Erebia palarica. NCBI lineage: Eukaryota > Metazoa > Arthropoda > Insecta > Lepidoptera > Nymphalidae > Erebia > Erebia palarica. The sequence continues at coordinate 30,838,756 of OZ035990.1, forward strand.
GAGGCTACAAACCAATACCATTTCAAAGATTGCCCGCTAAGCAATATTTCAGCGGTAAGTAACATAAAACAATCATGTTTACACAGTTTTTGGTAAACTTATTATGTAACCTCTGCTAGGTTAGGTCTGCACTCTGCAGTTTTCTATGTTTATTTCTGGTTTTCTCTACGATTTTTACACAAAATCAAAAAAAGCTCTTTATATGTATGCCTATTCAGCTGTACGAGCTAAAGTATTATAGATTTTGAACAGAACACTCCGATTTGTACGTAATCTTCCCCTTTGAGAATGCCAAACTATCCAATTATTTTTAAACGACTGTCTGAAAAACAGAGTATATTGTTTTCAGGGTTCATGTATGTATGTGAGTTTGTATATTCCACCATAATTTCATTATAATCCCTAGTTTATTCTGGGTGACATAGGCTACTAAAATTTTTAAAAAAATTGAGGGGGTGACCATGGTGCCGCATTAAAGACTAAAACAATATTCAAAATATATAACACTATAGTTCAATATCCAGTGATTCACAAAAAATATTGTTTAATAAAATTAACAACTAAATTAATTTTGACTTAACTTTTAGTTCGTTTTTTAGAAGGGCAGTTTTTTCAATTATAACTTGTTAGATAATTGCATATTATTGGAAGTTATAATAATTATTAGAACTTTACAATAAACTTTCCTGGTATAAAAAGGTCTCACCAATGATTACTCTGAGACAATATTAGGAGAAACTGTACAGTCCAATATTATTTTTCCATAAAAACCTTGCTAATCATTCCTTTATATTATGGCAGGGTATACTATTTTCGCTATGTACGTCGGCGTAACCGCAGTCGCCGCATACTTGTACAATATAAACGCCAAGAGGATCCAAAAGAATGAGATTGAGATGCGCTCGGCCAAGATGGCAATATACCCGATGCTGCTGGCTGAAAGGGATCGGGAATACCTGAAACAGTTGCGCAGGAACCGTGATGCGGAGTGTGAACTTATGCGCGACGTGCCTGGATGGGAGGTGAGGTCTTATTTTTTTCTCTTCAAAAAAATGACTGAATTTGGACAGTCAGTCAATACAAAGAATTCAAATAAAATAAGTTGTAATCTTGGAAACTCCTACTGGAAGGTAGTTTGGGTATCATGATGTTTTCTCGTTTTACTCCCAACAGGCAGTGCTGAAAGTTCAGGCTTAAGAAATTATGTATCAACAGTTTAACAGTGAAGAAAAGCATTGCGAGGATATCTGCATACCTGAGGGTTCCTGATTATGTTTCCAAAGGTGTGTGAAGTCTCCCAGTCTACACTTAGCCAGAATTCCTCTACCCCAAGCCTTCTCATTATGAGAAGAGACTTGTGCTCAATAGTGAGCCAGCAATGGATCAAAATGGTGATGGTGAAAGTGAAAACAATAATCTTGTCTTGTTTGCAGGTGGGCACATACTATGGTGAGCGTGTGTACAAACTAGTGCCGCCTGATACTCTGGTTGAACCCATCTTCCATGAGTACTACGCACACAGCTCCCCTGCTGAATGGTACAGGAGGGCTCACCACAAATTCTATTGTTAAATAACTGAAAGAGCTGCGCTTTGTGGTTCACAATGAAATGTTTGGTCACTGAGGAAAGTGACAAAACTATTTGGAAATTCAATCTTTCATATATTATAAGAACTCCATATGAATTGTGATAGTTTGAAGAATGATCTATACTAACATTATGAAAGTGAAGAGATTATCTGTGTTAAAGTGCTTATAAAATAATCATGTGGGTCCACAAAACGCAGCTATAGAAGAATTGAACATGCCAGCTAAATATATTACACTGTTCTTATTGAAAAGAAAATGGTATCATAAAATTGTTGTAAGAACTAGCTGACACCAGAAATAATTTATTTAGTTGAAATCAGTTTGCTTTTGTAAATGAAACAAATTCAGTTTAGTTGCTTGGTCTTAATAAAATAATTATGTCAAAAATATGATGATTTTCTTTGGAAACACCCGCTATAAAATCACTGGAAACACCCATATTTTATGACAATTACAAAAGTACACAGTTTCAGAAAAATAAAACAAAAATTTATTCTTTCACCATATTTTATGAAAATAATATAAACATAATCACAACAAATGTAAATAATATTGCAGGAAAAATGAAGATGATTTACATCATTAATCATCAGAAACTGAAACTAGTCAGGAAAAATAGTTAACTTTAACTTAAATTATACAAAATGCAAGATGTCTACTTTTATGTTAACTATACTATTCTAATAATTATGCAAATAACAACCATAATAATGATTACACTAATTAACTATAATATGAGGTTTCATAGTGTAGCAATATTTTTTTTATGAGTTTTTGAAACCTTTGCAAAGGAAGATGCAGTTGATGGCCATAATTTTATTTTAATAATTCACATAGTAAACTTGTAATTAATTTAGATTAAGAACATATTGATGTCAATATGTTATGTTATATGTATTGATGTCAATATTATCAACAATTGGATCGAACAATAGGTGTCCACAATTCAGTCGAACATACAAACATTTTCAAATCCCTTTATTCACAAGTGATATTTAAATACAATCTCTTTGGATACAAACCTTATTATTTATAATGCAAAGATTTTTTGCACGTGAGTTGCTGATAATTATATTTAAATTTAATACCTTGATCAATTTGTGAGCATTTGTTTTTTCTAAATAAATAAGCATAAGGAACAACGCTTACATAAGTTCAGTTTGTTGTCAACCATGACATGGTTTATTCTTACTTCAATAATTGACCTTAGAAAGAACAATTATCAATTTTAAAAAACCTATTCATAAAATTAAATTCATAGTCACAGACTTAACTCAATAAAATAGCTTTAGGATTTCTAAAAAGAATCCTTACAATAACTTATTTACATTTCTTAATAACAATCTTAGGTTTCAACTTAACCGTTCTTAGTTTATGCATATGACTCATAACAAAGTATAAACCCGGGAAAGTTAGAACTAATAAATATAGTCTAAGGAAAGTCGGCATATGGAATGCAAAATTCCATTCATTTGGCATGGATATGGTAAACTTTTGGGTTTCCTCAAAGTATGGTATGTTTCGGAGTATTACAATGGACTCGCATAAAACTCCTAGTGGGTACAGGGGTATCCACATAGTGTATCGTAGCCAGGTGAGAATATAGAACTCCTTTTTGTAAAGCAGGGATATGTAATACGGGTACCTGGAAAAAATTTTAAAATCACATTTTAAACAGGTTTTTTTTTTCTAATTTGATTGAACATCTTGTCAGACAAATATTTGAATAATTTCTTGTTCTATCAATCATTCATTCATGAGTTATGATTGACGGAACTGCCTGACAAAATGACCTATGAGTGAAGCAGGTATAGGTAGGCAGACAGGGTAGCATCTTGAAATTATTATTATTTTAGTATTAATTTTATTTTATTGTGTTATATGTTGTATTATGTTTATATTTCTATGCGCCTATAGTTGCCTAGATTTTAAATCATCCGAGCTAATAAACCCGAAAATGTCTGCATACTTTGATGGCCCATCTCTTTATAAAAACGAAATTTGGTACCGAATAGGTCCCAACCCGGGGACGGACGCACGCTACTTTTTCCCCATAAAATAAAATACTTCAGTGATTATTATTATTAAAGAGTCTGTCAATCAAAACCAATACATTGCCCGCAAGGCTAGCGGCAGAGGTTAATCACTTTATCAAATAGAATTGTTTGTATGTAAATAACCTATGTCACCTTTATTGTTTGCAAGAACAACTTGATTTGGTAATACTTTAAAACGAAAAACATACTTTACTCAATTACAAGCCAACTAGCTGGAAATATTGGGATCAATATTTCCCAGTCTGTTGTAACGGAAATTCAACACGATCGGAGTGAGGTAAGGCGCGGTACCGATGGCTTTGAAAACTCTTCAAAATAATGAAGTGTACAGTACCAACTCTCAAAATTCGAGCTGTTACTAGGCTTATAGGCCTATTACACTGCACTTTTCACAGGGACCCTTACACTTAAATCAGTGTAGTGTAATAAGATTTAGGGAGGACGGGTCCCTAAATTGCTTATTGCTGTGTAATAAGCGACGCTCTAACTAGCGGCCACGCCCACCCTTAACGCAGGGCCCTGTGGAAAGTGCAGTGTAATAGGCCTATTACTTTGTCACGTGACCCGAGAACCAAAATGAACCTTCGGGGGCAGCGGTGCCTCAAACCGTTCTCTTATCTCTCATAATTTGAGAGAGAGATAAAGAGTTTAGTTGAGTTTGAGAGATACAGCTGTATGTTGGATTTCCCTTATTGTATATTTCTTGCGATTCCGAGTGCGTGTGGCTCATGGTTGTGTTTAAGTCCTATCTGTATACATTTGTATACGTGTAAATGTGTGCGTGTACGTGATTACGATCGAGGCACGCACGCTCCGTGGCCCAGTGTGTAGCACTGTTGTCTTAACGTGCGGAGGTTCCGGGTTCGATCCCCGGCGAATTGGGAATTTATAACTTATGAATGTTCCCTGGTCTGGCCTGGTGGGAGGCTTCGGCCGTGGCTAGTTACCACCCTACCGGCAAAGACGTGCCGCCAAGCGATTTAGCGTTCCGGTACGATGCCGTGTAGAAACCGAATAGGGGTATGGGTTTAATATAACTGCCATTCCCCTGACAGGTTAGCCCACTACCATCTTAGACTGCATTAACACTTACCATCAGGTGAGATCGTAGTCAAGGGCTAACTTGTAGTGGTTAAAAAAAAATATGCATGTCACCGTAAAATTGCAAAAACCGTCAGATTGCAATCTAACTATTTTTATCTCGATTGATTGTAAACTGTTGACAGATTGTCGTTTAAAGTTCTGTAAATCATTGTATTTACGTTTTCTTGTCTCTTTCTTGTAGGTTAGGTTAGGGTTCGACATAAATAATCAGGTAGTGATCAGTTAGGTTCTATCGGGTTAATATACCTAACAGACAGTGGCGTGCAGTTCTTAGAAGCATAAAAGCACTGCTTACCCAAATGGAAATACGATAATGCTCATTTTTCATTAAAACAGCTAGTAAATAGGTATTCTGCCTAACGAATGCCTACCCAAACTTCAAAACCTGTGCACGCCACTGCTAACAGATTAATAATAATAATAATGTCCTCCCGACCGATTTTCGGCCACGGCGGCCAATCTCCAGAGAGATTAGCCATCTGCGCGGGAGATATCATAGTGCACAAGTGTGTGCGCAAACACAGGTGCACTCTCTGTTCCTTTACTCTCATAGCCCGATGGGACGGAAATCCGACACGACCGGAAAGAGATCAGGCGCAGGACCGACGGCTTAACGTGCTCTCCGAGGCACGGGGGTGGAACACCGCCAATTTCCTAACTCCGGGCTAGTACTGAGAATTCTAGTCAGAAAAACCCAATACTTAATTATGGCCCGACCCGGGACTCGAACCCGGGACCTCGTCGGCCGCAGTCAAACATGCTAACCACTGGACCAACGAGGCAGCTAACAGATTACAATCTACCTAAAAATAATGCGTTAAATTGTAATCTTTCGACAGTTTACAATCTCGCTAGATAGATTACAATCTAACGGTTTTCACAATCTTACGGTGACATGCATATCTACAAACACGGTTGACGCGCGCTCGTGATTTGCAAGAACTATGCTAGATTTTGCAATATATATTAATGTGTTGTCAGACAAAACTTTGAATACTGGACTCTCAGCTTTCACAAGACAGACAAGTGCATAAATATGACATATGTTCATTTTAAGATTAGTGAACCTATCCACCACCACTACATCCTATTAAGGTCCCACAGCTGGGCACAGGCCTCCACTCTCATATGAGAGAAGGAATTAGAGCTTAGACCTACCACGCTGCTCCAATGCGGGTTGGCGGGCTTTAACCTTGGACATGTGGTCACCGAGGACCTTAGGGATGACTTGGACATCGAAAGAGAGAAGAGCACTGTCGGTTCGGTGCAACATGCTCGCGCGCCGATTCTCTAAATGCAGTACCGACGTAAAGCTAACCCTGTTTCGTGCATATTGTCAATGTTTTTACACTTGCCAATTATGGACGAAATTCAGGCGAACGACAATGAGCACCATGAGGGTGCAGTACAACGACCTCAATTTACATAGACGGGCCCTGTCAAACAAAGAATGTGGGCGTATTTTTAGCAACGCCATCAACGCCATCTAGTCTGAAAAGCGGGAACTTGCTTGTAACATATGCGCCATCTTGAAAACGTATGACTCGGTCATAGATTAGTACAGATGCGCTTGTCGAAAATAATACCTACATCAGTGTACTCTCTGAGGTAAACGATAAATGATAATGGGCTGAAACTTGGCACAGAGATAGATTATAGTCTGAAATAACACATAGGCTTTTTATCCCGGAAAATTAAGGAGTTCGCGCGGGAACCAAAAATCCTCAAACCACACAGACGAAGTCGCGGGCATTCGCTAGTACAAAATAAAAATTACCAACTTTAATAAATGAAAACTCTTTATTTATTGAAGTTGGTTTAAACATTAAACTCACGTCAATAACTAATTTTATCATATTATTATAATAGCATAATATTGCGTCTCGGAAGGTATTATTGCCTACTGTCCGTTCTGCCCATCTATGCATTAACTAATCTTGGTTGCATTTTTTTTATCGTACTGGACTGGACTATTCTAGGGTTGGAACCCAAAGCCGTAAGGCCAGTGAGTAAAAAAAAAATATCATACAGTTTGCCGCGGAAATTAAATGATTGCTTATTGGATAGAAATATTAAATAGGAAGATTAAATAACGTTTTTTATGAAATGTATAATTGTGAATTGAAACACTTACCTTAAAATAAAAATTATACAGTGCCAAACTAATAAAACTTTAGATGATAACTTAATAACAAATTATCTACACGATGAGCGACCGTGACAGCGCTACGACGGGGACAAAGACAGGCTTATGACAGGTTATAGGAACGCGCTCTCATAGTTGGTCGCCCGCCATTTTTGTATGAAAGGGCCCATCTAGTACCTACATATATATCGATGGTGCAGTATAATGACGCATTCCGCATCCTCATGAGGTTGCCGAGGTACTGCAGCGCGTCGGGCATGTTTGCTGAGGCGGGAGTATCCGACTTTTTTGCGATCAGGCGCAATCGTATAGCTTCTTTCTGGGAGCGATTGCGACAAACGAGTAATGTAATTCTTAGGGTCATCGGTGAGGATATGTCTAGTGATATAATCAAGCACTGGCGCTCTGTCCACCGAGACGCAAATAAGAAATAGGAAGTAGTCTTTAGGAAATAGCTTAAGCTTAGCTTTATTTTATTTTTATTCTTATTTTGTTATTTCATTTATTATTTATATATACTTACTATTGTAAGATTGGATTTTTATCTGAAATAAAGAGCCATATATATTTAACGACTATTATCATGTTAGTGATAATAACCGGGACCGACGGCTTAACGTGCTCTCCGAGGCACGGGGGTGAAACACCGCCAACTTCCAACTCCGGGCTGGCATTGAGAATTCCTTAATTGAAAAACCCAATACCTAACTTTTATGCCCGATCGGGAATCGAACCCAGGGCCTCGCGATCCACAGTCGACTACGCTGACCGCTAGACCAACGAGGCAGTAAATAAGTAAGCAGCAATAAAAAATATGACATACTAGCGAATGCCAGCGACTTCGTCTGCGTGGTTTGAGGTTTTTTGGTTCCCGCGGGAACTCTTTTAATTTTCCGGGATAAAAAGCCTATGTGCTATTTTCAGACTATAATCTATCTCTGTGCCAGATTAAGATTCAGCCAGATCCGTTCAGCCGTTGGGGCGTGATTTAGTAACAAATATCCATACATCCATCCAAACTTTCGCATTTATAATATTAGTGAGATGTTCATTTTAAGATTAGTCAACCTATAAATAATAATATCTACCTGACGACTTCGATGGTGCTCCACAACAGAAACAGGTAGAATACCACAGGCTTGGTCTGCATACGAGGCTCCGCTTCTATCATCGCGAATAGCACAAACGCTCGACCGCTCACTTGCATGAACGGTACCAATGCCCCTCCCTGGAATAACAGAAATAATAATAAAAAAAACTTTTTTTTATTGTTTTATCCTCTACAAGTTAGCCCTTGACTGCGATCCTGATGGTAAGTGATGATGCAGTGTAAGATGGTAGCGGGTTAACCTGTTAGGGGCATGGCAGTTATATTAAACCCATATAATACTGTACATAGAACTGTTTCTTGTGTAGTTGTGTGCAATAGAGAATAAAATAATATCATTATTGCGACGAAAGTTCCATAAGGGACGATGCGGAGGGGTACCCTAGCCGGCAAAAATCGTCCGTCTCGCGTTGTTACGAAGACAAAAGGTCTCAAATATAAATATACTACATTCGAAATTAAACTCTCACTCACAAATAATGTGGCTGCTATTGGTACCAGAAATTTCAAAATCGGTTCAGCAGATCCAGAGATTACCCCCTACAACGTCACAAACTCACAAACATCTACAACGTTTAACTCACATTTACCTCTTTATAATATTAGTATAGAACTTAGAAGTATAGTAGATCCAGAGATTACCCCCTACAACGTCACAAACTCACAAACATCTACAACGTTTAACTCACATTTACCTCTTTATAATATTAGTATAGAACTTAGAAGTATAGTAGATCCAGAGATTACCCCCTACAACGTCACAAACTCACATTTACCTCATTATATTAGTATACCTAGACTAGGTGTCAACTTAAATAATCAATTCTTACCTTGGTATACCCAAAGATGGGATGCATAACCTCCAAGTACATCATCAGCTGTAGGAACTTCATAGCTGGTCCGACATGCTCATAAGTGTCCGCTACAGAGTCGTACTCCAATTTGGCGTACCGAACTGCCATAACGGCCAAAACGTACGTGAAACCGATGAATTGGAACAGGTTGTACATCACTAGGTACACCTTCTTAAAGTCTTCTGGAAGTTTGAGCGCCATTTTTAATTTCTTTTTAAAGGCAGAAGTGATATTTTATTATCCTTTTTAACGGAAGAAATGTATGGTGGAATTTTGTAAACCAAGAACTCTCGTAAGTAAAAAACAACAGACTTTTCGTAATATTCACGGGAAATAAACGATCATCAAGTAGGTATTACAAGTAGTCATTAAATTATTATTAGTCACTTTATTTTTTTATTAACTATTAGTAACTTTTATAACTTATTATTTCAAACTTTATTAATAAACACTCATAAATCGAAAATTATTTATTTTTAAATGTAAAATCCTAGCCAATACACTAAAACGTTTAATGAACGTGTTTTTATCTAAACTGATTGTGGGATTAGCTATGTATTTGATATGGCGAAGGCGCTTGGTAACAATATTATTATATTCTCTATCAGAATCGATCCTAATTATGTAATTTTGTTTTTAAACCTAACGTTCTTTTTGCAGGAGAACGATACGTTTTCTTTTTCAGGTGAAAATACAGTCACAACTCACAGTTAATACACTCACAACGTTAGGTATAAAAGTGGTATATAAATGCAACCGTTACTACCATAATAGATAATGCCCACGACTTTGTCCGCGTGGATTAAGGATTTTTGATTCCCGAGGGAACTTTGGGTAAAAAAATATCCTATATCCCTGGGATCCCTGTTCCCCAAAATCAGTTGAACCGTTTGTACGTGTAAGCATAGCGGACTGACTAGACAGATAGACTTTCGCATTTAATATTTTAAAAAAAACCGCTATAAGTTAGCCCTTGAATGCAATTTCACCTGATGGTAAGTGATGATGCAGTCTAAGATGGTAGCGGGCTAACCTGTTAGGGGTATGGAAGCCTTCCACCAGACCAGACCAGAGAAAATTCAGATATTATAAATTCCCATTGACCCTGCCGGGAATCGAACCCGGGACCTCCCACGTTAAGGCAACAGCGCTCAACGCTGCGCCAGGGAGGTTGTCAATCATACTAATATTATAAATGCGAAAATGTGTTTGCTTGTTGGTTTATTGGTTTGTCCTTCAATCACGCCGCAACGGAGCAACGGATAGACGTGATTTTTGGCATGGGCATATTTGAGGACCTGGAGAGTGACATAGGCTACTTTTATCCCGGAAAATTAAGGAGTTTCCGCGGGAATCAAAAAACATAAACCACGTGCGGACGAAGTCGCGGGCATCAGCTAGTTTTAATTAGTTAGGATAAGATAATATAATGTTAAAGTACTAAAACAAAATTAAATCATCATTAGTGTTACCTCTCCTGTAGCCCATCTCCTGTTTGTGCACCATATCATACATGCCAGGGTAGTCTTTCATCACGTCGCGTGCTTCCTCCTCACTGTCACCCCCGTCATCAAACTTCCACAGGTCAAAGTTTATCTGACAATAACAAATATTCAAAGTAGAAGGTCAGTCAGTCAAGCCTCACCTCCTGAGACACTCAACATCTCTACATTATTTATTGCTGAATTTTATAGCAGATAGTGCCTTGTATGTGTGCATGCGATTTCAAATACTTGTTCAAACTCATAACCTTTTTCAATCTGTACTAATATTACAAATGTGAAAGTTGGGATGGATGAATGTTTGTTACTCAATCACACCAGAATGGCTGAACTGATCTGGATGAAATTTGGCACAGAGATAGATTATAATCTGGAATAACACAGACTACTTTTTATTCTGGAAAATTAAGAGTTCCCGTGGGAACCAAAAATAGGTTTAGGTAAATTATTTGTATCTTAGTAACTGAGTAACTCATATGATCCTTGTTGGTGGTTTTTTAAAATTATTTTACTAGTGCAGATGATGAAAAATTACCTTTAACCAAGCTGGTTTCTGAGGTTGAGCTGTGAGCCGCGGCCACCAACCAGCCTTTTCCTTTTGTAGCACCACCTCAACTCTGTTTTCAAATATGCGTACAATTTTTGTCTCTTCATTGTTATTCTATAAAAAGTAATTAAGTATATGAATCTACATAATTATTAATTTAATTAACACTGTAAAAAAAAAATTTAATATGTGGGAAATAAATCTTTATGTAATATTAATAATCCTACCCTGCCCTACTTACAGTCTGAGTGTGAATTCATTCGGGCACTGAGTTAAAAATGTGAAACACTAATTCCTTCATCCACGGATCTCCCTTTTATGCTTGAAAAGTGATCTCCTAAACATCTTTCAAAAGATTGTATATTGATAAATAATAGCACAAAGTTCTGTCCGTTAAAACCCAGGGTCCATACATAAATCAAATGCATTAAATTTGCACTTACTGTATTAAAATAATTTAACAAATTCACTATCAAGACATGGCTCGTGCAGGGTTCTGGGTATGGTGCAGAGTGCCTAACCCATCCTGGAGTACGCTAGTGAAATGTGGCCGTTTAAATTTTTAAAAAATCTGCTACAAGTAAGCCCTTGACTGCAATCTCACCTGATGCAGTCTAAAATGGTAATGGGCTAACCTGTGGTTAACCTGAGGGATGTGGTGTGGGCTTGGTACAGCTTCTATGAGTCTGTGTGCCAACTGCACTGCAATCGGAGTTTGGGGAATGTTCAACCAATTTGACTGCATTTTTTTAATGATTCAAATGAAGTTTAGAAATGGTCAATGGTTTTTATTACAAGTTATATTGGCAAAAATCGATTTGGCATTTGGTGCTCTACCTTTCACAGTTTGGCTGGCAGTGAAACAATTTACTATGATACTAATCATACAATATCAGAAAGGACAATGTTCCGTCCCCATACAAAGTTCGCCTAAGAACCAACAGTCATAAAACATTGATTCAAATAAATACCTTTTTATACTTAAGAGCATATTAAAACAACGGACACTTGCTTGGAAATGACTTATTACCAAAAATATTTTCGATTTTGAGGTTATTTCAACTTTAACAATCAATCAAATAAATAACATCTTTATCCAATTGTATTAAAGCTGTAAACAGTATGTAGATAAGAAAAGATTCGCCCTAGTTCATCAAAAACATTACAGATGGCGTTAGATATATTAAATTATTGTACTTTCAATAGATGGCGTTGCAAGATTCAGAATACTAGCTACTACTTAGCTGCACTTTAAGCTGCTTTTATCTTGTTTCTTATGATACGGATCTAGCGCTGAAGTGGTGGTATTGCATATTATTTTAACCGGTAAGTTATTGATCTGTGGTTAATAATCGAGAGACGGAAACGTATAGTAATCGATTTAATACCCATTTATTTATTTTGTAATTAATTTGAAGTGTCCGTTGAATTCTGATATTTGAAATAAAGGTTATAAAATAAGCTAAGAATTACTGTATATTTCAAACACGTGTTGATTCTTAGGCGAATTTGGTCAATGTCCTTTCAGCTTCAACAGGAAACTTCACTTTGGTCTGTTTGGTTTAGTCTTCCAGACAAGGCAATATCAGAATGCAATATTCGAAAATGTGGGTTGATATCCCACCCTACTTTCAATATTTAAAGTAACAATTATTTAGGTTTAGGTTTATTTATTAATTAGGTTTTTAGTTTTTAGTTTTAATTTTTGTGTAAAATGTTTATGTTTGTGATTTAAATTAAATAAAATATAGTATAAATAAAAAAAAAAACAATTATTTTAAATATTGAAAGTAGGTATAGTTCGCGCGCGAGTTGAATGCAGAGCAATTGTATGGTGACACAAATATTTACTCTGCATTCAACTAGGTAGATATTATGTATAAAAAGTCTATACGAGCAGGAAAAGTAAGTACTCACTGGCTGTAATGACGAAAACAGGTCTAAACTGAATTCATATTTACTTTCACCGTGAGCACCGATACCACGCGCTGCGAATTTAATATTATTATCCACAACATTAACATCGGGATTTGTAACATTTTTTAAATCAATTTTTAGTGATACATTTTGGTCAGTTTGCGCCCAGTAAACAAATGGACTTGGGTTCACCATTCTTTTAATTTTCTTCGTGTAACATTTACTTATTTTACTTCTCCAATGTTATTTTTTTTTAATTTCCTATGTACTAAGAGAAAATTCTAAAATTTAATTTATTGAAAAACTAAAAAGGGTTGTTTGTCAACTACAATTCAGAGACCAGAGACAAGTGTCAGAGACAGAGAAAGTACTCTGTGACAGAGTCCAAAGAGAATATAACCACTTCACAGAGTCAAGTTAAGTCCAGAGACAAGTTAAGAAGTTAAGTCCTTTGATTCAAAGGTTAAGTCAGAGACCAGAGACCACCGACCACCGACCAGAAAAAGAACGTAGACAGATAAAAAGATATGGTGTCAGCGTATACATTATGTGATAGCGAAAGTCATAATATGATTTTTTCATAATGGTAAATAAGTATTTTTTTGTTATTTTTATACTTTGTAGCAAAGTAATAGTAGTATGCGAGTCTTTACGAATATAACCTGTTTTATCTGTAAAAATAAGGTTAAAATTATAAACTTACGTATTACCTAGGTTATGTTTTCGTATAAATTACTTTCAGTTTTGCTTTTGCAGCCTTATACATGTCACCGTAAAATTGTAAAAACCGTTAGATTATAATCTAACTCGCGAAATTGTAAACTGTCGAAAAATTGTGAACCGTTCAATGTTCTGAGTGTCCATTTTTGAAATATTCATTATATTTACGTTTTCTTTTCTGTTTCTTGTAGGTTGGGTTAGGGTTCGACATAAATAACCAGGCAGTGCCGAAAAATAATGCGTTAAATTGTAATCTTTTTGAAATTTTGCAATTTCGCGAGTTAGATTATTTAATCTAAATGGTTTTTACAATCTTACGGTAACATATACAGATGATTCTCCTTACTTAATATCCTCCATAATCTTGAGTAAATTAATGCTTGACTGCGGCCGACGAGGTCCCGGGTTCGAGTCCCGGTTCGGGCCATAATTAAGTATCGGGTTTTCCTGATTAGAAATTTCCAGTACTAGCTCGGAGTTAGGAAGTTGGCGGTGTTTCACCCCCGTGCCTCGGAAAGCACGGCTACAAATGCTATGCTATGCTATGCTATGCTATAATGCTACAAATACACTTAATGCTACAAATCAGCCAGCTACAAATTCCTTTAAACTCTACGAGGTTACAAATGTTATTGTTTTTTTCTCTTTATTGAGGAGCTTAGGAACTCAGTGACTATGTCACTCCGTAAATTACAATCACAAAGAAAAAAATGTTATTGTTAGACTCAACTGTTTTGATTGGCTGAATTTATGGTATTTCAAAGTTAATAGATTTTGGCCAATAGTGGAAGAATGTTAAGTCAGCCAGTCAGAGGTGATTGCGATCGTTACACTGTATGTCATTTCTAGTTTTCAGCCAATCGTTAGCAGTTTAGCACAGTCCCAGAATACTTTACTAATTTTCTACCTCCATGCTTTTTAGTACTCTTACCGCAGTAAGTCTCAGAAAAAAATACTCTGTGTGTTTTAGTCTTTGATTCGTAAATTCCAGAGACAAGTTAGTAAATTCGCCTCGCCTGTCAAAAAGCCGTCTTCTCTATTGATGGGTGTTGAGTTTTTCGTAAAAAAATTAAAACATTTGATCAATTTCTAAAGAAGTCTCGCCTTTTTTGTGTTTCCAAAAATGGTTTAATTACAACAGTACTTAACAAAATACATTTAGTGGCTGTGCACCAACTCTTGTAAACAAATCCAAAATGTCCGTTCCAAACAGTGGATTGAGCAAATTGAAAAAGAAACATATTCGCGTGAAACATCAAAAAGTGAAATTGTTCCGTGCTAATGAACCGTTACTGTCCGTTTTTATGTGGGGTGTTAATCACACGGTAATTATACATCTTTATATTTTACGCACTAAATGTAATTCGCTACGAAGTCGTATTTTATCGCTTATTAATACTTCATTGTTCTTGAATTCTACTATTTGGGTCATAACTCAATCAAATTCGTATTCACGAGCGTATAGTTCGTGACCAGAGCAGAAAAAACTCTGTAGAAATTTCGCGTCTTAAAATGATACAAATAGTACCAGAGCCTGAGCTAAATAGTTAAATAGGATTAATTCCTACTTACAATTGGAATAGACTTTATATAATATTATAAATAAATTCGCATTATATCGATTTGCTTTGATATGTTTGCTAATGTTTATAATATCTATAGTGTCATAGTTTTACTTTCTGGCAAAAGATCAATAATGAAAAACAGTAACTATAATTTATTTCTAATTATAGCTCTTTAACATGATATTGAAGGATTTACACCCAAACGAAGTGCCAAGTGTATTTATTACTTAATTTTATTTTTCATCAAACAGAATTAATAAATACCACACTAATAATTATATCAGTAATTGGCAGCTCTAAGCCTTTGAGGTCTTAAGACAGAAATATTGGACAATAATATTTATATGAATCTCCTTTTACCTATGATTATGATTTAATACATAAAAAAATCAATGACGTCCAATTCTAAAACATGATGGTGGTAATCAGTTACGGTATCTTTAAACTAAAGCTATGAGCTACTATATATTATGTAATTAACACATAGGCTACTTTTTATCCCGGTAAATTAAAGAGTTCTCGCAGGAATCAAAAAACTCAATCTATGAGGACGAAGTCATCAGCTAGTATAAGTAAATTAATTAAATAGATCTAGTATAATTGGTAAGTGAATTATTCTTATTTATTGGTAAGGCGGCACAAGCTGTGTAATCTTAGAGGAATTGCCACTGTTTCAGAAACATTTAAGTGACTTGTTATGCAATGTATAGGACTTTACTGTTAAATATATTGTAGCTTTAGTAGTAGCATCATAGCTGAGCACTACCTGATTATTTATTTACCTGATGCCTCAGGTTCTTTCGGGTTAATATACCTAATAGATTATTATCTAATGAAAACTAATGCGTTAAATTGTAATCTTTCGACAGTTTATAATCACGCTAGACGGATTACAATTTAACAGTTTTCACAATTTTATGGTAACATACATAAGACATGATTATTAAGACTTCACAGTAGATTGTTGATTGTTGATTTCACTAACTATCAATTAAGTATTAATAATCTGTTTTTCCATGGCTTGTAGCAGGTCATAAAGTAGCTTGTCACTAAAATTTGTAAGCTGTATCACACAAAGGTTAAGACATTGTTAAGTACTGCAAGAGTGACTTAGACAATATTGACTTGGCTTTAAGCAGATATGTAAACCCGTCTATTTAGCTAATATACTAGGAAATAGGTATTCTTACAGTAGCCAGTTGTTATAGTGGGCAGTAGTATTTGCAATATATTATTTACAGTAACCTAATCTTCATAAAACAGCACATTCATTATTACAAAAAATATGTGATCTGCATGATAAGCAAACTAGAGGCTGCAATAGGCAATTTTATGTCAAAATTGTTTTCACAAGCAAATGGTTTCTTAGACACTACTACATACTGTACTTACGTACCAATCCATCTGCTGGGCACAGGCCTCCACTCTCATAGTCATAGGAGAGAGAGAATTAGGTCCTAATATCACACCAATATTACAAATGCGAAATTGTGTTTGTTTGTCCTTCCATCACACCCCAACAGATTAACAGATGAACTTACACTTAAAGAGCTGGAGAGAGATATAGGCTACAGTTCACTTTAAGAGTTAAAAAAAATTAAAGAGTTTGATTTATTTTAAGTTCTCTTAAGAAAAGCTAAGAAAACCTAAATAAGTATAATAAGTTCTTTAAGAAAACCTAAATCCACACAGTTAAATGCATCATGTATTAATCAAATAGAACAGTTTACATATTGCTAAAAATAAAAAAAATTATATATTTTTCTTACAGATAAATGAACTAAGCCATGTCGCAATACCAGTTATGCTGCTTCCTGATGACTTTAGGGCATATTCCAAGCTCAAAGTGGACAACCATTTGTTTAACAAGTAAGCTATTTTAACTATAACTTTATTGTTAAATTATTAATATAGTGACATGACTAGACCTGTTGGAATACATTTTCAAATCCCATTTACAACTTGGAATTATTTTTGTTCTGTAGTACTTAATTAAGTTATGTAATTGAGGGAATTGCATTACTAGTTATTAATAAAGTTATAAGATATACTAATAATCCATAGTTAAGTAATGAAACATAATATCATAAATGGAAAAGTTAAGCTGGAAACAAACTATCGGATGCGTCCGTAAGGCCCGCGATACACAGACAGCTTGAAGCAGTTATGACGGACTGCTTCATGTTGATCACTGGCTAACTGCTCGAGCAGTCCATGTATGACCGCACTAAGTCGCGAATGACAGCCGTGACGGATAAGTGTGCACAGTCATTTGGGACGTGGCTTACGGACTCGTCCGAGAGCCTATTTACTTTACTCTATGGCCTATTCTACAAAGAACAAATCTTTAATATGTGCCAAGAACTGTTGATTAGTGATGTGTCGTATACTTAAAAATGTATATCCTCGGATACGGATCCGGATACGCATATTTGGTGTCAAGATCCGCGGTTACGGATACGCATTTTAACTTTTTTTTACTCAATCGGTGTCGGTGCGCGTGACTTTGAAGCTTACTACGATAAATGTTTGTTTGCCAATAATATTTGATTTTAAGAATATAAAAAAATAATTGAATGGAATTGAATAGTTTTTTAATTAATAAGGAAAACGATCCGTTAAAAAAGTAACGGATTTCGGATACGGACACGAATTTTTCTTCACCCGCGGATATCCGCGGATACGGATACGGATATCCGGCACATCAATCATCATCATCATCATCATCATCATCATCATTGATGAAGAAAGTGAGGATGATTAATTTCTGGTATTAGCAGAATTCATTTCTCGTGCGAGTTCTCGCGTAGTCTGAAACTAGAGACAATAGATTACTAGGATACTACGAGTGATAGATACAAAATATTTCTGTGGACACCATCTGCGGACGTTTTCGGCTGACTCAAACATCCAGCGGGCCAGATTCTCAAGGTTTTGTCCGCGACTTACGTCCGATAGTTTGCGCAGTTCAGTGTACATATTACTATCCAGATACCGATAAGCCTGTAAGACTTCCGATAATTTGTTTATTTCATCATTTCATACAAAAATTCGAAGTTGTGGTACTGTGCTTCGTCTGGCGTAAGGCTAGTTAACTACTTAATACTTACCTGCTGAGAAAGATATTATGCTGTCAAGCAATTTTTCGTTTTGTTAGACTGATTGCAGGAAGTGCATGTATTTACTAAAAAAATAGGTGGGCATAACATTTGGTTCAAAAAAGTGCATTTACCATACTGTAAATTGTAAAAAAGAAAATTATTCCCTTTTGAAGAAACTAAACAAACAAATACTTAAAAACTGCTGCATACTCAAAGCTTAGTGTCATTATCAAATGATTCATACGCCCAATCTAATCTGAAACTCATATAAAGTTTTTCGAGCGTCGTTGTCGCTTTAATTTTCGCAAATTAAACCATTACCCGTGCATGCCTAAATGATTACATTAGTTAACGTTCGTTTAACATTTGACCTTGTCCAATTCTTGACAATCAGCATTAGTACAATAGGTTGTTATACTTTTTGAAATCAAGAATATTCTGTATCATTTGTAAGGAAAATGTACGGAAAATGATTTTCAATTAAGCCAGTACTTAATTGTAGGCTTGTGCGTCAATCTTAACCTAATTTAATTAAAGTTTAACAACTTACTTAATTACAAAGAAATAAAAACGTACCATTATAATTACATTTTCATCAGGTTTCATTATCACTTACGAGTGTGTTATGGTTTATGAACAAGAATAATTGCTCATTGCTCCATTCATAATGTTATGTACTCTCCTACTATTGAAAAGTACTATAAAAAGTGTGTATATTTATTAAAAACACAAATACCTTAGTGTTTTTATATCTGTCAGCGTAAGATTGTAAAAACCGTTAGATTATAATCTAACTCGCGAAATTGCAAATTGTCGAAAGATTAAAATTTAACGCATTATTTTTCGGTAGATTGTAATATGCTAGGTATATTAACCCGATAAAACCTAAGTGCCTAAGGTGCCACTACCTGATTATTTATGTCGAACCCTAACCTAACCTACAAGAAACAGACAAGAAAACGTAAATATAATGAATATTTAAAAAATTGACATTCAGAACATTGAACGGTTCACAATCTTTCGACAGTATACAATTTCGCGAGTTAGATTATAATCTAACGGTTTTTACAATCTTATGGTGACATATCTATGGTATCAATTCTATCATTGATTTCAGAGAGAACATGCCATCTCATTTCAAAGTGAAAGAATACTGCCCGCTGGTCTTCAGAAACCTTAGAGAGAGGTTCGGTATCGATGACATAGACTACAAGGAGTCCCTAACACGGTAAGTGGTCCACCTTTACAGTATCAATGTGAATTGAAATTTAGATATCCGTGACCACTGCTGCGGCACGTGTGAAACGCTCTAACAGACATAACTTCTGATATATTTATGTACTTATATTTATTTTCTGTCCCGTATTGTGCGGACCATCAAGCAACAAGCCTTGGAGAGGATATAGGTCTCTTCTGATGCTCAAGTTCTGGCATTTCAAAAAATAATGCAACGAAAACTATTAATGTATCCTTTGGTAATTCTTCTCAAATACTGCCGGCCTATTAGCTGTTTAACAATCCATTATTATGATATTATATAAATGCGAAAGTGTGTCTGTCGGTCTATCTGTCTGTCGTTTTAACGGCTCATCTTTTCAACCGATTTTGATGAAATTTGTTTTGATTGAAAATACTTATAACGGCAAGTTAAGGAGTTCTTCCAGGAATCAAAAACTTAATCCACGCGGAAGAAGTTGTGGACTTCATCTAGTATATAATATGTTTAAAGTTATCGATCGGTTGTGGCTTAATACAAAGTTACAAAATATTTATACCTAATTCGCAGGATACTATTACGTGTATACTATTCATCTTGCACTCCACCTTGAAAATATAATTTAAATTTTCTGGTACTTTGGCTGTAAATAACACTCATTCGAAGTGAGTAAATGAAGAATCAAAAAAATAGAAATTTACGCACACGCACTTAAACTTTTAACCGACTTAAAAGGAGGTACTTAATTCGACACTTTTTTTTAAAAATCTAACGTTCAATGCAATAATTAATTACAATACATTAGACTTTAAACCAAGCGTAGTTCATAAGATGTACTTAGTACCAGCGCCGGATCTTGAATTTTTTCGGGCGGGGCACAAACTGAAAAATACCGCCCTCGCACATATTTTTACCTCTATCGTTTTCATCATTTCAGCCATAAGATGCATATTGATAGACATGGGCTTCCCCCAAAGAACCCCACAACAAAGTTGCGATAATGTTGAGTACGTATCCGTCTGCCAAGCTCTGAATCTGCCGCCCTCTGAATTTGCCGCCCGGGGCACGGACCCCGGCTTGACCCCCCCTAGATCCGGGGCTCCTTAGTACACGTAACAAAATGAAGCCTGTTTATTTTACAAATGCGATGATGTCGAAAAATATTGGTCCGGTAGTTTTATAAAGGAGATTGTCGCTTAGCGTCTTCCCTTTTATGGCTGCGTTGCTTTTTGGTACGGACCGGTATCCCGTCCTACCTCCCGTCCTGTCCCTAGGTTTAGAAAGCCAGCTAACTACCTCTGTTCGAGGCGAACCAAGCGGCTCACGAGCGCCATACGACGGTCTGCCACCGCGCCCTCTGGCGTCGGCGTACCGAAACCGGAGTCCGAGGGCTTTATCCGAGACGCGAGCGCATTCGTCAAGCGAGGGCTGACGATTAAGCGACTGAGGTCAGCGGAGTTTTACTAGAAACGCTGTACGATTTTGGTTTTCTTTCCTCCTATGATAACAACTTTTTTGTAGTGTGCCTTTCGAAACTGACACGGCATCCATCCCGCATATCAGAAGCTCGGGTGTAAGTTTTTGGGTGATCACCAGGCCGGTCGTAATGGGAACAACGCACAAGGCTGTTTCCGGCGCGACTATAGTTTGTGTGAAACTACTATTTTAAGAGGAAATGTCTTGGAGCAATTTGGTCATTTCCTAAAAATTACTTAGGTAGGTACATATATTTAAATATAGGTAACTCAAAACAGTCTGAGCAAAGTCAAATTACGCACCACGCTCTCATAATCTTAGATTCTACTCTTAGAGCCTTTGCAGATGACGATATTGCCACGCGCAGACATTGTGAATGTATGCAAAGTTTCAAAATGTGTGTTTTTGCTTCTTTTAAATCACTTTAACCTATACTCTATGATTGAGCCAAGTCTATTTAATAATTCCATTATATTCCGGTAATAACAGCTGTTTAAGTAGAAACTTCCCGTACACAATCTACTGTCAGAGACTGTGCAAAAATGATATTACATTACTAAATTTAAAATGATCATCAGATTGATTGCCGTGGAACGCCCATAAAAATTGACCGATTAGGCAAGAAATATTAGAAATTTTAAGAATATTTATTGTCATAATTATGAGTAGTCTTATAAGAAATTCAGTCGCAATGGTTGTTGTATGAGACTATACATATTAAAGGATTTTTTTTCTTGTGTTGGATCAGTCACAAAATACTACATTATTCATAAGACACAAGAAATTTTCTTATAATGTGCAATAGGACTTACGGAATACTCGGGTGCCGAGTTTATTCACTCAAGAACTTACACTCAAGGCACGAATCACGAACACTGGCTGGTTTTGCTGTATATCGTCGCCCATGTAACAAGAATGCACTCATATTACCAACAAAAAATGTATTTTGATATAAAAGTGTGTATTTTGAGGTTTGATTTGAACTGGACTGAAAAATTCCCGTGTTATTCCTAGTTTATTTGGTGATTTAAAAACCCATTTTCTTGATATAACTACCTATGTATCCTTCCTATATTCCTATACTTATATCCCCTATCTATGAGACAACATCACGCAATGCAAACATATCTATTTATATTTTATGTGTATTTTATTAACACAAGAGCAGCGTTTTACTATCATGATTGCACGTCAATGCATTTTTAGCGAAGGTAAGTAAACTATACAGGCACTATGGAATAAGGAACACTTTCACAAGGTTTATACACAATCCATTGTTAAGGACACGAATAATAAAATTAATAGTTCAACACTTGCACATTTAACAAATGTTGATCGCACACTACGGCGATGTGACGCACGCACCGAAAGGAACGCGTTTTTCAGTACATACAATAAATTCGAATAAAATTAAAAAAAAGTTTATTATACGACTGCCTGAAAAAAGGAGTATATTGTTTTCAGGGTTCATGGATGTATGTGAGTTTGTATTTGTGTTAGTATCATTTGTACAAAAAATCATAGGTATATTTGCCTGATTACGAAATCCCTTCGTAATATGTTAGTAGTAAAACACAGAGTACAGGGAAGTGTAAAACTTACATACATATTAGGTTAATAATATTTGTGAGAAATGGTGATAGTGAATCATAGTGAATAACCTACATTATGTGTTTGGTTTTGTGTCTTGTTTAATGTACCCTAGATTTTCCCCTAAAATAAAATAAAACATGCTAACCGTTAGTGATATTTTGCCTATAATCCTCGCCTTTCTACTTTCGTACAGCAAGGCATTGTCAGGGCCTGCATCCGTACATGGTCGAAACGCCAGGGTATGAAGCGATTTGCTTCTTCGCTTCTAATTCGAACGACATAATTGTTAAGTTTTTCTTTTATTCCAAATTAAAAAAAATAATAACAATATTTTAAATATAAACCTTAATACTAAGGCATTAAAGTTTAATTACGAATGTCCTATTTATACTTAAGACCTTTTTTCTAAGAAGAACGGTGTCCGTCTCGCGTATTCCACATTTTTACCCCCTACCAAAAAGTGCTCCACGCGCCTAAAGAAGGTTTCACTTCAAAAAACTTCAAAGGTCAAGTGGTTTGTCGACAGATCGCAGCCGATCCCCGATGACTCTTCCGGCAAGTCTGGTGCCAAGTTCTATCAGAGCTACGACCGGCTGTTCATCCTCAAGACCCTCACTTCAGAGGAGGTGGAGAGGATGCACTCCTTCCTCAAACATTATCATCCGGTGAGTGGAAATAATATTTGTCCACCTGTGGATCTGAATGAAATCTGGCACAGAGATAGATTATAGTCTGGTATAGAGGTGTTAACATATCGCTAAACGGTTAACGGTTAACGGCTGTTAACGGTAGTAAAAAAAACAATGTTTTCTTTTCGCAGGAGTAAAGATCGTTTACTACCGATAACCGCTAACCGTTTTACAAACGGTAGTAAAAAACAATGCTTTTTTTCACTCGCTAGTGCACAGGAGTAAAGATTGTTTACTAATATTTTCAACCATTAGCCGTTAACCGTTTAACCCCTTAGCGATATGTTAACACCTCCTCTGGTATAACACTTAGGCTACTTATCCTGGAAAATTAAAAAGTTCCCACGGAAACTGAACTTCAATCCACGCGGACGAAGTCGCGGGCATCAGTTAGTCATAAATAAATCCCCGGTAAAAGTAAATTCATATTTGAATTTAGATATGATGCTATTTCTTTCAGTGATTCATACCTAATATTTCAGGTGATAACGATTTTATCTTGAGGCACCGGTAGGGGTGTATCATAAATGATTCAATGTTTTCAGAAATCGATATAATTGATAACTTTTATCCTTTCGAATGTGGTAACGTTTTGGAGTATCTTATCATTATGTTTATAAGTGATATGATAGTATTTTATTGTAATGTATTTGTTTAATTTTCCTTACAATAACACTGAATGACATAATGGTTTACAAAATAATTTATTGCATTAAACCACGGTTATAAAAAAACTAGCTACCATACTCTGGTGTCGCTTCAGAAAAATCTTAAGCTTTAGTACTTGTCTATATAAGGGGTAAAGGTTTTTTTTTAATCCCGCAGGAAATTTTCACACAGGAAATTTTTAGGGATAAAATCATCAAGATCGGGTACAATGATGGGCAATGAATGCGTACCAAACAATCAACACACTCACATTCGCATCTATAATATTAGCTAGAATTTATTTAACTTACCTATATATATGTCACCGTAAGATTGTAAAAACCGTTAGATTATAATCTAACTCGCGAAATTGTAAACTGTCGAAAGATTGTGAACCGCTCAATGTTCTGAGTGTCAATTTTTGAAATATTCATTGTATTTACGTTTTCTTGCCTGTTTCATGTAGGTTAGGTTAGGGTTCAACATAAATAATTAGGTACGGCCTGCGGCCGGGCACTTAGGTACTATCGGGTTTATGTAATAAACCTAACAGATTACAATCTACCGGAAAATAATGCGTTGCGATTTCGCGAGTTAGATTATAGTCTAACGGTTTTTACAATCTTACGGTGACATATGTATACATATCAAAAATGGCGGCACCGACAGGATTTGAACCTGCATCTTTGTGGGAATCGCGCTCGGAACGCTAGGCCACGGTTCACTTACCCGTAAGTGCCGAAATTTGAGACATGCGTCATTAATCCTGTCTTTTAACGCGACCGTTAGTAAGTTAGTAAGTTTAGAAACTATTGGATAGAAGCAGGCGTTACTTTGCGGAAGTCCATCATTATGAAGGAACTAGAAGTCCGCAACAATAGGTAAATCTATGAGGTGCAGTGTGTATCCCGCACTAGCCAGGAGTTAGGAAGTTGGCGGTGTTTCACCCCCGTAACTCGGTGAGCACGTAAAGCCGTCGGTCCTGCGCTTAATCTCTCTCCGGTCGTGTCGAATTTTGTATCGATATCGACTATGAGAGTAAAGGAACAGAGAGTGCACCTGTGTATGCGCACACACTTGTGCACTATAATATCTCCCGCGCAGATGGCTAATCCTTCTGGAGATAGGCCGCCGTTGCCGAAATTCGGTCAGGAGGACATTATCCCGCATTTATAGCCCGCGATTTTCACCACACCATAGAAACTTCCCTCGAGTGTGAAGCACTGAAATCTATACTACTATTATTAATGCGAAGGTTGGATGGATGTAGGGATGTATGGATGTTTGTTACTCAATCACGCCCCAACGGCTGAACGGATCTGGCTGGAATTTGGCACAGAGATAGATTATAGTCTGGCACATAGGCTACTTTTTATCCCGGTAAATTAAAGAGTTCCCGCGGGAACGGAAAAACCTCCATCCACGCGGGCGTAGTCGCGGGCATTCGCTAGTAAAATAATAAAGATTAGGACTTATTTGTTCACAGTACATAGTGGAGCGGCACGGCAAGACTCTTCTACCTCAATACCTCGGCATGTACCGTTTGACCGTGGACGGTATCGAACACTACCTCGTTGCTACTAGAAATGTATTTTCCAACCACCTCAATATACACAAGTAAGTTGAATAACAATTTGGACTTAGTCACTTACATTAGTTTAACTATCTTAAGCTACACCCAAAGCTGTTAAATCTATTTGAATTACACTTTCTTTAACCTAAGCTTATAATTATCTTAGCACATAAGATAATTAGCCCGGCAACCCGCATTGGAGCAGCGTGGTGGGTCTAAGCTCTAATTCCCTCTCTCCTATGAGAGTGGAGGCCTGTGCCAGCAGTGGGACGTTAATAGGCTGTAGTGGTGGTGGTGGATAAGATAATTATAAGCGTAGGTTAAAGAAAAAACCGGCCAAGTGCGAGTCGGACTCGCGTACCGAGGGTTCCGTACAAACCTGTAGTAAGTTTAAAATTATTAAAAATATTTTTATTAGGTATATGATGTAACTAAAAATGTATGCTTTTCGCAATTTTTCCTTTATCTGTGCTATAAGACGTTGCTTCGTACAAAATTTCAAGATTCTGAGTTCACGGGAAGTACCCTGTAGGTTTTGATTCCCTTGCGAGTGTCGAAAATTTGCAGCATAAACGGCTGTATCTTTTGATTGCGTTGGCATAGAAGTTTGATTTTTTTCACAGCTCCAAGGGACACTAAACCTGAGTATTTGATATGAGTTTCAGCTTGATACCTCCATGCGTTCCTGAGGAAAAGGGACTTGACACACAGACGGACAGACAACAAAGTGATCCTATAAGGGTTCTGTTTTTTCCTATTTGGATACGAAACCCTAAAAAATTACTTATTAGTCTGCAAAGAAAAAAAATAACAATAATAACCAACTTTAACACAATAATTAATAATTGGAAATCATGACAAGTCAAATAGTCTGGCTAGATTGTAATTATAATTAGCACCCTTAATTGCTACTCAATAATAGAAAAAAAACTACATCAGTCCTTTTTATGTCAATGGAATATTCTTATCAAGATATGATGGCATCACAAATCAATCATCACAATCAGATTAAGCAGTTCTGTGCAAGTTGGCCTTGAAATGCAATTTAAACAACAAAATTGAATTTTATATGATGGAATTACGAAAACAAACCGTAAAGTGCGACGCGGTCCACAATGCTCTGGTAACAGTTATCTCAATCTTCCACTCGACTTTAAGATGGTTTCCTGATAAAGTGAGATGAATTCATTCAGAGTTGATGGCGCATCATGTTCCTCCGTAGTCCGTACTGAATATGGTTGGGCTTATATTCTTATATCTTACTAATATTATAAATGCGAAAGTTTGGATTCATGTATGGATGTATGGATGTTTGTTACTCAATCACGCCCCAACGGCTGAACGGATCTGGTTGAAATTTGGCACAGAGATAGATTATTGTCTGGAATAGCACATAGGCTACTTTTTATCCCGGAAAATTAAAGAGTTCCCGCGGGAACCAAAAAAACCTCCATCCACGCAGACGAAGTCGCGGGCATCAGCTAGTAGAATATCCTGAATATACATTTATTCCGATATTACTAGTAAAAAGTAAATAATAATAATAATCAATGTATGCGATCAAATTAAATCGATCATGAATTCTTATCTAATCTTTATACATCATAAAATACGACCTAAAAGGCTCAACACTTTCACATTTATAACATTTATAATAGTGTAATTTTATTTCGCTGTTTCTAGTGATTAGAAATAAATGATGATTAATGTATGTGATCAAGTTGAATCTATCATGACATAGTATCTAGCCTGTAATGCGTATTTTCTTCATCAGAAAATACGACCTAAAAGGCTCAACAGTGGACCGAGAGGCGTCAGAGAAGGAGCTAGAGAAGGAGCTGCCCACTCTGAAGGACAACGACTTTATCAAGCAGGGAGTGAGGATCGACATCGGCGATGCGGCTAAAGAGAAGCTACTGGAAACTCTTACTGCTGACGTTGAGGTAATATAACTAGTATAATCTAAAAGGTTCAACAGTGGAGCGAGGGATGTCAGAGAAGGAGCTGCCCACTTTGAACCACAACGATTTTGGGGCAGAGAGCAGACAGTGAGGATCGACATCGGCGATGCGGCTAAACAGAAGCTACTGGAAACTCTTACTGCTGACGTTGAGGTAATATAACTAGTATAATCTAAAAAGCTCAACAGGGGAGCGAGGGATGTCAGAGAAGGAGCTGCCCAATTTGAACCGCAACGATTTTGGGGTTGACAGACAGTGAGGATCGACATCGGCGATGCGGCTAAAGAGAAGCTACTGGAAACCCTTACTGCTGACGTTGAGGTAATATAACTATGCATAAGAGTTTTACTACTAGTTATAGGTATAATCTAAAAGGTTCAACAGTGGAGCGAGGGATGTCAGAGAAGGAGCTGCCCAAATTGAACCGCAACGATTTTGGGGCAGAGAGCAGACAGTGAGGATCGACATCGGCGATGAGGCTAAAGAGAAGCTATTATTGGAAACTCTGAGTGCTGACATTGAGGTAATATCACTACATAGGATATTAGGTTATTTGGTTTTGTATTTTATATAAACTATAGCTAGATATAAATATTGTAACTGCACCATCGTATTAGGGATTCCTTCTTTTTTTTCATTTATTTGGTCTACCAATAGCATATCATTTAAAACATAGATCAAAAAATTAACAAAATATTAGGTACTAAGATAAAATGATTAGCCACTTAAAGGTAAACACTGTAGTGATAAGATCTTTTACAACTCTAACTCTAACTTCTTTAAGAAAAGAGAGAATTTATATGCTTTCTAGGATATCTCGATGGAACCCTTAACTTAAAGCTTTTTAAAAGTGAAGAACAATCAATTTTATTGTTCAAAATCTTATATAAAAATGTGAGATCGAGTTTTGTTCTGGAATTTATAAAGAATCCATTCCTGTAAAGATGATTTAAGAAGTGAATAAATAAATAAATAAAAAAAAAGATTAATTACATTGAAGCTAGTCAAAGTCTAGAGAATATTTGATACACTACATTTTTTAAGATGTGATTATTCAGGATAAAACTTTAGTCTTTGTCGTTCTCCAGGTTCTCAACTCCATCCATCCAAAAAATCACGTCCATCCGTTGCTTCGTTGTGGCGTGATTCAATGATAAACTAACAAACAAACTCACTTTCGCATTTCATATATTAGTAGTACATAAATAAGCCATAAGTTATTTGTTTAAATGGTTTCAATTCTATGAAATGAAATGATTCATTCATTTCACATGTGACAACTTGTGTCACTTATGATAAGTCAAGACTCTATCACTCTACCACTGGTTCGGAACAGCTTTCCGAACTGTAAGTAGGCTGGCTGGATTTATTTGTAGGTTTTTGACCTGCAAAAGTGGGTAGACCAAAATTTAATGGCCTTACGGTAAGGCTAATTACCAAAAAATTACTTGTAGCAGTGTGTTCTTAAACGGGATTGATTTCCCAAACAAAATCCACTTTTGGCACCTATTCCGTATAGTTATTAAAAAAAATGATAGTGTGACAGTTAATAAAAAAAAAATGATTTTTATGTTTTAGTTCCTAACAAAACTACACCTGATGGACTACTCACTGTTGCTCGGCGTACACGAGTGCGGTCGAGGCGAGGCCGAGGCGGAGGCGGCGAGGCAGCACGAGGCCGAGGCGGACAGCGAGGCAGACTCCGAGACTGACAGCGACACCGATAACCGGCACGGAGACAGGTCACTATCATACTGCTCCTAACAAAACTGCACTGCACTGGACTACTCACTATTGCTCGGCGTACACGAGCGCGGTCGAGGCGAGGCCGAGGCGGAGGCGGCGAGGCAGCGCGAGGCCGAGGCGGACAGCGAGGCAGACTCCGAGACTGACAGCGACACCGATAACCGGCACGGAGACAGGTCACTATCATACTGCTCCTAACAAAACTGCACTGCACTGGACTACTCACTATTGCTCGGCGTACACGAGCGCGGTCGAGGCGAGGCCGAGGCGGAGGCGGCGAGGCAGCGCGAGGCCGAGGCGGACAGCGAGGCAGACTCCGAGACTGACAGCGACACCGATAACCGGCACGGAGACAGGTCACTATCATACTGCTCCTAACAAAACTGCACTGCACTGGACTACTCACTATTGCTCGGCGTACACGAGCGCGGTCGAGGCGAGGCCGAGGCGGAGGCGGCGAGGCAGCGCGAGGCCGAGGCGGACAGCGAGGCAGACTCCGAGACCGATAACCGGCACGGAGACAGGTCACTATTGTTAGCGTTGTTACTGTTTGTCATTGTATCTCATGAAACAGGTAGTATAATAATATCTGTTCCTTCAACTTGTTTCATGTCATTCGATTTATAGGCCTGATTCACTGCATTTTTTACAGGGCCCTGTGGTAAGAGTGGGAGCGGCCGCTAGTTAAAGCATCGCTTATTGCACAGCAATAAGGGTCAAATTAGGGTCCCTTTCTCCCTAAATGT
Organism: Erebia palarica; assembly: GCA_964035005.1. NCBI lineage: Eukaryota > Metazoa > Arthropoda > Insecta > Lepidoptera > Nymphalidae > Erebia > Erebia palarica. The sequence goes on from OZ035990.1 coordinate 30,868,614, forward strand.
TATTACACTACACTCATTCAAGTGTAAGAGTCCCTGTGAATAGTGCAGTGTAATAGGCCTATTAATCTGATACGGACGCCATATTGCTGTTCGTTTGTCTCGCTAAAACTCGAGAACGACTGGACCGATTTAGCTGATTTTGGTTTTGAAATGTTTGTCGTAGTCCAGGGAAGGTTTAAACGGTGAGCAAATGTGGAAAAATTAAAGAGTTCCCGCGGGAACCACAAACCTCAATCCACGCGGACAAAGTCGCGGGCATCAGCTAGTAGTTAATATAAATATGAGTGTTTTGACGATGGCAAGTCAGTCTCCTGCTGGCAGACTCAGCGATTGTTGAATACTTTTGTGTTTAGATCGCAATTTCATTTAGAGCTTAACGATAGCAATCGTGGCCGGATCAAATGACCATTGTCTTTAAGTTTAGCCAACTTTTATCTAATTATATGAAATCTCTCGTGAAACCTCTACACGTTTAAGCATTTATTTGTGCAAGTCGCAAATGAGAGGAAAAATATAATATTAAAAGTGTTTCATTAATACCTACTACTGGAGTGTCTCTTACACTATCATACAGCTTCTAGCAATACTACTAAGCGTACCACTACCACTACAGCCCATTAACGTCCCACTGCTGGGCACAGGCCTCCACTCTCATAGGAGAGAGGGTATTCGAGCTTAGACCCACCACGCTGCTCCTATGCGGGTTGGCGGGCTTTAAAGACTATTATCATGTTAGTGATAATAACCGGGACCGACAGCTTAACGTGCTCTCCGAGGCACGGGGGTGAAACACCGCCAACTTCCTAACTCCGGGCTAGTACTGGGAATCTCTAATCCGAAAAACCCAATACTTAATTATGGCCCGACCCGGGACCTCGTCGGCCGCAGTCAAACAACCATAACCATTTACTTTAACTTAACTACAATGTTTTCAATACAGATGGGGTTTCAATACACCGCCGGACAGTCCACGTGGCCTGGGCCGGCAGCCTTCCTTGCGGTATGAGGGCATCATCCCTGAACTAGACATCTACGCCATCCCCAGTCATGACGGTAAATGATAAATGATTTATTTATTTCATGTAGGACAACTTGTGTCACTTATGAAACGTTAAGACTGTACCACCGGTTCGGAAAAGTCATTCTACTGCGGAGATCGGACAAGAAACTCAGCAGCAGTTGCTCTTTTCATAGAAAAGAAAAGTAAGTCGACCAGAGTAAAATGGACCTAAACACCCTTGATTTAGAGTCGTAAATTCAGTACCACCGACTTGAACTAGAAACCTACGCCATCCCCAGCCATGACGGTAAGTCGACCAGAGTAAAATGGACCAAAACACCCTTGATTTAGAGTCGCAAATTCAGTACCAGCGACTTGAACTGGACATCTACGCCATCCCCAGTCATGACGGTAAGTCAACCAGAGTAAAATGGACCTAAACACACTTTATTTAGAGTCGCAAATTCAGTACCAGCGACTTGAACTAGACATCTACGCCATCCCCAGCCATGACGGTAAGTCGACCAGAGTAAAATGGACCAAAACACCCTTGATTTAGAGTCGCAAATTCAATACCAGCGACTTGAACTGGACATCTACGCCATCCCCAGTCATGACGGTAAGTCGACCAGAGTAAAATCCCGATCCCGTAGAAACTTACACGCTCTTTCGCTCCTATACACTATTTTATACCATCCTCAAACGCCACCCTATTTGAAAGAGCGATTCACCTTTCTTGGCAGCAATGACATACATATTTATTTGCGGTCTAGGGATGACAACAAGTTGGAAATACCTTTGAGTCGGGCTGAGGTGTATGCAAATTCCTTTACAGTAAAGACTGTTAAGCTATGGAATGCATTGCCAAGTGACATTAGACAATCAAAATCTTTGAGTATTTTTAAGGATCGTTTGAAGGAATTTTATCTTGCTAATAATATGCTGTAAATTATTTATGTATTTGTTTACTTTTTGATGTGTAGGTCTAGAATATTTATATATACACTATTATATTTAATTGTATTGGTATATATTTTAGTATTTTTTATTCGTGTAATTGTTTATGTATTATTAGAATGTATAGTTTATGTAGTATATTGTATGTATTGTTGTTGCACTATCCCGCTTCGTTGCATTTGTTTCCTTATTTAAAGGTTGTCTGGAGATCACTTTTAGTGATAAGACCGCCTTTGCGCACTTATTTATGTTTGCTTTTTCACTGTTTTTGTTTCTTTTTTTAATGTTTTGTGTGGCAATAAAGTATTTATCTATCTATCTAAAATGGACCTAAACACACTTGATTTAGAGTCGCAAATTCAGTACCAGCGACTTGAACTAGACATCTACGCCATCCAAAGTCAAGTAAAGTGTTGTAAAATGGACCCAAATGCTCTTGATTTAAAGTCGCAAATTGAATACCATCGGTGTTAATTTCGAAGCGTATCCGCTTGGACTGCTGAATGTAGATATATGAACGAACTTGATCTCTAAAAACAGTTAAATAAGGTTCATTTTACTTTAACAGTTAAAGTCTTGAGATAGAGGTCGTCAAATTATGATAGTGCGAGGGTGAACATGTTTAATATTATTCTCGGATATATTTAGGAATGTTACTCTCAATATAATCAAGTTAAAGTGGATTATTTTTTTTGGTGATTATTATAGGTCTTGAATAAAAACAGGTACTAACAGTATTTTTGTGTTGTCTTGCAGGTGCTCCCAAGAAAGAGATATATTTCGTCGCGTTAATCGACGTCTTGACGCATTATGGAGTTAAGAAACAGGTACACTAGTCTCTATTTCACTTCACTATAGATAAGTTATGCGGCTAAGTATTACGGCTTACTACAGAGCACGAATCTTCTCTCAGAATTAGAAGGGTTGAACCATAGTCCACTATGCTGGCAAAGTGCAGATTGGCAGACTCCAAACATCTAAAGTCTAAACAAACACATCTAGACAAAGCACATGATTTGATATAGGCGCATCAGTGAAAGCTGCCTCGCCTATTATAAATAATAATGATAATAATCTTTGAGAACTCAACAGAATTGGTTATTTGACAGCTAGTCAAATCAGTTACTTTTTTCCGAACTTCAAAACGCGCGCTCCGTATGAAATACTGAATTGTGACGTCATCAAAAGTCAACATACTTTTTTACTTTACTCGATAATTTAAAATGGTTGTCAAACATAAAATTAGCGGGAGACGCAGATATAACGTCTTTTGGGTATATTAATCAGGAAAAATAATTTATTTGACTCAACTAGTCAAATAAATTATTTTTACTACCAAATACCCAATTCTGGACAAAATCTTTGCACGGACAAATGCATGTACTTGGATCTTCGTTAGGGCCTTAATTTAAAGGATTTTTAGAATTAATTTCTTTCCTATATTTTTTATTACAAAAAAAAAAAAAAACACTAGACCCCCGTGACCCAGTATGCAGCGCTGTTGTCTTAACGTACGGAGGTTATCCCCGGCAGGGTCAATTTGGTAATTTAGAATTTCTGAATTTTCCTGGTCTGGCCTGGTAGGAGGCTTCGGCCGTGGCTAGTTACCACCCTACCGGCAAAGACGTGTGCCGCCAGGCGATTAAGCGTCCCGGTACGATGCCGTGTAGAAACCAAATAGGGGTATGGGTTTAATATAACTGCCATGCCCCTAACACGTTAGCCCGCTACCATCTTAGACTGCATCATCACTTACCATCAAGTGAGATCGCAGTCACGGGCTAACTTGTAGTGGATAAAAAAAACCCATTATAATTGCATGAAAAAAAATTAAACTAACTATTGAAATAAAACTTTGCAGGCAGCAAAAGCGGCGAAGACAGTAAAGTATGGCAGCAACGTTGACGGGATTTCAACCTGCGACCCCGAGCAATACGGCAAGCGATTCATTGAGTTTGTGGCTAAGGCCATCGAGAGCAATTAGACTATACTAAAGTGAACCCTTTGTATGAGAGGTATACTTTGATCGCTTAGAAATTTACATTTTTGACCGCTAAGTGCACATTCACACGTTAAATCGATATTTACGTTTTACGTAAGTTTTTAATGGATCCGTTGCTACTATAGATTATGTATTTGTCACCGTAAAATTGCAAAAAACCGTTAGATTGTAATCTAACTAGCGAAATTGTAAACTGTCGACAGATAACAATTTAGCGCATTATTTTTCGGTATTTTGTAATCTGTTAGGTATATTGACCCGATAAAACCTAAGTGATTGATCACTCAAGTGATCATGACATGATTATTTTTGTCGAACCCTAAGCTAAGCTACAAGAAAGAGACAAGAAAACGTAAATACAATGAATATTTCAAAAATTCTTCTTCAAAGACACTCAGAACATTGAACGGTTTACAATCTGTCGACAGTTTACTATTTCGCTAGTTAGATTACAATCTAACGGTTTTTGCAATCTTACGGTGACATATTCACACCGTATTTACAAGACTGTATTAATACAGGATACAGTAAAAATAACGCAACGGGTATGGGTGTTAACTGGATCCGGGATACAGGCGTGTGTGTGAACTCACTCCTTCAACTATATAACGCCATTGCTGAATAAAGTACCTTCAAGGCAAGAGTGAATAGGTATCTTCATTGATTTGTATTAAGCATGATTGTCGTCAAGCGCAAGCAAAAAAAAACTGTGTCCGATAAAACGGACCGCTGTATATTTTGTCGGATCGGTATTTTTTGCTGGATCTAGAATACTGTCGTGTGTGTGAACTCTTTCGTACAACTATATACGCCATAGCCGAGAAAAACGTATCCGATAAAAATTACCGTTGTTTTGTGTTCGATCTGTATTTTTCGCTGTAGAATACTGTCGTGTGTTTCAACTCGTTCGTACAACTAAATACGCCATAGCTGATTAAATATGTATCCGTTAAAACTGACCGCTGTATATTTTGTCGGATCGGTATTTTTCACTGGATCTAGAATACGTTCGTACAACTACATAAGCCATTGTATACGTTTTTATACCATAAAACGGATCGCTGTGTGAATGTAGCACTGAGCACATCCAATGAATAAGTGGTAAGCTTTGACTGCTTAGAAATGTTCAAGTTCGCAAAAACATGCAAGTTGTCTGTCCACCAACGCCAGGGCTCTATAATGGGGTTATTGCATTAGCTCGGTGACTGAATGCGTCTGTTAGAATGGTTACATTATTGATATAACCTGCTTCGTTACTGTACAATTTTGGAAAATGTGACTATTGCTCTTTTACTTACACTGTTGTAGGAGAGGTACGTCTTGATTCTTTAGAAATGACCAACTCTATCTAAAAGATTGAGTACAACATAATTATCTAGAGCTTAGGCTATCTTTTTGGCGGCTACGAGTATTTAGGGTGTTATATATAAGACTCAGTACGTATATTACAAACAGCCAGAAGAAATATCGCAGGTGTTTGCCGCAAATGCCATTCAGCCTTATGTACATGTCACTGCCCAACCGTAGAATTCGCCGTGTTACATAACGGCTAGCCGTTTTATAAAATGGCGTATCACGATTAGTTGTATTGTAATCTACCTAGTTGCATTGTAGGGTGACCATACTAGAGGTAAACATATCGGTAAACGGTTAAAGGCTAATGGTTGAAAATATTAGTAAACAATCTTTACTCCTGTGCATTAGCAAGTGAAAAAAAAATATTTTTTTTCACTACCGTTTGCTAAACGGTTTACAGCCGTTAACCGTTTAACCGTTTAGCGAACCCGTGGGGTCAGGATGCCTAGATAGATTTTTACTGATTCTAGAATTCACGATATGGGAATCCGACACAAATATTTACAATCCAGCGTTACATTTCACGCTGTTTTACAAAAGTGTGGCTAATGGGCTCACGTAATAGGACGAATTCTAAGGGTGAGATGTATAGAGCGAACTTTGACTTTGCTTAGACTTAAGACATGGTTAAAACGAGACAGATTTATGTTACATAAGCCCATGCCGTTTAAACTCTGAGTAAAGTCTAAGCCTAGTCAAAGTACGCTCTATAGATCTCAGCATAAGATCCGGCTGCGACATACATTTCTCAAATGAGTAATACATGAAAGAAAGGGGTTTATTATACTTAATATAATTAAAGAAATCCTGTTAATTCTACCTTTGTGGTCACTGAAAATGTTTTTCTCTTTGATCTGAATTAAAAAAATATTTAAGCACACGATTTGAGATAATTCCCAAAACTCGTTACTTAGCTTTTATAATGTTCCGCTGTCGTAGAATAGTTCGTAATTGAAGTTACAATAATAATAATAAAAATAATTGTTAAAAAACTATATCATTGAAATTTTGAAAGTTAAATAAAATATAATGTTAAATACTTGCTGAAACTCGGTGTGAAGTTTGTTAAACGAGTGATGGTTGGCGCACATTGAGGCTGACATTCTACAAAAACTAGTTTATTTTTGTAAATCAAAACGAAACGTGTTCTTAACTGCCCTATTGATATCCCATCTGTTTAATTGTGGATGGATTTGTGTTAAAATGCTTACTTAAATATTGCAACAACGATTGGAGGAGACTACCTCTAGGTATTATTTTCGTCTTTGTGCATTGTAAAGAATTTTAAACTAACAAACATCAGCGTTATATAAATAATGATAATATATTTTTAGTCAGATTTGATATTCTGTTGACCATGATTAACTAACACAAGCTAAGTTTCCTGTTATTTTAATATATGCTGAAGAATTTTACGGAATGTGCGAAAAGAATCAGATGAAGGTTTGCCATAATGTGCGCGAACCCTAACGGCTGTTTTTATAGGCATTGTAATTTAAAACGTACGCCCAAGTCTAAAGGATTTGCTGTGTTTATCGTCACTTTGCCAATAATATATAATTATAATAAATATAAAAAAAAAATTTGCTTAGTTTCTGTCTAGTGTAGCGTTAAAAATACTATATTGTAAGATTTTGTTATTTATTATTCTATAAACGTTGATTTGTGCTACGCCGTACCGTATACGGTTCGTAACACGGTCAAGCCACGAACGTTACATGCTACGAACACCCTTCAGGCCTTCCCATAATATTTGCTCTTGGAAACTGTTAGGTTCCCGAGACTCAATTTTATGTTAATTAAGTGTCACATTACATACGAGGGTTACCCCTTTAACAGTCGCTAATTCATTTTTTAGGCGTTTGATTAATAATTTCCCTTATCTTTTGTGGTACGTGCTGTGGTGTTAATATTATCATTATGTCGTAAAATCATGAAATAAGTTTTAAATCGTAAGACGACACCTATTTGCCCTTGCATGAAATTCTATATTCTATGGATTCTAGCAAAATGGGATTTAAGTTCTTTGGTTTTCTGTATCATGTAACAAGAACGCGTAACACGGACGAGCCTGGGTTCGGTACGGCGTAGTATGAACCATCCCTAACGGTTTAAGACTTGGATTGTTACTGTGGTATTTGTGATTTGCTATTCTGTGAAAGTTGATGACTTGTTAGGCGGAGTCAATAAAAAATATTCAATTCGGTATCTAATCGGTTATTGTTTTATCATTTATTTCTTTAAAATTGTATTTTTTTAATACTTTTACTATGAAATCACCTGGTATATAAGTTGTTAGAATACTAAAGCCGTGTTGGATTGTAGGAGCGTGTAGTTTGTTTCTAGGGAAGGTGTAATTTCGTTCGTGGACACGAGAGTTCCATTTAATTCGAAAAATATAGATTGCAAGAAAAAAAATCTGACGAAAGTTATAGATAATCAAACAGAAAATCAAATGATTGGAGTGAGGGAATAGTGCAAATATTTTCTTACAGGTGGCTTTTCTTCGTCGATATAGACATAGCAAATGTTAAAGGGTTCTTCATACGGTTTCTGTTCAGTTCCAATACGGCTTTATTGTCACAAAAAAATAATATATTATTTTAAAAAATATGTTCTCAAAATTCACCTTTTCTCTAAGATAGCTTTTTGTGATAGTTGTTTACTTTTAGGATAATATAATTTCGCTCTAAGTAAGATACGGTACCGTCACTTTATTACGTTTTCAAATAATTAACTACTTATATTTATGCACATCTCTACACACAAATAACTAATGGGCCTATTTATTACACTGCACTTTTCAAAAAGCTCTGTGGAAAGGGTGGGCGTGGCCGCAAGTCAGACAACAATAAGGACCAGTTAGGGACCCTTTCTTCCTAATTCTTATTACATTACACTGATACAGAAGGAAGGGTCCCTTTCACAAGTGTAGTGTAATAGGCCTATAATGTGATTAAAATTCACGGTGGCGGTGTGTGTGCGAATTTTTATTATATTTGACTGTAATTTTTTATAGATTTTGATGTATCTATTATTCCTGAACAATGAATAGAATAATCCTATTCCTGAATAGGGCCCCATTCACGATGAGACTTTGTGCAACCCAAATTTAAAAAAAACTCTTCTACGAATGTATTAAAAAATGGAATAAAAAATCCAAGTTTTTTTTCGTATAATTTATTGGTGATTCTGAGTAACGAAACGAATAACAGTCACTGTTATTCGTTTCGTTGTAACTAGAAACAATAATTTTAGTTTTTCTTTCAAATGCCTATCAATAGTAAGGATCGGAAAATCTTCAGCCTGAATAGCTATCATTAAATTCATAAAATGTAATTAAAACAAAACTGTGAGTAAAAAATTCTCTTATAACACCAAAGTTTTCGATCGAATTCGTTCTTTCGTTCGCCAGAGGCGCTGTTTTTATTCTTTATTTTAGTAATATCTCCGAAGATTTTTCTAAAAAGCTACTTCTAGCCAACGCATAAAGCAATACAGTAATATTACTCAAAATGACAGTTTGATGTCATGTACCTTGACGTTTCTAAAATAATTGGCATTTTAATTCTTAAACACGAAAGTCAACAATGAAATAATATGGCTTTAAGCGTTGGCAGTATGGCCCCTGAGATGTTGTGCATAAAGTCTCATATTGAATGGGTACTCTTAGTCATGAAAAGTTTTTGTCATATAATGTGTTGCCATTGTTTAGGTCGATAAATAATTTGTAATGTTACATTTGTATTATAAGGTTATTTACTTTGTTTACGGTGAGGGAGTTAAAGCCTATATCGGGCATATACCTATAATATTTATTATGAAATTTACACAGACTAAAGGAAAAATATGGATAAAACAGGCTGCTAGAAAATTGAAACATGTTTGAAGAAGCCGATTGCCCTGCCAGTGTCAGTCAGCTGGGCTCTAGTTAGTCTCTTTGAATATGATATTGAAATAGTACAAAACGCGAAGCACGATTATGATGTCAATCATAATTATTAAAAGTCCTAAAACGCATGTATGAGATATTTGACAAAGAAATGAATTTTTATCCATTTAAACTGCATAATATAAAGTTTTATAAGTGCTTTCGAATGTTTAAATTAATTCTTGTTCACGACCTCTTGTAATTATGATTTTAATGTCATAGTGAACGGCACACATCGAATTCGGACGCCTGCGCGATCTACGTACCTATTTCTAAGAATATCATAGATTTATCAATGCCTTTCAAAAAGGAACTAATTTAAAACCACGAAAGATACTATCATATCGAGATGATATTAGGATGATAGTTAGCATTATATCCTTTTCTCCCGAAAGAAAAATTATAAGAGGAAAAGAGATAAACCTATTTTTATTGTCCTAATAGCATCTGGATTGGGTTTTACATCCAAATGAGATGTCTCTATGAAGACTGGTTTCGCTTTGATGAATCCGTCCTTGCTTTTCCTTTAGTCTGTGGGATATAATACCGATGCTTTCGCTAAATATTCGACGTTGTATGCAACACGATTTGAAATGTTACTTCTCTAGTCTCCTTACTCTTGTAAAGACAAAATGTGTATGAAGAAAATAAATAAAATCTTTACTTTTTTAAATATTCGGTTTATAAAGTTTCTGCATTGGTTGAGTTTTATTTTTTTCCCCACGTCAGTTATTAAATTTGTCTGTTGTGCGCATTACGGACTATCTGTGATAGACTTCGACCGTAGCTAGTTACTACCCTAGCGGCAAAGACTTTCTGCTAAGCAACTTCTATCCTTGGTTGCTTAAACTGCACTTCATTCCCCGTTGTATGTAAAATTGTTTAAGTAATAAAACTGCCAGACCCTTTGAGAGCTTTAAATAATTGTACTCTACCATGAATGCATTATCATGTACTATCCAGGCAAGTTCGCAGTCAAAGGCTAACTAGTGGAATAATAAAAAAGTACGTATGCAAAATTGGGTATGGAAATTTCGCAAAGCAAGAAATATCTAAGCTCGACCCACCTGTTGGGGCACGGGTCGCGACTCTTTCCATAACAGATAATAGATCGTGAAGTGCCTTATAACAGATCATGCAAGTATAAATTAAAGCGCCTCAATAATTATTATGTTCGCGGCCAACAGATTTCATGTAAATAACTGGAACTGCCAATCAATAAAGATGTCTAATTTGTGTGTATATTATTAACGATTATTAATAATTATTATCATACACTTTTGTGAGCACGGTTACTTCTATTGGTGGCGCGTTCATTTTTGGACGTGACAAGCTGGACAAGCTTTTTTGTGTTCTTAGACTTGACAAATATTGATTATTGGGTTGATATTGAATTAAAATCAAACGAAACAAGATTTTATAATTTTATTAGTAAAAGCGAAATTCCGTAAGACCATTACAAACTAATCCATCCTTGTCTTGACATGTTTCTCTGTGATCTTGTCTTTCTCGATGATGTACACCACAGCACCCCAGCCGGAGAACGCGTCGCGGTCAGCCGCGTTCACTAATGCCTGGAAAATAAACGACATATTTTACAATATACTACAATTATTTTACAATTGTAAAATTACAATAATTACATACAAGTATTTATAAATATACTCAAAAAACCAGTTAGAGCTATGGCAGTTATATTAAACCCATACTCCTGGTCGGTTTCTACACGCCGCCGTACCGGTACACTAAATCGCTTGTGGTGGTAACTAGCTACGGCCGAAACCAACCAGACCAGGTCAGAAAATTCAAAAATTATAATTTCTCAAATTGACCCTGCCGGGAATCGAACTCGGGACCTCCCATTACCGGGATGATTATAGTCTGGAATAACACATAGGCTCCTTTTCTATCCCAGAAAATTAAAATGTTCCCCAGGTAACTAAAAAGCCTCAATCCTTGCGGATGAAGTCAGACATATATACAACTTGTTTTCAAAACCTACCTGTGAAATAGTCTCAAAGAGGTCATCAGGCTTTAGGTCGGGCTCCCAAAGTGCCTCGCACATCCCATACAACTGATCTGTGCATGTCCCCGCTACTACAAAATCTTCAGGCTCATTTGGACAACCAATCTGAAAAGTGGACAGTCAAAGTCTTACACAAACTTTGGGAGTCTACAACATTGTAATAGTTTCTTGCCAGCTCTTCTCAGCAGAATCTGTTTATTGAATTGGTCATGACTTATTACTTTTTTTATTTGACAAGACACAATATTTTGTCAAGTTGTGTCTTGTCATGTAAAAAAGTAAAAACATTTCATTTCCTATCAATTCTTGGTACCAGCAAAAAAAAAAAATATTTTGTACACAAGTAATAACTGGGAGGGGTTCGACTAATCTAAAATTGAGAGCATTTTCACAGCAAAGTAGTTGTACATATAGATTATTTTAGTAACTAAACTTTTATTATATTGCTGTTGTTGTATCAAGCAATAAACGTCTACTACTAGACAAAAGGCTCCTGCATGGCACTTCTCTCTTGACACTGTCCACCTACCTAGTGTGGGAGTTATTATATCCTCAACTCAAATGAATACTTACCAAGTCCATATTGCAGACGTAGGGTGTATTGTCAATAGGATCCAACCCTGCTACCACAGGCTCAATGAAATAAGGTCCAAAACGCCTCTCGTACAACAAGTTGGACAACATTGCTGAGAATGTCTTGGGCCTCATTATTCTGTTCTCTTTTAACTCATAGAGATTCATTCTGAAAACATAATAATTTATATTAATTACTTAGTTACTTTAATTACTACCTAAACAATCATGGATAATATCCATGAGTATTTGTTTGTTTGTCCTTCAATCACACTTTGACAGACCAATGGTTCAATGGAATTTTTAAAATGGATTTAGAATATAGACTTGAATAGTGTCAATTTCCCCCCCCAAAAAAAAAACCCCTTAAGTAAAAACTTCATACCATGCAGAATTTATGAGCATCATCTATTCTAAATATGTAAAAGGAAAGGTGAATAACTGAATGATCTATCAACACACAGCTTAAACTGGGCAGATTCAGGCTGTAATTTGGCATAGGGATAGCTACTATGACGTAAGCATCTGCTAAGATATCTGATAAGATATCTTAGCAGCAACATCTGATAAGATTTTTGAAAATTCAACCCTTCAGGGGGTAAAATAGGGCTCTGAATTTGAAATTTGTATGATAATCAATCTTAACGTGAGCAAAGCTGCAGGCAAAAGCTAGTCTAGTAACAACAATGCAAAATCATTTAACCAATTTTGATGATTCTTCAATAGCGATAGATCCATATGACTGACTTAAGCTACAACAAGCAGATGCCGTTTTGCATTTTTCAAATATTATTATGTAAAAGCAAAATAAAAGCGAATTTATGTTTTTAAATTAATTTAACGTTACCTAAACTTAAGTCTTTGATACACAGTCTGCGTGTCTGTCGCTAATCCAGAAAGGCCTACATACAGAGTAGGGCCCATTTCAAACACTTTGGGGAAGTTTGATGATATGGTCTGCTGTTGGATGCCATAGCGTTTATCAGTGGCGATGGCCACACAGTCTTTACCCTTCATAGCTACCACTGCGCCACCATTGTAGGCTAAAATCGACTGAAACATGAAAAATTTAATCGTTGTTATTTGTGACTTAATTTATACATTTTTCAATTTATTGCAGTAAGTTTTGATTTAAAATGATAACTTAGTATTGTATAGAGTGAAATTAAGAGCAAATTAATAGCATAATTGAAATAAATATTCAAGAAATATGCTTAGCAATCATGACGCTATCATAACCAAAGCCGGTGCAGAAAAATATCTTCAACCGAATATTAACGGTATAATCTTGTGTAGATACATACTAATGGTTAATTACTTACCATTTTCCTTTTATTTATTTGTTTAGTTTTTAAAATAATATATTTTTTTACACTTTACGTCTTGATTTCTTTTTTCATTCATTAAACGAAAATTGACGTATCATCGGTCATAAGGGTCATAGAATAATGTCCAGGGACAAGTAACATAGTAATGTCATTCGCAATCAGAGACAAGTAACATATAGGATAAAGTTCGCAATTCCACAGAGTACTCTAGTACCACAGACGAATAACTCTCATAATGTAATAGGGAGGAAAAATCGGGAAAATGGTAAAATCTTTTGGAAAAATAATGGAAAAAAAAAGATAATTAAAAATTAAGTAAGTAATGAATTTTATTTACAATAAACATCATTTAAAATGCTCAAGGGCCTTTGCATACATATCTAAGCGTGCAGTCATATTAAAATTCCATTTGTCTCTCACTTGGCGACACAAATTCAAATCAGTTTCCACAATAAGCAATCCATCTCTGTTCTTTGAAAGACCAGGTGTTCTGGATCCATCAGGAGCAGTAACATAACTAGAACCGTAATAGGATCTGGATTTCTTTTCATTTTTCACATAGAACTCTTCAACTCCAACTCTGTTAATGCTGCAAGTGAAATAGTTGTTGGCAATAGCGGCATTACGAGCCTCGATACCCCAAAATGTTTCACCAAATTCAGCTATTGTAGCTGACGGATTAAAAACTATTTGAGCGCCGTTGAGGGCAAACATGAGCCAGTTCAACGCCTGATGTCGGCCATAGCAAATATTCACAGCAATCTTTCCGTACTTCGTCTCGAAAACTGGATGGCCAGTGTTGCCAGGCGCATAATATGACGTTTCACTGAAACTCCCAACACTTGGAAGATGATTTTTGCGATGTTTTCCCATATAATTCCCCGTCTCATCGATGACGACTGCTGTATTCCACCACACACCATCATCATCTTTCTCTAGAATTGGCGATATTATAACAATTTCATATTTTCTTGCCAACTTACTTAGGAACATGGTACTGGGTCCATTCGTCGCTGATTCTGCAAATTCCGCCCACCTTTCCTTTTCTTTTGTGCATAGAAAAAACGGCATTGGCCATGCTTCTTGCAAGCAAATGATGCGAACTTTTTCTGAAGCTGCTACTGATATTATTTTTTCAATCTTATCAAATATCGCCTGCCTTTGTTCACTAACTGCGCTCTCAGTAGGTAACACAATTGAATGTTGAATTAAACCTAACCTCAAAATGTTAGGTTTTCTGACCTCTTTCGCCGCGGTAAACGAATAAGCTGTTACTTCAAAGTTGTTTTTCTCACTTTCATTTTTAGTTGATTCCAAAAGTTTTAACTCACAATGATCTTCTCTTCCATAATAAATCTTGTTGAACTGTTTTAATTGGTCCTTATTTAAATTATTTTGAATTATACTATCGAGGCTGTACATTCTTTTAAACGTCGTAGTTAGATATAATTACGTTACGTAAGACACTGAGAGTAAATATTTGCAAATGTGTATTTATGTACTTGTTGAATTATCCAAAGATACACCGTACAATGAAAGCTTGATATACCGAGTATGCCTCGAATCTCGATATCTTACCTCGATGGCTCGGCACGGGCGTTTACATAATACATATTCATAAGGTCTTGTAAACAGAGTCACACAAAATGTACCTACTCACTAATTTTATTAATATACCTGGGTATCTTACTGCATTTTAGGCACATGCCTAGGTACCAACCTTCTTAAATAATAGCATACGTATACTACAGCTTATGTTCATATTTTCTTTGTAGATGGTTTAATCTCCGGTTTGTTGTTAACTACTAAGTACCTACAGCTGTCTATCTTTACCTTTGATAATATCTAAAGATCTTTACTTATTCAATGACCCTGAAATATGATTAGCAGATGGTTTTATGGAAAAACAGTATCAAGCTACAACCATAGTCATAAGGTAGAGGGTCACTTTTTACATTCCTAACTAATTTCGAAGACATTTACCGCTTGAGCTCTATCAGGTGATATAGCTTAATCGTTAGATGTTTTCGAAATGAATTGAAGGAAAATAATGAAATCCTATTAAATACTTAGGTACTTGGATTACAATCAGCTGATAATATACGGACCAACGACCGGAAAGTTAATTAAAAAATAATATTTTTATTAAAAATTAATGTTCTTTGCACACATCTTTACAAATTATGTGCCTATTACCACCAGGCTATGTTTATTTGGGCTCGTGTGTATAAACAACGATATAAACCAAATATTTTTCTCGAAGCATTGTTAACTTATCACCAAGGGGCTAAGGTCATCGGGAGGTTGTAAGTAACATACACAAACAGTTTTAAATGCATCCAGTATAACCGAGGTGACTATTTAAAGGCGCGATCGATCGAGTAAGATCAGTCGTTAAAGCTAGCTCGATAGCGACCGTTAATCTAGCACCATGGACGGAGAAACTCAAAGCCTTGAAGCCATAATTAACAACAACCTTAGCAGTAAAGACCTCGACGAGTTCAACAGGATATACTATGGAAGGAAGAATCATATGGAAGTTAAGATTAAAGAGTCTTCGATCGCTGCAGCCAAAGACAATGATTTCGAAGTTGCTGCTTACGCATTCCCTGCGAAAAAGGAATCTACTCGACCCCCTAGGATTGTCAAGGTAGGCGTTATCCAACACTCAATTGCCATACCAACCGACCGTCCAATTAACGAGCAGAAAAATGCGATCCTGGCTAAAGTAAAGAAAATCATTGACGTCGCCGGCCAGGAGGGAGTAAATATCCTCTGCTTCCAAGAGCTTTGGAACATGCCTTTCGCGTTTTGTACTCGAGAGAAGATCCCTTGGTGTGAGTTCGCTGAATCAGCTGAAAATGGTCCTACTACGCGCTTCTTACGAGAATTGGCTATTAAATACGCCATGGTAATAGTTTCTTCCATCCTCGAACGAGATGAGAATCATGCAGATGTGTTATGGAACACGGCCGTCGTAATCAGTGACACGGGTAACGTTATTGGCAAGCATCGTAAGAACCACATTCCTAGAGTTGGTGATTTCAACGAATCTAATTATTACATGGAAGGCAATACGGGACATCCAGTTTTCGCGACCCGTTATGGTAAGATCGCCGTGAACATCTGCTTCGGACGTCACCATGTGCTGAATTGGATGATGTTTGGACAAAACGGTGCTGAAATTGTCTTCAATCCGTCAGCAACCATCGCCGCTGAGGCCGGGAGTGAGTATATGTGGAATATTGAAGCTAGGAACGCTGCAATTACTAATTGTTACTTCACGGCTGCTATAAACAGGGTTGGATACGAGGAATTCCCCAATGAATTTACGTCAGCTGATGGAAAGCCAGCTCACAAAGATTTGGGACTTTTCTATGGTTCCAGCTACTTTACTGGGCCTGATGGTGTAAGATGCCCAGGTCTGTCTCGTACAAAAGACGGTCTCCTTATCGCGGTAATGGATTTGAATATGAACAGACAAATCAGAGATCGCCGCTGCTATTACATGACACAGCGTTTGGACATGTATGTGGACAGCCTGAAGAAGGTACTGGACTTAGATTTCAAGCCTCAAGTTGTACATGAGACTGAGAAGTAAGAAGATCCAAACACTATATAACATCTACTTATTACATACTACAAAGATGCTTTAGAGATCATGTTATGTGTTTTTTCATTATAAATTAAATAAAGATTAAAAACATTATAGTAAGTACAGTAAGCTCCTAGGTCTCCTCTTGGAATTCCTAAGCAATTGCAATTGCAGAGGTGTGTTTAGTCTTACAATCCTCACTTACTTACTCAGGCCAAAACCTTCTAATTAGAACCACCACGCTGTCTAAGTGAGGATTGTAAGACAACACACCTCTGCAATTTCTCAGGCAAGCCGTTTTTTTCACAGTGATGTTGTTTGTCAACTTGAAAATATATTATAATTAATACAGGATAATATAGTAGGTAAAATTGCCTTCATATTATGCATAGGTAAATAATAAAGCTTAAAGATCCAAATAATGCAAGTTCGAATTTCACCGTATTAATTTGCCTTTTATAGGTATTTGAAGCGGCAAAAACTTTGTCGTTTTCTAAAATACGGTTGTCTGTATGTTTCTTTTAAACAAAGATAAATACAGACAACCCCATTTCACAGTACCTAATGGAGAAATGTATTTGTGATAAGCGATAATGATAATATCCGGTATTTATAATTTATCTATAATAACAATCATGCCAGTATTTACTTCATTACCACACACGACGATCTTAATTAAGTTCTCTTATCAATTTCCTTTACTGTAATCTCATAACAGTTTCTTAGTTTTATTAGGAATAGCATGACAACCGCGACTTCATAACTACCAAGTAGATAAAAAAATCACGGATTATTAATAGATTTTTGCCCTTTCCACCCTTAAAAAGAAAATGGTATGGGCTAGTGGCATAAAATGCCTATACTGCTTAGATACTTACTAAAATTATATAACCTGTTTTAACTAAGTAATCTTGCATCTTTCTTGTTATTAGAATGGTAATCAATATTGCATTGCGCAATTTTGCAGCATTTATTATGAAAATACCTTTTGACTTATTGTAATTAGAACTATGGTATACCATACTATAGTATAGTTAGAGAGTAGAACTTCATTAGAAAACGAATTGTCGGCAATAATCTCAAACTTGAGACATATTCGGCAATAACTGAGCATAGGCCGCTAAAGAGGCATCTAAAGATGGCCACCGAGGTTTTTAGTATTTAAAAATCCCATATAACTCGATTCGTCGCTCCCAAGATGTCGGGTACGTATCTTATTAAAGATTTCGACCCATCAACAAAAAAAAGTCTCCTACGAAAGCCGCTGTAGACGTATAACAGACAAGTTATAATTTAAAAAATTAAAAAACACGACTGCCCTGCCAAAAAACGAACCTAAAAGTTAAAAACAATTAATGATATTTTTTGTGAATCACTGGATATTGAATATGTTTTTGGAATCTATATATGTAATTGGAATATATGGAATATGTGGAATATAAATAAATATATATGTAATTGGAATATGTAATGGAATATGTAATATGTAATATGTAATATGTAATATGTAATATGTAATATGTAATATGTAATTGGAATATATGGAATATGTAATATGTAATATGTAATATGTAATTGGAATATATGGAATCTATATATCTATATATATATAATATATATGTTTTTGGAATCTACTCATCATTTTCTAGGTGATGGTTATATAATTAATTTTATTTTCGATTTTTTCCAACTTTAGTCTTTAATGCGGGACCATGGTCACCCCACCAATTTTTTTTAAAATTTTACTAGCCTATGTCACCCGAAATAACTAGGGATTCTAACGATACCTCATTTATCAAAATCGGTTCAGGCGTATAGAAGTTATGGTGGAATATACAAACTCACATAGTTACATACATACATACATACATGAACCCTGAAAACAATATACTTACTCCTTTTTCCAGGCAGTCGTATAAAAACAGGAGTAGACGATAACTATGGTCCAATTCAAAAGTAGATATTTAATTAGTACTTTTAAACTAACCTACCAACTTCGACTGCGCAGTTAGGTTACAACTTACATAGCAGGTGTTTAAAATTTATTCAAGTACTGTCTATACCAGTGCAAATCTGCATTGTTTATGCAATTAGGTGCACTCAGCATACCGATTGATTGCGTGATTTATTTACTTAATTAATTAATTTATCTCAAACCCAAGTAGGTAAGTCCGTAGTTAGATTCCACAAAACATCAACAGCTTTAGTAGCACAGTTTTAGTATATCGTAAAACTGGGGCTATAGTATGTATCTTGCAAGGTACGAGATAACTGCATAAACCAAACAATATAAACGTTTTAATTATTATATATTCTGTAATCATCATAATCTTCTATATATATAAAAATCAATTGCTGTTCGTTTGTCTCGCTTAAACTCGAGAACGGCTGGGCCGATTTAGCTGATTTTGGTTTTGAAATGTTTGTGTCTCACCGTTTAAACCTTCCCTGGACCGTAGTCCAGGGAAGGTTTAAACGGTGAGAAAATATGGAAAAATTGCGAGGAAGATAGGGCAGGACAACGTTTGCCGGGCCCACTAGTATTAAATATAATAATATTATCATCATCACAATATCCATGATGAGCATAGGTACATATCCTGTCCTCAGCCTTCTTAACCTGATTCCCAAATTCCACCACCCTCACTATACTGCCAGTTCAACGTGTTGGAGGGCACTCCACTCTACGCTTGTATGTGTCACGGTAAGATTGTAAAAACCGTTTGATTATAATCTAACTCGCGAAATTGTACTGTCGAAAGATTGTGAACCGTTCAATGTTCTAAGTGTAATTTTTTTAAATATTCATTGTATTTACGTTTTCTTGTCTGTTTCTTCTAGGTTAGGTTAGGGTTCGACATAAATAACCAGATAAGTACCTAACACTTAGGTTCTATCGGGTTAATATACCTAACAGATTACAATCTACCGAAAAATAATGCGTTAAATTGTAATCTTTCGACACTTTGCAATTTCGCGAGTTCTTACAATCTTACGGTGACATATGCTTAAGTAATATGTCGATAGTATGCGGTATCCAAAGGCCAGCACGACATAAGAGGCATAAAAGCATAGCTTAAAACAGCTCAAAATTCAATGCTTATTTTTCATCATGCCCTGCGTGAAAATAGGCATCTACCGAACCAATGCCTATCCTGGCTCCGAATACAATTTTAGACTACATCAGTTCTTAGGTAACACCAGGTGAGATGGCAGTCAAGGACTTAGGATAGGCAATAAAACGCAAGCTTATCTTCCGAAAACGTTGGTCAAATTCTTTTTGCAGACACACCCTCGGGTTCAAAGCATAAGATAATAAATTATTTCGGTAGCATCGTAAACAAATAATAATTTCTTGTTTTCACGAATTGATATATTTGAGGTCATTGTTACCACGATAACAAACTTTGTTGGTGGTTTTGTTTTTTAATAAGTAGATAATGACAGATTGCACAAGTTAACCTCTGAATTTGTTTTGTATGACCCCGTTGGTTTAGTGGTAGGGATGACGTTTCTCAAACTGGTTGCTGGTTGAAGAAGAAGATTTTTCTGCAGAATCCCAAATTATATTTATTTACTAAATTGTGGGCGAAAGTGTTAAATAATAATATAACAATTAATCACTAGTTATTGCTCATCATTAGCAAAGAATTAGCGGGGTGACCACTGCTAGCGGAGCGAACTCCGTAGTCCATACGAACTCCGTGGACCTCGTAGAGGAAAATGCATTGATAAAAGCACTTTCACCAACAATGAACGTGAATGAATATGTGGTTGAACGTTTTTGCTCGACGTTTCTGATACAAACCGCAAAGGTATGGAACACCCTCCCAGCGCACGTTTTTCCTGTCACGTATAACATAGGTATCTTCGAGGCAAGAGTGAATAGGCATCTTCTAGGCAAGCGCGTTCCAACCTAGACCTCATCATTGCTTTGCACTGAGCGCAAGCCTACCTATCTCGCAATAATAATAAAAAATACAATGAGCTAACGGAAAATATTGAGCGAGCAAAAAGACTAATGAGTTCAAAGACTCTTGAATTTTGGCTCGCTCACTAAGGCAACTGTCAGAATACTCTTTAGTGGAAGTGTAAACCTATGTACATATTTTATCTACACAAAGTCCGTCCCGCATGGACATTTCTCTACTCACTTTTGCAGTGGAAATCCCGCTTTAAGGCGGTTTGCCATTTAATTATAGATCCCTAAAAAAGAGTTTTGAACTAAAAGCCGTGCGACTCCAGCAAGAAATTATAGTTTCACAGTAATTTTCTCACTCTCAGTGAGAGATGTCGCTAATGTGTCGTTTTCGGATGTCGCGCCATCTAGTCATCGCGAAGGCAAACTTACGAGGGTAGTTTGCATTAACTTTAGGAGCTAAGGAATAAAGGTGGTTTCTGTGTGACAAGTTGCTGGGAAAGTTGGTTACTGACTCCTAGTGCTCTTGTGGAGTGTTACAGCGCGTGACATCCATTACAATAATGTGTTTTTCTCCAGGGGTGGCAGTATATTTTTATTTTTTCTTTCTTATGTTTTTATTTAATAAGTACTTACCTTGGTTGCGATGGTTATAAGAAAAATTATCAATTATGTTACCTGGACATTACCGTTTGTAAATTAGACCATGCTTGCATTTAACTTAACCTATCATGCTACCACCACAACAGCCCATTACTGTCCTGCCGTCCTGCCGCCACTCTCATAGGAGAGAGGGAATTAGAGTTTAGACCCAACACGCTGCTCCAATGTGGGTTGGCGGGCTTTAACGACTCTTATCATGTTAGTAATAATAACCGGGACCGACGGCTTAACGTGCTCTCCGAGGCACGGGGGTGACACCTAACTCCGGGCTAGTACTGAGAATTTCTAGTTAGAAAAACCCAATATTTAATTATGGCCCGACCCGACCGGGACTCATCGGCCGCAGTCGGACGTGCCAACAACTAGACCAACGAGGCAGTCAAGCTACCAGTTCTACTAAGTTCGGGCTGCAGCATATTATCTGAGCTTAATTTACCCTGTCTCGAAAAGCAATAAGTGTATGTTGCGAGAATGTCGACTTAATTCAAAATTCTGGTAAATTGAATAATGCGATCATAATTTTTTTATATTTTATCGTGAGCATGCAACTCTGATTTTGCACATAAGTTTGTTAGTTATCATTTTCCATTTGAGGCAAAACACTCTAGCGGAGATCAAACTAATATTATAAATGCGAAAGTGAGTTCATTTTTTTGGTTCATTGGTTTGTCCTTCAACAACGCAGCAACAGAGCAACGGATCGTCGTGATTTTTGCATGGGTATAATTGAGGACCTAGAGAGATATTAAGCTACTTTACGAATTAAAAAACCTTATTCCACGCGGACTAAGTTGCGGGCATCAGCCAGTTTTCTATATATTTGGCAGCCCTATGAACAACTAGGTCGATTGCGGCCGGAAGTCACCGGAGCGCTCCACACTTCACTAATGCACCAATCCTGCGTCCCTGATAGGTGCTTTTACACTTTTCCAACAGCATTTAGGTGTTCTTCCAAGAGATTTATAATTGCTTAATTGTCTTTTACACGGTTTATTTTTAAGGAGGGATTAAAATATTATGTCATCGTCATCGTTAGCCTGGAGACGTCCACTGTTGGCTATTGGCCTTGCCTATATTAAGCACCATTGAACCCGGTCCTCAGTCTTTCTCATCCGACCATGACGTCTGTAATGGTAACCCCGCTTTTTATATATTTGGTGATTCGTACATCGTCGTGATAGAAACAACCGAAGTGTACTTAACACGGTCTCCCTCCAAGTTCTGGACTTTTCGGCTCCAAGGGCGGTATAAGAATTGCATCATATTAACTATACGATATAATATTATAGTATTTATTATTAAATGATCATAATATTATACAATACCTAAATGCGAAAGTTTGTCTCTCTGTCTGTCTGCTGCGCTTTCAAGGTCCATCGATTCAAGGTTTATTGGATAAGTATACCTATTCAACCAATTTTGACGAAATTTAGTACAGAGACAGCTTGAATCCCGGGGAAGAAGGACATAGACTACTTTTTATTCCGGAAAATCAAATAGGATTATTGAAAAACCTAAATAATCGCGGACAAAGTCGCGGGCATTTTCTAGTGATCATACCTTTACCTTTTTTGATTTTCAATTGGGGGTTTTCTTTTAAGTTATTTCAATGTACAGAATTTAGAGGGAATTAAGCTTTGATTTGAAAAATTTTGAGGTCGTTGGGAAAGTTATATTAGTATAAAAAACAAGCCACACAAAGATCTGAAAACTCGATTAAAAACATAATCATTTTGCGTTTTGGCTGTTTGTTTCTTGCGTTGCGTAATTAAGGCCATTACGTTTTTTGGAAGAAAGATGGCCGCGATGCCGTTTCCGGCGGGACTTTTTTAATTTTTCATCCGCGGTCGGGTGGTTTGTTTCAATTTTTCGCTAATTTCTCATTTAACTTGGCCGCACGTTTTGCTCTGGGGTGATTATGTTTCATATAAATTATACTGCGTCTTAATGATTTATACTTGCTAATTGTTATAATTACTTTTCTTCTTTTCATTGAAGTGACACTTCTTTAAAATTGTTGTGATTTGGAAATTCGATGAAAAGGAAAAGCGTCACTAAAAAGAGATAAACATATTCATAATACGATTTAGCCTGCGAGAGAATGAGACAAATAACTTGTATTTCAAATATAACTTCTATCTCATTCTGTCGTAGGCTACTTTTCGGAAGTTTCACTTCTATTGTGTGTGAAATTCACAAACATACTTTTTTTAATTTATTGGAAACGACTCATCTAATTACTAGGTATACATATCATGCCCGCGTGGAATTGAGGCTAGAGCCCTTTTTATAGTGTTAGAAAGCCATGCCGAAATTAAAAATATAAATAAAGAAACTAATAAATCCGTGAAATCCATTAGCCTCTTTTCCACACGGAAATTTGTGCTCTTGGCACAGTAGTCTTCCTAACTGAGACCTAGGGCCACACGAAAACTTT
The DNA here is from genome assembly GCA_964035005.1 of Erebia palarica. Taxonomy (NCBI): domain Eukaryota; kingdom Metazoa; phylum Arthropoda; class Insecta; order Lepidoptera; family Nymphalidae; genus Erebia; species Erebia palarica. The sequence goes on from OZ035990.1 coordinate 30,892,401, forward strand.
TGTTATGGGTTTTGGGTGGCAACTGGCAAGGCATAAAGCCAATACCCAGATTCTTTTTATGAGATATTAATTTATTGGATATATCTCTACATTAGATAAATAATATATCACTAGCGGATGCCCGCGACTTTGTCCGCGTGGATCGAGGTGTTACGGTTCCTGCAGGAACTCTTTAATTTTCCGGGACAAAAAGTAGCCTATGCGCTATCCCAGACTATAATCTATCTCTGTGCCCAATTTCAGCCAGATCCGTTCAGCCGTTGGGGCGCGATTGAGTAAAAAACATCCATACATCCATACATCTATCCAAACTTTCGCATTTAAAATATTAGTATAGATATCGCCACTTATAAGATTGTTTTAACCAAATTTGTGGTCAGCCGAACCAAAGGCATATCCTACAATTTTCTTTATGATACATTCCTTCCTTTTCTTCTTATGTGTTTTTTTTAATTATTGTATTCTTCTCCGATATTCTTTGTCTAGTAGCTTGAATATAGTGCCTACTGTTTTTCTTTCTGGTAAGTAGTTGATTGAAATTATCATATACCCTTCCAGTCGTCTGAAATCGAATAAACCCTTACCCACTCTTTATAATATTACTTTGAGGCTTATATTTTGTCATCTACAGCTGGCATTGAGTTAAAGACCATAGAGGTGCAGATTTCATTACATTACAGGCGTCGGAACGCGTCCTTACAGGGAAGAGGTAAATTAAATAATTACCCTACCTAATTAATTAATTAGGTAAGGTATCTTGATAAATTGATAAAGAAAATATGGGCCGTGAAAGCGTAGCAGCCAGACAGACAGACACTTTCGCGTTTATAATAATATTAGTATGGGCAACCATAATATTTCTCAGGAAACATGAATATAATATTTATCTACAGACTTGTAACACAACAAGACGGAGTAGGTACATAAAAGTACTACAAGTACATCCTCAATAGCCCAATTTCAGGAGCGGACAGAAGCGGATGGTTTAAAGTTTAAACCCGTATTTTACTCGTTAGAAGATGAGCACCGTAAGAAATAGATAAATGAAAGCAATGTGGAAATAAGTAATAGCGAAATAATTGTAAGGCTCAGTAGGTAAATGCACATCCAAAAACCATGATGTTCAGTATTCATCTACTCAGTCATGCTTAGGTCGAAAGCACACTACAAAAAAGACAGGACGAAACGTTCGTATCGTAGGGGAAAAACACTTGGTCCTGTCACGTAAGTGAGACAGTTTCAGCGCGGTATTTTTGTCTCCCAGACAATTTATATTTGTCTATAGTGTGTTATTAGCCATAAAGCTGTTTTGTCGAAAATTGCCGCCTCTAGTATAAGACACCTCTATTGCTATCGTACAAATTGAATCTACTATCGCAGGTGTGTCACCAGTTTTCAGAAAGGAATAGGTATATTCTAAATTCACTCCACGTTTGACAAGGCTCGTTTCGTTAGAGCATGCGGCTTTTGCGCGGGATGTTAAAATAGTCCGTGATACACAGACTACGAAATCTGGTGAACGTGACACTTTTGAAGAAACACTTTTGAACTTTTGATGAAACAAATTTCCAAAAAATTGGTACTAGGTCCTTTCTTTCATGTAGTTTCATAAAATGAAGAGGTCAGAGAGATAAACCCAGCAGGTAACTAATGTGAACGTGTACTAATGAAGGAATGTAGAATGTAGGGATCTTGGCGATACTTTGCGGAAATCCACGATAGAAGTATAATTCGCTATAATCCCCCACATTAGGTAAATCTATGTAGTACAGTGGTGGTGGTTTGTCGGAGTGACACGTACGTAGTTTCATTATAGTCTGAAACAGTTTAGTCCGTTTTATTTAGCCAAAGTTACTTTTGTGACTATAATTATGATAAGTACCTACCCGAAAAATCTCAGTTTTAAAAAACCAAGCACCCAAGCCATAGAATCATAGTACCTACTAGGTGCAGTAGTAAAACTAGGCAGTATCACAGAATAGGGACTAGGTAGTAGGTAGGTGAGTACTAGGTATGTACATTACCTGCATTATTTTATGTAGATACTGCCATAATATTATCCTGATGATCCGGGAATATAAAAATAGGTTTAATATTTAAATCTTTTCCTCTTACTTAACTATTTATTTAATTTTTATTTTATCATAAATTACAATCACTCGAGAGAAAAGGATAGAAGACTAACTTTTATCCTAATAGCATCTGAATACGATAGTAGGTACGTAGGTATTTAGGTACTTCCGATCTGACTGCAAATGGCGTTGCCAAGCTAGAGTAAATTAATGATACCTATCAGTATTACCACCCATAGCGCTGATTTCCAAATATGATCCTACTATAATATCGTCGGGTAACATACTATGATAATATTGCCACGTAGGTCTTGTGAGGCTACAATTCGCGCAACCCCAGTATTCAGTAGGTAACTCGTATGATTTTTAACAATATATCGGCTCTGGTGATGCCATCGACACATGCTTCGTTTCATTTCCTGCGCGTCCTGTGCCCGTCCGCTGGAGGTTCCCAACCATTGGAAAAAATGTCTCACTATTACACCAACTTGATTTGACTATAACAGTGCGAGAGCAATGGAGCATCCTTTTTATAAAAATATTTCCGGCATAGTGGCAGAGTTAATAAATCGTAAAGACATTTTAGCAAACCTATTTAGGTAATTTCCACATGTCTTATTGCATGATACGATTTGTAGTCAATATACTAATTCTTTCTTAAAGTTAAAAAAGTCTTTTATTATTAAGTAACTATATTCTTTAAAAACTAATTCTTCCCTGTAGCTCAGATTAGATAAAAGTTACCTAAGTGGGCCGACCTTTGTGGGCTTTCTTGTAATCTAAAATATAATATGACTGTTCTCATAGTGTTATTTTTCTTTGGAAAAAAGGCTTGAAAGCTGTAGAAAGATCATTCCAGTAGCCCGGAACTTGACATTTCAATAATTATCATCATTATTTAAGCCTGCGGACATCCAGTCGACATTTCCCACATAGGCATTTTCCATTGAGCGCCAACACACTCGGTTCTCAGCCTTGCAGCCCTTCCTTAACCATTTCCCGCCATCCTCTTTATATCGTCGGTGCATCATGCTGGAGAGCACTCCACACTATGCTTTACTCAAATCCGTTTTAATAGCTTGAATTTTTAAATAATAATAACGACCTAAAGTTGTAAACTCTATGTCTACTCCATGTTGTCCTCCGTTCTGTATCGCCGTCGCCAAATTGAAAAGCACACTCCAAAACCCCTTTAGTGGCACGAACGATACACAATGGATCACACACACCCCACGGTTTTATCTTTTTTTTTTAATTTGACGTGCGGAAACCTATGGCGGAAACTTTCAGGAGCCCCTGAGCCACTATTATAAAATGTGGTTATGAAATGGTACAATAGGTAGGTATGATACGTTTTTAGGGCGCAATATTTATGTGCTGACTGGAATATGACACACGATATTGTCCGCGCGACAACTCTTATCCAGAATAAAATGTAGCCTATGTTTAGGTATGCTATCACCATTCACCAATCGCTATCAAATTTCGCCATTGTGACTTGAAGGATTAAAATATTCAAACATAAAAACATCCAAACTAATCATATAAAATGTCAGTATTTTGAACTTTGTCACCTTAACTTTAGTTATCACTTTAGAAAACCTGATAAAAATACCTAGGTACAGTAAAAGTTGCGATATTCTATGGCAGGCAAGGTGTTTAAAATGCCTGATATAAATAGAGTAGCAAATATGAGTTTGTGAGACATGAAAACTTTAATACTTATAATCCTGCTGATCTATAGCCTCAGAACTTGCAACAGTGCCTACACAAAGTCCATATTTTAACATTTGACTGCTATCGGTATGGGATACTTGAACGAAGTCACGAATTTTATCTTCTATTGGGACTAACCCTGCAATCGTAATAGTAGATTGTTCATCAAGGGACTAAAATTAATGAGCCATTTCATACGAGGTGTTTAGCTTCCCGAGCGTAGTGCTATGCTATAGAAACGAGTTTTTGGATTTGGCATTTTGGATCTTTGATTATCACGCATAACCGTAAAGAGGATAATACGGCAATCATTAAAAAAAAATACTTTAATCCCTAGACCCTAAAGCTAACTTTAGTCCGCCTACGCTAAGCTATAATGACAGCTTTTTAGAGCATGAGAGGTGAAAAAGAAATTAGGCACATTTCCCATTCAACGCAGGCGTTTCGCGCGGACGATAATAATTTTCTCAATTTAAGCCTAGGGTTGGTAAAGTGGGTTGGTAAGGTCTAGGGCTGGGTTGTTTGGTAAATACCGACCCTAGACTTTAACAACCCTACTTCTTCACCAATAGCCCCACCACCATTAGCGACGGGAGTCTAAAGAGACCACAATTTTGTAAGTTGTAATATTCCCATCATTATTGGTCGAATGGCAGATGTGAGATGAAATTAAGTGATTAGACGCTATATGTTTAAAAAATATATTATCGCTATCGAAACAGACTAGTAAATATAATTATACATACTTACCCGTCCATACTTAGCACAGGGGGTTAAAACAAACGTTGGAGGGTATACAAGTATTATTCTGTGATCCATCATAGCCTGTTATTAAATTATGGCCCTCCGCCACCGGCGACCCATCCAATTATGGTTCTAATTATAATTATTGCACTTTTCTGCTTATTTGCTGACGGTATTGCGTGCTTATAGGTTTTATTTTTATAGTTAGTAGGTATATCTATACTAATATTATAAATGCGAAAGTTTGGATGGATGGATGTGTGGATGTATGGAAGGATATTTGTTACTCAATGCACGCCCCAAAGGCTCAACGGATATGGATGAAATTTGGCACAGAGATAGATTATAGTCTGGATTATAGCTATCCCGGAATTTTTATTTATTTATCATCCCGAAAAATAAGAGTTCGTGGGCATTGGGGTAGTAGGCTATACATGGGAGCTGTGCTTTTAGCTTGTAAGTTGTAGCACCGTAGTATTACTACGCGAGATCTCATCACGAAGCTGAATACAAACTACAGGGGTCAGCATGGATGATGACAACTCAATCAAAACAGCAAGTATGGAAGTTTGTATGAACATACTTTATCATTGTTACTTATGAACGAAACACTAAGGGCAGGACAAAAAAAAGTAGGTATGCCTGCGTCTGCACGAAACGCCCGCGTTGAATGAAAATACGTTTCGTCTTGTTACGGTATGTTGTGTAAAACTAGAAAAAGCACGCGTGCTGTTTTTGTTTTGGATATTTTTGACCATAGTGTGTTTTAGCCCTCAGGTAGGGATGACAGTGGAGAGCGCTGTGCATCTAAAAACAAGAGGTTCCGGGCTTGAGCCCCGAACTCCAATAGTGATAATTTGGAAATAATTCTCTTTGGAATCTGAAGTGGCCTGGCTATGGCTACTTAGTTACCACGTCCTAACCTGCTTCCTATCTAGACATCGTACGTAGCATCAGGCTAATTAACTGGGGACATACTACCATAACTTAAAGTCGTATTGTTTTTTTATATTCACGACGTTCGTGTTTTAGAATTATAAGCTTTGTTTTAGGGACGTCAAGTCACGTAACATAAGACTGTCTACATCTGGAAATGTAAAATAATACTAATTTAAGGGGTTAAGAAGGCCGAATGACCTTGACGAAACGCAGACCAGCGGGACTTTTGCCGACGGTAATGCCGTATAGCGGCCACGCCCGGAACTAAGCAAACTAGGCCAAAGACTATAGACTGCAGCACAGAATAATATAATAGTACTGACGTACAGAAGTCTCACTCCTTTGATGTTGACTACTTGCCGACGTTGTAATAGCCTACATAATTATTATTAAAAAGATAAATCACGCACGCAAGCTAAATTAAACTTTATCGCCGCGCGCGAGTGTCCGTATTGCTTTGCATCTTTTCCCTTTCCTACGTCACGGACGACATTGCGAGCTTGTCTAGGGCTGTCAGCAAACAGTACAACAATACAGTAGGTTTTTCGAATTGGTAAGTAAGGTACCTACTCTGACTATGATCGACTGTGTTTACTGTGTGTCGCTACACAGTGAGTTCTTCACTACGCACGCAACTTGCAAGGTCATTCGTCGCGGCGAAGCAGTGCGGCGAAACATAATATTTCGCTCGGAGAGGTAGGTACACTTCGATCACGGAAATATATAAATATATATTCCGTGCCCTTACTCTAAATCGGCAAGGTGTAATATGAATTAGGGAGTAAGGGCCTAACTAGGGCGAGCGTATTCCCTGCGACTCGTTTGTACTTCCTACAGCTCGTGCCTCGATTCAAAAAAATTACTTGAAAAGAGGCTCATTTAAGTTTGACATGAATTGTACCTGTTCCGTGATAGAAGTACTATTGACTACTTATTATTGTATTGACTACTTATTATTGTATTGACTACTTGCTGACTTGCTTGCTAGCTTTAGTAGCCAAAATAATGATTATTAAATAGATAAAACACGCAAGCAAGCTAAATTAAAAATTTGAATCCTTTTGTGTGCTCAATAAGCATCCTTCCACGCAACAATAATTATGGTTGCAGCGACTTTTGGCCATTATAATTCTAAAGATCGATAAACCATTATATATACATGAGTTTAAATGTCTACAACTATTTATCCTACAAATAATTAATATGCTAAACACTTAACTTAAACTATTAAACAAATATTTTCAAAAAACTATTTACGAAAACAGCGTTAAATTCACTAGCACGTCGCTCGCTTATAACGCGCCAGCCCCGACTGCGTAAGCATTCCGGGAATGAGCGCGATCGTCGGTATTTTCGTCGCGCAAGTACCAAGAGTGACACAGGCCTGACTGCAGAGGGAACAAGTGCTATTTTATGGGATAATGCCTATATTTATGTTTGCGCATAAATATCATAGGTCACAAATACGTAAACTTTCTTTAATACCTACCTTTAGCTTTACCTTGAGACCTTGCCATGAAATGTTCGATATCGTATCCGATACTAAATATTGTTTGCGCTTGTAGTAGGCACAGATTTAGGTATAGGTACAAGTAATATTTCGTATTGGATCAATGCTAAAATGTAGGTAGTTCAAGTTAGTGTTGCAGAACTATCGATAGTTGACATCAAGCTAAAAGTTTTGAAACGTACTACCTCCACCGAGGGATGAGTGGGGTACAGGGAGAGGAGATAGAGAATCAGGTACTAACTGCTCACAATAAACCCCACTTGCCGGAGCTGCGTAGTATTTTTGTGAGTTTACTCCTTTAGAATCAATTTTCACATGTATGAGCCTGTGGTATGAAAATTTATGTGCAGTACTACGTCATGCGCAGCTCTGAGCACAGAGTCACTTAAAAAAAAAGTCAGCGCCATTTTGAAATTCTTTGTTAAATAACCGATTTCGTTCAAAATTGATATTTACGGCTTTCTGGGATCACAAAACAGGAAACTGTTACCAAAATTTAAAAAAGTCGGTGCCATTTTGAAATTCTTTGTTAATTGACCGATTTCGTTCAAAATAGCATACGCACTACGAGTAAAATTATGTCTACCCATTATCTCTCTCTGTCTACCGAAGCTAACATGGTTACTTGTCTCGTTACGTCAAAAGTAGAGATAAAAGTAATATTTCTAATCTGTGGTATTTTTCTCTACGAGCCTTTACATGTCGACTACTTTTTTCTTGTAATATACTGCATTTTGTGCATGTTAGGGTAAATGAAAAATTTGCCGGCAACGACAATATCTCTCTCTCTCGTCGGTATGGTAATTAATATATGATGATAGCCACGGAGTTAGAGAATAGGAGTGCAGGTGTTCCCAGCTTGTCATCACGAATTTCGATTCCATATTATGATATTATCGATAAGGTTGTCTGGAAGAGATCGCTGGTTAGCGATAAGACCGCCTTATTGTACCTACATTTTAAGTTTTCATGTTTGTTCTTTTTCATACATACATACATACATACATACATACATACATACATACATACATACATACATGCTTGCTTTTCCGCAGTCTCTCAGTCGCAGACAAAATGATTTTGTCTCGGTAGCATAATCGATTTACTAAAACAAAAGTTGTTAGAATTCAAAAATGGTACATTTACATCTGAGAAAGACAGACAGAAAGACACACTTACGCATACATTATAATTATTATTATTATGTATTTTAGTTATTAGTAGCATTAATATTATTAGTAAGTTATTTTGCATTAAAGATATTATAATCTATTCCGTCGGGTCGGAGGAAAAAAAATCAAATTAAAGCTTATAAGCTTTAAAAACAATCAAAATATGTAGCGAGTGCAGGTAGGTTGTTCCTCATCAAAATCATCTTGATTTGAATTTTTACAATCACTTGTCACTACAGAACCTTATTTAGTCTTTGCACCTACTTTGCACACTTAAAAAATTAAATTCTTAAAAAAAATATATTTACACCTACTAATTTACAGATAAATACTGAACTAAGTATTTCTAAAATTTTAAATATGTACAAATGAGTATAAACCCTTCAAAATCGAAAATTAACTTTAAAAAATTCGCTCCGACACCGACGTGCGGTCCACCTTCGACAATGTCCCGAAACGGACTGCCGAAGGGCTCGCGGGTGTTTACAGGGCGACGGAGCAGCCACGTTCTCACTAATATACTTAAATTTCGGGGGAAAATTACTTTACACGAATGTTATAGGGAGTAAAAATAAAACTCTCCGTTAAAAATATTGTAATTTTTAAGACCTATTTTTGTGTGCAAGAACTAATTAAAAAGCTTGTGCCGTTTTGCAGAACATTTTCAAAGTATGACAAAAGTAGATACTCTTTGGGGATTTTTTTCTGAAAGAGGGTTTGAAAAAAGTAAATTTTTTTTACAGTAGAAATGTTTATTAAGCCTATATCTTCCGTTACATATTTTTTCTTTACGGATTCAACTATCATTTATTAAGACAATTTGACTTAAACATCCTAATACTGAGGCAGTTTGTCATCTCTTAAAGCCTTAAGCGATTATTGTTGTAGTACCCGACCCCCCTGGTCATTGAAGAAAAAATAACATATATTTTATTAAATACAACAGTTTTCAGCTGCCGATTGGAATCAAAAATAATAAATGAATTATTTGGTTGCGTAGCTGATCACTCCCGCAGGGCCCATACGTCATATGCAGGGGGACCGCCGTTGGACAGTTTAAATTTAGAATTACGCCATGAGCCATCCATTTTGACAATGGAGTAACCTGATTAAAGATTTCGCGAGTGAAGAAAAATGACCGGTGCAATGTTATTGCGAAATCGTAGAATTAAAACTGGAGAAAATTAAGAAAGTCTTTTGCTATGTGAAAACTAAAAATGAATCGTAAGTACCTATTTACTTGTACGGCAGCAGCTGATATGGCTCGACCGTAACAAAGGATGATCATCCTCCGAGCGGGTGATGTGCTCGGGGACTACTGATCCGACCATTCATCTTTGGAGGTCGTATATATAGCGTAATTCAGAGAACGCTGCGTAATCGTGAGTTGGACTCTTCGTGGTCGCGTGAATCGTACTAGTAATGCCATCTATTGGATTATGTGCGGACTGCGAAGACCGCCACATACTAAAGCTTATACCATCCCCACTGACAAAATTGGGTACTTGTGGGTATGCTGCGTTCTCCTAACATATCTCCATCACCAACTGACTGGTTTCATAGTTACCTTAGTGATGGTCGGCAGCGTATTCGTATCGAAGAAACCCTTGGTCTAGGTCTTGGTGCGATATTACTGCTGGTGTACCTCAAGGCAGCGTGCTGTCACCATTACTCTTATGTATTACTTATCATTAATTCTATAACTCAAAACCTATTTTCTCTCTATCACATGTATGCAGATGATCTCCAAATTTACACCCAGGCAACTCTTGAGAAGATCCAGCAGCCATTGAGCAAATAAATAAAGATCTTGACTCAATTTTGGAGTTGTGTAGATTCTATGGCCTTAATGTAAATCCAAAAAAATCTCATATCCTTTCTATCCTGTACTGTGTGTTATTTAATCCTTCATTTCCTGCTTAATAAAGGAGAAGAATTCCTAGGCCGTCCAGGAGAAGCTCTCCGTACTACAAGGAAACTTGTTTTAAGGACGCCTACTCATAATACCTCTTTCTTACATAAATCCTTTTCTGTACAAACTGTTAAGTTGTGGAATGCTCTGCCTCTTGACATCAGAGAGGCTCAATCTTTATCGATTGAGCCTCTCTGATCTCTATCGATTTATATTTATATATCTCTAAAAGACTTGAAAAAAATTACTATTTGTCACAATAATGATATTATTTGTCTAGTAGTTTATTTGGATATATTTTGATACCTACTCTTTCTTTTTTTATGGGGTTTACGTTTATTTATTTGTATATATATAAATATTTGTATTTATTTTGTGATTTCTTAACCATCTACCGGTTGTATTTGTATGTGTTAAACCATTGGTTGCCTGGAAGAGATCGCTGTGTAGCGATAAGGCCGTCAAATTGTATACCTAATTACTTTGTTATTAGCTAAGTTTACTGTTGTTTATTTTCCTTTGTGGTGTACAGTAAAAGTATATTCATTCATTTATTCATTGTTTCGTTACAATCGTAGAAAATAAAGCTTCCATACTCCTTCCAGACTAACGCCGTTTCCATTTTACGTAACATCAGAAGTCAAGCGCTTACTAAGTAACTTGTCATGGAATTCCTTCGCCTACGTTCGGCTCTTTGATTTGTATAGTGAAGAATTAAAAAAAGAATTACTAATACCAATAATTTAATTATAATAATTATGTTATTATATTAATAGTTAATTATATATTTATATTATTTAAGACCTTTTGTCTTGACCGAGAGTGTTATAGGCTAATTTAAGGATATTAAGAATAAGAAGGAAAATTAAGGAGTTCCCGTGGGAATTAAAAAAAACTTATTCCACTCGGACGAAGTCGCGGGCATCAGCTAGTTTAGTGTTTCAGAACATTTGTCCAGAAAAATGTCACAATATGAAGACCACCATTTTTATGGAGTTGCCCTTTAGTGCCATATCGTTCAGAAAGGTCGCGAACTGTTACCAAATGTCGCGCCCTTTGCGCTCTGCTTCCCCATGGGAATCACATTGCTGGACTAAATAAATAAGGTTTTAAACTTTACGTAAATAGATTAAATAGTTTGTAGTGGTTATTTATTTATTTCATTTAAGATTAACCATCTTAAATAGGTACGTCAAAATACGTAAAAGAAGAACATCGTTCAAAATCTACCCTTTACACGCTTCAAAGGATCTAATAAACCGGAATTATCTTCATAAATCGCGAATGTAGACTCAAACTCATAATTTCATATCATTAAGGAGATTTTGTTGAGGTTGTAAAACATGGCCAATTAGCACTGATCTTTCAAATCTTCGCAACTTTGGGGAGAAGGATTTTGTTTTTAACCGGTTTTCTGATTTTGGGCACATGATGATAAAAAGGTAAGAAAGCATTCTTACAAGAATTGCGATAATCTAGATTCTAGTGAATTAGTACTAAGGCTTTGGTCAGATACCACGCGTGATGTCAGCACTTCAGAAGTAAAAGTCATAATTACGGGCACGTGATACAAAATGATTAGCCCCCCGATTGTGTAAGGAAATCGTAAACGTAATCGTTTGTCAAACGGATTCGACTTTTAGAGTTCATAGCTGCCTGCACGCCAAAAAGCATGTATGAACTCCATAAACAGATCGAGTAATACGTTTTAAGCTTTCAAATGATTTGCTTAGAGTCTAAGTTGCTCAAATCCCAATCCATCCACATTGCGGATTATAGGCCCAATTGTATTTATGCAGGCCTGATCGATTCGGGATAATAATATCAACATGTGAAAGGGGTTTTTTTTTTATTCTACTACAAGTCAGCCCTTGATTGCCATTTAAGATGGCAGATATAAAAAAGTCTGCGTAGGTATACCTTGTTTGATAATTTTTTGAATAGTCTTTATTCGAGCCTTACGCAAACCGTCTTACTACTGATTAAAACTTACTAAATGCAATTCTGTTCCTTTGGTTTATTGGTTATCATTATTCTCTTTGATTACGTAAAATTATTATTTATTCTCATACTACCTGAAAAGATATTTCAAAGCATGCTGGCATAATCAAATTTTGTTCTTCACTAATCGAATAGCTTGTAATTAATTTTATGGGGTTAGGTACGAAAGGTTTTTAAAGTTTCAATTATTTCGATGCCTTTTCACCAGGGTTCATGCAGCAATGGTTAAGAGATTTGTCATTTTACTATGGTTATCTTCGCGGATTGAAACAAGAGTTAAATGTGGGGGGAGTGACAGCGCCCTTGTACTTTTGTCGGCCATTAACAACACCTGCGGCTTTTATTTTACTTGCTTTTAGAATAAGTACGAGTTCAGATGTTATTGTTCTTTTTTAGTAAAACCAATAGGGTGAAAGCACACTTAAGACAAAAAAATGCCTGATGGACAATACCTATATCCGCGCGTGAAATTTTATATGCAGCTACATAAACTACTGCGACAGGATGAAACGTGTGTATCATACGAAGCAGGTATCTTGCGCTGACGTTTTGTCCTGTCCTATCAAGAGATAGGTTGCATAGCGAGTAAGGACAAAAAAATTACAAGCATGATTAATATAGATGGTGCCCACGAGTTCGATCCATGGATTTGTGAATTTAGGTATGTACTTGAAAAATCCCATGAGAACTTTTTGATTTTCCGCGATAAAAAGCAGCCTATGTCCTTCCCCGGGAAGCAACTTATATGCCTGTACCCAATTTATTAAAAATCGGTTGAATAGATGGCCCCTGAAAGTGTAGCAGACAGACAGACAGACACACTTTCGCATATAAAATATTAATATTGAAGTATGGATACACCTAAACCTTCAAATAAAACGTGTATTACAAAGAACACCACGTTTCGAATCTGATCAAAAAAACGTGGACAATGAAATACTTAAAAAATGTCATTAGAATACCTACTGTGTGCCAACATTTCACGAAGTGGATAGCACTCGCATAATATCCGACTGCACACAAAGGGGTTAGGGGTGCAAGTAATCGAGTGTGAATATCTGACTGTTGCCTTATAAAAAAACATCAAATAATACTTTATTTGGAGAAAGGGGGACGATGACGACTTGTAATTTCTCTAATCTTGTTGTGTTTATGAATTTTCTACCTATCCTATTTAAAAAATTCGGTCAAATGCTAGTCAGACTCGCGGACAAAGAGTTCCATACCGGACATAATGTAAATTATTTCAACAAGAAATATGTCATAACCACATGAAAATAACTGGCGCCATTTATGTATGGAGATTGACGCTAAAGTTTTGCTTGTTGGTTTCTTGCTGGTTCTTTTCGGTAGGAAAGTCATTCCGAACCAGTGGTAAATTCACTCGAATATTCAAAAGCCCTTGTTGAAAGTCTACTTCATTAAAAAAATGATTTTGAAACGCGTAAGAGCCGGTCCACCGTGTGGACTGGCTCTTAAACAGTTGCACTAGTTTATTGTTGTTGATCATTTATCTACGTTTCGAAATAACGTGGAAATATCCTCCTACTCGTAAGTAAAAGATGATATTTCCTAAGTAGCAACAGCGATTAAGAGTGACAATTCGTCGCTATAAAGTAAATTGATCCAGATTTTGACACGCGGAGTTGATTCGCGGCGGCTTTCCGACAACTCCTTGGAAACCAACTTAAGGGAATGTCAACTGGGTAGCGCGATTGAGACTTCTTGTTACTAAATTCTATTTGAAATAAAGCTTCTTTCGATGCTGACTTGAGAATAACTCTGGGGGCCCATTCCGAACAAGCTCCATCAATAATTGTAACAATCTCAACTGTTGTGATTGGCTGAATTTATGATATTCTTGCTGCGACAATGGATTTTTGACGAAAGAAGTCTTAACTTTATAAGAGTCTATAGAAACAATTATTTTTATACTACAATCGGATGACTGATTGTTTTTCGGAAAAAGAAAAGTTTATTGCTTGCCGTAGATTATAAACTTTTTAACTTACAACATGATAGTTATGATAAGCCTTTTGCCGACTCATTTTCAAAAACATAATCCCGCGCACGTTTTTGATTTTACTTCAATTCAATCACGCGTATAAGTTCGAAACTAGTTTTTTTGTGTAAGAAAGAATTCTTAGAGATTTCTAATTAATATTTTGATCGAAGTCCCATTATTTCGAACACGTTAAAATATGTATAAAAGTATCAAAACCTATCTTTAGCACTACACTATAAATGTAATGCAAATGCCGCCCGAACAATAATCACAAAAGTAAGCGATACGCATAAAAATATCGTGAAAAAACCGCTCCAGCCCCTCGGGGGCTGAGATTTAACATACCTAATGCGATTTGCGTGTTCCCTCACTCCCTTACACCTTGACAACTGCCTGTAATCGTTTTAAGACGTTGTTGACTCGATGCCGGTGTGAGTCTGAGCACTTTAGACGTGGGATATTTTTAAATCGTAACACTTTTTATTTAGGATGGAATCTTATATTTACATTTACGACAACCTCCTTGGCGCAGTGGTGAGTAAGGCGGGTTCGGTTACCAGCAGGGGCAATTAGTATAGTTACCTATTAGGGGTATGGGTTTAATACCACTGCTGTACCTAACAGATTAGCCTGCTAACATCACAGACTGCATCATAACTTATCATCTGGTACGATCGCAGTCAAGGGCTAACTTGTACATAGAGGAAAAAAAACAAAAAATTTGAGCTATAATTTTAGGAATTTACAAGCGCAAACCTTACTAATTCTACAATTTAAATAAAAACATCCTAATGACCAGTGTTACGGCCATACCATATGGCAAGTGGTACGGTGGGTCCGAAACGAAATAGTTTTCACTTTTCAGTAACCCTACCAGATGGTTTCACTAGTTGTTTAGTAGGTAGTTGAAAAAAGTGATTAGAAAATCACTTTTTTCACAAAACAATAATCCCCTTTGCATAGTTTCTCACGGTTAAATATTCTTATTTCGTACATTATGAATGCTAATCGACCAATCTTTATCACCACGATAATATCCTGTATCAAGACTGTCATAACTGTCTCTAGCCGATTGTCTTCCAATGTTATAATGTTGTCCCTATCGCACATATAGTGTAATACGTAGGAGTGACAGGGAGGCTTATACTCGCAATTAGTATGACTCTGGATCGTTCGCGGCAGATTTATGCGCTCATTTGTAAATAATGAAGGCGCCACTCATTGTGATGGGAGTCCCATTGTAGACGACCTACCACTCCCCTACGCAGGGTTGTCAGAAAGAGGATGGCGATTTATCGTTTATATGTCACACTACTTCTTTGTCGTCGTCGTCTCAACCTATATAGACGGCCACTGCAGGACGAAGGTCTCCTGCATGGATCTTCACTGGACACGATCATACGCCGCTTGTTTCCAGCTATCCCCAGTCCACCCGTCCAGTGTCTTTTCGGTCTGGTGCACTGTGCTTTCCAGTCTGTTTCGTAATTTCAAAAAAAAAAAAAAAATAGGTTAAGAATCTAATGGTAATTAGTCAATAACAAGAAAAGATTACAATTATTTTGCTATAATCCGCGAACAGAAAAAATTCTGTATGGTCAAGCATGCAGTTACAAGCGAAGCACCGTTTACCTTCCCAACCAAGCAAGAAAGCCAAGTTCCCAAGCAAGCAATGCCACCACCACTCACATGCACCACCACACAAGACTTATACTACGACGCAAGTTTCGCCTCGACACCGGAGCATCTTCAGGAGATGTCGACTTTACAATGCAAGATTGTCTAGTCAAGTATAAAAAAATTCAAATAAGTAACAGAAAAATTAAGTATTAATAAAATTTGCTATTAAATTTTAAAGGGAAAAATGAAAGCGAATTGTTCATGGCATCACTACCTCTACGCTCAGTTGTAGAGCTGGCAACACTAGTCTAGGGTAGACATGGCTAATGGCGGCCGTTAGATTAATTACAATTACAATTACAATTATTTACCAATTTTACAATGATATCCAACTAATCTAATTAGTAATAGATCTATGTAATAATAAATCAATTCTATACAATTAAAATGCAGTATGGAATAAATGCAGTAAAAATTGGGTTGAACCAGCAGCTAGCTAGAATCCAACAATTCTGTGTTTAGCTGCTGTCTCTCTTTTTTAGCCTTTTTCTCTCTCTCTCTATTTTAATTAGCCGTTAGCACAAGTTTAATTGTGAAATAAATAATATTAAGTGGTCACAGTCTTTTCTTTTTGATACAACAAACAAATATTTCATACAGCATCCCAAACAAAGCGCATGTTTTGGAGTTTGTTTGAAGTTGAAAAATAGTTGTTTTATTGACCAGTTGTCATACACCCTTTTGTGACAACCCTACTCCGAGGCCAATTACTTAAAGTCAGTATGCAGATTCGCGAGTACACCTGCTATTGTCCACGGATGAATGTATCGCTTAATTCCTCACCCTACGAGGGCTTCCTTGTGGTATACGTGGTTTAGTGGAAAACGGGGTTAGTGCACTTCACTTTATTAGCAAGCGGTTTTGAAGTGAAGCTATTGAGTGGAAACTTTAAAGAAGTAGAAGTCATTGCGAAGTTGAAAATTGTTTTGTGAAAAGTGGAAAAAAATTACCCTTTTAAATTTAATTTTGTTTTTTATGTTATGTATCTATATTAAAATGTATTTAATTTTCATTATTAGGACTTTTTGAAGTAAGTATATCGTAAGTATATCGGCTACCGCTTTACCGAGGAGCTAATGATGCCCACGACTTCGCTCACGAGGATGTATTTTATGAAAATCATCCACCACCACCACCACTACAGCCTATTAACGTCCCACTGCTGGGCACAGGCCTCCACTCTCATAGGAGAGAGGGAATTAGAGCTTAGAACCACCACGCTGCTCCAATGCGGGTTGGCGGGCTTTAACGACTATTACCATGTTAGTGATAATTAACCGGGACCGACGGCTTAACGTGCTCTCCGAGGCACGGGGGTGAAACACCGCCAACTTCCAACTCCGGGCTGGCACTGAGAATTTCTTAATTGAAAAACCCTATACCTTTTTATGCCCGACCGGGAATCGAACCCAGGACCTCGTGATCCGCAGTCGACTACGCTAACCGCTAGACCAACGAGGCAAGTAAGTATAATAATTATGCACGCCAATGCAACCCAAAAGCTGGCACCATTGAACTATTCCTTGCTTCTGGTCGCATATTTCAAACAATTAGAAAAGCCAATCGTGGCCAATTTGACTCTGCCGGCTATCAAGTTACAGTTAGTTGAATGAAAATTTGCGTTTGTGACAAATGGCTATTTTTTGGTTAGCCATGTTTCTCGTGGCGTGTCTGGGATCACACCTTTTTATTTCATTAATTAAGTAAGTAGATAATAACTTAATTTAATTTTCATTATACTAATTACACTGCATTTAACTAGTGGAAAATGCACTCGAAAAACATGTTTTGTTGTATGCACCTGATACTTATCTTAATTTCCCTAAATGAAGGAAATGATATATTTATTTATTTATTTATTTATTCATACGACATAGCCGATAGGACCTTACAGTTTCCCAATACTTATCAGGCTACAATGGGTATTACATACTACAATTACATACATTACTAAAATTATAGGTAATATTATAGAAAAACTTCTGAGTTCGAATGGTAGATGCAGTATCTATGACTGCTATACCAGGCTCATAGGGGTTATTATAACTAACAATGGGTAACTAATGAAATTCCCCTACATATTATATAAATACAATTCATCCGCGTGAACTGAGGTGTTTTGGTTCCCGCGGGAACTCTTTAATTTTCCGGGATAAAAACCCATGCGTTATTCCAGACTATAATCTATCTCTGTGCTCAATTTCATCCAGATCCGTTCTGGCGTTCTGGCGTGATTGAGTAACAAACATCCATCCATCCATACATCCAAACTTTCGCATTTATAATAATATCAGTATAGAAGTATAGATTGAAGAAATCCCGAGTTCGCATGGCAGCTGAAGTATCTAGGTCTCCTATACGAGCCTCTCATATCACTTACTCAATGCACAATGACATTCTGCTCCAGGATTTTTTAGAGCT
The DNA here is from genome assembly GCA_964035005.1 of Erebia palarica. Classification (NCBI taxonomy): domain Eukaryota; kingdom Metazoa; phylum Arthropoda; class Insecta; order Lepidoptera; family Nymphalidae; genus Erebia; species Erebia palarica. The sequence goes on from OZ035990.1 coordinate 30,910,570, forward strand.
AAAGAAATATCGCTCTTTTTAGAAATATTGAAGAAATCCTGGATTGGTATGGTAGCTGTAGCATCTATGACTTCAATACCAGCCTCTCATAGCAATAAGTCAAAGCACAATGGCATTCTGCTGCAGGCCTGCCCTAGTGTTAGCCCTAAGCTAATGAAATTCCCTCGCCATAATCGCAGGCACGGCCGGTAATATGTCGCCACTGAAATAATATACCTATTAGGTACTCATATATGCATTATTGTCATGTTTAGATTTGGGTTGAATTCATGAAATATGAAAACAATATAATAGAACTTAAAGCTAGCTAGTCTGTAAAAAAGGTGGCAAGAATGCTGACTTCATTTCCGCGCGGGACAGGCAGGCTGATCCTTTAAGCAAAAATTGAGCCAGCATATCTGTCACCAGATGAGGCAATTAACCGCGGTGAAATATTGAGAGGGATTTCTTCATATTTTTCATAAAGGTCCATGATGTTTGCAAAACTTTACCTGGCCAGCGTGGTGGAATATGGCCTCCTTCAGATTCTGAGAGTAGCAGGAGACTCGTGCTAAATATAGAGCACCGGTGACGGATGGATGGAATAAGGATTGAGAGAATAATTTTTTAACCTTAATTTCAAGCCATCACCGGTGCACATGTACAGTCCCATACACTTTTTTGGCTCGGTGGCCAAAATTAACTACTACTGAACTAATATTTATGACTGTTTAGTTTTTGTTTTTATTTTATTTTAAATATTTATTTACAAATTTAAACGTGATAAACAGCGACGCTGTCACCGGGTCAGATAGGTTTGTGGGACTACAACTCGGGACTTTCCACTTTTAGATAACAGCCGGTCACTACTCCTCCGAAAGCGTCAAAAGCTATAGGAATATGAACATGCAAGGAGAACAGGCGTTATTTTCGTACTAAAAGCGAACTTAAAATCTTTATCTCGACTCATAAATATCCGTGGAATCTTTTAAGTATGACGAACGAATTAGTAAAAGCTATTACATATTTCATTTGAGATAAAAAAAGTTCTTTGATGCTACTATATTTAGAAAATGTATTGCATTTTTTTATCTAGGTGCTTGGTATAATTACACTACAGCAGTATTGATATCCAATATTGCTATTATTCCAATACAGGTCCAAAGTTTCATCTGTAATCTCTAATCAGATATATCTGGAATGTCATCACATGTTACCTATTAAAGTTAAACCCTAGAAAATTACTTGGCTCCTTCCAGTTCCATCATACTAATATTATAAATGCAAAAGTATGTTTGTTGGTTTTTCCTTCAATCACGCCGTTACGGATCGACGTAATTTTTTGCATGGGCATAGTTGTGGACCTGGAGAGTGGCCTATGCTAGTTATTTTATAAATGGGCTTTATAAAAAAGCTCAGAGTCACTTAACAAGTGATGGAGAGATCTACAATTGTTTATGGGAACTATTTAGAAATGAGTGACCTGCACGCTTCCACAACTGGACATAAAGACATTCTTCTGCCTTCCTCATCCCACCCTTTTCCACCACTCAAAAATCAATAGGGTACTCTGGATCTATCGTAATACGTCCTGTAGAAGCTTGATTTTCAGATTTAGGATTGGTTTTATTGGATATAATATGTTCGTACATGTATATGTCACCGTAAGATTATAATCTAACTCGCGAAATTCTAAACTGTCGAAAGATTGTAAACTGTTCAATGTTCTGAGTGTCAATTTTTGAAATATTCATTTTATTTACGTTTTCTTGTCTCTTTCTTGTAGGTTAGGTTAGGGTTCGACATAAATAATCAAGTTTTATCGGGTTTAAATACCTATCAGATTATAATCTACCGGAAAATAATGCGTTAAATTCTAATCTTTCGACAGTTTGGAATTTCGCGAGTTAGATTATAATCTAACGGTTTTTACAATCTTACGGTGACATATATAGTCCGACAAACTTATCTGACTCGGTGACAAGGTCGCTAGTTTAAATGAAAAATAAAACAAAAACTAAAGAGGCATTAAAATTAGTTCCAATTTTGACCACCAAGTTAGATAAGTTTGTGGGACAATACATTGACATAAGGCTTGACAAAAAATCCTCATTAATTTCTAAGCCTTTATCATCCCACCACCGTTCTACAATTCAACTTTCAATATTATGAAACCTACCACAATTTTATCACACAAATTAAATTTGCCACACCTGGCGGAACTGTTCCAAAACTCCCAAACCAGTGCACAAATTAAAAGAACAATACAACCGGAAGTAGTCTACCGTTCCCTCACGTCCGGTTACCGATTGGTTGAACCTTTGACCCCACCCCACCTGTGTACATATGTGTTACTACCCTTATGTATTGAATGATATATTTTTTACCCTTCGCTAGACTTATTAAGGCAGTATCGATTAACTGTCGTGGGGAAAAAAAGAGTTGGAAAATACGAAATTGTACCTTTACCCCTCTTGGAAACGCCTTAATTCTCACAATGTTCCAACTAACTACGTAAGTTTTCGTGTAGGTTGGTAGGTTTTAATTTTTTATAGGTACTATTAAAGCCGCTGAAGTATAGTTTGATCAAATAGCTGGATACTGCTATAGCAGGGGGCTAAGTAACACTTAAAAGGGTTTTATATTAATATTGTTGACGCTCTTGTTTCAGAATTGCAAAAAGCAGTACGTTACATTAAAATGACATTTTAAATTAATACTGCTATAAGCGATGGTAGTAAGGTTATTAATATTATAAATGCAAAAGTTTGGATGGATGGATGTTTGTTACTCAATCACGCCCCAACACCTGAACGGATCTGGATGAAATTTGGCACAGAGATAGATTATAGTCTGGAATAGCTCATAGGCTTTTTATCCTAGAAAATTAAGGAGTTCCCGCGGGAACCAAAAAACCTCAAACCAAGCAGACGAAGTCGCGGGCATTAGCTAGTCTTCTATAAAAGCGGGCTTATCCGTCATGTATATGAAAAAACGACAATCGTGCTTTTTCATGAACACATATGGATCTTTTTAAAGCATATGATTTCATCGCAAGTAAACAAATTAGTTAGGATCTAGCAGTTAATAGGTTTAATGCAAGACACAATAAAGCTCACACGCGAAAGGAAATACGAATTAAAGCGCAAGAACATTAATGGCGTTGCGTGGAACATCTTGCCGGATGTGGCTTGTTGAATGTCTTTGTCTGTTAAATCTTAGTTGACTTACTTTTAAATTAGCTAGTATTCAAGTGCTATGGAAAATTGTTGTGGAAAGTCTTACCATTGCATGAAAGATTATAAAATGATTATAAAATTGTTGTCGAAAACTAAATCTCTACTTTTTCTGAAACTAGAGGTTTCGTTAGGCGAGCGTTAATATCTCATGGAGTCCCAGATTTGATTAGTGGCTGGGGCAATTTGGGGTTTCAAAATTACAAAATCAATTTTATTATAAAAGCCAGCCGTACGTTACTGGCAAAACCGTACCGCCGAGATATTTAACGACACTGTTTAAAGACTAGTGCTTGGCTGCAATCAGATCTACTTGCAAGACGTGGTGATGCAGCCTAAGGTGGAACGCGCTTGCTTAGAAAATGCCTATTCACTCTTGATCTAAAGGTTAGGTAAATTAGGTAAGTACTTACCTTTATTAAGATGTGGGGAAAACGGAAGCCTGTCTTAATTTAATAATTAATTGCAATAATAATTTCAAGAAACTCACATTACTAATACTTAATCCTTTACAAACATCTTCACACTATTTGCGGAAGCGATGTCAACTAACCAAATAATCATCACAATTCCAAACATCCATTCTAAAAAGACCCATCCAATTTTAAACTCCCGAAGTTTACATTCGAAATCTGGGAAGATAAGGGGCTCTAGTAATTTGGTGGTAACAAATAGGGGAAGTAAAACAAATTAATCAGAGGTCCAATTTCGTGGAACAATAGCGGGGGAGGGAGGTAGTCGGCAGGAATGACTGGATTTTGTTATTGCTCTGAGGTCGTGCCTTGACAAATAGTTAATGATTTGTAACTGTTGTGCTGCCGTGTAATATTCTTAATTAGGTCCTGAGCACTCCCTTTACGGTCCTGAGTGACTTGTTAGTAATCAGACACATTTTTTGGGGAATGACGGATAGCGTTGTCTATCTGTTCTAACCACAGACCATACAGTGGTTCTAACGGTCTCGGTAACGGCCACGGTAGAACGGGAAGAGAAAAGTCAGTCCGTCATTTTTTACAAAATCACCACATAATTAAGATTTGTATACAAGAGACCTATGTCCAGCCGAAGGGTGTCTGGTGTTTAAGGAAGACGACGAAGACAATTTTCACTTACTCGAAGATACGTCCAGAAATAATTAGATCTACAAATTGATATCGATATAAAGACGTCGAGGAAGGCTGATGCACTGCTAGTGTCATGAACTCGATGCCTTTATGAAGGACTGGCCCTAAACATCTATGGACCGAGATAAATGGAAGGAGGAAAGGGAGGCTTTTGCCCAACATTGGGACACTACAGGCTGCAAATAATAATAACATATAGCACGACTTGTCAACGACAGGATTTGTCCGATATTTCACAAAATTGTGGGACTTTCCCAAAATCATTCCCTTTTTCAGCATACAGGAACAATTTTTACGTCTAGTTTAAGTACATATTTCAAAGTTTGAAAAAGGACAATTAGTATGTAAGTGCGTAGTAAGATGTATGATGTACTTAATATTACTTAATATTGTTTTAATTCAACATAAAAAAAAATCTGTAATTTCAGTGCTGCAATGAAAATCTTATTTTTCCAACGCTTGATGACAACCCTATCACGGACTATAATATTAAGACAACGTCCCAGTGGGCCTTGTTACCCATCCTTTAATTACTAACACTAGGTGTGTTCGTAAACAGACGACGCGACGGGAGTTATTTGCTCACGCATACCTACAACCTTGTCGCATTAAGGTAAATCATTCTTGTCCTTAAAGTCCTTGCCACTTTCTCCCCTAATGATGTAAAAACCCAAAGATACACAGTTCCTTAAAAGTGTGAACATTTGGATTGTATGTAGTTACTAAAATTTGTAGGCAAACCATAATATCAAGTGTTTAGGTCTTTGACTAACTAAAAAGAGCCAGTCCTCAAAACGGTGCTGTTTTCTTCATATTTATAGCATGGTAAAAAAGGTTACGTTGTATCGGATGCAGTAGGAACTGTCAAGATCCTAGCCGTAACCCTTTACCCTATCCTATCCTATACAATACGCTTTATGTTTAGCTGCAAGGCATGGCGTGAATTAGATTTTTATCTAGGAAGGCTGTGATTCAGTTGAGAGCAGCTGCAAGCGACTGAACGGTGATGAACTTGGTAGGGATAGTATTCCAAACCAGTGGTAACTTGACGATTTAAAATAAGTTAAAATTAAAAAAAAAACAATTTGAATATACTCTGCTAAACCCCACCGGGGTTTCAGTTACAGATAGGAATTAGCTATTTGGACAGTTAAGAATATGCTTTCCCCTTTACATGTCTAGGACTTAGCAGATCAACGTCCTTCCCCATCGGTAGGAAAGCACTTAGATAAGGTTACAGATGCATATCGGAATCTTGAGTTTCCCAAGATTTCCCGCAAACAAGGGGCCCGGCGGTGTAAATTACTGGCTTGCACAAGCCGGCGACGTTTTTGGGGTTGTTTTTGGCAATTCGCTGTCAACGGGTTAATTTAGAGAGTTCTTTTGACTTGTTCGAATTTATCTTGTTGACTTCTGAGTTGATTTATGAGCTGGCTGTCTTTTTTTTGGCAAAACCCTTTATCTTGTGCTAACAAAAATGTGTTCAAGATAAGGGAATCTAGAATTATTATATTAATGCCTTGAAATATTTTATCTACTTCATTGTTGAGTTTCTTGCCGGCTCATCTCAGTAGAGTGTGCTTTCGGACCCGACGATGGTTTTAACTGGTGATAAACATCATTAATATATAAGTTGACATGAAATAAATTAGTTTTATATTAATGTTTTTTTGTATGAGGACATCACAGCGTCGATCGGGGTCACGACCGAATAACGTAAAAAAACTTTGCCGTTATACATATAATCGATGAAAATTATATACTTAATTCGGAGACTTTTTTATATTATTTTCCTTTACGTAGATGTCCAAAACAGTTTTATATTGTTTTTTGGGGGGTCCAAAGAAATAAATTAGGCAGATTTAGTAAAGTACTCTCACTCAATATCTAAGCCGGGCCTAATCCACACAAAATGGAATAAGCCGTGCACAGCTGGCCGGAGTCAGGGTCACTCCTGATTTATTTGGACGCAAAGACCCTGGATTACACGAATCATTTTATTTGTGGATACTGAAATAAGGCTATAGAATTTATCGGCGTAGGTTCTGATTATGATAAGTTCTAGAAGTAATATATCATAGTAGAATTCGTTTTATCCATGGAGGTAGGAAATTAGTACCTTCTCTATCAAAATCAAATCATGTCTTGGTACTTTAGAAGTACCGGCATGAAACTAAATAAAATTCGAATGTTTTTTTTATACGACTGCCTGAAAAAAGGAGTATACTGTTTTCAGGGTTCATGTATGTATGTATGTATGTGAGTTTGTATATTCCACCATAACTTCTATACGCCTGAACCGATTTTGATAAATGAGGTATCGTTAGATTCCCAAGCTTATTCCGGGTGATATAGGCTAGTAAAATTTTAAAAAAATTAACCATGGCCCCGCCATGGTCACCCCATAATTTTTTTAAATTTTATCATTAAAGACTAAAGTTGAAAAAAAATCGAAAATAAGATTAACTATATAATCTTCATCTAGAAAATGATGAGTGGATTCCAAAAATGTATAACACTTTAGTTCAATATTTAGTAATTCACAAAAAAATAACATTTAATGAATAAGAAATGTGAATAATTAACTACTTAAGAAGTAAGTACCTAACGGCTGTCCCGAGCAAAGCAAAGAATATTTATAATTTTTTACCATATCACGATGTTCATAATTTACTCCATCGGTAACGAGCAAATATTATTATTAGAAGAGAGACTGTTAACATGGAGATTTTCATTATCTTTTAATCTTTTTTAACTCGCATTTTTTCAACGTTCAACCGGGCTTGGAAACCAAAACGTCTGGCTAACAAGGCAAGGCGAAGTATCATTCCGCAACTTATCATTTTCTTGCACCCCACTTAACATCACCAGATGGCCATAATTACTTCAACAAAGCGGCCCCAGTGACCATAAATTAGCCAACATTGCGTACGATTTGACCAAATCCCGTGTCAATCGGGGATTATCTGGGACAATTGGTCGTAATCCCATCCCGATATTTATACCGCCCTGGTCATCCCGCCCTATAAGTCAGCTGTGATTAAATTGTTTGCAATAATTCAATCAAATTGTATCTATCTCATTTATCGTGTTTGTTCTTTATTTTTAAAGGTATTGTTATGTTATTACTTACGCTTCTTTACTTAAAGTACTTATTTCTCGTATTTAGTAAATATTCATGCTAATAATTGAAATGCAAAAGTTTATCTGCCTATTCTGACCTATATCTGACCTGACTACCTTCTAATCGAATTTTACGAGATTTGGTACAGAGTTATACGTTGCATCCCGAGTCTGTACGGACATAAATAGGCTATCGCGAAAAATATTCTATTATAATATCGTAATATCGAATATATATTATAATATCGTGAAAACATTTCCATCGAAAAAAGAACTAATTATATTATATATAATATATTATAAATGCGAAAGTGTGCCTGTTTGTCTGCCACGCTTATTGTCCTCCATATATAAGGATCTTCATCAGAACGAAAAAAGGAGGCGCTAGGGGTAGAAACGACCATGTGAGACTTCTAACCCGTTGGATGATCGTTGAGTCACAGATGGTTGACCTTATTTGTGCAGTCTAAAATCGACATGCATAGTCGCTGGCACTTGTGTTGTTTTTTCTTTTTTTCGTTCTATCTTCTAATGCCATCTCCTAAGGCTAACCGGATTTTGCCTATGATGCTTGTGAATAATACTAACACCCTCCTCAGCACATTGGCTACTTAGCTGGACAGCCCTCTCTGGAGGTGCTGGAATGGTGCACACATTCGCGCTAGGAGGCCCCAATTAGCCTTGTAATTGTGCCAAGGCTTTTAGGTAAAAGTTTAGGTTAAGTTTTTTGCTTTTTACTAACATAGGTTAAGTGATGATTTTTACTAACAAATTATGGGCTGAGAATTGCCTGAAATAAAAAGTTTATATTATTTATTTGTTATTATTTGTTCATCGCTGCCCTCAACAGTGATCTTGTGCCCATATTTAAACACTGGCGCTTTATCTTGCCTTGTATGTGAAGTTCTATAGATAGAACTTCACATAACTCAACTTTAATAGATTAAAGTATCGAAACTGTACGAAGTCCGAGATCGCAATTAGCTAAGTGAACTCTAACGATAGATTAGCGCTCTCACAGCCACCTGAGCGGGCGAGTGAAATATACAATAATTGAGCCGGTAGCAATCCGGCGGTACACAACTCACCCGACCCGGATCGCGCACAATAAATTCGTCACGGTGATTAGTGAGCTCTATATGCTCTATGGTTGGGCTACTGTAGAATGCGCTTCTTAAACCCGTCTTTTTTTTAAATTGTAAAGGTTTTTTGAAGTGAACACTTCTTTATGCGCGTTGTGCACTTTTTGGTAGGGGGTAAAAATATGGAATACGCTAGACCGACACCATTCTTCTTAAGACAAAAGGTCTTATGTGTAATAATATAGTACATTCGTATTTAAACTTTAATACCTTATTTTTAAGGTTTATATTAATAAGTGCTTTGTAACCGTGGCCGACACCTCGCATTGTTACGAAGACAAAAGGTCTTTAATATAAATATAGTACATTCTTAATTAAAATTTAATGCCTTAGTAGTAAGGTTTATATTTGAAATATTTTTATTATTTTTTTAAATTACAAAAACAAATATATTAAAATATTCGTTTTCACTTCTATCGGCAGTCCCTACGACTGCCAATTTTTTTTTATTCCACTACTTTACTTCCACTAAATTGCTTGGCGACACGTCACGTCAAGTTGAGAAGCTGATAGTGGTAGTGGTACCTTTTTTGACCGACATCCAAAATGCAGATTCACGTATTAATTAAATTAACTCTAACGATAGATAAGCGGTCTCGCAGCCACCTGAGCTGGTGAAATAAAACATACAGTAATTTACCCGGTAGCAACCCGCCAATAGAATAGATATGCGCCGAATTGAGAAACTTCTACTTTTTTTGGGGGAAATAAATCTATACGTCAGCGCAAACGCAAGCTCTGATAAAGCTTTTGATAAATATAATAAACTACTGCTCCGTCAGGCTGGACAGGTAGAAGAACAAATACATATTCGCCTGAGTAGATTCGGAAAATATGCATCAAAAATATACAGCCAATATTTTTTAAAATATAATGCTCATATTTAAATATCAAAGCATAGTATTTAATATTAAATTAAAAACTACTGTAAACTTACATGTAACGAATTGACCATTCTCAACAAGTTTTAAAACGTCAGGTTTAATTTCTTATCCTCGATCGAGGTTTCTTTGATTGAACTATCGTCTAATGCCTTCCGTTTTATAATAGGCTTTCTACGAATCATTTTTTCATTACCATTCGAATTAGTTGTTATAGTGTAAGAATCAGTAGTTTTTCTCACAGCATTATCTATTTCTTTACCCGTCCTAACAGCTCTAGGTATCTTACTTGGTTTTGTTGTTTTGCTTAGTCCTTTAAAGGTAGTAATTCCCACTGTAATTGAATTTTGAGGCCTCTCTATAAGTATTCTTAACAAGGGCTGATCGGAACTTCTTAGTTTAAAATCTTTCTTATTGCTTTCAATTTGGTTTGTCTCAATCATGGTTCCCTGCGGTTTCTCGTATATCGTATCCATTTGCGAAAATATGCCAGTTTTAGATGAAGATTTCTTTTCTTTGTTGTTAAGGTTTCCGCGTTTTTGTCTGGATTCATTTTGCTTGACTAACCTTTTTTCATCATTTGTCTTATCTTTCAAGCTGACTAAACGAAGAAAGTCCTTGCTTATCTTTTGATCATTTCCAATAATATTACATTTCCCACTGGAACTGTTTTTATCTAATAATTCTATATTTTCGTGTAAGTATGTAATTTCATTAATAATCTTTTCACTGTTCTGTGGCGTCAAGTTGTAAGCTGCTTTGATTTCTTGTACTTTTTCAACATTTGTTTTTACTACACTATAATTATTAGCCTTTCTCAACATTGTATTAGCTTTTGCATATGAATTTTTAATCAAAGTGCTAGTAATTGTATTAATTACTGGAACTTTTGCACTTGAAGATGACTTTGAAGGTATTTCATTCACTAAGGTCATAACATCAAAATTTGAGAAATCACGTCTTTCAGACGATTTATTGCTAGATTTAACTAATTTCATATTATGTTTGGAATCAATAGTAGGAAATTGAACGTCAACTTCTAAATTCGTCGTTTTTGGTTCAACGAAAAGTTTAAGTCCGTGTGTTGATTGCTTAGGAGTAAACATTTTGTTATAACAGTTGGAGATTTTCTTATTAAGATTGCATTTGCTCAAGCTTTTTAAAGATGATTGTAATCTATGGATACATTTCCTGTTTTTGTTTAGTTCTATTCTTTTCTTCCTTCTTAACCACATTGTATAGATTATAGTGGGAATACACCAAACAAATTCTAGCATTAATATTAGAGCTATAATGAGGAACCTTTTCGACCTAACTGTGATAGGGTCTTGCAATAAATGTAAACAACAAAATTGTTTCGTTGAATTCATCAGACTGAGAACGCTTCCGAAAGCTGCATAAAATTTTTCATCACTCAAATGTGGAGCCACCTCTACTGAAAGCCACTTCTGAAATCTCTTATAAAAATCATCTAATTTAGGAAATTGAGATTTTATACACTTATCAGCAGCAGCGTAATATTTAAGTAACAATGACGATGAAGTGGGGGCAGACAGTGAAACGATAGATTGGTTTACTAGTGGTAAAAACATAGTAGGTGGACATGTTGCCCAATTTATATATGGCATTGGAATTTTCATACCTGTTTCTGTGTTTTCATAATACACTAACTGATCGCAGGGGTTGCCCTTGCTTCTGATGGCAGTATAGGGTTGAGAAATTATATTTACTGCAACGGAGTCTAATAAATTTTTATTCGGGCTGCGCCACCCATGTCCGTCTGTTTTTAAACCTCTTTTGATGTCTTCATACGCTTTCAAGAGTTTGAGAGAGCTGTCTAAAGACACAGTACCTCCGTAATATGCGTATTTAGTAATGGGTAAAACAAACGCTTTCAGGTAACCACCTAATGCATCTGATAGCGCTATATCCATCACGTTTTGTGAAAATGGATGTTTGGTTTCGCGTTTGACTGTTTTATAGGAGTTTTCGAAGTAATTCAGTAAGTTGGTTACGTACTCTTCATTTACACTGCTTGTTAACTGAGGGGAAGGTATAATGTTTTGGATGTACTTGCGGGCTTGCAATATTGCTATACTTGTTTTACTCCAGTGGGGTTTCACCAGATCTGACGCTGCAAAGAGAACTGACCCGACATTGGGTGAACCCGTATTTGGTATATAATGCGCCAGAGTAGTAGACACTATTAAAAAGATTAAGAATATATTCATTACATCGATTGGTTGTAAACGAAATACAAAATAAACTTTTATAAAACACAACAACTCAACCAAAGTCAGAGTCCATAACAAAATGACAAACTATGTGTCACAGTTCACATATTTTTTTTATATAATGGTGGGCATCGATTATAGGAAGGAACAGGGAGTCTGCTTTTACAAGTGGTTGCATAATATTTTGTTCGTCAAACTTATGTGACCGTGACAGCGTCGCTAGTTTATATAGAAAATAAAATAAAATACAATGTACACAATTTTGGTCAACGGATCAGATAAGTTAGACGGATTATAGCTATAGTCACTTTACACCAGAGACTATACATGCCATAAATTCCTCGGCACAGAATCAATCTGTGTGAACAATCAAACAAATGCCGACGATGATTGACGACCTCCGTGGCGCAGTGTGTAACGCTCTTTTCTTAACGTGCGGAGGTCCCGGGTTCGATCCCCGGCAGGGTTTGGGAATTTATAATCTCTGAATTTTCCCTGGTCTGGCCTGGTGGGAGGCTTCGGCCGTGGTTAGCTACCTACAAAGACCCTACCGGCAAAGACGTGCCGCCAAGCGATTTAGCGTTCCGTTATAAACCGAATAGGGTTATGGGTTTAATATAACTGCCATGCCCCTAACAGGTTAACGCTACCATCTTAGACTGCATCATCATTTACCATCAGGTGAGAGCGCAGTCAAGGTAATTTGTAGTGGTTGAAAAAAAATGCAAAGCTCAACTTATCACCTCGCGATGTAACTACTACTCCTTCAAGCATTTAAAAGAACAACCAAAGCCGTGTAGAAACCGATTAAGGGTATAGGTTCAATAGAATACACATATATCAGCTTAGCCCACTACGATCTTAGACTGCAACATCACTTACCACAACTTGAGGTAATGGGCATGAGGAAACGCCCGGTTGAATCGTAGTCAAGGGCTAACTTGAGGTGGATAAAAACTGCCTCCATACTTCGCTCATCCTAAGTTCTCGAATGATAACCACACGTGTCATTTGTCGGTTCGCGCGGGGTTTCAGGTGTGGCCATAAATCAGATGAGCCCCCGCAAATTGTTTAATTAAACACGGATCTTTGTACTATTAGGAGTATTATGACAACATAATATCTAAGTACTGTTTTTTATTCCACTGCAAGTTACTTTTCTGCGATCTCATCTGGTGGAGCAATCTATAGTCCCACAAACTTATCTGACCCAGTGACAGCGTCGCTAGTAGATAAGTAAAATAAATTAAAAACAAATAATCTAGGCAGGCGTAAAAGAAAGTCCCAATTTTGGCCACTGGTTCAGATAACAGTAAATAAATTGCGATTAGGTAGTGTGATTTAGCTTTATTTTATATGAATTTTTAACGTTAACATTTTAAGTCCACCCATGCAACCTGGGTCGGGTCAACTGATGGTGATGCCCGGGACTTCGTCTGCGTGGATTGAGGTTTTGTTGCTTCCCGCGGCAAATCTTTAATTTTCCGAAGCTTGTATTCGTGATTGAATGACAAACAGCCATCAATCCATCCATCCAAACTTTTATAATTTTAGCATAAATGAATTTTTAACGTTAACATTTTAAGTTCACACGTGCACAGCCGGCTCGGCTCAACTTCTTAGTTCCTAAATTGGATTGCCCGTATTTCAATCCATATTACCCTACACCTTTCATTAGTTGCGTTTTTGAGTAAGAGAGACCAAGGTTTGACTGTCATAAGTTTCGTATGTTTAATTGCTAGTTGCTAAGTAGACAATTATAAAATTACTGACGGAGGACCCCATAAGAGTTTAAATTAATTAAACGTACAGTTATAGTAGTCGCTGACGGCGTGACAACGTGACCATTTGTCACGCTCGCGTGTCTTGTCACGCGTTAATTGGAGGCGCTGTATGATGACAAATCGCCCGGTCACTAATATTGAGACATTCCAACAGTCACAGACGGGACAACGTTACATAATTATGTGGAGTAATGAGCTGCCATACACAAACAGCTCTTACAGTAAATCTTTTTTTTATCCACTACAAGTTAGCCCTTGATTGCGATCTCACCTGATGGTAAGTGATGATGCAGTCTAAGATGGTAGCGGGCTAACCTGTTAGTGGCATGGCAGTTATATTAAACTCATACCCCTATTCGGTTTCTACACGGCATCGTACCGAGACGCTAAATCGCTTGGCGGCACGTCTTTGCCGGTAGGGTGGTAACTAGCCACGACCCAAGCCTTTCACCAGGCCGGAACAGGGAAAACTCAGAAATTATAAATTCCCTAATTGAATCTGCCGGGGATCGAATCCGGAACCTCAGTCTACACTCGGCGGCGGTTAGTACCATGATGTTATGTCTGGGGCATCAGGACAGAATGAGGTTTATTATATGAATAGCTGATGCCCGCGACTTCGTCCGCGTGGATTGAGGTGTATAGGAGTATAGATATATAGAATTTTAGAGGACGCCAAACAGACGTGATCATCTTAATCTTTGAGAGGAAATCAGTAACTAAATTTTGAATAAGGTCACAAGCGTAAGCGTGAATTCTTTTCTTTAATTTTATTATGATTCTGACTTCCTGAAAATATTAGGGTCAGATGTGACTTGTCTTCTTGAATGAGGCTTTCCTGAGATTCGTAAACCCTTCTAAAGTCAAGACCCTCGGGTCCAGGGCGAACCACCCTTTTGCCTTAGCTTCCACCTGGCAGTGGCCCCCAGTTGCTAGTGGCCTGTCGAATTTACTAGAGCTGCTCTACACTGAAGTTAAATCTCTTCGACCCGGTCACAAATTAAACTATGGAATTTCTAATGTGGCGATGTTGCTAATTAAAATGAAATAGGTGTATTTAATGAATTTAATCGAATTTTTCGTTATGCTAAATGATTGATTATATTGTTGAAAGCTGAAAAATTGTTGCAGATAATATAATAATATTTTTGAGCAATAAATCTAATATCTTTAGGACATATCGTAAGAAGTCTTTATATAGTATAATAATTTTATTTTTGAATGAATGAATCTTTTTTATTTAACTTTTTATATAATATGTCTAAAGGCTGTTATCACATTAGTAAGCACAAAGCCGCGAGAAATCAAGGTATTATCACGTAATCTCGATAACCCTTTCATTGTGTATTAATACGCCACATCCCCTAATGACGTAACACAATACTGTTGTGTTAATGGGTTATAGAGTTTAGACACACCACATGTCCAATCAGTGTTCCACTCAGCGGCGGACTAAAGGGCAGTTCACACCAGTGGCGTGCACAGGTTTTGAAACTAGGGTAGGCATTAGTTAGTTAGAATACCTATTTTGCTAGCTGTTTTGATGAGAAATGAGCCCATTTGGGTAAGCAGTGCTTTTACGCCTCTATGAACTGCACGCCACTGGTTCACACTATGCTATAAGATATAACAAGAAATATAATAGCACAACTATATAGCTCAGCATGGTTTTTGTTAAATTTTCTTATAAAATTTTACTCTTAGCGGTATTATAAGGCTACATAATATGTGTTCGTGTTTGCAGTCTGAGACCGTTGGAAGCCCGGGATGGTACATACAATGAGGCCCCTTGAGCTCTTTTGTGGTCTTTTTTATTGTTAAATAACTATAAGCGCTAGCGTAGCGAGCGTGAAAGCTACAAAATGTCTAAATATTTTGATGTCATTTCGAATTTACTAATGAGAACTTGTCAAGGTTAAGACCTTGGAGGCTCCCTAAACACGAGTTCGTAACCGGGATCCCTCACTTAAAGACCACACATGTGCCTCTAGTGGTAGATTTCCTTCCCATTTCATCGCGACAACGTTAACTACGTCAAGCGCTTGACAGCTGGCGCTCAATCAATCCATACTAATATGATGCGAAAGTGTGCCTGTCTCTCTGTCTGTCTGTTACGCTTTCACGGCCTACGCGTTCAACCGATTTTGGTACAGGGATAGATTGTATCCCGGGGAAGGATATAGGCTACTTTTTATTTCGGAAAGTTAAGGAGTTCCAGCGAAAATCAAAAAGCTCCGTCCACGCGGAAGGCGTTTTTATTTCGGAAAGTTAAGGAGTTCCCGCGAGAATCGATAAAACTTCGTCCACGGCATCATATAAATGGTACTTAGTTAACGTTGTCATGAAAAACGTTCCTACTAAGCCTGCAGAGTTCACCACTACGCCACCGATGGGAAACTTAAGAAAATGAGGATGATTTTGCCACGAAAAACTTATCAACATGTAGGCATTTCACATTTATACTTTCTAAAAGTGAAACTACAATACATTAACCACTTGAACAGCACTTCAAGAGTAATTTCATGGTATCTAACTAGTAATTAGTGGTGCGTTGTGATTAATAGACGATGGGGCAGATTTATTGCCTTTTAGCCAATGCCCTTATGATTAGTGTCGAAGATGCTGAGTAACCATTGATATAGAGAAGGGAAAAGGCAACTAGATGTGGCTTGAGGCTTGTCAAACTTTTCAGCTGATGCAACTTATTTTTGAACATGATAATATGATATAATGGCAATCAATGAAACTTGGCTGCGTGCTGGGGAGGAAGGTCGAGCGCCGTCTGTTTCTGGTTATAGACTTCAGCATATTCCTCGCCCAGACACTATACTCCGTGGACGTGGTGGAGGTGTGGCTTTTTATATCAAAAAAGGACTTAAAACTAGGGCGTGCGCTTTTCCTAAGCACGAATCAGTGGAACAAATCTGGATTAGTTTGACTGTCAACTCGCTGAGGATTGCCATAGGTACTGCTTACAGGCCCCCATGGCTGAATATTGATCTTTTTTTGGATGTACTGACTGATAGCGTGCAGGCGCTATCGAACTATGATCACATCGTTTTGCTAGGGGATTTTAATGTCAATTTGCTAAATCAGAGTGATTCAAAAACAATTAAACTTAAAGCCTTTTTTAACTATTTACAATTAACTCAAGTAATCACTTCTCCTACGCATTTCACAGATAATTCAGAAAGTTTAATCGATATAATTTGTACAAATCTCCCAGTTAAAAGTGTTAGCGTGACACTGATTGCTTCCTTAAGTAACCATGCCTTCCTTGATTGCGTACTAAATGTCAGGAAAGGAAAAGTCCCGTCCAAATCTATTGTGTATAGGCCACTAAAGAACATTTGCTTAAATAAATTCAACGAAGATCTTTGCGCGATTCCATGGGACGATCATTCTACTTCGGGGTGTGTTAACGATATGGTGTCGTTTTTTAATAAGCATGTGACGGAATTGTTTGATAAATATGCTCCTAAAACTACCAAGGTTATTAAAGAGCGTCTCACTCCATGGATAACGTGTAATGTAAAGTTTATGATGCGATTAAGAGACGACGCGCATACTCAGTGGCGTAATGATAAGTCTCTTTCAAACAAACTTTATTATAAACAGTACAAGCTCTTAGTAATTGAGGCTATTCATAATGAGAAGCGTGCATATTTTGAATATGACATCAATTGTAAAATTAAATACCCTAAAGTGCTGTGGCAAAATTTGAAGCATACTGTTCTCCCGAAAAAATCCGATCAGTTACCAGGGCACTTCACAGACGCAGAGGCGATAAATGCACATTTCCTTAGCGTTCCGGGTTCAAGCCAGGTTTCTTTTTCACAATTAACCTATTTCGAGTTTAATAAACTGTATAACAGTAACTTCTCCCTCGGTACTATTACTGATGCCGAGATATTAAAAACACTCAGACAGTTGCACTCGAATGCCGAGGGGACAGATAAAATTACCTTAGATATGCTCTTGATGACGCTTCCTAAAAGCCTGGCCACTATAAGGGGCATTATTAACACCTCTATAGCAACCTCTGTTTTTCCAAGTGATTGGAAGGTTGCTTTAGTTCGCCCGATTCCGAAAATTCCTGAACCCGTCACGCCTAAAGATCTTAGACCAATAAGTATTTTGCCGTGTTGTTCTAAAATATTAGAGAAAATTGTTTTCTCGCAGGTGTCGATGTACCTTGAGAAGAACTCGATTTTGCCGGATTTACAGTCGGGTTTTAGGGCAGGACGTAGCACTGTGACGGCCCTTTTAGACGTCACTGATAATATTCTTGTGGCACAAGATTCTGGACTGTGTACCTTATTGGTTCTTCTTGATTTTTCTAGAGCATTTGACAGCATCAATGTTACGCTCTTATTGTCTAAGTTATCCTATTATGGATTTGGTATTGATGCTGTTAAATGGTTCGAGAGTTATCTATCTGGCAGAACTCAGTTTGTGGAAGTAGTACATGAAGATGGAAGGAAATTCGTTTCAGCTACTGCTGTAGTGTCCAGAGGTGTTCCACAGGGCTCAGTGTTGGGACCGCTGCTCTTTATACTGTATGCTGCTGATGTGGTTCAGCAAATTAAAAACTGCAAGTATCATCTTTATGCAGATGACTTGCAGTTGTATTATTCTTTTAAGCCTCAGGAGTTCCAAACTGCTGTTAGTCAAGTTAACGATGATCTTAATCGTATTGCCGAGTGGTCAGATCACAATTCTCTTGTTCTGAATCCTACTAAATCTAAATACATTTTGTTTGGAACTCCAAATCAAGTAGGTAAAGTTAATATGCAGGGTCAAGCAGTTAGTATAAGAGGTGATGACTTAGAGCGAGTGTTCCTGGCGCGTAATTTGGGTCTACTCATGGACTCTAATCTAAGATTTGAAGACCATATTGCGGAGCGGGTGCGAAATTGCTTTTATCGACTAAAGATTCTTTACAAAGTTCGTAAGTATCTCTCTCAAGAACTTCGTATTCAGTTGGTGGAGGCTTTAGTACTCTCTAAGCTAAATTATGCAGACGTTGTGTATGGGCCACGGCTGCTTTGTAGAACTAAACGTCTTATTCAACGCGTGCAGAACGCTTGTGCTCGTTTTTGCTTTCCTATTCCTCCACGAAGTCACGTCACCCCCTATTTGAACAATCATAATTTGTTAAAAATGAGACCACGGAGGAAGTTGCATCTTGCTGGGTTGCTTTTCGGAGTCATTAAACTGGGTAAGCCTTTTTATCTAGCCCATAAACTTAAGTGGGTGGGTGATGGAGAGACAGACCGTCTTCGTAGCTGTCGTAATCGGCTCCGTATTCCACTCCATCGCACGGCCGCTTTTAGAGGCTCTTTTACTTACTCTGCCACAAAATGTTGGAATAATATCCCACCTCCAATAAGGAATTTAAAAAGCAAAGTTTCGTTCAAATTCAAATTGAAAAAAGTCCTTCTGGAGAAACAGGTAGAATTTCAAGATCATGTGGCAGAGTACTCTATTCTTTAGCTTTTTAATATATAATGCTTAATAAGTTAAATATTTTATATATTAAATGTGTATTCCTTTCAATCATTAACTTATTTATGTAGTTAATATATTTAATAATAATTATTATAATAAAGGATATAGTAGTATAGTACCTATAAGTAGTATAATTGTTAATTTTATGGCATAGATATGAGAATTGTATGTAGTACTGATGAACATTTGTGGTCGTTTTTGTGGATGTGTAGCACTTTAATTTGATGGATAGATAATTAGTTAGATATATTTGCTATTACTATAAGTATAACTATAAGTAGTTTTTTAAGTATCCTACTAGCTTGCAGCTACGTAGCTTTTTTCCGTGGTGTCACCTGAAACAGGGTTTGGGCTGAAAACCAGCGCTGTATGGTTAGTGCTTGCACTGAACATACAGCATTATGCTGAGCCTGGGCCATTTTTTGGGTTGTGCCATGCGTGATATGGTTCATCCCTGCGCCTCATCGATTGTTGTTTAGATAATAGATCTTGTTTAGATCGTTGAGGTGCAGGGGTGATCTACCTCTTTAGGTATGCTTGTTATGTATGGCACAATTTGGAAATAAATTTCTTTTCTTTCTTCTTTCATATTGTGGATATGCCTTACATACTCCTCTCTACGGAAAAGACAACAGATATTATTAGTAGTAATAGTCCTGTCAATATTTAGAAATTGTGTACAACAGAATTCGCTATTATACTCAAAAAGCAGATTCTACTAAGAAGAGTTGGCAACAAACTCAGCAGTTTACTCTTTTCAAATACGAGTAGGAATAACATACAGTCACTTGCAATGCATACCTGACATATGCAATCAAAACCAAAATTATGTACAAACCAGTCAGTGCGTGTGAGCTATCAACGAAATCAGGCCTTGCTTCCACCACCACCGCCACTATTAACGGCCCACTGCTGGTCACGGGCTTCCACTATCACAGTAGCGAGGGAATTAGAGCTTAGACCCACCACGCTTTTGCAATGCGGGTTGGCGGGCTTTAACGACTATTATGTTAGTGATAATGGACTGACGGATTAACGTGCTCTCCGAGGCACGGGGCCTTGCAAGCTATTCATTCATTATTGTAATTTTTTTGCATACAAAATATATTCTTACTGTAGTCGCTTCTAGAACACCTTTGGATCCGTAACTTCCTTTTGTATGTCCGTAGAAGCTCTCCAAGTAATGGGGATGATCATTAATATTTAACGCGGGAGATAGGAATTCATTTATATTTATAATCTCGCCCGGATTTGCTCGCGTTTCGCCAAAGTGGTGTTAACGGATTATTATCAAGGTTCGAGTAAAGTTTACGTAATCTTTATTGGAAAACAAAGAGCAAGAAATCCTAGGTTTCCCTCTTGTTGTTTTAAATAAATATTTCTTACTTTGTTTTTTAAAATATTCTTATTTTACACGAGATGATGTCCATGACTTCGTACGCGTGTAATGAAGTTTTTGAACTCCCGTGGGAAAGCTTTGTTTCTTCGGTCTAAAATGCCTATGGGTCTATGTCCTTTCCTGAGATGCAACTTAGCTCCGTACCTACCAAATTTAGTCGAAATCGATTGAACAGATAGGCCGTGAAAGTGTAGCAGGCAGAGACAAGGACGGACAGACATTTAAGTACAACCTATACTAATATTGGCATTCGCAGTGGCGTGCAGTTCATAGAGGCATAAAAGCACTGCTTACCCAAGTGGAAGTACGTCAATGCTCATTTTAACCAAAACAGTGCGTAAATAGGTATTCTGACTTACCAATGCCTACCCTAGCTTCAAACCCTGTGCACGCCACTGGATGTATGGATGTTTGTTACTCAATCACGTCCCAACGGCTGAACGGATCCGGCTGAAATTTGGCACAGAGATAGATTATAGTCTTATTAAGGAGTTCCCGCGCTAGTTGTCTATACTAGCTAATGCCCGCGACTTCGTCTGCGTGGATCGAGGTCTTTTGGTTCCCGCGGGAACTTTTTGGAACGTTCAATTATAAAGTTTTTTTTTTCTCTTATCATTGGACCCACATATTGTTTATTTTATTATTATTATTATGGAAAAGCGGAGTCTTCTGCTACAGGGGAAATTTAACTCTTAAAAGAAGGCTGTTAAAGAAATAAATAATTTTTAATTTTTTACAGCAGAAGTATATAATAATATGAGGAAGTTAAAGGGAAAAGTTTTAATAGTCGATCAACTTAGAAAATTTACTTGGAGATGTTTGTCGAGCAACAACTTTTTTTAATTTCATTATTATTACTAAGTAAGCCTTATGCATTACTACGTTTTTTTTAACCAATACAAGTTAGCCCTTGACTGCGATTTCATCTGATAGTAAGTGATGATGCAGTCTAAGATGGTAGCGGGCTAACCCGTTTGGGGCATGGTAGTTATATTAAACCCATATCCCTATTCGGTTTCTACACGGCATCGTACCGGAACATCGGCCTAAATCGCTTGGCGGCATGTCTTTGCCGGTAGGGTGGTAACTAGCCACTTCCGAAGCCTCCCACCAGGCCGGACCAGGAAAAATTCAGAAATTACAAATTCCCAAATTGACCCTGCCGGGGATCGAACCCAGGACCTCCGCACGTTAAGACAACAGCGCTACACACTGCGCCACGGAGGTCGTCAAAAAGTTGCAAAAAAAAAAATAGCAAACAAATCTCACTACGACATTTCTGATCGACAACACCACCGTTAAGTAAGTACGGGGAGCGATTCGATCTGTGATGATTGACAGCTAATAACCGTAGATTTCCCATGAGCACGCACAATTTGTCCATTCACCCCTCACCCCTCACCCCTCACCCCTCACCCCTCGCCTCTCGCCCCCATGATGCAGACGCCATCATCCACACCCGACTTGACGGGATTAAAATAGTTGACGTCTTGCGAAAAGCTGAGGTTTTTGGGTTCCGTTATGGGAAACCCCTCAGATATGCTCCAAGGAAAAATCGAACCTTGTATCACTATTTATTGTTAACTAGATGACTGGTTGCCCGCGACTGCAACCACGTGGATTAAGTTTCATGTTTAGGACGGGACTCTTTTTTTTTTTTTTAATTATATAGGCCAGCGCTTGGCTGCAATCAGACTTGCTTAAAGTGGTGATGCAGCCTAAGGTCACAGTAAACAGATAAGGTGGAGCGCGCTTGCCTAGAAGATGCCTATCTACTCTTACTCTTACCCTTTAATTTGTGTCTTTTTACAGGATGCAACCTATCCCGTTTTCGTCGAAATGGTTGAACAGATGGTTCGTGAAAGCTGACAGATAGGCAGACACTTTTACTATGGATTTTAAAAGAGCAATTTCTTACTATGTCAAACTATTGTTATAATATTAATGTGATATTTGGTACTTAGCATATATACCATAGATTGTTAAATCTATTTACGAGTACCTAGCTACTATCTATCTCCCTACTATGAAGTAGGTATATAAATTAAAGCTAGTAAATAGAGTACCTATATGGGTTCTGAAATATATGCATACTATTCTGTGATATTTAAAGCGTCATTCCAGAGGTAGGTCCTACCTATTAATTTCACACTTATTATATTTTTGTACTCTTATTGAAACTTGCACGAGTAAATTTTTACAACGTGTAGAGCCCTCACGAGAGATTTCATCTAATTAGTTCATTTTTATCACACCCGACTACACTTTTAAAGAAAATGTTAATCATTTGATGATCTCGATTGCCATCGGCTAATTAATCAAATAGTTATCTAGTTCTATTTAATATACGATGTTGGTGAGACGGTGATAATAGAAAAATAAAACTGGCTGAGTTTGTTGTGGGCTCTTCTCAGACCGGGGCGCGTTTGGAACCCTCGTAGCTTTAGTTTGAAGATACCGTAATTGATTATCACCATCATGTTTTTTAAGTTTCGGACGTCAATAATTAGTGTACGGTGTACCTAAATTGAATAAATAAATATTGATTCGTATCGGGGCTTCTAAATCAAATCGTGACCTTAACACAAAAGTATTCAGTAGTCATTGAGTCCTCTCAAGGAGGACTCATGAGTCCTCCTGACTACTGGACGACTACTAACATACTTAGGTATTCCTATTCCATGGAATAGGAATAAGTATGTTAGTATCAAAAGTGGCAAAGCGAATTGAAAATACAGATTTGAAGTAAGCAAGTGACAAGTTACACACAGGAAATTGGCTCGCGGTTCGATTTCCAGCCGTAATCCGTTCCAATATATCTGACACGCCATCTTTAAAGCTACGCAGTACCATTTTTGTATTTTTTTAATGATTTTAACAATCCTTTCACAACACTGCCTAAACTGATTTAGTTAAATATTGTGATGCTGTCCCTTTTTCATAAGTTCCGGGGTTTATAAGAAAAGGATAGGTATGAAAATTTAATTTAAACAGATCTAACGTTCTCATTCAACTCATACTGCCAACGCTTAAAGCTATCTTGTTTCATTATTGTTGGCGTTTGTGTTATAGAATCATTACAAGTGAAGTTAATTTAACGAATTAAAAAATACGACTGCTCTGCCGTACCTACATATTATTTTTGGAGTTTACCTCCCTAAGAAGCGATTTGCATGTATAGCCTTTGGAATCTTATTCACATTTTTTATTAAATGGTATTTTTTTGGTGAATCACTAAATATTAAACTATAGTGTTTTATATTTTTGTTATATATCTACTCATCATTTTCTAAATGATGATTATATAGTTAATCTTATTTTCGTTTTTTTTTTCAATTTTGGTCTTTAATGCGGGACCATGGTCACCCCATCAATTTTTTTAAATAATTTACTAGCCTATGTCACCCGGAATAAGCTAGGGATTCTAACGATACCTCATTTATCAAAATCGGTTCAGGCGTATAGAAGTTATGGTGGAATATACAAACTCACATACATACATACATACATGAACATGAGACATCAAACTGTATTTTTTTATACGACTGCCTGAAAAAAGGAGTAGGTATATTGTTTTCAGGGTTCATGTATGTATGTATGTATGTATGTATGTGAGTTTGTATATTCCACCATAACTTCTATAAGCCTGAACCGATTTTGATAAATGAGGTATCGTTAGAATCCCTAGCTTTTTCTGGGTGACATAGGCTAGTAAAATTTAAAAAAAAATTGATGGGGTGACCATGATACCGCATTAAAGACTAAAGTTGAAAAAAAAAATTAGAAAATAAGGTCAACTATATAATTATCATCTAGAAAATGATGAGTAGATTCCAAAAATATATAACACTATAGTTCAATATCCAGTGATTCACAAAAAAATATCATTTAATAAAAATGTGAATAAGATTCCAAAGGCTATATACCTATAGGTATGCAAATCGCTTCTTAGGGAAGTTAACTCCAAAAATAATATAACAGTTCAGTCGTATTTAAAAATCCGTGACATCAAACTGTATTTTTTAGTAATATTGCTTAAGTATTGCTTTAAGAGTTGGCAGCATGGCCCCTTATCAGCTATATTCGAGGCAACTAAGTCTAAAGGTTGTGTCACTGAATTTTTCAAGCCTTAAATCCATTAATGGAAGCCATAGTCCATGTTCTGACACAAAACGAATAGTTGATCGGCTCCCAGCCGAAATGTCAGGCCAAATGGAATAATAAACTAGGAGGGATTGTCCGAAACGGGTGATATACTATGGGTTATACCCGCTCAATATTACATGGACTGCCTCGTTAGTCTAGTGTGGTCTAGTGGTTGCGTATCCGACTGCGGATGATGGGGAGTTTGATTCCTGGGTTGAGCCGTTATTGGTTATAGCAGGTACGTAGCTCAGTAGGTATACTAACTCAATATTTATAATCATTTAACTGCCTTGTTGGTCTAGTGGTTAGCATGTTTGAATATGGCCAAGGAGTACCCGGGTTCGATTCCCGGATCGGGCCATAATTAAGTATTGGGATTTTCTGACTGTAAGAACTAGAGTTAGGATGTTGTTGAAGTTACACTTCCATGCCTCGCAGAGTACGTAAAGCCATCGAATCTGCGCCTGATCTCTCTCCAATCGTGTCGGATTTTACGTCCCATCGAGCTAAGAGAGTAAGTACCTGAGGCGTTACTACAATCGTTTAAAGCAGTATTGTTTCAAAATGTCAGTTTTATATCACGTACGTTGACGTCCCTAAAATAAGGTTTTTATAAATCTAAAGCACGTACGTCAACAATCTTTTTTTTTATTTATTGTTAGTGTACTTTTTTTTTTAAATTATTTATTAAGTACACTAACAATTCACATATAATATGACAAACACAAGAACGTTCACATTATTACTATTTCTTATGCGTAAATCGATTACAAGTGCACATAGCATTTAAGGTTATATATGTCATGCAAACAAGAGGCCAATCGTATTCATTTGACAGCTCATAACGTATAACTCGAACTTTTTAAGGAGTACATACATGCGTTTTGACGTGCAAGCATCTATGACCTCCATAAACCGGTCGAATTATACGTTTGACAGACGATAACGATTTCCTTACATAATCGGGGGGAAGATATCAAGGTATTGTTTTAGAAATCTTAAAACAATACCACTTTAAACGATGGTGGTATGTCCCCTTTATGTAAATAGCAATGATTTCTTGGACCAATAGAGCGGACAGCCGGCGCGTGGCTCATTATAGAGCAATATTGTATTAAATTCTTTATTTGTGGTTATGCTTGTCACTGATTGACGCACACCTGGATTTGTGTCGTTATTTCATCGACCCTGTAGGTGGATACTTATTAATTTTTATGCTTTGTTCGATATTTCGACAAAATTAGTGACAAAATTAGTCTTTTCGTCGTAATTTTTATGTTAAATGGCATAAACTTATTTGCGAAGGTCGCTGTTTCTGTTTTTAATGGGTGCAGAAACAACGTGTTTCTTCGAAAATGACTTTGGCTGTCTACAAACAATACTAAATATTCAAATGATTTTTAAATTATCCTTCGTATGTAATACAATAATAAATACGAATGTGAGCAAAATTAGTTTCAAAAAAGTAAAAATGAAAAACGATACTATTTGGAGGTGCTGGGATTTGAACCCAGGACTTTCAGCATGCGAAGCAGACACTCTACCACTGAGTTACACCCCCCGTGTCAGATGTGTCCAATTTAAGGATGAGGTTAAACAAGGACTTACTATTGAACTAAAAATTAATATGGTTGAAACTACCTACAACTACATTAATAAAAGAAAATCTAAACAAAATGTTTGTAAGCAAGGTTTACATTAATAATAAAAATATTTTTAAAGTCAAAATATATATATAAACATATAAATATTAAAAAGCTTTGTTAAAACTATAATGATATTGAAGTAATTTATGTACAGTCCGTCAAACTTATCTGACCCGGTGGCCAAAATTGGAACTAATTTTTATGCCTGTTAAGTTTTATTTTTATTTTTATAACTGCTAGAGACGCTGTTACAGGGTCCCTTAAGTTTGTGAGACTTGTACAGGCAAAGTTGGTGTTAAATTGAACTTAAGTCATTAACAAGTCATAGTTAACAAAATTAAAAAATACGACTGCCCTGCCAAAAAACGAACTAAAAAGTTAAAACTCTAAAATAATCTAGTTAAATTAGAATCTTATTCACATTTTTATTAAATGATATTTTTTGTGAATCACTGGATATTGAACTATAGTGGTATATTATATTTTTGAAATATACTCATCATTTTCTAGATGATGATTAATCTTATTTTCGAAAAAAAAAACAACTTTAGTCTTTAATGCGGGACCATGGTCACCCCAATATTTTTCTAAAATTTTACTTGCCTATGTCAACCGGATTATGCTAGCGATTCTTTAACGATACCTCATTTATCAAAATCCGTTCAGGCGTATAGAAGTTATGGTGGAATATACAAACTCACATACATACATACATGACCCCTGAAAACAATATACTCCTTTTTCCAGGCAGTCGTATAAAAATGTTGCTAGTTCCAATCTACGGAAAATGTTGTCGTTTTCCATACTTCCTATAAACTCCGCTAGATGGCATTATCACTATCAAATGTTTATCCTTAGCTTGATATTTAAAATAAGGGCTAACTTGTTTATAGCCTCAGAGATGGTTTTATTGATTTATATTAGCATAATAATCTCTTAATTATTGATAGGTACACTAATTATATTTCTATTTATTAGTTATCTAAATTTAATCCAAATATTGTTAAATGTAAGCGTTTAAAATATTACGTAATGACAAATTTTTATGTTTCGAAATAAAGGCTATTTTTATCTTATTTTATTATACTCTCGCGATGGGTAAAATTTTCTCTGCATCGATAGAAAAGTTAAATGAAAATAACAAATCTGCAGTTTTAGCAAGAAAAGATTACCTACAATTATTTTGCTAAATCATGAACAACTTCCGCAAAGTAACGCCCGATTCTATCCAATATTTAAATCTGCAGTTTATGAACTATAAACAAACATATTACTTATTATGTATGAATATAAAGGACGAATCAAATAACAATATGAAGAAAATACAAAATAAGTACACAGAAATGAGTCGTGCGCTATAGTCTAATTTGAGAGTTATTTTTAGGTTTAGGTTTAAGCTCGAATAAGTTTTGTTCTGTGGCTCTCATACTATACGTGGCACGTTATCGAGGCGAATGTTTTTGCAGTGCGGTCTTTTAATTAGGGAAAATATTAAATCCGATTTGATGAGAGATAAGCCGGAATAAACTGCAGTGTAGTTTTGTCGAATTTAAACAAACACTTTTCATATTATAATGATAGAATTTATCATTGTAATTGTTTGTCTAATTGAATTAAAATTAAACAAACAACGATGTTGACGACGCAATGATTAAGCATTGAATTGTTTAGGGTGCTTTTAGTTAGTAACTAGATGATGTCCGCGACTTCGTCAGCGTGGATTACGGGTTTTTCGATTCCCACAGGAACTATTTAATTTTCCGGGATAAAAGTAGCCTATGTCCTACCCCGGGATACGAACTATCCCTATACTAAATTTAATCAAAATTGGTTGCACAGATGGATCGTGAAAGCGTAGCAGACGGACACACTTTCGCATTTATAATATAAGTTCATTTCTCATAGACAGTAGCGTCATAATACGACGGTCAGTAGTGTCGTAATGGTACACTTATTTGTCGTGTCTTAATGGTACGGTTGGTTTGGTACCTAAGTATGTCGGTAGGGATGACGAGGTCCTAGGTTCGGTTCCCAGGTCGGGCTATTAAGTATTGGGTTTTTCTGACAGTAAATTCTGCGTATTACCCCGTTAGGAAGTTGGCGGCACCCCCGTTCCTCAAAGAGCACGGTTTCTCTCTCTCCGGTACTCTCTCACCAGTCGTGTCAGATTTTCCGCCCAATCAGGCTAGGAAAATAAGGGAATAGTGAGTGCACCTGAGTTTGCGCACATTTATTTTATTCACTATACCTATCTGATATCTCTAAAGTAGTTGGCTAATCTCTCTGGAGATTGGTTGATGGCCTAAATTTGAGTAATGGCCCAAGATATTTTTTTATAGCGAGCAAACGAGCAGGCGGTTCACCTGATGATAAGTGATTACCGCTGCCCATGAACATTTGCAGCACCAGAGGAACCGCCAATGCGTTGTTGGCTTTTGAGATATTTGTTTATCCGCCCTTTGAAGAGCCCCATATTATAATCATGAGGGAACACAGAATATGGAAGCTGGTTCCACAATTTGCGGGTACGTGGAAGAAATGACCTGGAATAACTGGTGGTGGAAGAGGACCAGCCATCCAGGTGGTGAGGATGAAATTACACCACTGTTGAGGATTTCATAAATCAACTGAAACTGAAAAAAAAACAAAAAAATGTTTTACATAATATTCAAGTAAAGAGTAAAGAAAGCTTTTAAAAAGCACCAAACAATATTAATTTTTTAACATCCGATATAACCACATCCTTGCGCGGCGATGCGTGAAAATCACATCAAAATGATTACAGTCCTTTGTTGCACCCCTGGTTAGAGCCCCCGGTTACGTCAGACGTCACTTTATAATTATACTTGCGGTATTGACACCCCTGATTCAGGGGTTGCACAAATTGGGTCAAAAATCACTGTTTTGTGGGGGTTTTTCAAAGTACTTATTATAATACTAGCTGATGCCCGCGACTTCGTCCGCGTGGATTTTAGGTCTTATCGAGTCCCGTGGGAAATGGTTTTTTACCTAGGATAAATGTATATAATATATGAAACTGAATAAATGACCTTCATTCTGTCAATATATTTGAAGATCTCTGTACTGTTTTATGTCTCATTTACTTTTGTATATGGAGATTTTTTTACTTTTCTGTAAATTTTTCAAACATTTTCTATCATACAAACCTTTTCCTGACAATAATTAACACAATAGAAAAGGAATTAGCCATTCAGCAATTGATTTTTATTTATATAGTTTTTTTATAATGAATTGTGTTTTGCCTGCCGATTCGTAATACTTGTGGTTTCTTGTTTTATTTTTTTAGGTTTTTGATGATGATGATGATGATGATGATCTCCCTCTGGCTCAGTGTTGAGCGCTGTTGTCTTAACGTGGGAGGTTCCGGGTTCGATTCCCGGCAGGGTCAGTTTGGGAATTTATAATTTCTGAATTTTCTCTGGTCTGGCCTGGTGGGAGGCTTCGGCCGTGGCTAGTTACCACCTTGCCGGCAAAGACGTACCGCCAAGCGATTTAGCGTTCCGGTACAATGCCGCTGGTGGTAGATTCATTTGACTATTCAAAAGCACTTCCAAAAGTTTATTTGAATTTAAAAAAAAAAAAAAATGACATCTAACTCCAGAAATTTACATGCCCGGAAATCGAGCCCCCGACAACCTATATAGGAAGCCGACCGTCTCAACCCATTAGACTATCACCGATTACATTAGTTGGGTTACCAAAAGCCACCTGACACGCAAGTAAGTCACAATGACCCATTACCAGCACAGTTACCCAAACCTTGCCTCTGGCTTAAGCCGAACCAGAATCCCAGAGCATTCACCCCTGACCCCTAACTAACGTTGGTCATCTCGAGACGTTGCCCCTCTCGCTCGCACTATACACGAAATTGTATGTCCGTCTCGCTCGCTATGCTGTGCACGATTCGATATTACAGCGTAGATTGGAGTACACTCTCAGAATTGCACTCGGTTGTATGGTACAAAAGTTGTGGTATTAGATTTGACAGAAAAAAAACTAAGTACACTAAGACCATAAATAACCATAAGTTCATTTTATTATGAGCACATACCATAATATAAGTGCATCACCCTTTCCAAATATTAATTGAAAGATCTTGACAGATCCAGCTTACATCTTTTGGTATAATAATGTTCGGAAGTTTGTGACTTTAAAATGTGACTAACAAGGGCTGCGATTGTGACTACGTATGGGAATATGAACCTTATGTAAAGGTTTTGTGGCAAAACCAAAAAAAAACGTAATATATTTACATAGAAAAAGGATAGAAGGCTAACTAGTATCCTGAGAATAACAAAAACATTTACTTTATTCGATCTTAAGAAAATCAGAAAGAAAATTTAAATTTTCTTAAGAAAATAAAAAAAGATTTTTGAATAAAATGGATAAATTAAACTAAGGATAGTTTAATACAATACAACCCAAGATTTTGAGTAGGTATCCCTAGCCTTACTGCCAATGCTTAAAGCCATATTGTTTCATTATTGTTGACTTTGTGTTTTAGAATTTCCTTATTTTAGGAACGTCAAGGTACGTGTAGTCAAATTGTCATTTTGAATAATATTGCTTAAATATTGCTATAGCGTTGGCAGTATGGCCCCAGTATTCAGTACGCAAGCTGTAAAAATAGTAAAAGTAAAATAAGTGACCACATGTGAACCGCGGTGTAACAGATAAAAGGGAAGATGTACGAATGTTACCGCATTACCTGCCTGGTTGCTATAACGTGCCTATACGGTTAGTATATCACACTATCCTATATGCTGAGAGAACATATTACTACATTTATAACATGCCGTTAGTACGAATAGATAGGTGCCTGATAGATAGTTATATTTGAAAATCTACAAACTGAATTAACACTATTATATTATAATTGTGAAATTTAAATAATAGTGGTATGTAGCTAACTTAACCATAACATGAATTAACACTATCATATTATAATTGTGAAAATTAAACAATAGTGTTATGTAGCTATAAAAAAATAACAAAAAAAGTGTTTAGCTAAGGTTCGTGGACCCCAAACTAGGATTCCCTGTGCTAGGGGATTTATTTTAGATTTCATAGTTATTTAACTAATAAGAAAAGTGGTTTCCGAGTCTTCTATTTTCTAAAAATTTTCCGATTGGGTTGGATACAAGTTGACTTAAAATACACACGTTGTCTTTGATCTTAAGTGATGATGCTAAGTAGGTAGGTATCCAAGTCTAAGAAGGAAATGGGTTGACCTTAAAGGGACTGTGACCTTTTTACTAACCCATATTATAATATTAACGCCTTATCAGTTTTTATGCGGCATTGCACCGGAACACTAATTTGCTTGGCGGCTCTGTCGGTAGAATGGTAACTAGCCACGGCCGAAGCATCTCACCAGATGGTCTGATCTAATTTAACGCTGAGTCAATTTCGAAATTATTTAATTGCCCTTGCCCTAGTCGAAACTAATAATTGCTAACTTTCTACATTTAAACGTCTTATTTTAGAAAGGTTTAGAAGAATCCGAACGGTCAGAGATATTTATTTACTTGCCTATGCACAAATCTTTTGACAGTGTGCAACTTTTATAGCTGTGTACTTTTATTTTTTTAAATCTAAATGGCATTTTTACGAAAAATAAAAGCCAATCCATCAAAGCAAATATTTCCAATCGGAAACCAATAAGAAATTGTAGTGAGTCCAATTTGGGCCACATTAACAGATGCAGTGGCGCGTGAAATTTGCCGTAAGCAATGTGACATTAGTGTTGTTTGTGATTTATTGGAGACTCGCGGGATACGGGATCCGGGAGTCGCCTTACTGGATCACTTTCCTATTAGGAATTGAGCTCTATTTTTATACCACTGCCTGATAAAAGGAGTATATTGTTTTCAGGGTTCATGTATGTATGTGAGTTTGTATATTCCACCATAACTTCTATACGCCTGCACCGATTTGGATAAATGAGGAATGGAATCTCTAGCTTATTCCGGGAGACATAAGCTAGAAAAATTTAAAAAAAATGATGGGGTGACCATGGTCCCGCATTAAAGACTTTAAAGTTGAAAAAAAAACGAAAATAAGACTAATCATCATCTAGAAAATGATGAGTAGATTTCAAAAATATATAACTCTATAGTTCAATATCCAGTGATTCACAAAAAAATATAATTTATTGTTTTTAACTTTTTAGTTCGTTTTTTGGCAGGGCAGTCGTGTTTTTATACGACTGCCTGAAAAAAGGAGTAGGTATATTGTTTTCAGGGTTCATGTATGTGTGTATGTATGTATTTATGTATGTATGTATGTATGTATGTATGTATGTATGTATGTGAGGTTGTATATTCCACCATAACTTCTATACGCCTGAACCGATTTTGATAAATGAGGTATCGTTAGAATCCCTAGTTATTCCGGGTGACATAGGCTAGAAAAATTTAAAAAAAAATTGATGGGGTGACCATGGTCCCGCATTAAAGACCAAAATTGAAAAAAAATATCGAAAATAAGATTAACTATATAATCATCATCTAGAAAATGATGAGTAGATTCCAAAAATACATAACACTATAGTTTAATATTTAGTGATTTACAAAAAAATATCATTTAATAAAAAATGTGAATAAGATTCCAAAGGCTATATATGCAAATCGCTTCTAATGGAGGTAAACTCCAAAAATAATATGGCAGGGCAGTCGTATTTTTTAATTCGTTAAATCAATTTCACTTGTTAATTTTTTTTAACTATTCAGTATCAGTTTTTTTCAGGAAACTCTCAGCTTTAGTATGTATATTTGTGTAAGTTTACGATATAATATCTTATTTCATTCAATCTCATATTTCGTTGTATCTATTCTTCCTTCACAACCTTCCCCACTGGTGGAGAATTCTTATAGGAATAAGTGCTTCCTTGTCCACTATGTTTCTGTTTTTCTGCGTATTTTACAACTTTTTGGTAAAAAAAGAAAAACGATTTTAGTTAATATATTTTAATTTAAGGTAATTTCAACGAAATTGGATTTTTGAGGAATTCGTTCATCCGTGAAATAACCCCATAATGAAATTACCTACCTGGTAGGAGTTGGAAGTTGGCCCAACTTGGTTTATCTTTTGCAAAACTCATGGTAGAGGAGCCGCGATCCTCAAAGTTCAAGGAACATCGTTTGAAGAACTTGCTGAAGAGACTTATATCTTGCTTTGTTTCGCTTGCTTGTTTGTTAGAATTTGTTGTTGGATAATATTATAGCTTCGGAGTTATAATAGGTTCTTTGTACTAAATTACAGTACCCTAACCTAACCCCCCTTAGTTACTTCACCAAAGCTGTTTCTCCATTATGCCATTTCCTCTCAACCTGCATGCCGCATCAGCGGATTCATCTCGCGGAAGAATTCCTGTGGAATGCAAATGGAGTCCCTTCACAGATACCTCAAACCGACCCCGCTGTTTATTCTTACTAGATTACGCCGCCACAAAAGATACTGGCTGCCATTTGTTCAAACGAGATGATATACTACGCGGCCGTGCGTGTGACTATACGCGTTCCAAACCTACGAAACCTTTTTCGCCATCAAAACCGTACAAAAACGTCAATAAATCCGTAACACAAAGTACTAAAGCCGATTTTTCCGGAAAAACCGTAAGTTTTCGGCGGTAAAAAGAAACCTTGTCGTCAGCAATGGAATACGACGAGTAGAGAATAATATATCGCAAAAAAGTGGACCCCGGACGCAATAAAATATCAATTTTTTAACTTTGCACTATTATCATAATATCTTCGAATATGATTATATGAGAAAAGCTCTGCTGTGATGTACATCACCGGTTTTGTTCGACAAGATAATTTATTGTGTTAACTGAAAACGCATTGTATGTAAAGCAATTGAATATTGCAGTAATATTTTTAGTTGATGATAGAGTTGGTGAAAGCAGTGTCCCCTTCCGCATAGTTTTAGTTTAGGCCGTGTAGTTGAATATGATTGTGGTATGTAATACTCGTGGTTAGGGGAATTTGTGGTATAGCTTTTTAAATATTTTCGAGATTTCCAAGCATAGGACAGAAATAAAAAAGAGAAATAGTCTTTTTGTGGTTTTCAGCTATAAAATAAAACGAAAATAGTTTAGGGCAAGGCGTATTATTCTCGGACTTATTAGGATAAATAGACAATTGGTTTTGATTCGAAAAACGTTTAATTACTCACATACTAAATTTACAGTATTTTAAAAACGGTATGCTTTATTCGTATGGAAGTTCTGAAAAGTATTTCTCTCTGGATAAAGATAAATTTACAGAGAGTATTTTAAAAACGGTATGCTTTATTCGTATGGAAGTTCCGAAAGTATTTCTCTTTTGATAAAGAGTCCACAAAAAGAGACTGCATGGTAACGTCTCAAGTTTTCTCTTCGGTAAAGGAAATCAACATTTTGGGACAAGTATTAGGATATTGTGTGTAATCTTAAACCTTAGGTACATACTTAATATCATACTAATATTATACATACGAAAGTGTGTTTGTTTGTTGGTTTGTCCTTCAATCACGCCGCAACGGAGCAATGGATCAACGTGATTTTTGATTGGTGTGGGTGTAGTTGAGGACCTGGAGAGTGACACAGGCTACTTTTTATCCCGGAAAATTAAGGAGTTCCCGCGGGCATCAATAAAACTTAAAACACGCGGACGACGTCGCGGGCATCAGCTAGTATATAGTATATTCAAGTTCAAGTATCCGAAGTATCCCTTGTCTATGAAAACATCGCGAAGGAAGCGTTGGACTCTTTAATTTTCCGGGATAAAAAGTAACCTATGTGCTTCCACGGGGGTCGGGATACAACTTAGCCCTGTACCAAAATCTAATCAAAATCGGTAGAACAGATGGGCCGTTAAAGCGTATTATACACTTTCGCATCATACTTACTAATATTATAAAAGCGAAAGTGTGTGTTTTTTATTGGTTTGTCCTTCAATCACGTCGCAACAGAGCAACGGATCGACGTGATAATCTCGTTGTGCGCATGCTAAGCACACTGGAGAGTAACATAGAAAGAAAGAAAAAACATTTATTTCCAAAATTGTGCCACACATACTGCACAGCATACCTAAAGAGATAGATGACCCCTGCACCTCAACGATCTAGAAAAGATATAAAAAACGACATAGTGTACTAGGTACCTACTTTTTGTAGGCTTACTATATAGTTCCTGTGGAAATTAAAAAAAAACATGCGGTCGAAGTCGCGGGCATCAGCTAGTGTATAATATAAGTATGGATGTAGTGGAAAAAACGGTGTCGCACGTAACAATTGCCGCGTCGCAATTACAGCGGGGCAAACAGAAATCAATTGCCACTGTGCAGTGCCGCCGGCTATCGACGGATTCAACTGTGGGCTGGTTGACCACCACTGTATAAAGATATATTTCTAAAAAATGATATGAAATGTGCACATTTCATACCCTGTAAATGAGTTCGAAAGTTAAACTTCCCGGCATAGACTAGTTAAGAATGTATGTATTCTCATTACATATCATAAGTTTGAATTTGGAATCTTTCTTCCTGAATATCTTGTAACTTGTTATAATGTTCTGTGGTCTAAATAGTTTAAATTTGGAACTCTACCGTATTCCGCGTTCAGCGCTCACAGCGCAAAAAAAGTACATAAGTTACAATTACAAAAACATGTCTGCGTTTTACAGGGCAAAACTTAATATTCTAAATTGTTGTTACATAATAAAATAAAAAAAACGTAAACATATAGAAAACCAACTTTTTTTTATCCACTACAAGTTAGCCCTTGACTGCGATCTCACCTGATGGTAAGTGATGATGCAGTCTAAGATGGTAGCGGGCTAACCTGTTAGGGGCATGGCAATTATATATTAAACCCATACCCTTATTTGGTTTCTACACGGCATCGTACCGGAACACGTAATCGCTTGGCGGCACGTCTTTGCCGGTAGGGTGGTAACTAGCCACGGCCGAAGCCTCCCACCAGGGCCCTATGAAAGGTGATATTTGTAGCTAAATATAGCTGAACAGGGAGAACTGACTGCCTCGTTTGTGCATGTTCGACTGCGACCGACGAGGTCCCGGGTTCGAGTCCCGGCTCGGCCCGTTACAAGTATTGGGTTTTTCTGGCAAGGAATTCTCAATACTAGCCCGTAGTTAGGAAGTTGGCGGTGTTTCACCCCCGTGCCGCGGAGAGCACGTAAAGCTGTCCGTCCTGCGCCTGATCTCCCTCCGGTCGTGTCGGATTTCCGTCCCATCGGGCTATGAGAGCAAAGGAACAGAGAGTACACCTGTATTTGCGCACACACTTGTGCACTATAATATTTCCCGCGCAGATGGCTAATCTCTCTGGAGATTCGCCGCCGTGGCTGAAATTCGGTCGGGAGGACATTATTATTAACAGGGAGAAGGATACTTTCTTTCTTCTTCTTATGTAAATATATGCTTTGCTTGATGCCTTTGACTCTGTGAGAGAAGAGCTTGTTTTTTGTACAAAAGATCAGTTTGGCTGTCCAGCGTGGAAAGGCATGATTTATATAGTAATTAGAGCAGTCTAGGCAATATTTTAATAGTAAGATGGACTTTAGATTGCATATTAATTTATACGGCATTTTGAACCAGTGGTAGATTTACTTGACTATTCAAAAGCACTTGTCAAAGTCTACTTGAAAAAAACCAGTTTGAATTTTATACAAAATTTGCTGTGGTCATTAATAGCTGATTCCTGCTACTTCGTCCGCGTGGATTTAGGTTTCGAAGGATCACGTTGGAATTTATCAAAACCCTTCCCTGGAGCCTGTCTACTTTATAGGGAGAATATAATATTATGTTAAATTAGCGTTAAGTATTAAGTAAGACAATGCGGGAGGGCGGTTTCCCCATACAATCGTATCAGTCTGTTTTTTTCCTTGAATAATTACAATAGACAAAATATTTTGGCACCATAAAATAATAATATCTCCATGTCATGTCCTTATGATTTGTTTTTTTCGATAAAT
This sequence comes from Erebia palarica, assembly GCA_964035005.1. NCBI lineage: Eukaryota > Metazoa > Arthropoda > Insecta > Lepidoptera > Nymphalidae > Erebia > Erebia palarica. Next base: position 30,947,774 of record OZ035990.1, read on the forward strand.
TAATAATTTTAAGAATATGGAACCTTCAAAAATTTCAAAAAATGGCCCTGTTTTCGCGTCACCATCAGATGTCCCGCAAACAAATTTGACGAATATAAAAAAAAAGAAAAACATACCGACATAGCCTGAGTCCTTCTTAAAATATTCTTGAAAAAAAGTTAAAATCGGTTCTGTTTTGGAGGAGGAAACAGAAAAATACGAGAGTAAGAATTCGGCTGTTTCTCATAGGTATTATTGGTCCAAGCTGCAGTTGTCCCTATCGTGTGTTATGGAATTCTATTCGAGGAGCAGCGGGACGGCAATACATATTCTCAAAGTTTCCCGTTCAGGCCATATCCTCTTAACTAGGTTCCTATGTTGAGCTACACAGCTATAGTATATCCGTCGTTGTTGGTTGAACTTTAGGACAAGAGGCAGATGCAAAAGAGTACGCCCTGCATGATTCGATCAGCGTGCATAATATTCGGCTATAGGCGGTGAATAATTGACACGGATCGGGGGATTATACCTACTTCATGTTTTATTGTTTCAGTATATACGAGTATTTACAGACAAGTCCCATTATTCTATGTGTACTAAATTAGGTCTATTAAAAGTATGTTCCTTGAAAAAGCTTATTAAAGTTATACTTAGTAAATCCTATCCTTTCACCTAATAGGTATGTATTTTCAAAAATAACTCCCAGTCAAAATGAATGAATCAAATGAGAATGATGAGTGAGCAAGTTCCTGAGAGATTTATGTTTAAAGAAAACAAACTTAAACTATCTATGTGTTTATGCGTTTTTTTTCTTCTTAGCATATTGTATGCAATATTATTTAAGTATTTTTTTTATAAAAACTTTGAATTTATACAACGTACATCGTATGAAAGTTGTTACAAAAGTTGCATTCTGAATTTTTATTTGTTAAGTGATGAAGTAGGTACACTAGGTACAACGCAAGCCAATCTCCTATCGCATACCAGCAGATAACGTTAGGATTCTATTGATTTTTATTTATTTTTCTGTTTTAACTTTAAATTCTTGTAATAATAATGTAAGCATTTCTGACCCTTAATAAAGGATCGCCGACAAAGAAAGGCAATCTATTCAAAATCACCGTTTGAAACCGCTACAAAAGTATTATAAGGTATTTAACAGAATTCCCACACGGGATCAAAGACATCTCGGGCATCGATCAAGCTTAATACGAGTCACCCACTCACCCAAATACAAGTTATGGGTAATAAATCGCAAGAAATAGTTGACCCCAATACGTGAAATAATGCCACAAACCTTGTTTGGACTTCCGAGACAATGCCTACAATAGGACCCCTTACCCTACAAAAATATAATCTGCACCTAAAAATATTTTTTACATACAAAAATCAACCTTATATTTTACTCCTTAGAGATGTGAGGTTAGTTTAGCACACTCGATTAGTTTTGGTATTTGGACAATGTTTTTGGTGTATTTGCAATTGTTTAACGTTCGTGGGAATATGAAGACGATGGTGACGTTTTAAAGGCTTTGTATTGACCGCAACATGTCGGTGAGTTTATCATGTAGTATTTAGTGGCGTTGGTGTGTAGTGGGTGGAGTGTATTTGATACTTTTCTGGTACAAATAGTAACCTAGGTAATTGCTACTTTTGGTTCAGTTACTATTTTACTATAAAAATAAATTTTATTTGCAGTCATAGATATCAAATTCGTATTGGGCATTGACTATTGACATACTAAATTCTGTTATCCGGCAAATTCTGCTTTAGTCATTAAAACATATTTTTCTGGGTAGTAAAAGCTCGATTTAGCGTGATAAAGTACAGTACAATTCAAGATTTTTAAAGTCTGGTCCAGTGGCAACAATTTGTTTCTGGAACAAACATGGCTAATAAACTTATAGAAAAAAAAATATTTTTCCTGAAACATGATTTTATAAATAACGAGCCGATGCCCGCGACATCGACGCGTTTAAGTTTTTTGATTCCCGCGGGAACTCCTTAATTTTCCGGGATAAAAGTTGTTCATAGGCTGAACACTCCAGGTCCTCAACTATAGCCATTCCAAAAATCACGTCGATCCATTGCTCTCTTGCGGCTTGACAGACAAGCCAGTAAACCAACACACCAATAAACCAACAAACAAACACACTTTCGCATTTATAATATTAAGTATGAAGTATGATGGTACAACTTTTTCATAAGAAGTTTGTTGAATTACCCATACCAAAAATCACGTCGATCCGTTACTCCCTTGCGGCGTGATTAAAGGACAAACCAACAAACAAACACACATTCGCATTTATAATGTGAAGTATGATGGTACAACTATTTCATAAGAAGTTTGTTGAATTACTTACTCAGTTTACTCGATGCATATAGCTAAATAATTGAAACCTAACGCGAAAAATGATAAAGCTTGTAGACATAAAGTATCAAGGCATATGAATCGCAGCGCAATGCGCAAGCGCCGGCTGCGTGCACTCGAGCGCCATTGTTCACGTGCTCACGAGAGGTGAAATATGCTCCTCCATAGTCAAAGAGCATAAAGAACCAGGGGTAGAGGTACAACTCCATACAACGGGTACCATAGTTCTAAAATAAATTCTAGATGGCGTTACTTGTCTCGAATAAGTATAAATTTTGTTTAAATCAACCGAAACTCAATGAAAACATGTATTTTGTTGTTTTACTTTATTTTACCTATTTATTTATTGAGTTTAATTAACTATTAAATATAAAATTTTCATAAAATCTTATAGCAAAAAGTTTATTTCAAAGCTTTCGTTTTAACGCCATCTAGAGCTAAGCAGAAGAACTACAGGGTATCAGCGATGATAAGCAGATTTTTGAATGCTTTTTGCTTAAGTATGGAGTTGTACCTCTACCCCTGGTTCTTTATGCTCTTTGTCCATAGTATAGCCAGTTGCCACTACAAGGTAAAACTTAAGAGAGTGCTACTTCGGTTAAGGATAGCTTTAGAGTCCAGTCGAATTGGATATAGGCGGGGCATGACTGAAGGATCACACGCTTCGAGTTTGGTCTGGTGGGAGCTTCGGCCGTGGCTAGTTACCATCCTACCGTCAAAGACGTACCTACCGCCAAGCGACTTAGCGTTCCGGTGCAATGCCGTGTAAAATCCGACTAGGGGGTATGGGTTTAACTGCCATACCCCTAACAGGTTAGCCCGCAACCATCTTAGACATCACTTACCATCAGGTGAAATTGCAGTCCAGGGGTAACTTGTAGTGGAATAATAAAAGTCGGTTACATGCTCGAAGACAACAGATTTCGAAAAGATTCTCGCTCAACCACCGCCTAATCTTGATCTATCGAGGGATCCTTGCTTAGGGTCCAACTTGGGTGATGCTGGGCTGTTAGATGAAGATGCTGATACAGAACCGCCGTTTGCGTATTTTGTGAGATTTTAATAAGTACTTATTGTAATAAGTAGTGGATAGTATTTCGTGAGAAGAATAGATGTTTCTAATCTCTATCATGGTCAATGTAATAAAAAGAAAAGAAAATGGTCAAAGGTGTAAGTTTATGATCTCTAAAACAGAAGGTCTTTAAAGAATATAATATGTCTCCCTACTCAAGTCAACTCAACTCTTCATTAAATCTTTCTGCGAGTCAAAACAATCCGTTTTACAAAATTGATTGACTCTAAAAGATTGGATTCATCATTGAATTTACCCTCAACTGGATTGAATGTCAAACAGCGTCTCCAGTTAGATGAGTTGGAACAATCGCCCAGAGTCAAGCGCGAGCGGTAATCGTGTGACGCCATGTTTTTCATTACCTTCCCCTTCGTCACCCCTGTGCCTGTCTAACCAACGAGCCTTTTGTCTTTTAACCACTGGCTTCATACATTCGTGGTAAGGACAGTGGTTCAAATACTTGTGATTTTACCAAATTACAAAATCTTTTTTTTTTGGTTTTAAAAGATATAAAGTTACAGTTAGCTAGTTATAGCTGGTTTCCTGTATAATAAAATATTATTATACGGGAAACCAGCTATAACTAGCTGTAGCTGTAGCAATTTTTGATGTAAGAAAGTATCAGTATCTATTGATACTGATACTTTCTTACAAAATTGGGTATTAAAAATTTTGCATGTATCTGTCACCGTAAGATTGTAAAAACCGTTAGATTATAATCTAACTCGCGAAATTCTAAACTGTCGAAAGATTGTAAACTGTTCAGTGTTCTGAGTGTCAATTTTTGAAATATTCATTTTATTTACGTTTTCTTGTCTCTTTCTTGTAGGTTAGGTTAGGGTTCGACATAAATAACCAACCATTTAGGTTTTATCTGGTTTAAATACCTATCAGATTACAATCTACCGGAAAATAATGCGTTAAATTCTAATCTTTCGACAGTTTAGAATTTCGCGAGTTAGATTATAATCTAACGGTTTTTACAATCTTACGGTGACATATCCTAGCTTAGGAAAACTGGTGCGGTAAACTCAACTCAAAACATGTTTATTCAAAATAGGTATAGCCTACAAAGTACATCTTCTGAACGTCATGCTTACAAAGTATAAGACGTGATGGTGATAATTCAGTACGGTATCTTAAAACTAAAGTTATATTTATTAATAATGAAATATGTTTCTCAGTTTTAAGTTGATCTTGAAACAAGGAGGCGAAAGATTTGAAATATATTTTGAAAACAACGAATAATAATCTACATTACAGTATGCTGCACACAATAATTTCAATGGATTTGAAGAGAGTATCGAATCACTCTACGTTAACGGGAACTTGAACACGGAAAATAAGTTTTCCCCGCGATTAGTAAGGAGTTGAAAATAAGAGTTTTGTTATGGAGGCATTGTGGCGCGATGGGTTCTTTAATATCACCGTTCCGCCATGTCTGAATGCGGACCCTCCTTCCCGAGTATTAGCTTTTTTATTGTTTTTTATTTTATTTCTGTACTTTATGAACTGAGCAATTTGTGAAGTGTTTATTATTGATGGTTTTCCCCTGGTTTTATAACCTATTTGATTTCTAAGTTATTTACATTTACAGGGTAGGACGTAAACTACATTTGGGATGCAACCTAACTCTATACCAAATGTCATCAGAATCGGTCGAAAAGATGAGCCGTTGAAGCGTAGCATACAGAACACATAGATAAAGACAGTCATACAGGCAGACAGACAGACACCCTTTCACATTATTACTATGAATAGTACTGACGTCCCTGTGCCCGAATAATCATGCAGCTTTACCTAAATATACAGCTCTACCTACGAGTATATCTAAATATAATGGACAGACGATAGGTATATTCTCTAATTAAAATGTAAAAAACCCGTGTGATGGATCGCGTCCGAGCGTTAATGAATGGCTTTGTTTGGGTGAAACGCTCCGCTTCATACACTCCAGTCTCCAACCCTGTTGGCTGTGCTAACAGAGCTTTACCCATTTTTGCATCAGATTTTTCCGGATGTTAAAGTTAAAAGGTTTATAAAAAAAATTGTGGATGTCAGCTCCGATATACGGAGTTTACTCTTTATGAACGATTATAAAATAAATAGATTAGTAAATGAGGGTAAATGAACACATTTTTTATATTACTGAAAGCATGTTTGATACATTTATTGATATTAATTAAATAATTTGTATTCATCAAAATACATGAAATAGTCAATAGGAAACCTAAAGTCAATAACGTATCGGAGAAAGATTGATTTACTCCCCATAAATTTTTTATACTCCCCATAAATTTATGACGAGGGAATAAAAAATACAAACCACGCGGATGAAGTCGCGGGCGTCAGCTAGTAAGTAGATAAATACACAGAGCCCGTGACCTCGCAAAAGGAGGGTTGGTGTCTACACCACTAAGCTATCACCGCTTTACTGTGACGTCATAAAGATAAATATAGTCCGACAAAATCGACCCGGTGACAGCGTCGCTAGTAAGTATCTATAAAAAATAAAATTAAAAAATAAACTAAACTGGCATAAAAATTAGTTCAAATTTTAGCCACCGGGTTGTGGGATAATAAATAAATAAATTTTTATTGACCAACACTACAATTCATTATACTTAGTTTAACTAAACTTATACAAATACAAATTAAACTTATACTACGTACGGTCAATCCTCCTCAGCATGTGCATGTGAAAAATGATAAAGTTCCCTGAGCATAAACATCAATAACCGCAATCCACGCGAACGAAGTCACGTCACAACTAGTCTAATATATTTACATAATCAGCTACCTATTTCGGAAACAGCTATGTCCATTATAATCATCAGAAAGGGGAATAATAAAACTCGAACAGATTCGAATGAAAACCTCAAGATCGACCTAATTAAACCGTATCCCTAAGCAGACGGCGTTATCTTTGAACTTACCTTTCATCAGATTTTCTGCCTCCCACACATTTTCATAACTAAACCTGAAAATTCATTTTCAACCCTATGGTGTTTAAGATAGGGCTCTATTTCAAATGAAACAGCATAAAGGTGCAGAATTTTAAGTCACGGAACCCACCTTGGGTACATTAATAAGGAGAATTAAGATTAAAATGATATTAAATTTTGATATTGTGTTGTGTTCGGATTATTCTCAAGGAAATTTTAATATGGGCTTCTTTCAGGTCTTTGTTGGTGAGGGGCGCTCGGGCTTTTGTCGGAAAAGATGTAGATTGGCTGCTTTTTGACTTGATTAGATGATATCATAGATTTATAATATTTACTACCTGATTGCAACTTGAGTGTATCGTGTAGAGTTAAGGAGGTTGATTGATTTAAGTTTGAAGATTTTATTTTCCAAAAAGTCTTTACTAATATTATAAATACGAAAGTTTGTCCCTCTGCTACGCTTTCACGGCCCATCTATTCAACCGATTTTGATGAAATTTGATAAAGGAATAGTTTGTTTCCAGGGGAACTTAAGCTAAATGTAATCATAAACGTTAAAGATTTTAGAGAATGTTTAGTGTATCTTCACTAATATTATAAATGCGAAAGTTTGGATGAATGGATGGATGGATGGATGGATGGATGTTTGTTAATCAATCGCGCCAAAACGGCTGAACAGATCTGGATGAAATTTGGCACACAGAAAGATTATCGCCTGGAATAGCCATAGGTAACTTTTTATCCCGCAAAATTAAAGTGTTCCCGCGGGAAACGTAAAACCTCCATGCACGCGGACGAAGTCGCGGGCATCAGCTAGTAATAACAAAAAATTGCTTCGAGTGGTTGTCCAACTGTTATATAATATATATATATTAACTGAATCTCGGAAACGGCTCAAATGATTTTCATGATATTTAGTATGCACGAGGTTTCGGGGGCAATAAATCGATCTAGCTAGGATTCATTTTTAGAAAATGTCGTTTTATCCGTGTTTTCAATACAAGGCAATGAAAAACTGCTACCATATCCTTAAAAGGTAAATTTCTCTACCATCTACAAGGTTATAATAGCTCAGGTGGGAAAGCGAGCGGTTTCAAAACCAGAAGATCCCGATCCGAGTCCAGAGTCTCCAATCTCATTATTTTCCCCTTTTTTAAAATACAATATAATATTTTATTTAAAAAAATTAAATATAATTTATTATATTTAAATATAATTTCCAAAAAAAAATACCAAAAAATAAAAAACCGAGCAAAGCTCTGTCATCTAGATATTGTTAATTAAATAATGAAGAATGTGCGGCTATACAAATAAAAAAGTTATATTTATGTCAAAAAAGCAGAATAAAGATTGTCACTTTATGTTTGTTGGTAAGTACTTATTTTTTTGGTTTTAGTACCCTATCGCAGATAATACCTCAGGAAACGGGAAATGGAACATACGATCTGATGGTTTTAACAATAGAAGTTTATAGTAAACCATTATTAAAATACTAGATGATGCCCGCGACATCATCCACGTGGATTAATTCCCGCGGGAACTACTTAATTTTTTAAGATAAAAGTAGCTTATGTCCCTTCCCGGGATACAACCTATCTCTGTACCAAATTTCATAAAAATCTGTTGAACGGATGGGCCGTGAAAGCGTCGTAGACAAACAGACACACATTCGCATTTATAATATTATATTAGAATTGATTGATAGAGATGAGTATCCATGAAAAATATTCAGAAAACATGCACCAATTCAGATCACGAGAACCGGGCTAAACTCTGGACTTCTCCGCGACAATAATAGGTAACAAGACGCCTCACAAACTCCGTTTTTCTGCGGCGACATAGTTTGAATAATTAATTCCTAGGGGTCACTCCCCCCTCCCAATCATGGCTCATCAACTCCTATTGAGAGGGCTTTTTATAAACTCTCCACGGTTCCTCGCTCTCAAAAGACTTTCGATTAGTTTGACGATCTTTTTAATATGCTTGTAGAAGTTGAGTGACCCAATAAGGAATTCTATGTGCATTCAAAAGTTATTAATAAAAAATGTGTGTGTGTGCAATTCCCACACGGCAGAAGTGAAACTTCAGAAAAGTAGCCTACCAGAGAATGAGATAAATACGACATGAAATCCTAATATGAATATAATTGTCTCTTTTCGGTATTGCTTTTTCGTTTCATCGAATTTTCAAATCACAACGATTCTTAAGAAGTGTCACTTCAAAAGCATGTGTGTCCATTCACACAAGGCAGAAGTGAAACTTCAGAAAAGTAGCCAACGAGAGAATGAGATAAATATAACTTGTATTGTGTCTCATTTTATCTACAAATCCTATATATGTTTGTCTCTTTTTGGTGTCACTTATTCGTTTTATTTTTTCGTTTCATTGAATTTTTAAATCACAACGACTGTAAAGAAGTTTTGCAATAGCGCCGAGATTTTGTCGATCAATTCTCTATCTGTAAATGAAACATGCGATAATTTCTCGTTCATTGAAAAAGCCCGTCAGTAAATCGGGTTTAAGTTTCAATGCTTATCGAAAGTGTCCCTTAGTATGTTGTAATATAGGGTAAAATGACGAGTTATTGGCCCCGCTATTAATATCGCTATCTAGGATATTTTATTTATGGCGCACACCCACCATGTTCCAATCAGGGTTACCAGTTTTGTAAAATACAATTTTGGGACATTTCCCAAAACTCCTGTAGTTTCGAACACCTTTTTGATAAGAAAGGACTGTTCTTAAAATTCAATGTTTAAAAATATTAATTAGACTAGATTAATTAATATGGCATTGATATTATCTAGACTTTCGGAGTCAGAAAAGCGCTATGTTGTAAATTATGTTGAAACTATCGACCAATTATTTTCCCCATTTATAATTCCCCAATGTTTTACAGTTTTGGATGTACAAGACAATACATTCTCTCTATCCATTATACACAGCCAATTTTCTTGGGAATATCCTGAAAATTAATTGAATCTTAGCAGCCTTACTCTTACCTAACGCAGTCAATGCACGAACAGGTTTGCTTTATATTTAATTTGCCGATATCGTACGCGATACGTGCTCGTAAAGATCTTAACAGATTGTCAATATGTGCATTGGAAATTATAAAATTCAAGCTTGATTCAAACTACGACGCTTTCGACGACCTCCGTGGCGCAGTGTTGAGCGCTGTTGTCTTCACGTACGGAGGTCCCGGGTTCGATCCCCGGCAGGGTCAATTTGGGAATTTATATTTTCTGAATTTTCTCTGGTCTGGCCGTGGCTAGTTACCAAGACGTGCCGACAAGTGATTTAGCGTTCCGGTACGATGCCGTGTAGAAACCGAATAGGGCTATGGGTTTAATATAACTGCCATGCCTCATAGCAGGTTAGCCCGCTAACATCTTATACTACATCCACACTTACCATCAGGTGAGATCGCAGTTAATGTACTTGTAGCGGTTAAAAAAAAATAGCAAATTATATTGTAAGTTGTAATGTTCAAAATATTGGTTAGATGGATTATTAAAGGTTTAAAAAAACCACGACATATCCTAGCAGGTAAGTATAATGACACGCAGTGTAGAAGTATTCATGATGCAAAAAGTATTCTACGTGTAAGCAAAAGCGCAAACCTAAAACTAAAATTCGAAATATAGAAAATAATAAACAAATAAAATCACATAATGCACATTCGCAGCCACATATGACGGTGGATCAAATTAATTTAACATTTCAATTTACATTTTTTGCGGTCGAAGTGAGGACGGGGTAACACTACCCTCTCACATTAATTGGGTTACGGCCTGGAGGGTTATGTCTCCCGGGATGGAAGGGTTACTCCTCAGGGACGCGAGAATTGATTGAGATGAATGTTGTCAGCGGACAAATTTGGAGACAAAATTGGTGATTTTTACCCCACAGACTATGGCCACTGTTTTTTAAAATTACAGGGCTGAGTATGATCAGTTGGTTGTCTAATTGTTTTTATTATTTTTAACTTCTTGAGTGCTTTTGTAATTTTTGCGTTTGTTTCTTTCAATTGTCCCTTTATAACTTTAATAGGGTAGCTAACTTCTACCTTGAAAGGGTTGTTCAGAAGCTTTATTATTTTGTTTCGAATTCATTACGAAAATATTTGGTAATACTTATTAAAATTTTATTATTATAATAAATACAAGATTACTAGATGATGCTAGTGGATTGGTTTTTTGTATTCACGTCTCCTGTCTGTATCTGTGCCAAATTTTATCAAAATCGGTTGAGTAGTTGGGCCGGGAAAGCCCAGCAGACAGACACACTTTCGTATTTATAATATTAGTATGTTCACTTATTTAGTTTGGATACTTTATATGGCTTATAACTAAGTTTTTAGTTGATATTTTAGTTGGTTTTTTAAGCCTTTATTTATAATAGAGGAAACTGTAAAAAAAATATAACAAAGAGTGTAGTTTTATGAAGTATAGTTTAATTTTTAGATATCGCATCTCTTAAATATTTAAGTAACGATGTTTACATTGGCAGTTGAATAACTTCAGTAACTGAATGCAGACAATCCCCTCAGCTCAACGTTGCCGGCATCCACCTCAATAGACAAGACTAGTCCCAAGATCTGATTGTAGGACTGATAAAATGACATGATAACAAAAACGTTAAACTTTGCATAAATGCCTCTAAACCGCGATCACGTTCCCTGGCGCTCCCTTCTTCCTAAGCCCAATAAAATCACACAAACTATAACTTAACACATTTAACTCGCATATTAACCATTGCGTGCCTAACTTAGCTGTTTAGCCCGCATATAGGTAGATTTACCTCAATGTATGTCAAAGTAGTGTGGTTAGTCGGTGCTCTTTTGTATTTTGTGGATGCTGGTACGCAGGCAGATGTTCGATAACCTGAGATAATCCCGATAAATGCGATTTGCTCGGTAGCGGTTGCATATAAAGCCTGCTGAGTTGTATCAATATTGTTCGTTTTGATCTACTATCTGTCCACATAGAAAAACAGTTGAGGAATTCACGACATAAATAATTGCTAGGACTTACTTACTTGCTACGTATATTTGATCAGGCCGGATACCTAACGGTCGTTGGTTTGAGTTTTAGGCACCTCAGATGTAAATTAAAAAAAGAAGACTTGAACAAATCATTCGCATGTTTGCAGTTATTCAAAGTATGTAGTTTATTTAAATATTCAATAGGTTAGTATAGGTTTAATTTTTTAATAAGTTTTTGGGTAAATTTCTTGTAAGTAATTGAGCATCTACTTATTTCTTGTAAAAGCTCCTAACGACTCACTGACTAGCTCACTGGATATACTTACTAAAATCAAAATCGTGGGGAAAGTATTAGAAAAACAGCTGTTATAAAACCCGCGTCTTTAACCGCGATCATAATAAATTTCATAGATTTGTAACCCACACTATGATATACACGATTCCTGTAACAGCTGTAAAACTAACATCTTATTGTAATTGCATTAGCATTTTAAAATTTAAAAATTTGATTCATTTACGTTTTTGCTTAAATAATCCTTTATTTGACTCGCTGAGTCGGATGAGCTGTGATAGACAATAGACAGACAGACGTACTTTAGCATGTATACAATTGTCATGAATAGGACACCATAAAATGCCTGGAACCTAGAGTGTTTTATTAAAATATTCTCTTTGAAGTAAAGTTGAACAAGCTAACACAGCTAACATAAGCCTCGCCCACTATCAGGCGATTAGCCGCCAATAAACCAGCAACATCAAAGTCTAAAAACGGCGGAACTTTTCCAATTTCCCCCCCTAACCCCCACCGAATACCCTCAAAGGATTTGCATGGTATTCGAACAAAGCGTCTTGTGTTTTGCCATGTTTTTCAATACCGCCGCGTGAGTCCGTGCAGCTAAGGGGTCGGTCCTTTGTCCCAGCTTTTAATATCTGTGGGAATGGACATACCGGCTTCCATTACGTAATTTATCATTCTTAAACGAGTGTGGACTATCCACTATTATCTAGAGATACTACATCAGTCTTAAAGGGCGAAATTTCGGGCATTGTTCGGCCATGTTCAAATTAATAGCGGACTACGCCGGTTCTATTGATTTTGAGAGGTCCGATGTCCGATGTTTATGAATTATTAGCTGTTCGGGTTTTAGGAATGTCCGTTTTGTTAAGTACGGGTCGGTTGGGGTCGCTTTTGGGGATTAAGTAAGAAGTTTTCGAAGATTAGCTGTTATTACCAACTGAAAGCTAGCTTTAAATAAAATATAAAATCATTGCTTACTTTCAGCTTTGCCCTTTAGATAATAGATTTTTGACCTAAAAATATAACTTTCCAATCAAAGATAACCTAGCAAGAAACTATTGTGAAATTTTAGGAATAATAATATTATGTGATCGAAAAAGTTCGTGCGATTTAAACCAATAAAGTGACGAGTCTGCACAATATTGGTAGGCTTTTATATCACAATATGTGAAGACAATGTTTGTATAACGATGAACTTTTTTTGGTTACTGATCGCTGGCACACTGCTGAGCATGAGTCTCCTCTCTGAATGAGAAGGGTTTGGCCATAGTCCACCACGCTAAACAAGTGCGGATTGGCAGACACCTTTGAGAATTCTCGGGCGTGCAGGTTTCCTCGCGATGTTTTCTTACACCGTCGGAAGCAAGTAATATTTAATTTCTTAAAACGCTCATAACTTAAGTTTTAGGTGCGTGACTTCATACAGATGGGCGGTTGTTTTAACGCTATCACGGCTTCAAAAGAAACACCTAACGTAACCTTATTACAGGTAATAAAATAAAGGCCGAATTGGCTAAGCAAATCGTGATCATTTGACAGCTTAAAACTTATTACTCGAACTGTTTAAGAAGTTCATACATACTTTTTGACGTGCAGGCATCTGTGAACTCCATAAACAGGTCGACATATCCGTTTGACAAATGATTACGACTATGGTTTTCTTACACAATCAGGGGGCATACCTACTATGTTTTATTGATTCAGTTTCTCAACATTTGTTTTCCTGTTTAAACTGGTTCAATGGATTATCTTACTAATATTCTAATTGCGAAAGTTTGGATGGATGTAAGGTTGTATGGATGTATGGATGTTTGTTACTCAATCACGCCCCAACGGCTGAACGGATCTCGCTGACATTTTGCACAGAGATAAATTATAGTCTGGAATATCACATAGGCTACTTTTTATCCCGGAAAATTAGGGAGTTCCCGCGGAAACCAAAAAACCTCGATCCACGCAGACGAAGTCGCGGGCATTAGCTAGTGGTAAAATATATTAAAATCTCTAACCACAATTCATATTAAAAGCCCAGGGGTCACCACTTATGCCACCGATTAACACTACAGACGTCATTTTTATTCATAAACAAGATGTGTACAGCTTCCCTCAGCCCGAGATGCTTGAGGTCAGTGTAGGGTCAGCATTACAAGTTTATTCGACACGAGCCATACACGCGCTTTTTAAATTTTTTTAAGAATTAGGGATACTTTAATTGAGATGTAGATTTGGGATGTTGAAGATCAACGGAAATGTGTAAGGTCCTTTGCGTAATGGTTGCTTTTTTATGAATCTGTTTACTTATGTTAATATTGTGTTCGTATTTAGTCTATAGTCTCGCATTTCGCAGCGACAATAAATCCAGGCTTGTTTTGACAATAAATTCAATAAGGACGTCTTAACTGTAGTTATTTGGTAGCCAATCAGACAAATCTTCGTTTCCCTACGGCTTATACAGTGAGAAAAAATTTGCAACTTCAAATAAAATGCAAATATTTTTTTAAAGCGCACTTTATAGTCCCACGAACTTATCTATATATCATAAAGCTAAACAGGCATAAAAACTAATTCCAATTTTGGCCACCGGGCCAGATGAGCTAGACGGACTATAATATATACTCTTTAATGGCATTTGAATGACATTTCTTCAAATTAACAAAAAAAATAATTGTTTCCAAAAAAAAAAATGGTTCCAAACGCGTCCAGGTCTGAGAGTACCTAGTCCACAACAAACACAGTCAGATATTTATCAATAGCCTTAATGATTATTGATGATACAGCAAACGCTGTTATTCTCTATGACAGCTTTATAGTAAAACCGTGGATGTCCACAGCTGGACGAAGGTCTCCTGCATGGATCTCCACATATTATGGTCACGTACCGCTTGCTTCCAGCGGCTCTCAGCTATTCGCTTGAGATCATCCGTCCACGTAGAGTCTAGAACTTGTTTCGGAGCCGCAAGTAATCGATGAAAAATCCTTTGTTTGATATTTTGATTGATTTTTCGATCAGACTGCAGCCATCTATACTAATATTATAAATGCGAAAGTTTGATGAATAGATGGATAAATGAATGGATGGATGTTTGTTACTCAATCATGCCAAAACGGCTGAACGGATCTAGATGGAATTCGGCACAGAAATAGTTTATAGTCTGGAGTAACACGTAGACTACTTTTTATCCCGGAAAATAAACTCAATTCAATCCACGCGGGTCGCGGGCATCAGATAGTTTAAAATAAATGCCATAATACCTTGGTATGTATAAAGTAAGCGCTAGAGATCATTGACTCTAATAAAATGTACCGCACAGTAGGACTAACACATTTTAAATGTACATTACTTTATTCCGAGAACCGATTTCCGCCAACTACCGATTTCGGTCGTCCACCTGGACAAGAGTAGCTATAAGAAGAGTAAATTTATCCGCCATTACAGTGGCCTAAACATGACGTTTATTGCCACATCCGATGGACAAGGGCAAAACATAATTACTTATGGCCCGAGAGCTGGTGGAGGATTGAGCTGATGCAGACTTTAATATAGAATTACCGGTAGTATTTTTGGATGCCATCCATTGGCTTTTAATGCTATGGACTTGGCATTTTCGACTTGGCTTGCCAACATACGGCCTTGCGACATCCTCATCCACCAAAACATTATAGCACTAATAACACGATACAATGTTACAATTAAAATAAAATTTGCCGTGTGATTTTGGATATAAGATAATGTAACGATGATAAAGATAACGACGTGGGCGGGTTAAATCGCCATTGGCCATTAAGCTATCTATGTCTATTCAAAATCCTTCTCGGACTAAAACAAATAAAATTTTCGATGTATTGACCTATTTGAATGGTCCGTGGACCGTGGTGGAATATCGACAGTCAAAATAATCTTCTTATTAACTTGCTAGGTACGTACTACGTTTAAATAAATTTACAAGAACCATATAACCATAATATATCAAACTTTTTTAACCATAATATTACGAACAACAGTTTTTATCAAGTGCCTATTTTCTATACAATTCCCACCAGATCTTAACTTAAAATATCAATGAACGAGAGCAAATCAGCGTGACGCCAAAAGAAGCTGTGACTCCAGTAGTTTATTTAAAACAAGTAAGTTTAAGAGGAATATCTACAAAGTACATTTTGAATATTTTAAAATGGATTATGAATAATAAATTATTATCAATTGCTTGAGTAAAAGCTGGCATTAAAAATAAATGGTTCCGTAAATATTTTTTCCATATTTACCATTAATGTAGAATTTTTTACTTAAATATTTACTAAGAATTAAAAATATCTCTAAAACCCGCGCTGTAACCTAGTCATTGCTTTTTATCGTGTCGTCTAGCGCAACATATATTGTAATGCTGAATAAAAAAATGCTGGAAATAACGGTTTGATCGCCACTATCCAGGTTAGAAGGTTAGTCCAGTACAAAATTAATTTAACAGAAAGTGTAGACCAAAACGGGCCAAGACCTGGACATGCATGTTTTGAATCTGGCTAAAGCAACAATCAATAAAATCCATTTAGTAAAATATATTTAGGTTTTAGAAATAGGCTATGATCTTAAAATCACTACACTACTCCAGTAGCAGGATAGCAGGAACATTTATCCAAGAGCTTCTAAAAGCATTTAAAATTAAGATGTGTAGAAAACTCTGAACCATGACGCCACAGATAAGGATTAGAGAAAATATGATCAAGTGACAAAAAACTGTAATATCCTAGAGAACCCTAAAGATTTCTAAAAGAAGACATATTATGCAAACGAAGATGACAAAACCAATTTAGCGGAGCATCTAAGACAAGTTCAGTTAGTAATGATGTCATATAAACAACACCTTTCCCCCCAAGAATACACGAGTTGCATGGAAATTAATGATAAGTTACTATACTCGTTTGCCAGTCCGTTTGCCCAATACCGGCTTATTTATTGTAGTTAAATCATTGTAAAATGACCGTTACCGTTGAAGTTTTAGTTTGAAAACACAATGTTTTATTTTATTTCACATTTAATAAAATTTTTTGCCATTACACTGCCCTCTAAACAAACACCTATTTATTCTAGGTATCACCGACAGCCCTCTATGCAGAGCCTGCATGGAGAACGACGAGACACCAAAACACGTGCTGCTCGAGTGCAGCGGTGTTTCCACCCAACGAGAAGCCTACATTGGCTCCCCAGCAACACTACAGGAAGTCTTCGCCGACCTGGGCGGCCTGCTTGGATTTTCGAGTGGGCTCGGCTGGCTGGAGTGATCCAACAGGGAGTCGCACCAGCGGTTTCACGCACAGCGGACGCCTACGTCCAAGTGCGGAAAATAATTCCAGGACACGAAGAAGAAGAAAATGCCCTTCACCAGGATTTAATCTATCTCTGTACTGTATCCGATTCAACAAAATCGGTTGAACAGATGGGCCGTGAAAGCGTAGCAGACAGACAGCCACTTTCGCATTTATATTAGTATGGATTACACTCTGGCTGATTATTTATAAGTACTTATTAGAAGCTAGGTATCTCACAGTAGTGCGCACAGATTTTGAAGCTAGGATAGGCATTAGTTTGTCAGAATACCAATTAAATAGCTGTTTTGAAGAAAATGAACATTGACGTAAATCCATTATCCATTTGGGTAAGCGGTGCTTTTATGCCTCTATGAACTGCACGCCACTCATATTATGTTTTTTGCAATTTTTAAAGAAGGCTACTCAGTTAATTACTTGTAGATTTGTAGAGGATAGGACGTAATTTTTTCCCTATCTTCTTAACATGTTTGCAAAACTCAAGTTTATGTTTGACTCTAATTATTAATTGACAGTCAGTCAGCAGTCATAACTAAGTACCTAGGAGAGTAATCAATAGCTTTTGGATAAGCAATATTTTCCTCTACCACATAACCCTACTTTCACTATAACCTAAGGTTAATAATTTTGATATCTAATGAATTAATAGTCTTAAGTTATTCTAGGAGAGTAATCAGAAGTTTTTGGATAAGCAGTATTTTCCGTACGTCGTAACTCTATTTTCACTTTAACTTCAGGTGAATAATTTTGATCAAGGTTTACGTTGACTTTAGATTTAATTTTTTTTTCACCAAAGCAATGGCTACCAAATAACCATCCCCTTTGAAACGTCGTCCGGTAAGCTCATTAATGCCACAACCCACTATAATATAACACCTGAACGACTACGATTACGCATAATGAGAACAAAAACTCTTTGTTGCTATTCAGCCACCGATATTAATAAAAAGGGATAGTGACTAGGTCTATTGTGTACATGTTTACTCTCTGGAATGACATGAATGTTTAGAAGCAAAAAACTCTTGCTACGGAGACGTAACGGTGGTGAAAAACTTAGTTAATGAAACAGTTGGAAATGATATATTTGGTCATAATGCTACGACATAGAGAATAGTTTTCAGTAATTTTAATTTTGATGGAGTGTTAAACAAAGTTGTTTATGATGAAGATGATGATCGGTGACCTCTGGCATCTTGTTGTGTGGCTGCTTGATTGACGTTTGTTTGACTCGCAGCGAGAGAAATTTTTGGAAATGTGGATTCGGTTGTTCCTATACAATTAACAGGTGCTTAGTTTTTTTATGGTAAAGAATAATGCTAAAGACGTTTCTAGAATGCTTTAAAGTAAGATTATGCGATCCCAATCATTATCACCAGACCAATTTATTAAATTAATTTCTCAAGCAGAACAACATTGAAGAAAATATCATGGGGATTATTTAATTTTACTATTTTGATAAAATTACTCCAAAACTTTGAAATAAGAGCTGGAAATAGTGGTTGATAACAAAAGAGTCTAGTTCATAACATTAAGCATATTAAACGCTTAGCTAAGAAAGGGTAATTAATTAGAAAAGACCAGTAAGATCATTTCAATAGCAGCAGAAGCCGTTCCGAAAAAAAACCAACTGGACACATCAGTCCTAATACTGCACACACAAAAGACGAGAAAAAAAACAATGGCTATGAAAGGGCATACAGATGACAATATGACAATAGAGACTATGGGAAAGACACAAAAGTCGACTGTATTTATGCATTGTTTGTTTAGATTCTTAAAGGTGACGGCGGAAACAAATAGAGCTTCTTTCTTTCTTCCTTACGTCGGTTGCAACCCCTTCCTTAAAATAACCAGCGTTACAAGGTCCACAGTAATGCTCAAAATATTTTGAGAGCTGTTCAACTTCTTTGGATCATTTAATGCTGGTCTTTTATCTTGTTGTTCACAGTTCTAATTGCCTATTATAATGATACTTGATACGTATGGCTAGTTTAAAATTACGCAGACTAAAGTTAAACCACAATACAATGTTGTTAGATTTGAAACTCGGCCGACTTAAAAATCTAAATGATGAAATCTCTAATCATACTTACGATTACGTAAGAAAGGGCATTAGCACACCTGGAGAGTGACAACTCTCCAGGTGTGCTCTCCAAAAATAACATCGATCCTGGCTTTATTGCAGCGTGACTGAAGGACAAACCAACAAACAAACACACTTTCGCAATCATAATATTAGTGTGATTATTTTTTATTTCTTCAGTGTATATATTATAAATTCAGAATTCTTCATTCTTCTGTCTTCGTAACAACTACTCGTATTAACCGATATCACGTTACAACATCAACAATGTCCGACATCATTAATAAAACCCTACATTTTATTCCCAGACGCAACACAATCCTGTAGGTTCGTCCACGTTCCCATATTTGCTTACTGTTAATCAAAAAACTTTTGTCCCCAAATCCGTAGCGTCTTGATTAATGATCACAACCCGACATCGGCCGCGCCGGTCGAAATGACCGAGGATTTTAAGAAAACAAACAACAAATAAAACCGTGTTGCTAATGATACGTCTAATGGTGCAGAATGATTGTCACAGTACCATTAGGAACGCATAAATAGTTGCGCGTTACCGTTAAACGATCCCTTTTGCTTAGAAAACGACCTGTTTGCACATCCCGAGTTGAACAAATAGCCGAAACTGTCACGATATCATTAATTACCGTACCTTTGGGCTGATTTTGCCGAAAATTAAAGCTGAAATCAAAATTTCACATGGCTACGTGTGAGAATAACTTTATGACATAATGGGATTTAAGTTCCACGACATTCTTAATTGTATGAGTGGCATGGCATGATTTAAAATTTAAGTTGGTAAATGATTTCATTACTGCTTCAAATATTCAAGAATCTAAATAATATGCGAAAGATTAAAATACTCAAGCATCTCCTTCAAAACCTGCAATGTGTTAAAACACTTCAACAACACATACGTAGTAATAAAAAAGCGAAAAAAGTGTCACTAAAACATATCCATTTTCTCTGTACTTGCGTTTCATTTCACTGAGACTCGAAACGTATATTGCTTTTAAATGACGCCAATTAAGTTTTCAACGACGCGTTTCCCTAAGTGTCAAACTCTCAACCTTAAAAGCGTTACACATGTCTAATGCGATGAGGACTTGCATCCATACCATCGCATTGTCACTACACAATCCATTACTCCCTCCTGATATTCAAATGAAGTATCTCTAGCTATCCTTCTACCTATAGATACAGAAGCGACAAGAGATTAAAGTGTAAAAGACCACGTGCAGAGTTTTACTGTCGCCCTTCTCATCGCTCGCAAAACGACGAAAGTTGTCATCAAATACGCATCCTCCAGGGCGGGAATCAGTTTTAAAAGCCATTAGAGTGGGGAGGCAGGAGGTTGTAATTAGACTGCGTTAATATTTAACAAGTGCGACGGCATACAGATTAGCGTAATACTTGCCCAGCTGCGCCCGGACACCTTCTGTGACTTGGTGACTTTAAAAAACCACTCTGTCAAAGGCATAGTTAAAAATTAATTATGTCGTGTCCTCCTTTAAAAAGGAGATTGTTCGTTAATGGCTTTGTAATATCGGGCACGCAAAGCCGAGTTTTAAACGCTTGGGATGTTTTTATTTCATAATAGGAAGCCTCTTTCGCGTGTGCAACAACAGAGACGTTTGAAAGAGAATTAATTTTTCAGGTATGGGGAAAAGGTGTTATGAAAAACATAGGTGCCTGTGAAAATGTGGGAGTTAATCCTTATGAGCTTTTTTCGGAAAGGCACAGGTATAGCTGAAGATATTAACAATTTTGCTACTTTTGATAAATAATTAGAAGAGGGTGGAAAAAAATATTAATCTAAAAACTATTAAACACTAGATGATGCCCGCGACTTAGCCGATTAAGGTTTTATGATTCCCGCGGGGAAAAAGAATGTCCTTCCCCGGGATACAATTTAATGCTATACCAAATTTCAAAATCGGTTGAAAGGATGGGCCGTCAAAGCGTAGCAGACAGACAGACGCACTTTCGCATATTGATATGAATTGTCTTGTGAAAAATACTTTGGTTTGCAGCGTAAGTGTTATGTTGTTTAATAGACAAGGTCAATGTTAAACAGTGGATGTCCGCTGAGTCCGCAGGGATATGATGAAGAAGTATAGAAGAAGTTATAGAAAGCTGATAATTTATCTGTTAGTATGATTTCTATTGTCAACTATGAATATCACAATAGAATTTTTGGTCTGTGAGCTTAGGACTTCAGGCAATTGATACAACCGTAACAAAGGCATATTCAAATTAGAATTAAATTTTGGACACCAGGAAAGGTGTTCGAAAAACATTGACGTGAAAATTCGTGAGTGTAATCCTTTCAACCCTTTCCGTGCAATTAGAATAAGTCGAAGATGGCCGCAGCATCTGCGGGTGCGAGTTAACTAATGGCGGTTGCATTATTAAAGCCCTGCGGTCGGGGCCGCTGAAGGGTTGGGACAGATTATGAAATTTGAGATTTTGGTTTCGAGTTGATGTGATGAATGTTGGATTGAAATTTCACATATATAATTAATCAGTTTCGTAAGGGACAGTCGCTTTTGTATGAAGCTAAAAGCTATGAAGATCATAAAGGACTAACTAATTGCGTAATCTTAAAAGCAGACAGCATTGTATCGGAATGCTAAATCGCTTTTCAGTATGTCTGTATCAGAAGGGCCAGGCCAGATCGAAGCCACTCATTAAACGCAATACTAATAGTATTGCGTTTAATGCGAAAGTATGTTTGTCTGTCTGTCTGTTTGTCTGTCTGCTTTCACGGCCCATTCTGTTCTACCGATTTCGATGAAATTTTGCACAGGTACACACATAGGTGATATCCCGGGGAAGGAGATAGGCTACTTTTTGTACCGGAAAATTTAAGAGTTCTCGCGGGAACCAAAAATCTTAATCCACGCAGAGGAAATCGCGGGCATCATCTAGAAGTTTTGTATGAAATATAGCCCTGAAATAAAACTTCTGTCAATAATACAAGAGATATGGCATGTTATGATAAATTAAATTTTTCGTCCGTCAAACGACAAACAAAACATCACAAAAGTTTCAAAGCACAGCGATGACTGGCGAAAAATTACTCGCATAACGATATGCAAATTCTACATCCAGGTATCGTTGGATGACGGTGGGTACTCCAGGGTTATGAGAAACTTTTTAAGCTAATCAGTCACAGTGCGGATATTCGGGACCAAGATTAGCATAGCCAAAAATCACAATGGTAAACTCAAGAAGTTAATGGTCGGCCCCATGCATAATTTTAGTAGCGGACACAAAAGGGTTAAACAAAGGTGTTTCGATAAAAAGTTTTATTAATGTGATAGATGAATCATCGGGTCCGTTAGACCGGTTATTTTATAAGTCTATTAAAGTGTTAGCTTAACCGATTGTTTTGATGTCAATGGCTATGAAAGATTTATTCTTTCACGTTAATTACTTACTTCCGTTGGCTTTACAACCCCTTGAGCAGTCTTAAATTGTTCTTTGCAATAATGTTTGGCTTGTATCTTGATTTAAGACTGAGTTGGTCATTATTAATATTGACATCACTCAGAGTTAGTTGAGAAATAAATAATCGATACAATAAAATAATTTACAAAAACGAACGAATGATGAAAGGTTGAAAAAAATGATTAATCGTATTGTTTTTCGTATTTTTCAGATTTTGTAACTTAATTTCTCATTTAATATAAATCTTTTGTACACATGATAATATGCGTTGGTGGTTTTAAATCGGTACATAAGGTTCTAAACCTTATTTATAAGCTATAACCATTGAAATATTTATTAACCGTTTCGTGTATCAACAACTTTAAATATTATTTATATTTAAAGAATTGAGCTTGCTAAGAACCAAGGGTTCAACTCCGATAAAGACATAAAATGAAACGACTGAAACAATATTGCCTTAAAAAAATAAAATCTGCTCAACGAACACGAATTTCCTTCCGAAATTGAACCAATTTACATAGTCATAAATACATTTCTAACCCCGGCTTTTTTCGCGGCGAAAATCACCCGCGGGGTCTTTCCTACCCCTGAGATAAGACATGTCACGGCTTGACAGATGTCACGACATTTACAAGGTCCGTGAAACAAGTGTAGCGTTCCATTTAAATTTTATTTTCCAATTTGTATTTTTTACAGTGCTTGAGTTTTATTTTTTATTTTTTTAAAGAATTCCTCATTAGATGATGCTCGTAGATGACTTCGTTCGTGTGAATTTAAGTTTTTAAAAATCTCATGGAAGCAATTTTATTTTCCAGGATAAGAATGTTCGTCTCCGCGATGCAAACTCTTCATGCTATCTTTGTACCAAATTTCGTCAAAATTGGTTTCCATCAAATGTGACAGACAAGCAAGCAGACATATATAATAATTATTAGTATTTATCACATCATTTTTGCACCTTCATATGTATCATTATATTAATTTACTTTTCCACATTGTTTTTAGAATGTTTTTAATGATCTTAAAAGTTACCTATAGGCATTGAAATAGAAGGTACTAAAATTCTACATCAATGCCTATATTATGTTAAAATCTTAATTGGTTTTTTAAAAGCGTTGGCAACGTTTTGCGTAAATAATCATACTAGCTAGTTGCTGGCTGTTCAGCGGAGCAAAAAAAATGTAACCAATAATTATTTACACCATTTTAAACCCTGGCATATTTTTGTGTATTTCTAATAGTTTGGGCAGCTATAGGTTTTTAAATAGAAAGAAAGAATGCTTGTTTGGATTTTGGAGCCATTTGTATTTTGTGGCCCCATAAAAAAAGCTACCTACACTAATTGGCAAGTTTTCCTCACCCTCGCCGAGCTTTCACTTTAGCTAAGTAGCCTCCAAAATGTCTTGTCCGATAAGTGGTGACGTCACCACAGCGTCCGCAAAAACTGCGGGCGAGTGCGACAGGGGCGCGGCTTTTGTTTTTTCACGTCCGCGCCAATTCGATCATTGCGTGTCGGTTACACATGAGATTGACATCCCTAGATTTAAAAAAAATCTCTGATAAGTAATACTAAGCGTTCCGGTACGATTCCGTGTAGAAACCGAATAGGGGCCTGGGTTTAATATAATTGCTATGCCTCTAACAGGTTAGCCCGCTACCATCTTAGAATGCATCATCATTTACCGTCAGGTGAGGTCGCAGTTAAGGGCTAATAGGCTTATTTCACTGCACTTTTCACAGGGACCCTTACACTTGAATCAGTGTAGTATAATACAATTTAGGGAGTAAGGGTCTTGGTCATTATTAGCGGCCACGCCCACTCCTACCACAGGGCCCTGTAAAAAGTGCAGTGTAATAGGCCTATAACTTGTAGTTAACTTAGTTGACTGTTTTTTTGTTACTTGCAGCCCAAGCACTTCTTCTGCAACAACACTTTCTCGCGACTTTCTTAAAGGTTTTTTTTGACGACCTCCGTGGCGCAGGGTGTAGCGCTGTTGTTTTAACGTGTGGAGGTCCCGGGTTCGATCCCCGGCAGGGTCAATTTGGGAATTTATAATTTCTGAATTTTCCCTGGTTTGGCCTGGTGGGAGGCTTCGGCCGTGGCTAGTTACCACCCTACCGGCAAAGACGTGCCGCCAAGCGATTACGCGTTCCGGTACGATGTCGTGTAGAAATCAAATAGGGGTATATATAACTGCCATGCCCCTAACAGGTTAGCCCGCTACCATGTTAGACTGCATCATCACTTACTATCAGGTGAGATCGCAAAGGAATGTAAAAGCCGCCTAAGGGATAAAATTAAAACCCTAAACACAACATCCGCGTGGATGAAGTCACGAGCATTGTTCTATAAGATCTTTATACTCTGTGGTTTGACCACAGAGATAAAGATCTGTGGTCATGACAAGAGATATAAAAAAGGTAACATGGCGTGTGTCCTCTGGATTGCAAAACTTGATACAAGAAATTAAAGTTGAATGTTTATTCAATACAAAGTGTGTTATTATTAAAAGTATCCATATAAAACATGGTGTCAGGTGTGGGGTTACATTTACTAGTGTTTAATATTACTTTTTAAATTCCCATGGGAACTTCCTAATTTTCCGGGTATTAAAAGTACCTACGTTACAACCTGGGAGGCTGGGATACAACCTATCTTTGTATCAAATTTCATCAACACTGGTTGAAAAGACCAGGCCGTTAAAGTGTAGTAGACATACAGACAGATAGACGGATAAACAGACAGTCACACTTTCGCATTTATATTATTGGTATGGATTTCGTACTGTCAAGGTACAAAGCTAAATTCGGAGCTCCTAAATTCGGAGCAGACGATTACTAAGGATACCCCATAGTAACATTGCTCCTGTAATATTATGTCTAATGTTCCTTTCAATCCCCCAATTGTGTATAGAAATCGTAAACGTAATCGTTTGAATAACAAACAATTCAACTTGCCCCCCGATTGTGTAAGATAATCGTAATATCGTAATAAAAAAAATCGTCTGTCAAACGTATACACTGACCTGAGGCCCAATTGTCTAAGCCAATCGTATTCATTTGACAGATCATAACGTATAACTCGAACTTTATAAGGAGTACATACATGCGTTTTGACGTGCAAGCCTCTATGACCTCCTTAAACAGGTCGAATTATACGTTTGACAGACGATTACGATTACGATTTCCTTACATAATCGGGGGGCAGTTTAAGGAGTTCAAATATGCCTGCACGTCAAAAAGCATGTATGAACTCCTTTATCAGTTTGAGTGATACGTTTTGAGCTGTCAAATGATTGCGATTTGCCCAGACCTAATTGGGTCTCTGATATGCTACAAGAAGGTATATCTCCGGACCGATCGCCTCCACTTCGCGCAGTTTAGATAGGAAAGTAATAAATTTCATTAGGGTCGCCGTTTCGGAGGCGCTAAAACAATGTGTTGGGGGACTTGACTCCTGAGTCCTGAGATAAATTGACACTCGCGGGATTATGTTGCCTCTTTTATTGATAACCACTAACAGTTTAGCTATTTGCTTCTCTTTACATATAACTAGCTGATGCCTGCGACTTCGTTCGCATACATTGAGGGTTTTTAGTTAACGCAGGAACTCTTTAGTTTTCCGGAATAAAAAGTAGTCTGTGTTATTCCAGACTGTAAATTTATTTCTGTGCCAAATTTCATCCAGACCAATTCAGACGTTCTGGCGTGATTGAGTAACAAACAACCATCCATCCATCCATCCAAACTTTTGCATAATTTAATTTTATAATATTACTAATAATTTATTATATTACTAAGGAAGAATAGATTTTTTATCCACTACAACTTATCCCTTGAGTCTTGACTGTGGTCTCACTGGATGGTAAGTAATGATGCAGTCTAAGATGGTAGCCAGCTAACCTTTTAGGGGTATAGTGGAGTAAAAATAGTTTGGTTATTAGTTGGAAGCTCCCCAGTATGATCTCAATCTAGTCTCTTTGGATCGGCTTGACATAAACCTACGTACCTACACGTGTGCAAAATTCTAGACCTAATTACCTATGCAAAATTTAAAGTTTGTGGACCAATAAGGTATATGTATCTATCTGATTGTCCAGATTATCTATTTCTCTTTTTTCTTTATTTCACGCTCTAAATGATCCCCACGACGTTTTTCGCGTGGTTGGAAAACTTTAATTTCCCGGGATAAAAATGTAGTATGCTGATAGATTCAGGAAATTTTAATATCTTCCTAATTAGTACTTACCCATTGTCTTAGTTGAGCGACTAAAGCGACGCGACGCAACGCGACGCGATACGGTTCCATAGAAAAATGCAACTACGCGACAATGTAGGCCACGTGAATTGTCTGTTCCAGTCGCGTTTGTCGTTCACCTAGGACAACTGGTTAAAGAGCTAGTACCTATTCAATAAACGCTTGGTAGTAGAGCTTTGCTAGTAGAGTGGTGACCAGCCACAGCCGAAGCCACCCACCCGACTGATTGATTATCCACGGTGTAATGATTGTTTCACAACAAAACCCATACATTATAAAATATCTAGAAATCACATCTGATATAATGATACAATACTTCAAAATCTTTTGATATAACACATCCTTTCTGACCTGTCAATCCATACATTACTGTAGGAACATTCAAAAGCATTCAAAGCCTTACAACCTAGTCTAGTTAACTATTAACATGTACCACGCAACATTACCTTCGAACACCTCAAAGCACCATTTTACACATCGCTATCCATTGCTGAGTTTCTCTGCAAAGTTATGTTGGATGTATTAACTAAAAGAGCAATGTATGGTGTGTTATGGTAGGAAGTGGTGTTGGAAAGTGATGGATGTGGCGGTGTGACGTGTGACTGTCAATCACAATCAGAGGCGACCACCCGCACGATTAGGCGCGTGAAGGTAACAAGAATGAATGGAGTTGCCACTTTTTATTATTTATAGAATAGAATAGAATAGAATAGAAAAATCTTTATTGGCAGCAATAAACACCACCACCACCACCACTACAGCCCATTAACGTCCCACTGCTGGGCACAGGCCTCCACTCTCATAGGAGAGGGGGAATTAGAGCTTAGACCCACCACGCTGCTCCAATGCGGGTTGGCGGGCTTTAACGACTATTATCATGTTAGTGATAATAACCGGGACCGACGGCTTAACGTGCCCTCCGAGGCACGGGGGTGAAACACCGCCAACTTCCAACTCCGGGCTGGCACTGAGAATTTCTTAATTGAAAAACCCAATACCTAATATTTTTGTACGCCCGACCGGGAATCGAACCCAGGACCTCGTGATCCGCAGTCGACTACGCTAACCACTAGACCAACGAGGCAGTCAGGCAATAAACACAGATGCACAAAATAAATCAAAACTAAAAATGAGTTACATACATATTATAAAATGTAAGTTTGTACAGCAGTGTAACGCTACCAACAGGTGAGTCACTCAGCTTGTGTTGGGGCTCCTGGCCTCTCAGACTTAAAACTGGCGATGCCGTCAGGACTCGCGTCTGAGGTGCCAGGTGTCCCAACGCTGATTTTCAGTGACCGCCTTTCGATGCGAACGTCAATGATATATATATGATATATATAAGAAATATATTTATGAATATATTTCTTATTTTGATAAGTTTTATTTTAATTTAGCCATAGAACTCATCGACAAATCCATAGATACACGCTACTTAATGGAGGTCTGCTGCACATCAAACCAGTTACCACCTGAATAAACACACCTTGGTAGAAACTGATGAGAATACAATATGGGTGTTAATAACCACCGTACCCCTAACAGGTTAGCCCGCCTTACCTTACGGTTACCATGTATCACTTACCATCAGGTGAGATCGTAGGCAAAGGCTGACTTGTAGTGGAATAAAAAAGATCAGCAGCAACTAATGTTTATAGAGTCTAACTAGTGAAAGCAAATGGTTGAAAATTAAAATATCGGATATCTCCAAATACATTTTTAAATTTTTATTTTGACTCTAGCTTTGTGTGTTACTAGTATCTAAAAGTACCTGTTCCATAATCTACTCTCAGCTATCGCTAGACATATTATTCACAGAAATAATGTATTTTACAAAATATATTTATCCGAGATAAAAGTAACAAGATGCAAGATATCTTTAAATTCGGTTAAACTAATGTGCCGTGAAAGTGTAACGGTCAGACACACTTCCGCATTAAATAAGTATAATTTTTATCAGTTAAATAATTTCCTGGTAAGTAAAGTATTCATAAGAAAACTTTACTTATAATAATAATTTATTATCACACAAAATTTACAAAAGTAAGACTTTTTAGGTCTACAATACAGTGTTTTTTTTATCCACTACAAGTTGCCCTATAAGCCCTTGACTGCAATCTCACATGAGGGTAAGTGATGATGCAGTCTAAGATGGTAGCGGACTAACCTGTTAGGGGCATGGCAGTTATATTAAACCCATACCCCTATTCGGTTTCTACACGGCATCATACCGGAACGCTAAATCGCTTGGCTAGTTACCACCCTACTGGCAAAGACGTGCCACGGCCGAAGCCTCCCACCAGGCCAGACCAGGGAAAATTCAGAAATCATAAATTCCCAAATTGATCCTGTCGGGGATCGAACCCCGGGACCTCCACACGTTAAGACAACAGCGCTACACACTGCGCCACGGAGGTCGTCAAAAGGTATGGTCTGTTTCTGCAGTCTAATAAGTAGGTATTATTTAATCTGCACTGTAACTATTAAGCAGTGGCGTGCAGATTATAGAGGCATAAAAGCACTGCTTACCCAAATGGAAATACGTAAATGTTCATTTTGCATTATAAACGACAAAGTTGCATGGAAGCACCCGGCTTCGCATCCAGTGACCCACAAGTCAGTGTAATACTTGTAACGTATGTGTTGTGTTGTCTACATATTGTAACCTTTTCTTTTCTATGAAAAGAGCAACTGCTGAGTTTCTTGCCGGTTCTTCTCAGTAGAATCAGCTTTCCGAACCGGTGGTAGAGTCTTAACGTTTCATAAGTGACACAAGTTCTCCTACATGAATTAAATAAATCATTTATCATTATAAAAGTAAGTAAATAGGTATTCTGACAAATTAATGCATATGCACGCCACTGCTATTAAGAAGCAAATAAACAGCTTTATACACAGGCGTAAGCATCTCTATCCCACTTCCTGTCCAATAGGTGTAGCAGCGCCGTTTACTAGATACCGGCTGTCTGTCCGTCTGTCTTATCGCTCACATCTCCAAACATACATCACAATGTCTACAAAAAGAGCTCCCACTCCACCTTATTAGTATGCATTTTGTTCCGACATTTTTTCAGCGAATTCAGTGTCAATGAACGTAGGCGTGGGTACCTACTGCAGACATAATAAATGGTTTTTCTGTTTGTGCGGGCTAAAACCGCCGGAATCAATATGGTCTGCCGACTGTGTTAAAAACAGTACTGACCGGACAGGACAGAACTGTTTATTCAAAAGTAGATGATTCCCGCGACTTCGTTCCCGTAGATTAAGTTGATTCCCGTGGGAACTCTTGAATTTTCCGGGATAAAAAGTAGCCTATGTCCTTCCCCGGGATACAATCTATCAATGTACCAAATATCATCAAAATCGGTTGGTCAGATGGGCCGTGAAAGCGTAGCAGACAGACAGACACACTTTCGCATTTACTTAATTTAATTTAAAACTCGTATGTATTATTATAGTTTAATTTTTTATAGAATGGATTCAAATTTTTTTTGCATAAACGTTTTCTCAGTAGTTATGCTTATCAGACACGGTTGAGTCGTATGGAAAACACATTTCGCCCTGTCGCGGTTGTGTGTACAGCTCCATATAAAAGTGGATGCATGGGCTTCTTGTTCGCTATACAATTTTTTTATTTGTTATGATGTTTTCGTCTTAAATTACCATGTACTGGATGATGCCCGCAGCTTTTTTCACGGGGATTAAGGACTTAAAAATCTACTGCTGTAATAATTTTCCAGGACAAAAAGTAGTTTTAGATGGTCATATCCATGCCTCTATGATATATCATATGATGGCCTCTATCATGGCATACAAAAATCATGTTGACCAGTTGTTCGGTAATCCGTTATGGCTTGATTGAAGAAATTCAGTCGGGAAGAAAATTTTTAGGCGTGCGCATATTTGTAAATAAATGCGTAAGTCAAGGACGTGCGTAAGTGTCTATAGCTTTAAGCCTTTTATGGCCTCATTCATCCGCTACCTGTGTACCATAATATGTACACAGATAGCATATATTATATCTATAGCTTGATTGGAGATGAACTTAGGCTACATTTTGTTCCGGCAAATCATCCCCCCGATTGTATAAGGAAGTTTCTGTAACGGATAATCCGACCAGCTTAAGGAGTTCAGAGATGCCTGCACGTCAAAAAGCATGTATGAACTCGTTAAACAGTTCGAGTAATACGTTATAAGCTGTCAAATGATTACGATTTTCTTAGACAATTGGGCCTCAGAATTCTATTGGGATTTATAAATCAAAGCGAAAAAAGTGGTGGGCACAATCTAGTGACTTAATTAGTTACCATGAAAGCCTTTACTTACTCGACAGCTATTCGTCAAGCGCAGGGGCGCTCAAGCCGCGAATCAATCGGGCCGCGGAGGAGTTTGCGCGGCTTCACCTTGTAGCTCGCAGGTCGGGGGTCGCGACCTCCGACCCCATTGGGCGACCTTTGCCCCGCCCACCGCCCTACTGAAACGCTGAAATCTACTTCGCCTGCTATTTATCATTTCGACGCTCGTTATGACTCAAGTTTCAGTAGGTATTTAGGATATCAAGTAATTTGTGGTCGTTTAATGCATTTGCATGGCTAAAATCAAATAATATGTTGTGTTCTAATGATGTATCTTGAAGGGAGTCGATCTAACAAGGTTTTTATCTTCAAGTTACAGCTAAAACGGAAACCTGACTTTATTGTAAGAAGAATGTACAGAATTAGATAATTAGAATAAGGTGATTACCTAATGTAAAAGGTAAAACGTCAGGTACTTTTTCTGCATTACGTACATGCATTATTCCTTCCCTAACTATTAGAGACAATAATCATTATAAAGTTACTATGATCCCATTACCAAGTGTTTCCTAGCAATTAAACTTGCAAAAGACAATAATTTGCGCTAAACATTTCTAAAGCAAATGCGGAAGTTACTTTTCATTACAAAAACTTGCAAAATTTGACGTAATATTGACAGATGACTTCTATAAAAAAAAAGTATATTAATAATAAAAATAATAATAATAAATTCTCTTTATTTGTAGCATCTATGGCTCACTTTGTTAGTATAAACAAAAACTTAAAAAACTCATGTTAGTATATATAAAACGACACAAAAATTATTTTAGACAATTACATATTACAATTTTTACAAATTTTAAAAATTCATTTATTACAATTTATTGTGGCCTCACCAACACGTGAATAATGTGTCCAAGCATTGGTGAGTCCACCTTACTCGCAAACATATTCAGGATGCGGTTGGTACTTGAGCGTAGCCTTGCCAGTAGTGATGACGCCTTCTTCCGCATTACGGCAAAGAAGTCATCAGTCCGCTCGTTCGCGAACATAGCCGACGCTGAACAAAACCGTGGCATTTGTAATAAAAGTTTCATTACATTAATTATAGTGAAGTGAAAATTAAACCCTGTAATATTAGGTGAAATGTCCAGTACGAATGGCACAGTAGGCGCCGTGATTGACGGTAGCTGTCGTGACAACTGCGACAAAAGGCGCATCGAGCGTGACCAACCGTTGACGACTTCTGACCTCAGCAGATTTTTTGACACCTGCTTCGCGTTGCTTTTGTAGTACTACTACAGGTGATCGGAAGTGTCAACGGTAAGTATAAATAGGTATGTCATGATTTTCTAGTTTTATATTCTGTGGTACGACATTCGCAATAAATATAAGGCCTAAGGACTTGAATCCAGGGTCGTAAAATAAAATAATTAAAAAAGAGGCGATTCTTAACGCCAATGGGCACGCTTCCCGCCAATTGAGCGCGAAGGGCGAAAAGAAAAATCGGATGATTAAAATATTGTACAGGATAATTAAATTAGGTACCTTAAGAATATTATATTATCTTGAGGATAAAGTCTTAAAACGAACATTGGGTTTTGATTGATGTGATCCGCCGACCCACATAAATTATTACTGAGATATGTATTCT
This sequence comes from Erebia palarica, assembly GCA_964035005.1. Lineage (NCBI taxonomy): Eukaryota > Metazoa > Arthropoda > Insecta > Lepidoptera > Nymphalidae > Erebia > Erebia palarica. The sequence goes on from OZ035990.1 coordinate 30,980,488, forward strand.
AAATCTTTAATATATTAATAAAATAAAAAAAAATTAAATATGTAAAAAAAAATAATAAAATAATTTTGTGACTGCTCATGACAGGTATAAATGCGAAAGCGTGTTTGTTTGTTGGTTCGTCTTTCAATCACGCTGCAACAGAACAGGGTATATTTATGAGGACCTGGAAAGTGGTATAGGCTGCCTTTTATCCTGGAAAATCAAGGATTTCCCGTGGGAATTGAAAAAACTTATTCCACGCGGACGAAGTCGCGGGCATCAGCTAGTAGTCCATAAATTTATAGTTTAAAGTTCTTTGATTGGTTCATTCATAACTAGGTATTTCATTCATTACACTTACTTATTTAATAGTTTCATAAACTTTAAAAGCGTAAATATTAAATTTACGCTTTTGTAACACACACATGAAATGTACGGATTTTTATCAATGAAATATTTCTTTTAGTCATCACATACGCTTTGATCTGCTTTATACCGTCAAATAACAAATTAATCTTTGGGTGTGCTATCGATATGACCACTTTTAGTTTCAAATCGTCATTGCCAACGTCAGAGGCAATTAATTAAATTCTTAAAGTGACATACGAGCTTCACTAATCTGCCTTACCTGGAAAATAGACCGTCAAACAATAATGCCATCAGTTTGCCGTCTGTCTATTCTACATTAACATCTTTGTTGGAAATAAAAAACTTTTTCATATTTACAAGTTTAGTTTGAAGTAACGGCACTTTGTGATTTATTCTTATGATAATATTTCAGTCGGAAAAACCACAATTTTTTTTAGGGTTCCGTATCTCAAGAGGAAAAAAAGAACCCTTATTGGATAACTTCGTTGTTCGTCTGTCTGTCCCTTTTTCTCGGGAACGCGTGGAGGTATCAAGTTGAAATTAAAATCAAATACTTAGGACTGTGATCCCTTGTATCAGTGTTTTAGATGACCTCTCTTGCACAGTTGTGATTTGTGAGTGTTGTTGTCTTAAAAGTGGGAGGTCCCGGGTTCAATTCCTTGCAGGCTCAGTTTGGAAATTTATAAATGCAGAATTTTCACTGGCCAGGTCTTGTGGGAGGAATCGACTGTGACTAGTTCCTACTACTATACCGTCAAAGAAGTAATTTAGCGTTCCGGTACGATGCTGTGTAGAAACCGATTTAAAAAGCCATACATTAGTATGACTTTTTAAACTAAAGTACCATACCTAACTTTAACAGGTTAGCCAGCTACTACCTTAGACTATACACTACATTACGACTACATGAGACCATTTACTAAATTGCATAATATTATCATACTTCTAAATATGTTTCTTCTTTCCCCAACTTTTCTCGTTATATTGTACGCACTGTTATTTCAACCCTGTCCCCACTACCAAAGGTTAACCGGGAGAGAATACCTCTTCTAGGTATTAAGTTCGCCTTTGTGCATTGTAATGTAAAATGTGCAATAAAGAATTTAAAACAACAAGATATCGCAGTCCAGGGCTAACTTAGTAGGTAGTGGAATAAATTAAAAAGTGTTATCCATATGCCTTAGTAGTAGTACTAGAAGTAGTATAAGTCTTTATTGCATCTTAACACATAGATACGAAATTATGTATACAAAACAGAAGGCAGGAAACTGTGGTAGTGTATCGAGCTTAGCTTCAATGTGTCCAGTCAAAGAATCTACTAATCGATTAGCATACGATACGAACCGCTAGGGTGTGGAACACCCTCCCAGCGCACGTGTTTCCTGCCACTTATAACTTAAGTACCTTCAAGGCAAGAGTGAATAGGCATCTTCTAAGCAAGCGCGTTCCAACCTAGACCTCATCATTGCTTTGCACTAAGCATGATTGTCGTCAAGAGCAAGCCTATCACGCAATAACAATAAAAAAAGAAGCATATTTTGTACTTTGCTAGCGTCCAGCATCACACGCGTGTGGGAATGCGTCGCGTGCAACAGGTGCGTGGCAGAGCACGCGAGCCTATGTGTGCGGGACCGTGTCATCGAAATGCGGTAATTAATCGACCATCGATAAGTTCACATCACTAATGTCGATGGTAGGCTATATCCACGGTTCTTAAAAAATATAGAAATGTTCTTGATATTTTTTAATCGATATTTAACAATATCGAAATCTGTCTGTCTGGTGGTCTAGTTGCGACAACTCACACACATCTGTCAATTGCGATTGTTAAGCAATGTTGACCCAAGTCGGTAACTGGATGGGTGACCGAATTGGGAAGTCCAGAATTTGGCCTTATCGATTCCTCAGTGGCTAGGAGAGACCTCGGGTCCCGGTTATTATCACTAACGGTGAGCTCGGGACCAAATTTTGATTCTATCGTTTTAAGTATAATATCTCACGTTGGTAATAGTAACGTAGATCCAACTTTAAAATTCATAATAGAGTATTTTAGCTCTGTTAAGATTTTAGAGTGGCTTATAAAAATATATATAAAAATCTCATTAATGAACATTTTCTATGTTTCCTTTAACTGAATGTGAATAAAAATGTGTGATTCCGGAATTTTGTGTGTTCCATCATAGATTGAACTTTTAAACTGTGAGCCGATATACCCACTACTGCTGTCAGGCAATGAAAATAAAACAACACTATGCAGAAAGACATTTTTATTCTTCGATACGTCTCGTACAGCATCCTCAAACACACCAACTATACTTACACCGTCTGTACAATTATTGCGAATAAATACATTGCTTCTTTTTTACACATTATGATTTGGCAGGAGATTTCCACTTGAGTCAAAGAGTACAAAACATATAGCTAAAGTTGTTTGAAAAACTTTTTTAAGTAAACAAAATACAGATATATTTAATTATATTACCTATTCACTGTAGGCACATAACAAAAAAAACGTTATTTTTCACAGAATAGTCATAATCGTTCTATATTATATAATAAGAATTTAAAAAAACCTAAAAAATTATTGATGGCAATAAATCTTCAACTATCTGAATCAACTTTTGACTAAAATGATTTTGTTTTGTAGGCTTTTATTGTTTCACAAAATGATTAATGAACTAGCTTAGTACTTTAGAAAAAAGAAGTTATAGTAATCGCTATTGTTTATCGAAAAGTTATCGCTTTCGTATTTTGTATGATGAAACTTCCAAATTCATTCGTTAGTTGGAAACCCCTGCTCTTACAGTTTGACAGGGAAGGGTAGTTTTCACACTTTAATCGTATAAGTAGTTATTCACTTCCACAATATAACTTTATAAAAGAAACCAAAAGAAACTCTATAAAATCATATCAAAAAGATTACACACAAATTAACATTAATATTGCTTAAAGAATCTTTTAAAACGACCTACATTAAATGCTTTTTCGGAATTATACAAAATTTGTACATTGTGACAGGTAAAAAAAACTTTTTTATAATAATTACAATAATTTATAGGTATATTAAAAGCACCAGTGTAAAATAAATTGAAATTTTATATTACAATCGATAAATTTTACGACATTTTTGATTGTATTCGAATTATAGTCTTTATGTGAACCGAAACTTTTATTCGATTATCAACACAATAAAGGTCTTAGTGTGGCCTCTAAATGATATTTTGATACCGTTATTTACGATAAAATCCAACTTTTATCAAGTTCTCACCTAATTTTATCAAATAATGAAAATTCGAAACAATTTTGCTTAAAAATATAGTAAGTTTATGTACACCTACATAACTATCAACATTGCACTTTCTAAAATTGCGCATAAGTCGGTCCTATCTGGTTTTATTTCAATAATCATTATATAAAGTAAATTAAGTATGACTGCTTTTCACTATCTTTCACTAAAATTATTTTCCTAATATTTTATTAACCGTCCGCAACTTTAATGCATCATTGCGTTTCGTCAATTCCAGATTGCTTTTGAAAAATGTTTGTTGACATGTTAGGACTAGGTAGGGAGTAATGTAGAGCTTTGATAACTAGGATGGTGCGGACTACATTGGCTTTGAGAAAGCAATCGAAAAATAGCTCACTATTAAATTAAATAGGTAAACAAATATATACTAGTAAATCTAAAATGCGTGTCTAATTAGCCCTCATAATAACAATGAAACTACGGTATCTGACCCTTTACTTAGGATGAGCGTTAAAAACGTCTAGCTTTAAGCTACTGTTCACATAAATTCAATAGTTACAAATTCAAGTCAAACACATTAAATATTGTCTAAAGAGCATTCATAAATTGAATATCGTAGAAAACATGCCTCTTTTACCTTATCGTAATAAATATACATTTATAATAATTATGATATAATAAAAACATTTTATTTACAATATTAAATATCGTCTCTAACCTAAAATATATTACAGAGGAACAAAATAACTTGAACTAAGTCACTACTAACCCCAAAGAAAAATACCACAAAGAGTTCTTATTTCATGTCCGCTTGGGAACAAGACTCATTTCTAATATTTAGTAGGTTGTCGATCATCATTGATGTTTTACCACTCTTCTGAGTTTCAGTGTTATTACTAGCGTCGAAGACTTCTTGCTCAGTCGTTTTTGGAGGGTAGAACGCTGAAATTGGATCGAAGGATGGACATGGGTCGGCTCTCTCGCTGTCTCTACTCCGCGATCCGAAGTACTCTTCTCCCGTCGCCTCTGTCTCTTGGAACTCGCTGGATGACGTCACGGCGTCTTCTGGAGCTTCATGGTACCTCTGGAAGTCGAATCGCTGGCTCGGCAGATACGGCGGGAAGCCGTAGGGCGTGGATCAGGCCGCCGCAAGCTGTCTCCACATTGTATGTCACATGGTCGCCATGTATGGCCACGAGAACGAACTCCCTGACAATAGCATATCCCTGATCAGCGTTTCTATAGGCGTCTTCCCCACTAGCCTGACAAAGAACAGCTGTTCTATGACTTGGGAGCTGACTGTTCTTAATGAAGGTAGTCGTAGCAGCAGCTTTCCGAAGCGCGTCTGTTGGTTGGGGTACTGACTCCTGCAGTATTCTTCTAGGGCGCACTGGGATTTTTCTTGGAGATTGTCTATGTGTTGTACATCGGATAACCCACAGGCATCTGTAAAGAAGAGACGTTACATTTAATATCTTAATTATTTTGATTACTTAATGTATGTGTTTTGTAATAGAGGGCAAATAAAATATTTTCTGTCTATTAATGGGCATTTTGTCTGCAGATAGAACTAATTACTTGATTAATTAACAAATCAAGTTATTAGAATTAAACTAAACTGAAAGCTTTAAGCTGTACGAGATTTTAAAGCTCCAGATTCCTAATATAAGCCTACTGCATAGTCCCACAAACTTATCTGACCCATTGACAGCGTCGCTAGTAAATATTAAAAATAAAATTAATAAAAATCTAAACAGGCACATAAATAATAGATCCAATTTTAGCCACCGGCCCAGATAAGTTTGTGGGTGTGGGGTTTGTGGGTTTATGTGATTAAACTCAGATTTCTCATTTAACTGATCGTTATTTTGAGTCAGATCCACAACGTTCTCTCTATGATACTTTGAACCAAGGAGAAAAGGGTCTTACAGAACAAACGTAAAGTAATTACCCAACGTTAAACGCAACCATTTTTCATATTTATGCAAAAATAAACGACGTCATCAAAACAAAACGGCAGGTAAAGGAGATAATAGAAATGTTTTCGCTACATTAACTACGGCTTGCCTCGCTTTGTTTCGTAATATCGAAGCTGTAAAAATAATAAGGCGGTATTTCGTTAGGTAATAAAATGTACGTCAAGCATTGTAAGCGCCGACTGATGACCAATTAGCACTCAAGTGTCAAATAATTGGCCCAATAACACATTTGCTTGCGGCAACACTTGTCAAGTTTCCACATAAGTGGTTGTAGGTTGACTAATGAGTTGGTAAAGGACTTGAATGCTTCGTTTTGAAATGACGCAGGAGTTTGTTGGACTCTACTAGTCTTTATTGTATCTTTCTTTTCAGAATTTACGCTGTCGTAGCTGGTAGTGGTAGAGACTGATTTGTATCTAGTTGAAACCATTATTCCAGAAATTTTTTAATAAATATGTCGAAACGTCAGTAATATGAAAGTTTGGATGTTTGTATGTTTGGATGTTTGTTACCCCTGTCACGCCACAATGAACAAATTTAGCTGAAAAGAAAGCATATTGTTTATAATGACTGCATATTTTTATTCCGGAAAATTAAAGAGACGACGAGACGACACGAAGTCGCGGGCATCGTCTATTACTGAATATACAGGTGCTATAAGTTCAAAATATGCTTTCCGAGCATAACTTTTGCCACAATTTTAAAGCGTAAATCTGCCAAAATTGTGAGTAACGTTTTTCCAAAGTTATTGTCCGTACCTGCTAACTTCGGAGAATGTTTCACTAAAAGTTTGGCTGATTTACACTATAATTTCTACAGTAAGTATTGACAAATCAAGAGTCGTAGCTTCAGCTTTTGAGCTAATACAGCTACAATAAGTAATAACATAATATTTTTATAATCCCTAGGAGTGAGTGTAGAAGCACGCCTTTCTCACAAGTCACAATTTCCTTCCGGGGCACATCTGCCAGACCTAATGACCGTTTTGTTTACCGCATCATTTCGCTACAGAATAACAATAAAAAATATTAATGTTGCCAGCAGTATCGTGTACAGGGGGCCTAATCGCATTAAGGCGGCCTGCGACCGTTCACGGGCTATTATGTTTATACGTTTTTATTTTTGGGGTTGCCACCGGAAAGGATTAATATTTTGCGCAATGTCTTGGTCTTGAGATATCTCTCTTTTATTGCATTGCTTATATTTAGAATTAAAATTTATATATAGGTATATATATAGCGAGCAAACCAGCAGGCGAGTCACTTGATGTTAAGTGATCGCCGCCCATGAACATTTGCAGCACCCGAGGAACCGCCAATGCTTTGCCGGTTTTTGAGATATTTTTTATCAGCCCTTTGAAGATCCCCATATTATAATCATGAGGGAAGATGGAAGCTGGTTCCATAATTTGCAGGTACGTGGCAGAACTTATAATATTATGTACGTAAAGTTTTTGGTAATGAAAATTTATTTTGAAACAGCTCTTAGTTCTCAGCTCTTCAAACTTTAAAGCTAGTACAAAATAAAATAAATAAATATTGCAAACATAATTTTTAACTGTCATTTTGCTTTTGCATAATAAAATAACATTACGCAAAAGCCAAATAATAATAATTGCGCATACGATAGGGAGCTTTTTCTCTTAAAACAAGCAAATTAATGTCTAATTCTCAATAATTCGCTTGTTTGTTTTGCACAATAAGTTTAAATTATTTTTTAATTAATCCGGACACTGGTATTCAGTAAAAAATGGGCGTAATGTTACTGGCAATGACAGTGGCGTGCAGTTCATAGAGGCGTAAAAGCACTGCTTACCTAAATGGAAATACGAAATTTTTCATTTTTCATCAAAACAGTTAGTAAATAGGTATTTTGACTTACAAATGCCTACCCTAGCTTCAAAAGCCGTGCACACCACTGGGCAATGAGGTACCTACTTCTGTTTCGCTAAGTTTAATAATTAGTAAGTGAACATATTATTTATCTAGAATCTTCTAAACATGTCAACAACAATAATGATACACTCTATGTCCGGTAGTCTTGAATGACTGTATACTTGACCTACTTATGCTAATAGGCATTATAATTGTTGAAGTTATTTCAATTTAAACATTTACAAGACGTGTCAGAGTAATAAAGTGGCCACTTAAAAAAATTGTAACTGGCATGGTGCGTGAGGTGGTAATTAAAAATTAACCTACTTGTTACTACACTCTGGATAGGGCTTTACTTGACAGCGAAATAACGCGTATGACAAATAAAAAAATATTTTAACTAGATGATGAACTCCTTAATTATTGTCCAGGATAAAAAGTAGCCTATGTACTTCCCCGGGAAACAACCTATCCCTGTACCAAATTTCAACAAAATGGCAATCACCGAGTTTTCAAAAGAGCAACCACCGAGTTTCTTGCTGGTTCTTCTCGGTAGGAATGTGGTAGATACACTCGACTATTCAGAAGCACTTGTCAATGTCAACTTTGATAAAAAAGATTTGAATTTAAATCGTTTGAGCAGATGGGCCGTGAACGCGTAGCAGACAAACATTCAGACAGACAGACACACTTTCGCATTTATAATATTAATATATATGGATTACCTATTATAATAATGTGTTCTAAATTATGTACGCAATGCTACGATTATATCGATGTTCGCATATCATATTATGCGTAAGTATATTTATTTAATCTTTCATCACGTCCCAATGGATCAACGTGATTTATTGCATGGCAAGGTAGTTAAAAACTTGGAGATTGACTCAAACTAGATGATATTTATGCCGAGAAGTCAAGTAGTTTTCACTGGTTTTTCCACCGAATTAAATCGCTATAGACAGGTGAATATATTTAAATTATATATAAATGACACCAAACAATAAATAAATTGAATTTGACTAATTAAAAAAAAATTGTTAACCCTCATTTGTAGCAGAATATTACAAGATTTTGTTTATTAATTAAATCTCGACTTACGTCAAGACATTTATTATCTTACTAGCGAATGCCCGCGACTTCGTCTTCGTGGTTTGAGGTTTTCTGGTTCCCGCGGGAACTCTTTAATTTTCTAGGATAAATAGCTTAGGTGCTATTCCAGACTTTAATCTATCTCTGTGCCAAATTTCAGCCAGATCCGTTCAGCCGTTGGGGCGTGATTGAGTAACAAACATCCATATATCCATCCAAACTTTCGCATTTATAATATTAGTAAGATTTATAAGATTTTATTTATATAAAGGTATTTATATATTTTTTATAAAAGGAAACGGATTTGCACTATCATTTTCAGTGTTATACTTTTCTTTTACGCAGATGAAGTCGCGGGCTGGCGTCATACGAATTCCTAATTCGTTACACTTGATAGTCTTGATACGGGGACCAATTGACGTATTACGTGTTCCATCTAAACCAGCTGCTGGTGGACAATTAGTGCAAGTGAGCGCAATTGCTTGCGTCACCGGCTCCGACGGAGGCGTGGACTATGAATGAGGATTGATAGATATTTTAGAAGTAGGTCGTATTTAGATGATGTGCAGGAATTATTTTACTGTAACGGCCTTTTATTTAGCAGATTTTTTTTTAAATTATATTGGCCAGCGCTTGGCTGCAATCAGACTTGATTACAAGTGGTAACGCAGCCAAAGGTGGAGCGTGCTTGCCTAGAAGATGGCTATTCACTCTTGATTTGAAGGTACCTATATTAAAAGAGGAGGGGAAAACGGAAGCCGGAAGGGCATTCCATATCCTAGCGGTTCTAATTAGAAACGATGAAGCAAATTGCTTCGTACGAGCCCGCGGAATTTCGACTGCGTAAGGGTGAAGACCTTGTCGATGCCTTGCGGTTCGATAATAAAAAGGTGACGGAGGAACCAGATCGAATAGCTCTTGAGCACACTCTCCGACATATATCCTGTAGAATACCGACAGACAGGCAACTTTAACAGGCAGATTTTAGAAAATCACGACAACAAGCCTACTTTCAAAAGAAGGCTACTTATTAGAATAGTGCGCTCCACCGCACGTTTCACCACCAATTATATGTTGGGTGATTGTAGTCAAGCAAAAGACTATAATATATATATAGGGACTTTTTATAAAATACATAATAAAAAAAAAAAAATATCGTACTAAAAATATAGCTGCATGAGTTTTAATTGAAGTTTAAATTAAATGAATTTTTTATTTATTTATTTAACTTAACTGCAGTAAAGTTAAGTTAAACCACACTAAGTGCAGCTTAATGTAGGTATAATATTTCTGCCAAATAAAGTTTCATTTTGCAATGCTGCGGGTAAACTTATAATTAAGGCAGGTAAGTAGGTAATTAATACAAACAACTCGGACTAATAATGATTTTTCAGCTCCGGTAGTTTAAAATTCGTCTAAAACAATAATAAATAACTAAATATCGGAGACACGTTTTCGAATATAATATTGATTTTGCGCATAAAAATCTTGAAGCATCGTCGATTCTACTGTTACCAATTATATACAATTAGATAACAGTAAAATCGTATGTACCCAAGCTACAATATGGCGCACTAAACACACAATTACTCCGATTCATTAAGCCCATCTTATTCTTTGATGGTCATTCAGACCGGGGTCGTATCAATTAAACTATATTACATTGTTACTGCGGCGGGCGCAGGGTTAATTACTATTGGGCGATCTCAACGTGATCTTGGACCAAAGATCAGCCAAGATATTTGTTGGGCACCTTTCGATTTCACCGGTTTAGGGTTAATGATCAATCACTCACTACGATTATGCATCCGAATTACTTCAACACATACAAAATGTTTACGCACATTTTTCTCAGCGTGGATTTCCGCGATCACAATCAGAAGAGATAGGTCGTGCGTAAACAGACGAGAGACACACTTTCGCATCTTAATATTAGTGAGTAAGTATATTTAAAAAAAAATACGGGGGGGGGGGGATTTTATTTATTAAATAAATAAAATCAAAGAGTACCTTTTACGATTGAAGCGAATGAAGTGAATGATCACGATTGATACAAGCGCTAGCGCAGTAAGCACAAATTTTATTCTGACTAGGACGGAACGAACACACTAGACGACAGCCATTCGTTAATTAAGTCGCTTAAGTTTCTATTAGAAAAATCAAATATCAAACTTTTAATGACGTCAACGACGTATAGAAATAAACGGAGAACGAAAAGAGTGTACTACAGAACGAAATGCAGTGAATCAGAGGTCGCTCCAACATTTAGTGGCTTAAATAGTATTGATGGTGATGTCAACAGATTTGACCCGCTAAATCAATGCCCCGTCCGCCATAATATGGGCGTAATGAAAGGAGCGCGCGCGCCGGCGCCATTTTGACGAGACCGTTGGAGCTACCAGTTATTTTAATGTTATTTTTATTTCATTCTTGATATATTAATATATTTGTGTTATAAACTAGATGATAGCCGTGAATTCGTCTATTTTTTCGGCGGGTTTCTTTAATTTTCCAGGATAAAAAGAAGCCTACGTCCCTTTGCGGAATTAAACATATCTCTGTACCAGGTTTCATTTATACCGGTTAAACCGCTGGGCCGCGAAAGAGCAACAGACACACATCTGTCTGTCTGTGTATCTATCTAGATACACTTTCGAATTTATAAGCAGTCTTTTATCTTTTCAAAGCCAATTTTGACGAAATTTCGTAATTGCAGAGGTAAGTTGCACCTTGGAACAATAATATTATTACTGGAGCATTACTTCTCCCGAAAAATCAAAAATTCCCATGGGATTTGTTAAAACCTAAATCCACGCGGACAAAGTCACGGGTATTAAGTAGCTTAGCTGTCAAACGAATTAAGCTTGTGCGGCGTGAAACGGTAACAGACAGAGAGACACTAATAAACAGACATTAATAAAATTAAGTAGTATTTCTTAAAACATATTAATGATAAAGCATACGTCTTATAAGAATTTAATGTTCTATAGTTATGTCGTAAACTAGTCACGTATATATTAAGGCTGTATTTGGCTTTATGTGACTCTTATAGACTAGGCTAGTTTTGTGCACTATAAATTATCACGAGCAACACTATTAACATTTCGGCTAACGTATTCCGTGCATAATCGATTTTATTGTAAGAAAACTTAATAAAAAAATATTCTAAGTTACTTCTAGTAGCCTATTATTAAAATAATAATTATGAACCAGAATCAGAATCAGAAATCATTTATTGCGTGAATTTGTTATACTTTTCTTTTCATCAGCCACAAGTTGATTACAATCTCACCTGGTGTTAAGCGATCGCTGCTTAATATGATAACGGGTAAATGTGTGTGTATGTGTGTTCAATTCTCTGACGGTATTCTCTGAAGGTATGAAAATATAATTTTTATTCCATAGAAAACCTTCAATGGATAAAAAATATATGTCAGTGGCTTTCACTTCTAAATAGCCAAAGAGCGACTTATAAGGTAGTAGGTAGGACTAGCACAGTAAACAGATTAGTGCGTCGGTAGGTTTACCTACAACAAACTAATAAGCATAGGCCCTACCGAAGGGCCTTCATTATCAACGTAAATAAACACCTCAAATCGCGATAACGGAGTGTCGCAGATTCGAATCTCGGGCAAACACCGGGGACATTGTCGCGGCTAAATTTGTTCCGCCATTTCCGATCTCCTTAGCAGATTATTTTACGATTGTAAAGGCGCCATTGTTGTATAAGATATACAGGATGTTCTGGGACTCGTATTGTCTTATAGTTACTGTATGTTATCAGTATCGCTGCCTCGCTGGTATCGGTGTTGGACGATATGTAATGATCATTTGGAGGCTATTAATATTTAGGTACTTAGCATAATATTGTTTGTGCCTAAGTGATAATCTCTACGCAGACCAGGGCGCGTTTGGAACCCTCGTAGCTGTAGTTTTAAGATAAACATCACGTCTTATACCTTGCAAAGGTCACGTTCAGAAGGTGTACTGTGTAGTGTGTAGGTACCAGTTTTGAATAAATATAACCGAACTAGACACATAGATGTACCGGAAAAAGGGAGTTAAATAGCATAATTGTATACAGGAAATTCATAAATTGAGCAAAATCGATTATTAAAATTTTGTAATCATGGGTTTATTTGGAGTCGTTTTTGTAAGTATTGTCAAATTAATTAGGTAGGTATTTATCTCAATAACGTCATATTTAAGACGGAATGTGTGATGACAATATTTATTCAATCATTCACAATAATATATCCCTGACATTTAAATTACTGTACCTACGATGCCTTATTTGAAAAACTAAATCTAAATGTTCTATTAACACTATGCCAAGATTTCAAATACTTGTTTTAATCCATACTAATATTATAAATGCGAAAGTTTGTATGTCTGTCTGTCTTCTACACTTTCTTCTGTCTATGCTTTCACGGCCAAACTACTCAAAAGATTTTGATGAAATAGGTCCTTCCTGGGGAAGGACATATGCTACTTTTTATCCCGGAAAATTGAAGAGTTCCCGCGGGAATCCAAAAACATCAATTTACGCGGACGAAGTCGTGGGTATCATCTTGTAATACATAATGGAATCTAAAAATTGCACCCTGTATTATTGATTTTTATTTGCCGATACTCATGTACGCGTCAGCTATAATAAGATTCGGGCGAAAAGTTCCATTATGTCCGACACCCATTGTTCGTTAATACAGCCTCAATGCTTATTCTTCCTCTAAGATGATCGCTGAGCAAACATCTGCGTACCTACGGAGGTACGCCTACGATGCGACAAAGCCGCCTTTGTAGGCCCCCAGTTTGTCTATTTGTTATCTGTTGTCTATATGATGTTATCAGTGATTTATAATCTGTGGTCTTTTGCGATAAACATTCCACATTCAAACCAAATTCAAATTCGTATTCCATCTCGAAACAAGGGGCTTTACATTTAATAATAATATTTATAAGCTTCCGATCTCAAAGCTCTGCGGTCTACCTATCGCGTGTTTATGTCACTTCATTTAGCTTGTATTTATATGATGATTTTTATTTTTAGTAATTTATTGTGATTCTTATTAAACCTATTATAGATAAAATAAAACTTACAATAGAGATAATATATACCTACAAAAGACACAAAATAACGAAGAAGTATCAGCTATTCTTTACTTCAGTAAGGAGACGTAATATTTATTTTCCCATGATATTACCCATGTGGATGACCTTTGCCAGAGTAGCCTTACATCAGAGGAAAACCCTTACGGAAGTCAGTTGATAAAAATCCTGGGGCTTGATAACGTAAGAATGATCGCTACAGTGTATAAATCGCTGTTACCTCTAATTGACTAATAATAATCTTTCTATTAGACGAAATCCAGTGTCGCAGCAAGTCATCGATGTTTAAAGTAAAAAACTAGTAAATAGAGAGTGTAACAATGATTGATACATCTTTTACATAATAGGGTTACTGAAAATCTGATCAGAATCCTAGATCAAACTACTCTATAACGCCAAAGGGGTGTTTAAAAAACGTATAATAATATTAAAAAATCCCCCATTTATTTTAACTATATGACAAAAACATAATAGACCGAAATTGAAACCCTTTTATCAAAAACATGAAATACACTATTAACACCCGCATACCGAGTTTAATAAGCGGCAATTATATTATTTTTTATAAAAGATAAATATGACGCGAACATGTAAGATAGAACGAATGGCTGAATGTAGGCATGGACATAACGATTCGATTTTTATGATCGATACTCAATACTCAATACTCAATATCATTTATTCAATATAGGTACACTGTAGGTACACTTATTGACGTAAAAAATTACTTACTTATAAAACATGATGGTGATAATTAGTTACGGTATCTTAAAACTAAACCTACGAGGGTTCCAAATGCGCCCTGGTCTGAGAAGAGCCCACAACAAACTCAGCCGGGTTTTTTTTCTTTTTATTATCACCATCTCATAAATCATCTTAACTAAGGAACTATCAGAGCCATAGAGCCAATCATTGCCAAGCTTCCTTATATATTGAAATCAAATGTAGGCATAGGATCTTACAATTTTTGCAGCGATTTATTTGAGATCTTCAAGCAAATCTATTCCAAAGTGAGGCGAATCGAATCGTCCAGGTCGCATTCATAAGGCTTACGATATTGATTGAAGATTTTTACTGCTTTTGAATATTTTTATCATGTAGATAGATAGACAATAAATAGTTATTAATATATCTAAAATGGGCCAGAAAGGCTAACAAAGATTTTTTAAAAGAGATTTACAACAAACAGTGGATGTCTAAGTAAACGGAAGGTGTTTCATTTTTTATTTACAAATCAAAATTGGAATCAATATAATTCGAAATCAAACTACAAAATGAAGGTGTTCCTCAATTCGGCGCGTAATTTTATGTCGTCGATTCAACAGCATATTATGATAATATCTGAGAATCGATTCAGAGGCATACGATTACGATAAAAAAAAACGATTCAAAGCAAATAGTTGTGCATCCCTAGCTGAATAAACTAATGCGGGCAGAACTAACGCGATCACCCTTTACGAGAGAGTAGGTATCGGTTAACGTTGAGCGTTCACAATTTAAATTAATCGATTTTATTGGTTTTGATTGAATTCCAACATATGTATATACAAGATCCTAAATTGACGAGGCTGTATGATTTTGAGGCGATCCTCAGTCCTCAGTGCAAAAACTTTAGAAGTACATGTACAATCATTATGGACTTCAAAAGGTTTAAAAAACAAGTGGATAATTCTAATTCTACTATAAGTTAACTTAGCCCTTGACGGATCTCTCATCTCGCTTAGAGATGGTAAGTATGTGATGATACAGCATGCGAAGGTAGCGGGCCCTGGTACCTAATTAGGGGCATGCGTATAGCAGTTATACTATTAAAGTCTTACCGCTAATCGGTTTCTAGTTTCTACACGGTATTGTATCGGAACGATAAATTCGGCGACAAACGATTCGGCGGTATGAGTTTGCCGCTAGAATTTACTTACTAACCACGGCTGAAGCCTCCTGCCAGACCAGACTAGAGACAATAATTAAGAAAATAATTATAAATACTGCGGTCCGCTCGTTAACAATACTGTACCTGCATGCGGATGATAATCTTGAGAGTTGAGACCATAGCATTTTATACCATATTATATTATTAGACATAGAATGTACCGGTGACAATATTGAAAAGTAATAAATCCAGAAAAATCCAACAATGGTTCAATAGGCACAAATTGCAAGCCATAAACACGTGTCCGAAAAAAAACCAAAAAAGTTTATTGCAATAAACGACACAATTTGACATTTTAAAATTATTTATTATCTACGAAAAGAATAAGGTCGAAAATGACATTGACATTTGACAGTTGCGACGGAATTCTAATGGCACGAAATAGCATTAAATGGCGCGAAAAGAAAAAAATGTGGCATTCGTATTGTGTAGCGAAATTTTTAAATAAACACCTTTTGAGTGGGCGGGCGAGCGAGTATTTGTAAATAGCTTTTGTTGTTGTTATTATAAAAGCTTTTTTTCATAATGGACGCGGGTCTTTTAGGTCGGGTTGACACGCGCCTTGGAGTTGTGATCTGAACATTACGCTGTACGATGATATGCCTTTGCTTTTTCAACTATAAAAAAAATTAAATTAACATGATTTTTATAAATTCATTGGCCCGTTAGAATCATACTATCTCGCAACGTTAATCCGTTCTAGTTGAGTAGGTAAGTACCTATAGTTTTTGTAGGTACTTGCGTGAAGGTTTCTAACATAGTACATATACAAATACAAAGTACAGGTGGCGTGAGACTCACATTGCAATGAATGCTAGTAGACCCCAACAGTAATTCCTCAGACGACGAAACTTTACAGTATGATAAAGTATAATGAGGTAAACGTATATTATAAATATGTAATAAAAAATCGTAAAGGAAGTAAGGGTTTTTATGCTATACCTGACTGCTAAAGCAGGAAGGTATATTATCGCGATAACGCAGTTTAGGTTTGATAAATATTTTATCAAACCTATAAATCGCTTTAAATATTGATGTTCTGCATGATTATTTCGTTTGATATTTTGGTTTTGAGTGTAAATATATGTAAATAACATACTAACCATTATTTTAAAAAGAAATCCATGAAATATTCAGTCATAAATATTAAGTTTTAGGTATAAATACCTAACTTCTGGATGGATATTTTTGTATAAGTATTGGTTCATACCATACTACAACCCTGCCATGTTTCAACGACTGAGAATTTAATGCGGGGGTCTCCATACAACAAACCGCCCCCCATTGCCTAGACTAATAAGTTACTTAGTAATTAAAAAAGATCAGAAAAAAACGTTACTTAAAAAATTGAGCTCATAAAATAATTATGTCTGATGCCGAGTAATCGTAAAAATTCCTAATTGAAATAAATAACAACTATTAAGACATAGAAACAAAAATGCGTCGCGTCGGGCACAATGTTATAATTTAATTTAGAAGCAAAACTAAAAGCAGCAAGCACACGTGCTATTCAAATCAGTTAGACGCAATAGGTACATCCGTCGCGCTTTATACATGAAGCTTGAACTCGGACCCGTCGTATCAGTGGCACTGACATCCATGGCATCGGCTGACATCGTTTATATAAGCTCGTGAGCTCTGACCATTCTGATTTCTGACACTACGACCCAGTTGATTGTTGCGAGTTATGCTTCGCGATTATTTTGGCATCGATAAAATATAATACCCCACCGCTACAACTCATTAAACAAATAAAGCCTTTTTTAGAAATAATTTAGCTGGTAATTTTTTATTGCCTATTATTTAATTATATTTCTACTGTAATTTTATTTGTAAACATTTAGTTAAGTAAACATTTTTTTTTGTAAAGATTTAGTTATGTATTTACCTAGGTATGTCTTTGTTATGTTTAAGTTGTAATTGTAGTTGTAGGTAATTTTGTAGCCAGGGAAGATGAATTGGGCGACTGTAAAGTCTTCCTTGGCATGTTTTTATAAATAATAATAATAATAAAGAATAATAATAATGCAGTTTTTTTTCATTAATTGTGAGTGAGTTTGTCTCGATGCGATATTGCTTCTGATGGTATTTAGTGACTGATCGAAGCTGGATCGTTTCTTTTCACGCACTAAATTGTGCATTTAAGTACCAAAATATCTAACGGAGAGAATGGAGGTGCAGTCAAATCCTTGTATTTTTTTCACTAGTTTTACAAGATATTAAAAAAGTGTTTTTTTAAATCTTTTTTTATTACTTCGATACCTCTAATAAAATTGACTGCACTGTTAAAGGTAGTTTCTTTTCTAAATGTGAAGCGGATAGGGGTGGAAATATTACGTACAACTAAAAGTGTATAACGTAATAAAAGTAGAACATATGTATGTCAGCTCTAGTCTCTACAAAAATTACACAATACAAACAAGGAATCGAAAGGGAAATTGTAGGAAAAGGCGCGAAAGCTGTAAAGATGCGTCTACACAATGCGAGCGTTATCTCGATCTGCGACATAAACAACGCGGCGGGCGGTGAGCGCTACTTTACGGCGTACCACAGATACTTTCCCGCTACCGGTATTTGAGTACTTGCGAGGTTAATTATTTCATTATTCAGTCTGTTTGTGGAGACAGTATTGAATGGTTGAGAAATACTAGCTTTTTTCTGCAACTTCGCTTCGCGAGTTAAGTATCTCTCTATATATTCTTTTGGAATATTTCCAAAATTCTTTCTTAGAGTAGACATTCCTATGCAAAGTTTTATAGAGGACGCCAACATGCACAAGCCAAAATCACTTGTGAATCTATCAATTCTAAGTTTTACTACATTTATAATAATATGTCAATTAGTTGAGTCTTTTATATTTATTTATTATTGTAATAATAATTAATTGATTATGCATGCGACTTCGCCCACTTGGATTGATGTTTTTGTAAGTAATTCCCACCGCCCACGGGAACACCTTAATTTTTCGGGTTATAGGTAGCCTATATTATTTTTTCTCACCTAAATCATTTGAGCAGATGGCTCGCGAAAAGGTGACAGACATATAATTAACAACAAACTTTTGTAATTTATAATATTATCATGGATGCTATGTTAATACCACATTATTGGACGCCTCATTTAGGTAATCTATCTAATAATTGACTTAAATGTGCAAAAGTTGACACTGAAAATATATCGGTATTGTCCAAAATGATAAAACCAGTTTCATATTATTCACCACCAAATACATTATCTGATTCCATAAAACAACAATGTGGTACAATACGCCATACAAACTCAGCAACTGGGTCAGAGTGTCACAAAAGCGATGTCAGTCGATGTCACAGTCATGGTGTCACGGGTGTCACGAGTCGGTGACAATAGGTCCGAGTTGAGGTCGCTCGTCGCGCGACAGTTCTTGCTTATCTGATCGGAATGTGTCATGCACGTGTGAACTAAACTTTATAATGGTCGAATCTACTTCCTACTACGAATATTGATAGTAAAATGGTGTAACTTTTTAATTTTATCGATGCTTTGTTAATACTATAAGAATTAATAATCCATACTTAATATTATAAATATGCGAAAGTGTGTCTGTCTGTTTGTCACTTTCACGGCCCATCTGTTCATACCGATTTTGATGAAATTCCATACAAGTTAGCTACTTTTTATCCGGGGAAATTCAAGATTTCCCGCGGGAAACATAAAAATGATCTCTTCAACCGATTTTGATGAAATCTCGTGCAGGGATAAGTTGTATCTGGTGGAAGGACATAGACTACTTTTTATCCCGGAAAATAAAGGAAAACCCGCGGGAGTTGAAAAAAGTAATAACTTGATATACGAATAAGCTTTTATTGTTAAAGTTTGTAGACGATGGCTAGAGTAGGATATGTAGTATTATTTGTATGTTTGTCTTGAACAATACTTTAAAAAGAAAATCGAAACTTGGCAGAATCTACTATAAACGAAAGCTCTAATAATGTCAAAGGGAAAATCTAATTAGGAAGTTGATTACATATAAAAAATACTTCTGATTATAAACGCTCAATAAAATACCTTTAAATTATTTTTTTGACTTCACGGCTCTGGATACTTGAAGATTTTTTAAAATCATTAACATGAGTTATAGATTATGTTATTAATAGAGCATGCATACAAAATATAATCTTAAAGTAATTCCTTTTAATATGGTATCTGTTATCACTTGCGACAAAATAATCTACAAACTTTATTTATTTTCAGCTTTTAAACGACACGACTAAACGGAAATTTCACACGACGCGACGTTGGATACAAAATATAAGATAATCGGCTTTCGCAAGGCGGCTTGTGCTATCGCAATCGCATAAACCATGCTTTGATCAGCTACATAACTAACGATATTTCAGACTACGGTCTACGATATCGTTCTTACGAAAAAGATTAATGCAAGCTCTTGATGTCAGCACTTCTTAGTTTAGTAATTTTGTTAAACATTATTGAAGTGAAACCTTTTTTTAAACACTTTTTGGTAGGGATTAAAAACGTGGAAACGCGTGATCGACACCTCGCGTTGTTACGAAGACAAAAGGTCTTAAATATAAACACAGCACATTCGCAATTAAACTTTAATGCCTTAGTTTTAAGTATTATATCTATTTTTTAATTATTTTAAATATTCGTTTTCACTTCTATCAGCAGTCTCTATGGCTGGCAATTTCTTTTTAATTCGAATATATAATCAACCTGTGGTAAGTGGTAACTGCCGGCTACGTTACCTTCTCGAGAGAATATTATTTTTGATTCTCAGTCTTTAATCAAACAATAATGTCGCAAAATGTAAATGCATCTGTTTTTACGACTTTATCGTGTCAGTTTCGGGTCGTATATTATAAATAAAAACAGAAATTCTCCTCAACTTTACTAAGTAGGTCCCACCTACTATCCTATCATTTAGTTTCGTTAGGTGTGACTTTGCACCAACGTAGTGCACCTGATTTATTTTTAATCTACAATTTTTATCTTACGTTGTGTCGATATAAAAGCGATATTGCAATGCTTTTACACCATTAAAGAATTCTGGGCTGTATTATCTGTGATAGTAATAATGACGTCGTAAACTCAAGCCGATTGCTGGAAAGCGATAGAAAGAAGGTGATATAAAGGCGGAAGAATTAGTCTGAACTAACGATGGAGTAAATCACCTGTTAGAATTGTAACTTTAGCGTGCAGATATTTAAGAACTTGAGGCAAAGGATTTGTTATGAGAAAGGTTAAGTTAAGTAAAAGTTCATTCGTGATACCTAGCGCGGTTAAAGGAGTATACAGAGTATTTAAATTTTTTAACAACTCATACAAAATTATATAGCAGCGTAAATTATACTGTAGCACTATGCAAATACGATTGTTTTTTTAATAATCCTCCTCTGCTTCTCTACTACTTCCGTGACGCAGTGTTGAGCGCTGTTGCCTTAAAATGCGGAGGTTCCGGGTTCGAACCCCGGCAGGGTTTGGAAATTTATAATTTCTGAATTTTCCCTGGTCTGGCCTAGTGGAAAGGTTCGTCCATGACTAATTACCACCCTGCCGGCAAAGACGTGCCGCCAAGGGATTTAGCGTTCCTGTACGATGCCGTGTAGAAACCGAATAGGGGTATGGGTTTAATATAACTGCCATGCCCCTAACAGGTTAGCCCGCTACCATCTTCGACTGCATCATCAATAACCATCAGGTAAGATCGCAGTGAAGGGCTAAGTTGTAGTGGATAAAAAAATATACTAATATTATAAATATTATAAAGTTCGGATGGATGTATGGATGTTTGTAACTCAATCACGCCCCAACAGCTGAACGGATCTGGCTGAAATTTGGCACAGAGATAGTTTTTAGTCTGGAATAGCACATAGGCTACATTTTATACCGGAAAATTAAGTTCCCGCGGGCACCAAAAAACCTCGGTCCACGCAGACGAAATCGCGGACATTAGCTAGTAAAAATCAAAAAATCCTACTTCAACAGTTTTACTAAAATCAAGAACAATTCACCCGAACTATTAATACAACGTGTACGAATTTCATCTCACTCAAAAACAAAGAACGCGAATGCACTTCCCGCCCTAGAGTTTTAATCACACTATCATACGTGATATACGTACGCCTCAAGCGCTTGTGTGATGAATGAACACATCACACGGTGAAGCATTGAGTGATGGGTGCGAGCGATACACAGATCTTTGCACTTTGACATATAGTTTTTTCTTGTTTTTTTTTTTTTTTTTTTAATTTTTTTTTTTAACCGCTACAAGTTAGCCCTAAAATTAGCTATCATATTAGTTGGCATTTCGCGATCTGAGTTATTTAATCTATACTTATTATTATCCCTGAACTGAACTGGAAGACTTTGATGGCCTCGGCGTACTGTGGACACGTCTGGCTGCATTTAGAGATCAATGGATGAAGAGGGGGTAGGCCTTTGCCCATGTTTGGGATGACCTCTAAATATAAAAAAATAAAATAAAATATGGAAATATGAAAAAAATGTTAAATGAATACATAAATTCATACATCATAGGTTAAAAAAAAATACAATAGAAAAAATACAAGAAGAAAAGAAGGAAAAAATAAATATAATATAGCTTTAGAGTTTAGAGGAATATATATGTTGCTTTAGTGGTAGGCTTTAATAATAATAATAATAATGTGATGTGATGACCTCAGGAATGAGAAATACGAAGCAGAGAGACATGTTTGAAAAGCTTTAAGCTCATAAAAAGCTTGAAAGTTATTCTGAAATACTATTTCAGAATAACTTTCAAGATGACTACCGAACTATTTAGAATTTGCCCAATGAAGTAACTTTAGCAACATACCTAGCTTTTTTGCTTGGCGCAGTCGTGAAAAAAATAAGCCTGCCTACACGGCACGCTATTGTGTCATAAGGGCGTGATACAAAGATCTTTGCACTTTGACATTTAGCGATTTAATCACGTACGAGAGCGGTATAGAGGGCGTTAGCGGCGTACTTGACACCGATGATACCTCTCGACAAAGTCACTTCGACGGGATATCGGGGCCTCGTTTATTGTCACGTGGTTTTTGAACGATTTTTCATAAAAGGTTTTAGAATGAGGCGATGAGAAAATGGATGGCTCTTTTTTTGGGGTCAACGTCAAGGAAAAGCAATTAAAATTATTAAGTAAGTACATGGGCATACTACCATCGCTTATAGCATTATTATTTTAACATTGTATGACGTGATGTCCCCAAAATAAGGATTATAATTATTCTGAAACGAGCTTCAACAATATTAGAATAAATATTGTTTTAACGGATGGTAGCAAGCACCCAAGCAAGCAGTCTTATTTACAAAAAAATATATCTAGATGTTATTCTAAATAGTCGAAGATAAATCATACTAATATTATAAATGCGAAAGTGTGTTTGTTTGTTGGTTTATTGGTTTGTTAGTTTGTCCTTAAATGAAGCCGCAACGGAGCAACGGATCGACGTAATATTTGGTATGGGTATAGATAAGGACCTGGAGAGTGACATAGGCTTTTTATCTCGGAAAATTAAGGAGTTCCCGCGGAAATGAAAAAACTTAAACCACGCGGACGAAGTCACAGGCATCAGCTAGTAATAAATAAACTTTTATTTAAGGGTTGACGCTGCCATAAAGGGTTGTTTTTAACTTTTTAAGTCAACTAACTCACGTTTGGGTACTTCGATACCGACCCGTTATTCCAAACGTACGGTAATAGAAATAAATAGACGTATATTTATCTCCATATAAGTTTAACCGCTACAGCTATTTAATGTTAAAAGCCGTGTGACGTTCTGTGCTTAAGAACGAAATTATTTTAACTTGTAATCGTAGATTTTTTGTAATAATATGTTACTATACTCTGTAGATGCGGCTAATCGATTTGTCACGTTTTGATAACGGGGTTGCCCGAAAACTCCTGAACATTAAATAGGTCAGTACATATTTAGCAAAATGTTTCTTAATCAATGTCAGGTAAGAAATTTGTATTTTTTTATTGCGAGATATTTTTGCACTAGACGATAATCATGCTTAGTGCAAAGCAATGATGAGGTCTAGGTTTGAACGAGCTTGCCTAGAAGATGCCTATTCACTCTTGCCTTGAAGGTACATAGGATATGTGTCAGGAAACACGTTTACGCTATTCGGTAGCAATGTGCAAAATATCTATAACGTTACCAGCTTTAGTGACGCTGTATTGGTTTAACTTATATGTAGGTACCTGCCTTAGTTTTAGATGAATGCTACTGGACATGAAACGGGAGGACGGCAGCAGTCGTGTAGTCTGAGTTTCAAACTAATACTTTTTTTAGGGTTGTCGATTAAAACATATTTAGTATTATTTTTTTATTGTAAAACGAAGGTTCTACTAGCAATGATAGAAAAGGAACATTTATTAATTGATAGAAGTAACAAAATATCGGTCTTACTATTTAATCTTGTTATTCGATTTGAAGAGCTTTAAATACAGTACTGGTTTTTCTTTTTATATTTTAATAGCTGATCTAATATGCAGTAAGTTTAGCTCAGGTAGATCAGTGCCTACAATTCCTGTAATCGTACAGTTTTTATGAAGAAAAAATTTCAAAAAATTCAACATAATAATAATTGATCCTTCGGAAGAAACTGTCTGCTTGTCATATCATCTTACAGTTCAAATAGCTGCATATAGAAACTTTACTGATGTAGTTTTTTTTCTTACTGTCTAAATTCCAACGGGATCTACAAAAAAACCTAAGCCCACGAGGTAAAAGTTGTGAGAAAAGCTGATATAGTAAAATATTATTAATAGTAACATATTATTAATTATTAATAGTAGAGTATTGTTGGTCAATAAATATTCATTTATTTATTTATTTAACATAGAGCAAATAGTTGCATGTGCCAACCCTAAAACAGTCAGGGTGAAATAATGCCCGCGTACATCGGGCGAATGGAGTGAAAAAATTCCAGTTCAAAAAGCCACGGACACGATCGCGGCAAAAAGTGCAGTTACCGTTTGTCTGCCCTGATGTATTACCAGTAGTATCAATGGTGGTTCTCCATACAGCGCAAAAGGGGTTTGTTCTCTCACCTTTTAATGCATATTGTCCATGGAAGATATTATGTAATTATTTTTTATCATTCCCGCGGGAATGCCCGCGGTTGAACAGACAAAATATTGTTTTGATTCCCGCGGGAACTGTTGAATTTTCCGGGATAAAAAGAAGCGTATGTCATTTCCCGTGATAAAACCTATCCCTGTAACAAATGTCATAAAAATCGGTTTAACAGATGAGGCGTGAAAGCGTAGCAGACAGATAGACACACTTTCGCATTTGTAATTAATATTACAAATGCGAAAGTGTGTCTGGTTGGATCACTAATCCATACTAATGTATGGATTAGTGATCCAACCAAGTATAAGCCTGTAGTAGACTAAGTTAAACCTGTATTCAATCAATGTTGCAGTCTTTATTACAAAATTTAAGTTATTCTTGCTGTGTTATTATTACAGTGGATTTTGGCCATAGCGAAGGAGTATCTATTAACCACTCAGAGGTGATTGCAATCGCTACCACGTAGCAATCATTTTTATATAATAAGGCCCACGCTCTTTGTGATTTCTCGAACTACATCTCTTTCTAACACTAACTAGATCCTGATTAACTTTTATAAACAAAATTAAGGAGTTCCCGCGGGAATCGAAAAAAACTTAGTCCACGGGCACGAAGTCGCAGGAATCATCTAGTAGGGATATTTACAGAAATATCTGAAGCCATTAATAACTGTTCCTTTGAAAAGCCGTCCACTATATTCCTCAATACAACCACAATAAGAACAAAATCCTATATTCAACATCAAATTTCACACATAAAAAAATCTGATCTCTCTCAAAACGCGTGTAAGCCGATGTAACAATTGATAAAAATCGATTGATTGTTTAACTGAGGGCCAGCACAATGGTGTCTGTCCTCTGTTGGGGTTTGTATGGGGGTCGCAAAAACCCCATGCTTTGTTGGCGCGTGTCGAAACATGACACTTTTCTAATTATTAAAGCCCTTATTTTGGTCACCGCTGTATTGATGGACGTATTATTGTAATGATTGCGTCAATTTTACTCGTATTATGTCATATTATAATAATTATTTAGGTAAAAGCTGATAAGTTATTTGTTACAAATTATTCAAAGTCATGCGTTTTTACTACGGCTCTTACTTACATAATATACATTATAATGTTGTAGCATATTATGAAGGAGTTTTCTTAGGAATTTTAAAAAACTTATTCCACGCGGACAAAGTCACGGGCATCAGCTAGCTAGTAGGTAATATTTCCTATTATTGACTTCGGTCATGTCCAGAAATCAGTAAGTATGACATACTTTACAAAAAAAATTTAGAGATAGAATGAGATTTATTTTTAAAAAAGTCGCTTGAACAATCTAAAAAAGGGAGAGATTCAAATGTTGAAGCATCGATTAGGCGTACAGTGCAGAGTGTCAAGTCGACGTGTCACTTGACTGGCTGTGTGCAGATACGATTATCCGCGACCCTCGGCCTCTGAATGAGAAAACCCGGATACACATGCACGCTAGAACTACAGATACATCGCAAGATTTTTTTTTTATTCACTACAAGTTAGCCCTTGACTGCGATCTCACCTGATGGTAAGTGATGATGCAGTCTAAGATGGTAGCGGGCTAACCTGTTAGGGGCATGGCAGTTATATTAAACCCATACCCCTATTCGGTTTCTACACGGCATCGTACCGGAACACGTAATCACTTGGCGGCACGTCTTTGCCGGTAGGGCGGTAACTAGCCACGGCCGAAGCCTCCCACCAGGCAAATATTTATAATAAAAAGAGAAAGATACTTATTTGCCGTAGCACAGTGCAGGGTGCAAGTCGACGTGTTATGTGCACTTGACCGGCTATGTGCAGATATGATTATCCACGACCCTCGGCCTCTGAATGAGAAAATTCCGATACACATGCAGGCTTGAACTAAAGATACGATTTATTGTAAAAAGGGAAAGATTCTAATACAGAAGCTTCGATTAGCCGTGCAGTGCAGGATATCTAGTCGACGTATTAGGTACTTTACTGACTGTGTGCAGGTGTGATTGGTGCGACCCTCGGCCCGTGAATGTCCCCGGTACACATGCACGCGAGAACTAGACATGAATCTGAAGATAAATAATATGGCTTACAAATTTCACAAAAATAGTGCTTTCTAGATGACGCCCACGACTGTGTCAGAGTGAATTCGGGTTTATTTAAGTCTCTTGCCAACTCTTGGATCCGTCGGGATAAATAATTAAAAAAATTAGCAAGCTAAGTTGCCATTAAAACTTAACAGACAGATACACTTTTAGCATCTGTATTATTAGTATGGATACTAAATGGTTCAAATTAAAACTGTCAACTACCGTTTAACTAATTTATCTGGGTAAGTAACTACTGTACCTCCACGAAGAATCACTAAAAAATAGCTTTCTTTGTGGTAAATTGCTTTGAATA
Organism: Erebia palarica; assembly: GCA_964035005.1. Taxonomy (NCBI): domain Eukaryota; kingdom Metazoa; phylum Arthropoda; class Insecta; order Lepidoptera; family Nymphalidae; genus Erebia; species Erebia palarica. The sequence goes on from OZ035990.1 coordinate 31,007,578, forward strand.
AAAAATATGTAATATTTTATATTGACCAAACCCGAAGAAAGCGTAAAAAAATCAGTTATGCAACCTCCGCGAGACCACAATCAAAGGGGTACTTTCCACCCCGCACTTAGCCGATTAGGGTTACGGTTTATCTACTCTCAGCTATTTGGTCACCACACATTAGGGTGACATACCGAGATGTTGTTTGCGTTTGTGAGGAAGCGAGCCATCTAGTAAAACAATTTAAAAACTTTAAATTAAAATTGTACGGTACCTATTAATTGGGTATTTGACAAATAGTCACATCAGCAACTTTTTTTCAAACGTCAAAACGAGTGCTTAGTGTGATTTTGTATGAAATTTTAAGTTGTGACGTCAAAGTTCGACGCACTTTTTTTACTTTAATCGATAGCTTAAAATGGTTATTCAAAATAAAACTAGCAGGGGACGTGGCTATTACGACTTTTGGGAGATCCTTTAGTTAATAATCATTAAAAAAATATTTATCTCACAAGTTGTCTAATATCCAATTCTTTCTTTAAAAAGTTAAGATAAAAATCTTTTAGTATTAAAAGTGCTGTAAAGTAGGTAAGTAAAATTAAGTGAAAACTCATTTCGAGGTTTATCATTGAGGTAATATTATTTTTACGCAATTCCAGAGAAATTATAAAATCTCAAATCGTCTAATGTATAGTATACTAGCTAATGCTCGCTACTTAGTCTGCGTGGTTTAAGTTTTTTTTGATTCCCGCGGGAACTCCTGAATTTTTCGGGATAAAAAGTCTATGCCACTCTCAAGGTCCTCAACTATACCCATTACAAAAAACACGTCGATCCATTGCTCCGTTGCGGCGTGATTGAAGGGCCAACCAACAAGCCATTAAACCAACAAACAAACACACTTTCGCATTTAAAATATTAAGTATGATTGTTCCGATAGATATTATCGAAAAGGAACGCAAAACAGGGATCAGTTTTTAAATTAAAAAAAAAAAAAAAAAAACGGAAATATTATGTTATCAGTTTTCTAAGTAAACTATGTAGCAACACCACTGAAGTGCGCGAATAGGGAAATATAAGGTATCAAAACCATTCAAAAGCTCGTTTCAAACGTAACCGGCGTTGTAGTAAAGGACAATTTGGTTAAAAAGCTCATTAAAAAGTTGTCGGAATCGTTAATTTCACCGAGTCGTGATTTCCCGTTGCCGCACAGTTTTTCTTTTGTGCCTGTTTAATTGTGGATCTCTACCGGCGGATTAACCAAATGAGGCCGGCTCACAGCGCTTGCGTCTCCTGTGCTCTGAGTACACTCGCGTACAAAATTATTAATTTACCAATTTTAAGGTTTCCACTGAAAACCAGCGCTGCAGCCTGCTGTAGCATGATGCTGAGCTGGAGACCTACATTTGGTCACACAATTTTGTTGCTTTAACTATTTTGATAGTTTCATAAACTAGATATTGTGATCAAATAAAAACGTTTTCGTTTTCTTTCTTTCTTCTTTAATTACTAGCTATTATTATCACCAACGTGATAACAGTCGTTGAAGCCGCATTGGAGCAGCGTGGTGGGTCTAAGCTCTAATTCCCTCTCTCTTATGAGAGTGGAGGCCTGTGCCCAGCAGTGGGACGTTAATGGGCTGTAGTGATGTGTGTGATGACTAGCTAATGCCCGCGACTTCGTTTGCGTGGTTTGAGGTTTTTTGGTTCCCGCGGGAACTCTTTAATTTTCCGGGATAAAAAGTACCCTATGTGCTATTCCAGACTATAGTTTATCTGTGTGCCAAATTTTAGCCATATCCGTTCAGCCGTTGGGGCGTGATTGAGTAACAAACATCCATACATCCAGACATCCATCCAAACTTTCGCATTTATAATTTTAGTAAGATTGGATAGAAGCAGGCGTTACTTTGCGAAAGTCCATAACAATGAAGAAACTAGAAGTTTAATTCGCTATAATCCGCCACAGAAGGCCAATCTATGTGGTACAGTCTATCTTGAACTTGATGCCCTCGATATTCACCACACCACATAAAGCCTCAAAAATACCATCAACGTACGTTTCACTCCGATACCGGAGCATCTTCAGGAGATGTTGACTCTACAATGCACGATTGTGAAGTGAAGATTTTGTCGCAAAATCTGGCTTTTATACCTTTTTGGCATGACTCAAACTATAGCCCCTATATATATAGATTAAGAATTAATTAATTTATTTAACTTTACATTTCATGTACCCAATCGGGGTCGGCTACCGATAGAAGCGATTGACTTTTAGGCACTTCCAGATACATTATAATATTTTAATGGTGGGTTATTTGACACGTTACTAGCATACTAGATAATGCCCGCGACTTCGTCCGCGATTAAGGTTTTGTGAATTCTTTAATTTTCCGGGATAAAAGCCTATCCCTAGTAAAGGGATTTCATCAAAATAGGTTGAACGGATGGGCCGTGAAAGCGTAGCAAATAGACAGACAGACACTTTCACATTTAATATTAGCATATTACATTAGCACAATAGGGAGAGTTCAAAGTTTTTGTTAACTTAAGACTTTTGTCGTGACAAATACGATCCATATGGAAGTTAAAATTACATGAGGCATAAAACATCACCATTAAATACAATATGACTGAAGGAAGTAGATATATTTTTAAGGCGATGTGTCTCAGTGCAGTTTAGACAGACAAAGCGTATGCTCAGCGACTGTACACGAATGCAGCGGCGACTTTATTGGTTCGAATTGGCCACTACTTGTCTCTAAAGAACACAAGAAAAACGTGCGCGAGTGTACTAAACAAAAGGACACTCGTGATCTGCGCGTACGCTCACGATGCCATTAGCGGGCGCCGTGGGCGTAATTAAAGAGCTACAATACAGTACTGGCGAATTAAAAACAATTAACTCGGGCCCGAATTGAGCACAATGCTCGGACGACCAGAGCGTGAGTTGCGACTTCTGTGCGCGACTGTACTAAGTGACATTTCGCTTTATTGGGCGGTCCGGGGTGGTATTAGTTCATGCTTATAAAAAAAAATATTTTTAACGATTAGTTCTGATAAAAAAAGCTTATCTTTTTAATAAATTACTCTTATTTGATTTTTAATAGGCCTTGTCACAGGGAGTTGCATCAGTGTAGTGTAATAAGATTTAGGTAGTAAGGGTCCCTAAATTGGTCCTTATTATTGCTAACGAACGGCCATGCACACCCTTCCCACAGGCCCCTGTAAAAAGTGCAGTGTAATAGGTCTAAGGCCTTACAACCTTGCAATTAAATGCATGGGTGAGTACCTTTTTATACGACTGCCTGAAAAATGGAGTATATTGATTTCAGGGTTCATGAATGTATATATGTATGTGAGTTTGTATATTCCACCATAAATAACTTCTATACACCTGAACCGATTTTGAAAAATAAGGTCTCGTTTGAATCCCTTGTTTATTCCGGGTAACATAGGATAGTAAAATTTAAAAAAAAAATGCTGGGGTGACCGTGGTCCCGCATGATTAAAGTTGAAAAAAAATCGAAAATAAGATTAACTATATAATCATCACCTAGAAAATGATGAGTAGATTCTAAAAATATGTAACACTATAGTTCAATATCCAGTGATTCACAAAAAAAACATTTAATAAAAATGGGAGAAAGATTCCATTTTATTAGATTCATTTAGATCTTTAACTTTTTAGTTCGTTTTTTTGGCAGGTGAGTCGTGTTTTTTAATTTTTTTAATTAAGTATGACTTGTTAATAATTTGATTTTGATTTTCTTATTTGATTTTTAAGGTCTTACAACCTTGCAATTATATGCATGGGTGATTACCTTTTTAACTCAGTCTACATAGGATGTGTATAGTCTAACTATATCTATAGTGGTTCTTAAAAAATACAGTATCTAAAATGTGTTTATCTATGATAAAAGTCTCTTGTAAGTTATTTCTTATTTTTACGCTAAGAATTCTTCGATTCTATGTAAAAACAATTTTATGCTAAGTAGCGGAATCCCTTCTTTCTTTTATCGCCAGAAAACGGTAAAAAGCCAAAAATCAATCGTCAATTTAGCGTGTTAATCGGGCCGTCAAATTAGGTTTCAGCGGTTAAGCTCATCGCGAAAGTGCTGATGTGTTCAGAGGGGCGACGCCATTTTCTTTTCTCTTTTAAATTTTCGCACCGCCGCGCTTCTATTGCCACGCTTTGTGTGGTAACTTAGTTACGGGTGGCATTTTATTAATTTTGATTTTGCCCTATCTATCGCTTCTTAAATGTTGAGAAAATTTATATTTCTATTTTCGGGGGTAGTTTTGGTCAAATTGGTGTAGACGTAGATATTTTGCACCAAAAAAAAACTGTTTTACCCATTATTCAACAGTGACTCAGTGGCGTGCAGTTTATATAGGCATAAAAGCACGCTTACCCAAATAGAAATACGTAAATGCTCATTTTTCATTATAAAAGTCAGTAAATAGGTATTCTGACCGGATGCCTAACCTACCGTCAAACCCTGTGCACGCCACCAAACAGTGTGACGGACAAAACACTCGCACAGGTATAACATTTTTTCATTTGTGATACCACCTAGAATGCGTGTTATGCTCTGTGGCATTATATTATTAAGCGATATTTTAGAGCAGGACGCTGATGACCTCAACCTGTGATGAACCTTTTTCAGTTATTTTTTTTATTGCGTGATAGGTAGGCTTGCGCTTGACGACTAATTTTGATGGTACGATGCAACTGATATAAACTCTATCTGTAAAGCACACTGATATTTAAGCTGACTGCATAAAAAAAATTTTCGTAAGGAATTTACTCTTGTAATATTTAAAAATTAGACGGACGAGTGGCCTAGCTGCGACAACGCATATCAGTCGATTGCAATTGTTAGGCAAAGTTGAACCGATCAAAGTCGGTAACTGGATGGGTGACCGAATTTTGACGTTCAAATTCGGCCTTTTCGTTTCCTCCTGTGCCTCGGAGAGCACGTTAAGCCTTCGGTCCTGGTTATCATCACTAATAGTTCAGTTAAATACTCTTAGTCGACTCGTATGCGGAAGGACGTGGCAACCCACCGCATTATTATCCCAAAAAAACCTCCTACCATTACGTTGTTAATGAAAAGGGGTCACGACCCTCAGTGTATGAGAATACGATGCAGCGAGATTTAAAATTATATAAGCATAGTAAAATGTAGCATGCAATTTCAATCTCGTGTCAATCTTTATGCGACAATACAAGTATTATACTTATTATGAAATTAAATTGCACATTGCATCCACCTAAATGACAATACCGAGAGTTCAAGTAATATATACTCACAACAAAAACCGCGGAACTATTAATCAGTAACCCTACACTAGCCACGCGCGGTCCAAAATACCACATTTTTAAATTATATTACTTTTTTGATTTCACGACTTACGCCATGTAATTTACTTAGGGTTCTTTATCATGTAATTTCGCGGTGACACCTTGTATGATTGTAAAATATTCTATTGTGAAACCAATAGCAATCATTGACGATTTAGTCAAATAATAGTTTCTATTCTTTTCCGTAATACAAAGTGTTCAATTGAGTGTTTTGTTTGTAATGACAGCTGGTTTTTGTAATAAAAAGTCTATTGAAATCTTTTACGTGCTTTAATGTATACTTGCGTATCATAATTTTATGTCATCATGCTTTTATATTACATTCATCGATGCAAAATATAAACTGCTACTTGGAATTACCATCCAACTTCATTTTAATACGTAGCAGGCTTAAACGTCTTCAAACACGTGATATTGTAATTTTAAGGCAGTTTTTTATTTTCAACATTAAAATCATTATGTTTATTAATAATGTATTTATCTGTCATTTTGAAAGTTTGTGTGACATTTGTTTTATATCGCAACAAAATTGAATTGAAAAGTAAATAAAATAAAAGACAGGAAATAAAGAAAATAGCAACAGTAAAGTAACCTATTACAAAAAGGGAGAAATAATTTTACGCGTGTCGAATTCACCAAAACGGCAAATCTGCGGAGCGACGAGTGACAACGAAATTAATTAATTCCTTGTATCGGTGAAGCGGCAGCTGAATATTCATGTGGTCACAGCTCGTTAGGTCGTTGGTCAGTATCAACACGAGGGTTCGACTGCTTTAACAGTTCGTCATATGTGTGCAGGGTCTGCGGTTATGGAAATGCATAAATTTACGTTTCTCTTCTACAGTTAGGTACTCTAGATCTATATTCTTTATGGATATGGATTTTTATATCGTTGGTTCGTTTTTAGCATCACTTGCTTAGTTATGGATGTGCAGTGCAAGGGTAGTTAAGAAGCGGACAAATCTATAACTGGAGATTCCTACTTAAAATTTTCAGGAGTATATTGAGGTCGTGGCGCATATTCAACTGCACCTCTACTTCATTGTGTACATTTTATGTGTGACATAAATTACTATTTTAATTACGTGTATAAAAATAACATGATTTAAAACGTGTATAAAATTGTAAATAATTTAAACGCTACCGGATTGAGGTATCCCACGTTCAACATTAATTTTTATAAATGATATTCTATTCAATTTGAGTGATTTATTAAAAGTATATTATTTAAGTTATGAATGAGTTTCATGTTTTACTGACATGATAATTATTTTCTTAAAAAATATAATATTAGTATGATAACTAGGCATAACTCACACATTTTGTCTTTGATATTATTAACATTGACTGATAAATATACTTTCATGTCAACCTTCAATGCTTTGCTCGCAATTTATACGACATTTCGATGTGTAGCTATGAGACCCTTCGCTTGCTAATGAGCAAACAGTAGGATCAAATATGGCATGTACATATCAACAGTGCATGTATTTCTTTTTGATTTATGTAAATGTTTTTGCGGTTCATTTTGAGTAATTTTCTTTTAAAGCCTAATTCCCTGACAAGTACTGTTTGATTGAATGATATTTAATAGTTTATTGTTTTAACCCTAATGTTAATTCTGTAAATGGATACGGACAAGGTTAAAAGTGCTTGTCAGCATTACAATTTTCTCCGTTAAAGAGTGGTACTTTTCTAGGTTAAGGTTCAGTAGAGTCTAGGTTACAACCGAATAAGCAAAGTTCATAAGAATAATATTTTTTTACAAAAGTATCACATATTCATGTCTTGTTTCTGCCGGAATGTTGTTAAACATAATAAATTATACTGAATTATAGAAGACTCAATACGATTTGAAGGGAAACAATTAATTAGCGACATAATCAGTTTACAGCCTGACGTCACCTCCCGAGTTCCGTTAGTAATTAACATTTCCCTTATTCGTCTTACGAGTTACGAGTTATGAAGCAGACGAGATAAGCGAATCTGACTTTAACGAGTTTTACATATCGTAATATGTTAACGATGTACCATTATATATCTTTTAATAGAAATATGGATGGGTTATAAATTATAGATGCGATAGTAATGTATATGCGAAATTGTGTCTGTCTGCATGGGTTTATTTATTTTAATGGCCTAGCTGAATAGCTGAAGTTGATCGAATTGACTGCGAAAATAAGTTGTCATGTATACACAACTTATTCGTTTTAACGTATAGGTTATTTTAGTTTTTTTATGGAAAATAATGAGAAAAATCACTTTTACGTTTGAGAGAATTACAATATAATAAATTCTGCGCACACCAAGATACTTTACATCATAATTTATATAGTTTTGTATTCATATTTCTATTAAACAGATATTAAAAATAATATTATGATGGAAATATGACAAAAGGCGTGGAGTCATACAACAATTTCCATTCATGAATAAATTATAAAAGGTATTTGTAATTATTTACTATAATAAAATGATTTATGAGTATCTTTAGCAAAAATGACTTTAACAGATAACTTTAAGTTTCAGATATTAACGGAATAACTGAGTTTCTTGCTGGCTTTTCAGTAGGATCTGTATTTCGAATCGATGACAGAGTTTTGATATTACATGAAATAAACAAACTTATGAATGTTTCATAACAATGACATAGCCTGAAATAATTTCAATAATTGGCTTAAGAGATGATGCAATGTATCTTAAAAGCTTTTCTTGGTTAAAGAAGATACACCAATGAACGCCAAAAATCCGAAATAAATATTCGTATGACATACACAAGTTCATCACAAAGTTATACGATACGGAATAATTATAAACCGTCATCCCTCGACAGTTGGACAAACACTCCCCCGCGGTGCGACGTCTTTTTATCGCCTAGGGACCGCAAATTTCTATTTGCATATCTGTGCACTCATAAATCTCTGTTTCACTTATTAGCCCCTTTTGCGTACCGCGGGGTCGAAGCGACCCGCTTGCGGTGTACAGGGTTAGGTTGATGGTTAGTAGCTTGTTTAGTTATTTATTTAGGAAATGTTTTGTCGAACTTCCTATGCCCACATGAACTAAAAAATTAAGAAATAATATAAGTATACCTGTGTACCTATTCAAACATAAAAGAAAACACATTAAAGGAAGATTAGTGAGGACTCAGAAAGATATTTCTTAAAATCTCCTAAAAATAATCTATGGGGCTAATTACTAATTACTTGTATTCGAAAATATATAGATTCGTGTAGTCTATAAACTGATGTGAATGTTTTGTTTAAAATAGATTAGGTAAATTTTGTTTAGTTTAATTCCCAATATCTTGATTAATAATATAAATTAGATAAATAGAAAAATAACATTAACAAAAAAATAAAACGTAAATAAAAGTTCAACTTACGTGATAAAATAACGACAAATAGAAAAATAACATTAACAAAAAAATAAAAACATAAAATGTAAATAAAAGTTGAACTTACGTGATAAATTAACAGAAAATAATAGCATAAAAAATAAAACGTAAACAAATAAAAGAAAAGATCAACTTACGTGTTAAATTGTTCGACGATACCCATCCAAATGTGACCCGTGGACAGTGAGCGAGTATGGCAGTGCAGGGTTAAAGTGAGCTGGTTACTTTGGGTGGCAATACTCATAAACAGAAGAATCGGTTAGTGATTTGTTAGAGAAGTTCGAACCCAACACCGAGAGTAACCGCCACCGACACCGTTTGATGTGAAAAGCGAGCATGCAAATAAAATCACATCTACTAATATTATAAACTAGCTGATGCCCACGACCAAGTTTTTGATTCCCGCGGGAACTCCTTAATTTTCCCGGATGAAAAAAATGACTAGCTGATGCCCGCGACTTCGTACGCGTCTAATAAGTTTTTTTGATTACCAAAAAGTACCCTATGTCACTTTCCAGGTCCCTAACTATACCCATGCCAAAAATCACGTCGATCCGTTGCTTCGTTGCGGCGTGATTGAACGATAAATCAGCAAACCGTCAAACAGACACACTTTCGTATTTATAATATTAGGATGATATGACGCGATAGCGTGTTTGTTCACGTGAATCACGTCGAAACAGAACAACGGATCGACGTGATTTTTGCATGGATATGTTTGAGGACCTGGAGAGTGGCTAAGTACTTTTTATTCCGGAAAATTATAGAATTGCGCCGGGGCTTATCAACCTTAAATTTGAATAATGGTAGGATAGCCAGACAGCGAAAAAAGACAAACTTCTAACTACAGCACTCAATGTTTAAGCACGTGCAGTCAACGTGCATGTAAAAGCATGATTGTTAAAGATGAAGATCTCATTACAAGATGCAAAAGTGTAAAAAGCTAAGAACAGAAAAAACATACTTAATAGTAATTATTATAATTTTTCTTCATGGCTTATTGTGGAGATAATATAAGTTGGGTTTAGAGCTTTTGTTACTCAAATTTATAATGATAAAAGTAATTAATTATTTAAACAAATAAAAATAGTAAGATCATGCAATTCCATTGAAAACAAAAAAAAAAGTATAACCAAAAAAAAGTACACCAAAACTTCAAGCACCAAAAATCAAAATAATTACAGAATAGTTACAAAATTGTACATAAAAGTATGCTTTCTACGTACATATCTTTAATATCTAACTTTTAAGTTGGTAAGTTAGTATGATTGTAGAAATTAACTAAACTAAGCGCAACATGTTAAATGTAGCATACAATTTGTATGGGTATGTTGTTTGAACAATTTATACCATTCAGCCCCGCCCACTGTAACGCCTACGTCATGTACGGGTTATCTCCAAACATGATCTAGGTTTTTATGCAACGTCGATAAGAAAAAATAAACGGAAAACAAAACTACTTAAAAATTACCAGAGAACTTAATCAGACTACAAGGAAAAAACTGCAAAACCCGAAATTTGTATAAAATCTTTTCTCTGTAGCTTTTTCTGTTGTCTACTTCGTTAGTACTTACTAGGTTCTACTTTACTGCAGACTTTCTTAGAAACTGAACACGGTATCGTACCGAAACGCAAAATTTTTTGGTGGAATGTACGCTAAGTTTGCTGGCAGCTTGGTAATAGTCGAAGCCTCCCACAGGATTTATCAGAGCCTGTTAAAAATGCAATTCAAGACCTCTTATTTTGCGAGGTCGCTATTTGCCCAGAGTATGTCAGAAACTATTAAGCAGTAAGCACCCTTAAAGAAGCCATCTTTTTATTTTATTGCCCGCCCCCTACTCATACTCAATAATATTTCGTGCAATTGGTACCAGGCGGTCATACACTTTCAGGAGTAAAAAATTCGTGGTCAAGAAGCAAAAAGCTTACGGTAAACCATTTTGGGAAGACCTTCGATAATACTTTCGAATTTCGCAGCTCGTACTTCTAAAAGCTTTTAACAGAGTTCAATGTTTACTGGTCGGTCGATGTACAAGAACAAAGAACTCTGGGTATTTAGGTCAGTGGAATTTAGGCTTTATTCTATAGGAATAAGTATGTTGGATTGTGAATGGGTGTTGGTAAATGCCTAATGTGTATCAATTTCTGCAATGGCCTGGGTGACATCGAGGCGAACGTGACGGGAATGTGCGGTAGACCTTTTTATTATTATTGAGTGACCGCGAATGTATGGCGTATAAACAAGATTGCAACGGGATCGGGTGTAGAAGCGTAGTGAAATACGGAAAAGTTAGTTGACAGGCATCGACCTTAACAGGTGTAGACAGTGACAGGGTATAATAACGTTTTGGATGTCTATTTTGGGTAGGATTCTATTCCTGGTTGAGTCAATATAGGACGACAAAATATTCAACATAATTTTCCTCACAATAGCTTTTTAAATGGAAGGCTTACCTATACCTACACTCTACCGGCACAGTCGTATTATTATAACAGCGATTTAACTTTATAGGTACCTATTGAGTATTATATGTAGAGTTAGAGGATACCAGACAGTAATGTCTCCCTTATAAAATATTATAAAAAAGAACCACCCTACTAAAATGGTGCCAACTGCTAACTCACCAATTGACGTGAAATTAGTAGTGTTTTTTTTTGATATTAGGTAATTTGCGACCATCATGAATTGTGCAAGTAGGTAAGTTAAAAAGTATAGCTCGCAACACCTCATTTCCCGCGCTGTATACGAAGGGCCGATGGACGCAATAAATCTTTAGAAGGAAAACGCTTTTTGCGGTGGAAATAGTTTTCCTCTGTTTTGGATTATTTTTTTATAAACCAGATATTAATTCTGGTATTTGTAGCTTTTGTAAAAGTTGTAAATTTTGGGAATGGCATAGTTTCAAGAATTTTTTTTAATGTAATTGAAAAGCGTGAGGACCCTGAACAGGGGCTTGAGTATAGAAGTCAGCCAATACATTATATCTAGAGATAAGAGAGGTATAAAACTTCCTATAGGATAATGATACTGTGATACACGTGAAATACCACAGTATAACCACAGCTTTTATTGTGATTTAGCACCACTTGTCTAAAGCGCCGAACATATCATGTCGCTTACGAGTTTTTACCAGAAGTACTCTGTGATTAATTTTATTTGGAGCTGAATTAAGAGTTAAAGTTCGTAGAGTAGATATACTCATACCTATCATAATCTTCATAACATCATCCCCGGCCCAATATTGAACTCATGTCTCCTCTCAGAACGAGAAGGACTGCTGTTCACCACGCTGGTAGCGTGCGGATTGACAGCCTTCGCATACACCTTTGACAATATTAAGGAGAGCTAAATTAGGCACGCAGATTTCCTTATTTCCGTTATAATGATTTTGATTGCTTAAAACTTTTATTTAAATTAATAATTGTTTTATCACTCCGACAGGTCGATAAGAGGTACCTTCTCCTATTCCGAGAGTTCTAAGGTTCGTATCCCGATTCGAACTTCGTACACCCTGAATATCTAACCACTATAGCCATATTACCGCTTTTCCTACGAATCTATCGTAAGAAATCGTACCTATCTGTCATGTTTATTCCTCCATAATGATAGACCGTGAGTTTTATTGAAACGTATACGCTCTTTGGTCTTGTAAAAAACCTCCTAAATCTTCCCGTTTTCCCTAAAGGATAGAGATAAATCGCTGGCCCTCTGGCGGCGTTGGATTATTCATTCCGGGGGCTGGCGTCGATAAATCAGGCCGAGCCGTGTCAATAGCACTAGTGTTGGCATGTTAGCCAAGTGGTGCCAACCGCCAACTTTCAGTACAAACAAGTCGATCTAAAAATTGAACAAGTCATAATTTAAAAAAAAACACGACTGTCCTGCCAAAAACGAACTAAAAAGTTAAAAATCTAAATTAATCTAGTTAAATTAGAATATTATTCACATTTTTGTTAAATGATATTTTTTTGTGAATCACTGGATATTGAACTATAGTGTTATATATTTTTGGAATCTACTCATCATTTTCTAGATGATGATTATATAGTTAATCTTATTTTCGAATATTTTTTTCAACTTTAGTCTTTAATGCGGGACCATGGTCACCCCATCAATATTTTTAAAATTTTACTAGCCTATGTCACCCGGAATAAGCTAGGGTTTCTAAGGATACCTCATTTATCAAAATCGGTTCATAATACATACATACATACATACATACGTACATACATACATGAACCCTGAATACAATATACTCCTTTTTTCAGACAGTCGTATTTAAAAAAAAAGCTCCGACGCACGACTGGAGTTTACTACTTACGAACGAAAAGTGTTACCATGGAAACATACAAGTGCTACCATGGACACATAAATAAGTAGGTATTACCATGGAAACATAAAGTAAATAACGTAACGGAGAAATTTTGATTGTACTCCTCATAAATTTTCATACCCCGGGCTTATATATGAAAATCAATTCCTATGAAGGTAAACTCCAAAAATTTTGCGTTGGGTTTTCTCGAACTCTATGGACCTACCTATTGTAAATTGCAATATAAGTACTTAGGTACATAATGCACTAGGTCATTCGAAATCAAAACGTTTTCGGCTGCTACTCGTTTTTGGACCAACTCAACTATTTAGTTGGTCCAAACGCGAGTTGAACAGTTGAAAAAACACATATATCTTTTTTTTTCACAAACAGTTTTTCAGTTTTCGGAGACAAACAAGACGTTACGAGCATTTATACCTATTATGTCCATGACTTGGATCATGAACATGTTTTTTTTTTATAAATTTTATTTATTTCTCAAAATTACATCGGAGCCTTAGAAACTATAAAACGATAACAACTGCGTTAGTTTGAAACTGTGTTGCAGTTGCTAACGCCCACCTCCAGATTACTATTTCATGAGAATTACACATCAGGAACATAATGAATACATTTTAAATAAAGGTAAAGTGACCTGTGTGTGTGTTCGTTCATGATGATAGGTTATTTATAGTATTAGCACAGAATATGTAATAGGTATTAGTACCTACTACTTACCATGTAGTACTTAGTTAAAAAATCTTACAAATACTTAAACATATTCATATAAATTAATATTCACACTCAAAAAATAAAACCACGTATAGTGAAAAAATATTTATATATAATTTTAATATTATAATATATTTTACCTATATTGTAACATCTGTATTTCTCTAGCAAGATTACTTCTATTTGTGCGTATTAATAAACACGTCAACTCGGAAGATAGCAATCAGACAGCTTCATAAGTCACATTTGAATAAACAAGCAATGAAATTTTACCCGTTTTGTGCATATAGCTACTTAATATATCGTTTATAACTTTATATTAGATAACAGGCATTTGTAATAAAGAGTTATTTCCAATAGCATTTTCTCGAAAATAACAACTTAAATGATGACTACAGTGATTTATATCGTAAAATATATTTTATTATTTGATGCAATCAAATGAATCATTGAAGTCAAACATAAAATACCTAAGACTAGATGTTTTCAATACTTTAAAGTTTAAATTAAAAGAGGAAAGTGATCGACTAATAGTAGTTGGTTTGTATTATACTATATACTTATTTATTTATATATTTAGTACCAAACTTAAAAAATAAACATAAAAATTTAAAAGCTATGTACAAGGACAACTTATATCTTAAGAGATTTCTTCTAGCGGTCCTAGAATGTATGTAGTGAAGTTTTACGTCACATTTAAAAAAAATTTAAGTCTTAAAATATTATGGCTTCAAGAATTATTTTTCACTCAGGAACATGCTAAACAACATGATACATGACTTTTTTATTATCTCTTGATGCCAGTAACTAGATTTTTGTTTATGTCTCTACGAGAAAAATAAGTAGCATCGATACTCTTCCTCTAATTTACGATCAAAATTTGTCTAATCGATAATAATTTACTATCGATATCTTTATCGGTGAACGTATTGATTAACAAATCATTTTAAATTAGATGAATATGATAATATGTGACAGTTTTAAATGTGTTAAATTTTCTTATGATCTACAAAAGAATATTATGGTAACCAAATAACGCAAAAAAAATCGGGACGCTTGGTAAAACATTTTGAGTATTTATACTCGTACACTCAAAATAAAATCAAAAATAAAAGTGTGTAAATAATAAATTTAGTGTGTAATAAATTAATCGAATTTATTTCTTATTTTTCATAAAGATCTTTGTATTAATTAATTAACTGTTTAAATTCAGACTCAATTTTAGAATATTGCGTCTAAACTTCATATTTTGTTTTATGGTTTTTATTAGTGCAACACCAGCACAATGCACTTTGCCAATGTTAGGTGGAGTCTAAACTAGTAGTCTACCAAGATACTGCATAAAATTGGGGTACAATGCTTATTATGATCCTAAGATCCTAAAAAGGGTGAAGCTATAAATTGTTCAAAATATCAGTAACTGATTATTATTGTAGTATAAGACTTAAGATAAGTCTCAGTGAGGAAGGAAACGTGTGGTAAATCTAGTAAAAATTATGTTAAGTTTGGGGCACAGAAATTAGATTGGTGTTAATTATTATGAATTTTATTTAGATATATAAAACTTCTAATATATTTAATGACTTGTTTGTGATATACTGACAAGGAAGATTAATGAGGGATTAGAAATTTCATTTATAAATGCAATTTAAATTTATTTAAATATCGTCCATTTTCTTTGAAACGAAAATTAAAATATTTCAATTTCAAAAGTGTTGTTTGTTTTTTATTTTGTTTTTTTTTTACAAATCAATTTAATTTAATAAAAGGATATGGTTAGTATAGTACTATTTTTAGAAAAAGCTTTTTTTTGCACTCAATTTTTCTTTCCCTGCCTACCCTGCTGATATCCCTACTGTCAACTATAAGACGGCTATGCCTACATGTATAATAATGTCTTCTTGACCGAATTTCGCCAAAGATGGCTATCTCAGGAGATCTGCGCGGTAGGGAAATTTGCAAGAGGGTAAATTTCAATAAAACGTAAGAAGTGACAAAACAAACAAATCGTGCACAAACTGCTTATTCCCAGTACATTTTAAACCTCTACGTCGATGCCACTGTGGACGGTGATTTATGTTATATTTCTTATGGATGTGGTGTGAAAACACTCTTGCTAAGAGCTTATTTTTTATGCACCCTACGCCTGCGGTCTTAGCCCGTAGCCACACTTCGATAAAAATGTGACACCCTACAATAAAGAATAGGGTCATAGTAACGCGCGTAGCGGGTAGTTACACCCGCTGGGACCTCTAGTAACTTGAGGTTTTGTATGTGACTCTCGTATAGGAAAGTATTTCCAAAAATTCTATTCGCTTGGGTCAGAAAGTTGTTTAGTTAAAGGGTTTTTTTCCTAGATTTTGCTATATCCACCACCACCACTAACGTCCCACTGCTGGGCACAGGCCTCCACTTTCATAGGAGAGAGGTCATTAGAGTTTAAGCGGGTTGGCGGGCTTTGATGACCATTATCATGTTAGTGATATTAATCGGGACCGACGGCTTAATGTGCTATCCGAGGCGAGGCACGGGGGTGAAACACCGCCAACTTCCTAACTCCGGACTAGTACTGAGAATTGCTAGGCAATCGAACATGCTAACTACTAGACCAACGAGGCAGTTTGCTGAATATGGAGTCTAAAAATAAATAAAAGTTGTTTTTTAAAGTTGTTGTTGTTTTATTGACACTTTTTGTTTGATATTTTTCTTTCCCGCTCCGCTTATATATATGTTCCGATGTCACAGTGTTTTACTTAAGCGAATCGTGCGCGATATTTATTGCAAGTGCGGTGAGGGCCCGTTCGGTGAGCGTAAAAGAACTGGAATTAATAAATTGCCTCAAATGATTGAGAAAAATGGTATTTGTACGCTTCGTAAAAACGTACGTTAAGTTATTGCAAATCACTAAAGCTTGAAATTATAGTCCAAAGACGAAATGGCGGCATACTTCTATTGCCCTAGGTAATCCTCAGGAATGCTCAAAAAAGATTTTGAAACATATCAGCAGAATCTTTAAGAACTAAATCCTTAATCTACACAGACAGACTTGTGGTAAAGACCTACACCTTAGTATTAAACTACTATGACTAATGGTATAATGACACCCATTAAAACAACAGGAATGAATGAGACTAATTGAAATTTATTCGATTGCTAATTTATTAATTGAATTAATTTAATTTGGTGGTAATTAATTAGATAATATATAAACTTGTCAACAAACCTGTATAACTGATGATAAAATTCCTCAATACGATCCTCACAGATTACCATACACGCATCAACTAGCGAAAAAGAAGCATATAATAGAAGACATTTTAGTTTAGTTTAGAGATTGTGCACTACAGAATCAGCCCCACTGTAAATAAAAATCATTTACATTTATGCTAAAAATCTAAAATTCATTTTGGAAATATGTGCATGACTTGTGAATCTTGATAAAAGTAAAAAATGAAGGATTTGTGTCTGAAATCTGAGAGAAATAGAAAAAAATAGCTGATGCCCGCGACTTTGTCTGCGTGGTTTAGTTTTTTTGATTCCCGCGAGAGCTCCTTAATTTACCGGGATAAAAAGTAGTCTACGTCACGGGTTCTCAACTATACCTAAACATGCCAAAAATCACGTCGATCCGTTGCTCCATTGCGGCGTGATTGAAGGACAAACCAACAAACAAACACGCTTTCGCATTTATAATATTACTATGATGATGCACTGAACTGAGAACACCCTCTTTTTGGAAGTTGGGACCGTTTTTTAACACGTGAACCAAAATACCGTTGCACCTGAGGGGCCTGGCATTTGTTACTTATAAGGAATTCAATAAGCCAAGATTCAAACGCGGTACGTTTTGATATATTAAGCGAATCTAGCAAATATACGGGACGCGGTACTTTCACAATGTGCCTATTATATGCTGGGAGAAATTCCATAGCTCTCCATTGCTGCTATAATAATCTAGGGCCTTATTATGTTGGAGATTATGATGTTGTGTATGAGAATAAAATTTTGTGTAAGTAGGTAAATCAGTTTTACAATATCATTTTTACATTAAATTGTCACTTATGGTATTTTATTGTACAACTCTACTGTAAACGGGGCGTTTGTTACAAATTCAAAAATGTTCTGCGTAATTTTTTAATGAAAAGGAAATGGCGGTTTACTAAATCAAGCTATTACCTTATTGATTGTAATTTATGTTATGTGTTGAAAAAAAAGCTGAATTTGTCAGCACTGGACATACTAAATTTGCTGATCTTCGTTGTTATCATCATACTTCATACTATTAATATAAATGAGAAAGTGTACCTATTTGTTTGTTGGTTTATCCTTTGTCCTTCAATCACGCTGCAACGGAGCAACGGATCGACGTGATTTTTGGCATGGGTATATTTGAGGACCTGGAGAGACATAGGCTACTTTTTATCCCGGAAAACGAAGAAGTGCCCGCGGGAATAAAAAAAATTAAAATATGCGGACAAAGTCGCGGACATCAGCTAGTAGTAACTATTTTAAGTTACTGTAAGCAGTGCCGTTTGCCTGTGCAGCTATTAAGTGCATAAGAGCTTTAGACGTAAATATTATAATTTTATTCCTTGGGAACACTAACAGTCAAACTTTTACATAAATTAAAACATATTTAAATACATAAAATAAATACTTATTTTTCATACCTTCTACCAGACAAACTACTAATATTTCTTATTTGAAACGCATAATATCACACATATTGCAACTTTCGTACTGAGGCCATACTGCCATGCAAACGCTGTTTCCTTATTGTTGGCTTTCGTGTTTTAGAATAATTATAGTCCTTATTTTAGGAACGCCAAGGTACGTGACATCTAACTGTCATTGTGAGTAATATTCCTTAATTATTGCTTTAAACGTGGCAGTTTTGCCTCTGTTTACGACTTACAATTTATAAATACCCATAATTTTATAGCACGCCATGATTTTCTATGGTTTAAATAATTATGAATTAACGGTTAATCGTTAATTAGTTGGCCAGTGTGAAATTGGTATTAACGTGGAATAAAACCTTGTAATAATGATGCCAGCTTTAATTGACTCGTTGTGAAATGCATTTAAGCATAGTCCATACTCCATAGTGCCTTCAAATATTTTTGGGATTAAGTAATGAGCAGGAGCGTTTTTCATTCATATCATTTTTTTCCTATACAAAGTTGTCGGGCAGGTGGTTGCTTCGTCGTGCGTTCATTTTACATTTATGATGCTTTGTTTATATATTATTTATTTTAAAATACAAACTAATATTCGATTTTTTTAATTGAAAAGTAACAGTAAAACTTATAGTAAGCCTGAAAATAACAGGAATACTATTATTTTTAATACTAAAGCTTTTTTTCTATAGGTATCAATTTGAGATTCATTATCATTACAATCACTTTGTTTACTTTTATTTAATTTAATGGTAAGTGTAAATGTAGTCTGTGTAGTGTAGTTTAGAGTCCCAGTAGAAGTTGGAAGTCATCAAAAAGCAAAACGGTTTCTACTTTCTATTTCTACTTGATTTAATGTTTTTAAAAATAAAGTGTTAGCTCAAATGTATGGGGGCAAATCTTCAACACTTGCAGCAATTATTTATCTACCTGTTTTATGATTAGAGTGGTTTATGAGATGAGAGAGGAGAGATCTTATGATTATCAATTTTAACACTTAGAAAATGATTGATACGCTAGCAGCTTATTGTTAGTGCTTATTATCTGAGCTCCTAGACATAGAACGCCCGCTGCTTCATGCTAGCAAGCCGACACAAATTTATAGGTAAAAGTTCGCGACCGAACCAACCGGTCCGACGGCGCCAAACAAAACAAAACCACCTTTAATCCTTCCTTATACGATCCTCTCTCGAAAAACTTACTGCAAGCTTTATCGGATACTTTCTTAATTGTACTCCACAACCACGCTCATGAGAATCTTGACCTTATTACTAATGCGGTAAGATTCATTTCAATTAGATCTAATTCCCCGGCCTTGCCGCCGGTGTATCGCTCTCACCTTAGGTTCACGTGTGAACCTACATTAACCTGCTATGTAAAGTTGTCGTGTCAGGTGTACTCAGAGATGTCTGTGTTGATGACTTTTTTAATTGGTCGTGTTTGAGATGCTGAGATGGAGTTGGGCGTGCGGCATCTAATTCTTTAATGTAGATTTATGATGGAAACTCATATCGGGCACGCCTTTTGTTTTAGATCTTTAATTTTATTATATTGACAATGTATTTTGAAATTTAACGAGATAGGTAATGTTATATATGTTGAAGTTAGAGTTATTTGATTTTGAAATTATATGATTATTACTGAATTAGTCAAATAATTAATTTATTGATAGGTTGAATCGAAAAGAGAAGGAAATTTAGATGACATCTAAGATAAATTGTCAATAAGCCTCCAAAGTCAACTAGTGTCTTTTACAATAGAATGTTATTCCAACTTAATTTATGCACAAAATTATGGACTTACACTTTTTTATTATTTACAGCTGTTGTTCAAGAAAGACAAAAATGCAATGTGTACAGATAACTCGTATCATTATCATCGCGTGCCTTCTTCAAAATGAAGTTTGGCGGTCATCATCCGTAAAACTTTTCTATTTTGTAACTTGTAATAACTTGTATATTTTTGACTAAATATAAGCAAGTAAATATTAATTTTCAAGAAACATATAAGCAGGTAAAAAGTTATGGCTATATTTAGCCTTATATAGGGTAAAATATTTCGCTTAAAACTTGTGCGTACGTAGTATAGATTTTGAAATCTAAGTTTCGTACAAGAAAATTAATAATTTATATAACCCCTTGCCAGGAGAGTATGTTAAAAATACATTACAAGCAACACGCTATAAGTCGTTTTCAGATAGTGGAACAGACAGGCAAACTGATGTACCCGTTTTTAAGCTATGTGCCACATCGCAGATAGACCAGTGCCTACTTATACGGAGGACATTGATTTACAATCAATGTGAATGGAGATAGGCCCATTTGATATACACTGTATAGCGACTGGTGAAAGTAGGGTGCCCAGAAAATATTTTTACATTATACGAAAAATTATCATCGTTAATAGATAAATGTAATCTAAATTATTATTAACTACATCGTCACCATTTAAATAATAATTAATATAATCTCGATATTTAAAAGAAAAAAATAGTTTTTATCAAATTTGTTTTAATAATTAGACACTATTTGGTGAGGGCCACGTTGCTACGAATACCTATACTAGTGCTTAGTACCTATTTATAATATTTATGTTTAACTAAGCTCTGAAACCACATCTTATGAAAGTTTCTTAGATAGGTTTATAGCAGTTATCTAATTAATTACCATTTTGGGAGATTAGATATCTGGAGGAATGCAAAAAGGACACAAATCATAGCGAAAATATTGAGGTGGACAGCTATACCCACTGTTTAATTTAATTCAGTTTCATTAACTTTGAGATTAGTCTTTTAAGATTGACCCATGTCGGTTATTGAATGTGTGACCGAATTTCTAGGTTCAAATTTGGCCTTTTCGTCTCCTCCGTGCCTCGGAGTGCCGTACATCTGATAATAATCGTTACAAAAACCTATGAATTTAAATACTCTTAGCCGAGTCGCATGCTGAAGGACGTGGGAACCCACCGCATTATTATCCCAAGAAAACGCCTACCATTATTAGATTACTGAAAAGGGGTCATGATCCTCAGTAATGAGGAATACGACGCAGAGAGAAGTTTGAGATTCTACAAAATCCCGATAGTGTGTATCTAAATCCTGGCAACCCTAGGTGAAAGGGATAGTTCAAACACATTTACTGCGTTAAATGTGAGGAAGATTTTATTAATGATGGAGATTGCTTTGGCGACGAACGCTTATTTATCGACACTGAAAATTAATTCTAAGAAAAAGCTTCTAAAGTGGGAATCCAAATGGACGCTATTCGACAAGTTTAATTGCATAAATGTATAGTGTGTGTCGTTTGTTAGAATGATAGGTATTAAAAATATCACTATCTAATATCTATGCATTAACACAAGTTAACATGGATAAATACTTGCTAGTTATCCATGTTAATCCATATATAAAATAATCATACTAATATTATAAATGCGAAAGTGTATTTGTTTGCTAGTTTGTCCTTCAGTCCTTCATTTGGCATGGGTATAGTTGAAGACCTGGAGAGTGACATATGCTACATTTTATCTCGGAAAATTAAAAAGTTCCCGCAGGAATCATAAAAACTTAAACCACGCGGACAAAGTCGCGGGCATCAGCTAGTATAAAAGAATGCCGGAGCTGATAATTTTGATGACACGCCAGATTTGGCAATCGTTCTAAGTTTATATTAATTAGTCACCCTGATATAAAAACATCTAGTCCAGCAAATCCGGTGACAATATCGCTAGTTTATATGAAAAATAAGATAAAAACAAAAAGTAAACAGGCACAAAAGCTAGTTCCAATTTTTGCCACCGGGTCTGATAAGTTTGTGGGACTTTTAAAAAGGACTTGTGGTTGTGACTTAATGGAAATAAACAAAATGTACCCTAATTTTATATTTTAAACTCTTTTCCGAAAACCTAATTTGCAAATCTTTTTTGATTACGCTAATCGTAATATGTACAACCACGGAACAACAAATTAAAAAAAAACTTAACCAACTAAACGTAAATACGTAATTCAAACGTAAAAACGAGTGAATAGATAAAGTTCAGTTCATAAAGTAAAAATGAACACAAAATATCAAAAAGAGTGCGCGGAAAGTTCGAATAGGTCCGTTAAAAGGCGTACAATACTTAATAGGCATGACTCAACTAATTGCGTCATACATTGTACGCGGTACGTCGTACGCGTACCGTCCGTTCATTTCTCCTTCGATTTAACACCTGTCAACAACACTCCACAATGTAGCCTGCAGCAATGACGTGAACAAGGCATAAGAGTAGGACGGGACTCGTATTTATTCTATTTTACAGTTTTACTTTTTATTTTATTTCTTTAACTACCAACAGAATTACATTTATAGAGTAAAGAAAATGTTAAATGTCTTAGGCACTAGGTATACACGCAGTTCAACTATAAGATCCTGCTGTTTAGATAAATACTGAATCGTGACAAATAACAATGTTGTAGGTATTTAAAATTATTAATTACGTTAAACGGACTTTAAAACCATCAGTTCAGTGAAGCAGTCTTTGGGCAAGTTTTATACAATTTAGCAAAAGTGACCATCGACAAAACATCCAAACCATAAACATCAGTGATAAATGAACGACCGGAGAGAGAGACAGAGATGGAAAATAAGCTTTTAGATTTCAAGTTTTTAAATCGCTCCACTTATGAGTCGAAACTTGGACCAAACGCTTAATTAAACGTTAAGCACTATACACTGATCGAGAGAAGATAAAATGATTTTTTCAATAAATTAGGACTGCGTTATATCTGGGAACGGGGTCACGTATTCAATAATAAAATCATAAATATTTGAACTCATTGACGGGACCAAATCAATGAAATAAGTAAAAGTCTTGCATGAATTACCTACAACGTAAAAGTTTATTATTCAGCCCACTTTTATGTAATTTTTTTTGTTATAAGGGGTTTTTTTTGTTTTGTTGAAAGGGTTGGGGGGAGACAAAGCGGCAAAACTGAAGTGGGACTGGGCCGAACATGTGATGCGCATGTCCGATGACTTGTGGGGAAAGATTGCAACACACTGGATGCCACAAAATACTTAAAGACGTCGAGGGATGCGGAAACGCGACGAACTCGATGCCTTTATGGAGGACTGGCCCAAAAATTCTATGGACCGGGATAAATGGAAGGAGGAAAGGGAGGCCTTTGCCCAACAATGGGACATTGCAGGCTGCAAATAATAATAATAATCTCTGGAGCCCTGACAACCGGCTGCTTGGGTCTTTAAGGCCCCGCAATGGGTGTAAGTTTTATAGGATTATTTTAAAATGTGTTTTGTATAGTATTTTTATATATTTATGTAAAGCTTGTTTAGAAATAATTTTATAAAAATGTGCACAAGTAAAAGGGAGTTATAATAATAATAATCAAAATAAAAAATTATACAGTTCTGGTGAGTAGCACTGCGATTCTGTCATTCTACAAACCTATCTGTGGGTTTGGTTCTCCATTATGTTTTCTACTTTGTTGGTACATATGTCACCGTAAAATTGCAAACCGTTGGATTGTAATCTAATTAGCGAAATTTTAAACTGTCGACGGATTACAATTTAACGCATTATTTTTCGGTAGATTGTATATTAACCCGATAAAACCTGGTTATTTATGTCGAACCCTAACCTAACCTACAAAAAAGAGACAAGAAAATGTAAATAAGTACAATGAATATTTCAAAAATTTACACTCAGAACTTTGAACGGTTCACAATCTGTCGACAGTTTACAATTTCGCTAGTTAGATTACAATTTTACGATGACATATACATAATGGTACAAATTGGTAGACACTATCCCTATTGGGCAATCGCGGCGTGGTGAAATAATTATTATAGCCTATAAGCTCTTCTGTTATTAATAAATAATTTAAGTAATACTACATATAATATACTATACATATTCAATTATAATTTAAGAATTTAATACAAACTATGTAATGTTAAAAGAAAATAATAATAATTGACAAATGTGAAAATGTATTGACAAGAATTTTTTCTATTGTAAATTGAGTTAATTTATTTATTGTAATTAGGTTGGTTAAAAAAAAATGATAAGTAAAGTGACAGGCTTTAAGGCTTTGTGACAAAGAATGTACTAAAAATAATTGTAATAGTGAAGATAAGAAAAATAAAAGGCTTATTTATTTATTTATTTTATTTATAAGCTCTTCTGGCCATTCTAAGGGTCTGCGCCCTTAGACAGCACGTCACGGCAGGGGACTTTTCCCACTACGAATAGAAATATAGGCGAAAAAAACCTAATTTCACGCGGAAAAACTTGCAGGCAGTAATCTAGATTCTAGTGTTTAGACAAGAAATATGAAGAGGCGGGTAAAAACCTAAATCCACGCGGACGAACTCACAGGCAGTTATCTAAATTCTAGAGTTTAGACAATTTCTGATACAAAATATCAAAGCAAGACACGAAGCGAGTCGCAGAGATCATCTGAGGATTGTAGGGCATTATAATCTACCATCAGGCTGTAAATCGATGCTCAGACAATGGCTTAAAGGGCTTAAACATTATCGCATCGACATCTTGTTGTTGGTAATTTCTCTTACTTTAGCTTTGATACTAAGATGATGCATGCGACTATCGTACGTAGCACTGGTTTTAGATTTTTAAGATCCCGAAGGAATTGAAACGGTGATAGCCTAATGGTTAAGACACCCGATCACGGGGCCGCGGGTTCGATCCCCGGGGCATGCACTTCCAACTATTCGAAGTTTGTGCATTTTAAGAAATTAAATATGTCTTGCTTCATGCAACGGTGAAGGAAAACATCGTGAGGAGACCTGCTTGCCCGAGAGTTTTTCATAATGTTCTTGAAGGTGTGTGAAGTCTGCCAATCCGCACTTGGCCAGCATGGTGGACTATAGCCAAACCCTTCTCATTCCGAGAGGAGACTCGTGCTCAGTAGTGAGCCGGCAAAGGGTTGATAGGATGATGAATAGCTCAAGTAGGTAAAAGTGCAAGAAAAGTCACGATATAAGCCTCTCATGTTAGTAGGCAATTCGTGCCTCGTTTAGTATAATTAAATTAAATTTTGTAAGGAAAATTCGTCGGTGTTTGGAGATTCATCTTCCGATGACTCATACACAGTAATTATTCAAATTAACGTCTTATCAGAGAAAAACAGTTTCCCCAAGTTGCTGTACGAAAATATTGTGGCAATTATTATGGTATTTATTTTGTGCGGAATAGAGTTCATTGTACTTACTGTTTTTAGTGATTGTAAGTAGCTTTCATTATAATAGGTACAATTTTAAGTAGGTAAGTTTTCAGCTACGTTGGAAAACTAAACAATGGAAATTTGCTTTCACAATGCAACTTTTTAGATGTTACCTACGCCTACTCGAGGTAATTATGATAACGTGATAGACTCGTGGTTAGGGCCTCGACTGAAGATAATATTAAATAATATACGAGTCTGTATGATCTTTGATTTAGTGAAGAAAATATTAATTTGAATATTAAGGAAGTCTATTTGTTATTGGTGTAGTGAAGAAAATACACGAAAGATCTCCAAATTATCTTTTTTTATCTTTTAATAAACATAAGCCGACTCTTAAGCTTAGATAATCAAGTCCTATACAGCTATTAATAACAAAAAAAAAACAAAATAATATACTGTAGCAATTATTCACTCTATTTATTTTCAAACCCGCCCGGTTATAAGTTGCATCCAGGGTCGAGATATCGATCTAATCCATCGATTCAATTTAATCGATGGCCTCGTGTATCGATTTTCTTATCGATGCACTATTTGTCACGAACATTCAATATCTATCGCTGATACTAATCGAATCGATATTCAATAAATATTGGCTTTTTTAAAAGAAAGTTATTGTTACATGACTAAAAACTATCAAGTTATCTTACAAACATTAATTTATATCCTACAGATAATATATTTATCTTAGAAAAATACAGTATTTGGTTTTCCTACAAAAAGTAAATAAAACTAATAGCACTATTTTCCTACATTAATGAAATAAACGTGAATTGACTAAGAGATTTTTGGTAATTCTTCTTTTATTTTATCATAATAAGTTTTTATTGTTTTTACTGAAAGGTACCTACTGTCTGAGACCGAGTTTCTTGCTGGTTCTTCGCGGTAGGAATGGCATTCCGAAGCAGTGATAGATTCACTTGAATTCAAAAGTACTTGTAAAAGTTTATTTGGATAAAAAATCATTTGAATTTTAATTTGAGATGTCGAAACAAAGATAATTGCGCAAAAATAATACACCCTACTCCTAGTAGGTCATCTTCTTACTAGTAAGTTACTTAGGTAAGTAGTTAAGTTGCTATATTGAGGGGTTTTTAATCTTTAAGTAGAGATTAAGTAAAGTACAACTTAACTTAGTAACTTACTAACTGCCGCACCTTAATCATTACTTAAGGAACTCCTTATTTTGTATTGAAATCTACACTATTTAAGCGACTCTGAGTGCGGCAGTAAGTAAGTTAGTTTACATTATTTTAAGAACTTGAAGAAAGGATTGTCATTTTTATGAAAATATCACGTCAAAGACTCACGTATCTCAAATTTAGAAAAAAACAAAATCCCACCAGTTAAAAAAGGACAACACCTCTAACACGTCCTAACTCTCAAGATAACAACAGCCCTGATAAGCGTTATCACCCATAAAACACCCACCAAGCACGAAGGTACAAATTCATGGTTTAACCCACAAGTGCACGCATTAAAATTCATCTGGTACGTCGTAAGGGCCGGCTTAAACATCGTCTAACGTTCAGATCCCGCCGATAACCATTAGGATCCCTTAATTTGTACAGGCCCTTACCTATCCCTTCCGTATCCCTTTACAAATCGTTAACGGGAATTAGCGAGGCTGGATGCGGCTTAGAAACTTTAATTACTATAAATTTGATCAATATTCAATAGTTTTAATGAATTGCATAGATTCAACAATACTTTTTGGGACCAAAATTTCACTTCATCCCATTCAATTTCACATATTTCAGTTTGACATCATAGCTAAATCTTTCAGGTTGGCATTGGATTCTTTGCATTTTGATGTCTAGTGGCGAAAAAGAAAAAATAAACTGGGGGAAACATAATCTTTTCAAGATGAAATGAAGGGTGTGTTATGGCTCACTAGTTTATTTATTAGTTACAGAAATTGTAGTTTTGCCTACAGAAATACATGCCATAAAATGAAAAGGTGGTCTTTAGGACACAAGAATGTGCACAGGGCTTGAAGCTAGGGTAGGCATTAGTTAGTCAGAATACTTATTTACTGACTGATATAATGAAAATGAACATTGACGTATTTCCATTTGGGTAAGCAGTGATTTTGTGCCTCTATGAACTGCACGCTACTACCTACAGAAGTACATGCCATAAAATTAAAAGTACAGCATGCAGTAGCAGGATTGTTCTTTAGGACACAAGAATGGATTAAATAAGTGGAGCCATCTTACAGATGCGATATTAGCACGAGCCACTTCCAGATATTTAAGATCGTGCAACATTAAGGGGTGTAATGTCGCTAAGCCCCTGCCAGCGCGTATCAGAAGCGATATTCTAATGTCATTGTGGGTCGCAAAGATTGAATATCTCGCCTGATTTGTGTGCCTTCTTGTTCGGCGCTAGTTTACACAATTATCGAGGTTCGAGATTCAAGGGTCATTAGCGAACTGAAGAAACAATCTAATAGTTTACTCGCTGATGCTCGCGACTTCGTCCGCGTGTATTGAGGGTTTTGGTTCAAGTTAGAACTTATTTTCCGCGTAAATAGCCTATGTATTATTCCAGACTTTAATCTATCTCTGTACCAAATTGTATACAGATCCGTTCAGCTATTTAGGCGTGATTGAGTCACAAACTTCCATGTAGCCTTCCTTCCGCAAACTTTCGCAATTATAATATTAGTATTGATTATACTAATATTATAAATGCGAAAGCTTCAATTAAGTTAGGTATATCAGACGGGATCATAAAAAAAAAATTATTCTGACTAAGTTACGAGCTAAAGCTAGTTTATCTACCTATTGTCGTCATTATTTAAATACAAGCACTGGCTTTCATAAAGTGAGCGGCAGAACTTTTAAGAGGGCACAGGAAAGAATTGTGTTTGTCACCGTAAGATTGTTAAAACCGTTAGATTATAATCTAACTCGCGAAATTCTAAACTGTCGAAAGATTACATTGTTAATTTAACGCATTATTTTCCGGTAGATTGTAATCTGATAGGTATTTAAACCCGATAACTACTTGATTATTTATGTCGAACCCTAACCTAACCTACAAGAAAGAGACAAGAAAACGTAAATAAAATGAATATTTCAAAAATTGAAACTCAGAACACCGAACAGTTTACAATCTTTCGACAGTTTAGAATTTTGTCAGTTAGATTATAATCTAACGGTTTTTACAATCTTACGGTGACATGTTCACACGAGGATGCCTATGTTTAAAAATCGATCAATGAAATACTAATAAAGAAGAAGGGAAGACTGATAAACTACAGTCCGTGCACGAGCTCCGAGGAATCGGGGTCTGAAGAAACGACGGCTGTACGCCACCCCCGATCATCCCTCCATATCCAGCTCGCTCCCAGCGCTAGTTTCGAGCTTGACGCGTGTAATATTGCGATAGCAGTATTGTTTTGCACTTTAAACAACTCTAGGTCATTACTTTAACATTACACAGGATTCCTCAGAGCTCGCCCGCGGACTATAGATACAACTCCACCGGAAAAAATGTTAAGTTAAAAGTAATAAATTACAGACATAGAAATACATGTAAAAACAAGGTGTCGAGTATAAGTACAAGACGCGTCCGATGTTATGTCCCGCAGACTAGTATGTGACGTTTACTAAGTGGTAACAACACCGATGACGGCGCCCCGGGGTGGCCATCAATGTTATGTTGATAATACACTGTGCACACGGGATTTGGTTGGACAAATAAACGCATTGATGTCATGGAGAAATACGTGAACACTGTATGACTTTTGCAAAGTTTGCAATTCCCACCTTAAGTAGATGGCAATACTAATTACTTCCTATTGAAAAAAAAACCAACTCTTAATTAGTTATCAAATATGTTATTATTATTATTATTATTATTATTACTCTTTATTTTGCACACCACAACACACATAAAAAGTACACAAAAAATACATAGAAAACAAAGAACTAAGTAGTATACAAAAAGGCGGCCTTATCGCTTAGTAGCGATCTCTGCCAGGCAACCTTAGGAATAGGAGAAGTAAGGAGATTAACTCGCGGGTGGTGTATCAATATAAACATACAAACAAATACCTACATACTAATACATAAACTGTTACACAAATAATATAATACTTGTAATAAATATATGAAAATAAACTAATATATATTCTGTATTTTTAGTTTAAGTAATATCATACCAAATAAAAGTTAAAACTAGTCGTCTGTATTATGGTGATAAATAGAAACTCTTAACAGATTTTTTAAATATTTCCAGAGACTTTGATTGTCGTATGTTTAATATGTCTAGGATTTTAAAAAATACGCGTCGAATTGAGAACCTCCTCCTTTTTGGAAGTCGGTTAATAAGCTGACCCAAAAGTGTAATTTTGGAATGCATTCTCGACACTGCCACATGAATGCAAAATAAAATTTTTGCATGTAAATTTAAGTTTTGTAGGAAATGAAATTATTGGATGCACTCATTGCGTGCAAAAGTTTTGATTTCAGCATAGGTTGATTTTCTGACAGCTGCTTAGTTACTTTATCGGGTTATTTACAGGTATCTGTTATACATTATTTTTAACTTTTAATTACAGAGACAGGAAAAAGTAAGATAGACAAAAACTTTTGCACACAACAGATAAAAACACGACGCAACTAAAGGCAATGACGAATGTTGTAAAAAAACCGTCATCGTTAAATCCGCTGCGACTTTTCACAGAATACCATCCCGTATGTTTTACAATAAATATTTACTTACCATCGCTAGTGAACAAAACAGATTAAAGTGACCACGTTATCGTGACCTGTAACGACCAACAATAGTTCCGCTTGTTCGGGTTAATCTAAAGGGGTTGGAGATCACAGTTAAGTGGTTAATTATTGCAACTAAGCACTATTGTGGCTGTTTAGTGGTTGTATTGCGGTGTTTAGAGAGGTCGAGCTTTGCAGTTTAGCTGACCTTCCGATTTGTTAAGCGTACCTTTAAGCTGTTAAGATTGTTTTATTTGTTTGGGTTTGTTGGGCCTTTGTTATTACTTGCATTCTATTTAACAATCTCCCAGAAAGTATTGTTAATCTTAAAAACTATTATAAATTTAAGCGTTTAGTTCAGTTGTAAAATTTATATTTTCTGAATATTATCTAGTCTGGTACGGACAAAAACGTCAGGCGATTTAGCGTTCTGGTACGATGCCATGTAGAAACCGATGCGCTTTGCGGCACGTCTGTGCCGGTAGGTAACTAGCCACGGCCGAAGACCAGACCAGGGAAAATTCAGAAATAATTATAAATTCCAAAATCGACCCTGCCGGAGATCGAATCCGGGACCGCACACTGCGCCACTGAGGTGGTCAGACGTTCTTTCGCATGTATTGTATTGAAATGAGTTTCTCTTTTTGAAAATTGTTAATATTGCAACTAAGTGCTATTGAAGCTGTTTAAGTTGTGTTTAGAAAGGTCGAGCCTTGTAGTTTGGCTGACCTTCCAATTCCTAAAAGTACCTATACTAAGCTAATTTATCTTTATTGCAGTAATTCCTTTATATCTAAAGTAATAAAATAACTATGAATAGGTAAACAGATGTTTACGATGGTTTAACTAATTTGCTAATATTATGTTATTACTGATAATAATCTTTTGTCAATTTCTATAGTGCAACCATAAAATATGAAATTAATCTTCGATGAATATGTTTGAGATTCTAGTGTATCGTACTAAGTTTATACGTGTACTTGTGTACTTGCTACACACTACGCAAACTAACTTCAAAGTGCGCGCTTAGTATAAGATTTTGTATGAAATACTGAATTGTGACGTCATCAAAAGTCAACGCACAACATAGATAAATTAAAATAGCAGGTAATAACTAAAAAATAATTTATTTGACTAGTTGTCAAATACTCAAATTTTGCAAGCTCCAAAATTGCAATCATGACTGGAAACATGCACTATACGAAGACGTTGGTTTAGGTTATATTGCATAGTAATCTAATTAATGACTAGCTGATGACTGCGACTTTGTCAGTATTTTTTTAACATCGCGGGAGATCATCAATTTTCCAATGTGTACTCCTCCGGAAGCCAACCTGTGTCTGTACCAAATTTCATCAAAATAGATTGAAAAGATGAACCGTGGAAGCGTAACAAAAAACTCACATTCGCATTTATAATATTAGTATGATAAATGTGATCAAAGAAGTACCTAATTTGTAAAATTCTGTGTCTAGTGTCGGAGACTATAATTCTACATCAATGGTTGGAGACTATAGGTACTCCATAGCGAGAGTATCTTCTGCGCGACCAACCTGTGTCTATGTCGCAGTCATCTGGTTTAATCTGCTATTTGATTGAATGACTAGCGCGTTCATTGGATGACTAAAGGACAACTCGTCAAGTTGTTTAATGTAACGTTCAACGTCTTGACTGAACGTCATCTAGCATAGTCGTTGAATGGGATATAGCTGTCACCGTAAGATTGTAAAAACCGTTAGATTATAATCTAACTCGCGAAATTCTAAACTGTCGAAAAATTGACAACTGTTCAATGGTCTGAGTGTCAATTTTTGAAATATTCATTTTATTTACTTACGTTTTCTTGTCTCTTTCTTGTAGGTTAGGTTAGGGTTCGACATAAATAACCAAGTAGTAATATTAGTATGATAAATATGATCGAAGAAGTACTTATTTTGTAAAATTCTGTGTCTAGTGTTGGAGACTATAATTCTACATCAATGTTTGGAGACTGTAATTGATAAATGATTTATTTATTTCATGTAGGACAACTCGTGTCACTTATGAAACGTTAAGACTCTACCACCGGTTCGGAAAGTAATTCTACTGAGAATAGCCGGCAAGAAACTCAGCAGTTCCTCTATTCATAGAAAAGAAAAGGTTACAATATGTAGACAACACAACACATACGTTACAAGTATTACACTGTAGGTTCCATAGCGAGAGTAATAGCACTTTCTGCCGTCACACGTATAAAGCACTCGCATTAAAATTAAGAAGGGTTGCGGCCAGTCACAGATGTTGTTTATAGGCCCTCTTTCCGATGTAACCCTCCCTCCTCTTATCCTCTGTTTCCTTGCTAAATAGTGTATCTGACAAAATCCCACGTACTCCCCATATTACAAATGCAATAGTGTGTTTTTCGAAGGAATTCACTTTGATTCACGCCGCGACGATCATGACAATGATAAAGATCTTCAGTAATTGGCGTGACAAAGTGTACTGTATTATTTACTGCAATCCTTTAGCTTTGTTTTAGATATTACAAAATTGATCGCTTCGTAATTTGACCCACATTGTAGGGTAGGTAATTACTGGTGAATTTTTAACAGTCATTATTTGACTAGCTTTGCTTACGTTAAGTTATATATTCATACAAATTTCAAATCCCTTCAAGAGTTGAGTTTTCAAAAATCCTTTCTTAGCGGATGCTTACGTCATAAAAGCCAGCTTTATGCCAAATTTCAAATTCCGATTCATCCAGTGGTTTGAGCTGTGCGTTGATAGATCAGTCAGTCAGACAGTCAGTCACCTTTTCCTTTTATATATTTATACGAATAAAACATACTGATTACTGCTGATAGTTTTGAAGACTTTTATAAAAATAATGTCTACTATTTTAACAATTTAAAAATTTTACTGTTGCGGATTTTGTCAGTTACCACGTTTACCCACATGTGAGACCACAAATAATAGGATATGCAAATAGCACGCCGCATCGCTAGCTAACTTTCGGTTTACAATCACTTGTGGGATGGCCGGCTTTAATTAAATTACGTGTCGTAGCGAGTTATGACCAAGTGTGGAGATTAAACCAGGTAATATGGTCACAAAAAGATATCCGCATGATATATCCGTTCTAGTCGTTACTTTTCGTACAAGTTTTATTTTATTTATCGCGTTTTTTTATGTATGTGGGTGCATATCTCCGTGGTTTCTGAACCGTTTGTTTCTTTTTTCAGTCGTTAGAGGAAGCTCTCAAGGTGGTCCCATAAAAAATTCTGACTCCAAATCCACTAAAAAGACACTAAAAAGTTAAAAATAAAAATGCTTTCCAAAAACCGACTTCCAAAGCCACTGTAAAGTAAAAAATAATTTTGATTTCTACAATCTTTGTTGAAGAAGTCGGACAGATTCATCAAATCAAAGTTGACGTATCAGGCTCGCCCGACTTCAACATAACGTGTAGAAATCAAAATTTTTTTTATTTACAGTGGCTTTGGAAATCGGTTTTTTGGAAATATTTTTTATTTATTTTGGCAACATAAAAAATGCAATGGCTACACTGTGTTATTAGAATAGGCAAAGTGCTGAAAACGTTTCTAGGATGATTCAGATTTAATTAGTTTTACGAACAAAAAAATATTTTAAGTCTTCGGTTTTTTCGTACAAGTTTTTGAGATAGTTCTATTTATAATGTTATTTTTGAAGTGAAAACTTCTTGCGCGTTGAGCACTTTTTGGTAGGGGGTAAACTTGTGGATTCGCGTTACCGACACCTCGCTGCCCCATGCTCGTGTTGTTACGTAGACAAAAGGTCTTAAATACAAATATACTACTACATTCGTAATTAAACTTTAATGCCTTAGTTTTTATGGTTTATATTTTAAGTATTTAAATATTTCTCCATTTAAAAAAAAAAAATAAGTATTCGTTTTCACTTCTATCGGCAGTTCCTGTGTCTGCCAATTTTTTATTTTCTTTTACTAGGTGTTTTCACCCTAATGTGCAGCTAACTTCATTAACAAACAGGGACTGGCATCTTACAATCGTCTCAAACGGTTTGGGGGCTGACAGGCGTCACCAACTATCCTCCTCGTCTCCAGAACTTGCAGATAAGACACAATAGCCAAGTTTGTGGAGGGATTTGAAAAGCCATTCGCTCGGCAAACGCGTCTATCGGGTTTGTAACCCCTGCTTACAAGTTTGAACAATCGTCTGTGTACTCTAGGAAATCTAGGAACGATAGTAGCAGGGGAAAAAAGAGTACTTACATACCTAGTTCTTGCATGGTTTTGAAACAATTTCATATTATGTAGGTTTGACTCATACTTATAAAGCTATTAATATTATAAATGCGAAAGTGTGTTCTTTGTTGATTTAGTGGTTTGTCCTTCAATCACGCCGCAACGGAGCTACGGATCGACGTGATTTTTGGCATGGGTATAGTTGAGGACCTGGAGAGTGACATAGGCTTTTTATCCCGGAAAATTAGGAGTTCCCGCGGGAATAAGAAAAACTTAAACCACGTGGACGAAGTCGCGGGCATCCGCTAGTAGATTTATTAGTACCTACCTACTTATCTATCATTTCAAAAATGTATGCGGAAAGACCTAGGAACCTATTGCAGTATTTACATATGTCAACAAAACTTCTAATGTCATAATATTGTGATTAATGGAATGGAGACACGACCCTCGGTAATGAGGAACACGACGCATAGTGAGATTAGGTATATTTTTAAATTTTAATTAAATTGTATTTATAATTTAATTTTACCCAAAGATGCCGCTTAGTTCAAGTTCTAGCTTTTTAATACTGAAGTGACCATAGATTATATAAATGTTGTTGTTTTTATTTTTTTCCCCTTTCGGGACAGGCAAAGATCCAAGATTATGCAACCTATTCGGTCGTGTTTATCCATAGATTAAAGAGACTGCTATAAACCACAGAATAATTACTAAATAGATGCAATAAGCATTTAAAGTCAAAATAAAAATGAAAAATGATAAGTACGTTTTTATGACTTTTATCATTACTAATCTATCTTGTATTCCTAATGGCTATTACAAGTTTCGTACCAACATTGTAAATCAAATAAACAGGCCTGCAACATCGCATAATTTATTGGATACTAGCACTAAACTCCTGATATCTAATCCTAGGCTAATGGTGTAATACAGCAAGTGAAATTAATTAACAGATCGCTATCTCTGCCTCCGAAGCATACGGGTCTGCTGTGGTATACCGTTATGTCTTTTACTAACATGCTTTAAAACGGCAATTTAACACAAATCATAGCTTTAATTGGCTTTTGCCGTGTGGTTTTTGAAGTTATACTTCTTTTGGCGCGTTATGGAAAAATTATTATCAGAGTGAATGTTTACGATCCGCGCGCACACCGATACCCAAATTCGACACCCTGAAGTTAGATGGTCATCTTATAAGTCTTGCAGAAAAAGGCCTATCAACAAAATAAAAATAAATACATTTACAGTGGAATTCATAATCGTTGGGTAACCAGTCTCCGTAAAACGCTGCTAGCGGCCGAATTGAGAGTTTCTTTCGACTATGAAATGCGAAAAGCTTAAATTCGACACATCGCGCTTGAAACGTCTCGGTGGCGAGCCGCTAAGTCGATTATGAATTCCACTGTTAGGTACCCACTGTATGTTGGGTGAGAACTGATAACTATATTCAAGATAAAATTTATTATTTGCTATCAAAAAGTATAACTTCTTGCGTGCGTACATAAGTACACACACACTTTTTTTAAAAGATTTTCTCAAAATACGGTCTTATATTTACACTTTTAAAAATTAGGGGCCTTCATGAATACGAACAGAAAGAACTTCAGTTTTTCGCTATTACTGATTACCTTGCGGCATAGATGTTTTAAAATCATTATGACGTATATGGGATTTAGGTTTTTTAAGAATTCTAAAGAATTTTTCAATCATGAACATTTAAATTTTGAAGTAATAAGAGATTAATGATGGGATTCCGGTTTTCTAAAGTTTTTATAGAATTTATTATTATAACTAATTCATACACGTATTTTAAATTTATTAAAAATAAATGTCAGGGGACCTCAAATGAATAACAAGAGTAAGAGGGTTTGCTTTTAGTTCGAGTGCACTTTGAGTTTGAGTACTTTTTTGCATACGTGTTTATAAAAATCATTATGAGGTATCAAATTCTAATACAGTTTTTGGAAAAACAGCTGATTATAATATACTCGTAACAGTATTTATTAGGGAAACAAGCCTGACAACGGAACCCTATTTTGACTTTTAAATGCACTTGACTATTTTTTTAATGTTTTAGTTAGGTAGGTACTTATGATTTACCTACATATAATAAAATTGCGCTCAATTTGAAACAATATAATATTAACACTTCCACACTCGAACAAGTTTTACGTCAAAAATTCGATTCGCCATAGTTGGATGAGCGTAAAATAAATATTATGTTGGATATTATATCGACCATTGTTCCGAATGCGATAACTTAGGCAGTAATATAATATTACCGTTTCTTAAATTCAATATATTTATTTCAATATTTTATAGGCCCATATGATCGCCTGCTTATTTTCATTTGACAAGGATTGTAAATATGCAAACTTTTAAATAAAAGGTAATAAACCCTTATTTCCAGCCTCGTCGTTAGTTTTAAGATACATTTAACTGATTAACACCATCACATTTTTTAAGTAACTGAACGTCAATAAGTGTACAGTGTATTTACCTAAATTGAATAAATATACGTTGACTTTGACTAGACTTATTCCTAAATCATTTTACCTTATTTAGTTCTAGAACCCTGTTTTTAAAACCTAAAAAGGACCAAAATAATTAGGAATATATTTTAATATGACCCATTGTAATTTGTAATTTATTCTACATGAACAAAATTTTTTATTTATTAGTAGAGTTTTCTATAAATAAAAAAGATTTTATTTTTAAGATATTAAAGTATTTTATAAATAAAATCTTTTTATTTATAGAAAGCTCGACGATTTCGAAACAAAGCTATTTATGAATAATACTCCTTATATTCCCAGATAACAAAATCAAAATAACTCCGCGTGTAACCAGAGTCATCAGATAAAACGCGGTTACAAACAAAAACATCTATCCCTCGCTTTAACGCTTATCTCTATTTTTCATTACTCTACGAAAATCATTAACTCCATTCTAATTTCAAATCTATTCCTGGCGCACAAAGTTCAAATTATGAATGATTAAATTATAACATAACAAAATTGGATAGGTCAGTTAATTTTTCTCAACTATTATTTTATTTTGAATCTAAATATATAAAACATAAAATTCAAATTCCTTTGTAGAGCTTCGCGTTACATTGTTCATTTGACACGCGTCGCTGGAGGATGGCATTTGCGATCGAGCATTTCAATTTTCGCGATATTTGTTTTTTTTATTAATATGAGACTGTGACCTTAGAGGGGATTCGGTACGCATCTGTTGTTCGTGTTTATTGAAATATTGGTTGTCCCTTTTTCGTAGGAAATGTGATTGCGGTGACAAAAGAAGTTATATACATGTTTATGCGCTGTTTTGGGCATCCCTTGATAATGAATTTTTCGTATTCCAATTTAAATGTTACACGTCACATATAGTTTAAGCACAACTATTGAGAAAACAAACATAATTACACCACTAAATAACGTCCAAAATTTATATAATCAATCTTGCAATTTTTATCCCGGAAAATTAAGGAATTCCCGCGGGAACCAAAAAACCTCGATCCGCGCGTTTGTTACTCAATCACGCCCCAACGGCTGTACGGATATGCCTGAAATTTGGCACAGAGATAGATTATAGTCTGGAATAGCACATAGGCTACTTTTAATCCCGGAAAATTAAAGAGTTCCCACGGGAACCAAAAAACCTCAAACCACGCAGACGAAGTCGCGGGCATTAGCTAGTAATTCATAAATCAAGGATAAAATAGCAAAATTATTAGGTATTTTTAAAGGTAGTGTAACCGACATTTCAATCAATTCCAAAAGTTATAGTCATCTTCATGCATCTTGACCGTACCACGTGTCGATACTGACGATGAGAACTAGGGGAGCGTTAGCAAAAAAGATTATACCAGCAGAGTATTTCCTGTACATTGATAAACTTTATTCTATACTAACGAATGCCCGCGACTTCGTCTGCGTGGTTTGAGGTTTTTTGGTTCCCGTGGGAACTCTTTAATTTTCCGGGATAAAAAGTAGCCTATGTGCTATTCCAGACTATAATCTATCTCTGTGCCAAATTTCAGGCAGATCCGTTCAGCCGTTGGGGCGTGATTGAGTAACAAACGTCCATACATCCATACATGCATACAAACTTTCGCATTTATAATATATTCTATTCTATCTATTCTATACTAACTGGTGCCCGCGACTTCATCCGCATCTTTCCGGGATAAAAAGTAGCCTATATGTTATTCCAGACTATAATCTATCCCTGTTCGAAATTTAGACCAGATCCGTTCAACTGTTCTGGCGTGATTGAGTAACAAACATCCATCCAGCCATCCAAACTTTTGCATTTATAATATTAAGTATATATTAAGTAGTATAATATTAAGTAAGTATATATCTTACACATTCACTACAATACGTACAACTACATAATATCTAGATTGTCGACGGGTTTTGAGGCTGTTCGAACAACAAAGTTACAGGAAATTTCCGACAAGGAAGAGAGTCTTTGCGTTAGATGCGTATTATTCCAAAGCACTTAATAAACTTTGAAGCCTAGAAGGGAAGATAAAGAAAACCAGCAGGAAAATCTGAGTGACGGAAATTTGGATTTTTGAATGACGGTTTTTTTTTGCCAATCGTACTTCTATTAAAACTACCACCTTAGAGCTCAAAATATCGAATTTGCCGCGTCGATGGCCGACCAATTTGTTACACTAGAAAATTCGCCCGAGGCGTGTTTCCGAAAGTGAATTTTAATGGAATTTGCAAGTAATCCCGCCACAATGCCGGCTGATTGCCGAACA
Organism: Erebia palarica; assembly: GCA_964035005.1. Classification (NCBI taxonomy): domain Eukaryota; kingdom Metazoa; phylum Arthropoda; class Insecta; order Lepidoptera; family Nymphalidae; genus Erebia; species Erebia palarica. The sequence goes on from OZ035990.1 coordinate 31,047,023, forward strand.
TGGACCGAGACGGGCTACGGGGCTAGTGTGTTTTGTATTTTACACAATCAAATAAATTAAGAAATTACACCTTAGTTACTTTTTTTATACTGATGATTGCGGTTTTTTTTATCTTTATTGTTTGGAGGCCTTGGAATCTGGATATGTCAGCCCTATCGTACAAAAGAAAAAAAACTGTTTTTCAGATTCAGAATCAGATTTTTTTATTTATGAATACAGTTGAGGTTTGTACATAGATGTTAGTATTACAGAAGGTATCATGTATTCCACCACAGTGTGTTGTACAAATATAACACACACACCACACCTAAACACCTAAGTTACGCTGTAGTTAATAAGTTCTTAGTTTATAATTAGTACCCTAATAATATGCGTGCCATGTCCACATCGAGAAGACTCAATTATAAATAGCTCTGTGAATTTTGTCCAATTTTAAGGTTGCTTCTATAATTGCAGTCAGTTTTGTGACTGTTTTAATTAAAAAAAAAAAAACTCTTGGGCATGCTGGTTTCCTGATAATGTTTCAGTGAAGTTGAAAGTGATTTCAGTGTTGCATTGCAAGTGATATTTGAAACGCACATAGCTGCGAAAAATTATGAAAACTATGTGTATGTGTGTAGACATTAATCGTCGTACTTTAAGTAAAATGTAGATAACATTACAGTGCAAATTTTCATATTTATTTACTGTTGTTTAGACAGAGTCTAAGTTAAAGCCTTCACAGCAGAAGATAAAAATTTCAATACATCCGGCTCGCTACACTGGCGCGGTCCGGCCCACAAGAGCAAAATAAGGACCGTGTAATACCGCGATACTGCATGTATTATGCACCGCGCGGTACAAGGTATGGACTTTTGTAAATTAAATATAATCAGGCAATGATTTTATTTCTCTGATATTCCCATGTTTCTCTTTTTTTAAACTAGAACGTAATTCTATTAACGTAATTATTGAATTCTTAAGGGTTTAAAACCTTTTCAGCTATAAAAGTGTGTCCAAACATCGCGCGGCAATAGTGCGCGGCTGCCGAGCACCGAATGACGGATTTGTGCCGCGCATATTGAAGTAAAGTAAAGTAATATATACTTTATAGGACACCATACAAAAAATAAAATACAACAGATATAATAATGACATGGCACAGCAGGCGGCCTTATCACTTTAAATAGCGATCTCTTCCAAGCAACCTTAGGGCAAAGGAGACATTGAAATAGAAAGCGGAAGGGGTTTACGAAAGAGAAGAAATTGAGTAATATACTAAAAGGTACAGAAATGAGTAATATAAAAATATAATTATAAGTATCTATATACACAATAAAGAAAGTAAGATAAAAAATTGTATAGTAATATAGATTATAGACGTCAAATAGATAGAATATATTAAGAAGATAAATAATGCTGTTTCAGGTTAGTTTTGAAGATAGGAAGCGATTCGATAATAGGATTATATTCGTGCGTATATTCCTCAAGTCTTTTCTAGCGCGCGGCAGAATGTGTCCTGCAGAGCGACCGCGTATCTCTGACAGCTACAGTGTAATGATCGCAATCACCTCTGATTGCATAACACTCTTTTACTATTGGACAAAATCCATTGACGCAGCAAGAATACCATAAATTCCGCCAATCATAACAATTGATGCTGTAACAATGATTGATGCAGAAGATACGCGGTCGCCCTGCTGCAAACGCCGCATGTTGCTGCCGCGCACTTGCCGCGCGTATATTATATGGATACACCTTAATAGAGCCTTAATAGAACTTTCTTACTAGAAATTGGAATATTTGTGCAAAAAATAAACAGTACATTCTGCTTTGGTAAGGTGGCGCATTTTTAATGCTCATATTAAACGATGTATGTATACGTTCCTACTTCATAACTTGTCCCAAAACCTAGCCCCTCGGAACGCAAGGGACCGTCCGACACTTTTTCAAAATCGTGACCGGCCGCGGATTCTCCGTCACGAACTTTGTACCGTTAACCGACAGACACACATCCCTCTTACACCTATCCCTTATTCTATAGATCAAAAAGGGATAGATGCACTTTATATGAATAGAGCCTGAAGAATCGCGTACTTTCGTATAATTTTAGAACGTTATTGCTTTTATTACGTAATTTTAATTGTTATACTTTTGTGACGATTGCCAATAGATAGATAATGTAAGTTAAATGGACGGAAGCACATGGAAGTAAAATATGGATGATATTTCTGATTAAGTTGGATATTATGTAGGATATGGTAAATTATTATAATCCAGCTGATAGCCTAGTAATGACACTTTTGACACCTCACTTCTTGGCCAACGTAACGTAACGTAACGTTGGCCAAGTGAGGCTTAAAACCTTATATTTTTGTCATGTTTTGTCATGGTGGTGGGACGAGACCATAAAGGTGTTGATGCTGATTAGTTAAGTCTGTGCTACGGTAAAATAAATTATACTTACTTATTGATAGGTTGGTGTTAATTATATAAGACTATAGAACAGGGATACAAATGAAGCGTTAAAGTTTCAATTAATGTAGAGGCACGACTCTTTTACAGCTTTTTCTAGATCTGCATGTATGCATGTTATGTTAACAGTTAGCACGAAACCTATTCAAGTCTTGTATGATACGACAGTGCGGCGCCTTTAGAGCTATCAATTTTATGTTGCCATTGATACGTGCTGCATAATTCCTATACCGATTTGATTCCATGCAAATGTTGCTTCCTGCTTCAGCCATTTCTTATTACGTTATATTCCTTCTATTACTACTTAGCCACTATCACTTTTATAACTACTGTATCGACAAATTCTCTAATAATTACTATCGCCATTTAATAACGCAAACCTATCCAGATCAAAAATTATGATGTATAAATTTTAGACATGGGTTTAGCTATAGGATTTTACTATACCTTACATACTCGTAATTTGGTAGAAAGGTCTACCAAATCACCCACACTTTATGTAATAATTATTTCTCAAAAAAGAATAGGTATGTATAAAAGAATATATATCTCTACAGTAAAAATAACACGATTTAACTATATATCAACACATATAGTGCATATATGCTACATAGAGGCTTGAAGAACATTAAAACGTTTTTTTTATGAATAGGGTGTAATGAATTAGAAATAATCGATACGTAATAAAATAAATAGGTTTCCCGGCACTATTAAATAAAAGATGGTGACGCATTACAAATTGTGTGCGTTTTTGAAAAATTAACGTAAAGTGCCGTGAAAGTGGATACATTTGTCACTGGACCACACCGAAGCTAATGTAATGATACGTGTGTAATAAATAATTTATTTACTTGATTTATAAAGTTATCTTTTTTTACTCTTTATTGAAAGTAAGACTCAAATAAAACTAATCTAACCTAACTTAGCACGTCTCTCTCATCGAGAGATACACATACTGTTCAATTTTCCGTAGATAAGATGGGCCTTGGAGTCATAATGCCAAAAATTTCTTGCGAGAAATTTCACCGCAGTTAAAATTGCCGGTGTCAGAAGCTGTCTTATTTTTTGCGCAAATGATCAGCCTGGCTGTTCAATGCGGATAAACAGGCAGTATATTCTTGCCACCATTCCACGTGAGCATGATTTAATAAGTTATGCTTGCTCATCGAAGCTTGGATAAGATTTGGCTCCGAAGATATCAATTAATATGATCCAATAACAATTAGCCAATATAATCGGATATTTCAAGTGAGATCGCAGATGGGTAGACATACATATTGTATTATTATTCATAACATAATAAAGATATTAACAAACAATTTGCAACATAACTGCGCTCTAGGAGTTACCAAAGAAAGTTAGCCGCGGTTGAAAACTACGTTACGTTTAGCGCTGTTACATATTCATAGTGTCCCCTGGCGACGCTGGTATAGTGTGAGTAGGACTTTATCTATACTAAAATTATTATAAATGCGAAAGTTTACAGTTTTTTTTTTACTCTTTTAATTTTATTCGGAAACGGTTAAGAGCTTTTCTGGTTTTTTTTTGTATGTAGATAACTGAAATTCTCAGAAATATTATGTATTTTTTTAATTTACTATAGCTACCTATTTTACCTACTTTAAAAAAATTATTCACTATGATTTTTTCCTCCCGTTTCTTGCCCGTTTGACTTTTTTTCCAATACTACTTAATTGCTATCTGTCTCGGTAGGTACATTATAATAGGTACCTACCTCAGATTACAGAACAAAGTCCGTAAACTGAGGTTTGCCTACCTACTCGTATAACTAAAACGAAACCAAATCCACAGCCAAGACTACCAAACAATAGATATGAGATCATAAATTGTTAAACTCATTCGACAGATACTAAATTTTAGAGATAAGCTTCATAATAAGCAGACGTGTGGATGAGTCAGTGTCTGGCGAGAGGACTGTGAGAGGACTATGTGGATTGTGGATCCCTCAATCACCCGTCAAAACTTCGCCTTTTACGTACTTCCTCCACTGCAGTGAGACTACAAATACTAATATAGGTATTAGATCATGCTATAGTATTTTTATTTTTAATATAATTTTAATGAATTGAATGCGATGTAAATGTTTTATGTTTTAATTTATAGGTAAATGTAATAATTGAGATAAGGTAATTTAGTGTAACGTATTTTAATTATTGTAAATTTATTTAATTTATGTACTTGGTTAGCCCTAACAGGGCTTGAAATGCAAAATAAATGGATATGATTATAATATATTATAATACCATATAGATATAGATAATATTAAACCAACACACCGACATCCAACACCCGCACGCACTTGCACTTGTTTATCTTTAAGTACTTACCTACTTATTTAGAATAATGTATAATTTTGTAATCTTTCTTGGCCTTATTTTATTATTAGAACAAAACTGTAAATTATATTGTGAAACGCTGTTGATGACAGATAAATAAACAAAAAAGTGTGTGTGTGTAATTCACACAGAAGTGAAACTTCAGAAAAGTAGCCTCTCGTAGGCTACTTATCTGAATGAGACAAATATAACTTGTGTTCTATCTCATTCTCTCGCAGGCTAAATTCTATTATGAATAAATGTTGGTCTCTTTTTAGTGTCGCTTTTTCGTTTCAATGAATTTTCAAATCTCAACGATTCTAAAGAAGTTTCACTTCAATGGATACCTATGCGGTGATAGTTTAGATAGTTTACCCGTTCTCTACGCGAGCGACAATTAATGCGACACTGCGATTCGATACGATACGAGTTACGACAGTTACTGATCCTTCACGTATGGCCTACGACTACGTTGTTGCTTAGACACGTTTGTCATTTTAACAAAAAGTGAACTGTGTAGGTTTCCAATTTAGAATAAAAATTTGCTTTGACCTTGATACATTCAACAGAAATTTGTAAGTGAATTAGACTTGCGGTATTAGAACAATAATTTCATGAATAAAAATTAAATAAATTACTTAGGTACATAAAATAGTATAGATTAAAATACATGTGCTCTCAAACCTGGAGAACTTGGTTCCTGAAGCTTACGTGAGGCCATGGGTCCAACACGTAGAGGCTTCGTGAGAGAGTTGATTTAAATAAATCTGAGATGGACACATATACGATGTTATCCACCTAGTACATAATATGTTAACTAGCCTACCAAATATTATATAAATGATATATCCAGTCATTTTCCGAAAGAAAATTGTAATTTCGATTTTTTCAATTGTATTAGATCCGCCAAAACCTAATGTCGCAGCAAGAATACCTTCCATATTAAAATCAGTCAATCACAACCATTGAGATTGTAACAATGATTGATGCAGGTTTATTAATGAAAGAACTAGAAGTTTAATTCGCTGTAATCCGCCACAATATGTAAATCTATGTGGTACAGTGTGTATCTTGCACTTGTAGCTTGCGATATTTACCACACCACACAAATCTTCCAAATTATTCTCAATTCATCTTCAATAGGCATGATGACTGATTTTGAAAAATGGTCAGATTATGTTCGGAAGTGTCTCCTATTTCGAGTAAATATATTATTTCATTAGAAAAATAAGGTTTGGTAGATAATTGCTGTATTTTATAGTTTTATTTTATCAAAATAAATAGCAATCTCACTCGAAATAGAAAAATAAACACGTTTTCTTTAATCCATGAATCCTATTTCATTTGATAAATTCATAATTTCATTGATTCTTGGTTACTGTCATCATGCCTATTCTCAGAGCAACTTCAAGAGATGTTGACTCAACAGTGCACGATTGTAAAGTTTTGCAGTGATGCAGTGAGAGTGATGCAGGTTTTACATAATACACCCTGAGTTATTTTCAAGTCGCGAATATAGATTTCTTACTGCAATAAATGAAAAAAGTCCACACTATCAGCGGTGGCAGCGTATGGCGAAAGTGTGACGTGGTCGGAAACGGTCCCGCTAGCGATAATCGCGACGAAGTGATGTGTTTATGTGAGAACTGAGAAGTACGGGTGCAGTGGACAGCTAGTCGTAATAAAACAACTAATAAAGCTACCGATAGATATAGTCTAGGCAACTGGGCGGTCCGTTGCATGGAGACCACCGCATTAAATCCTCATTCGATGAAACTTGGCTGGGTTTTAGTATTGGATGATCCAAAACTTGCACAAAAATATCCTCCTCTGAATGTTAGTTATTTACACTTAAAACTTAATATTTATGACTAAATATTTTCTCAATTTCTTTTTAAAATAATAGTAGATAGTATATTTACACTCAAAACCGAAATATCAAATGAAACAATCATGCAGAACATCGATATTTAAACCGATTTTATTATCAAATCTTCCTGCTTTAACAATTGGGCATAGCATAAAAAACCTTATTTCCTTTATGATTTTTTTATTGCATATTTATAATATACGCATAAGTTATGATACTTTCTCATACTAAGTAGGTATAAAGTTTCATCGCCTAAGGAATTATTGTTGGGGTCAACTAGCTTTATTGCCTAGACTAATATAGCAATCGATGTTTACTTACTAAAAAATATTATGAATAAAAAGTGCTGCCACATAAAAAAAATTGATCGAGGTGGGGCTGGTATTACCTATTTATTAGTATTTACTTTAGGTATTAGGTATCGAATCAATTTATATATTTAGTGTCTAAGGTGGAAAAACAGCCGATTGTTTTGCTCTGTTATTTTAAACTTTTAAATACTCTTATAAAGGATTTAAACGAATGAAATATAAATTAATACAAATAATTTTCAGCGGTTATTACGTATCCAGTAAACTACCCATACTTTCATGTCTAACTTTCTATGAATTACATTCCACCTAAAAACGGACCTCTAATATATTAATTATATTAGAGAACTCTACGTCTACAAATAAACTAAGCAAGTACCTACTTATTTCATAAACTTACCTAGATCTAAAATTAAAACGTAATATTATACGGGGAGTACTTTTTGGAATAATGGAATGAAACATTTTTTAAAATAATAAGGTCGCGCGTGTATTAAATAAATAAATAAAATTAGCTATTTACATGAAATAAATTAATTAACCATAAAATGGTACGCGCGTCGACGCCCGCCTAACAAACGTGTCCTAAATCTAATTAATAAATAAATAATCAATAAATATTTGTTAAATATTGACAAATTTACACATGTACATAATGTATCACAAATAATTCCGATAGAATCGAGAACAATAAGTCGCAGACTCCCCATTCAACCGTCCGAGTCCCGAGGAGTGAGAGTTATTATCCCCACGTACATTCAAAACGAGCAACATTCAACAATAAGCGAACATTGCATACACGCCGAAAATCCGATCAAGCGCCAAGTGAAAATTCATTCATCACCCGACACCTCAATTTCATGATTCATCCCTGAAAAATTTATCGCTTGGAATCAACCCCCCTGATCCGTCTTAAAGACTTTTCCATTCCCTTCGTACAGTTTAAAAGATGACGTGCTAGCTTCGGGAGCTCGAGGGCTGCTCGTATAATTGGGTGGAAGACGCGAAGGGGATAAGAAGCTACCGTAAGACAACGAGGAGTTGACGCCAAGCGAAGTGTCCAACGTTGAGTAATACCCAGAGGAAGCTGCTGAAGGAGGCGGCGGTGCTGGCGGCTGCTGAACTCTACTCGCCTCAGCGTACGCATCCAAATGCGTCCTAACCAAAGTAACTAACTCGTTGTAGTTGGTAACAGCCGTGCCAGCACCGGCGACTCGATACAACAGCAGCCTCGCCTCCCCGAATAAACTGTCCAAAATTTTACCTGACGTGAACAGCACGATGGCCTTCAGACAGGAGTACTCCGCGGAGTCCACGTGGAGAGCTTTTAGCTTCTCCACCTGCTCCTGGAAGATTCGTATGTGGTCCATGAACGCCACCACGCGGTCAGCAGCCATGGGGGAGGCGTGGAGACCGGCGGCGGCGAGTAACGGAGCCACATGGAGGGGCATTGAACACTGGGACGCGTTGAGGACGAATAACTCGGACCAGACGAGTCTTAGCAACGCGACCTGGTCCGTCACTTGGAGTTCGGGAAAGAAGGGTATATTTCTCGCCCATTCGACGGCGGAGAAGAGTAATCGTGCTGCTAGTTCGCAAATATTGTCTATGCCCATCACGTTCGTGGGCTGGACGCATGGGCCGTATCTCGAGGTGGGGTACGGTTCTGCTCTAAGTAGGAGGGAGATATAGGAGGAGAGGTAAGGGTGGCCGTTGAGGCCGGTGGCTGGGTCGCCGTTCGCGAGGGAGAATTGCCCCGGAAGGGCCAAGCCGGCGGGCTGCGTTGGAGGCACCCGGCCTCTCTGAACAGCTGAAACAAAAGAAATATGAAGTTTAGTATGAGAAAAAGTTAACAAGTAAAATTAATTTAACGAATTAAAAAATACAGTAAATATTATTTTTGGAGTTTACCTCCATAAGACGCGATTTGCTTAAATAGCCTTTGGAATCTTATTCACATTTTTTTATTAAATGATATTTTTTTGTGAATCACTAAATATTGAACTATAGTGTTATATATTTTTGGAATCTACTCATCATTTTCTAGATGATGATTATATAGTTAATCTTATTTTCGATTTTTTTTTCAATTTTGGTCTTTAATGAGGGACCATGGTCACCCCATCAATTTTTTTAAAAATTTTACTAGCCTATGTCACTCGGAATAAGCTAGGGATTCTAACGATACCTCATTTATCAAAATCGGTTCAGGCGTATAGAAGTTATGGTGGAATATACAAACTCACATACATACATACATACATACATACATACATACATACATACATGAACCCAGAAAACAATATACTCCTTTTTTCAGGCAGTCGTATAAAAATACACTTATTCTATAGGTATTTTATCTTTTATTCTCAATTTCTAAAAGTCAATAGTTTGAGATGGGGGGACATTAAGAGGTGGGAAAATTGCTAAATAGTAAAATCCTCTTTGCTTGGTCGGAGAACAGCGTCAGAAAATAACTTATATAAAATAAATTATATACTTATATAAATACTGTGGTACTAATGAGAGCGGCGCTTATTACACATCAATAAGGACCAATTTAGGGACCCTTTTTCCCTAAATGTTATTACACTACTACACTGATTCAAATGGAAGGTTCCCTGTGCAAAAGTGCAGTGTAATAGGCCTATTAATTCATCCTGTCGATTTAAGAAAATAGGACACGTATTATTAGCTACAATTTTTCCATGTTTAATCATTATTGTACAGGGATCGCGCCGAATTAAAAAGGTCTTGTTTTTTTTTCAGAAAAAATGTCAAGCGCGTGAAGAATTCGAGGCGAGCACGTTTTTTGGCGGGACGGAGCGCGCCGAATGCAGGCGCACGCGCTCGCTCGGTTTTGACAGATTACAAAAGAAAAAAAAAACACACGCAGCAGGTTGTTTTTTATCGAAACTTTTTTGTCTCGTTGCCGCATTACCGATGTTCTTTATGAAATGCGGATCGGTATTACAAGATGTTTTTCCCACATCTAGGTAGGTCTTAAGAGGTTAAACATTTGATACGATTAGTTTTAAATCCAGATACAAATAATATTGTGCCACTGTTTTCATATTTATAGACACTTAACCAAAAAAACTTTCTCAAATGTACCATTCTTTCAAGAACCCGCCTGTAATGAGCTTAAAAGTGATAGGCCCCGATTTGATTCCCGGCGAGAGAAAATCGATGTCTAGTCTTATGGGAAGCTTCGGGCGTGGCTAGTGACAATGACGGGTTCAATCCTGCCAGAAGAACTAGCGTTTCGGTACAATGCTGCGTAGAACTAGAAACTGATGGAGAACAATTATACGTCTACACTTAACTTACTTGTTTTTTTAAACCCCCACAAGTTAGCCCTTGACTGCGATCTCACCTGATGGTAAGTGACCATGCATTCTAAGATGGTAGCGGACTAACCAGTTAGGGTTATGACAGTTATGTCCCTAGTCGGTTTCTGCACGACATCGTATCGGAACGTTTAATCGCTTGACGGGACATCGTACCGGAACGTTTAATCGCTTGAAGGTACGTCTTTGCCGGTAGGGCGGTAACTAGCCGCGGCCGAAGTCTTCCACCAGACCAGACCAGAAAAAATTCAGAAATTATAAATTCCCAAATTGACCCTGTCGGGAATCGGACTCGGAACCTCCCGTTATCCCGGGAGGTCGTCAAAAAGCTTACAATTACGGAGATATACGAGGAGCTGCAGTTTTTTTTAAACACATAGGCTAGCGCTTTGCTGCAATTAGACCTAGAATTAGTGGCGATGCAGCCTAAGGTGGAGCGCGCTTGCCTAGAAAATTCCTATAAAACTTTCTTAAAATTCAAATGTCTAGGTATTAGGTACATCTTGAATTAATATATTCTAAACTAGCTGACTTGCCCGCGACTTCTTTCGCGTGAAATAAGTTTTTTAAATTCCCACGAGAACTCCCTTATTTTGCGGGAAAATATATAGCCTATGACTCTCACAAATAATGAGGGTTTTCTATTGGTACATACCAGAATTTTCAAAATCCGTTCAGTAGATCCAGAGATTACCCCCTACAACGTCACAAACTCACAAACTTTACCTCTTTATAATATTAGTATAGATAATTATTACAGATACATATTTATATAACAACAATTAAGCTCACTCTTATCATTACACAATAGACAATGAGGTGTTCAAGATATTACTCTGACCATAATCAGATCCTAAACTTTGTACAATGCTTTGTTCGTGTTCGATCATCGAATTGAGATTCCTTTCAAGTTCCGGAAGATATAAGACGGTCTGCGCGAAATAATAATTAACATTTGAAATGAATAGAAATTCATTTAAATTTACTTTATTGATCCTTTCCTACTTGTTTTCCTACAAAACAATGTCTATGAAATGCTATGTTGAAAAGTTTTAAAAGAGCATTACATTAGCCATTTTATGTTCAAATATTTTCCAGTCTAGAATCTTTTGGCTTGTTTTTTTCCAAATATAGGTATATAGTTTTGACCGCATGAGAGTTCTGACTGTTCAGGTAAGTACTATCAATTCAAATGGGCTTGGTGGACAAAGCTATGCTCTAAGTAAAGCTTAAAAGATATAAAGTAAAAATTAAATCAAAGCATCTCCGCACGCACTCTCCAATCTCCATTCTACTATGGTACTACACCTAATGAGCCTAACATTTCTTCTGATTTTCCAGTTACTACCGATGAACCAAAGAGTTGCATTGGCCAACGTAAGCAGACTTGCGTCATTGTCAAAATCAGAGATGTAACGGAGGTAAATTTATCGGAACCGAAGTCGGAGTCGGAGTTTTTAAATTTGATTTATCGGAGTCGCAACCGGAGTCGGAGGCAGAGTCGGAGTCAGAGGCAGAGTCAGTAGTGGTCTCAAGAGAGATATTTTTCATTAAAGAACAAATAAAACCACGTAGCGGAAGGCGGGAGTGGCGGGGGACTCCCAACGCGACGGGTATGAACCAGTTCGTAACGGTCGACGCAGGCCGCCGTCGCTATTTAGCCTATTTGTTATGCTTCGACCTCTGATTCAAAAGTTTCAGAGTCGAAATCGTAACCGAAGGTGTGATAATAATCGGAAGTTCCGACTTAACGGAATCGGAGTCGAAGCTCCGTAACATCCCTAGTCAAAATCTACGCTCTCTCTCTTTTACTCTGTCTCTTTTACACTCTTTGTAGGCTGATCTTTAAACGCGTGGCCCATTCTAAGCGCCGAAGATGGATCCGTCGATATCGTAATGACGCGCTATTAGCTGAGGTGTCGACGCACCGTGGGAGTGCGGCGCCCCAGTTCGCTCTAAACCGACTAATCATGCCCGCAATTACTCTAATTCAGACAGAATTATCTATGTAACAGATTAGGCTGGGTGCTGATGGGCGATGGCATATTTTTTAGAAGTGTCCACAACCTATTTTGGGTATCCATACTTATAATATTATAAATGACAAAATGTGTCTGTCTGTCCAATATCTGGAATCTGTGGAACCATTTAACGGACCATCTTGTCAACCGATTTTAATGAAACTTGGTGTCGAGATTGGTTGCATCTCGGGAAAGGACATAATATAATATCCAGTAAAGTACTTTACTGTCCTGTTTGTTTACTGGACAATAATACACTTTTTCTCGAAAATTATAGGAGTTCCCGCGGAAATAGAGCGTAGGAGACTTATGCCCAATAAAAATTTAGGCCTGTAATCAGTGGAATTAAAAAAGTACCTACCCAGGACTTAATATTATAAATCTAAAAAAGTATCTGAGTAGGTAACTTGTCCCGTTCAGTTTTTGATGATAAGAGCTATGAGAACACACCAAATCTTTTTATATCTGTCTGTCAGTCTATACTTGCCCTTAATTAAATTGTTGTTGTAACACGCTTGTGAATGTTTTGATTCAGAAACCGAACACGTTATTATATTGATTTGTAAATATTTGATTGATAGGCGATGGCTTTACCGCAGTACAAAATCAATATGGTGTGAAAATGTGGTCGGTAGACTTTTTCTAAATTTATGTACGTACCTTTTGGAAGTTTAATTGTTTTTACTTCTTTATGCCTCGACTTCTTAACCGATTTCAACGGAAACAATCACAATCAGTAAAAAATATCTGGAGAAGGATCAATTCTAATTACTATTGCAGAAAAACGCTAGGCTAAGGTGTTTCCTTGAAAAGTGATTTTCAAAATCATAAATCCAAAAAAAAAATGCGCGTTGATTACTGCGATAAATGTTTCTCCCATTCAGAAAAAAAATTTGGGGAATAAAACGTGTTTGTTGACAAAAATAAATTGTTGTTTTAACTATAATAAATTTAAGAAAACAGTATAATTTAAAGTGACACATAGATTATTTAGGGCGGATTTGACCAAACGCGAGTAAATTTTATACTCAGATTAGTAGCTAAGTTACCGGAGAGTAAATCTAATTTACGTTTTACCATAGACTATTCTACGATTAGTGCGCCTATTCTAGAGTAAATTGTTACACCGCCATTTAACGTGGAGTAAAGGAACTTATTCTGTGGATAACCTAACATTTTACATATTGGGTTTCCACAAGTTCAATTAACAGTTCTTTTTCAGATGGTAACCAATTTGGGCTCCGTTTTCTCTTCTCATCACTCATTTTTGGCTACCCGAAGTTTCCGAAAAAAAAAACTAAAATACAACAAGAAAACAGCAAAATTGACGAAAGTTTGACAGGCGTGGGCGTCAGGCGACAGATGACAGTCCCTAATCCCTCCATATTCCAACATTATAAAACGCCAAAAATGAGAGCCAGAATATAAGCCTTCATGCCATACACTTTTGGAGCAACATTTTTTTTCCGGGTTATACGTCTTTCACTCATTCGTTCCACTAGTCGGGTTTAGTTAATCGAAGTATAGTTAAACCATAGATTGCATGGAAAAACGACTTTGACGTTACTCCAGATTAAAAATGTGGAATAAATTTATTCCTCGTTTAGTTATTCGAGCATAAATGCTAGTTTGGTCGAATCCGCCCTTAGACAAGTAAGGCCTCAGGTGTTAGGTACAAAGTTTCTTACCATTGCATTAATTACAAGCAGCATTATGTGCTAATGATTTTTGACATTGTAAGTGTTTCACAAAAACTTAGGCGACTATACGTTTCAGTTTATTGGTAACCGTTCAGATTTCTTGTGTCGATTGTGTGTTTAATGCTAGCCGGTGAAAAGGGAATAGATTATTTCTACATTTACATTAAAACAATAGAGTTGGTTGTAACATCTACCAGCTCCATGCATTATGTAACAGTAGGTACATAGTTGCTACCGCTACATCGCTGAACATGACTGTGATTTCACAAACTGTCCCTCATTTTTGTTTACCGAATTATATAGAACTAGACTTGATGATGCTTGCAACTTCGTCCGCGTGGATTAAGATTTTTGATTCCCGCGGGATCTCTAAAATTTTCCGGGATAAAAAGTCCTTCCCCTGGGTACAAACTATCCCTATACCAAATATCATCAAAATTGGTTGAATCGATATTTTTTTGATTCCCGCGGGAACTCTTAATTTTCCGGGATTAAAAGTAGCCTACGTCCTTCCCCAGGATACAAGCTATCCCTGTACCAAATTTCATCAAATCGGTTGAAAAGATGAACCTTGAAAGCGTAGCAGACAGACAGATAGACAGGGAGACAGAAACACTTTCGCATTTATAATATTAGTATGGATACGTGTATAATTCGCACGCGAGTTGAATGCAGAGTAAATGTATGGTGACACATACATTTACTCTGCATTCAACTCGCGCTCGAACTGTATCTCGTGGACTGTGTTTGACGGCCTCTCTGGCGCAGTGTTGAGCGCTGTTGCCTTAACGTAGGAGGACCCGGGTTCGATTTCCAGCGTCTATTTGTGAATTTATAATTTCTGAATTTTCTCTGGTCTGATCTGGTGGGAGGCTTCGGCCATGGCTAGTTACCACCCTACCGGCAACGACGTACCGCCAAGCAATTTAGCGTTCCGGTATGATGCCGTGTAGAAAGTTAGAAACCGACTAGGAGTTAGGGGTATAGGTTTAATATAACTGCCATACCCCTAACAGGTTAGCCCGCTACCATCTTCGACTGCAGTCAAGAGCTAACTTGTAGTGGAATAAAAAAAGTCAAAAACAGTCACCTTTTCCTATAATAATATATACAATATACATATTTGAATACAGCCCTGTAAAAACTTTAAAAATCCATTAACTTTTATCACTTTCCAAGAATGCTGCAATTATGCAAATTATAACGACATAAGCACCATATTAATAAAAAAAACCATAAGTCATAATACAAACAGTGTTAATTTAACTTAATCCGGTGAACTATGCGGCGGCGCCGGTTAATATGAACCAATGTTATGGGTGAAATTTAACCACATATTTGACTATATCATGCAAATTACCACTAATGACAGTGCTTATAAGCTTGGTGGTAACTGGTAAGGCTATGTAAAGAATTTCCGTTCGTATATCGCACACGTGGTTTTATCGAACACTGGCTAATGCCCGCGACTTCGTTTGGTATGATCGAGATTTTTTGGTTCCCGCGGAAACTCCTTAATTTTCCGGGATAAAAAGTAGCCTATGTACTATTCTAGATTATAATCTATCTCTGTGCCAAATTTCAGCCAGATCCGTTCAGCCGTTGGGGCGTGATTGAGTAACAAACATCCATACATCCATACATCCATCCAAACTTTCGCATTTATAATATTAGTAAGAGTAAGACTATACACAATTATTGTATTCTTTATGGTCGTTGGTCTAGTGGTTGGCATGTTCGACTGCGGCCGACGAGATCTCGGGTTCGAGTTCCGGGTTGGGCCATAATTGCTTATTGGGTTTTCCTGACTATAAATTCTCAGTACTAGTCCGGAGTTAGGAAGTTGGCGGTGTTACACCCCGTGCCTCGGAGAGCACGTTTAGCCGTCTGTGCCGGCTATCACTAACATGATGATAGTCGTTAAAGCCAGCAAACCCGCATTGGAGCAGCGTGGTGGGTCAAAGCTTTAATTCCCTCTCTCCTATGAGAGTGGAGGCCTGTGCCCAGCAGTGGCACGTTAGTGGGCTAGTAGTGGATAGTGGAAGTATTCTTTATACATTTTTATTCTTAGATATTTGGTAAGTAGGATTCTGGTATACAATCTATATGACTTAGGTCTAAGCCCCATTTGCTTAAGGTCGCTAATTGTATTTAAGTTACATTTTTTATAGTTACTTCATCATGTCTACCCTGGAACAGCAGGGCGACCGCGTATCTTCTGCATTGATCATTGTTACAGTATCAATTGTTGTGATTGGCAGAATTTATGGTATTCTTGCTGCGTCAATGGATTTTGTCCAATAGTGGAAGAGTGTTATCCAATCAGAGGTGACTGCGATCGTAACACTGTAGCTGTCAGAGATACGCGGTCGCCCAGCAGACTTATCGAAGAGTGACAGCATCAAAATATTTAACTAAATCAGTTTAAGCGGGCCTTATCATTGTAAGCGATAAAATCCCGTAAAAAGGTAGTAAGCGGGCCTTACCATCGTAAGAGATTAAATCCTTTAAAAGTACGGTATTTTGCAAATCAGAAGATCTTAAAATATGGATCGTCTGAATACAGCCTTAACTTGTGTCTGTTATATCGCTGTCCAAAAAATTTACATTAATTTCCATTCATTAGGTGCATTTTTATATTTTTCAATGGATTAAAATTTCTTGTTAAATAAACATGAGGAAAATTTATGAAGTGAAAATATTTTATTTTTTATAGCTATTTAATAGGTGGATAAAATTAATCATATCTTTTGTGTGCAGCTTTAGTTAACCTACTTCTACTAGTCTTATAAATAAAAACTACTATACCTTACTTTACATAATCTTATATATAAAATTCTCGTGTCACAATGTTAGTTACCATACTCCTCCGAAACCGATTTTTATGAAATTTTATATGCATATTCAGTAGGTCTGAGAATCGGCTACTATCTATTTTTCATACCCCTAAAACACCTCAATCCACGCGGACAGAGTCGCGGGCATCAGCTAGTATATTATATATATAAGGTACCAAAAGTAAGAATCCTCTACGTTCTTCTTGAAATGGAGTCCAATTTTTATAGGCAGAATATTTGAGTAAAGTTCTAGATTAATTTATAGCAATTAGGTAAATACGATTTTTGCATTTCAGTGAGGTCAGTTCTGTTCTTTATACTCATTGTAGTCTAGTATTCAACCGTGTACCTCTAGGGTAAATTCTGAAGTAAATATTAGAGAAAAATAGGAAAAAACTATCAATTTCAACATTTAAAAACCACAGCCTTGCGTATTCCCTTTAAGTATATGAAATTGCAAAATCACTTCTAAATCTGAACACGCATAACCTATATACGTGGCGAATATTTAAATCTAACTGTAAACAATAAAAATCACAATAATCCTTATTTCAATCTAGATAAAGGCGAAAGTTCTATACATAAAATGTCTCCCAAAACCATATTTGCGCTCTTCTATTCCCTCCGCGTACTGTGGTATATTTTATTTATCTCATGCATTTAAAGGAAAATAAACTCAATGTTATAGTACATAAGGTTGTAAATGATAAGTGTGGTAGTGATCTTGACATAGATTTCGTAGAGGAAACTATCTGTCGTGTTATTTCTGAGATCTGTCGATGCCGACGCGGTAATGCCGGTGACAAAAGGCCTAATATTACAAAGTTTTTTTTTTTTTTTGGTTTACACAGGAATAATAACGATACGATTTTGCTCTACGTTCCTGGTATTCAATGCTGAGGTGTACAGAGTTTCAGCGCTCCAACCCAGACCTCATCAAATTGTCGTCAATCACAAACGTATTTTGCAATAAAATTTAAAAAAAAACCGCAAACTTCACACGTCTACCAATTGGGTATTTGACTAGTAGTGCGACAAATTATTTTTTCTAAAAAATTATATGAAATGTGCACATTTCATACCCTGTAAATGAGTTCGAAAGTTAAACTTCCCGACCTAAGCCAGTACAGAAGTATGTATTCTCATTACATATCATAAGTTTGAATTTGGAATCTTTCTTCCTGAATATCTTGTAACTTGTTATAATGTTCTTTGGCCTAAATAGTTTAAATTTGGAACTCTACCGTATTACGCGTTCAGCACTCACAGCGCAAAAAAATATATTTTAAAAAAAGTCACTTGTTGAATTTTTTAGAAAAGCACTATACACACCTCGACCGGGAGAGCATTTCTGGTCTCGTATATAGCCGGTCTAACTAACACTCGACCAGAAAACGCGTACTTCCCGGTCTCGCGATGTAATGTACTATTAAATGATTATTAAATGAAGGATCTCCCAAAAGTCGTAATATCCACGTCCCCTTCTAGTTTTATTTTGAATAACAAATATCGAATAAAGTAAAAAAAGTGCGTCGAACTCTGATGACGTCACAACTTAAAATTTCATACAAAATCCATACTAAGTACGCGTTTTGACGTTGGAAAAAAGTTGGTGATTTGACTTGTTGTCAAATACCCAATTATTTTCCTCATCTCTATATCTGCGTTTTTGACAACCTCCGTGGCGCAGTGTTGAGCGCTGTTGTCTTAACGTGCGGAGGTCTCGGGTTCGATCATCGGCAGGGTCTATTTGGGAATTCGTAATTTCAGAATTTTCTCTGGCCTGGCCTGGTGGGAGG
Source organism: Erebia palarica (assembly GCA_964035005.1). Lineage (NCBI taxonomy): Eukaryota > Metazoa > Arthropoda > Insecta > Lepidoptera > Nymphalidae > Erebia > Erebia palarica. Next base: position 31,065,701 of record OZ035990.1, read on the forward strand.
CTTCGGCCGTGGCTAGTTACCACCCTACCGGCAAAGACGTGCCGTTTTATTTTTTAATCCGCTACAAGTTAGCCCTTGACTGCGATCTCACCTGATGGTATGTGATGATGCAGTCTAAGATGGTAGCGGGCTAACCTGTTAGGGGCACGGCAGTTATATTAACCCCATACCCCGTAGCATTTCAGTACGTTACCGTGTAGAAACCGACTAGGAGTATGGGTTAAATATAACTGCCATGCCCTTTACAGGTCAGCCCGCTACCATCTTAGAATGCAACATCACTTACCAATTACCATCAGGTGAGATCGCAGTCAAGGGCTCACTTGTAGTGGATTAAAAAAACAAAAGCCCTTGTCTACGCGACTGTACTGTTTGCGAAATGCACGTCAAGTACAGTCTTACACACAGTGGTCATCATCATCATTATACTTGTATTATTATTATACAATTACGGTCATTTTCTTTCGCTAACGAATGTTAAAATGGTTTAATCGATTGTTTCCGTTGATTGAAGTAAACAATGATTGGAAGAAAACTTAGACTTATTATAGACTAGCGAATTAATTGTTTGAGGTTTTTTGGTTCCCGCGGGAACTCCTTAATTTTCCGGGATAAAAAGTAGCCTATGTGCTATTCCAGACTATAAACTATGTCTGTGCCAAATTTCAGCCAGATCCGTTCAGCCATTGGGGCGTGATTGAGTAACAAACATCCATACATCCATCCAAACTTTCACGTTTATAGTATTAGTAAGATACTTTTTCTTTCTAAACTACTTAGTCTAGTGGTTAGTATGTTCGACTGCGGATGACGAGGTCCCGCATTCGATTCCCGGATCGAGTCGTAATTAAAGTGCTTAATTTTACTTTCGCTCTCTTAACTACTTAGTCTAGTGGTTAGCATGTTCGTCTGCAGACGACGAGGTCCCACTTTCGATTCCCGGGTCGTCGTCGTATTTTCTGATAAGAAATTAGCTGGTGGTTAGGAAGATGGCGATGTTTCATCCCCATTATTCGTATAGCACATACAGCCATCTGCATCAGTCCGGTGCCTCTCCTATCGTGTCGGATTTTCCGTCCCATCGTGCTGTAAGAGTCGAGGCATACAGAATGCACCTGTGTTTGCGCATAACCTTTACACTATCGAGCAGATATTAAGGCAAATATCTGTGGAGATTGGCCGCCGTGGTCGTAATTTATTTAGTAGTGAATTCGTAACATAGAAGTCGTAATATAATACGCACTTATCACATCACTACAGCCCATTAACGTCCCACTGCTGGGCACAGGCCATATTATATTATATTTGTATTATATTTGTAATTATTAATCTGACTTATTTTATAATAAACTGACTGAATTCATTCTTAAAATATCAATTGACATTATGTAATATGTATTTAATTTACTATTGTATTGTTAATTAAATTTAATTTCATTATTGTATTGTTAGTTGTATTGTATAGGTAGGTACTTATTGATAATATGTTTTAAATTAAAAATCAAAATTAAAATTAAATGTTACCTGCAATTGCATTTGCAGCATTACTATGCCCTGACGGGGCCTCATGTAATGATTATTAAATAAATAAATATATTGACTAGGATAAGATTATTAGTTTAGAACTAATTATTAGGTTTCCTTTTAAATAACGTACACCCTTGAAGTTTTCTCAAGTGGGGTTAATCCGTTTTTTGCATGGTTGCCTGGTAGAGATCGCTTTAAAGCGATAAGGCCGCCTCTTGTACCATAGCATAGTTTTATTGTTAGCTGTTTTTATGTATGTGTTTCTTGGTGTATAATAAAGAATTTTTCATTCATTCATTCATTCACAGGCCTCCACTCTCATAGGAGAGAGGGAATTAGAGCTTAGACCCACCACGCTGCTCCAATGCGGGTTGGCGGCTTTAACGACTATCATCATGTTAGTGATAATAACCGGGACCCACGGCTTAACGTGCTCTCCGAGGCACGGGGGTGAAACACCGCCAACTTCCTAACTCCGGGCTAATACTGGGAATTTCTAATCCGAAAAACCCGATACTTAATAATGGCCCGACCGGGAACTCGAGCCCTGGACCTCGTCGGCCGCAGAACCACTAGACCAACGAGGCAGTTAACAATACGCACATAACTAAGAAAAAAATTAGAGGCATATCCGGGGATCAAACCCCGTATCATTGGAATATACTGGATGTGGGACTCTTCCAGAGCGTTCTGACAAGTCCCACATCATAATCGGCGAAAAGTTTGATTAATTTGGGCACTGCTTGCCATAGTGACCTTTTTGGAAGTCGACTTATGTTAAGTGGATAGTTTTATTTTTGTTTTAGTTATGTTAAGGTTTGTTTTTCTATTCGCTAAATGTATTTAAATAATGTTGCGATGGGGTTGACATGTTATATATGTCACCGTAAGATTGTAAAAACCGTTAGATTATAATCTTACTCGCGAAATTGCAAACTGTCGAAAGATTACAATTTAACGTATTATTTTCCGGTAGATTGTAATCTGATAGGTACCTACCGAACCTACGAACCCTAACCTAACCTACAAGAAAGAGATAAGAAAACGTAAATACAATGAATATTTCAAAAATTGACACTCAGAACATTGAACAGTTAACAAATCTTCCGACAGTTTACAATTTCGCTTGTTAGATTATAATCTAACGGTTTTTACAATCTTACGGTGACGTATATAATAACCCCCCCCCCCCAATGAGATTTTTTAAAAAACCCGTATCCCCTCGATTAGGAGGCTGAAATCTTAAAACCACTAGTGTATCTTCCTTTCATATTTGAAGTACCAAATCCTAATTTATTAGTCGATATTATGACAGCATAGATATTATCCGACAAACTTATCCGATCCGGTAACAACGTCGGTATAATAAAATCTAAAAAATAGTTGACAGGCATAAAAGTTAGGTCTCGGTAGGGATGTCATTCCGAACCAGTGGTAGATTCACTCGACTATTAAAGCACTTGTTAAAAGTCTACTTGAATAAAAATATTAAAATATTTGATTTTGTTGGTTCCAATTTTGGCCACGGGGCCAGATAAGTTTGACGGACTATAGATGTATTAGATGATATTAGATGTAGGTATATCTTATATATGTCACCGTAAGATTGTAAAAACCGTCAGATTATAATCTAAATCAATTATTTTTCGGTAGATTGTAATCTGTTAGGTATATTACCCTAATAGAACCTAAGTGCACTACCTGATTGTTTATGTCGAACCCTAACCTAACCTACAAGAAAGAGACAAGAAAACGTAAATACAATGAATATTTCAAAAATTGACACTTCAAACATTGAACAGTTCACAATTTTTCGACAGTTAACAATTTCGCGAATTAGATTCTAATCTAACGGTTTTTACAATCTTACGGTGACATATATAAAAATCTCGTGTCACAATGTTAGTTACCATACTCCTCCGAAACTTGACCGATTCTTATGAAATTTAATATGCATATTCAGTAGGTCTGAGAATCCGCTACTATCTATTTTTCATACCCCTAAAACACTTCAATCCACGCAGCCGGAGTCGCGGGCATCAGTTAGTATACAATAGGTATGCACTAGGTAGTTAGAATAAATCATTGTCAACGCAATAATTACTGGGAAGGACACAAGGGTATTTAATCTAGGTCTCAGCTCGTTTATGATCAGTTAAACGTGTCAATGTTACATCATAACGAGCTAGAAGTGAAACATTATGTAGTAGCTTCTAGTAGTAGTAGTTAAGTACTTATTACTTCTGCTAAACCTAGTAATAGTGGGTAAAGATCTTGTTAAATCTATACTTGTCCATACTTAAACCTATTAAATTGATCCATAGTTATTTATAAGTACTACTTTCATACTAATAATATTAATGTGGAAGTGACTTTTTAAGCGTCGAGTACACGAGCACTTTCAAAAATGTCAGAATCTCTCCACATAATCACATTCTTAAATATTAATTTAACTTATAGGTGTATATATTATATTTACAAATGTATATTATATTATATATTATATTGTTTTTTACATTATTTTTATGTATTTTTTGCTATGTGTTTTTTTGGTATGACTTAAATTCCTTATTCAAGCCATTTACTAAATTGCATAATAAATTATCATACTTCACTTTATTACCTACTACCTATATGTTCCTTCTTACCCCAACTTTTCTCTTTATACTTATTGTACGCACTGTGATTTCAACCCTGTCCCAACTACCTAAGGTTAACTGGAAGAGAATAACTCTAGGTATTAAGTTCGCCTTTGTGCATTGTAATTTTCTTATGTGCAATAAAGAATTTAAAACAAACAAACAAAGTGTGTCTGTCTGTCCATCTGTTCTACCAGTTTTGACGAAATTTGGTACAGAGAGAGATAGGAAGTCATCTTGGATATAGGACATAGGACACTTTTTACTCCGGAAAATCAAAAATTTCAAAAAAAACTGTTGGAAAAAGGGCCGTGAAAGCGCAGCAGACAGACAGACACACTTTTGCAGATGTAAAGTTAAATAACGGGAAAAAAATATATACTGAATGGCCAAAAAATTATTATTGAGCACCAATAAAAATCACGTGAAAATAAATTTAAAAAATACCCAATTTAAAATTTATAATCTTTAGGTACCATAAAGCGACCTGTGGGAGTTGGGGGGGGAGGGATGGAAGGGGGGGAGGGGTTACTACTTATTATCGCGCGCTTAAAGCAGTATTATTTGAAAATGACAGTTTTATGTCACGTAAGTACCTTGACGTTCCTAAAATAAGGATTATAATTCTACAACACGAACGTCAACAATATTAACGCAATACGGATTTAAGAGATGGTAGTAAGCCCCCTGTCTATGATTCTAAAACCAAAAAGTTAAAGGTAAGTTTTTATGATGGCGGCTTTTATATGAGCTTTTTCGCGTCGGTTCACTTTATTGTCTTACAGGCACAACTTTATTGAGCCACCTTTCCACATTATTGTTTATCGGAATTTCTTATTTGAGCGCTGATAGCCCAGTGGTTTAAAGAATCGATCTGCTGCTCGGGTAAATGGGGTTCGATACCCGGACACGTACTTCTAATTTTTCTGAGTAACGTACGTTAATTTAAATGAAATATTACTTACTATATTTTGATGTATCGGCGAAGGAACCTGATGGAACGTGCATATCCGAGTATTGTTCTCTAAGTTGTGTGATGTTTGATAATCGTGGTGGACTATGACCTAACCCTTCTCATTCTGAGATAGTCGTGCTCACTAGAGCCGACAATGGGTAGAAGAAATGATGTTTATCATGAGTTCTTATTTTGTTTCTTACTTCAAAGAGTTTGTATTTTTCAATAAATTTAATAAACATCTCAAATTGTTTCTAGTTAGGAATCGAACCTTGCACATACCTAAGAACTGCGAGGCGAGTAGTAATTTTAAATTTTTTATGTAAGTAATTTTTAACGTCAATAAGTGTACCCACAGTGTACCTATATTGAATGAATGATATTGAGTATTGCGACTGTGTTTCTTAGATTATAAGGTTAATATAGCTACCACAAACCTACTAATTTTAAATTGATTATGTTTTTTTTAACTACTTCAGAGTTCTAATATTTAGACACTAAATGTAGGCAATTAGCGACCTATGTCGAGTTAAAATCAATTAACTATCAATACGCAATGGTATTTCCTGCTAAATAATTGAGTTGGAGGAATTGGACTATAAAGTATAGTGTATTGCGAGAAATAAATGATAACCAAGAACTAAATATAAATAAAGTCATAAAAGACTAATGTAGGCAAAGTATTAATAAAGTTTACAGTCTAATTTGCATTCCGAGCAGGCAAAGAAATAAATACCTGCTTACCATAACTATAATTATTTATTTATTGATTGCATAAACCAATAGCTATTGGTTATGTGGAATTTTGTCTGCCATGTAGAATTTTTCAACAAATAGCGGGTTTTAGTTGTAGGTAAGTACATAATGCAAAACATATATACAATAGACAGGAAAAGACTTAAAATATTTAAACAAAAACCATTTGAAAAGCATAATGAAGACTTCTTTGTTTTTTTTTTGTAATCGTTGAAGTGAAAACAAAACAAGATGTAATAAATTTAACCATTAATGATGACACACGGTTTCTAGCTATCGAGTCATTACGTCCATTACGAGATTCGTAAGATGTATGGGAGGTATGAATAGATGTACAGACATCTATACTTTTACTAATATTATAAAGAAGTAAAGTTTGTGAGTTTGTGAGGTTGTAGGCGTTGTCATCTCTGGTCTACTGAATCGATTTTGAAAATTCTGGTACCAATAGAAAGCCATATTATTTGTGAGTGTCATAGGCTATATATTAACCCGACAAATCAGGGAGTTCCCGTGGGAATTTAAAAAACTTTTTTCGAGCTGACGAATTCGCGGGCATCTGTTAGTAAGATATATTATACTTGCTGATGCCCGCGACTTCGTCCGTGTGGATTCGGTTTTTTGATTCACGCGGGAACTATTTAATTGCCCGGAAAAAATAGCCTATATCCTTCCCCGGAATGCCACCTATCTTTATACCAAATTTAATCAAACTCGGTTTATTAGATGGTCCGTGAAAGCGTAGCAGACGGACAGATACACTTTAGCATTTATATTATTAAGTATGGTATGGATGCGAAAGTGTATTTGTTGGTTCGGCCTTCCACTACGTGGCGATATAGTCGTATTATTAGGAGTAAAATAGGCTATTCACGTTTTTCAATACTTATACAAATCGAAGAGTTCCCCTAAATGTTCAAAATCTACGGGAACCATATCCAATGTCTAATGGCACACCTATTTCAAACTACAATATCCTAAATTTATCTCCAATTTCCGTTCTCGGATCCTAAAACGTATGGCCATGGCATGGCGTACAGCTTCATTTACCGTTCGCCTATTTATTTCCCCTGTTGCCTGCTATCTTGTTATGTCTTGATACTTGATAATCCGTTATTTATGTCGGACATTTGTCAAACCGCAGCACGCGACTCAGTGTCGTCCAACAAGTACACAACACTTTTCTTACTACAACGGTTGTGTTTTGATACCATTACTAAATTCTCGGTAATAACTTCCATGACGACCTCAGAGCTGGTAGGAATATTTAAGCAGGTGCTAACTGTCGGATTTTTCCGTCAGAGCCCGGGAATAGACAGTGCACCTGTGTTGTACTAATATCTCGCGCGCAGATGGCCCGTTGACGGAATTCGGTCGGGAGTACATAAGTCACGGCTTCATCAGAAACTTCAGAAACGGAAAAATATTTCTCAAAACGCCTGCCACCAATTTCACCGTTAGGGAAGGTAGAGGAGTGAGAGACTATAGGAATACTTACGAACTTACATCGTTTAACAAGCACCTGCCCAAAACTTTCGACAATCTCCTAGGACCTAGTAATAGTCCAGGTAAGAAATTAGAAATCTTTAAAATGTTTGTTGCTTTACCAATAAGTCTAAAGTTTCATCGTTTAACAAGCACCTGCGAAAATCTCTCCACAGCCTCCTAGGCTATATTGCAGTCTCAGAATCTCTAATATAGAGATAAGAGATTTGTTAGACTTTAACGTAGAAAGTGTCTTTGTTTCGAAATTCGAGGCAATGACTAATGAGTGTCTAGACAGCCGATCCGACCGCCGATAGATAGTTTTATCGATACGTCTTAATAGGCCCTCCATTTGTTATCATGGAACGGATATAGCAACAATCAATTTCTTTTTCGATCACAACTAATAAGCCTGAGCTCAACTGCTGTCTTACCTTGTGGCAAGTGACGAAGCAATCAAGTCCTAAGATGAGTGCTGGTTGGAACCTGGAATTCTAACTTGGAAGGCCTAATTCTAGCATTTGACCGTGTCTAGTTATCACCCGACCGGCAAGGACGTGCTGCCAAGCGATTTAGCGTTCCGGTACGATGCCGTGAAGAAACCGATCAAGGATATTGCTTTAATATAACTGCCATGCTCCTAACAGGTTAGCCCGCTACCATCTTAGACTGCATCATCACTTACCATCCGGTGAGATCGCAGCCAAGGGCTAACTTGTAGTGGGTAAAGACAGGCAGGTAGGCACAGATCCTACATAGAAAGTCAACAGTAAAAAGATAAACACCACAAATCCTCCCACTCAGTGCCGCATATCTATATCGCCATTAGCACCGAAACCGGACCCGGAAGGGATCAAAACGTTTCGATCGTGTAATTAAATTTATCGTGACATAAAATTCCTAGAAAATATTCTTAGCATTTGAATAATAAAGCGATTGGGAGATGCGGACGCGTGCCACGGTGCATTCCTCTTAAAAATCTAAGACTAATGGAAAGAATTAGATAAATAAATAATTATTATCGCTGTTGCCGTCCCAACCCACGGATGTTCGATGACTTGTGTCCAGAGGTCTTGAAAGATAAGCGCATAGTCAGCAATAAATTAAACAGGTCAGCTAATAGTCCAGTCATTTGGAGCAAAAAATGGGGAAAGTTTTCCGGGAGTTTTGAAAATGGGTGATTTTATAGATATCGACGTGCTCTTTCCAAATTCTCACTTTGCCACCTCGTATCTTTGCCACTCGCGCCACCATATTGGAAAAATGGCGCCCAAAAACAGTTTGAGAAAGAGAACAAAAACAGTGACTGGCAAAGTAAAAATTCGAAAAGGGCACGTCAAAATTTATGAAATCACCAAATTAAAATTCCCGGAAAACTTTCTAGGTAAAACCAAATGACTGGACTATAAAGCAGATTTCAAAATTAAAGACAATTTACAAGAAAACGTCAGTACTGAAGAATCAGAACTGTTGGTGTGACAACTTTGATGAAATAAATACAAGTTTAAAAACTACAATTCCTTCAAGTTTAAAATACATGCTGTAAGTAGTTGAAAGTTTCTAGGTATTGGCTATTTAAGTCATGTTTTTAGTTTTAATTAAATAAGCAAAAATATCAAAAGATAGCTTGCGAGTGATTTTTAAATCGCTTAAACTTTACCTTACTGACGAATAAGTATACTAATAAATTGATGCATATTCAACACAAAATTTTTGAAAACTTTAGGTAATGTCTTTATGCTTAAGTTATTGACGGGTGTTTTTTTAAGATATTTTTATAGTGTTTCAACCTAATAATACGCCTTCGAGAAGGTGGCTTCAAGTGTAGGAACGCGTTTGACTATCTTAGTTCTTACTCTTTAGTCTGTTCAACGCTTAGCATCACCTTCGTTGGGCCCAAGTAATTATCGACTTATTAAACGTCGCTGAAGATTTATGTCAGGGCCGACAACAGGTAAATAACCGTTTTGTTACACCCATCAATGGAACTAATGATTCAAATATTATAATATAGCAGTAAATTAAACCGGGACCTTCTTCTTCGTTAAAGGGGTGTTTGACCGATCCATATACAGCTTTTTCTATTCCTATCAATTGAGTGTTTACGGCTGTTTCCATAAATGTAATTATTTGTACAGTTGCCTTTTTGCTAAAACCTCGATTATTATTCCGGGGGATTGGGATTCCATCCCCGGGCAAGCACCTTCAGCTTTTCGAAACTAAGAAAGTATGTGCATTTTTAAATATCAGGTGCAATTAGTGAAGAAAACGTTGTAAGAAAACCTGCCTGCTCAAAGGTGTGAGAAGTCTGCCAATCCGCACATGACTAAACTGGTGGACTACGGCCTTAATCCATCTTCCTTTGAGAAGGGGACCCATACTCCGTATTAACTATAATACCTACGCGCGCGAGTTGAATGCACTCGGGGTCTGAGGTGACACATACATAAGCTCTGCATTCAACTCGCGCACGAACTATAGATGGGTTGAAATAGATCGCCAAAAATTTAAACGATATCCATCCAATAACTATAAAAGTGTAAAGTTCATTACCTCAGTATGTCTTCAAAGGTAGATAAGATCAAATGAGGGCACACTGAGCAATTTGAGGCCCTATCAATACGAAAATCGTGCAATAATGTTACCATTATTTCACCCGAAGTGAAATAAAGGCATGCAACAAGTCACTGACCACTACAACGTATGAGAAGCGAAACTCGCGATAATCATAATACGCTTGCAGATATGTGATTAGCTGTGGGGTCACGAAACGGTCGGTGCTAGACAGAGAGAGGTGAAGCGGTGTCCTGCTCGCACCTCAAAAATATCCTATAGCCACCTTTAGACTTGCCAACTTGTCGGCTACTGGTAATGACACGATTTATATTGGAATATCGCGAAAACCACGAATACTCGTGAAGGTTATTATGTTGAGGATATCAGTTAAAAGCATCCGAACTTTAACCAATAAGTTTGCAGACGAAACAATTGGAATTTTAGGTAGTTTATCATTTTACAGTCCAAATTCTCGTAGCTGGGCTTCAGCCTGAAATTATTTAGAAAAAATACGGAGGTTGGTAACACAAAAATCCTCGTATTGATATGGAAAGCTTATTTCATGCATTTTGCCTAAGTTATGCAGATTCCTTTGTTTAATTTTGTGTACTTTTAAATGCATGATAATTTGAAAAATAGATTTTAGATATTAAAAACCGAACTTAATTTAACAAGGACGAAGTAATGGGAAAAAGCTAATTATTTCGTATTAAACAAACATTTTTGGGAGCATAATATTATTCTTATATTAACAGCACACATGACTGCTGCCTGTATCACCGACAGCCCTCTATGCAGAGCCTGCATGGAGAGCAACGAGACACCGAAACACGTGTTGCTCGAGTGCAACGGTGTTTCCACCCAACAAGAAGCCTACATTGGCTCCCTAGCAACACTACCGGAAGTCCTCGCCGACCTGGGTGGCCTGCTTGGATTCTGGAGTGAGCTCGGCTGAGTGGAGTGATCCAGCGGGGAGTCACACCAGCGGTTTCACGCACAGCGGACGCATGCGTCCAAGTGCGGAAAATAATCCCAGGATACAAGAAGAAGAAGAAGAAGAAGAAGACTGCTGCCAACTTAAGTTGCATTAAGAAGTTGGCACGTCTGTATACGTTGGTAGCGATCTCAGTTATACGACCGCAGGGCGCCTAAACCGCTATACTAAACTGTGACCTCACGAAATTCTGCCGCACGATACCAGCGCGAGCGATGATTCACGTCTAATGATGGACGCTGGGACTGACGTGTAGAGATGTGGACGATAGATGAATCTCTAGCGAGAAGGTATAACAATTAAATACTTAAAAATCCCCCAACACATTAGAAGTAAAAGGATAATTTTTGAATCGATCAGCCAGCCCGATTGTGTAAGGAAATCGTAATTGTAATCGTTTGTCAAATTAATAATTCTACCAGCAGACCGGCTAAAAATTACAGCTACAGTGTAACGTCGTTTGTCAAATTGATAATTCTACCAGCAGGATAACCGGCTAAAAATGTGCTACAGTGTAACGATCGTAATCACCTCTGATTGGTTAACACTCTTCCACTATTACCACGCAGTACGAATACCATAAATTCAGCCAATCACAACAATTGATACTGTAACAATGGTTGATGCAGAAGTTATGCAATCGCCCTGCTGTTTAAGGAGTTCATAAATGCCTGTACGTCAAAAGCATGTATGAACAGCTCGAGTTATACGTTTTAAGCTGTCAAATGATAACTTTTAGCTTAGACAATTGGGCCACAGAACTGCGAAAGTTGCTCACATGACACGGCTCAATCAACTGGAAATAGCCGGCTAAAAATTTTTTGCAATCGTAGTAATTAAGAACACTTTTAACAACCCTTCCTCGATGTTCAAAGCAATCGAATATCACTTATTTGACGGTGAAGGAAAAGGCGTGAAGTAACCTTCTGTGTCTGTTTGTCACTTTACTTTTTATAAATATTTTGTCTCTAAGTTGTGGTTAGTATGCCAATCCTCATTCGGCCAACACGAGACTGTGGCCTAATCTCTTTTCATTCTAAAAGGAGACCCATGATATGGGCATCATCTGTGGAATTAACATACCAAAATATAAAAAAAACTTTACGTCAGATGAGCTCTTAAATTTTCCGGAATAAAATGTAGCCTATGTCCTTCCCCGGAATGCAACCTACTTCTGTACCAAATTAATAATAGTAGCACACTTTTCATAATTTTTAGAAATCACTCAGGTACTTACCTATTTTAATTTGTACGTTAACATGTTTATCCAATGATCTAATTTGCATCTAAATCTGCTTGGAATCATAATTTAATTGCATCTATTTATTATTTAATGGAACTATTTATTATTTAATTCGATGTTGTTTATGGATTACTGGACGTTTTATGATAGAGGTTCTTGCCGGTGAAATTTTCTCAGGCCTCGATACCGTGCTCATAATCTCGAATACTTGAACGAGTAATGCACAGTTTGTATGTATATTGGTTACTACGCTAGCCGAGAAACCTGTTAGTCTGGTCGTGCCCTCTGTACCGTGCTTTACTATAAATTATGTGTGTGTATACAGCCTTACAGCCATCGTAGACTTCAAACTTTTATCGGCCGATAGAATTAAATCGGTCGTAAATAGTTCATCATCATTTCATAATTTCAACCCATATCCGGATCACTGCTAAGCACGAGTCTCCGTTTCAAACTTCAATCTTTTTATATTCTAATAAACTTTTACAAGTACTTTTGAATCATCGAGTGAAACTACCGCTGTTTCGGAATGCCTCTCGGAATGAGAATGAGTTTGGCAATAGTATTGAATAGAAGCAGACGTTACTTTGCGGAAGTCCATGATAATAAATGAACTTATAGAAGTTTAATTCGATAGAACCCGCTACAACATACAGTAATAGGGAATTAAATGTCTAGTTGCTAATTTTGGCAATAGTCTTTAAAGTACTACTAGTTAGAACTGTATCTCGGAAAACAGGGCTTTGACAGGACAAAAGGACGGATGATAGACGGCGTTTGTCCAATGCCATTAAAATCACAGTTACTTGCTTAACGCGATCGAAAAGGTAAAAAAATCTCTGACTAGGCCCACTGTTCTCATTAGGCACAAAATAGGATGTACGTTAGATTTGTCTATTCAGATTATAAAATTGAGTTGATAAAATTCAGTAAGTATTTATATATTATTTATTAATCCTCTTTAATGTTCTCACGTCGATCATGGTAGGCGGCTAGGCGGTGAACTGAACGAATTTATGCATTAATATAACATTTAAAAAGTTCTATACCGTAAATGAAAATTTGGGATTAAGTAATTAATATGATAATTAGGTAAGTGGTAGGTAATCGGGTGAGATCGAGAAATTACCATAAGTCTATACGTACAAGTATATAATTATGTAATTTAAGAAAAATGTCTCTATAATGTTTGGTACATCGTAAAAAAACAATAAAAGTGAGCCATAAAAGCTAATCATAATCAAATCAAAGGGAGAGTTGAGAACGAATATCACACGTCGTGAAGGTTTAAAGCCTTGGACATATATAACGCGCTACGACAGCTATACACTTACCATCAGGTGAGATCGCAGTCAAGGGCTAACTTGTAGTGGTTAAAGAAAACCTGACGGCGGCATTAAATGCCGTAAACACCAATAGCATACAGCTCTACAGACCCTTCGCAGTGTGAATCATACATAGAACACCAGCTGTTGTATAAATGCTTGGGTTTCATTTAGGTTCTTGGGCATTTCAATCCAAATTCTGAAGAGATGGAGGTGGCGGGGTAAAATAATGTCATAGGGAGTTATTATTATTATTATATACTCTTTATTTGTACCACCATAAAATGACAAAAACAAAAAGAAGAAAGAAAAATAAACGCAGACATGATACAAAAGGCGGCCTTATCGCTTACTAGCGATCTCTGGCAGGCAACCTAAGGAATAGGAAAAAATAAGGAAAAAAGGATTACAGGTGGTGAAATCCTATAACATACATAGGAGTTATTATGCATGGAGGGCTTTAATTTTGTCTCTTGAACAACTTCTAGTAGCATCTACTGATGATGTCTACGCCTCACAAATGTCACTTTTTGAACGTCAATAGTTGTTAAATTATAAAATAAATGGTAGTGACGTTATGTTGCTTATTAATTAGGTAAGTACGTGAACTTAAAGCTAAAGCTACGTGGGTTCCAAAAGCGCCTGGTCTGAAAAGCTCACGACAAACTTAGCCAGGTAACGCGCAATTTGTATGACCAGGGCTTTAGACTTGAGAGTCGAGGCCGCTCTAATAAATCACCTCTTTAGTTCGTTAGGCGCACGCCGGCCGCGCCGCGGGGGTCCACCTTCGATTCCCGGCGAGCAAGTGGAACGGCGATTGAGGTAACCCCCTGTAGGTGAGTATTTTGACGTGTTACATAGAGTGAGTGGTGTCTCGTTGCATACGTTTTGATGAATGGTGAACCAGGGTGCGTTTTCTTCAAATTGTGAGTTATATCAATATAGCTTTTGAGTTGTGACACAAAACTTGTGACTTGTAACATTCTTAGGTAAACTAAAGACGTGCTCGTAAGATACAGTGGGCATACTACCATCGTTTAAAGCCGTATTGTTTTAATATTGTTAGAATTGTAGTCCTTATTTTCAGGGACGTTAAGGCGCGTGACATAAAACTGTAACTTTGAAGTAATAATACTGCTTCTAGAGATGGCAGTAATCCTCCGTAAGTCTTTAAAAATGCAACAGCTTTTAACAAGCATTCATATTTTCCTGCACATCTGTCAGTTTCATTTTACCTTTGTTGAAAAACATTCAACAATTTCAAAGTTATTGTTTTAAAACAGTTTAAAACAATATTTTTTATCGCTATATATTTATTTTTATATATTTTTATGGATGAGAAAATTATGTATTTTTAAAAATATTTTAACCAATTGAAATCAAATTAGTATCTTCAAATAAAATACTGGTAAAACGTCATGTTTTTTTTAGTAAGTATGCTAGTATGGAATAAATGCAGTTTAGTATTTCGTCCGCGTGAGTAACTTAACGTTTTTTAGAAATATCTGATTTTCCGGAATAAAAAGATAGGCCTATAATATCTGTTCCCGGGATGAAATCTCTGTACCGAATTTGGTCAAAATTGGTTAAGCACTGCATGAAGCAGGAAAAAAGACAGACACAAAATTTCGTATTTATGATATGAATATCGATTTGAAACTTACCTACATAATAAATGACGTAATATATCCCAATAAGTTTTCCTAGTAAAAAATACATAAAAAAGTGGAACAATCGTCTTA
Source organism: Erebia palarica (assembly GCA_964035005.1). Classification (NCBI taxonomy): domain Eukaryota; kingdom Metazoa; phylum Arthropoda; class Insecta; order Lepidoptera; family Nymphalidae; genus Erebia; species Erebia palarica. The sequence continues at coordinate 31,080,923 of OZ035990.1, forward strand.
CATAATACGTGAAAATAAAGAGCTGAATTTTATAAACGAATCAAAGACATCCGCATACCACAGCAACAGGTTATGCGCAGGCAGAGTGTAGATGTAGCATCAGCTTAGTCAGCCTCTATTTAGGTATACCTACTATACGTATAGGAGTTTCATCTAGAGGAGATTTGTTAGAGAAAGCTTGGGAGTATCAGAAACCTCATGTTAAAGCTGTTTTCGCAATTACTAATCGAAAACAGCTAACATGCCGATAAACAAATATTCATTGATTTACTGATGTAATCCATATTAATATTATAAATGCGAAAGTGTGTCTGTCTGCTACGCTTTCATGGCCCATCTGTTCAACCGATTTTGATAAAATTTGGTACAGGGATAGTTTTTATACCGGGGAAGGACATAGGTTACTTTTTATCCCGGAAAATTAAGGAGTTCCCGCGGGAATTAAAAAAAATTAATCCACGCGGACGAAGTATCGTATCGTATCATCCTACTCGTAGTATTATAATTGCGAAAGTGTGTCTGTCTGTCTGCTTTGCTTCCACGGCTCATCTGTTCAACCGATTTTGGTATAGGAATATTTTGATACCTGGAAGGACATAGGCTACTTTAGTCCCGAAAAATTAAGAATTCCCGTGGGAATACAAAACCTTAGTCCACACAGATGAAGTTGCGGGCAACATCTAGTTGATAATAATTAGATAAGAGATGCAGCCTTAATTACAGATTCGCAAACCGCAACAAACTGAAGTTAATGTCCATTTTTTTTTTCATTTAAAGCTCCACCAAAGAGTCCAAGAGATGAAGGCGTCCGTCAAAAATTTTTAAAAGTTAATTATCGAATACTTTTCCCGCCGGTCGGGGTCCGCGGCGATACATCACCCCACGAATATAAATCACCAAGTGATTGATAGTGGTGTATATCTCACGCTCCAACGCTAGCTAGCTCCTTTTTTAATCCGGCCACAAATGATTTTTACACTTTACTTCCTTTTATGATTCCGTTTCGCTGTCGAGGTTTAGGATTATTGGATTTTATTAGAAATGAGATCGACTGGCTGTACTCTGCTGGGTCGTATCCACGGCTCCGCGCATGCTAAGTTCGATCTTCATGGCTAAATTTCAAACCCCTCTGGGGGTTGATTTTCCAAAAAGCCTTCTTAGTGGATGCTATGCCAGTAGGGCTGATTCTGTAGTGCACAATTTCTAAACTAAACTAAAATGACATCATTAAAAATATTGCTAACCCTTCCATAATAGCAACTCCCTGCAGAAAAGGACAGAACTAGATTTAAAGCTGTCATTTTAGGTAAGTTTAGAGAATGTATAGATATAGAATTGGTCTCTATCTCCTGCAGAGTTGGTCTAATCATCATACTTCATATAAATGCGAAAGTGTATTTGTTTGTTGGTTTGAATTCAATCACGCCGTAACAGAGCAACGGATCAACGTGATTTTTTGCATGGGTGTAGTTGAGGACCTGGAGAGTGACATATACTTTTTATCGCGAAAATTTAAGAAGTTCCTGCGGGAATAAAAAAAACTTAGTCCACGCGGACGAAGTCTTTGATATAAGTTGGCCAAAAATACAGTCAAGGTTGCGATTTGTGATTAAAATCGTTACGATCACTATGTTCCTGCGCTTACACAATCACCAGAAATTAATTGTACGCCCTAATCGTCCAAAGGCATCAGCTGGCCGCCAGAACTTAGAATTTGGTACGAGAACATCTCGCGGCGGTATGCCCACTTTGCCGCGTCACAGTACAAAGATATTATCGTTTCTTGTGAGCATAATAACTGTGACATGTATCGTACGACGCTCCAGGGCCGCTCGTAATGGTCCACATTCTGGGAAAACTCGAGACTTACCATTAAGATACCATCGAGTGTTACGTGCCGCCACGTTCCCACGACGGCATCGCGAAACCCCTCAAATCAGTAGACAAGCTAACCCTTGCCGGACATCGGTCAGGAGTTACTCCAAAACATTAATTAAAAACGAAAATAATAGACCGGTTCCTTACGGTCAAGCCGGCTGACCCTTAGAAGTTGAACCTGCAACTGGTTCCGGGCGTCGTAAGCTAATTATGTTTCCGCACATTTTGTTCAGCGATTTGCATGTGAATTTGGGGACGAAACTACAATAGGGAACAGTGCTAATCTTTTGCCAAAAAGCCCGGTCACAAGTAAGCTTCGGCCTTCCCTTTAAGGTTTATCTATGGGCTGTTAGAAACCCGATAGCTCTACCATAAACATTGAATTTTAAATAGAATGCCTTAAAAATATTAAGTTTCATATGCGTACCCAATACTAATAGTTTGAGGTTCGGTTGTGGTAAATGTTGTACATTACAACTTATTGCTTCTATCACACCTGTAATATAAATAGCTTCATCAACTTGTTATAAATATTGGTATCAAGTAGCTTAACGCTTTAGATTTCACTTTACATGTCTACTGTAATTGAAATTTTATTCACACGTATGTACGAGTAATTTGAGTAGGTGCTTCTAGAAATATTTGAAAGGGTATATTTTTGGTAGCACTGTTTATTACTTCACCTGTCAATCGGTTTAAAGTTTAAGATGAGTTTATGCTATTTTTCATTTTCAAAATTTCTCAATCTCGTTGGACCGAGAAAGAGAGTTAATTCATTTCGACTTTTTGTAATCCGTATGAGTCAATTTCTTCTATCTCTTCTTCAAAGTTAACTTTACATGTGAAATAAAATATTTCCATTTCACTTACTCATTCTTATTTCGTTACTATTATTATTGTATGTACAAAATTTTTGGTCTATAGGTCTAGAATAATTTTGCGTCGATAATCAGATTGTCCTTCTAAGCTGACTTCCAAAAAAGAGACTTTCTAATTGGCGCTTATTTTATTTAAAAGATCATCCCTGACCTTAGCCTAGAGATCTATTTACAGTCTATATCGCTAGTTTCTTATTATTACGTTCCAATGTTAGTCAATTTGCTGGTAGATCACTCAACTCTTCTATTCCTTATATAGTGGTCAGTGTTGGTCAAGGAACGTTATGTTTCTCACGCTATGCTATTTGACCAACTAGACCAGTGGCTAATGCAAACACACCCAACCTTACGGTCAGTTGACCAACAATACCCACACCTGGTTCCAAAGACGCAAATTGACACCCTCCTCAAAACGCAACGCTGATCCTTTTGACATTCCATTGTCGGCCAAAGGCGTACGCAAGGCGTTTAGCTATTGAAGGAATAATAAAATATAATAAGCGATGCAAACATTGCAAATTTGCAGCCCTCGGATATTCCCAGGGATGTATGATGTTTTTGACACGTCTTGTGGGTTTTGTGAAGCTAGCTATAATGATATTGTTCATGGTTTCCGTTGGACAATTGATGGATTTCGCGCTAGGATTGATTGAATACGGTAAGCATGCCGAGTCATGACAGTTTTTTTAGGGTTATATAGGTAATAGAATCATAGCTTTGAGGTTATAATTCTATTATGTATTCTTTGTAATTAATTTCAATAGCTTTCGCTTACGGCTCTGCTTGCGTGAAATTAGGATTTGCGGATATGGAGACCACCCATTTTAATCCGGCAACTTCTTTAACGGTTAGAAGCTATGTCCGATTTTGTGCATATTCTATGCGTCTAGCTTTCAAAAATCGGTTTTAGTTCGCAGTTTGTAATTAGTCCGATTTTAATCGACCGTCTTTTTTGTGTGATAACTACGTGAACGTCTCCTGTTCTATCACATCGACTTTTTGAGATAGATTTTCTCTATTATTCTAATCTTTCCATAGATTTGAACGTGCATAATAAAAAATTATCTCTCAGGAAAATTAAAAAAAAACTTTGAATAGAAAAATCTGTAGGTACAGAAGTGAAATTGAGTTTTGTAATACAACGAAAAAGCCATATCAATCAAATAATAAAAAAAAACTATTAATATTCATATCGCACCCCTCGAGTTAGGTACTCGTGGTAGCAAAAATCTTTCTAAATGACCGGTCCAGCACAAAAACTTATTAAGACACACCAAACAAAGAGTTCCATGATTGATGCGCGTTAAACAAAGAGCGGCTTTGTTCACGTCCAAGTGACGGGCGAACCCAGGGTTCTTTGTATAGTAATTTATGCACTTATTAATAAACCGGTTCTTAATGTTCTTAATTAATCAATACTCATACATATAGTTTGACGAGCTCGATTTTGAGAGTCGTTATTGTGAGCATTAAATATTTTTTTCATTTGATATTATAACTTTTATTACGCATTCAAAGATTGAGTATTAATCTTTACAATAGGACTTACGCTGAGTTGCACGAAACAAATTAAGTAGGGATTAATTACTACTTTTCACAAAGTAATTACTAATTTTCACAAGAATTGTATAAAGTCTTGTGATTCAATTAATTTAATCTTATTAATTTAATTAATATTTTTAATTTATTTCGTGCAATTCAGCCTAAAAGTCAACCTACTGAGTAAGTGTTATTATAATATCAAATTTGATCAAATTAATCTTTCAACACATCACGCAAAAATCATTGTTTTGTTCACTCTAATTGAACCAAAGGCACAGTATCACAAAATTTTCACTGAAGCAAAAGCTGTAGATTAATCAAATGATGACAGAAGAGTTCTACAGTCCAGAACGATTTACCATCCTAATCTAATCAAAAACCCGATTAAAACTCCCCGCGCGACACCTTTACGAAAGCATCATTACAATCCCTTCCTCAGATAATGTGGACCACATACCGGAAAGGACAAGTAACCCTGATCTCAATACAACCCTTCAACCCTAGTATTTTGCCCAACAAACGATTTGTTTGCTGTCAACAAACAATGAAAAGGTGCAAAAGGTCTCCTTCTTTACTCGAGATTAACTGTTAATCATAAAGAAAAAAAGTGTGCTCTATTGTCATTACATAATCGTCTTAGAAATCGGTATTAAAGATCTGTACAGATTAAACAGCTTCGTCGTCTTTTGTAGTGTTTTTTGTTTAATACTTGTTTTCTGAAACGTTTTAGTTGAAAGGGTCCATACTCCATAGTCGAGGCGCTACCACCGGCTTTGTAACAACTCGATTTGATACAGATAGTTTTTTGTATAAATGCCAAAGTGCTATGATAGCGCGTCTTATCGCTGGAACTATCATAGTCTTCACAGAAACAACGCAATGTCCAAGAGTTCCGAAAGCATTTGGGTTTTTTGTGTCATTTTAAACGCGCTTTGTTTTTTTTTGTTGGTCATAGACCAGTTATTGTATACAGTAACAAGGCAAATTATATTTAAAAACTAAGTATGTTGAAGTTTGATCATTATTCGATATTTGATTCGCATAAGTATTCACATAAAATGGCAATTGATGAAAACTGAAAACACCTGATTAGTCACAATTTTCGTTTTAAATATAAATACTTGACGATTCCTGTAATTTTTCGGACAGACAGACCCACTTTCGCATTTATAATATGTATTAGTATGGATAATATTAGCATGGATTGAAAAATTAACATCAAAAATGCATTTAAAGTACCTTTTTTTGAATGTATACAATGTTACAAAAAATAAATCGGCATGAAAATGGAACTCCACATAACAATTTTATTGCAAATAATAACTGATACACCTGTCTAAAATCAGTATTGCTTTTGTAAAATATCAGCAAATTAGCAACTAAAAGAGTCCTTTATAGGTCCGAAAGGTCACTCAAATGGTACCAGGAATGTAAAAAAGGTACAAAACAGTGAAAAGGTACAAAACACAGTGTTAGCAGGTGTGGTATAATCAGTGACCCCGACGGGCGGTCTTGTTATGAACTTACATCGCCCTGAGGGCATACACACGGACTATATGATAATATAGACAAAGGTCATGCCAACAAACGAATTTATAAAAGTGAAATCAGAGTGTTAAAAATGTAACAGCGCAATCGTACAAGCGCATGGTTGATAGACATCAGTGTAACACACTTAAATCGTAAAAATATGCTATTGCTTTGCCTTTGATGTGGCTGGCAATACAATTGTGGAGACAAAAGTTGCTCGTACGTTCCTATTCCATTGAAGTTATTAATTTAATTATTAAGTTAAAAAACGTCACCATTCAGTTAATTGTTAATTAGTCAAAAGTTTACTATAATTGTAGTTTGCGCGCTCTCTAAATGCCCGAAGTTCAGTAGTGAAGGCATGCAGGTGGATAGAATGGATTAAAACGTTGTTAACCATCCATACCGTACAAACTGATAGATGTCAATTATTCTACTTCTGTTTCTACAGATCTGTTGCATTTTAAGCGCCTTTTTTATGATCTATCTGTTCTTTCCTTTAGTCTAAGCGTAAGGAAACCTCATCTCTTAGTCTTTATAAAATATAATGTCTTGAAATAAGGTGCCTTTAAATGTTTTAGTATTGGCTATATTCGAGCACTTTTCATAAACTTTCCGAACATAAAATAAATCTACTGAAAATTATTGAGCACTAATTTTTAATCGCACCTACTACCGCGTAAAGGAGGCTGTAAAATCAATTTGATTTTATGCATACGTTTGAAGCGGTAATTTTTATAATAGGCACCTACCGACGGCAGCGCAAAAGCTAACCTCCCATGATTTAATTAAACGGCTTTTAAAACGAAAACTAAAAGAAACACAATTCTACAAGTTATTTAAAAAAAAAGTCTTTACCTATGGGTCCGTAATTATTTCTCCGATTGAGTTAGAATTTGGTAGGTGCATTTATTGTTGAAACTTGCGTGAAGGTTTCTGACATAGTAGGTAGGGTTAATCACGCAAGCCGGGCGTTTAATAAGCTAGTTTAAGATAACTGCTATCTACGTACCTTTCATGTATTGTAAGGTAGGTAGGTAACCTACCCTATAGATCACGCGCGAGTTGAATGCAGAGCTGATGTATGTTTCATCTCAGGCCCCGACTGTATTCAACTCACGCGCGTACTATAGGTATTAATTACACGTTGGTAGCTAAGTACGTTTGCAGCAGCTGAAGTCTCTCAAAATGCTCAAAATCATACATAATAATAACTAGCTGATGCTTGCGACTACGTCCACGTGGCTTGAGGTTTTTTGGTTCCCGCGAGAACTCCTTAGTTTTCCGGCATAAAAAGTAGCCTATATATTCCAGACTATAATCTACCTCTGTGTCAAATTTCATCCGTTCAGCCGTTCGGGCGAGATTGAGTAACTAACATCCATCCATACATCCATCCAAACTTTCGCATTTATAATATTTATTTGATATTTGATTTGATTGATTATGTGGTTCTGTATGGAAAATTTGAAAAATATTTTAATATTTTTTGCGTGATATATCACCGCGGTTAATTATTGTCCCATGATAACAGAAGGGCCGACTCATTTTATTGCGCAAAGGATGAGCCAGGCTGTTCAGCGCGGAAATGCAGTCAGTATTCTTGCCATCATTCCACGTGGGCATGATTTGTATAGTAATTAGGTTATGCTAGCTAGCTTAGCGTTCTACTAAATAATGCCCTAGACTTCGCCCGCGTGGCTTCGTCCGAAGTTTTTTCCCCGGGGAACTCCTTAATTTTCCGGGAAAAAATGTAACCTACATCTATACAAAATTTCATCGAAATCGGTTGAAAAGAATGATCGTTAGAGATAAGCAGACAGACAGCCAAAAAGGCAGACAGACACACTTTCACATTTAAAATAATATATTATATTGTTGGGGTTATATTATTTTTAATAAAGGCTTAAAAAATTAAAACATTTCAATTTACTTTAAAAAAAAGTATTTATGGAACTACAACTAAATCCTGACTGTAAACAGGTGTTCAAAAGATGCTCAGGGTTACGCAGGGGTCAACCTTTGCCCTTCGAGTCAGCTTCCTTTCGGCTTGGCTTATCGCGTTATCATTTTTAATGCTTAAATTAAAATATTTTGGCCCTTTTTCGTTTAAAAGTGACCGACTTTTTAAACAAAAAAATTCAATGGCGTTTTAGTCGACTATGATACCCACTTGCTTATTTTTTTTTAATTTAGGCCGCAAAACGTGAAGGAAATGGGCATGAAATGCTAGATACAGGTAATTAGTTAGAATTTAGACCCACGCAAATTGCCAAATTACTATTACTGAATAAGTTTTCTAGTAAGTATATAGTAGATTATATTTGTGTGGTTTTGAAAGTTTTTAGAAATAAATTGAAATAGAAATAAAAATTCAAGCTTCACGCATGTAACGCATGATGGTATTTTTTTTTACATTGGGACAGAAATTTAGAGGTTTTACATTGGAAACTGCACACATGGCGCAAAAAAATGCACTCTCCATTCCCTCATTCCGCTAGGACGGCAATCCATCACGATAGGAGAGATCAGCAGTCAGCAGACCAGGCAAAAAAACTGCTATATTATTGCTATAAAATCTCAATTGTTGTGATTGTTGAATTAGACCTATAAAAACGGCTCTACAGGCCAGGCTGCTACTGAATTTCTTGACAGAATTACCTAAAAACTATTTTAGTCCAATCAGGACTCGAACTCCGAATAAGCCAGCCACTACACCAACGAAGCATTTACTTAACAACTTACTTATATTGTAGCTATGTAAATCCATTATAAACTAAAATCAATTTACCAATTCATTAGCACATAACAACTGCAACTAATTCTATCATGAAGGCAGTAAGAAATTTAATTTGTATCGCCCAATCTTGTAATAAAACCTAATCATTAACTTCATTAATCATCGGCGTGTCTTTAAAACAATAACAGCATATTAAAGCCACCTTAATGATTAACTATTAAGGTCCAGAACGATACTCGATCGGCGGTTGTTAGCTTTCGATAGACGCGCCAACATGTTGGCTGCCTGTACATCCCAATCACTGATTATAAAATCCCAACCAAATAAACGCAATAAGTTTTGGTGCTTAAACGGGTAATCCAACCTCTTTAGATATTCGTACTGTCTGCATCTAAATTTAAAAGAAACCTTGGGAAAAGCTAAGGCTAGCTAAGCTAGCTAAGCGGAGACATTAAAATCAGGGCAAAGTCAGGACAACGGTAGGATTCATTTTCAAAGCGCGAGCTAAGAAGGCGACGTCAGCTAAGTCCAGTGCTTGGTTCTGCCACCGCAATCAGTGAATCTATAATTCCAACTAATCCAAACCAATCAATCAATCGATCAATATTTATTTATTAAACTTAGGTATACTGTTCACTTATTGACGTCCAATTACTTATAGAACATGATGGTGATAATTAGTTACGGTATCTTAAGCTACGAAGGTTCCAAACGCGTCCAGCAGCCCGATTCTGTGACTCAGTGGTTATCAAAACATGAAAGTCACTGACTTATATTTTTTATTCATTGAATATTTACTATGAAATGTTCTTTCATTTTTCATAGTAAACCTTCAATGGACAAAATATATATGTCAGTGGCTTTCATTTTTCGATAGCCACTGAGTTACAGAATAGGGGAGCTGGTCTAAAAAGAGCCCACAACAAAGAGATCAAGACAGAGACAATAACCGAGAGGACCATCCCGGATTTGGTCGGAGTCGGCAATAAGTTGGCAGGTATGTCGATACAAATTTAAAATCACTGCCCTTGACCAGTCCAACTAATGGCGCAGCAAGATTAATGATTTCACTAATTACACCAGCGACAATCAATGTAAATTTAAATACGGCTTTTTGTGTAAAATATGCACTAAAGAGGCTGGATTAGATTTACATTGTAAACCATAATCAACGGTGATAAATAAAAGTATAGACAAATTCTACAGATAATTTACGTTCACTAACCTTCTATACTATAACTTTATATTACAAATCCTAAAGTTTGGATGGATGGATGTTTGTTACTTAATCACGCCAGAACGGCTGAACGGATCTGGATGAAATTTTGCACAGAAATAGATTGTAGGCTGGAATAACACATAGGCTACTTTTTATCCCGGAAAATTAAAGAGTTCTCGCGGGAACCGAAAAACCTCAATCCACGCAGACTAACTCGTGGGCTTCAGCTAGTAGATAATATTATGGTGATAGCATAGTGGTTTAGACGCCCGGCTTCTATCGGCGCTATTTCATAGGCGCTATTCGGGTAACCAGAGGTGCGATCCCCGGACACGCACCTCTAACTTATACAAGTTATCCGGGTGTTTTGAAATTAATTAATAGGTAATATTATCACGTATGCGGGTTGTGAAGGTTGGGAAAACATCGTGAGGAAACCAGCATGTCTAAGAGTTCTTCATAATGTCCTCAAAGCCTGCCAAGTGAAGCCTTTCAATCTGAACTTAGCTAGCGTGGTAGACTATGGCCAATACCTGCTCATTCATAATTCATTAATGATTTATTTATTTGTAAATACAGTTTGATAAGTGTAAGAACTATCTAACTAATAGAAGTTACCGAGTTAGGATTTGTGACAGCTACAGCACTCCAATCACAGTAACCGAAGGCACCGCTCAAGGTTCCGTGCTTGGGCCATTGCATTTTATAGCTTATGTTAATAATATGAATAAAATATTTAACCATTGTATAAGCTACCAGTATGCTGATGATACATGCATGCTTGTTGCAGCTAAGGATGTCAATCAAGCCGCACAGCAGCTTCAGGAAGATTTTAATAGTTTGAATAAATGGTGCCATGACAGCGGTTTAATCTTAAATTCTCAAAAAACTAAATTAGTCCACATACATTCTCCAAATTTAAGTTCAAACAGCATATTTACACATAAAATCATTGCCCATAGTCATAAGTGTTTACATCAACCTCAATTTCATTGTAACTGCACTACTATTGAACTATATAGTTACATCACATAAATATTTAGGCTTAGCAATAGATCATAAATTCAACTGGCACGAACACATAAAGCATGTGTGTGACAAGCTTAGAGCTTTTTTGGCAAATATGTTTATAATTCGAAAACGTTTAAATTACAAAGTAAAAATTATGCTTTATAACGCTCTTGCCGATTCTATTATAACTTATGGACTAAGCAGTTACGGACGAACAGACAAAACGCACTTACAGTATATATATCAATTACAACTTAGGATCTTAAAAGCCATTGTGCCTTTAAATATTAAAATTCAAGCCAAAACAAATGAAAATTTTATATTTAAACATTGCAAGGTAATCAATATTCATGATAAGGTCAAATATCAGCTTCTAAAAGAACAATTCTTTAACTTAGATATACAAAATATAATTTCACATAAAATTCATACTCGTAAAGTATCTCAACAAAAGTTAATAACCGTGTCAGCTAAGAACAAATATGGTGAGCGCACTAGCGCATACATGATCCCTCGCTTAATAAATAGTCTTGATAGTAGTTTTAGAATCAAATTGACGAAGAATAATTTAAAACATAACTTAAAATCGTATTTCTTAACCAAATTGTAGGTAGTTTTCTTTTGTTTTAAGTTTTTGTCATGTATTTATAATAATTTGCTAGCTTTAAGTAGTTTAAAACGCTGATAATATGTTGACGGAAGAGCACGCAATTTAAACCTACGTGGTTTTTCGCAGTGCTACCCAACAAAATTGTATCGATTTTTATTTTGATAATTTAAAAAAAAAAAAAAAAAAAAGATAACTAACTCTGTAACGTTATAGGTCCGGGAATCGAACTCCAGACGCTCACATCTACCTAATAGTATACCTGTATCGATTTATGAACAGCTGAAGTGTCACATAAGTTATTAACCATTTTACGACACTGTTGAAAATTAATGCATTGCAATTTGCAACGTTTTAATGTAAAAAGAGTTGGTATAAGTACCTACTTCGCATCTCTACAATAATGTTAAGAATGACAAACTAACTGCCTCATCATCGCACAGCTCTTTATAAAATGAGAAAGAAGAAAAGAAGATAGACTCCAAAAAGAAAAGATAAATCCAGCGATTTCGTACTTACGCGTAGTTATAGATTTTTGAAATTCCCGTGAGAACTTTCAGATTTTTCGGAATAAGTCTTTCCCCGGGATACAACCTGTACCAAATTTCGTCAAAATCGGTAGAACTGATGGGCTGCGAAAGCGTAGCAGACAGAAACACTAACGTATTTAGGTACAATATTGGTATGAAATTAGTATGGATAGTTCCACCGGAGGAAAACCAGAGCGGGTCGGCCAGTATATTATACATTCAACATATAAAATAAATTTCGACACATAATATTACCTCCCGTACCTAGCTTCTACATAATTTTAGCCATCACAAAAATTATTGCGGACACTAAAGTCTAAAAGAGCAATTAAAATAGCAATGACGAGGCTCTCAGAACGTTTTCTCAGTAGAGGTCGTAAAATTAGAGCTTACATAGTGTTTACTTAGTAGAATGATGTAAAAGTCCTTTCAGACATGCCACAGCGCAGGGTTAATATGCCGTTATACAAATGTAGTTTCACTTCACACCTACCATGCAAACGTTCCAGTTTTACGTATGAGCAACAAAATGCCACAGAAAAAAGATACAAAAATGTAGCCCTCGGCCGGATGTCATCACAAAATAGCGTACTATAATACTCAAGACATAAAGGCATAAAGGTAAATAAACAACCACTCATCGTATACGACAAGAAAGCGATCGACCACAGTAAAATACTATGTAACTACAATCGTATACCATTCCTATAGTAATTTGTACGCTATTTAATGCGCTATTACAACTATCCGGCAGTGGTCCGTCTGAATAGACTAGCAACATGGTAGAATAATGCTAGAAATATTGCACAAAAACCTTCGGCTATACAGGTTTTAAATGTCTCAATATATGCATAAATTATGTCTATTACACCGTCAGCTATTGTTAGAGTTTTCTATACAAAGCACTGAAAAGTACGAATATGAGACATTATAATATGTTTAAGTACAATTTTGCTTTAAAAGTTAGCTACAACTGAGTGCAAGAGCATTTCTTGGGATGATTACTTATTACATTTCAAAGAAAGAAAATTATTTTAAAAAATAACACGAATGGTTTTGTAAATAGATACATATTTTAAACAAAAATGTGAATTGCTTCAGTAAGTAATTTGAAATTCAATGACACTTGTTGGTTATTTACACATAAATATTAATATATAAAAATGTATAGGTCTTACTGAAAGGAAGACTGTTGGAGGAGTAGAGAACTTCTTTAAAGAAAAATACTGTATACAATGTCACAATATTATGTTTCAGAAGCCTAGTTTAATTTAGATATTATCACTAAAATACTTAGCTGAAAATCTAAGCTAGGAATTTCCTATTATAGCTAAGCCGAGATACTTATTAGATGCATCCGAATTTTTGTTTAAATAATATCGTCAATACACACAATAATATAATAATTAATAACACTGTGTTGATGATTTTTGGGAAGAACAAAAGTGGTATAAGTCAAAATAGTTAGTATTACAGTTTGGACCTACCTTCCCTCCTCATGCCCATTTTGAGGCATTTCCTTAGCCGGCAGTATTGGCACTGGTTTCTATGATGCTGGTCTATGGGACAATTCCTCGTGCCTCTGCAAGAGTACGTCAGGTTTCTTCTCACGGACCTCTTGAAAAAGGATTTGCAGCCTGTGGAAGAAAGAGGACTAATATTATTAAATTTACCTATTTGAATATTTAAAAACTTCCATGATAAAAAAAAAAATATATTATAGTACCTATTCAGTTTAAATCAAAACAAATAATATTAAATCACAGTAAATATATTGTGACTAAATCCAAAATGTGCAAGAAATTAACACACTTTAAATACACTATTGTTGAGATATATTGTATCATTATATATAAAATTCTCGTGTCACAATGGTATTTACCATACTCCTCCGAAACGGCATGACCGATTTTTATGAAATTTTATATGCATATTCAGTAGGCCTGAGAATCGGCTACTATCTATTTTTCATACCCCTAAAATACCTCAATCCACGCGGATGGAGTCCCAGGCATCAGCTAGTATATTTTTTTTATAAATAAAGATTATTTTTTTTAATCTTTAATTATTATTATTTTTGGATAAACAAAGACAAAATACAAGTTGTTTTTATTTAGGTTACTTTACACCTTAATGCATAAAGTCAAAGTGCAAAATTCAGAGATAAAATAGTGCGATATTTGACGAGTAAGAGTAAGAGTTAAATTACAGAAAAATCATTATTTGGGTATTTAGATCATCTCTTAGTATTATCATGCAAAACAAATTAGATAAATCACCATATTAATTACGTAAGACTAATTAACAGATTTGTTAACCGAATCTATAATGGTTTATGGTACCAAGTCGGTAGCCGTGGAGCCTTTATAAATCCAATTAATTGAAATTTAATGCATCAAAAGGAGAATTTCTATTCTGAAAGAATCTATTAACGGCCTAATTAAAAATCAATGGCTCATTACCACGTGATTCAAAACAGCCTACACACATAATAAGTGGTTTACTAAAAGCTTTTGTTACATAAAAATAAAGTGAAATATTTCGTGGGCGGATCGGAATGTTTTATAATCAGCTTATAATAATATATATGTCTCATAATAACTTGCTTTCGCTCTAATTTAATACATTCCGTATTATTTCATTAATATGCACGCTAATCCATACTTTGTATTATAAACGCGAAAGTGTTTCTTGCAACATAGGCTTATGGGGACTCTTGACTCATCCACGTATCACACAATCCTAACATAAACACCATGCATTCACATAATTATGTATAATAATTAATAATAATATATGCATATCTAATAATATATCTTGAAGTATGCCTTGTTAGTGTCAACGTAGCTATGTTTTGAAGAGAGGTAGGTAGTACATACAAGGGAAAATCTACTATATAAGTTGCAGAAACATGGACGCGTTAATGTCGGTACTCGATAAATTTGTTTAGTGCTAAACAAATACAAAAATAATCGAGTAGACTTTGCCAAGTCCTTTTGAACAGTCGAGTGAAGTCAACCACTGGTTCGGACTGCCATTTTTACCGAGAAGAACCAGAAAGAAACTCAGTCGTTGCTCTATTGACAAAAAATAATTTACAATTACATCAATGTGTAGATACATACGAGTAAGTAACCGCTATCCTTAGCATTGCTGGAGCGAGACAAAATTCTGCTCTTATATCATTTACATAATCTTCAACACTACTTTTATAAAACTAAACCAAGCTTTATGCAATCTAGCTCAATTTGAATTTTGGAGAGAAACTTGGTTCCTTTAATTACGGGGAAATACCTTTTTCCTTAGTAAAAGGGCCAAAATAAAGCAAACGAAATCTACGTCGTATTCGGTACCTACGTCCGTGAAGTGCATTCATCATTATAAGCTTGTCAGGTACCATTTAATTATGTTAACATAAACCCATAAATATCAGTGCGGGAGCCACAATTTGATTCGTATGGAAGCTGGAATCTATAAAACAGTTAAATACCGCTTTAACGATCTTCGTGTAGTTATGTGGCCACATGAATAGGTTAGTAATAATATAATACAAATAATTTGCGTTAGACCGCTTTTATGCTGACGCCGTGTCATGGATGTTAATTTAAGTAAGAAATATTATTTAAAAATTAATGAGATACTATGTTTTTGACGACCTCCGTGGCGCAGTGTGTAGCGCTGTTGTCTTAACGTGCGGAGGTCCCGGGTTCGATCCCCGGTAGGGTCAATTTGGGAATTTAAAATTTCTTAATTTTCCCTGGTCTGGCCTGGTCAGAGGCTACGGCCGTGGCTAGTTACCACCCTTCCGGCAAAGACGTGCCGCCAAGTGACGGAATCACTTGGCGGCATTACGATGCCGTGTAGATACCGAAAAGGGATCACTACAGCCCATTAACGTCCCACTGCTGGGCACAGGCCTCCACTCTCATGGGAGAGAGGGAATTAGAGCTTAGACCCACCACGCTGCTCCAATGCGGGTTGACGGGCTTTAACGACTATTAGTGATAATAGCCGGGACCGACGGCTTAACGTGCTCTCCGAGGCACGGGGGTGAAACACCACCAACTTCCTAACTCCGGGCTAGTACTGGGAATTTCTAATCTGAAAAACCCGATTCTTAATTATGGCCCGACCCGGGACTCGAACCCGGGACCTCGTCGGCCGCAGTCAAACATATGGGGTTAATATGACTGCCATTCCCCGAACAGTTTAGTCCGCTACCATCTTAGACTGCATCAGCACTTACCATCAGGTGAGATCGCAGTCAAGGGCTAACTTGTAGTGGATAAAAACAATGTCAAGACTTAAATTTATTCAAGTGTTGAACCAAAAGTTTAATCTGAAAAACATTTTGATATTTTTTGGAATTAATACTTTACTAGAAACAGATTGAACACCTCGTCGACTATAATTAGTTGATTTGGTACCCATGATATTTGCTGCATTGAGCCGGATGCCAAACGTTTTACTTTGACCCAAATTAAATGACTATTGATTAATAATTATTGAAAACTATTTAATAGGAGGTTACAGTACTGTCAAAAATCGTCAATTGTGATGTTTAGGTGTGATATCAAATGAATAAGTAAGTAAAAAATTCCTACTTTTACAAAAAATATTTTGAATCATGTCCAAGATTGTCCAAGAAAACCTTTATTAATATCTAGAAGTGACCAATCCATAGCATTAAACTAAATCATAATATGTCTCCAAACTTGTAGAGGTTATACTTCGCTAATCTTTTATTTTGTCAGAGAAATTATAATTAATTACGGCGCCAGAATAGCCGTAAATTGGGATGAAATTATGAAAAGTTAATGTCAGAATACTGTCATGAAATTTTATCGACATTTTATTCATTAAATAAAGACTGTTGGTTTAGGAGGATAGGGCGTAACTAATGAGTAATTTAATTTATCGGTTTCTTATATTAATAGGACAGGTTATTTTAATATAATTTGCTTAATATTGTTGGCTTAGAAGCGCAGGAATTTACTTAAGCATATACCTAGTATGTCTAATTCATAATTCAATTTTGCTATAACAATTTATTAAACAGGAATTCTTAAATATTGTAAAAACTTTTTAAGTTATTAGCTATTATTGTTATAATTTTTATAATAATATAAGCTAAGTATTGAAATATTTTTAAATGTAGGTATATTTTCAATATAAAATAGTCAGTAAGTAGGTACCTATGGCCTATACACTTTTAGCTATTATAAAACATTATACCTAGAAAAAACAGCAATTCGAAGATATTCCTATCGCCAGGTTTGCATAAGAACATCACTTGGTGTTGGCCTATCTTAATTTATCCAATGACTTCGGTCATCAACTTATCGGTCTTATTAAAACCCTTTTCATATACGTTTCAAAGTTCAACGCAAGCCCAATCGTATAAACGACTATTTATATGTACCTATAATATTATGTACATATAAACAGTTGTCGCCTTTTCTAACAACACCACCAAGAACTCTAAATGTGTGATAATAATAATTTAACTTTCCGTGGTCATCAGAATCACACTAGTGTCAACAGCTTAGCTTTTTATACCGATTTAGAATGATTTAAATATTAAAATCGTGTAGAAAGTGTCGTTTCTGTACCGCTCTAACACGATTGCGTGTTCGTCCGCCATTAGGTTACATCTCATGAACATTGTAATGGTTAAATTTAAATTATCACCGAAAATTTTGACTCGGTGTCTTCTTTATGTTATACTAATCTTATGAATATTTCAAAATATCTCCACAACATGGTTATTATAATGTTACATATAACCAAATAAGGGTAATAAAAACGCACGATCAAAATTTTTATGTTTCAAGATATAAGTGGGGTACCAATCATAAACAGATGAAAAGTAAACGGTAATTTTAAAATAAATCAAAAATTAGTTATCCAATTCTAAATTGAATTCATATTCGGACTAAAAATAATTACAATATTTTTATAATTTAACAAATAAAATAAAATTTATAATAAGAAAATATTTACTAATTATGTGCATTTAAAATGATAACTTACTCTTTTCTCACCTAACCTCACCAACTAATTTTTTTTTAACATATCAATTAATTGTAGAGTTCTGGCAAAATATTAGTACCTAAGTTTTACATGAAAATAAAAGTATTTAATAAGAAAATATAATATTTCATTTTTTTTTTATTGAAAATAATACAATAGAGCTTAATGCTAGCTAGCCTAACCTAATTACTATATAAATCATGCCCACGTGGAATGGTGGCAGGAATGCTGGCTGCATTTCCGCGCTGGACAGCCAGGCTGATCCTTTGCGCAAAAAGGATTAGCCTTTCCTTTCATGTAATTAATTTAAAATGTAGTATAAACAGTTTGTTTCCAATTATTTGAATGAACCGTTATATCATTCTAAAATTGTATTTATTTATATTATTTATTTACTCGTGTTCTTAAGTCTAAACGTGTAGCTAAGGATGTATTTAGTGCAACTTGAAGTATCAGCACTATAATCACTATAATCAAAGTACAGAGACTATAATCTAAGACCGTTTAGTACTCGATAATTGTACCAGAATATTACCATTAACATTTTTCTATGTCCACTTGTTTTAGTGACAATCTATGTACCTACCTACTGTTTATGAATGCGGTTTCCTCTGTGAAGTAAATTGTTTACTTTGTGACCTAGACTATAATATTATGTGGTCTTGGTCACGTATTAAAAAGTGAATTTCATTGGCCTTTTGAAAAAAGAATTGTCACAATCATAATTAAAGTATAGATAAAGGTAAGGCGGTTTCTAGTTTTCCTATCGCACAGATCGCAGATTTTCTTGTAATTATAAACATGTTATGTTACGAAAACTATTTTATTATTAGTAAAATATATTATTGTGAAGCCACCTATGAACGGATAATACTTAATATTAGTGTCCATTTCATAATCCTATAATTCACGTCCGCTATATCACAGTAAATTACGAGTGTATTATATAAAAAGCACAGTACTTTTACGTGTCCGCGTTATAATCGCCGCGCGCTATTGTAGTGGGTTTCTCTAAGCTATCGTACAATTTGCAAGCGCCGATATTCCCAGCGATAGTGGTAATTGGGCGGACTCGGTTGCGATACCCGACATCAGACATGCATTCTAGCCAGCCTTGTTTAGACACGCGGTATGTTATATAATTTTAATTCTTAATTAAATACCATAACCCCACCAATATTATAAATGCGACAGTGTTTTGTTTTGTTTGTTTGTATGCCCCTCAATCTCGCCGCAACTGTGCAACGAGTCGACGTGATGTTAAGCATGGAAAAAAATAAATGAATATTATGTAGCATATGTATTATGTAGCATAGATTTCAAAACCTTATGGTTTTGAAATCGAGTGATAAAAAGTACTGTGAAAAGAAAGTGGCTACCTTTATACGTAGGTATTATATAAAAGAAAATTATGCTATTTTCATTGTGTAAGTCAAAATAATTTTAAAGAAAAAGTTAGATTATTTGATTTTTTTATTATAATAGAAACCAAAGATCATCTTTGAGACGTAATATTTTTTTTTTAAACACTTAAAACATTTTAAAACATTGGAACAAAAAACACTTCGTAAGCGGTCGAATACGCAAAATGGCCGCTCATTTGAAATGTTAACAAATTTTGATAAAAAATACAAGAACTTTCACCCAAAATATTTTTTTGGTTGTCAAAGTTAAGATTATATTATTGCCATGAGCATCGATGGCGCAATCGACCCTTAAGTTTGTTTATTATTGACAAACTTAACATCTTCTTAGGTCAGTCGAGGCCAGGGATGGCGAACCAATGGCACGGTTCATCAGAACCGTGCCATTGATGGCACGCGACGCAATATTTTGGGCACGTCACAGATCACAAAATTCATTATGCACTAAGAAAAAAGTGTGAAGTAGGTATTATAATATGACGAGCGAACGCGAGTGATCCTACGCGTAATTAATTTTACTTCAATATGTTTCTACGAGTAATTAATTTTGCTTTAATTTAAATTACTTAAATTAAATTATAATTGAGACATTCCAAAATATATTTTTTTTGTAAATAAAAGAGTTTGGAGTAGATTGTATTTATTATTATTTTCCCAATAATCACAAAGTCAACATTATTTGATGGCAATGGATGTTCTTTGACCTCATTAAACATTTCTTTAGAAAAAATGGCACGTTGATACATAAAGGTTCGCCTACCCTGGTCTAGGCGGAAACGCGGGAAGGAATGAAAAATACACGTACATTATCGTATAGCAAATAAATCGTATAAGCTCGTAGGTACGCTTATGCAGCCTACGCCGCGTCGGCTTATCGTTTCTCAGCGGTAACGGTAAGCAGTAGGGTTAGTGTGAGCCTGCTACTGCAGCCTATTAACGTCCCACTGCTGGGCACAGGCCTCCACTCTCATAGGAGAGAGGGAATTAGAGCTTGGACCCACCACGCTGCTCCAATGGGGGTTGGCAGGCTAACGTTGATAGAATTCGATCGTCGAAACACTTTAGCCTGGTAGCAAAATTCACCGCCATTGCCTTATTTTAAAGCTAAAGTTCGCCTACATATCCAAAAATTCCATGAAACCTTGCAATACTGAAATATTAAGGTCTTCCTGTATTTTTGACCTTCAGGCCCATTTTTCTCAGACATTATTGCGAAATGAAATGAAAAAATATTTGTACACAAAATTTAAGGAAAATCAAAAAATTGTAACCACAATTTAATATTTAGAAAACTGTGAAATGTGATCGCTATAAGTACTTAGATGTAATTAACAATACAGCATATTTAATTTTGTTTATGAAGGTATATTGTACCTTGATTTGATTTGCACAAAACAAATTAAGGAAAAGAAGCTGTAAGAGAAGCAATCTCTTTTAAGCAACCTAGAGAAGGAAATTTTTGAGAGTTTAATGTTTCGATGATCGAACTCTATTAACGTTGTTCGTTAGTTGTGATGTACGAGTATAATCTCAAGCTTACCCCACAGGTATCGCGGGATGCTGCGAAATGTTTCCACAGTTCGTGAGCTCGCTGCTTATGATACAGATAATGTTACTTAAAAGATTATTCGCCGGTTCGCGTATCTTTCGGTTTTCGTACATTTATAAAGGGTATTGGGAGGTTAATATATTTAACTACGGTTCCCATACCACAGTGTAAGGAGATACGTTCCTTCCTACCAGTCTGTCCAGCTTTAACAGGGTAATTGTTAAATGATTAAATTTGATATTTTAATGAAAACAAAACGTAGAGACCTGAAGAATGCCATTCTTGGATGAACTAAACACGGGATAGGAATGTATGGATGTATGGATGTCTGGATGTATGTTACTCAATCACGCCCCAACGGCTGAACGGATCTGTCTGAAATTTGGCACAGAGATATATTATAGTCTGGAATAGCACATATGCTACTTTTTATGTCGGAAAATTAAAGAGTTCCCGCGGGCAACAAAAAACACCTCAAACCACGCAGACGAAGTCGCGGTCATTCGCTAGTAGTGAATATGGCATGGTATGGATACCCAGTTTGGGTGTGAAACATAATAAATAGTAAATGGTGGTAGGGAGACCGATTTTATTTGTTTGTCTGTATCATTTAAGAATTCATTTATATTGTATTTATAATTTGTCCTAGCTATTATCAAAAAGAATGCCCTCACTCCACTTTGCAGGTATGTGTAGCGAATTAGGCACTATAATAATTTACAAGATGATGATCAAAAAACATGAACATTCCCGCGGGAACTCTTAAATTTTCCGGGATAAAAAGTAGTTTGTCATTCCCCGGGATACAACCTGTCCCTGTAGTTACCAAATTTAATCAAAATCACTTGAACATATATATTTTTTTTGACTCCCGCGGGAACTCTTCAATTTTCAAGGCATCATCAATAGCCTATGTCCTTCTCCGGAATGTAACCTATATGTGTACCAAATTTCGTAAAAATCGGTCGAGTAGTTAGGCCGTGAAAGCGTAGCAGACAGACAGACGCTCTTTCGCATTTAAAATACTAGTATGGATTTACTAGGTACGCAGGCAGTATAAAGCAGGTGTCCTAGTATTAAGATAGCTATGTTATAGTTATTATTCCGTGGCTCTAGTCCCTATCAACTGGTTACGTAAGAAAACCGGCGCATACGACCGCAAAGTTACATCAGTAACGTCTTATTAGATCTTAGATCTTACGTTATGAACTGTAGGTATGTACTAAGTATAGGACTAGTGCCGATGGAATATTATTTTCAGCTCTCGTATCAACCTTTAGGTATAGCTTTGAATTTATTTGGCAGATGAATAGCGTAAAATCTTTTTCCTAGGTATACCTACCTATTTAACTATTGGAATTTCGTATTCCTACCTATAAAGGACATTGTTCCGTCCCCATACAAAGTTCGCCTAAGAACCAACAGTTATAAAACATCGATTACTGGGTTTAAATAAATACCTTTATAAGCTTGAGAGCAGATTAAAACAACGGACGCTTGCTAAGAAATGACTTTTTATCAAAAATATTTACAATTTTGAGGTTATTTCAACTTTCATAATCAATCTGCTTGAACAAATAAATACCATCTTTATCCATTTGTAATAGAGATGTAAACTGTATGTAGATAAGAAAAGATTCACCGTAGTTCATCAAAAACATTACAAATGGCGTTAGATATATTAAATTATTGTACTTTCAATAGATGACGTTGTGAGATTTAGAATACTAGCGCACTTAGCACTTTAAGCTGCTTTTATCTTGTTTCTTACGATACAGATCTAGCGCTCAAGCGGTGCTATTGCATATTATTTTAATCTGTAAGTTATTGATATGTGTTTAATAATCGAGAGACGGAAACGTATAGTAATTAATTTAATACCCATTTATTTATTTTGTAATTAATTTGAAGTGTCCGTTGAATTCTAATATTCGAAATAAAGGTTATAAAATAAGCTAAGAATTACTGTAAATTTTAAACACATGTTGATTCTCAGGCGAATTTGGTCAATGTCCTTTTGCTTATACGTACGTACCTTATGGCCCTTATAAAAATGCCCAGTGTTGTGTGTGTGTGTGTGTTGAGGCAAACATTAAAAAGACCACCTAAGGAAATTCGTATAGTGACAATCATACGATTCGTGACAACCTCCCTGGCACAGTATTGAGCGCTGTTGCCTTAACGTGAGAGAATTCATAATTTCTGAATTTTCTCTGGTCTGGTCTAGTGGGAGGCTTCGGCCATGGCTAGTTACCACCCCACCGACAAAGACGTCCAAGCGATTAAGCGTTCCGGTACGACGCCGTGTAGAAACCGACTAGGGGTTTAATATAACTGGCATATCCCCAACAGGCTAGTCCTCTACCATCTTAAACTGCATTATCACTTACCACCAGGTGAGGTCGTAGACAAGGGCTAACTTGTAGTGGAATAAAAAAAACCTATAGTAAGAACTAGCTAATGCGTGGACCGAGGTTTTTTGGTTCCCGCACGAAACTCCTTAATTTTCCGGAATTTTATCCTTTGTGCTATTCCAGACTATAATCTATCTCTGTGCAAAATTTCAGCCAGATCCGTGCAGCCGTTGGGGCGTGATTGAGTAACAAACATCCATACATCCATACATCCAGTGGCGTGCTGTTCATAGAGGCATAACAGCACTGCTTACCCAGATGGAACTACGTCAATACAAATTTTTCATCATGACAGTCAATAAATAGATAATGGGGCTGATTCTGTAGTGCACAATCTCTAAACTAAACTAAAATTAGAGCATTATAAATATTGCTAACCCTTTCATAATACTCCCTACGGAAAGGGACAGAACTAGATTTAAAGCTTCCATTTTAGTTTAGTTTAGAGATGTTACATTACAGAATCGGCACCATTCTGTCTAAATAATGCCTACCCTAGCCTCAAACCCTGTGCACGCCACTGCATACATCCATACATCCATAAATCCATACATCCGTACATCCATAAATCCATACATCCATACATCCATACATCCATACAACCATACATCCATACAACCATACATCCATACATCCATAAATCCATACATCATTAGTAAGATAAGATAAGATTAAATACTCGTATGATGGTATCCTAGCAACTAATAAAGTGCAAGTTATGAATCGTAATTTGTTCCGACAGGACCTGGCTCATTAGCCGATCCGATCATTGGAGCGGGTAATTTGTCATTAATCTTTCTCTTGCTTGCGCTAATGAAATGATTGAGGGAAGTTATCATTGGGCGCACCACTAATCTGTTTTGTAGGAAGGACAATCAGTGGCCACACAGTACACAGGATTCTAAATAAGTCTAGAAATAGCATCTAAAAGAAAGAATAAGAAGAATAAAATGGTGGTCTGTAAGAGATTGTTTTAGCAATAAGACCATTTTTGCACTCTTCTGTTTTATCTTTTAACCTTTTTGTTTATTGTTTTGGTTTTAAGTGAAGAGCAAAATAATAGGCATGATGACAGTAACCAAGACTCAATGAAATTATGAATTTATCTAATGAAATAGGATCCATGGATTATAAAAATCGTATTTATTTATCTATTTCGGATGAGATTGCTATTTATTTTGATAAAATAATACTATAAAATACAGCAATTCGCCATAATGGATTAAACACCAAAAGCGAATGACGTCACAATTGTTTGTTTTCGAGCTTTGACAAGCATACTATTGTTTACTGCACACTGCACAGAGTACATTGGTAAAAACAACAGTGACGTCACAAACGGCGCCATGACATCGGCGCGCGTTTTGGCGTGAATTTTAAAATTTAAATTTCAAATGCCAATTTTATATACCATATCTTATTTTTCTGCTGAAATAATATATTTTTTTCGAAATAGTAGATACTTCCGAACATAATCTGACTATTTTTCAAAATCAGTCATCATGCCTATTACCAAGTGAGTAATATAAAGAGTTTTATCTGTCTATCTATCTGATGTTTTTTTTTAAATATCGGCACATTTATTGTGTGCGGGTTTCCTCGGACCTACTCGACATCGGTGACATCGGAAGAATCAGACGACAACATACTATAAGGCGATCCGTACAGTAAGGGTAGAAAAACAGAAATAACCCCGAAAATGGAAGAACGTCGTCAAAAAATTAAATTAACCGGGGTGCCAAGGAAATGACGCGTAAAGACAAGACACATGAGACCAATAGGTTAACAAGGTCATCATGTTATCATGCAGCTTTAACTATAACGGCGTACTGAGATTTAACTCGACATCGCACAAGCTTACGGCCCTTAACACTTCTATACCTCTTCTGTACTCTCTGATAATCAATACTCTATACTAATATTATAAATGCGCAAGTTTGGATGGAGATACTTATGTATGGATCGATGGATGGATGTTTGTTACTCATTCAGGCCTCAACGGCTGAACGCATCTGGGTGAAATTTGCCACAGTAATAGATTATAGTATGGAATAACACAAAGGATCCTTATTATCCCGGAAAATTAAAGAGTTCCCCCGGGAAAGAGAAAACCTCAAGCCACGCGGACGAAGTAGCGGGCACAAGCTAGTCATCTATATTTTCAGATGATGTTATTAAGGGATGATTTTGAGAGCTAGATATTCCAAAAATGTGAACCGAGCGAAATTACACACTACTTTTATTACATTTTTTCAAATAGAGCTTTCATTATGGGGTCATAAACGCAAGCCTTCCAAAAGAGCAGGAATCTTAAGAACTTAGATTATTTTTATTGTTTGTCATAAAAATAATAAACTGTTAGTTAAATTTACATCCGTGTAATAAAAGAGCCGTATTTTCACATCAGCGCTCATACAATTTAATATAACGACGTGACAATCATAGAGCATACAAAATGGCGTCCCTTAAATTTGAAAAACGAACGTAAACGAACTATGTTTACCTTATTGAGTAGTGTTGTGCCATAAATTTCACGTTAAAGAGTTGAAACTTTCATTAAAAGGTCGATGATTCATTGGATTTGAGGAGTTTATTGACAGTTTTAGTGGCGGGGAGAGAGCCACACACGCGCCGGCCGTGGATTCAATTTAAAAAGTGGAATGAGATAAAAATAAATAAGTTTCGAGAGACACTTATGTTTAGAGTTGGTCGTAAATATAGGGTTAACTGGTACGGTATCGCGGGACAAAACATACCATAAACTGACCGGTTACGGCGATAGTGAGGCGCCGTGACGATAATTCTTCGCCTGCTTAGTTTAATTTGTACGTTTGTATTCGATATTTTAATAGAATTTGTATTTTCTAATCTTTAAAACTTGTTTATGCTGATTGATTATTTGAATAATGCTTCCGAACGAAAATAGTTATTAAGAATGAATTTCTTTTCCATTCATACGTTCATTCATCATAATATTATGGGCGTAAATAAGAAGCACTTATTAGTATTCATTATAATTTCTTTATAATTTAATGTTTAATTATGTTAAGTAACTAAATTAAAATAAACTCGAATATCTAAAAAATAAGAAAGAAACAGGGATACTTAGTAAGGTACAAATGAATGTTGGCTCCTTTTGTTGGTTTTTTACAATGATGTAATCATAATATTTAAAAAAACATCAAACATTAATTATTGCCCTAACTATTTAACCATTTAATCTCTACTTTAGAACTATAGTATATTACGTATTTAAGTAATAAGCTATTTTTTAACTAACTGTTGTTGTTAGGTAACTAAGTTCCGTTCACCCCTTTATATCTACCAACCACTGGCGTCTTAGGCTTTTCTTTTAATACTAGTCTTGGGAAGAAGCATTAAGCCCCTCTCTATGACCTAGGAAATATATTTTTCTCCGCATGGTGGTGGATCTGTTCTCTCTTTTTACTTAGTTTAGTATTATGCTCAATACTTAGTTAATTAGAAACCTAATATCGATAAATTCAACATGTCACATCACTACACAGGTGTCAACTGCGATCCGTATTGTCGCTCGAACTCGAGCATTTAAGTCAAAAGGAGCGCTTCGTTACGAGAGGCTTGTCGATATGGCGGCTGTAAACTTTATGATGTGAGAGCGCACTTGCGACTTGTTGCTCGATAATAATGTCGTGCTAAGAATATTACGTAAGACCAATTAATCGTGTTAATATCATTGAATCTATATCTATACTACTATTATAAATGCGAAAGTTTGGATGGATTTATGGATGGATGTTTGTAACTCAATCACGCCCGAACTACTGAAGGGATTTGGATGAAATTTGGCACAGAGATAGATTATAGTCTGGAATAACACAAAGGCTACTTTTTATCTCGGAAAATTAAGGAGTTTCCGCGGGAACCAAAAAACCTCAATCCACGCGAGCGTAGTCGCGGGCATCAGCTAGTAATAAAGAAAACACGAAATCGCCACGGTCAGTGGCTTCAGTCAAAATAAAATTATATACATATTTTATAAAGAATTAAACTTCTTTCGAACTTGTTTATAGTAAAGACTTATTCTTACTTTAACAAGTTATTTTCAATTACAAAGTTATTCTTTTATTGTTGTGAAGTGAGCTGTGAGGTTACTAACTATAATTAGGTAGAAAGTGAATATTTTGACAACTTACTGAAGTTAAAGCGGTTTGAAAATAAGCTCAAAACAAACTTAGCCATTTGCTCTTTTTTCTCAGGATAGCAGTAGATCACAACATAATTTTCATTACTTGCGATTGCAGTCAAGGGCTAACTTGTAGTGGAGTAAAACAGACAGTTCTATTTGTATCATTTGATGTAAGCTTTATTCAGATTGGCTATGTAAGCTAGGCTGAATGAAGCTTACTTTCTAGCCTACTTCATTCATGGATAAAACATGTTTTGTGTTCATTAGCTGCCTCAACATTTTGTCATGTGATATGACGTCTGTCTGTTTGCATCCATAAAGATTGCGACTTTTTATCGAGCGATATTAAGTCGATAGTATGGTCGTTAACTAACAGCGGGGGGTCCAGCTGCTAATAAAGTGTATTTGTCGACATCAAAATAACAGTTTATGGGCGCGACACTAATGCAGTTTATCGATACACTCGTATTATGGTAATTGGTATTAACGAAAACATTTTAAAGCCCGGCTTCATGGATTTATTTCATTGTAAATGTTTTAGGACACCTTCCTACTTATATAAGCCGCAAACTAATTTAACGCAAGAGATTTATTTGATTACAAACAGCAATAATATTCTGTGCACATTATATGCAGGATATGTCTATAGTTCGCACACGAGTTGAATGCAGAGCAAATGTATTGTGTGTGTGATTGCTTTGTGTGATTGCAAGTGTTTATGAATAGTCGAGTGAATCTGCCACTGGTTCGGAATGACGTTCCTACCGAGAAGAACCAGCAAGAAACTCGGCGGTTGTTCTTTTGAAAAAATTAATGTACAATTTCATCAAGTAGATAGGTATATATAAGTAACCGCTGTCCTTAGCATTGCTGGAGTGTGTCAAATCCATGCTCTTTTATCATTTACGTAATCTTCAACAGTATAATAAGCTTTTTTCAGAAGCATACTTTTGATGGATTTCTTAAACTTGTGTAAATGCAAGTTTATAATAGGTTGCGTGATTTTGTATTGTAATAAAATGCTCAGCAACTCAGCAACATTTTTTTAAACAAAATTGGCTTGAACTCCATAATGGCTCCATTTGTGCCTCAAAGCACAAAAGTCTAAGTTGGAAAATAGTTAGATCCACATTAGGTATGTGACATTATATAAATACATACATACTTAATACTGATATGTAATAGGAACAGATAGGAAGAGGTACACACCAATCTCTATATACCTACTTAGACTAAGTAAATTTATAACGCCACTATTATGTTATCCATCTTTAATGTAAAAATCATAGAATTTATAACTTTAATCCGCGGCTTCGCTCACGTTAATCTCGATTTTCATACAAATTCCCGACCCGTCACTACTTACCTATTCGCAAAAAAAGTCAACGCAACGTAAAATCACATAATAGGTAATAGGTAACACTAACATCCAACTTAGTATAAAGCAATCAATATATTCGTTCATAAAAGCCATAAGTCAACTGTTACATTACGGGAAACGAATTATAAAGCACATTTCACGTGTTTTTGAATTATATTTGTATAAAGATAGTGCGGGTCACGACCCACTTGGCGCCACTGTAGCGCGATAAAAGAAATTTGTTAAAATATACAATAGTTATTTGGTCCAGGCGATTGATCACGGCTTGCATGCCGCCTGATTAAGGCTGTCCACACTAGTTTATAACACGCGACGTTAAACTCTGAGGTGCTAAAGACAAAACCAATGTAGCACTGCAGTAGAGCAGGGCGACCGCGTATCTTCTGCATCAATCATCGTTACAGTATCAATGGTTGTGATTGGCTGAATATATGGTATTCTTGCTGCGTCAATGGATTTTGTCCGATAGTCGAAGAGTGTTATCCAATCAGAGGTGATTGCGATCGTTACACTGTAGCTGTCAGAGATACACGGTCGCCCTGCTGGAAATAATCGTTTTTTGACGTCCTGTTGTATGACAGATAGAGGTTACACAGACAATATATTCTACAATAGTTACCATTCAACTTTGTCCACCGATAAAAAGCAAAGTGAATTGCACGAATTAGTAGGTATTCTTACTTCAATTATTAGATAAGGTGAAAGGTTATGGTCAAAAGTTGCAACCAAATTTTATTTATTGATTGCCAAACGGTAAGGTTAACGTTATAAGCCCCAGTCATGCAATTCAATTTGTCAAAATTAAATTGAATGGAATGCGTGGTACATGCAGTTGGTTTACAGTTTTAAAATATAAATTTACTTCCTTGATCGGACTAAAAAACATTAAAAATACATGTAATTAATAGACTTATTTCCGTTGTCTAGTTCCATGAAGATTGGGAGGGTCACGACCCATTGGCGCCACGGTAGAGCGATAAAAGTGTAATGAAATTGTTATTTTAACCAACGATTGATGGCTGCCCGGCTAAGGCTGACTTATACTGGTATTCATGATGCCGCGTTCAACGCACAGAGATATTATTGCATTAGGAAAGTCATTCCACACAATTTACCTCTAGTAATCCTCCTTATAACAGTCAGCTAAGGCATTTTCAACAAAGTAAGTAAATGAATCTAGAACGAAATGCGCAAATTGCACACTGCCCTCACCTTGTTGGTAAAGTTTGCGTTAAAATAAACGCAGCGTTACGCAAGTACAGTCTGTGTGCACCTTTATCGGAAAAGAGCCAGTTTCAATAATGAATTCCGAGCAAATTAATGAGGAAGAATAGCCGGCGTCACTCGAGATAATATACTTGTATAATCTATATTATAGCTATGTTTAGTATAATATGTGAGTATAATCTTTTACTGACCAATATAATTTGACTAATTTATGAGTCTACATGGAAAGTTCGTTTTAAAAATGGCAATAGGCGCCGGGAATTTTTATTTGAACATAATATATTTACTAAATAGCCATGTTACAAAAATAAAAAATATAAGTACTTACATAAAGTAAAAGTACCTATTATTTTCAGAGCTTTACGGTCTCTGGAAACGTTAAATCGCTTAGAGGCATGTCTTTGCCGGTACAATCATGGTAAGTAGCCACAGCCGAAGCCTCCCATCCGGACCAGAGAAAAAATAATTAATATTACAAATGCGAAAGTGTGCCTGTCTGTCTGCTACGCTTTAAAGGCATTTTCAACCGATTCTGATTAAATTTGGTAGGCTACATCCCGAGGAAGAACATAGGCACTACATAAGTCAAAATAACTTAACTCACGCGGACGAATTCGCAGCCATCGTCTAGTTAGGAATTAAATTTGACCCTGCCAGGAATTGAACCCGAGCCTCTTATTTTTAAGACCGCAGCGCTCACCACTGCTCTAGGGAGATCGTCGTCAAATATACTTCTTACTCTGTATTGACGACCTTCCTGGCGCAGTGTTGAGCGCTGTTGTATTAACGTGTTAGGTCCCGAGTTCGATTTCCGACAGGGTCAATTTGTGAATTCATAATTTCTGAATTTTCTAGTCTGG
This sequence comes from Erebia palarica, assembly GCA_964035005.1. Taxonomy (NCBI): domain Eukaryota; kingdom Metazoa; phylum Arthropoda; class Insecta; order Lepidoptera; family Nymphalidae; genus Erebia; species Erebia palarica. The sequence goes on from OZ035990.1 coordinate 31,111,914, forward strand.
TCTGGTGGGAGGCTTCGGCCGTGTCTAGTTACGACCCTACTGGCAAAGACGTACCGCCAAGCGATTTAGCGTCCCGGTACGATGCTGTGTAGAAACCGACTAGGGGTACCTATTGGTTTAATAAAACTGCCATACCCCTAACAGGCTAGCCCGCTACCTGCATCTTAGACTGCATCATCACTTACTATCAGGTAAGATCGCAGCCAAGGGCTAACGTGTAGTGGAATTTAAAAAAAACCACAAAAGTTCAGTTTCATTATACCTTCCGACCTATACTAAAGTATAGGCTCTATACTTTAGTAGTACCTATAATATAAGCTAGTCCATACTTCATACTTCATATCATACTTACTTAATATCATAAATGCGAAAGTGTGGTTTATTAGTTTATTAGTATTTCCTTTAATCATGCTGCAACAGAGTAAAGGATCGACGTGAGTTTTTGCATGGGTATAGTTTAGGACCTGGAGAGTGACATAAGCACCTTTTTACTCCTTTTACTCTGGAAAATTAAGGAATTCCCGTGGGAATCAATAAAACTTATCGCACGTGGACGAAATCGCAGGCATCTAGCTAGCTAGTACTTTATAAGTGGTGGAGACACGCGATGTACGCGAGCTGTAACACTTTGCAGAGGGAAAGACGTTCCCAGCTATTCAGTGCTTATCGCGGAGGCTATCTGAATAATTGCCGAGATGCCTACAAACTACAAAGCCAAGTAACTGGTTATTAGCTGTCGAAGAGCTAAAGAGGACTTTTTTTTTATCCACTACAAGTTAGCCCTTGACTGCGATCTCACCTGATAGTAAGTGATGATGGTAAGATGGTAGCGGGCTAACCTGTTAGGGGCATGGCAGTAATATTAAACCCGTTCCCCTATTCGGTTTCTACACGGCATCGTACCGGAACGCTAAATCGCTTGGCGGCACGTCTTTGCCGGTAGGGTGGTAACTAGCCACGGCCGAAGCCTCCCACCAGGCAAAACCACCTACCTACTCAGTCAAATTTTTACGGCCTTTTTGTCCACTACAAGATATCCCTTGGCAATATCACGGTCTCACGTACTTGGTAAATTTTTACGGCTTTTTTCCACTAAATAATTGGCAGTCATAGGGACTGCCGATAGAAGTGAAAACGAATATTTAAAATAAAATAATTTAAACAACAACATAGCACTTTTAAAATAATTAAAATATAAAAACAAAGGTATTAAAGTTGAATTACGAATGTACTTACTATGTTATTAAGAAGAATGGTGTCGCGAGGTGTCACGTCACGGTTACACATCACTTTTAAATATGAACCTTAAATTAAAGGCATTAAAGTTTAATTAAGAATGTACTACTTAAGACCTTTGGCTTAAGAAGAACGGTGTCGGTCTCGCGTTTCCACATTTTTATACGACTGCCTGAAAAAAGGAGTAGCTATATTGTTTTCGGGGTTCATGTATGTATGTATGTATGTGAGTTTGTATTTTCCACCATAACTTCTATACGCCTGAACCGATTTTGATAAATGAGGTATCGTTAGAATCCCAAGCTTATTCCGGGTGACATAGACTAGTAAAATTTTAAAAAAAATTGGTGGGGTGACCATGGACACGCATTAAAGACTAAAGTTGAAAAAAATTCGAAAATAAGATTAACTATATAATATCATCTAGAAAATGATGAGTAGATTCCAAAAATATATAATACTATAGGTCAATATCCAGTGATTCACAAAAAATATCATTACTAAAAATGTAAATAAGAAATTTAATTTTTAGTTCGTTTTTTGACAGGGCAGTCGTGTTTTTTAATTTTTTTTAATTATTACTCCCTACCAAAAAGTGCTCAACGCGACTACAGAAGTTTTCACATCTAAAATGACCCTTGACTGCAATCTCACGATCGCGATGGTAAGTAATACAATAAGTAAGTCTGCATAATAATAATATAGGCACGTCTTTGCCGGTAGGGTGCAGGTAAGTCACGGCCAAAGCCTCCCACCAGACCAAAGAAAAATTCTTAAATTATGAATTCCCAAATTGACCCTACCGGGAATCGAACTCGGGACCAGTTTTTTTTGTTTTTTTTAATCAAAATAAAAATCGATACATTTTTGTTGGGTAGCACTGCGAAAAACCACGTAGGTTTAAATTGCGTGCTCTTCCGTCAACATATTATCAGCGTTTTAAACTACATTTAGCTAGCAAATTATTATAAATACATGACAAAACCTAAAAAATAAAAATTTGGTTAAGAAATACGATTTTAAGTTATGTTTTAAATTATTCTTAGTCAATTTGATTCTAAAACTACGATCGAGACTATATTTTATTAGATTATAAGACCACAGCGTTCATAACTGTGCCAGGGAGGTCGTCAACCCTTACAAAAGAATTACAAAATAGTGTGCCTACTTCCCTTGCATACGATCTTTGAACTAAACTTTGACAGAACCAAATCTAGTGGTGACTATTGTCCCTTTCCGCATAGAGTATTTTGAAAAGGATAGCAATAAAAGAACTGCTGCCATATTAGTTTAGCTTGATTGTGTACAATATATAATAAGTCACAGACCACAGATGATTTCCTTTTTAAAATGTGTTCCTGCCTACCTAGGTACATAACTGCAGATTTATTTTGGCAGTGTGTCTCAACAGCATTTATTTTCCTAACCGGTGTAAGAGTCATGTCATACCTATTATAACTCCCATTAGTTGATCTACATGAATACTAGTATTTTCATTTTATTAATTTAATTTATATTCATTCAAAGGTCTCAACTATTTTAAAGGCTTCATAGTTACTAACTCTACGTATTACAATGTTGTTATATTGTATGGTAATTGAATTAACGAGAAATTCAAATTAACAACTTTGTCTAGGTACCTACGTACTACCTAGTTATCTATGTTCTAGAAATTAATAGACCATTCACTATTGAGTGAACATTATATTTAAGCTTTGCCGGTAATTACTATTATAACGTGCTCGGTTTTCTAGGATACAGGTATGCACTAGGTACCTATACTTATACATAACTGCATTTTCTTGCCGCTGCTTGTAATTTTCTAAAGGATTTTTATACAAACTTTCCTCCTACGCATACCCGTGGTATTGTGCAGCGATGGACTAAGACCACATGAGGCTCCGTTTGTAGCGAAGCGAGCGTGAACATTTTATTTTTATTTTTTATTTAACAGAAAAAAATTCACAGGAGCCTGGCTTCTAACTTAAAACTGGGTAAACATTTTGCCCCGATGTGGGAGTTACTAATAATGGTTAGTCAAGGGTTTGAGACCGTTTAGATTCAAGGCCAGAAGCGGACCGCCCGACTGTTCTAACTTAACGGTTACATCTAAATATTTAAAAAAACCTAAGCTCCGCTGACGAATTCATTCTCAATCATAAAAGTTTGTTATCGCTGACGTCATTTGGTCTACGTACGTAGACGTAGGTACGTTTGGGCTACTTCCTAAAAATCAAAATATAAGGTATGTTTTGTAAGTGCCAAAACTAAAAAAATTTGCCCTCGCTACGCTCGTTGGTTCACACGTGTCGTTTTCTCATTTACTAGGTTGGTACTTATTTTAAAACTACTGAATCGAACCTCGAAAATTTTAAGACGGCTGAAAATTTCTATAAAAGATGCTGTCAATTTTATACCTATCAATTAAGTTGGATAACTAGGATATAGGTACACATTATTAATTTATTTAATTTACGTAGAACCTTAAAACACTTTTTAATTATTTTATTTAGGTATTTGTATTTTTAATATTTGTATACTACATGTTCAAAAATATGTTCACAAATTTTCTGAAAGAGAAGAAATTAAGTAGGTGCTTACCTACTTCATTTATAAATAATATTTAATACTAGTTATTAAAAAACCGCTACCAAAATTTTAAAAAATTCCAGAGGGTAATAGGGCTCAAGTAAGAAAGTAACAATTTCTGCGATTGCCTAATTTGCATAAAAGTGAAACGTCCCCCTTATCTCTGGAAGCAGGCAGTTTATGAAAACTTTGTCTTATTGCATTCTGATTAGACGCGGTTAATTGATATTTTTGAGGTTACTGGGGGCGAGATTGCTTGTTATCTTGTTATTGTTTTTGGGAAACTGCGTTTGAATTTATGGCAGAGATTAAAATATATATTTACTTAACTGCGCTGTTTTTTTTCTAATTTGCAGTAATTAGTTCGTCTGTTTGTTTAACTATTATGAAATTTATTACATTACATTTATTTCATCGAACCTGCAAGCGAAGGTATCTTTTGTTACAGAACGAAAACCAATATCTTTTCCTTATAGGCACATATAAATACGAGTACATGCCTTATATTATGTTAATAGCGTTAGGAACATGTGCGCTACTTTTTATAAGACAAAAATTCAATTACGAAATTCTTAAGTACTTACCTACTTGGTAAAAAAATAGGAAAGTTTGAAAGGAATACTAGTCAATACCTACCAATGTGTTATCTTTCAAAATTGTTTTAAAAAAATAATTAGTCTCTAATTACCTAACCGGCTTTTAAATATAAGTTCCACTTACCAAAATGTTTATTTAAAATATAATGTCATCCACTTTCATTAAATAAGAAAAAAACAACAGGGTTATAAAACATTTTTTTTTATAAGTTACCTAACAGCAAAGGTACCATTGACCTACATAGAACTTGTAAAGTACAACAAACGAAAAAACATCTCTCGTGATCTCTCGACCCGTCGCACAATGCACCGCACTTTCTTGTGAATCCAAGAAAACGTTCAAATAAAAGATAAGGCTAACTTTTAAAACGCCTCTATAATATCTAATATATCTCTATCTCTCTAATAATCGAAAGTTCGTTTTGACCTATATTAGGGAAACTACTTTACTTGCCGTAACTGTAGAGTGATACGAATAGAACTAAATATAAATATGAAAATCGACATCCGCATCTTCCAGACCGTCGCACTCTTAACAACTTTTATTTTATTTTCTTCAATTAAAAAATAACATACCAGCAATTATAATTTATTAACTTTGAATCGTTTATCATTATTAAGCTCGAAATTCATTATAGGAAGCTATCTTGGTAAAGAAAATTTCTATAAATGTAATTAAACTGGTGTAAAAAGAAATTAATAATTGATCAAGTTTTTTTTAATTCAAAGTTCAAAAACCACACGATTTGAAAGCAACTGATTCGTCTGTGTGAACCTACCTGTCTTATTTTTTTTATATAAGTACGTTGACAATATCTGAGACATTAACGAAATTGAATGAGAATAAAACTTTGAACTAGGTGATTTTAAGACCGCCAATATTTATGACAAATGCAAAACTAGATCTTTTTTTTAATTTTTACAACTGAGTAATATTTTTTTCGGAGACAATAACGAAAAAATTAAAAAATAACAAAACCAACTCTATGGACGCACGATTTTGAAACCGCCTTTATAAGACAATAGGGGAGACCGCATTGACCTTTTACTTGACCTCAATTGTTAAAAACTTTGAAGTAAAATGGAAAAATATACAATCACCGTAACCTCCCGACCCGTCGCACAATGCACAACACACTTTTCATTAAACTACTCGGTAGGTATTTAAAACACTTTCACTTCCTACGTACCCTCACAAGTGAACTGGCCATAGTGCTTCCCGGAGGACTTATCGCCGCAGACGACGCACTCCACGTTCTGGCCTTTGTCGGTCGCGGAGGAGCCGCTCTGCGTCGACGCGGCCTGGCTGGCGGGAGTGGACGGCAGCAGCTCGTCCTCGCGCCAGCTGCCCCGGAAGCCGAGCTCGAGCGGCGGGAGGTCGGGGGCTCTCGGAGGGCACAGCCCCGGGCCTCCGACCCCGCCGTACACTAGCGCGCCGTGCGTGATGATGCCGGTTGCGGTCACCGGGTGAGAGACGCGGGACGGTTCCGCGCACGTGTGTCAAGGGTCGCGGTTCGGTCGCGACTGAGCTTAGGTCGAAGTTAGGTCGGGGCAGGCCGCGCCGCTCCGCCATTGGCCCGGTGGCCTGGGGGCAGGGAGCGAGGCCCCGCCACCTCGACCGAGTCCCCCTCTGCTCGGGGGGAAAATCTTTCAGCCGTACCGTCGGTTAGAAAACTCGTTTCGCTTTTTTCTCGAGCGGTTTTTTGCGTAACGTTGTAGTGTCGACTCGAGATAGGTGCGGGCGTGCGAATTAATTTACGTCCCTGACTGTTATAATATTTTTGTTATAGGTAGGTCATAGGTTTGTTATAGCCAGCCAGGGCTGGCTCATTTTTTGCGCAAAGGATCAGCCTGGCTGTCCAGCGCGGAAATGCAGCTAGCATTCTTGCCACCATTCTACGTGGGCATGATTTATATAGTAATTAGGTTAGGCTAGCTAGCATTAAGTTCTATTGTATTATTTTCAATAAAAAAAAAAAAAAAAAGGTAGGTCATCTGATAATTGTAAATTAATTAGGTTTATGAATATATTGTTATGTTTTGTACAAAACAAATATTTTATTAAATAAATAATAATAATAATAAAGTTATTTATTTGCTTGAAACATGGGTTACATTACAGATGGTTACAATAATCTATACAAAGTCGTGTTAGTTACACTATATAAAACTCAAGAACGGCTGAACCGATTTGGCTGAAAATTGGTGGGGAGGTAGCTTAGAACCAGGAGACGGACATAGGATACTTTTTATCCCGGAAAATTAAAGAGTTCCCGCGGGAACTGAAAAACCTCAATCCACGCGATTTGGCTGAAAATTGGTGGGGAGGTAGCTTAGAATCAGGAGACGGACATAGGATACTTTTTAGCCCGGAAAATTAAAGAGTTCTCACGGGAACTAAAAAACCTCAATCCACGCGGACGAAGTCGCGGGCATCAGCTAGTTATACATAATAATGCCAAACATGTTTTGCCACGTTAAAGTCGTGGAACTTATACTTAGTCACTAGAGTATCTACTATTGGACACTTACTGTTGTTACATATAGATACCTTAATATTTATTATATTTATTATTAATTTATTTTTGCTATAGATTACTGCTACGCTAAGACAATCACATTAAAATTTATAATAACGATATAACTATTTAATTAATTTAGTATATCAAATTTTGTTCATATTATTAATACTGAAACTCCATGTCAAATAATAAATTTTTAAATGTCCAAAATTAAGATGTCAAGCTGTAAAATAAATAATAACAATGAGTAGTAAACATTAAGGCATTTCAATCAAGTTTCATTTTAAAATAGTCATTAATATCATATTTTGTTAATAATATAAATTTCAAATTCAATTCTTGATATTTATGCTCGCATATTATCATAATAAACCATTTTAATTACCATTTAAACCCGGCTTGACTTACAGATACTTAGGTACTGTAATTAATTTAAGATATTTAACCAATAAGTTTTTGTTCAACATTTTCAATTAGCTCAAAAAAACCGTTTCGTCCAACAATGAATAAATCTCACTTTATTTTTTTTTGACATTGCATTGTTTCGTTAAAGCCAACATCGGTAATAATTTTAAACATATTCATAACTAAATTACCTACCTACTATGTGCAAAGGTAAATTGAAGATTGTTTAAAAACAGATTGTTCATACTTTATTTAAGCAGCCATTGTATTTTAATTAAAGCAATGTAAAGAAAATACATGTATAATAATTTTAAAAGTTCACCTTGCAATTATTCACTTTGAGACCAATAACCTATAGTTTCTTAAATTATTAAAACTCTATCAAATTCAGTGATTTAATTTTATAGTAATTATGGCATATTGTGGACTATAAGCTTTTAACTCAAAATATTATAACCAAAAACCTTTGAAAATATGCAATTATTTTTTTTATCCACTACAAGTTAGCCCTTGACTCCGATCTCACCTGATGGTAAGTGATGATGCAGTCTAAGATGGTAGCGGGCTAACCTGTTAGGGGCATGGCAGTTATATTAAACCCATACCCCTATTCGGTTTCTACACGGCATCGTATCGGAACGCTAAATCGCTTGGCGGCACGTCTTTGCCGTTAGGGTGGTAACTAGCCACGGCCGAAGCCTCCCACCAGGCCAGACCAGGGAAAATTCAGAAATTATAAATTCCCGAATTGACCCTGCCGGGGATCGAACCCGGTACCTCCGCACGTTATCACAACAGCGCTCAACACTGCGCCAGGGAGGTCGTAAAAAATCTAAGTAATCTTTTGCCGCAGGGAGCATTATGAAAGGGATAGCAAAAGAATCATTTTATCTTAATAGTAGATATAGTTTAAAGGTCGGTAATACGGTCTCTAAACTAAATTGACCGGGCTAAATCTTGTGTAGTCTCTTTTCTCAGGGAAAATTAATATGAGAGGTAACAAAAATGCCAGGGATCCGTTGCCGTTAAGACAACAGCGCTACACACTGCGCCACGGAGGTCGTCAAAAATTTGCAATTTTGGCATACTTATTGTGGACTACAAGCTTTTAACTCAAAATATTATAATCCGAAGCCTTTTAAAATATGCTTAGGTACGTGATTAAATTACGGACTTAAATATAAATAGATAAATATTTTCGCAAGCCGCGTTCTCCTCGACGGTACCTGAAAATCCTACTTTGTATCAACTTTCCGTCGTCCATATTTCTCGCTACCTACTTCAATATTAACATAGCCATCCTTGAGACGTTGTCTCTGCTCCAATATGACACTATACGCTGCGACACTCGACTTTGCTTTACTTTTATGTTTGTTTTTTATCCACTACAAGTTAGCCCTTGACTGCGCTCTCACCTGATGGTAAGTGATGATGCAGTCTAAGATGGTGGACTAACCTGTTAGGGGCATGGCAGTTATAATTAACCCCTTTTCGGTTTCTAAGCGGCATCGTACCGGAACGTTATATCGCTTAGCGGCACGTCTTTGCCGGTAGGTTGGTTTCTAGCCACGGCCGAAGCCTCCCACCAGGCCAGACCAGGCCACTACCTATAGCACAGAATATAAACAATTAAAAACTATAGCTAGCTAGACTAATCTAAAGTGGGACATCCAACGCGAGCGCAGCGAGCTCCTTTTGGAGTTCGTTTCACGCAGAACAAAATTGCATGCAAGCATCTTCACCAACAAAGAGCTAGTGGAAAGGACTGAACGAGTAAAAAGAGTTTGAAAACAGTAAAAATAAGTTCGTTCATTAATGCAATTGACAAACTTTTAGTTTGATGAAAATATGCAAACTATTTTGCCATTTACACTGGGTATCCGTTTTTCGGAAACCCCGCTAATAGGCTTATTACACTGCACTTGCACAGGGAACCTTACACTTGAATCAGTGTAGTGTAATAAGATTTAGGGAGTAAGGGTCCCTAAATTGGTCCTTATTGCTTTGTAATAAGTGCAGTATAATTGGGCTATAAGCCCTGTGCAATAAAAAAAAATTCAAATGTTTTTTATTCAAATAAACTTTTACAAGTACTTTGAATCGTCAAGTGAATCTACCACTGGTTCTACTACAATTTAAAATAAAAAAAGGCTCAGTAGCGGTAACAGGTTTCCATATTATTAATGAATAGATTATGCAATAGTCAATAACAATAAAAATTGAAGCAGCCTGTAGTTGCCCTAGATTTAGATGGAGGGGCGTGGCGGGGCGGGGCCAACGTACGCAGACACTCCTGCGCAGTCGACGCGCGACGCTCCGACTGATATGACGTGTTTAGCTGATAAGCATTTTATTATCCGAAAATTTCAAGCTCATTTTAGCTCGTATTATTCGTAAATTTATAGAACGAAACACTGGACAAAAGAAAATCGGTGCGAAAAGCCGACTGATATGACGTGTTTAACTGTTTAGCATTTTATTATCCGATTTTTTAAGCTCGTGTTGAAATTCATAGAACGAAACACTGGACAAAAGAAAATCGGTGGGAAAAGCCGACTGATATGACGTGTTTAGCATTTTATTATCCGATTTTTTCAAGCTCGTGTTCAAATTCATAGAATGAAACACAACAACAACAGAAAATCGGTGGGAAAAGTCCACTTATAATTATAATTTATGTAATAAATAAATAAAAGTTAATTGACCAGCACTAAAATTCAATATACTTAGTATAACGAAACTTATACAAATACAAATTAAACTTTTATTACGTGCGGTCGATGGGCCACCTCCTCAGCCCGTGCCACAGCATGAGAGATAGGTACCTACCTAACATACTGCAACGCTGATTTTCAGGAGGGGGATTTTAATAACACCTATAATTATGTAGTCGGTTGGACAAAACTTCGTTTCCTTTAGACCTTTTGTCTTGCCCGGTGCCCAGTGTGCTTATGAATGGACAACTTGGTTAAACCACAAATTGTGGTCAATTTTGCTCACAACCTTTAAAGTAAACTAAATTATGAATAGAAGCAGGCATTACTTTGCGGAAGTCCATGATAATGCTAAATTGACAGGTCTATTCAAGAGCTTTCTCTACGGATAGCATAACATTTAGACCTGTACTAAATTTAATTTCAGTTAAGAGATTGTGTTCAAAAGAATAAGCCATCCCTGAGCCCACTGTTTTACAAACGCTGCAGTTGCATAAAAACACAAGAGAGATCCGATTGTACCTTTAAGTAGAAACACAATCTCTTAACTAGGCTAAAATGACAGCACTAATTCTATTGTTTAGTTTAGAGACCGTATTACCGACCTTTAAACTATACTAATAAGATAGACAATATAATTAATAACAATAGAATTATTGCTATCCCTTTCATAATGCTCCCTGCGGAAAAAGATTACTTAGATTTTTTACGGCCTCCCTGGCGCAGTGTTGAGCGCTGTTGTGATAACGTGCGGAGGTACCGGGTTCGATCCCCGGCAGGGTCAATTTGGGAATTTATAATTTCTGAATTTTCCCTGGTCTGGCCTGGTGGGAGGCTTTAGCCGTGGCTAGTTACCACCCTACCGACAAAAATATACCACCAAGTGATTTAGCGTTCCGGTACGATGCCATGTAGAAACCGATTAGGGGTATGGGTTTAATTTAACTGCCATGCCCCTAACAGGTTAGCCCTGTACCATCTCAGACTGCATCTTCGCTTAACATCAGGTGAGATTGCAGTCAAGGGCAAACTTGTAGTGGATAGAAAAAAAAGACAGAACTATCTTAGAAAAAATAAAAAAAGACAGAACTAGGTATCTTACCTACAACAAAAATAGCCACATTTTCTTTGTTAAAGACAGTTTAAAGTAATGGCGAACCGTTTAAGCTAAAGTAGGTCAAATACATCCCCTTGACTTGACCGGACCACTGACTTGGCTTTAGCTATCCGGGCATCTGGCAAGACCCGGGTATATAAAGAGGATATCTCTCTACCGAAATTTATTTTTTGTCACAAGACTAATTTATTTTTCTTTTTTTTTTAATTGTTGCTTGAGTAGAACTCAGATATTTCACGAGTTGAAGAATAACGTTCATACTCTCGGCTGAAAATGGTCTCCTTACGCAGAATAACGATTTATTTAGCTTTATAAAAAACCAACATCAGATAAGACCACGTTCTCAAGTATGCGTTAAAATCTAGGCTAATAAACGCGGTCTGTATGCGATATCGATCTTTATAATCTACGCGACTGAACGATACTTGAGAACCTTTTCTTAGCTGAAGTGGGTTTATTATTACGGGCCTTCAATAAAAAAATATATTAAACTAACGATCCTAACCTAGTGATCATTATGGTTATTAAAAAAAAATATTAAAATTTAACGTACAAATTTAAATAATCCAATGTAAGAATAAACTAATGTCCAATAAATTAATATTCAACCATTGATGCTATATTGATGTAGAGTTTTAGGTCAATCTATTTCGATATATTCAACAATAAGTAAGAACAATGTCAAATAAAATAAAGAAATAAGTAAGTACAGCACAATTATAATAAAATTTAAAATGACAATATACTTAAAATTTAAAACTACAATTGTATTTGCAATAAGGACCTTCACCTATATATAGTTTATTCAATATTTAATTTCATATTTATTTGCATTTCAACATGGCCCTGTTAGGGTATAACAAGTTAAACATTTCAGTTTCAAAAAGGTACATTCTCCAGTAGTCGGGAGATAAATCGGAAGGAACATCTTTCAAGAGCTTTCCAAACAATAGTAAAGTGTAAAGTTCGGGGTACGTCACAAATATATAACAAGTTAAACATTTCAGTTTCAAAAAGGTACATTCTCCAGTAGTCTGGAGATAGAATGGAAGGAGCATCTTTCAAGAGCTTTCCAAACAATAGTAAAGTGTAAAGTTCCGGATACGTCACAAAAATATAACAACTTAAACATTTCGGTTTCAAAAAGGTACATTCTCCAGTAGTCGGGAGATAAAATGGAAGGAGCATCTTTCAAGAGCTTTCCAAACAATAGTAAAGTTCGGGATACGTCACAAAAATATAACAAGTTAAACATTTCAGTTTCAAAAAGGTCCAGAAGTCGGGAGATAAAATGGAAGGAGCATTTTTCAAGAGCTTTCCAAACAATAGTAAAGTGAAAAGTTCGGGATACGTCACAAAAATATAATAAGTTAAACATTTCGGTTTCAAAAAGGTCCATTCTCCAGTAGTTGGGAGCTAAAATGGAAGGAGCATCTTTCAAGAGCTTTCCAAACAATAGTAAAGTTCGGGATACGTCACAAAAAGTCGTAACAAGCCTCCCTGGGCCGGAGGTTTCCGGAGGGCGGGTCAAAGGTCGTCCCGCCCTACGCGCGAGTGTGTGTGTGACTGAAGTGCAGGTTTCAGGTGACAGCCTACTGATGATAATGGCTCGTTTTACAAAAGCCTAACGACGACGAGAAATGTGACGTTCTTCGATTGAGTACAGAACATTCGAAGAGTGTAGGTAGTACAAGCTTTAAGTAAAAAAAAAACCTTTGAAATTTAGTACGGTATAGTGTACATGTGTACATAACTACCTTTTAGTAATTAGTATAGTACTAGCGAATGTCCGCAACTTTGTGGTTTGAGGTATTTTGGTTCGCGAGACGTCTTCAATTTTCCGGGATAAATAGTAGCTTATATGCTATTCCAGACTATCTATATCTGTCTATCTCTGTGCCAAATTTCAGACAGATCAGAACCAGGCGTGCTTGAGTAACAAACATCCATGCATCCATATATCCAGAGATCCATACATCCATACATCCAGACATCCATACATCCATCCAAACTTTCGTATTTATAATATTAGTATAGAATTATAGATAGTAACTCACTGCCTTTTACTTTTCAAATTGAAATAACTATTCAATACGTGTAGACCCGGCTGAGTTTGATGTGATTTCCCATAGTAGGTACGCGTTTGGAACTCTCGTAGATTAAGTTTTAGGTTGACAAGAAAAATTATCATCATTAGCTCATACTATTTCACTTTTAAAAAGTATGTACCAACCAAAATTAAATAGTCGTTAAAGCCTGCCAACCTGCATTGGAGCAGCGTGGTGGGTCTAAGCTCTAATTCGCTCTCTCCTATGTGAGTGGAGGCCTGTGTCCAGCTGTGGGACGTTATTCTGCTGTAGTGGTGGTGGGGGTGCAAACATTTTTGTTACTTTTGAGTCACGTAATTTCCTCTGCATTCTGTTTCATATTTGACGACCGAGTTTGATTAGTCATGATGTAGTTTAAAACTTTTATAGCAACAAAAACGCAGTAAAAATTACGCGACTTACAGCTCAAGAAATTATGCCTGTCTAGCCTCATACTAAGCAGGCACCTTGATCACCGTCCGCGTGGGTTTAGTTTTTTTAAAGCGGGAAATCTTTAATTTCCGGGATAAAAAGTAGCCTATATCCTTCCCCGGGAAATAACCAACCTCTGTACCAAATTTCATCAAAATCGGTTGAATAGATTGGGCGTGAAAGCGTAGCACACAAGCAGACACACTTCCGCGTGGATTAAGTTTATTTATTCCCGCGGGAAATCATTAATTAATAATATTAATAATTAAACGTAGCCTATGTCCTTCCCCGATATATAACCTACCTTTATACCAAATTTCATCAAAATGTTGAACAGATGGGCCGTGAAAGCGTAGCAGACAGATAGACAGTCAGAAAGACCCAATTCCGCATTCATAATGCACTTTTTACAGGGCCCTGTGGTAAGTGTGGGCGTGGCAGCTGGTTTGAGTGTCGCTTATTACACTACGGACTAATTTAGGGACCCATTCATCCTAAATCTTATTACACTACACTGATTCAAGTGGAAGGGTCCCTGTGAAAAATAGGTCTATAAGGATTAGTATGGATATGTCACCGTAAGATTGTAAAAACCGCTCTTGTAATAAGCGCTCTATTTAGCGTCCATGCCCACTCTTACCACAGGGCCCTGTGGAAACTGCAGTGTAATAGGTCCATAACTAATGCCTACCCTAGCTTCGAACCCTGTGCGCGCCTCTGGATACTTGTGTATGTACCAACGACTGGGAGCATTCATCTTAGAGCTTATCATCGATCGTGACAACGGTGTCTGTGTGTCGCGCGCTACCCCCGCCCGCCCACCATAGCCCGCCCGCCCGCCGGGCTGAGTAATTGGGTGCAGGTACGCCGCAGTCCTGAATCGAGACTTTTTCTCTCCATTACAGTCGATTATGACGTGGAAGCTAGTATATTTTCCATCTTATGTATATCATACGACTGCCTCGTTGGTCTAGCGGTTAGCGTAGTCGACTGCGGATCACGAGGTCCTGGATTCGATTCCCGGTCGGGCATAAAAATTGTTAGGTATTGGGTTTTTCAATTATGAAATTCTCAGTGCCAGCCCGGAGTTGGGAGTTGGTGGTGTTTCACCCCCGTGCCTCGGAGAGCACGTTAAACCGTCGGTCCCGGTTATTATCACTAACATGATAATAGTCGTTAAAGCCCGCCAACCCGCATTGGGGCAGCGTGGTGGGTCTAAGCTCTAATTCCCTCTCTCTCATGAGAGTGGAGGCCTCTGCCCAGCAGTGGGACGTTAATGGGCTGTAGTGGTGGTGGTACTCGTATATCATACTAGCTGATGCCCGCAACTTCGTCCGCGTGGATTGAGGTATTTTGGGTGGCGTGCACAGTATTCAGAGCCCGGGTAGGCATTGTTACATACGTACCTACTTTCAGGCAGGGAATGATGAAAATTATACGTTGAGATTTTTTGACTAGGGTAAGCAGTACCTCTATGCCTCTATAGAGTGCATGCCACTGGGTTCCCACGGGAAATCTAAATTTTCCGCCATAAAAAGTAACCTGTGCGCCAGAGTATAATCTCGGAGTATCTCTGTGCAAAATTTCATTCAGATACGTCCAGCCGCCCTGGCGTGATTGAGTAACAAACATCCATCCATCCATCCAAACTTTCGCATTTATAATATATTATATATAAATGCGAATTAGTGTATACTAATATATAGCAGTATATATTAGTATACACTAATATTGTAAATTGTGTTTATTTGTTTGTTTAATAATTAGTTGGTTTGTTCTTCAATCACGTCGTAAAAAAGCAACGGATC
Organism: Erebia palarica; assembly: GCA_964035005.1. Taxonomy (NCBI): domain Eukaryota; kingdom Metazoa; phylum Arthropoda; class Insecta; order Lepidoptera; family Nymphalidae; genus Erebia; species Erebia palarica. The sequence goes on from OZ035990.1 coordinate 31,127,420, forward strand.
GACGTGATTTTTTGCATGGATATACTTGAAGACCTGGAGAGTTTTCTTAAATTCCCACTCTTTAATTTTCCGGGTTAAAAGTAGCCTTTGTCAATCCAGATCCTGGATAACACCTGTGCAAAAAAATCATGTCGATCCGTTGCTCTGTTGCAACGTGATTTAAAGACAAACAAACACACTTTCGCATTTATAATATTAAGTATAACTGACCGTCAAAACGGGCATACCTTTCTTTAGGGCACACTGTTAAGTTTGATTATCTGTTACAGTCAAAAGAATTAACATATGCTCGTATATGTCTCCATGATCAAACACAATTTCAGTCGTTAAAAACACTCAAAGTGACTTCTGCACAGTTTTAGCCGATACAAATACGTTTGTACGATATAAATCACTCGCTTCCTATCACAATTTAGAGATCGATCCGCCAGCGTACAGCAAAAAGGTGACAACCGTCACCCTTAAATCACTCGATTGTTTGCTTGTCTTTTTGTTTGTCTCGCGAGTGATAATTTAAGATCGTCTGTGGCGGTGTTGTTTTGTTGTTCATCAATTCAATACAAGTTTGCAGCGATGGGTAATTTTTTACCTAACTGTATATACGGGTTATGAGATTTTAGTAGTTTATGTGTGTTTGTTTGTTCCCTTGCATCTCCTTAATTATCTACTCGTAATCCATACTTACCTATATTGATAATAGTAATATTATGGATACGAAAGTGTTTCTGACCGTCGGTCTACTGCGCTTTAACGACCCATCTATTCAACAGGTGTTGATGAAATTAGTCATAGAGAAATTTTGTACTCCAGAGGAGGGGACTACTTTATTTAGCTAAGTGCATATTATATTCCAGAACTTTCCGGATTTTTATCCCGGAAGATCGAATAATTCCCACAAGATTTTTAAAATACGATTCACTTGACGATTCAAAAGTACTTGTAAAAGTTGATTTGAATAAAAACATTTGAATTTGAAATTTATAGATAAGTATAGACTAACTAATTGCATTTATTTGTTTGTTTATTGATTTGTCCTTCAATCACGTCGTAAAAAAGAAACGGATCGACGTGATTTTTTGCATGGATATCATTGAAGACCTGGAGAGATTTCTTAAATTCCCACTCTTTCCGGGTTTGAAATTCTGCTTGCACTACCATTGAAGTTCTGTACGCATAAAAGACCTATAAAAAGCCGCAGTGTGTGTTAGTCTAACCATCGGCTCACTACAGAGCATGAGTCTCCTTTAAGAACGAGAAGGAGATTTAGCCATAGTCCACCGCGCTGGCAGATTTCAGACAAGTGTTTTTTAAAATTTTTACCCACTACACGTTAGCCCTTGACTTCGATCTCACCTGATGGTAAGTGATGATGCAGTCTAAGATGATAACGGGCTAATCTATTAGGGGTATTGCAGTTATAATTAACCCCTAATCGGTTTCTACACGACCTCGTACCGGAACGCTAAATAGCTTGCCGGCACGTCTTTGCCGGTAGGGTGGTAACTAGCCACGGCCGTAGCCGAAATTATACATTCCCAAATTGACACTAACGGGGATCGAACCCGGGACCTCCGCACGTTAAGACAACAGTGAAACAGTATTTCCAGTAAATACCCAATAAAAGACATCGGGAAGCCATATTATAAGAGATAAGGAGCACGCAGACTATAGTCGCAGCTACAGTCTCATGACCGATAACCTTAGGCGACCTCTTATCAGTTTATCACTCGTAAAAATAGGTTATGTTTCGTTCTTAACCACTTGTGTCTTGCTATTGGGGATTTTACTTGAATCATTATTGATGATAAACATAAATGTTTTTGAGTCTAACTTGCCAGTTTATATTTTTAAGTTTTACCCCCCCCCCCCTAACCTAACCTGCTTCTTCATAATAGCTACTGTGTACCAAATTTCAGCCCGATCCGTTCTGTGTTTGTTCAGTGGTTTGACCTGTGTTTTGATAGATCAGTCAGTCAGTATTTCTTTTTATATATTTACTTTGTTATTGTTTTAGGGGTATGAAAAATAGATAGTAGCCGATTCTCAGATCTATTGAATATGCATATAAAACTTTATAAAAATTGGTCAAGACGGTTTCGGAGGAGTATGGTAACTAACATTGTGATACGAGAATTTTATATATAAGATATGACTTTTGACAGTATAAGTTTTTTAATTCCCACGGGAATTTCTTGATTTTCCGGGATAAAAAAGGATCTCCAGGTCTTCAACTAATACATCACTTCGATCTGTTGATCAGTTGCAGTTTTATTGAAGGACAAACAAACACATTTTCTTTTATAATACTATGATTTGCATTTGTTTGCTCATTCATTTATTTTATCAGTAAATTTAATTATTGTATTTAAGTAGTTAGTACTTACTGATTAGATTTTAAATAGGTTTTAATAATAATAATATGAAATATTGATAAATTCATCATGGCGAATATGACAAACCAAACTAAACGTACAGTTCGCGCGCGAGTTGAATGCAGAGTAAATGAGTAGAGTATGAGTCACCATACATTCACTCTGCATTCAACTCGCGTGCGATCTATACAAACTACGAAAAAACTAACTATCAAAATAGTAGGTACCTACCTACCTATTAGCAAACGAATGATCACTGTGTTGACTTTGAAAGTAAGCATAAGTTACGTACTTACAGGCTACAGCATAGATACGTCATACGACCTATTTTGACCTAATTTCTCAGAACATTCAGCCATATTTGGAAAGCCTGTATACCTGTTGCATTATAGAATAAATGGAAAACAGATCCTCAATTCAGGTGACTCAGCAGCAAAGCCTTCATACGGAGCAAAATTATTCATCTGAAAATCTGTCGAAAAATGGCCCTCCATAATCCTGTGTCGTGTCGGTCACAACTCAGAGGCGCGCAACCGTGCGTCGCTCCGGAACCTCTGATGCGATTATACACATCAACGCGCTGGAGGACGCGGCGATTTGAAGTTTCGCCTATTGTATTATAATACAGGTATAGTATTAGCTGATGTCCGCGAATAGGCATGATGACAGTAATCAAGAATCAATGAAAATGAATTTATCTACTGAAATAGGATTCATGGATTAAAAAAAACGTATTTATTTTTCTATTTCGAGTGAGATTGCTATTTATTTTGATAAAATAAAACTATAAAATACAGCAATCCGCCATATTGGATTAAACACTAAGAAGCGAATGACGTCACAATTGTTTGTTTTCGAGCTTTGACAGGCATACTGTTGTTTACTGCACACTGCACAGAGTCATTGGTAAAAACAATAGTGACGTCACAAACGGCGCCAAGACACTCGCGAGCGTTTTGGCGTGAATTTTAAAATTTAAATTTCAAATGCGAATTTTATCTACAAAACCTAATTTTTCTGCAGAAATAATATATTTATTCGAAATAGTAGATACTTCCGAACATCATCTGACCATTTTTCAAAATCAGTCATCATGCCTATTCGTCCGCGTGGATTGAGTTTTTTGTAGTGAAAACTTCTTTAGCCGCGTTGAGCACTTTTAGGTAGGGGGTAAACTTGTGGTTTCGCGTCACCGAAATGCTCCGCGCCGACATTCATGTCACCGACATGCTCGCGTTGTTACGAAGACAAAAGGTCTTCAATATAAATATACTACATTCGTAATTAAACTTTAATGCCTTAGTTTTAAGGTTTGTATATTAATTATTTTAAATATTCGTTTCCACTTCTATCGGCAGTCCCTATGACTGACACTTTTGTTTGTTTCCGGCAGGAACTCTTTAATTTTCCGGAACAAAAGTAAATACCCAATCGAAACCAGCCAGGACTAACTAGGAATGCACAAGACCTGTCGACCTTATGTCGACCTTCCGCACTCTAAACTATTGAAAGTAGTTCAAAACAGGAATAAATTCAATCTAGGTACCCTTGGTTTCCTGCGTAAGTAAGTACACCAGAGGGTAATATTTGAAGCTAAAGAGTAGGATAAGAGACGAATATTCAAAGGTCTAATCAGCTTAAATTTTACCTTGCCTACTTATATTAATCAGGCTTTCGAAATTGCGCTTCTCAATATCGAATCCCTTTATCCAACGTCACCCTAACAAGTGTAATAAACGCTCTGTTTCACAATACCACCGCACCGCGGCGCCACCGCTTTGTGGCGAGGCGACCAATTGTGCAGCACCCCTGCCTGATCACTTAATTGACTACGCGGTGGATGCTCTTCGACACTACGATGCATTACGTGGTATTACGCCTACATTTCTTGCGATACAAGCTTTCCATTGCAGATTTGGTATAGTAGTATATTAATATTATGGTCTCAGGAATTTCGTGCAGACAATTATTTATTATTATTTAGATCTGTGGAGCAAAACCACTAGGTACACAATAGCAGCCACTGCCTAAGTCTCGCACCAATCTGTCAAAATAATCTTTGGGGTTTAAGAATTGTAGCTATCTTAGCTATAAGTAGTAAAAATAATAAAAATATGTAAATAATAAACAACAAAATGTAGTGTAGGTGTTAAGCACTAAATGTAAATAACTGTGTATAAGGAATAAAAGCTATTTTATTTATTTATTAGCTATTTATGTACCTATTCAATAATATTAGAAGTATAGATTTCACGGCAATGGATTTCCCCATGGGAAAATTCCCGTCTCCCGGTAGCAGGGATCGGTTGATATCAGATTAAAGTGCAGTGAAAATCAGATTTGTTGGCAAGCGATAGGATTGCGGTTTAATGCCTCTTAATCCGCGATTACCGGAGGGAGGCAAGGTTGGTGCGCGCGGCTGAATCGCAAAAAGAGGCGTTCGAGTTTGCTCTTATTGGATTTCAGTTGATTTCTTGAGTGCCTATTGTGGGAACCTATGTTTTACAGGATTATTGCATACTAGCTAATGCCCGCGACTTCGTTTCGTGGGTTCAGAATCTTTTGATTCCCGCGGGAACTCCTTAATTTTCCGGCATAAATTAATGTAGCTTACGTCCTTCCCCGGGATGTAACCTCTATTCCAAACATCAAAATCGGTTAAAAAGATGAACCGTTAAAGCGTAGCAGACAGACAGCGTTCGAGTTTGCTCTTATTGGATTTCAGTTGATTTCTTGAGTGCCTATTGTGGGAACCTATGTTTTACAGGATTATTGCATACTAGCTGATGCCCGCGACTTCGTTTCGTGGGTTCAGAATCTTTTGATTCCCGCGGGAACTCCTTAATTGATTGATGATTGATTTTTTGAGTGCCTATTGTACGAACCTATACCTATGTTTTACAAGATTAATGGATTGTCTTTTTATAGGAAAAGAGAATGCATTACTATTTTCACTCCCTTACTATTTTTCTACCTTATGCCGCGATTAAACTTTGTCGTTCGCCAGGATTTAGTTGCCTATGGAATTTGGACAAACGACCAAGACATGTAAATTACATATTGTAACCTTTTCTTTTCTATAAAAAGAGCAACTGCTGAGTTTCTTGCCGGCTCTTCTCAGTAGAAAATCTTTCCGAACCGGTGGTAGAGTCTTAAGACAAGTTGTCCTACATGAAATAAATAAATCATTTATCATTTATTTATTTATCAAAGGGATCGAGTGCGCCCGTATTCGGAGGCATTTCTGTCGCAAGTAATAGAATGAGTCCAATAATTATAATAGTCACACATGTTGATGTACCACAAACATAAGCAAAGTTGACGCGTCAGGTTCGCCCGATTTCATCATAGTGTGTAGAAATCAAAATTATTTTTTAATTTACAGTGGCTTTGGAAGTCAGTTTTTTGGAAATAATTTTTATCGTAACTAAATTCTAAGGACGGGCATAACGCGGTGAGCGGATCGCCTCATATTTCCCCAAGGAGGCACCTAATCAATACTTAATCTCTAATCTTTGGGAAGACCGACCCTTCAAGTGGGTAGACAAAACTTAACTGTCTACTGATAAGTAACATATCGGCTCTTCTTCTTTTTTTATCCACTACAAGTTAGCCCTTGACTGCGATCTCACGTGATGGTTATAGTGATGATGCAGTTTAAGATGGCAGCGGGCTAACCTGTTAGGGGCATGGCAGTTATAATTAACCCATACCCCTAATCGGTTGCGGCACGTCTTTGCCGGTAGGGTGATAACTAGCCACGGCCGCAGCCTCCCACCAGGCCAGACCAGGGAAAATTCAGGAATTATTGACCCTGCCGGGGATCGAACCTGGGATCTCCGTGCATTCAGACAACAGCGCTCAACACTAGGTCGGTAGGTCTTCTTTTTTAAGAGCCTTTTTACATCCATTATTGGCCTCCTCATAAACACTCCACTCTCCCCGATGTTGGGAGTCCTTCAAGTTTTCCCCGCAAGCTTAAATAAAAATATGAAAACACCGATAATAATTGGAAAAATACTAATTTATGTCCAATCATTTATTTTACTTTTGGCAGATGGAGTCAATGATGTTCTAATGCGTTACTGATTCAATTTTTGATAACAATCGACTTTATTTATGAAGAAGTTTTAATCGATTTGACACATTGGTTTTTATCTTTGCTCAACATTTTTTTATTGTTGTTTTTACTTTACTTATCATTTATCATTTATCATTTATAATTTACATACTGTAAATGTACATGAATCGGTCATAGAAATCATCCATCGTCAAAGATATTACATGGTGCATAAAAGACTATCAAGAAAGCTAGTGTTGAAGCTCCGTGACTATTTTGAAAAGGAAAGTCTCAATTTTAATTACTAGATTAGTATACGAGTTACGAAATATCGTATAAAAGGGCACGTCGCTTCACTATTGGAAAAAAACATATGCGTCTATGGAGTATTGCATTTTTTGTCGATGGTTGCCTGTCAATAATAATTAAGACACTTCATAGACGTGTCATAATTATTATTGACAGATTAGTCAAAAGTAAAATAAATAGTTGGACAAAGTAGGTATAAGTACCTTAACGACATATTTTATAGTACTCTTTCTTAAGCAGCATAAACTACCTTACGCCACCTTTATTGAGAAGAGTTACCCATTATTAGTAGTAAAAGATTTTGATCTCTTTGCTTTTTAACCCTCATCTCGCACGTGGTGTAGGGTTAGTTCACGGTTAAGTCACTATTAACCCTTAAATAGCGACGGATGCTGTTATTGTCATGAATGATGTCAAAGGTGTTGAGTTTTGACACAATTAAGAGGTGGAAGGATTTGGATTAATTTCAATTTATTTTAGTTAACTATCATGATTCATGAAATATCGTGTTTAAGGAACAAGGCTGATAAATCTACTCACCAACATTTTATTAAGTTAGTTTAATACTGGAATTAATTATTTCAGCGTTTAACCCTCCACGACATGAAGTTTGGGTCAAAAATTTAAATCTCACTCGTAATTTAAATATAGATGAAAGTGTAAAAGCATATCTTGTACCATTTCACGGCCCACCAGTTGTACCAATTTTAATATGATAGACTACACCCTGGAGATGACCCTACTTTATATCCTGGAAGAATCCCCTTGGGATATTAAAAAACCTAAATCCACGCGGACGAAGTCCTGAGTATCAAAAGTGTCATTAAAATAAAATCATTAAAAAATCACTTAAAATACAACCGTATAAGTTTATTATTTATATCAAATTTCTCGAAATTCATTTAAATCACTTCAAGTTTATTTGCCAAAAGTCGGCTTATTTTCTAAAATCAGAGCGCCCTTGTTTAAGACGTAAAAACTTCTACACAATAAACCCAATCAGGCGTTCGGCGAAATCTCCAGAATGGTATTAATTTTCAATGAGATTATTTACAAATACTCGAGGCGTCCCGGGCTGGATCTGTCAATATTGTCACAAAATATTCGATAAAAAAGTGACGTAAAAAGGTGAAAAAACGCATGAATGTGGGCTAATTTTCGCTCTCAATACGCACTTTGTGTGTAAGCATCGGGGCGTAATACAAATTAATTCATACATCCTCAGACCCATGTCCCAAAAAAAAACAGAAGACCGTTATCTTTTATGCCATTTTTTTCCTCTTTATTTACGGCGCAAAAATTGGGTTACTTAACGGTAGCATGGGGTCTTTTGTACCCAATCTTGAGGGATTTTTTCATGCACAAAAAACGTACTTTGTAATTTTTAAGGCGAGAAATGGTCGCGTGTTCTAGGCATGTACAAATAATGATTAACGGTTATTAATAGATCGCTGATAAGGTTTATTAATGATGGAGATGTTGGTAACAATAACATGGCAGTGGATAAAACCCACGACGCTCGCGCAAGATGGTATAAACAATGAATAATAAATTTTAATTATTTATTTAGATTAAAATAATGTTTGTTAATGTTAATAATGTTTGTTAATTAAAATTAGTATCCGTATTTGATAAAGAATCTTTTGAGTAAGTAAAAGTTAGTACTTTCCTGTATATCAAAAATAAAACAAAAGCATATTTTTGAGATATTTCAACTACTTACCTTTACGAATTTTAAAAATGTATGCTTTAAAATGTAGAAAATTATTATTTTCTAGAACAATTTGGTTATTATTATTTTAGATAGAGGAAGCTTCAGTCAGTTTTTTCTTTTGATTTATTCAGTTACAGATGTGTCACCAAGAATGGAAGTAAAAATAGAAAAATTGCCTCTTACAATACCAAATCCGTTTCGGACAGCAACATCTATTCACGTAGCGTCTGAACAACGGACAGACATGCTTTTTTATACGTATAAACTAGATTTTCAACCGTTCAAAGGGTCCCAAAGTACACAGGTCATGGGTCACCAGCGTCTTTTCGGCAAAAGAAAAAAGTCGTTACAAAACCTGTATAAAAAAGCGCCACGAAAAAGGGGCTTCGTCTAATATTGTGAATATTGATGAAGAAAGGAATCTGGTTTTCGGATTTGCCTATATATTGTAGTTTTATTCACACCACATGTGTGGTCCCACGGTTTAAGTTCACGTGTTTTAAATGTGTTCTGGGAACACGAAGCCGTATCAAACTTGATTTAGTCTAGTTAATGTCATTGATGAAAAAAATGGTGGCACAATTTTTTCTTAGACAAAACTCAAAACAAAATTTTTAAAAATCTTTGCTGTAACAAAACTTAAAATTACTAACCTTAAAATATCTTGTTCAATTATTCAGCTTTATCTGAACTAATACACTAATTTAGAAGATAAATAAATATTGTTTTTTATTCATATTCTTACAACGAATCTTTTCCTTACATACAATAACGTTTATCAACCATATTACATTATGTACTTACCGTATTTTAAAAGAAATCATTTGATAAAGGGCACAGTAAACCCTTTCTATATAAAAGATCACGAGCATAAAGAAACCGGGACTTAGGACTTCAATCTTATCTGAACAAAGGGCACGTGGTACATACAGAATCCTTGCGCACGATTCATGTACCCTCCCAAGTCCCAACGTCCCTAACCCTTGCGTAAAGGGATAAAAAGGGATTTCTCGAGATAAACGGGTACGGGGAAATCGAAGGTGGGTCGTATTGATCCCGGCACGCGTTTACGGGTTAACAGTTGGGTATTTAAGGGTTGGATGCTGCGCGTAAGCACGTGCTGACGGGTTTCATTTGATTTGTATCTAAAGATGGTTCAAGCTAGATAACCGAAAAAATATAATTTAAATCGCATTTTTTTATAAATATGGTTCATAGTTTTTATACACCGATGAAAGTGGTTGAAATATTTTTATTATAATAATTATATACTTCGAATTATTTAAAAAAATGTACAAATACCAATATATGCCTCTACAGTATGTAGTCCTTACTCTTGTACGGGTAGTAGAGTAGTCAGTCTATTATTTTCCTTGATATTCCTGAACTTTGGTAAGATTTGGCTTTGGGATATTGCAGTGCCCAATCCATTTTTCAAATTTGTGTTTCTATTTATTATTAAAATTATTATAATTTTTCAGTTTTTCTCTCGAGTGCTCATATTTTTTTCAAACAACAAATTTCACCTCGTACCCAATTTATCAAAAGGCACATTCTTAAAACCGTAATCCCAAGTATCGAATGGCACATCAATAAACTTGCGAGTGTCAAACCCGAAGATAAAACTGGGTTAACACCTACGGACAGTAACCATACTACCAACGCTTAAAGCTTAAGCAATATTACTCAAAATGACGGTTCGATGTCATCGCATCTTGACGTTCCTAAAATAAGGACTATAATTCTAAAAAGTCAACAATAATGAAACTATATGGCTTTAAGCGTTGGTAGTATGGCCCCAGGTCGGTAATCTTTCACCGAAACTGAAAAAAGAGATTGCGTTTTCGATTTTTTCAGACGTTCAGCCCAAACAGCAGCCCTTGCCGTCAGGGGAGCTATGTTGAATTTTAAACTTTGTCTAACTAAATGACCTTTTAGTCCATAACTTAAAATCAAGCTAAATTATGTCGAAAGTGTTTCGAACATTTTTTATATAATATTGATGTGACTAACATGTTTTTTTAGGTATCCTGAGGGAAACTTATTGATTTTGATGATGAACTGACTGATGAGGATACAGAGTATTCTGTACCCATCGTCACTAATCTTAGAATCGGACCCTAAACAAATATTTTAGACTTTGCCGTTTGATCTTCATACAGTAAAAGTCCTTACTCACTCACTGGCTGGCTCATCAACCACTACAGCCCATTAACGTCCCACAGCCGAGCACCGGCCTCTACTCTCATAAGAGAGAGGAAATAAGAGCATAGACCCACCACGCTGCTCCAATGCGGGTTGGCAGGCTCATCAACACCCAGCATAAACTCTTGGACATAAAAAATTTACAATTTTCTCTTTATAGCGTAGAAATGAGATAAGGCTGTTTTTTTTTAATTCAAGGAAGTAAAGCTATAGGCATTCGCTAGTTTGGTACTTGTCTTCACCTACATGTGCTGCTCGCTGACCTAGCACTTACGGGAATCATAAAAACTCGGCATTCGGGGCAAAAACACTTGGCAAAAACCGCCGAATCTCGTAAATTTGTCAAGATTCCCCGCCTCGGTGCCGGGTCGCGTTTTTTTGTAATGTCCTCCGACGACGAGACCTGGAGTGTGAAACACTTTGGGAAAGCTATTAATATTTAGGAATCCTTACTTATTTGTGGTATTACTATTCATATTCAGAAAAAATCTGTTTAAAAATATGATAATACTAGCTGATGTCCGCGTGGATTAAGGTTTTTTGATTCCCGCAGCAGCTCATTACTCATTAATTTTCTGGGATGGAGCCTATGTGTCATTCCAGACTATAGTCTATCTCTGTGCGAAATTTCGTCCAGATCCGTTCAGACGTTCTGGCGTGATTGATGAGTAACAAACAACCATACATCCATCCATCTAAACTTTCGCATTCATAATATAAGTATAGATTAAATTATATTTTATTTACTTTGCTTTACTATTATATACTTTATTAAAATATATTTTTTAAGTGTAGTAAGGTATACTTAAATATTATACTTAAGGTAGGTAAGGTGAGGTAACTGCCTTGTTGGTCTAGTGGTTAGCATGTTTGACTGACTGCGCGGCCGACGAGGTCTCGGGTTCGAGTCCCGGGTCGGGCCATAATTAAGTATTGGGTTTTTCTGACTAGAAATTCTCAGTACTAGCCCGGAGTTAGGAAGTTAGCGGTGTTCCACCTCCGTGCCTCGGAGAGCACGTTAAGCCGTCGATCCCGGTTATGATAATAGTCGTTAAAGCCCGCCAACCCGCATTGGAGCAGCGTGGTGGGTCTAATCTCTAATTTCCTCTCTCCTATGAGAGTGGAGGCCTGTGCTCAGCAGTGGGACGTTAATGGGCTGTAGTGGTAGATAGTAAGGTATAAATTATGAAAGTATCAATGTCAATTAGGGCGAAAACACACGCGAAAATTCTGCGTCGGCACTTTTATATGGAGCTACTTAGACTAGCGCGACAGGGCAAAATTTCTTTCTTTTCCAACTGAATATAATTTAGATAATAGGTAGGTTACTTTCGGGTTCAAAATTAAAAAATATATATAAAAAAAGTAATTAAAACTTGCAGCAAGCTATATTTCCATGAAAATTTACTCAAAAGTAATTATATAGAAATACTAGCGAATGCCTGTGACTTCGTCTGTGTGGTTTGAGGTTTTTTGGTTCCCGCGGGAAGTTTTTAATTTTCCGGGATAAAAAGATGTGCTATTCCAGACTATAACCTATCTCTGTGCCAAATTTCAGCCAGATCCGTTCAACCGTTGGGGCGTGATTGAGTAACAAACATCCATACATCCATACATCCATCCAAACCTTAAGATTATTAAGAAATAAGAAGTAAGAAGTAAAACTTAGCAACTAATTATTTATATGTTCATGACAAAGTATTGAATTAAAGCATCATATTATTATTATGATCTAAATAAAGCGCTAGTACAATGCACAATAACAAGCAAAACTCGCATGTTAAACCCCAATAAAATCCACTTATCACCCGTTATTAACCCTTAAACTGCGACGGGGCAAAACATTACCGCCGCAAATGATGCTCAGAAACAATTTGCACGCACTAATTGTAATATGGCCCCTGATCTTACGGGGCACATTACCGTATCTCAACACCTCAGCAATCAGAAGTGACCCCTATCGCTATAATCTTATTTAAATCATACTATAAGGTTTATAAACGGATGTGTGGTCTTAAAACAATGACTGAATGAGACCTCTGACAGATAATGTTTTTAATATGGTGCATGAAGTGAATTTTAATCCAAGATAACCCTAAGGTCGATCACCTATGATATTTTTTTTGTCAGTTAGGTACTTTATTCATGTGTAACAGACTAAAAAAACTGATTTGACTTTTAATTACGATCTCACATGGTGGTAAAATATATCATGCATTCCAAGATAATAGCGGGCTAATAAGAGACCCAATTTTCTAAGCTAATCGTAATCATTTGACAGCATAAAACGTATTACTCGAACTTTTTAAGGAGTTCATACGTACTTTTTAGGCTAGATACAATAATAGATATCTAGATAAACAAAGAAAATATTTAAACTTTTAAGATAATAATTACAAACATTTATCAAAATGACGCACCGAGAACAGCATAGATAATTTTATTATCATTGTGTTATTTGTGTTTTAACCAATCTTATTAAAAACAGTATAGGCAAGCTTCAAGCGACATATTATAAAAGTAAAAGTTTTCAAACAGAAATCTAACGAGTAAAATGTCACAATAGATTCTAAAAAGCTCGAATTTCCGCTTTTTAGTAGTCAAGCAAATCTGAATATTAATCAATCACACAGACCTCAAGGGCGCAAATAACCGACCTAATCAAGAGAGCATACAACCATTATAAAAGGAAAAACAATATAACCATTGTGCTCATATACAATGCCGTTTCATATCAATTTCATTCCCAAACCAACCTAGTTACACGTCGATAAAGAATTAGAGAAATATAAATTCTAGTTTCAAATATTTAGGGTGTATTTTACATTGGTTTCGATAAGATTAAGAGTTAGCTCCGAGCATAATTTTTGATAAAGAGTGGGATACTTGAGCCAAATTAATAGCTTATCTGTGATCAGTTCGTCGGTTATTATGTCACTCATTGCGTGGGCTTCATCGCAACCTTTTGTAGCGAATTTAGGGTTGCAGAGCAAGAAAAAATATAAAATTATATATTTTTATTGTGTTTACATTATTTTTACAAGTAATAGTTTTTTCGATTGCCTAAAAATTACTTGTTTTATCCAATCAATAAGTATCCCAAATGTTCCCAAAAAAATCCCATGTTTTATCAACCACGTAACTATTTTAGGCTCCCTGTCAAAACTGTTTAAAAAATACGTCATAAGTCTAATTTTATACCCTTTTAAATAACAAAATCTAATCTCGATCAAATTTAAAGTATTTTTTAAATAATTTAATATTATAAATGCGAAAGTGTTTGTTTGTCCTTCAATTACGCCTCAACAGAGCAACTGATCGACGTTATTTTTGGCATGAGTATAATTGAGGACCTGGAGAGTCACATAGGATTCCAGAAAATTAAGGAGTTCCCACGGGAATAAAAAAAAAACAAACCACGCGGCCGAAGTCGCGGACATGAGCTAGTTACACTTGCGGAAGAATAGAGAGCATCATATTATTCATTTTCGTTCATAATTTTGGTACAACCCTAAAACCGCCGAGGGGTGTAATGCGCCCACCATTGTGGCTACCGGGTTATCTGCAACATCTAGACTTTTGTTACCGTCGGTAATCAGAGCCCGCCCTATCGAGTCGGCTCGGTAATAAAGCCATAGGGTCTCTTTGTCCACTATTGATATTTACCGGTTAATTTTTTTCGCTCATAATTAAAAACTGCCTATTTAAATATCATCCTAGATTTTAACATCCGTTATATTATATTTAACATTAGCTGTAGAAAAATCTTTTCTCATTAGCCTCGTTGGTCTAGTTAGCATGTTTGACTGAGGCCGACGAGGTCCCAGGTTCGAGTTATATTTAAGTGTTGTGTTTTTCTGAGTAGAAATTCTCAGTAGGTACTAGCCCAGAGCTAGGAAGTTGGCGGTGTTACACCCCCGTGCCTCGGAGAGCACATTAACCCGCCGGTCCTGGTTAGGTATTATCACTAAAATGATTACGACTTACGAGTAGAATCGTTAAAGCCCGCCAACCCGTACCCGGAGCAGCGTGGTGGGTCTAAGCTCTACTTCCCTCTCTCCTATGAGAGTGGAGGCCTGTGCCCAGTTGTGGGACGTTAATGGGCTGTAGTGGTGTATTAGTAAAAAAAACTTTAGACTGTTTCTTACAAATTAGTTTTTCATAAAATCAAATCTTTGGATAATCTTCGCTAATATTCGAATGATTTTATCTAACCTATTTATAGATTTAGATATCTTATTTTCACGACTATTCTGCCCCTTTGTCAGTGAAATTATTGTAAAGATAATCATCGCATGTGCATATGCGTCCACTGTCCCATAATAAATATGACTTCGAGGGGAAGATTTGAATAAAATTCCCATTTTCGAAAAATGTAAAACATTTCGCGTAACTGTCCGGCGTCCACGGAACTAATCCGTTTCACTTCCGAAAACTGTCCGCAACAATAAAAATGTCGCCAAATCGGCGGAATAATACCAAAAAAAACTGACAAGTTTGAGCAGGATTCGAATTTTGACGGTTCCGTATATAATGTTTTAGTGTCTTCGTCGTTATGATCAAAGTCACGTCAGTAGAATATCCAAAGCTTTGTATGACATTCTTTTATAAGCTGTTCAGTAAGCCTTTACTTTATATAGCTTGATTAACCATAAAGTAGCACTAATTCTTAAATTAGGCAAGTTTCTGCACTCAAACGTCCTATTAGGCGTCTGTTGTACGTGCAAAATAATTTTGCTGTATAGAATAATAAAATATAAAATGTAATTGATCATGAGATTTATGGTGTTTCGAATAAGTATTTATTATGTATTATCTAAACTAATATTATAAAGTAGGAAAGATTTCTTTGTTTGTAATGGATAAACTCAAAAACTACTCAACCGATTTTAAAACTTCTTTCACCTATTGAAAGCTACATTATCAGCGAGTAACTTAAGCTATATTTGATTTTCAAAAAAAATTAAGATCATTACGAAAATTGCAATACTATGAACTAAGTCGGAAAAAATCATCTTTTCTGAGAGCTTACGTGGCATGCGCTGCGTAAATAGTTAAAGTTACACGAAAATAATGTGTGGTGCTTTATCTTTTAAGGTTGACTCTCAATAACCATTTTTATGATTTTCAAATTTGGTCTAAACCAATACTTTATTTGCGAAAGTGTTTTTACCGACTTAGTATTAACCCTTATCAAAATAAATATGTTATACATCTCGTATGTTTAATTAAGATAAAAATGGTCCTTTACACCATTTAATTTATATGAATATCTTAGGAAATGTCATAGAAATAATGTTACGTGCAAGGGGAACTGCGGCTGGTGGCAGTAGCAGGTGTAGTGAGAGATTGTTCACACCAATATTAATAATATAACACCAATGTAGGTCTACATAAATAAATGATATGATTTGATTCGAAATATAGCCCTTTATCTAAGGGCCTTTTTCTTTTTGAGAAACCAAACGGATCCCTAATAAAGACAAAATTCACCCGTCATGGGAACTGTCGCCGTCTTCACGCTTAAACTAATAAGGGATTTCGAAAATTTCATCACAAAAGTGCACAAAACATTACAAAAGCAATCGCAATTTCGATTTGCGACGCGATAAATCGGTCCAGATACTGACGTGTTTTGAGTACCGTCACAACCCTATTTTTTTTTTTCATTTTTTTTTTTGGATGGACAGGGGCGAAGGCATTTATGTTCTATGCCGAAGTTTGTACAAGCAAGGAGGTCGAACAATGAATGGGTGGTTGTGCACCTTGACTGTGGTCGTGTGTGTCCTGTGTGATTTGACAAGACGCCGGTACCGTCGGACAATACCAAACGGTATTATTACAGCTAGAGTCTTCTACTTCGACCGACAGTTGTGTAAATTATTTTGGCTATGGATACGGCTATACCTACATTTCTCTCTCTGCGTCGTATTCCTGACTACTAAGGGCCGTAACCCCTTTCCATTAATCACATATTTGTAGGAGTTTCCTTAGGATCATAATGCGGTGGGTTCTCACGTTCATCCGCATACGACTAAGAGTATTTAAACTCTTAGATTTTTGTAACGATTATTATCAGATGATACTGATTATAACCGGGCTTAACGTGCTCTCCGAGGCATGGGAGAAACGAAAAGACCAAATTTGAACGTTCAAATTCGCTCACCTATCCAGTTATAGACTTGGGTCAACGTTGCTTAACAATCGAAATCGACTTATATGCGTTGTCACAGCTAGGTCATTCGTCCCTCAAAGGCTCAAATATTATAAAGAATTACTAGCTGATGCCCGCGACTTCGTCAGCGTGGATTGGGGTTTTCGGTTCGCAGGTTCTGCAGGAACTCTTTAATTTCCCGGGACAAAAAGTAGCATATGTGTTACCCCAGACTATAATCTCTGTGCAAAATTTCATGCAGATCCGTTCAGCCGTTCTGGCATGATTGAGTAACAAACATCCATCCATCCAAACTTTCCCATTCCCATTTATAGTATTAGTATAGAACTATAGACTATAGAATATAAAAGGATTTAAATCTAATATTACGTTATAGTTATAAATTATTTCAGCCTAGTCCAATTTCTTATTTCTTCCTGCTCTTGACTGAACTTTGTTCAGGTAACAAATGAGTGTAATAACTTGACTGAATTGGCTCTCGATTGACACATTGTTTGTTTGGTTATGAGTAATTTAATGCGAAATTATATTATAAGGCCGGTCATATACGGACTGCTCGAGCAGTTCCAAGAACTGTTCGAGCAGTCCGTATATGTCCTCATGTCCTATGTCGTTCCTCCGTCACCTTATTATTATCGAACCGCAAGGCATCGACAAGGCCTGCACCCTTACGCAGTCGAAATTCCGCGGGCTCGTACGAAGCGATTGGCTTCCTCGTTTCTAATTAGAACCGCTAGGATATGGAATGCCCTTCCGGCTACCGTTTTCCCCTCTTCTTTTAATATAGGTACCTTCCAATCAAGAGTGACTAGGCGTCTTCTAGGCAAGCGCGTTCTTCCTTAGGCTGCATTATCACTTGCAACCAAGTCTAATTGCAGCCAAGCGCTAGCCTATATATTTAAAAATTAAAAAAGAAAAAAAAGTTAGCCAGTGATCAACATACACAGACCGCTCTTACAGCCATAGTCAACAGCTTGAAGCTACCGTTGATAACTGCTGCCAACCGCCCGAAGCAGTCGTAACTGCTCGAGTGGTTCCATGTAGGTATGTGTGTACGCAGAAGACTGCAGTTCACTATGCAGTCGCAGCTTGAATCAGTCCATTTTGACTGCTCAAGCTGTCCGTGTATCCGAGGCCTTAGGTAGGCAGGCAGATTTAAAATATTATTCAAAATTAAAGCTGCGAGACAAAAAATCATAAATACCCACCGCTCTATTTTTATTCAAAAATCTGTGCTTCTTATGATCTTATCACCCTCGTAAGACTTGTCACAAATCGAAACCGTAAATATTTAATTTAAAAAAACACCTCTAAATTAAAAAAAAATGTATTCTCAGCTACTCACTGCGAGTGTTATACAAATTTGCCTTCCTGTTGTTGTAAGCAAAAAACGTGAGTGACCACTAACAAGGCCCATTTTTTCGAAAATTGTCTCACGCCCTTCGGGTTTACGAAAGTAGTCCGATTTATTTTTTGTCTCACTTTTTTTATTACAGTAGCTGACAAGGTGTTGCTTACTTAAAATATTTCATGTTGCCTGTGATCCGTTATAAATAATACAACATACAAATCTACAATTATACCAATTGTAAGATTTTATTTTATAGTTAGTTTAATATAAGGTATGTTCCTGCGTCATTTAAATTAAGTAATATTAACATCCGAAAAGGTAAAATTTTTTCTTTTTAAAATTATTTTTTACAAGTGCATTTTTAATTAATTGTAAGTAAGTATAAAATTATTCTAATTCCAATTAATCATTATAATTAATATAATAATATTATTATAAAATGTGGGTTTGGAAATCAATCAAAATCGAACTTAGTTGCCAATGAAAAGAAAGAATAGGAAGCCTAATCATAAAACTACTCACAGAATTAATCCATAGATTGGTGAAAATCCAATTGTGACCTACCCACCCTACAATACTATACCCTACTATAGTTTCTGATATAAGAAAGGACTATGTTTTCTAGCTGTAGGTAGACACGTCGATAGGTGGCACAGAATAGGTAATGGTGATAGGTAGAATATACTAAAACCTTTTTCTACTAGGAGCATTTCTTCGATATTTTTATCCGTAAATAACCCTGGCGAGCTATTTTTCCGTGGCGATAAGAAAATGTTCGAGCGAACACTATCTGCAACTGAAACGGATCTTTCAGTTTAATGGGTGATATTTTTACACGTGGGTGGGGTTAAAGGTGACCAATGGCTGCAGGCGGCGGAACACATGACTAGAACTATTTTAGTGTTGATTTTTTATTCTATAACTACTGTTATAGCTTAGTTTGACGACCTCTCTAGCGCTGTGGTGAGCGCTGTTTAGTCGTAAAAGACCCCGAGTTCGACACCCAGCCGGGTTAACTTGGAAATTTTTAATTTCTGCACTTCCTCTGGTCTGGTCTAGTGGGAGGAAGGCTTTGGCCGTGGCTACTTACCTCCTAACCAGCAAAGACGAGCCACTAAGCGATTAAATAGTGTCCCGGTGTGATGCTATTTATGAGGCAGGCATCAGCTAATATAAAACACTTAAATAATTTTATTTGATTTTCCGGGGAAAAAGAAATCCATGTCCATTGTCCGTCACCAACGTGCTACCGATTTTTGTACCTTACGTCAAAATCGGTTTAACCACGGTTTAACTGTTAACGGGTGGGCCATACTTAAAAACAGTTTTATTAGATAATAGACAACTAGACTAGAAATGTTAGTTTCAAAGTATGGATAGATAAAGTATGGCGAACTTAAGTTTCTAAGTTGACAAGGTTGGCTGTTGTTGTGTTCTTTCTCAAGCACACTGAATATTATTGTGAAAGTTTTATTTATACTAACGCAAACCACAGCTCTGAAAGTTGAGGAAAGCATCAGCTAATACTTAATCGATATTATGAGTGCCAACACACAAGGTAAGGGCTGGACACATTTTTATTGCGAAACATCCGCGTTGGTGGGAAAGGACGTTTTATCCTGTCGCGCTGAGATGTGCAGCTCCATACAAAAGTGAAGCAAGGAGACTCTTAGATAATTAATTTATTTACCCATGAAAACAAAAAAAAATACAATATTGTAATTAAATCTATTTTTATAGGTCGTGAACAAATAAGGCTGCTCCACACAGCACAAAGCCTTTTGACCGCGAGGCAATACTTTTCTCCCCCAGTGTGTTTCCTTAATTCTGAGTCTAATCATAAATCATAATCATAAATCATAAATCATTTATTTTGCAAAATTGTGGGTAATAACAGATGTATAATATAAGCAGAATCTTCCCGTACACAATCTACTGTCAGAGACAGTGTGCAAAAATTATATTACATTAAAATTTATATATAATATCAAAATTCTATGTCTACTTTACAAAATATAATTTAATTAAATATTGGTCCAAGTTAAAATGGTTAGTTACATTTTATACTGTTATTAATACAAGTTGCTGTAATGTCAAACAATGTAAATAATATTGGCATGTTAGATTAATATTGACTTATTTCGTTTTACAATAATTATGGATAATTGTACTATATTATAAATTTATCAAACAGCACTAAATTACAACTTTTCCCTTTCTCTTTTAGAACAAACCTGCATTGCACACACAGAGTACACATCACAAATGCATAGTCATAGGAATTTCGCTATCTCCGATATATTCGCTAACACTATAGTAATTTTTTTTGTTGAGAATTGTGAAAATCTCTCTTTTAAACTTTGTTATTGGCAACTTTCTATAGCATTCCGGTAATTTATTAAATAAGGATATTGCCATACAGTAAGAGTTCTTAGAGTACAGAGCTAACCTTCTCGATGGGACCCAAAGTAGGTTTTGTGGCCTATTCCTCCTCATTCTTAAAACTTCATTATTATTGGAGTACATTTCATTTACTGTTGGGAACAAAGTGGGATCTAATGTTAAAAATAAATTATTCAAATACACCTTTGACATCCACTACGACCACTACAGCCTATCAACGTCCCACTGCTGGGCACAGGCCTCCACTCTCATAGGAGAGAGGGAAAGGAGGGACCTTTGACATCCATACTAATCTAAGTATGCTAATAATATTATAGTAAGTGTGTCCGTCTGTCTGCTACGCTTTCAATTTTGACCAAATTTGGTATAGAGATTATGTGATCTAGATCTATGTATATCGGTACCACTGGTTTGGAATGCCCGCAAAATGTCCACGTCTGATGGGAGAGACGTTTTATCCTACCGCACTAGTGTACGCGGCTCTACATAAACGTGAGTTGCGTACGCGGAATTGGTTGTTGGAAGTGTAAACGAACCATTATTATAAACTTACTGTATTGGTCGTTAGTCTATGGTTTTGTTAATTGTCAAACGTCATATAGATTTGTACTCTCTTTGCCTAGACTGACAGACCGGCGAACATATATTTTTAAGTGCTCCCTAATTGTAATCCAAATTAATCAGTTTCCTTGTTTGATTTCCACGGCCTATCCCTTCAGAATTGGTGTCCGTAACACGAATATTTTTCGTAGACATTTTGTCTCTAGTCTGCTCGCGCTCTAAACAAAGCTTCCTCGCTATCTAAAAAGTAAAACTGAAGATAGTTTTCAGTGTAATGGGTGATGGGTGATATTTTCGCCCATGGGTGGGGTTAAAGGTGACCAATGGGGGGAACGCAGACGTGCGTCTTGCTTCGATAAAGAAGTTCAAGAATTTTAAGAGAGAGACGGCCGATTCTATTCCTGGTTGCGTCTGCTGTTGGACGCTTACAGGCATGGAGGAAAGCGTTATCATGAGATTTAATCTAGCCCACAGTATTTTTTTTATTTGTTGGCAAGCTAGCTGT
The DNA here is from genome assembly GCA_964035005.1 of Erebia palarica. Classification (NCBI taxonomy): domain Eukaryota; kingdom Metazoa; phylum Arthropoda; class Insecta; order Lepidoptera; family Nymphalidae; genus Erebia; species Erebia palarica. The sequence continues at coordinate 31,149,075 of OZ035990.1, forward strand.
TTACTGTGATGCTTCGTCTATACGAATATTATCAATGCGAAAGCTTGGATGGATATATGGATGTCTGGATGTCTGGATGTATGGATGTTTGTCACGCCCCAATGGCTGAACGGCTGGAATTTGGCACAGAGATAGATTATAGTCTGGAATAGCACATAGGCTACTTTTTTATCCCGGAAAATTATAGAGTTCCCGCGGGAACCAAAAAACCTCAAACAACGCAGACGAAGTCGCGGGCATTTGCTAGTTATAAAATGTGTTCAAGTTTGTATTTATGGATGAATGTTTGTTTGTTACTCAATCACGCCAGATCGGCTGAACGGATCTGAATGAAATTTAGCACAGAAATAGATAACATATAAGCTACTTTTTATCCCGGGAAATTAAAGGGTTCCCGCGGGAACCAAAAACCTCAATCCTGGCGGACAGAGTCACGGGAATAAGCTTGTTTTAACTATGAGATATAGTTAGCCCAATATACATATTATGGAGTCTATATGATGGTAGTAGTAAGGGCCTAACTTGAGGGCAGTTTAAGTACAGTCGATAGTCATAGTAACATTGCTTAGATGCTGCTTGATGGCCTTTTAACGACCTTCCTGGCGCAATACTGAGCGCTATGGTCTATAAATGGGAGAATAGTCTCTAAGAATTAATAATTTCTGAACTTTATCTTGTGAGTCTTCAATTTCACTAGATAGTATCGTCACTATCTATAGGTGAGATTGCAGTCGAGAGCTAAAATGTAGTGGAATTAAAAAAAAACTAGCATTATTGCACCAAAATCTACAATAAAAGTTAATTTTTACACGGTATTTTATAAATATGGATTGCTTGAGATATTCTACGAAGATGCATATCGAAGATATAGATCATCACAGTACGTGTACATGTTCTTTCTTTAACCCAATAAAATCGACTCTTGCAAGTTTTGTTGATGACTGTATTCTGTAGGTTTATTCCTGTCCGGTGCACGTGAAATAAATCCACTCCGGGATTGCGAGCGAGTTTGGGATTACAGTTTACACTACTTTTTGTATTGCTTTACATTTTTAAGAAAATGGACATAAATTATTATTTAAGGGACATAAATTTTCTATTTCCGCGTCTTTGATTCAAAGATATGTTACTGTTATATAATATATATACCTTTTTTTTTAATACAATAGAATTTGTCCCTTGTAGTGGTTTTTTTTTTAATGGACCACGTTGGCCCCAGCTACTTGGCATTTTCATTGAGTGGCGCCTCAGATATTTTTTTTACTCCACTACAATTTTTTTTTACCCACTACAAGTTAGCCTCACCTGACGGTAAGTGATGATGCAGTCTAAGATGGTAGCGGGCTAACCTGTTAGGGGCATGGCAGTTATATTAAACCCATACCCCTATTTGGTTTCTACACGGCATCATACCGGAATGCGTAATCGCTTGGCGGTCTTTGCCGGTAGGCTGGTAACTAGCCACGGCCGAAGCCTCCCACCAGACTAGACCAGGGAAAATTCAGAAATTATAAATTCCCAAATTGACCCTGCCGGGGATCGAACCCGGGACCTCCGCACGTTAAGACAACAGCGCTACACACTGCGCCACGGAGGTCTCAAAAGCTAGAGTTTAAACTGTGATTTCACCAGGTGGTAAGATGCGGTCTTAAGATGGTACCATCTAGGCTAAAGGGCATGGCAGTTAGGTATTAAAAACCGCCAGTCTCCTCTAATCGGTTTCTGCTCGGCATCGTACCGAAACGAAGTTGCCTCGCAGAAAGAAGAAAAAAAGAAAGAAGATCCTAGATAAAAGAAAATAAAATAACCAATAATTAATTTATCCAATAGCCAGAGTAAATATAAATATCGATAGTTTACCAAAAAAACGACTCCCTAGCGACGATCATCGACATTAGCGCACGATGTTTATGCTCCCACTTCATTTGCCGCACATCAACCGCACTAATATTCAACGTCAAACAAATCACTGAAGCACGAAAATAAACAAATTTCTCTACAAAAAACTCATTCCCCGCAATTAAAAAAAGCCCAAAGTTATTTAGATTTCCATAAATACTCGACGTGCCACTGCGTTTTTTGAGATATATCTTCCTGGCGACTTTTTTCTAGAGCTTCGTGATGTGCTACGATTTGTAATTTATTTTATCGATACCCAGTTTTTAAAGACTAATTATTCGCATTCAGTTCTAAAAACACTAAAATATAATATCATTGATAATTTACAATGTGACGAGGGAAAAAGACAGGTCGTATCTTCACAGAATAAAGATAACAACGAAACTAGAACTGCGTCATCATCTTCAATAATAATAGCCTGCTTGTCTTTTGTAGAAATTACCTGCTCCGGCCATCTTGTACCGCTTCGATCCAGAGTTTCCGTGAGTCCGTTCATCCAACGGTGCATTTTTCCTTTCAATCAAGTACGCCATTTCAGATACCAATGAGTGTAGCCTGTAGGATAAGAATATTATTATGATGAACCTTTATTATCTGAGAAATTCAAGTTTTTTTTAACTGGACTACTTCTTATTTCCGAGATTTGGCTATCGTACGATTGTTTGGTTTAGGATGTACTGCGAGCTCATAAAACTATTATTTTTCTACTGTATGAGATACAGATTAAATTTTGGAAAATTGCATAAGCACGACGACTTTTATCGATATCGATTCAACAGTTTTTCACTGTCACACATCCCTAGCCTAGTGTTTTACACCGCGCGTATTGTTTGGTTTCTGAATCCTCCGGCACGTTAGTGTCGAGTGTGGACATAAATTGTGAGGAGCCGTCGTTTCCGACAAATGCGTGCGCTAATGACATTTTGTTCTCGATTATAACTGTCATTGTGACACTAGAATAGGCAAGAAAAATAGAAAACAAAAAAATATGAAAGAAAATATTTTTTTTATATCTAGTAAGTACGTAATACGACTGCTATTCAAAATATAATTTCATTCTTTTTATACGTACTTATACAAAGACGCTAGAAGATTTAAGTACCTACTACTCAACCCATTGAGGTGTATACTACTTTAGTACATATTACTTCAATGTCTCAACCCATCGCCGGTTCAGAACTCCATCTACTGAGCATGGGGCTCCTCTCGATATATGAAGGGTTTAAATCCACCACGCTGGACAAGTGCGCATTGGCAGACTTCACATCTTTGAAAAAATTATGGAGAACTCTCAAGCAGGCAAGATATTGTGTACATGCTTACTCACGATGTTTTCTATCACCTTTTAAAGCAAGTGATGTCTAATTGCTTCAAATGCACAAAAACTTCGAAATAGTTGTGCATACCCAGAATTAAAACCCATATCCCCTCAAAAATAAGAATGACTTCTTAACCACTAGTTTATAACCGTATTGAAAACATGTAAGTAGAATTTTAATATAACGTAAACACATTTAATTTACATGTAACAGGTTTGTTCTAGTTGCGTCCAGCGTGCGCAGCCATCTCATTATCATCTCAAAGAGTCCACGGGTGAGATGAAAGGTGATACATTACTGCACTCAGCGCGTGGACGAAGTGTGCCCATCGGGTTTGTCCAGTTGTTTATGAAAATAAACTAGACTATAATATATTGAATTGGTTTTCACCTCTCATGCTCTAAAAGTGTCATTTAAGCTAAGCGTAGGCAGGCTTAATCTAGCCTCTACTCTCTAGGGAGTTAATATAGGTACCTCCTCTCCTCCTCCTCTTTTATTACAGGTACCTTCAAGTCAAGAGTGAATAGGCATCTTCTAGGCAAGCGCGCTCCACCACTTGCAAGCAAGTCTGATTGCAGCCAAGCACTGGCCTATATAATAAAAAAAAATGTTTTTTTAGTCTTTATTATCAATAGTCTACAAAAATAATATGATCCACACAGACACGGGTCACAGACTCGGTCTTTCTATGTTCCATTTATTCAATAATTTCTTAGGAAAAAATATAGAAAAGATTATTTGAACAGATTTGTTTCACTTGCGTCCAGAATGCACATTCATCTCATTATCATCTCAAAGAGTCCACGGGTGAGATGAAAGGTGATACGGCTGCATTACTGCACTCAGCGCGTGGACGAAGTGTGCCCATCGGGTTTGTCCAGTTGTTTATGAAGATAGCTCATTGATATACTAAATTTGTCTTTCTATCTGTTTGCTACTGTCTCTATGTATGCTACCCATTCATTTGCCAGCTTTTTAAGCAATTTTGACGTCATTTGATATAGAGATAGGTTGCATCCCGGGGAATGAAATATTTGTGTATACACAGTTGTATTGTGTATAGTTATAATGTAAAATTCACACTATAACTACACTGTGAATATACATAGATAGACCTACACAGTGACATCGAGTTTTTATCCAGAAAAAACTAAAACTGCCTTCATTAATTCGTTGGCATAATTCAGTAACTTAGACATCTTAAGAACTGTATTTCTTAAAAAATTGTATATCTTTGTTTTATTATGGTATACCTACCTACGAGATAACTCATTATACTCAAAAGATAAAAATGGTTAGTTATTTTACATGTTGCCAGATAGCGCTGTATAAATTAATATGATTACAATTTAAGAACACTCCTCATTTGTATGAGCAATGCTGATAAGATGTAACCTTTTTAAATGATTACATGAACCTTTAACTCGTTTTTACTAAAGAACTAATTAGAATATTTTTACAATAAATAACTCTTAGAACTTAGGCATACCTACCTTTTTAATAGATAGGTATATAAATGAGTTCATGTAAATTAATTATGCACTTAAAAAATCAAATCTTTAAAATTTCTCACCTCAGATACTTATTATTACTCACTATCTATGTAAGTATTATGTAGATAATAGATATTCATGGATAAAACAAACACTTCGTCCTATTAAATATCCAATCTTCATACTAGTAATGTAATTAGACAAAAAATCAATAAAATATTAATTTCCATAGGTAATTAATTGATTTCAAAAAGTAGGCAGCAATTCAAAAGTAAATTCAAATATGTATCCTTGTCCTGTATTAAATAAAAATTAGCTTTCGCTTTTGAAAAAGTGTATCTACTTATATTTTATAATACAGAGAAAATAACATTATGTAAAATTGCACACATATGATATTATTATTTGTACATGCATTTCCTTTCATTACTATTATACATTCTAAGGTCTCCCAAGGGCAAAAAAGATGACTCTTACAATATGCAAAGGTCAAAAGAAATCACAAAAGATTAATGATCGAACAAGTGTTACACGAAACGAGCTTATTTCTCAAGACTGTTCACCTCACCCTATAGTTAGGTACTTGTAACAAACGGTCACTATTCATCAATATTCAAGAAATTCCACTTTCTACGCAACTAGTACAACTATTCACACATGACCATAAATCGTGGCCAAGGATCCGCGCTATTATACTATCCGCGAATTCTCACAAAAGGTACCTACCCGGGATCGAACCCGAGGACATTAATTATAAATTCTCGACGCGGTCTTATGATCTATCGCGGCATTGTCCAGCAAAGGTCACCGCTTGACCCGTGAGAATAAACTATAATACAGAAAAAAAATCAAGCTACAAAAATAATCGTTTCAATATTTAAAATCGCGCGACCCTAAAATTTGAATATCCCCTTCAAAATACGTGAGGTCCGTTAAGAAAACAGTGCATTGTGCGACCGGTTGGTCATCTTTTGTGTGCCAATAATTTATTCTGTCGCATGTGTGGCGATCGGCGCAGTAATGTCATCGTATTATTATTCACAACCGGGGCAGGTGCTGTAGACGCAAACAGAACTGACCTTCCGTGGATTCCGCAATCAATTTGTGATTGGATGTTTTAAACTGGATTTTCATTTAACGGACAACACGCATAAGTATAGAAAATATAGATGAAAATGGTTGCCAATAAAACCAGTCTGGCATTTTCCGACAAAACTAGTGAATTACAACGGGTGATACTTATATTATATCGTTTATAGTATAACTGTCGTTTATAAATAACTGATCCCCGCGATTTCGTCCGTGTCGATTGAGATTTTTGGATTCCCGCGGGATCCTATGGGTTATTCTAGACTATAATCGATCTGTGTGCCAAATATCATCCAGATCCGTTCAGCCGTTCTGTGTTAACGAACATCCATCCATCCATCCAAACTTTCGCATTTACAATATGAGTATAGATAAAAATTGTTGCCAACAGAACTAGTCAGGCATTTTCCAACAAAAGTAGTGAGTTACAATGGGTGATATATTTATAGTTATAACGAATAACACGATTGTATAAACATCAAAATAAAATTGGTAGATATATGTTAAAAATATTGTTTTTTAGTGATTATTAAATAGTTGTGAAGCTTTAAAGAAGTACTCGTACCTATCTACCAAGATTATGTTCTGATTCTTGTATCTACGTGGCCTATTTACATAATATAAGGACACCCTGTGTAGAAAAGTATGCCGAAAATCGTTTTATTTTATCGCGGCATCAACAAACGCCCAACTTATTCATAGCATTACCTCGGCGCAGTTTTCCCCAAAAAAAGGGAAATTTCACAAAGAAGGGTCATCAATCAATGAGGGATTACATGAGCGATCGCCGATCTCCACTTTAATCATTATGCCTCGAGGGACTGAGGACGATAGAGGTACCGATCCAAATTATTATGTCCACCGAAATATGACTTTCGTTTAGCTCCATACACTGCACTGATTTCTTCTATTTAGAACTAGATTTCTAAGTAGGTAAATTTTTGCGAATTGTCGGTTTGAAATAGCTAATTTTTCGAGTAAAGTATTACGATGACCTCCCTGGCATGGCGCAGAGTTGAGCGCTGTTGCCTTAACGTGCGGAGGCCCCGGGTTCGATCCCCGGCAGGGTCAATTTGGGAATTTATAATTTCAGAATTTTCCCTGGTCTGGCCTGGTGGGAGGCTTCGGTCGTGGCAAGTTACCACCGTACTGGCAAAGACGTGCCGCCAAAGGACTTAGAGTTCCGGTACGATGTCGTGTAGAAACCGAATAGGGGTACGGATTTAATTTAACTGCCATGCTCCTAACAGGTTAGCCCGCTACCATCTTAGACTGCATCATCACTTACCATCAGGTGAGTCAAGGATTAACTTGTAGTGGATAAAAAAAATGGAAGAGTTCTTCAGAGTTATGTTGATAGAAATATTGGATAGAAGCAGGCGTTACTTTGCGGAAGTCCATGATAATGAAATAACCAGAAGTTTAAATCGCTATAATCCGCCACAGTAGGTAAATCTATGTGGTACAGTGTGTAACTTGCACTTGTAGCTTGCGATATTCACCACACCATACAAATCTTCCAATTTATTCTCAACGTAAGTTTCACTCTGACACCGGATCATCTTCAGGACATGTTCGAGTCAACATCTGTCTGCCAATGTACACAAATAGATACTTACTTATTGTGTTTTTGAAGTGAAAACTTCTTTATGCGCGTCGAACTCTTTTTGGTAGGGGGTAAAAATGTGTAAACGCGTGACCGACACCGTGACCGACACCTCGCGTTGTTACGAAGACAAAAAGTTTTAAATTTAAACATAGTACATTCGTAATTAAACTGTAATGCCTTGGTTTTAAGGTTTATATTTTAAATATTTTTATTATTTTTTTTTTTAATTAAAAATAAATAATTTAATAATAAAAAAAATACGTTTTCACTTCTATCGGCTATCGGTCCATATGACTGCCATTTTTTTTTCACCACTAAACCCAATATCAATGTTTAATATTCGACATAAAAATAAACGGCGCACAGCATCGATGTGAAGGCAATGTAGGTAATCTTCGCAGGGTTAACGCTAAGCCTCGGCCGTGGATGCTGCTTACACGGATAACGACAGTCGACAACCCTTTGTGGATTTGATTTACAAGATATTGCACGTGCCCATTATTCTATCCGTCATTCTTCTCCCGTACACCGTCTTCGCCATAACTAGATTAGATTCTGTGTTCCCTCATGATTATAAGATGGGGCTCTTGAAAGCGGATAAACAAATATCTTAAAAGCTGGCAACGCATTAACGGTTCCGCTGGTGCTGCAAATGTTCATGTGCGGCGGTAATCACTAAACATCAGGGGGCCCGCCTGCTTCTTTGCTCACTATATATAGATTAAATAAAAACTAATTATTAAAAAAATAACACTTAAACAAAGTGTCTATTTTAACAAGAAAGACTAAGGATACATCATTGAACAATTACTTAGGATATAAGATAATTTATAAGCTTAGGTGAAAGTAAAATTACATATTAGCCAAATAGTCTGGCTAAAAAAAACTGTTTTTTTTTAAATTTATTGTTAATAATTGTCAACAATTATAATTGTTGGTTTTTGCTGAATAAAATATCAGGTTTTAAATAAAAAATAACACACGAATTCATAAATCCGTATGAATTTAATGGAAACAGTACATCATTGGACAAACAGCTCTACCCCTTGACTACGGCTCGTAAAATTTTATCACAGGATCATTCCTCTTTCCTCCTTCAATGTGGGCAGACACTGGAGGCAGTGAAAGTATGCTCATCGCCTTTATGTAGATAATAGTTTATTTTTTTCTTAAGGTAGGTATTAGGTAATATTATGTCATACGGAATCTTACTATGGAGTAAAGCGGCAGATATTCGAAACATTTTTGTATTACAAAAAAGGGCAATACGTGCAAAAACACATACATCCATACATCCAGACATTCAGACATCCAGACATCCATACATCCATACATCCATCCAAGTAGTGGAACAAAAGAAAATGATACCTACCTAGTAGATGCAGTGCAAGTTCTATATCACATATTCGTGTAGGAAGATAATAGGTATCCTAAATTATACTTGGGAGCTAGTCGCTACTGTACTGTGTATAATCGCGTGACATCACAAACTGTGGAGGTGGTTTTTTAAATATTTTGAGAGTAGATAAATTCGTTCTATTTTATGGCTATGAGCTAAAGTTGGTTCCGAAACATTTGCCATGCTATGCTATCTAGATATAGTTATAAAATTATTGTACCTATAACTAGAAGGCGTCTTGGCATAATTAGGTTTCAAAATATCTATACTGATATTATAAATGCGAAAATTTGGATGGATGGATGTTTGTTACTCAATCACGCCAGAACGTCAGAACGGATCTGGATGAAATTTGGCACAGAGATAGATTATAGTCTGGAATAACACATAGCCTATTACAAAGTCTACATTTTAGGGTTAATATAGAGTTGATTCTGTTAGTTCCGAAGCTTGCCACACGCACAATTAAGCTTCACGGAGTATACAATAGAAGTAGCCACCACACTACGTTCCTTGCCTTGCGGTCTAAGAAATTTTACATGGTAGTTTTATTTATAGCGAAATTATACGGCGGCCGTGAGAAACGAGCGGGAATAACCCGCGGACCCGGAACCGACCGCCAGGGATTATTGGGGACTGGATTATTGTTTCGATTTAAATTCAGTATTTACACTCAACGAAATACTAAAGTCTAGTAGATGGAATAGTAAAACAATTTATATACCTACGCCATGGACAAGTTCAATTAATGCTCTGTAGTAATTACTCGTACTAGAGGGCGAGGAATGTTACCCATGCGATGGACCGACCAAATTAAGTCAGCTGTTGGCGGTTCATTGCACGAATGTACGGTGCATTACATCTGCCACTAAAGCCGTCACTCTGTGATGACCACGGCCAGAGTGGTCGTGGTCATCTCAGAGTGGCAACGAGTGTAACGACGAAGAAGAAGAATAATTCAATTCGATTGTTTTTTATTCAAATAAACTTTTACAAGTACTTTTGAATCGTCAAGTGAATCTACCACTAGTTCGGAATGACATTCCTACCGAGAAGAACCCGCAAGAAACTCGGTGGTTGCTCTTTTTAAATAAATATTTCACTTACAATTATTATATCAATGTATACATAAGTAACCGCTGTCCTTAGCATTGCTGGAGTGATCAAAGCCATGCTCTTCTATCATTTACATAATCTGCAACAGTTTATTAAGCTTTTATTATACTGTTGAAGATTATGTTGAATTACTTACAAAACCAGCAATATTATACTCGTACCCTCACTTATTTAACTATCGGTAGCTGTACGCATATAGACGTATGTATGTGTCACCATTAATTGCAAAAACCGTTAGATTGTAATCTAACTAGCGAAATTGTAAACTGTCGACAGATTGTGAACCGTTCAATGTTCTGAGTGTCAATTTTTGAAATATTCGTTGTATTTACGTTTTCTTGTCTCTTCCTTGTAGGTTAGGTTAGGGTTCGACATAAATAATCAGGGCACTCAGGTTGTTTTTGCAATTTTACTTTTTTTAATGTGACATATTATATGTATTGTCTGTATTGTAACAATATTATAGTTTCAATCTGCTAAGTGCCTACTTTTGGTCTACTCCATATATCATTATAGAATGAATACATTTTGTTATAAAAGCAGTAGGTACTGGCTCTAAGAGGATTTTTTTCCACTTATCCCAACCAGTAGGAATGCCTTGGTAGGAATAATTGTACCAGACGGATTTAAAGCCGAATGGGCTTCATAGCACACGATGCGATTATTCATAATGATTAAAAAACTGCAAACATATGCTTTTGAAAGCAAACATCATTATATTTTTCCTCAATCGAATTAGAATCCATACTAACTGCCATGTCCCTAACAGCTTAACCTGCTACCATCTTAGACTGCATCATCACTTAGAATCAGGTGAGATCGCAGTCAAGGGCTAACTTGTAGAGGATTAAAAAAAATTATAAATGCGAAAGTGCGTTTGTCTGTCTATCTGCTACGCTTTCACGGCCCATCTGTTTAACCGATTTTGATGAAATTTGGTACAGGGATAGGTTGTATCCCGAGGAAGGCTTTTGTTTGCGGAAAATTCATGAGTTCGCGTGGGAATAAAAAAAACCTTAATCCACGCGGAAAAAGTCGCGGGCATCATTTAGTTTATAACATAGTGCACCTCTTTCTCTCTCTCTCTCGTTTTACGTCCCTCCTCTTATATTGAGCACAAAGCTTTTTTACATGTTAGTAGGTACTACTGTTTTTACATGGGCTTATTAGGTATTCTTGAATTCTTGAACCTTCTCCAAGCTATTGGCAGATATTGCGTCATTTTACCCCTACATTATGACGTCATAACCCACCCCTATCCATCAAGGAGGGCAGAGGGTGACTGTTGACCAAGAATTTACGGGATTAATATTTACAAAGGACCTCATATTTTAAGATATTTTTCTTTAAACGAGGTTATCCTAGTAGCGGATACGTAACCCGAATGTATTAAATAGAAGTCATACGCTAAAAAAATTTGACGTTTAGAGCAAAATCTTATTGGAAGAAATCCTTCGAATAATAATGCCTAAAGAAATAGTTTTAAATATTTAGGCACTTAACTTTCTCAAAACTTAAAATAAAATTATTGATAAAAGCCTTGAGTTTTATTAGATAGGTACTGGATAGGTACTACGCTGTGATTTCGTCGATTCGGCTTTACTGTGGCTTGACCATTATTTTAGAGGTGCAAAACTCTAGGAAACAAGAACTTTAAAAACATTATAAACCGTTATAAACTATGGAATCCATTATTCACTTTTAGTCGCATTAATATTTTTTATTGCTCGCGAAATTTATATGAATTTGGAAAAGAAAATTGAAGAAATTCGCCACGGTGGGGACCGAGCGCGTACCACCATGCATTTTAATGCGATTTTTAAACGATACGACAACGACACGACACGGCTTCATATCATGGACGTAGTCGTTGATACGTCCATGATTTATAGGTAGGTAATAGTGCGATTTTCTTTTTAAGTTGCTTTACTTTCGAGGACAACGACGACGTGTATAGCGTCGCAAACTTGCAACAAAACAGTTTATGGTTTTAATTGGAACCCTCGTAGCTTTAGTTTTAAGATACCGCTGATTATCACCATTACATTTTATAAATAACTATACGTCAATAAGTTAAGTATACCTACCTAAATTGAATAAACATTATTTGACTTTGACTTTGACTTTAATTTTTATACGTTTTCACAAATTATTACTAAATAGATTATGATTGGGACAAACTTATGTATGGTATTAAGCTAAAATTATAAATCTATGACACAAAATCATCTAAAAATCCATGAGTAAGCAAGGCTACGATTGACAATCCTAATAATACTAATTATCATAAACTAAGTAGATGATCCTCGCAACTTCGTCCGCGTTGGTTTTATAAATCCGCGCGAATTTTATCTTACGCCCTTTGCTACTTTTTGTCGGGTGGTGTAAAATCCAGTGTATGATGCATTTTGATATGTAAGCAATAAATCGGTGTATTTTTTAAATCGGACGCTCTGCTAGTTCCGCTACATTGAGCCCGAGTGCGATATATTGCGCATGAAACTCGATTTAATGCAATGTGCTTTTTTTCTATAATGTACTCAGTACTAACTACTACTAGGTGTAGCCTGCGACTTCGTCTGCGTTGATTTAGGTTTTAAAATCCCGAGGAACTCTTTGATTTTATTTATTTATTTTATTCATAAGGTGCGCTAGCGATTTTTACAAAGGATAATCATAAGTTACATAAATTCATCGATACATGCCAATGTATGTAAAATCATATCCCATCAAAAACATAAATGTAAAATGAGAGCCAAGTTCAAAATTGTGATATATATGCCTTGGTTATTGACTTCAGCGACAAAAGAAGTGAGATCTAAATGGGTGCCAAGTTCAATGGTCAATCCTGAAATTTATTTATACAAATTTATTTATTTTTTTATTTATATTTCAGGACTGACCATTGAACTTGGCACCCATTTAGATCTCACTTCTTTTGTCGCTGAAGTCAATAACCAAGGCATATATATCACAATTTTGAACTTGGCTCTCATTTCACATTTATGTTTTTGATGGGATAAATAAATTACAGGACTGACCATTGAACTTGGCACCCATTTAGATCACACTTCTTTTGTCGCTGAAGTCAACAACCAAGGCATATATATCACAATTTTGAACTTGGCTCTCATTTTACATTTATGTTTTTGATGGTATATCATTACTTTTTGTACAGAAATTATTGAACTCAATCTCAAACTTAAAACATATTTATTCAAAATATGTACCTACAAAGTACACCTTCTGAACGTCATGCTTACAGAGCATAAGACGTGATGGTGATAATTAACTACGGTATCTTAAAAATTAAGCTACGAGGGTTCCAAACGTGCCCTGGTCTGAGAAGAGCCCGCAATAAACTCATCTGTGTTTTTTTTATTATCACCATCTCACAAATATTTGAAATTATATATATGTACCTACTAATAATATAACATTACATAATCAGCCGCTGTAATAATTCTTACCCATTCCTTGCTATCATTCAAATAATCCTTTACACTGTAATAGGACTTTTCTATTAGTTTAGTTTACGTTTTACATTAGTAGGTACTTATTATTCGGTGTAAGGTCAGTGTGTCACCCACCAGTAATTCTATTGTACGACTCATTGTACAAGATAATTAAAGACGAGAATTCTCAAGAAAAATATATAGTGTCCCTAGAGTTACACTGACATTGACAGATTACATCTATGGTCAGACCTCTACAGCACATTTCTACATCTCATCAATTTTGATTGCAAAAGTTCAAAATCAAAAGTTTTTAGTGAAACATTGAAAACAAGCACGGTAAACAGTCGATATCACTAAAACCACTATAAACAATGAATACAAATCACAATGACTGACAGCTTGAACTAACGACTTCAAATACGTTTCTTCTTCTTTTCTGTCAATGACTTTTCGTTGCACAAAATGCATGAATACGAAGGTAAGGTTTTAATGCAACTATATTATTATTCATTATTATTTACATTAAAATAATAATTATGTGTCATCTTCAATAGTTAACAACACAAAATAACGAATTTAAACAAAGACCTGTAGTATGATTTATGTAATCGGAGTTTTTTTTTTACTTAACAACTCTTGTTTTATTTAGTTGTGCATGCACTATGCGTAGAATGTAATGCAAGTTGCCGCAGGAAGTGGACGACGGAGTTACTACTACCGCAACATAAACGTCAACAATATTAAAATAATACGGCTTTAAGCAATGGTAGTATGCCCCGTGTCAGAGTTTTGATCTATACCTAGGTAGAGCATAAAAATGACGATTTTGGTACGTTTATATCTAAATAACCATTTGAGGTGTGCTTATGAAATTTGGAGCACATATGTATCTCACGGGTCTCAATATATGCGCCAAATTTGACATGTTTATGTGAAATAGTTTTTGAGTTATGAGGGGGTCAAAAGTGGCTCCAAATGGTTACACACGGTGCTGCTCGCCAGTTTTTTTGAACTTTGGCTGGACACGCTTCCGCGTGTCTTGATGAAAGCAAACACTACATGCATATAAGTATCTCATACATAACATGGTTAAATATAAATTAATTTAGGTATATAAAAAGTGATACAATAGAAAGAGCCAAAAACGAGTTAAAGAGAACTCAAACTGAAATTAATTAAAAGTACAATAGATTATTTAAAACTACAATTAGTTAAACTTAAGTTTACACTCAACAAAGCCGTGCCAATCAAGAGTAGAGTAAAACTTTGATAGCTTATAATATCTGGGAATCCTGCCTTATCCCATATAATACTTGCTCATAATACTTGGCGTTAATTAATCTCATATAATTAAGGCCAGCTAATGATTAATACAGGTTTTATGAGTGGCTGCTATTTCGACAAAAAATAAAAATGGTGGGACGGTAGATAGGCCAAAATATTCAAACTTTACTTACCTAGATCAGGTCAGTTTCACATTGCAATGATTAGGCAGTGAAGTACACTTTAAAGAAACTTTGGTTTTTTTTTCTGCTGCTCTGTAAACAGAATAAAGTCAAACTTTTTCAGTCAAATTATGTGTGTGAGTATTACGTATCTAGTTACAAAATTTAGAATACTTTGTTTATTGTCTTACCAGGCTTTTGACATTATTTATGCATCTATTGGACTGTGCTTATAATCTTAATATTTTTTCACTTTTTTTCACTGCGACAATAATAATAAAATTTAGTTTTGAAGTGAATGTAAGAAACCTTTTAAATTCAACCCCGTACACTTACGCCCCCTAATGTGGTTATAAAAATGACACAATTCCACCACACCCCCATATCTTTGCGATTATTTGATACCATATAACCTGGACAAAACTCTCCTTACACATGAAAAAAACTACACACAATATTTCCGACTTTATAACCACTACAATAAGGCGTACATTTGAACGATAATTTTCTTTTGGTTGTTACACAATGACAAAGTTATGTTTGTAAATTGACTAAAACTATGGAAATATTATGGCGGGAAGTTGCTTACGAATTGTCTTATAAAAATATTATATCGAAATGCTTTATCCAATGAATTTTAATGAGTTTATGTTTAGTCTGTTTTTCGGGTAAACCATTCCCTTTGTTTCTGAATTGGTGTAAAATGCTAATAACTTTGATTGAATTTTAAAGCTAAAAACAATAAAAGCTGTTTATCATTTAAAGCTACCTACCCATTTTCGAAAGCTTCCCATAGCATAAATTAGCTGTATAGGCCTTATATATGTTATTTTTTATAAGCCCTGCCTTAATAACAAACTTGCATGCACAGTCATTTTCTGCAAATATCTAAGGTTTCTTTGTAATTATAATATGTATTTTTCTATGCATCTTTTTTTGCTGAATTTATGGTTACATTTTCCCATTAACTAGCTACAGTTTTTCAGTTTTTTCTATTGTACAGTGCATTTAAATACATATATAATAAAAAGAAAAGGTGACTGATTGACTGACTGGCTCAACGCACAGCTCAAACCACTGGACGAAACGGGCTAAAATTTGGCATTGAGATCTAAGCTTTTATATGACGTAGGCATCCGCCAAGAAAGGATTTTTGAAAATTCAAACCCTAAGGGGCTATATTACCCCTTAGGGCTTTGAAATTTGTATGAAAATCGAACCTAACGTGACCGATTCCGCGGGAAAAAGATAGTATAATATACGCCTGAATATAGAATACTTGGTACCACAAAACGTCTGGTGCGAAACGTTCGCATTGCCAGCAAAGGCGGTTTTGTCCTGTCGCGGTAGTCCATGCATGTGTATATAAGTAACTGCAGTTGAAAGTTGAAACACGTAGATATAGCCTTCGTAAAACCTTAACCAAGGCAGTTCAACTTGATATAAAATGTCTCTTTTACCACGAAGTATGTTGTGGTCAACCAAATTGATACTTTACGTAAACGAATACTATTCCTGAGGTATGAGTGGAAGTGGTATTGGCCTCTTAGGGGTCAAAGGAAGTCGCACGTGCGCCCTACTATATCAACTTACAGCTTACTGCTTTGACTTGTTCCGACAGGTCTATCCTCTATCCGTACCACAGGGGCCTTATAACGTAAAAATGATCGCTACAGTGCAGTGTAACAATCGCAATTAATTCTGGATTACCACAGAATATGTAATAATAAATTAACCATCGCTTCTCCCTTATTCCTCACTACCTGAGGGTCGTGACTCCTTTCCTTGGACCTCCGCAAAGTAACGCCTGCTTCTATCCAATATTTGATGCAATTGTTTCAGTAATAGGCCGCCAGATTGTCTATGTTTCGGAGGTCAAGGATGAAAAGGGCTAGAATCCAGAGCCGTAAGTTCATAGACCTGTAGAGTGTAGGTATAGAGATAGACAGACAAAACTAAAAAACTTTAGTGAATCAAACTAAATTAGTAAATTTATTAAATCTAATCAGGAACCTCTGTTGGGCAGATGTTTAAACAATGCTTGGCATTTCCCCATACGAGTATTTGACTATCACGAAACATAACTGTGGGTATGAGGGTGATTTGTGTAAATAACTTCGATATATTAATATACCCTCAAAGCAAGCAACTCTGCAAATTAAACTCTTCAAAGTACACAGGATTATAACCTCTTATAATTTAATCTTAGAGTCGTATATCGTGTGAGCTATTTTTGATGGTAGCATTGTCTTATGTGGAAGGAAACGGAAGGTGGAGGTGATATCCGCCATTAGAGTAACTTCGGCGCGCATGTTTTTTTTTCGTAAAAGTTGGGGCTTTTTGAAAAATGGCGATAGGTGAGGGTCATAGCACTCACGTGCATAATGAGATATTGGGTTACTTAATGAAGTGACTTACCTTACACCTGGGGGCATACTATTATCGCAGTATTATTTTAAAATTGTTGACGCACTGGTTTCAGAATTATAATCCTCACTAGATGATGCCCTCGACTTCGTCCGCGTGGATTGTTTTTTTTATTCCCGCGAGAAATTTTCCGCGATAAAAAGTAACCTATGTCCTTCCCTGGGATGTAACCTGTCTCTTTACCAAACATCAAAATCGGTTGATTACCTAGTTGTACGATGAAAGCGTAGCAGACAGACAGACACACTTTCGCATTTATAATATTAGTATGGATATGGCGTTTAGGGACGTCAAAGTACGTCTCATAAACTGACATTTATACATAAAACGTATGTACCTTATGCGATGGTGGTTGGCCCCCTGGTGCTTAAATACTCTGCTTATGTATCTATTCATCCGTGGTAGTCAGCAGCCCAATGGCTTATATATAAGGCCTTGTATTCAGGTGGTCGGGGGTTCGAGCCTCGGGCACTTACTTAATTTTTCTGCATTATATTATGCGTTTTAAACAATTAAAATATTTCTAGCTATAACGGTGCAAGAAAACATCATGAAGAAATCTGCAAGCTTGTTCTTCATAAAGCCACGTGAAGCCTACCCATCTGCATGGGCCAGCGTGGTGAAATATGGCCAAACTATGGAGACTGGTGTTAAGCTTGGGCCGTCCTACACACAAGGATATATTATTTAGGACCGAATAAACTATAGTAATGAGTACGTAATTACCTCTAATCTATTATTTTTGGCCCATTTTTAGCCAGAAACCCCGCGAAGGCCGTAATAAGGCAAAGGTAAGTAAAGTAGCGGTTAAGAGGATTGTCTTTCGATTTTAATTCCATTGTGGCATCGTACGAGGACGACTATACTAAATTGTAGGGTAACCATAATACTATTATTTTTACGTCAATGAAGCGTCAAAGAAAGCTTGCCTGTAGTCTAGCTTTACCTTAGAATATACAAAAGGTAAACAAGCTGAAACCTAGCGCGGCGCTATTGACTTCACGGATAAGATTGTATCACGAATTCATTATTAGGTCGTAATAAAAACGTCGTATGACTTATTTTTAGTCAATTCTCAATAGAATCTTCATTCCAACCGGTGTAGAGTATAAATATAAGTATTTATTACATGAAGAAATAATGAGTTTGAGCTGGAGCTATCCTGAGAAATGATAAAAGATATCCACCCTTACAAAGAAGCCAATAAGTAGCTAACGGAAGTTACCAAAGACGGCAAAACGAAAATCTTACTTACTTTCCTATTACATGGTACGTACACCCCAGTTTCACCCACGTATTTTATTTGTGAGGTTTCTTTAAATTATAATAGAAGTATGTGAACCAATTATTATCATTAATTGCTATTTATAGGTACTTGCCTGATTTAATTAGTTACTTACATGGTGAAACTTTGAGAGAGGTCAGTAATAGCTACTCGTATTTTATTTATAATAACATACTTAAATACTTACAATATCATATACAAATAACTTATTAGTACCTACTTGAAAATTTTCTCTTATTAACTGTGGGAGAAACTCAATGGGAGAATCCATACAATGTACTAATATTATAAAGTGTCTATTACCTTTTCATCGCTCATCTGTTCTACACCGATTTGGTTATAAATTGGTATTGGTTCAGATGCTCTCTTTTAACAGGGACTACAGCTAATAGCTACTCGTAACTCTCAGTCATCACTGAAAATCAAAAAGTTCCAAAAGATTTAAAATATAGAACCAAAATTCACGCGGTCACCAGTTCTCGGGATATACCTATAGGCTAAATTTTTTAAAGAAAAGTTAACGAATGGTCTATAGTGGAGTGTCAATCTGCAACTAATATTGATAAGAAAACATTTTACTAAAAAGTATAAACCAGCTGAACGACAGTATTACCAATCTAATTATGTTATTATCCAAGTAATGGTCAAAGGCAGCCGCCCACATGCCCTACAATTTTTTTCCACGACAATTACACCTAATGTCCATAAAATTAATTGTTGTCTACATTCACACCCGTGTCATCGGTTGAAAAACCGTGAACTTAATGACCAGTGTCCTTTTCGAGTCCAGTATAATAGATTACCAGCAAAAATAACTAGTAAGAAGCATGAATAACCTATTAATTTAACCTTTATCATAAAAGCAATAAGGATGTTTACAATTTTTCTAGATGGAAAATATAAGTTTGTTGACAAGACATCTCAATATCAATTGACAGCTGCCGTCGGCCATTTTATTTTTGTGCCGTATTGATGTCCACCCACGGCATGCGACCAATGTATGACGATTATTAGCAAGTAATTTGCGGTAAATTGACAATGGATTGCGTAATTGTTGTTTTTTTTTATCCGGGAGACCTATTGTGGGGAGTAATGTTCGTAAAATACGATTTCTATTACTTTTTTTATAGGGATAACTTAGTATCTACTATGTTATAATAGGTATATCAAATGGAGAAAGAAAAAATATTAAAATTTTCAATGACTAATTGAAAATTACCTACTGGAAAATTGAAATTGGTTTGTGAGTGATTTTTTTATAAATTTTCAACAAAGAAACAATATTTCAAGACATTAAACAACAAACAATTACCAAGAGATTGGTACCTAGAGCTCATATTGGTCTATGGTCATATTTTCAGGTTCAGAGCTCATATTGGTTAACCCGACCCTGACTTCCTCATTTCCAAACTAAGATAAAACTGAAAACTCTACTGCTACTGAGCTATACACAATAGTAAGACAGGATAAAACGTTACCTGTTATACGTAAGTCGTCTAGTTGTCTACAAAATTTCCAAAAAATCAATAAAGTTGCTCGGTTTTTGAACCTATAGACAGCTAGATGATGCCCGTGACTGCGTCCACACGGATAAATAATTTTTGATTCCGGGATAAACAGTAGGAACCCTGTAATATGTCCTTCCCTGGGATGCAACTTATCCCTAATTCCCAAGGTATACCAAATCTCATCAAAATCTGTTTAAAAGTTGGGCCGTTAAAACGTAGCATACAGACAGACGCACTTTTACATTTATAATAATATCAGTATTATAATATTATTATGGATTCTTATTCGTATTTCAGCAGCGTTTGAAGCATTGTTTCGAGCTCAAAGAATGTTTTCCCGCTTTAAGTATTTTGTCAAAAAGTTCCTCTCCGCAAAGCGTCCCCAGTACGGAAGTCCAGGTGTAATAAATCAAGCCCCGTCGTCGGTACAAGCCACCAGATTAATTTCATTCCTACAACTAAACTTTACCATACTAATTTAAATCTGTTCTTGAAAACACACAAATTTCAACCTTAAAATTGCTGCATACAACTCCAAATCAATTGTTTATGTCCTTAATTTAATTTTCACAAGGAAATTTGTTTTTTATGTGTTCTGTTCAAGGTTGAAATTTGAATGAAATGTGTGTGTCATGGAGTGCTCTATCTATCTGATGTTAGGAAATCGTGCAGTCACGTATGCAGGTTCGCATTCGGTTTTATGTAACAGATTGATTGTGACGTTATGAATTATATTATTGCCAGGTTCTAAATATGTTAGGTATAATGCGCGAAAACTAATCACTATAATTCCCATACTTACCCATAGATTTGGATTCATTATTGAAATGGTATAAATAGTTTCCTAGAGCCAACTGCTTTAACTATCTATTGTTATGAAGTTTCCCGAACGCTGTGAAGCAGTATTGGTTCGGTGGACCCACATTCACACATAAATAAATTGAAATTTGCCCCTTACCTAGTGAAGAAATTTTAATAGATGAGTTAGTTAATAAGATAAAGATAACTAAACTCTTAGCTAGGGGAACGTACCTACCTACATTAAAAATTTCAAGTTTCTGGCCTCAATTAGTTCAAAACCGTACAGATTGTATCCATCAGATTATATAATCATTTCCAAGCGACATAGAGTCCTACAAACTTATCTGACGTGACAGCGTCGCTAGTATATGTCACCGTAAGATTACAAAAACCGTTAGATTATAATCTAAGTCGCGAAATTGCAAACTGTCGAAAGATTACAATTTAACGCATTATTTTTCGGTAGATTGTAATCTGTTAGGTATATTAACCCGATAGAACCTAAGGCATAAACAATAATAGCGCTCGACCGCAGGGCTCTACCTGATTATTTATGTCGAACCCTAACCTAACCTACAAGAAACAGACGAGAAAACGTACATACAATGAATATTTATAAAATTGACTCTCAGAACATTGAACGGTTCACAATCTTTCGACAGTTTACAATTTCGCGAGTTACATTATAATCTAACGGTTTTTACAATCTTACGGTGACATATTTATTAAAAAAAAAACTGAACAGGCATAAAAATTTGTCCCAATTTTGGCCACCGGGCCAGATAAGTTGGTAGGACTTTAAGTCCCACCAACTGGGACTCCCAAACAAGCTAATAATATATAAAAGGTCCACAGTACGAACCTATACGAACTCCCAAACAAGCTAATAATATTCCAAAGGTCCACAGTCCATAGGTACCCATTATTTATTTAATGAAAGCTAATAACGCGACTCCTTCCGCCATCCCCGGTGTTTCCTCTGGGGACGGCGAGTGATTTGTTTCACATTTGGCACCGCCACCTGTGGCCCTGTTCCCACGCGTTCCCACGGGTTCACACGTGCAGTTTTGATTTTTGAACTCTGATTAGGTTATATTATTAGTTTACTAGCTGATGCCCGCGACTCCGTCCGCGTGGATTGAGGTGTTTTAGGGGTATGAAAAATAGATAGAAGCCGATTCTCAGATCTACTGAATATGCACATAAAATTTCATAAAAATCGGTCAAGCCGTTTCAGAGGAGTATGGTAACTAACATTGTGACACGAAAATTTTATATATGTAAGTATGTGATGGTGGATTTTTTAACAGGTGTCATAGCCACTTTTTTTTCTTATTTATTTATTTATATTCGTTTACGTGGATTTGACCGTGTGTAAGATAAATATAGATAAAATTTCATAAAAATCGGTCAACCCGTTTCGGAGGAGTATGGTAACACAAAAATTGTATATATAAGATTATTAGGTAAGTATGTGATGGGGGATTTTTTAACAGATGTCATACCCACTTTTTTTCTTATTTATTTATTTATATTCGTTTACGTGGATTTAACTGTGTGTAAGATAAATATAGGTAGGTACATAGTAAGTATGTCCTTCCCCGGGTAGCTGCATTTGGTCTGGAAACACGGTTGTTAAAGATGGGCCGTAAAACATTCCAGACGGACAGGACACACAGACAGATAGGTACACTTTCGCATTAATCATATTAGCATGGATTACAAGTAAGCACTTGAGTAAGTTTGTTACAGTGCGAATCAAGATGCAGATGGATGCAGTCACAGGGGGTAGCGGGCTAACCTGAACGGCGGTTTCCAGCTCGGTTCGGTTGAAAGGGTTTCTACTTTCTTTTGCACCTGACCTCTCACCGGTCGTGTCGGATTTTCCATCCCATCGGGCTATGCGAGTAAAGGAACAGAAAGTTCACCCGTGTATTGTACACTGTAATATCTACCGTGCAGATGGCTTATCTCTCTGGAGATAGGCCGACGTTGCCGTAATTCGGTCGGGAGGACATTACGTGTACCATAGCCAAGTAACTATTAAGTGAATCCTACAAAGTTCAATGATAGTATGTAAAGTCTCTACCACCGATTTGGAAAGCAGTTCTATTGAGAAAAGCGGGCAAAAAATAAGTCTTTTTTAATAAGAAAAATGCATAAAATGAGTTACACGTAACTAAAGTGGTAGTTAAGTATTACTTGTTCATTAAAAGAAGTTAAAAGATAGGAAGAATTGACTGTATGTAAGTTGACCCAAAATGGCGGTCGTTTGCGCAGGTACGTTGTACTACAGGGCCGAGCGGAGCATGCACGGGGAGCTGGGGGTATGGGCTCGCGGCGCCCCTCATACCGCACTTCTTTTGACACCCGAAATGTGTTTCTGCGCAGAGTTCAACTTATGCGGCGGCCTTTAACACAGTAGTAACCTATAGCTTTAGTTTTAAGATACCGTAACCAATTATCACCATCATGTTTTATAAGTAAGTATGTAATTTTTAACGTCAATATGTGTACCTACAGTGTACCTATATTGATTATATGATATTGAGTATTGAGTATCGAGTATGCATATTTACTAGATATGTTAGAGCGTAAAATACTATATTGCAATTGTCTAATAAATCATTTAAAATCCAATAAGGTTAAGTCGTGGAAACAAAAACAGTTATTTCCTGGTTCGAGTAAAATAATATATTGAGAGGAACGCCGGTTTCCCACGGGGTCACGTTATTTGTATACAGGGTGGTACATTTTTAAGGTCATTAATTAATTTTATGTATCTTCACTTGTTAAAAATAATTATTTGTGTATGTACACACAAATAATTATTTCTGTCTTGTTAATCTGTTAAGTCTTGTTGAAATGAAGCTTTCTGCAAAAATTTACCATTGTTTTTATAAAAAATACATAGTGGTGAAAAAGAGAGTTGCCAAGGTGTAGATACCTTTTAAGGTTTATCTGCTACGCTTTACCCGGCCCATCTTTTCAACCGATTTTGATGAAATTTGGTATAAGGATAGTTTGATACCCGGGGAAAATTGAAGATTTCCGCGGGAATAAAAAACCTTTTTTAATCCACGCGGACGAAATCGCGGGCATCAGACAGTTTAAAAAAAAAAATTCGCTAATTTCTCTAAACTCTTAACTTCTTAAAATAATTTGTCAGTAAATAGTGAATACTATATTTACTAGGTTTCTATTGCTAGACTAATAAAGGACTTGACCGGTGGAACTATGGCAGCTTGCCTAGGTGTCAAAAATCAATGTTCAGCAATGATTTCTTTATTATTGTAATTGTAATATTTCACTGTTTTCAGATAAAAAAGTTTCAGGAGTCTGAAGGCTCGGAAAACTGCGAAAATGAACAAAAAAAGTTTCACCAAAAGACTGCTTTCCCACACTAGATGGCGCTATTTATTGTGTTGAGCGAGTCTAAAAAAATATTTTCAAGTATTATTTCTTTATTATTGTAATTTTTATATTTTATAGTTTTCAGATAAAAAAGTTTCAGGAGTCTGAAGGCTCTGAAAACTGAGAAAATAAATAAAAAAAGTTTCACCAAAAACTGCTTTCCCACACTAGATGGCGCTATGTATTGTGGTGAGTCTAGAAAATATTTTTAAGTGTTGCTCACTGCTTTTGGTTAACAAGTTCAACTATTCGACCACAGATGGCAGCATATGCAATGTGAAAGGGCGTTCCAGTTCAACTATTCGACCACAGATGGCGGCATATGCAATGTGAAAGGGCGTTCCTTCAAACGCAGTATTTCAAAATGCTTTGTTCGATCTATTACTTTGAGACTTGTCAAAAAATAAAAATAATTATAAACAAAACATACATTTCCTTTTCATTACTATTTAATTGATCAAAAATAAATCATTCATAATATAATGACTAAGGTACTTAAATGGTATTCATGTAGGCTTACAAGATTATTATTAGGCATGGATATAATGGAACGTCAAAATGGAGTAGTGCTTAAAGAGGAAAGCGGACGCTCAAGATTTAAACAATAAACGTACTGTTTTTTTTTGTCATTTAAACCCTGACCTTATTCGGAATAATAAATCCATAATAATTTCGTTTTGAATTTTTAAACTTTACTGTAAAAACGGAAATCCTGTGCATTGTCCCGAATCGGAGGGCAATTACTGGTCATGTCCTTTAAAAAGATATTACCTTTTCTTTATTATAGGCAAACATAGGACGCGAAGCAAGCTTAGGGCATTTGATGGAATATTATACTTACTAATGTTATAAATGCGAAAGTTTGGATGGATGTATGGATGTTTGGATGTATGGATGTTTGTTACTCAATCACGTTCACGCCCCAACGGCTGAACGGATCTGGCTGAAATTTGGCACAGAGATAGATTATAGTCTGGAATAGCGCATCGGCTACTTTTTATCCCGGAAAATTAAGGAGTTCCCGCGGGAACCAAACAACCTTGATCCACGCAGACGAAGTCGCGGGCATTAGCTAGTGAATATATAATTTTTCAAACACCCTGTATATAAAGCTGAAATGTGTCCGCGTCGAAAACACGCACAGGTGGTTCCGCCTCCGCGCATTCCGCACTTTTTGTGGTCATTTCCAATGCATACGCTAAATGTACGCGGATTTCCTATGTATGGGCACACATGTCACATGGCGACAAATAATAAGAAATTGCTTACTTACTTAACTTAGGAATTACATAGGTACTTTTTTAACTTTAAATACTTATCTAGATACTGGTGCCGATTCTGTAATTTATCATCTCTAAACTAAACTAAAATGGCAGCTTTAAATCTAGTTCTGTCCCTTTCCGTAGGGAGTATTATGAAAGGGTTAGCAATATTTATAATGCTCTAAATTTAGTTTAGTTTAGAGATTGTGCACTACAGAATCAGCCCCACTGTTAGACTGAAATTGGCGGATCTATCTATGGTCCATCTATGGTCTGATTTCCTCTACAGCGCCCTCGACCGTGACGGGCGATTGGAGGGTTTGGAGGTAGATCGGGATGTGATGGTGGGATGTGTTTGGTTATGATGGAATTTAAAGCATGGCTGTACGGTGTTTGTGTGTAAATTGCTAATAAAGTACGATTGAAATAGTTAGCGGGTGTTTTAACCTAATACTACTTATTTAAAAATTTATTATTTTGTTATCTTTTTTGACCTGAGGTGCGATTGTGTAAGAATTGCCGATCAAGTCGTCAAAGTTCGGCGTCTAAGTAAATTAAACCATAACATCATTGAATTAGAGCTCAATTTCGTGTATCCGTTCTCATACGGTTAGTTATGTACGATACCTTAAACGGATGAGAATGGATACACGAAATTGAGTTAAGTTAAACGTTATGGTTTATTTTACTTTGACGACTTGATCGGCAACTTTTAGACAATCGGGGGGCTTATTTCTAGATAAAACTGTAAGTTATATTGTAAAACGCTATTGATTACAGACACTTAAATAAACGAAATTAAAAAAGTACCTTAATATTATAAATATGGCGATACTTCGGATGGATGGACGCCACAACGGCTGAACGGATCTGGATGAAATTTGACTCAGATATAGATTATAGTCTGGAATTACACATGGGCTACTTTTTATCCCGGAAAATTAAAGAGTTCCCGCTGAAACCAAAAACCTCAATCACGCGGACGAAGTCGCGGGCATCAGCTAGTTTTTTATAACTATTTCGTGCATTTTCTAACTTCTTAAAATGTTTTTTCAGTAAATAGTGAATACCAACTTGTGCTTACACAATATACAGTACGATTTTTTCTCTGCTTCTCAGTTCTTTAGTGACCAAAAAAAAACCATTTTGTGACTGTAGCGTGGGATTACCATAGTACATACATAGGTAAGCGAACCCCGAAAAAATCACACCCAAAATCCCTCATATGCTATCAGATCTGATGCGATTTTCTACCACTTGACGACTCGACAATTCGTAACGTTACCAGCCAGTTTACTTTGGCCCCCACTCGGTACTGTGCTCTTAAAAAAATTGGGTTTAACAAACTAAATAAGACGAAAGACACACTAGAGATATGTCGCGCGATAAAACGTTTCTTTCTTGATCATCAATCATCATCCTGTGGCCTCTGTGTAAGAGGTTATAAGCCAGCTTTTTTTGCCTTCTACTGCATGTGCTGTTATAAAAATGTAGTTTAGCAGACAGACAGAAATAAGAGGAGAGGCACTCTAGCTATATGTCGCGCGACAAAATATTTCTATCGTGATCATCAACCTGTAACGTGAACGTTTATTAAGGTCCATTATTATATTAAACGACCTCTACGCACTATAGATTGTATTTTTACAGAAAAATTATCACATTTGTGTTGTTTATTCGCTTTTAACATAAAGGTTGTTGTAGAACCAGCGCTATAACTCAAGTAGAAAAGGCTAGTAAGATTTGATCGACAACCAACAGCTTTCCAATTCTTAAACCGTGGCCGTTACTTTTATAAACAAAGTGCAGGTTAAAGTCTGTTTGGTGTGAACTCAGACGACAAAGATACCATACAAAAAGTCGCAAATGTGCTCATATCGTAATCGATGGGTGCAGAGGTCAAAATAAAATGGTAAACGGTATAATATCGAGGCTTTATATAACACTTAATGCCACCCCGTTCGCTTTCGATCAGTGATCGCGTTTAAAATATTTGCGCACGAGATTTAAGAGAGTAACGCGTGAATGGTTCGATTTACTTTTGTTTATTTTGTGACGCAAACATTGTAAGGATCACTGGGGTAGTGTTTGATCCACTCGGTTATGCTTTAAACTCAAAGGATCAGGATGTAAACAAATATTATTGAAAATTACTGAACATTATCTACCTACGTGTAAAATTACAGGCTTTATTTTATTGTTAATATATGGTTATTACTAAGTATAAAAAATTTAAACATTATAAGTAGATAATATTAATCGATATTAAATATTTCTCAAGGGATAAAAACGTAACAAAGTAGATTGTTAAATGGGTTTACCACAGTGTTTATTAAAGTAAGAACTAAAATTATTAAAGCTTGGTACCTACAGTAAACTCGATTAACATATTATAATATTATGTGACATGAGTTCATAATAATATTCGAAAAAAGGAAGACCGATAATCATGTATTAACATTTATTTGGAACTAGATGATTCCCGCGAATTCATGCGCGTGGACTAAGTTTTTTCGATTCCCGCGGGAATTCCTTAATTTTCCGGGATAAAAAGTAGCTTATGTCCTTCCCCGGGATATAAACTATCCCTGTACTAAATTTCATCAAAATTGAATAGGTGAGCCGTGAAAGCGTAGCGGACAGACAGATAGACAGACAGACATAAACACTTTCGCATTTATAATATTAGTATGGATCTATTGTTACAAATGTCTAATTTCGATCTATTTCCACGATGTTTGTCCATCAACTAATCAATCGCCTAAACTAGCAGCGGTGGGCTAGTCCTAGTATCTAATTAATATAACCCGTGTACACACGTCACGTTAAATTTGTACTTGGTTCGAATGCATTACAGACACCATTAACTTCGAACTAGGTAACATCTGAGTATATGAATTTAATTGAATTTAACCATTTTTACTATCTAGATTTCCATAGTTGAATTACAAACGGTGTTTGTAATTCAACTATGGAAAATAATTATGAAAAGAGCTGTGATAAACCGATATTAATGCAATTTAACAATTTTTACTATCTGGATTTCAGCCGTAAAAGCGGTGATGGTCGGATCTTTGTTAAGATCTTAAGATGCGCTGTAATGACTGATCCTCGTTGAATAAGTCAGTAGGTACCTCAGCTCATGTATGGTCTGAGTACTATATACCGCTACGGACCATGAGGTGAGGGTTGGAGTCGAGGTTCGGGCCGGAAAGTTTTGGTGGTTTTATACACACACACATGAGCTGTGTTGAATAGGTAAATCTCAATACTCAATTTATTACATGTAGGACACAAAGGTGTCTCTTACGGTCTAAGGTCCCTGTATAAAGCGACCTTCACCGAGCTGGTTAATGGATGAAAACTATTTTATATCAAATTAAATATCTCAAATAAATATATTGCAAATAGGTTGACTAAAAAATTTCAGTCCAGAATATGATTAATTAACAATTATTTTTTTTTTAATTTCACTGGTTTGGTTAATAGACAAATTCCATACCAATCGAAAGTAAACGTATACATATACGTATACGTATACGTTTGCCTATAGAATATGCAAACGTTAGGTTGACTATTTTTTTTCCCATCACAACTCTTGGGTAGGCAGGAATAAACAGGTAAATCGATACTAGTAATTTGCACTAGTCTGGTTAATTAATTAAAGTTAAGTTAAAATAAAGATTATTTCATTAGATCAGTCATCTTACAGAGAACCCTGAATAATATTGAAATATAAGTGCCTAAATTCACAGTATAAGTAGTGGTCTGTAGTTTGTACCCGTTAGCGGGTTAGATTAAGTGAGTTAACTTGTCAGCTAGCTCGTTGGGCTACGTTTGCGGTACTGCAATCCCCGTAATTAACTTACTATACATACGTATGTGTACATGCGGACTATTTAGAACCAGGTATATTTGCGGGTACAATTTGAATTTCTTAATTATCTCCGCCTCCCTCAATTGTTATGGGTGAATATGTGCTTTCTATTCTTCCAACGACAGTGGAATAAGGAATTTTAACACTTCGTTATTCCAATATCCATTTTTGCTTTGCATATCAATTGAGATGAATGCTCTCATTTGTGATTACAATTGAGATTATTGCAATCTTTGATCAAGTGAAAAAGTGTTAAATAAAGTTTCAGAAACGATTGCAATCGTTATTCTGCAGCTGTCATTTTTTAAATCACTAGCGACCCGCCCCAGCTTCGCACGGTTGCTATGCTGATATTAAATATACTAATTTTTTATTAAATATACTAAAATTACGAATGTCTTTATCGCAACCGCTATGTTCCTGCATTTTAAATCTGTAATATATCCGAAAATATTCATTTAAATTACATGCTGTAAAGGGTCATATTGATCTATATTAAATATGATAAAGATTAATGCGGGTTAAGGTTAAAATCATTTCGTAAATAAGTCATTATTTCTCGTAAAAATAACGGATGAAAAATGGTTATTGTGGGTTATCCCTAAGAGATAGATATATACTATCGCGGACTTTTTTGTAAGTAGACCTTTTTAAGGTATACAATACTGTAAGTAGGTACATTATTTTGAACTATCTCGTAGGGTTCAGCCAGCGTTTGCAATGTAAGTGCAAAAAAATGTGTTTATTTACGACATCACATTAGAAACCTCTAAAATTATCATTGCTTCTCTACTATATTTTACACGTTTTATACATATATACCGTCCTCTCCTCCTCTTTCTTCACTCTATCTATTTAAAAAAACGGATCAAAATCCGTTGCGTAGTTTTAAAGATCTAAGCATAAGTAGGTACATAGGAACAGACAACGGGAAGCGACTTTGTTTTATACTATGTAATGATACTACAATAAAATTGGCCGTGGCTAATTAACATTCGGCCAAAATACGACGTGTTCCGCAACGACGCCCCGTAGATACTGGTTATATTTATTTACATGTTGACTAGCTAAATAAATAAGCCATAATATTTCTGTATATAATAATATGTAGCTCTAATAACAGAGAGCTCAATGTGTATAACTTTGCTTTCCAATTGGTACAAAAACACAAACTTTTTAATTTAGAGGTGGGACGTTTGCCTCACACAGGGGCGGTTCGCAACTCACAGGCTTTGCGGGTCGGCGAGATCAAAGCGGGACGGGATAGCTCCAGAGGTCTTTCAGGCACTAATGAGGGCTTGAGGGTAGTATTTTGTTTAGCTGCTGTTGTTTGCTTTCGTTTGATGTGTCGGGGGCGTTTTATGTGGGTTTTTTTGTAATTATTCTCTGTACTCGGCGCCAAAGAGGATACGTTTGAAAATAAATACTTAGATGAATTCACGTATCGTTTAAGTACAAAAAAAATATCACGCTAGAATAGACTCCTACCCCTACGTCTAATTAATAGGCAAAATGGTTTTGTACCTGTCACGTGCTAATATTTTTTTTCTAATCTATGACAGAATGCACACCTATAATTTTTCGGAAAAATAGTGGTTTTGTAATGATGCTGTGTAGACCTAAATAGTTTACAGTTAGATAGATAATATTGTAAACTGCTATAAAATCACTGGAAAAGGGTCACGACCCTCGGTCATTAGCGCCTTTACAAAAGAAATAAATCATCATCACATTCGGTTTTATCCGTAAAAATAAATAAAAAGAAAAGAAAGAGTGAAAGAGTGTTTGGTCGTTGGTTCTTATTGTTGGATCGATATGATTCTTTCATGTATAATGAACATAAAAAGCTTTACGTTTTGGCATAAACTCTACTTTTTATTCAGAAAAACCATAACATTCCGCCGTCATTTACGAAGCGGCTGAAGTATATATAATCTTACATACATTTTTAGAGATACAAATAGATTAATATCTAATAATAGATTTGTAGAGATCATCATACATATATAAAAAAATCTACACACATGGAATTAAAGAAACTATATAGATATAACCAGAAGGTGAAACTATTTACAGACGACAAGGAAGCGACTCGTCTTGCGCGTCCTGAAAATCAATACGCAGCCTCCCGCGCCCCGCTTTGTTTCATCCCGGGACCTGAGGGTCAAGATACGGTATTCTTCCACAAAAAATGTATTTTAATTATAAATTTTAAACAGTATAAAGTAGGTAAATGCTATTTGTAAAAGAGTTATCTTCGTCTAAGTTTCCAAGGCGAAGAGCGAACGTGACACCGGTGATCAGTCTATGAAGGTTACCTTGTCGCGTTCTGCCAAAATACCGTTTTTGATTTTGAGCCGAATAGGTATACAATGACCTTCACCGATCTGTTAACCAGATGACACCTACTTTTTATTTTTATTTAATACTAGATAAATACGCCTAAAATAAGTTGACTATCAAAATCCGGCCCTGGCTATTTTTAAATTAATTAATTTTAATTAATTTTTTATTATAAAATTTACATAAAAGTTTGTTATAAAATTACCTATTTATACTATATATAACTCAAGCGGTTAACAGATCCGTGAACCTATTTACTATGGTAACTTACCAACTTTCCATTGTTCTTATAAAAAGAACTAGATGATGCCCGCGACTTCATCCGCGTGTATTAAGATTTTACCATTGAAAATGGTTATCAAATAGTTACAAATCGCTTGAGACCTAATTTTGACCATAGCTCCGAGGATTTTAGGATGATCGAGATGGAAATAGTACCAAGAGTTTAGAAATTTATCGAGACACGTGTGAGCGTTTGAATTTTGAAATTGGCTGGTAAGTTTTTTGGAATATTGAAAAATGAAAAAAAAATCGGGCGTTTTGGGGGATGTTTGTGTATTAAATAGGAAATTAAAAAAAAAACTACAAAAGAAAAATGAAAAAGAGGGTCCTATTACTTTTGCTACAAAATGTCGATTTTATTTTGAAAATCAGTTAATATTTGTGACCTGAGGTAGGTAGGTAGTAGTATATCTTTTAAAAATTAAAATTTTTGGTTTCTTGCGTATTCATCAAACAAATTATACGGATTCCGTGCATCAAGGCAAAGGCTGCCTTCTATTGAACACGGAAATAAATATGCCTACCAGGGCGCAAACCCGTGCGTGATTTGAAAGGAAGTTAGCGTAACAAACTCGTGCGGGTTTCGAGGAAGTACTTCCTTATATTGAACACGCAAACGTAAATATACGCTGTCCGATCGTCATGATAATGGTGTTAAAAGATGCCTTGTAAGTAATGTAGTTGTATAATTTTAGGGAAGTAAATTTCAATTAAGTTCTCAATAAAAATTTCTTATTATTCAACTTGTAATGTGTTATTCAAAAATAAATAACTTTCTTTCGTAAAATTTTGTATTCATTTTCAATGTTCCGATTCTTGCGGGGACTGCGAAATCTGTGAATTTTAGGATTCCCGCGGAAACTCTTTAATTTTCCGGCATTAAAAGTACTTAACACTAGTATACCAAATTTCATCAAAATTGGTTGAACAGATGGGCCGTGAAAGCGTAGCAGACAGACAGACACACTTTCTCATTTATAATATTTGTATGCATTTATTTATACCTTTCTTTAAATTTGTTTACTAGAATACTAACTGCTAAAACGTGTGCTAAAACAAATGAACGTTTTTTACCGAAAAGATATTCTAATCTCCTCCGAAAATATGTGAAATTTTTATAATTTAATGGCTTTTACTGAACCAATCGCGTGGTATATACAAATTAATGAATTTTACTAAACTAGAGTAAAATTCAATTATTTGCTCTATATTGCGTTAATTTGAAATAAAGACGTATAAATTATAATGTCTCCTGACACATTAACCTATTCTAGTTGTAAATAAGATTGCATTTTAAGTATCTACCTACAATGTTTTCATAAGACAGTATTATGTAATAATATTATGTCTATCGGATTAAATAAGTACCTAGACATGTTCTTAGTGGAACAGCCATTCTCGTTAGGTTTCAGTCTACGACCTTCTTACTGTTAAGCATTTACAGTTAGACGTAAACAATGTAGGTAAGTTCTTAGGTATATTTTTTTACTAAGTAAATACATTTATTAATTAAAATTTGGTCTCAGCTGCACTTAGACCAATCCTATGTTAATTAAATTAATTAATTAATTAAGTACATTAAATAAATTTGGAGGTTCAAATTTGGCATATAATCGTTACAAAAACTCAGATTTTAAATACTCTTAGTTGAGTCGTAAAAGGACGTGGGAACCCACCGTATTACTATCCCAAGAAAACTCCTACCATTATTTGATTCATGGAAAGAGGTAACCCTCAGTAATGAGGAATACGTACGACGCAAAGAGACATTAAATAAAACAGCAATAGCTTGGTGGTTAAGACGCCTGGCTGTCTATTTGGGTTATGGTAGGGGAGTTATTGATCCCCGGGAAAGTAGGTACTATATTTATTACTGCCATTTTTTAATGTACTATATAAATACTGTACTGTAAAATATACCTACTATAAATCTATACTAACGTACATAATATTATATGTATATGCGAAGTTTTGGATACATGTATGGTTGGATGTTTGTTACTTAATCACGCCAAAACGACTGAACGGTTCTGGATGAAATTTGGCACAGAGATAGATTATAGTTACATACCTAGGCAACTTTTTATCCCGGAAAATTAAAGAGTTCTCGCGGGAACCGAAATACCTCAATCCACGCGGACAAAGTTGCGGGTATTAGCTAGTAGACAATAATATTAAGGTAACTACAAACTTACTTATACTTAAAATATTATAAATGCGAAAGTTTGGATGGATGTATGGATGTATGTTACTCAATCACGCCCCATCGGCTGAACGGATCTGGCTGAAATTTGGCACAGAGATAGATTATAGTCTGGAATAGCACATAGGAATAGTACAAGAGTTCCTGCGGGGACCGAAATACCTCAATCCACGCGGACGAAGTCGCGGGTATCAGCTAGTAGACAATAATATTAAGGTAAGTACTTAAATAAAGCGGTGATAGCCTAGTCACCTAGTGTTTTACACGGCCAGCTTCCCATTCAGATAGTTGGGGTATCGATTGGTTTAAACGGCGGAAGAAAACATGTTGAGGAAACCTGTATGTCTGAGAGTTCTTCGTAATGTATTCGAAGGCGTGTGAAGTTAATAATTGTGACCTGAGGTAATAATTGTGATCCTCACTTAGCCAGCGTACTAGGTACAAATAACAAGTCATAAATAAAAAATTAAAAAACACGACTGCCTGTCAAAAAACGAACTAAAAAGTTTAAAATCTAAATTAATCTAGTTAAATAGAATGTTATTCACATTTTTATTAAATGTTTTTTGTTGTGAATCACTGGATATTGAATGTAGTGTTATATATTCTTGCAATCTACTCATCATTTTCTAGATGATGATTATATAGTTAATCTTATTTTTATTGAATTTTCTGTTCAACTTTAGTCTTTAATGTGGGACCATGGTCACCCCATAATTTTTTTAAAATTTTACTACCCTATGTCATCCGGAATAAGCTAGGGATTCTAACGGTACCTCATTTATCAAAATCGGTTCAGGCGTATAGAAGTTATGGTGGAATATACTAACTCACATACATAAATACATACATGAACCCTGAAAACAATGTACTCTTTTCAATGTATTCCTTTTTTCAGGCAGTCGTATAAAAAAGAATATTCCTTCGGTCATTTTTCTCCATATTTTGACGACCTCCATGGCGCAGTTTTGAGCGCTGTTGTCTTAACGTGCGGAGGTCCCGGGTTCGATCCCCGGCAGGGTCAATTTAGGAATTTATAATTTCTGAATTTTTCTTGGTCTGGCCTGGTGGGAGGCTTCAGCCGTGGCTAGTTACCACCCTACCGGCAAAGACATCCCGCCAAGCGATTTAGCGTTCCGGTACGACTCCGTGTAGAAAACGAATGGGGGTATGGGTTTAATATAACTGCCATGCCCCTAACAGCCCGCTAGCCCGGTAGCCCGCTACCATCTTAGACTGCATCATCACTTACTAGGTGAGAACGCAGTCAAGGGCTAACGTGTAGTGGATAGAAAAAAAAAATTACTCATAATGGTGGCAGTTTCCGGCTTCAGTGGGAGGAGCGGCGCTATTGGCTGCGTCGCGGGTCACGACCCCGCCAATCGTATGAACCCGCCCTAATTGTTCTAGCCTCACCCGCCGCTCTGCGAACTTGTGCTCCTGAAAAATTGTACTCAGAAAGTACAATCCCTTTCTCCATTAATACCCTTTTGAAGGTAAGTCTACTGCTTGAAGACATGTTAAAGATGTCTCTAAATAAGTTCAAAGTTAATGTAAAACGTAAACTCATTGAAAAACCTTATTACCATGTAAAGGATTACTTAAACGACAAGGAAGCTTGGCAATGATTTGCTCTATGGCTCTGATAGTTCCTTAGTTAAGATAATTTGTGAGATGGTGATAATAAAAAGAAAAAAAAAAACCCGGCTGAGTTTGTTGTGGGCTTTTCTCAGACCAGGGCTCGTTTGGAACCCTCGTAGCTTTAGTTTTAAGATACCGTAACCAATTATCACCATCATGTTTTATAAGTAAGTAATTTTTAACGTCAATAAGTGTACCTACAGTGTACCTATATTGAATAAATGATATTGAGTATTGAGTATTGAGTATTGCTTCCCGGACGAATTATTATTTATTACCTTCCTACTTTGTACTTAGACAATCCCCTTTTGAAGGTAAGTCTAATACTTCCCAGACGAATTATTACCTACCTACTGTTTAAAGCGATCGAAGAAAGATTAGGTAGTGTTAGCATTATTACTGTTTGTCATTATATCTCATGAAACAGGAAGTATAATACATGTCTATTTGACTCGTTTCATGTCATTCGTTTTAATCGGCGGGTTCGGACGCCATATTGAAATTAGTTTGTATAAATATGAGTGTTTTGACGATAGGTCTCACAACCGGTTTCTGAATTGAGAATTTCATGTTGAGTCGGTCTCAAAGACTTCATAAGTGTGTCTTAAGAACGACTTAGGCAAATTATTGTTTCTGAATTGATATTGCGTAAGGTTTGAGAATTGGAGCTTGAAAATTTTCAAATTTGACATTTTCAAACTGAAATCTCTGCTTAACAGCAAAATTGCGTTTCAGAGCGCATTTGACAGTACTCAAAGCTCTCTTTTCTCAGAGTTGACAACGTGATAGATGAGTGACGGATTTCGGCTACTTAAACTTTACTCTCGTTTGAACCTTTGTAAATAAATCCATTTTTTGCACAATGTCCAGTGAAGATTCTTGCCTGTACAACGACTACCACACAGGCGACAAGTTATTAGAAATCGCCCATTGTTTCTATAAACAACAAACAATTTAAAGGACCGATTCCGCTTTTCGAAGGAATTTGTAACATTTATTTTTGGCAAAATAAAGACCAAATTACCCGCAAGAATCCAAAGGTGCGACTGCATTCCGCCAATGTTACAACTTCTAATAGCATTGCGGTATTACGCAACTCGCAGTTTCCAGGCCGTCGTAGGAGACACGGCGAACGTAAGCAAAGCAACTGTGTGTCGGGTAACCGATAGAGTATCCAGTGCTATATAGCGATGCTAATGCGTACCTACTAACTACGACTTATGGCCAAAGAAATCCACAAGATATTATACTGAACCAAAACGGAGTAAAGCTGGCCTACGAGCAATACAAATATTATAAACGGGGAAGTTTGTATGTATGGAGGTATGGACGTTTGTTATTCTTTCACGCCAGAACGGCTAAACGGATCCGGATGAAATTTGGCACAGAGATAGATGGTCTGGAATAACACATCTAGGTTACTTTATACCAAAAAACCTTAATCCACGCAGACGAAGTCGCGGGCATAAGCTAGTTGATATATTAAAAAATATTAGGTACTACTTACTTTGATACGAGTGCGAGAAGCCTTTCTTTCTCCTCGTAACTGAAATAGGGAGATCTATTTTTCTTGTTTCTTTCCATTTTATACATTTTAACGAGAATATTAGCCAAAAGAAAAGATTTCGACTTAATAAACAAAACCGACGTTTGTCAAACTGGCATAATTTGATACGCTTCATTCTCTATAGCGATGATTTAAAATCAACAACAAAAACAACGATTTTTATGATATATAAGCTTGAAAGATTTGAAATGGATTATTCTTTAAATAAAATTGAACATAATCTATTTTTTTGAGTTAAATATTTAAAAATAAAATTTAACAAAATTAGAAATTAATTTTATTTTCGGTTAATACCGGTTCTCGTACGTGTAACGAAACGCATACGTAATGTTGGAGAATACTCAGGGACGATTTAAGAAATACTTAGCTAATTACAATTTGGGAAATCCTACTTTTATCTTGTGAAACATAAAAACTTAAGTCTTAACCTACGTCTAGAGCAAAGCTTAGCTGATTTTTGCTTGAATGCCTAATTCAGAAACCGGCTGTCAGTCTCCTGC
Source organism: Erebia palarica (assembly GCA_964035005.1). NCBI lineage: Eukaryota > Metazoa > Arthropoda > Insecta > Lepidoptera > Nymphalidae > Erebia > Erebia palarica. The sequence continues at coordinate 31,187,012 of OZ035990.1, forward strand.
CGGCAGACTCAGCGATTATTGAATACTTTTGTGTTTAGATCGCAATTTGGTTTAGAGCTTAACGATAGCAATAGTGGCCGGATCAAATGAATATTGTTTTTTAGTATAGCCAACTTTTATCTAATTACATTAAATCTCTTGTGGAACCTCTACACGTTTAACCATTTACTCATGCAAGTTTCAAATGAGAGGACAAATATATTAAAAGTGTTTCGTTAATTTACCTACTTCTGGATTATCCCATATATCTAGTACCTACTTAGTACCAATAGGAAAATATTAGACTAATCATTAAAATCTATTAATGATTAGTCTAATATTTTCCTGAAAATTATGATGTTGGAGCTAAATTTTAACACGGAATTGGGAATTCACTTGTAGGTATTCTTCTGTTCTGTGGCGTAACCACGATTGAACGAACTGTACTCAGGCCTAAGTAGGATATCGTTATTAGGCGTATCTACTATGCTTACATACTGTATTTTTTTTAATCTGCTGTAAAAAAACGCAGAAGAATGTTTCAGAAGAATTTCATATTTGGGATTTTTGCTCATCTTTAGGTATATATTTACATTCTCAACTATCCTGGTCTGGGCATGTTAAAGAGCTGAGTAGGAGGACTTTTGCAACGATGAACTCTTTGCGACGGTTGCTCTCTGTCTTGCCGATCCCTACCAAAATTATGTTGGCACAATCTCTCCTTCTTTCTATTCTCGATTATGCTGACGCAAGCTATTTTAATTTGACTGAGGACCAACGAAACAAGCTTGAGTGACTCCAGAATCTTGCCATTCGGTTCATTTTTGGTTTGCGCAAATATGACCACGTTTCCGAATTTCGTCAAAAGCTCAAGTGGCTCCCTATTCGCCGTCGCCGGGATTTGCATGTACTTTCTCTTCTGTACTGTGTGCTATTTCATTTAAAAACTCCCTCCTACCTGAAGGAGAAATTCAGTTTTCTTGGAGTGCAGTCCGATTTAAGACCATGTCGAACCTTAGCACTGAAAACCCCAACCCATAAAACAAAGTTCTTTGAAAATTCGTTCAGTGTTCGAGCTGTTCAGCTATGGAATGCACTTCGACTGACCATACGCCAATCTAAGTCACTGGACATATTCAAAAATGCTGTAAAGAATCATTATATTGCAAACTAAAGACGACAATAAAATTATTCTTTATGCTGAGTCAAATATATATTATTGTTAAAAATATATATTATGGTCTTTTAGATTAGGTTTTTAGTTTTTAGTTTTAATTTTTGTGTTAAATGTAAATATGCCTTAAAAAAAAAAGCAATATTATAATAAAATACATATGTATTAGTATATTTTATAATTAGTGTATATATATAATTTATATTTTGATTATATGTTTATTATTGGTTTATGTATTAGTATGTAGTTATTTGAATGTAAGTATATTATACAACCACCTGCAGTCTATTCTCCTCATTTTCTCCTTTTCCTAAGGTTGCCTGGTAGAGATCGCTACCTAAGCGATAAGGCCGCCTTTTGTATCCTACTTCTGTTATTGAATAGAAGCAGGCGTTACTTTGCGGAAGTCCATGACAGTGAATGAACTAGAATTTTAATTCGCTATAATCCGCCACAGTAGACAAATCTGTGTGGTACAGTGCCTGTCTTTCACCTGCAGCATGCGACACCCACCACCCAGCAATTCGCACAGGCACAACACCACACCACACAAATCCTCCAAATCACTCTCAACGTACGTTTCACTCCGACACCGGAGCATCTTCAGGAGATGTTGACTCGACAATGCACGATTGTGAAGTGACTATCGTATCGCAAGTTCCGGCTTATATACCTTTTTGGCATGGCTCATACTGAAGCCTCGCCCCCTCCCCTATTACTTTATAAATTGAGTAAAGGTGAATTTGATACGTTTATTTGTTCATTTAGCAACTCAAATTCTTTGTTATTGTGTTTAATTATTTCTAATTGCTCCCAAACGCACATTCGAAACCCTTTATTACATTTATGCAGGATTTTATATGAATGGTTATTGCCCACCTCATGTCCACTGTCCAAAAGATGTTTAGCGAAGTGGGACCTTTGTGGTTGATCGTTCCTATAAGCAGACATATGTTCCTTATAGCGCGTCTCAAAATTGCGTCCAGTTTGACCAACATATGTGGCACCACATTCAGGACACTCAAGCTTATAAACACCCGATTTTTGATGATTCTTTAATTTATCTTTTCCATTGCAAATCCTCCGAAGTGTGTTATTTGTCCGGAACGCGACATGCACATCATGTGATCTGAGCGTCTTTGCAATGCGCTCAGATATAGGTCCAAAATTAGTAAATATAAAGCCAGTTTGACGTATTTTGGACCTATATCTGAGCGCATTGCAAAGACGCTCAGATCACATGATGTGCATGTCGCGTTCCGGACAAATAACACACTTCGGAGGATTTGCAATGGAAAAGATAAATTAAAGAATCATCAAAAATCGGGTGTTTATAAGCTTGAGTGTCCTGAATGTGGTGCCACATATGTTGGTCAAACTGGACGCAATTTTGAGACGCGCTATAAGGAACATATGTCTGCTTATAGGAACGATCAACCACAAAGGTCCCACTTCGCTAAACATCTTTTGGACAGTGGACATGAGGTGGGCAATAACCATTCATATAAAATCCTGCATAAATGTAATAAAGGGTTTCGAATGTGCGTTTGGGAGCAATTAGAAATAATTAAACACAATAACAAAGAATTTGAGTTGCTAAATGAACAAATAAACGTATCAAATTCACCTTTACTCAATTTATACAGTAATAGGGGAGGGGGCGAGGCTTCAGTATGAGCCATGCCAAAAAGGTATATAAGCCGGAACTTGCGATACGATAGTCACTTCACAATCGTGCATTGTCGAGTCAACATCTCCTGAAGATGCTCCGGTGTCGGAGTGAAACGTACGTTGAGAGTGATTTGGAGGATTTGTGTGGTGTGGTGTTGTGCCTGTGCGAATTGCTGGGTGGTGGGTGTCGCATGCTGCAGGTGAAAGACAGGCACTGTACCACACAGATTTGTCTACTGTGGCGGATTATAGCGAATTAAAATTCTAGTTCATTCCTACTTCTGTGTTTTTTTTTATTTCCTATTTTTGTTATTTTTACTTTTTGTGGTGGTACAAATAAAGTAAATAATAATAATAATCCTCCCTGTATCGTCTGCATCGTCAACCTCACTGCTGAGGGTCGTGATCTTCGCCATGGTTACGCCATAATTGTAATAATAAGACAGACGATACATAGGTAGAGCTCCCATGGGATTTTTAAGTAACTTCAATCCACGCGAATGAATTAGCGGGAAAAATATACAATTGATCAGGATTTTAGTGGGTACCTAGGTACAATCTAATCCTACCTTTACCAATACACACACCATATGGTAAGTAGGTACCTACTAGATCAAAATATGAACACTTTTGGTACGAGGACGGGTAACTAGTTAACTACCAATATAGGTACCTACCTTCATTAATTCTTAGATATCTCTATGGACCTCCTTGCTTACATTTTATAGCAATCCACAAAAATACCCTCAATATTTTTCGTCGTAGACATAAATTGTCTTTATCAGTGGTTATAAAAAAAGCACATGACTACTTATCATAAGCGCCATTCTCTGCCCACTATCTTACTTACCGATAACACGTGACGACTGGCCTCCAGGGAGTGTTTCCCTCAGTTGAGATGTTTTTTGAGGATCGGAATGAGGGTATGAGGGTGTAAAGATTTTAGATGCCTTTAATATGAAGCCAATAAACGTCTTATCTAAATAACTAGTGGATCTCCGTGGCTTCGGTCACATGAGTGAACATTCCTTGTGTTTCGGTTAACCCGGGAAACTTAGTAAGTACAAGTGTTGGAGAACAATCCAGAAGTAGGTATTATAATAAAACACTTTTAATATATTTGTACTCTAACCACGAGAGATTTAATGTAATTAGTTAATTTATAAAACTCAGTTAAACAATACTATAGTATCAAATCATTTGACCAGGCTGCAGTTACTACCGCAGCTCGTAAACAAGGTAACGATCTAAACACCGAAGGTATTCAATAATCGTTTGAGTCTCGGTGGAGACTGCCTACCGATGGTAAAACATTCGTATTTATACAAGTTATTCCAATATGGCGTCGGGAACGAACTGACGAGTGAAATACATCGAAAGAGTCAAATATCAGTACAATCGAACCTTCATCAATAAATAAATTAACAATCTTTTAACTTTTGTAACAATTAATTTCAACTGTAAACGCAAAGCTGACACAAGTATATAATAAAGTAAGGTAATTTTTAAGTAGGATTCAGGGGGCATACGTATACTACCATCGCTTATAATTTTATCCAAAGTAGTATTATTTTGAAATGTCAGATTTATATGAGGTAGGTACCTAAATTAAGGATTATTATCATAGAACAAGAACGTCTACAATATTATCATACCTAATATTGCTATAAACGTTGATAATACCTAACCTCCCTGTGCTAACAGCTTAGCTTTCGGTTTAGAATCATGAGATCCTACGATTACCTGCCTACAGTCCTAGCACGCAAACCAAAAGTTACTTAAGACTTAGGTAGGTAAGTAGGTACTGGTACAATCAAGAAGTCTAAGTGGTAGAATCATTGCTACCTAGGTATACTAGGTAGCAATTCGGACCTGGGAAGTTAGTGGCGGCATTACATCTACCTACTAGTCATTGTCTGTATGTAAAGTTGAAAAGGTACACTCCATATATAAGACTATAGGAAACCTCGCTTAGCTTGGCCATTAAACCTACTTAGTGTAGTTACTTAAAAAATGCTAACTACACGTCGTATTAAGTAAGTATATATATCTACACCTAACATATTGTGTTATTATACCTACTCACATAATTCCGCTCGAAGACCACAGATAAGAGGCAAGATGGCCGACAATAAAGCGCCTATTTACGTCCCCTTATCACAAGTCGCGATGTGAGATCATTCCTCCATACAGAGGACTCTGGAGAATCTAGGTGCCTACACCTATAGATTGTCATGTAGTTAGTTATGTATAGAGTGCTTAAGTAAGTATATTTTCATAAAATATAATTAGAACAGTTCTAATTAATCAGTCCGTTGAAGCTGTCAGCCCGCAGCGTTGCTCTGTCTAGTTTCTAGTATCGAGATTTTAGACGTCTCTGGACGATGAAAGAACTGAAAGTTTAATTCGCAATAATCCGCCTCAATAGGCATATCTATGTAGTAGGTACAGTATGTATCTTGAGATATTCACCACACCACACAAATCTTCTAAATTATTCTCAACGTACGTTTCACTCCGACACCGGAGCATCTTTAGAGGTTGTCTCTGGATGACTAGTAGCACAGTTTTACGATACGTACATAAAACTGCTAGTGGAAAAGAACGTAATAGGTAATAGTGGACGATCTGTAGGCTTTAATTATTAATTATATTAAAAATTATCTAGATCACGCGATTGACAAGTGCTTTTATTAACATCACAATATAATGTTTCTTCAGAGTCGTGATAACCTTTGACACCATGCTTAACAAACATTGCGTCTTGGCGATAAAGTTGATAAAACACGCGTTTTGGAACGCAATCCTGGGTAACAATTTATAATTAACTAGCGAATGCCCGCGACTTCGTCTGCGTGGTTTGAGGTTTTTTTGGTTCCCGCGGGAACTCTATAATTTTCCGGGATAAAAAGTAGCCTATATGCTATTCCAGACTATAGGTAATCTATCTCTGTGCCAAATTTCAGCAAGATCCGTTCAGCTGTTGGGGCGTGATTGAGTAATAAACATCCATACATCCATCCAAACTTTCGCATTTTTAATAGGTATTGTATTTATATAAATAATATAATAAAGTAAGATTAAGTTTCTTGTGCAATAAATATTTATTATTGCACGAGAAACAGATCATATTTTGACTGATTACCTAAGCACTTCTCTCTCTGCGTCGTTTTCCTCATTGCTGAGGTTCGTGACCCCTTTCCATTAATCACATAATAACAGGGGGTTTCTTGGGATAATAATGCGGTGGGTTCCATGGTCCTTCCGCATACAACTCGACCAAGAGAAGGTAGGTACTATTTCAACTTTTAAGTCACTAACTATTATTATTAACAGATAAATGTTAGTGATATTAATAACCGGGAAAGACGGGCGACGACGGGGTGCTCAACTACCTACTACTAGTAGATTCTTAAGTACTCTGTTATGACCTAAAAACGTCAGAGATCTGAATCCAGGGTTCATATCCAAGGCATCTACCTCTATCTTTTCGGTATCCAGTGCTTTATGACAAATAAAACAATTTATTTACACTTGCTTGAACGATGGAAGAAAATCGCGATGAATGCTGCATTCCTCGACAATATAACGGTGAAAGAACAAATGGAGGAGGAAATGTTGCATGCCAGAATTTTCCAGAATGTTCTGATACCTATGAGAACCACATCTGTGTTTAGTCTATCATTCTGCAAGTGACCAGCGTGATGCACTATGGTCTACCTACGTACCTAGTACGTAAGTAACTAAACCCTCTTTCTGGGGTGAGACCCGTGCATTTTGACTGCCTTGTTGGTCTAGTAGTTAGCATGTTCAACTGCGACCGGTCCCGGGTTTGAGTGCCGGATCGAGCCATAATGAAGTACTGGTTTTTCTGATAAGAAATTTTCAGTAGGTTACTAGCCCAGACTAGGAAGAGTTAGGAAGTTGGTGGTGTTTCACCCCCGTGCATCGGAGAGCACGTTAAGCCGTCGGTCTTGCGCCTGATCTCTCTCCGGTCGTATCAGATTTTCCGTCCCATCGGGCTATGAGAGCAAAGGAACAGAGAGTGCACCACACCTGTGCACTAAGTATTACCTGTAATATTACCTATATCCCGCGAAAATGGCTAATCTCTCTGGAGATAGGCTGTGGTTGAATTTCGGTCGGCAGGACATTATTTTGATGGGCTGATGACGGGTAGAGATAATGATTATGGGCCTGAGTGCAGCTGTGGGAATGGGCCCCGGGGCTTCTCTTCTTAACCTGGGCTGTTACTCGCGCGGGGACAAATTATCAGTAAAGACAAAAGTAAATTATCGGTCCTACTGAAGATATCTAATTAATGGGTAAACTACTTAAGTCTATGATCACTGCAGTCCGTTATAGGTCCGGTTGGTAGGTAGGTACATAACCCTCACAACGAAAACCAACCCGTGCGAAGAACCCGCATGATGTAGAAGTTCGAATACTTCACCAACGGTACAATCCAAAGAACTGGTGGTCCATAGCACATGCATTTGCTTTTATACAAGTAACCTTCAGCCCTACGTCTGAGAGGTTTAAACGATACACTTTTGTATATTATGGAGTCAACAGTCATCAGTTCACCCCGCAGGTCATTCAAACTCAAACTCAAGTAATGTTTATTCAATTTAGGTAGGTATACTACACTTATTGACATCCAGTTATTTTTAAAATGTAATGGTGATAATCAGTAACGGTATCTTAAAACTAAAGCTACGAGGGTTCCAAACGCGCACGTCTGAGAAGAGCCCATAACAAACTCAGCCGGGTTTTTTTTCTTTATCACCATTTCACAAATCATCTTAACTCAGAGCCATTAGATCAAATCATTGCCAAGCTTCCTTGTCATATAAGGAATCCTTAGGCACCTACAAGGTAATAGGATTTTTTAATGAGTTTACATTTTATACAGCATTGTTCACGATAAATAACGTAGGTAAGTAAATAAAGTATTGTATGTAAATTCTTGAATTTCAATGGCCATTTATTAAGTTGGCTATTAATTTATATTCGACATGATGGTAAAGAAGTAGGTACTGTACGTGTTCAACATAATTATCAACCTAGGTACGTACCTACCTGAAAAGGTAAGTTTAGGCTGTGGTTTAGGTTACCTAACCATAGATAACTGCATGTTATCTACTCAAATTAAAGTCATTCTGATTCTGTATCTTCAAAAGCAATTCTAAATTAATAGACTAATTAATTATTAATAATAAATAGTTCTTTTTTTTTGAGCCTATTAGCGCGATCTATTGGCTACCAAATAGAGTAATTCTACACTTGGGATTGTGACGAATAGCGTCGTCGTTTTCAAATCTCACTTAGTAGTATTGCCACAACAGGATAGATGGCGCTGACATCTGCAATTTCTCAAGATCCGAGACAAAGAGAGGGATTGCGGGACCGATCTAGTTTAAAAAATAATATATTTTTATTTTATTTGCATGATTTATGGAGGGTAGAGTTCTTCTACCCTCCATAGCATGATTGTAAAGCAGAGTACATAGTAATATGGTGAACAAGTTACAATCAGCCATGCAATGGTGTAAACCTATTAGCGCTGTCTTTTGGCTACTAATGTAACTAATACAACACGACACGGTGACGAATAACGTTACTATTGTCAAATCTCAGTAGTATTGCTACTACAAGATAGATGGCGCTCATCAAGACTTGAGGGACCGTTTCTACGGGACCCCGAACGATAGAATTATTCTTCTTGGGTTAAGGATAATTTGGGAAATCTCTAGATTGTCCAACTGCTCTTTTCTCTCTTTAGTCTATTCAGTCACATTCGCTCTTCTCTTAAGTTCATTAATATTTCCCCGAATTAAGTGACGTCAGATAAATACAATGTGTCGACCGATGTAGGTAAATGAAATTCAATCACACATTTCTATTATTTTATTCATATTACATACAATGTCTACCGAAGTCTTATATAATCAGGATAGAACAACATTCATAGAAAAATAATACAAAAAATGCAACAAAATAGTTCCTGCAAATTCATAATATTTACGGACTCTTTCGTCCATAAAATTATGTCCACTACTTTTGATTTAGCAGCTAAAACCAAGTACACTATGTATAATAGTTATAACAACAAAAAATATGTCCAAAAATCCTTGATCGAAATCCAAGATTTAGAAAAGTGTAACCCTAAGACGAGTTCTAGTCTTAATTCCAATTCTGGTTTAGGGTGATAATTTTGGCAGTTGCCGTTTGTATTGCACTACTTCAATCTGTCTCACTAGTTCTTCACTATTGCCTAACTATTGCTTATGGCGGGTAGAGTAGAGGAGTAACATCTCTGTATATGTCACCGTAAGATTGTAAAAACCGTTAGATTATAATCTAACTCGCGAAATTGAAAACTGTCGAAAGATTACAATTTAACGTATTATTTTCCGGTAGATTGTAATCTGATAGATATATAAACCCGATAAAACCTACTACCTCGTTATTTATGTCGAACCCTAACCTAACCTACAGGAAAGAGACAAGTAAACGTAAATACAATGAATATTTCAAAAATTGACACTCAGAACATTGAACAATTCACAATCTTTCGACAGTTTACAATTTCGCGATTTAGATTATAATCTAACGGTTTTTACAATCTTACGGTGACATATATAAAGTGTCCGTCGAAATGCAATAAATCGGGGGCGCCACATTAGCATCAGGGTAAATTTAAAAGGAAGCGCCAAATATTATTAGAGTAGGTTTGAGAAATAAACAAGGAAAGAAAACATTCATCATTATTTTGTACAACGTTAGTTGTTGAAATGTTCAATAATTAACTATTTTTGTCGACAATAATATATTTTTTTTTTAATTCGGCATACTTCACTTCAATCTACAATTGCTACATTCATACCCTTTGCTACACCAGCGCCACTGTGGAAGGTTTTTGAACGGTTATTCATAGCAACCACTGGACACTTTTTCAACTTTTCTCCCATAAGAGATGTTACTCCTTCTACTCTACCCTCCATAATATTGCTCAACGATATTGCTATACACCTCTCGTCTGTCAAAATTACCATTCTAAATTTGACAAATCATAGAGCCAATGCACACGGCGTATTTAATACGTGCAGACGACGCGATACAAACGCGATCCATACGTGCTTTTTAACTATTATGCAGTGTGCATAGGTTCTTAAACGTGAACTCTTCTACTGGATCTGTGTATAAATTATGCAAACGATTATATTGATGAAAGAACCAGAACTTTAATTCGCTATAATCCGCCACAGTAAGCAGAATTATAGAATAATAGGCCTATTACACTGCACTTTTCACAGGGATCCTTGCACTTGATTCAGTGTAGTGTAATAAACTTTGTAATAAGCGATGCTCTAGGTAGCGGCCACGCCCACCCTTACCGCAGGGCCCTGTAAAAAGTGCAGTGTAATAGGCCTATAACGCCTGCTTCTATCGAGTGTGTTTTCAAGGTTCATGTATGTACATAATATTTGTATTAAGAACTTGATAATTCCATATTGACACACGTTTGCTTTCACAAGACCACTCGAAGGAATTAACACTACTACCCTCAATTTACTACAAGTTAAGAAATAAGACTTCTAAATGGCCGTACCGGGCATTAATTACATCACAATAATTCAGAGTTTATTCCATCCCCTAAAACTCTCTTCCTTCAGTCCTTTACTGATTACTATGCAGAAATACTACGATTTTGCCCTTAAGACCCGCCCGCCAATCCGCATTGGAGCAGCGTGGTGGGTCAACGCTCTAATTCCCTCTCTCTTATGAGAGTGGAGGCCTGTGCCCAGCAGTGGGACATTAGTAAAAATTAATCTAAGATTTTAGATTTAAATCATTTTTAGTGAAAACATGATTTCACTCATTATAAGCCGCCCTTAACTATGTACTTTTATATGCATATAAAAGTACATAGTTAAGGGCGGCTTATAATTACCGTTTTTTTTTAAATCATCTTCCAGCAACTGAATATGTAGTATTTAAAAAAGAAAATACACAACTAAAGTGTGCATTATAACATTTTGAAATATCAAAATTATTCATGAAACTTGTGATGTAATCAATGCTTGCAGATTGTAAGTATATTTTAAACACGATATTCAACATTTACCATCTTAGAATACTATTTACAATTCATCATGTCAGATCATAGCAGCCACATTGAATTTTATAAATAACCAACAGTTCAAAAATTGAATCGAAAAATGTACACTGCCTATACTTATGTAGTAATTTTGTTCTTAATTTTATTTTTTAATACTATTATTTTATTTCTATTATAGTGAATATACATCAATGGTGCTTAAACACAATTAAATATCTAAAATTTAAACCAAATTTAGTGCTTTCCTTTTCCACTGGGAACATTATGAAAGGGATAGCAATACAATTAGACCTGTCGCTTTAGTTGTGGCAAATTCTGGTGTACACAATCATGAAACTAAATTATAAGTTCTTAATATAATGCTGTTCCTTTCGAATGTAATGAAAAGGATAGTAATATATTTAGAGCTTTCAATTAACTTTAGAGGTTGTGTCCAAAATAATAAAATACCTGAGATGTAAAGATGTCCTTTTCATAATGTACCTAATGGAGAAGGATAGCAGTATACAAGTACCTAATTTATTTACGAGATTTGTGTATAACCGAATACGCACCAAATCGATATAGAAACACCTAATAATTATAATACATCTAACAATTCTTGAATGCTTGAATTTTAAATTTGACCCAACCGAGAATAGAAGCCAGGACTTCTGCCTAAGCAAGCTGACTTGCTGAGGTACTAGTTTTGGTTAAATTCACACAAAAACATTGAAGTAAAGGTTTAGAAACCATACAGTGAGTTGACTGGCAAAGCAACAGCATTGCTGGTCAGCCTAGTTTTTAAAGTTTACAATTTAGTCAATCGAGCAGGGCACTCGTTTCAAAATACTATGTTTCAACTGTGTACGCGCACTCGCAACACCAGCCATAGACACTAGACTAACATTGACGTTTAAAACTGTCTGTGAAGAATTGTCAAAAAATATTTTTTTCTTTTTTTGTCAAATTATTCCATGTCAAAAATCACTAAATTCAATAAAAACTGTGCATAAAGGTTAAATAAAAGGGATTTGTCGCTTCCGATATGTTTTAATCTTTTTGTAAGATTGGCGAAAACAAAACATTTTTGACGTCATTGTTCGAATGTCCTTCTATCAGAGAACTTGAATGCACAAAATGTAAGCTAAATTTACAGTTCTAAAACTTGTTCACAATTTTCCAAAATTTTGGTACTACAGAATGAGTGCCAATAACAGACTGTTTGTATCATCACAGCATCGTGTTTTTTAATATACCGATTTTTTTTTTAGATGCGTAGTCTTACTGTATGATTACTAAACTACGATGTCTTGGCATCAAAAATGTATCCTATAATAGTTAATTTTAGTAGTTTTTCTGACTGCTAAAGTAAATTATAATCCTAATTATACCTAATTTACTTATCAATTAATATTATTGTATAACACTGAGTTATAATTAATAACTATGTCAAACAGAATCTAATTCCAAGATTATTATTTATTACATTAAGCAAAAAAATAATTATTAAGCGTAGGTACGTATAAATTATAGTCAAAAATACTGTTATAGGAAATAGAATTTTCGAAATTCCATATTGTGCAAAAAACTAATACATCGCGTTTCGTAAAAAAAAAATGAGTGCAAAAATCGGCCAAAAGTTTAATACATTACAGAAAATCAAAACATAAACACGTGATATGAAAAACTAGTGCTTTTTGATGTTTTATTTTATCATAAATGAGACCATTTTTTCAAAAAACTTTAAACTACGAAGTTTTAGTTTTAAGTTTAAATTAATTTGCATCAATCATATTACTTCAGCTCAGATGAAACTTGCAGGTTTTACTCACGCAATTCGCTTACATAAGTAACTTACGAAACGAAAACAGTGTTGGAAGTCGCTTAACGTTTGCTAATGTAAATATGTTACTTATGTAAGTAACTTACGTAAAACTTACAAGAGTAAATGCGGCCAAAGATATAAAAGCTATATTATTATTACAGGTCTGATTTCAGATGAATACCCCACCGTTCGTAACACAAATAAATCGATAAATCTCCTACTGCGTAAGTACAAAAAAATTTTTTTTTGCGACGCCCAATAACTTTAACCTGATTAATTAAGGTTTTCCCTAAACATACAAGGGTGTTATCAGAAAAAAATACTTATTTTTTTTAGATTAATTTCTAATGACTATAATATTATCATTATTTTTCCCATTAGTGTTCAGGCGGAACCCACAGTTTGAACAATAAACATTAATGAAACTCAATTATCTTAAATATAGCATTTTATACAGCACTTATACACCTATTAGTCATATAGTAGCATCTTAGGAGACTATAATAACACCTAGTTTCATTTTCAGAAATAGACTTATATTTTACATTCATATACATTCACACGTCAATTCTTTGAATACAAGAGGACACAGTACACGTCACCAAAGCTGAAGATGATTTTTTATCCAATGTCAAAATCTCACTTGATGATAAAAATGACACAGCCTAGCTGTACCCTTACTCTGAGATTGATCGAATTTGAAATACGTCTCACTAAAGTGAGCTTCTCCATACATTTACAGTCAGCGCTCCAAGCGGAAACATGGTGAACAAAAAGTTACCGAGTCATTCCTGCTCCAAGTGAAATTCGATGAGACAGATCGAGTTTATAACTTACCAAATGTACAAATTCGTACATTTTTCGGGGGTTTTTCGGATTAGAAATTCCCAGTACTAGCCCGGAGTTAGGAAGTTGGCGGTGTTTCACCCCCGTGCCTCGGAGAGCACGTTAAGCCGTCGGTCCCGGTTATTATCACGAACATGATAATAGTCGTTAAAGCCCGCCAACCCGCATTGGAGCAGCGTGGTGGGTCTAAGCTCTAATTCCCTCTCTCCCATGAGAGTGGAGGCCTGTGCCCAGCAGTGGGACGTTAATGGGCTGTAGTGATGATGATGAAATGTACAAAAAATACGATATGACTAATGTCATTTGCTATTTTGGTACTCCGAATGTTACTTTTCACACAGATTGACATCTCAAAATGCGAGAATGACGTCATTTTTACATTCGATGGCGGATTCGTAACTCACCGAAAATATTCGCTTACACTTGGCGTGGTGAGCTCTCACATCGATCAATCGTATTTGCAATGTTAAAACTGGGAGTAAGCGTACTGAGTATGTAATGTAATAATGTCCTCCTGACCGAATTTCGGCCACGCCGGCCAATCTCTAGAGATTAGCCATCTGCGCACTAGTGCACTATAATATCTCCCGATAAGATATTATATCTATATATATGATAGCTGAGTATAGCATGATAGGGGCGGACTCGTGTATTGCGCAAAGGATCAACCTGGCTGCCCAGAGCGGAAATGCCGCTAGCATTCTTGCCACAATTTCCCACGGGCATTATTTGATAGTAATTAGATTAAGCTCTAAGTTTTCTTGTAACATATTCGACAAATGGTTAAAATAAAATTTCGGCCTTCGGTCGTGGCTAGTTACCACCCAACCAGCAAACACCTGCCGCCAAGCGATTTAGCGTTCCGGTACGATGCCGTGTAGAAAACGAATAGGGGTATGGGTTTAATGACTGCCATGCCCCTAACTGGTCAGCCCGCTACCATCTTAGACTGCACTCACTATCACTTACCATCAGGTGAGATAGCAGTCAAGGGCTAACTTGTAGTGGATAAAAAACCCAGAATCTTCAAATTACTATTACCACTGTACCCGAGGTCGTCTGTAATTACATCTTATTTTTTTTCTGCTTTAGTGACGCGCACATTAGATATTATATTAAATGCATCACTATACTAATTCACATAAAGGGAGTGCGTACACGAGCAACTAGTTCTATGCAAAATAGTTTCATCATCAACCTATCAAATTCGCAACAAATATGGCTCACTAAACTGAGCACGGGTTCCTCTATCTCAGAATGGTAAAGGTTTAGGCCATAGTCCACCGCACTGGCCAAATGCAGATTGGCAGACTTGGCACGCCTTGGAGACCATTATTAAGATTTTCTCATGATGTTTACCTTCACCGTGTAAACAAGTGATATTCAATTAATTATTTGCTTACAAAACAGGTAATATACAACTTGGACGCAAGAAAATTCTGAATAGCGTGGCCGGGATTCAAACTCCCGATCGCCGATGTCCTATTACCCCTTACCATCTCCAATTCACATCAATCGCATTTTAAAGTGAATTTTTAACTTGCAATATACAACTTTCATACTGCTGCTGGTAGACAAAACTGTCACGGAGACAAAAGTTGCTCATGTGCGCACTACCTAAGTCGTAACACTATTATGCATAGTAAAAAATGTACTCAAAATTTTGTCCTGCTCACACATATGTGTGATATTCGTATATGTAAAGCCATATGGCTTTTTACATATACAAATGAAAGGGATAAAAGATTATTAAGTATTTTCTTTATATATGCATGTAAAAGTTCCAGCGGTCGTACAAGAAGAACAAATTGGCATGATAGATTACGTCTAAAAATCATTTAGTGCTTTAACATACATAAAAATTTGTATGTTGCAATTTTTTTCTAAATCTAGGTCCACATGAATAAAAATTTGCGTTTACGTTTTGTGTGTTGGGGGTAGTTTCGACTGACAAACCCCTACCTAGTTAGCCCGCTTCAAGGGGTCAACTCTAGTCAAGGGCTAACTTTTATTGCAAATAGAAAAGCCTTCAGCAAAATATGTTACATTGAAGCACATTGGTTTTCTCAAAAATTTGGTTGCCCCCTTGAGAATAGGTACTCTTAAAACCATTGTGACGTTTTTGTAGACAGTTTTTGGGGGAAAAAACTCACATGTTCTAACACGCATTGCCCATTTTGTAGTGCAACATTTTATTAGTGTGGATGCAGCTTTAGAATCCGTAACCCTAACACTTAATATAAACGACTACTCTTTATTCAAGTAGGCCTTTCAATTTAAGCTCTTGAACGTTTAAAATATATCAGTTTTATTTTTAATCTACCTCCAATCTGGGAATGTTGATTATATTGAAGTAAGAAATTCTGTACAACAAAGACGTATGTGCAAATAACAATAGTGTCACGATTCAAAATTATTTAACACTTTCGAGATACTTTTGTCTTGCATAGTTTAAAGCTGAACGCACTGACTATGCATTTCAATTAAGAATGTGCACCAATATGCACAATACTAAGAATCTTGAATTTAGTACAAGTTTGATATTATATCTTGTATTGAATAGCCGGCACTGCTTTTTTTAGTTTAAAAAAAGTAATATTATCCATAGTGCACACAGTGTGCGTTCAGCTTAATAAAGATTTTGGTGTAATAAAAAAACTAATCACATTTGGTTTTAAGTAATTTTTGGCCTGAAAACAAATAAATAATAAAAACAAAATTATAATCAATGATATTATTACATAATAGGTAGGAAAGAAGTTACTTTTACAAATGAAGTGCTGATTTCAATCTACCACATAAGGGTAGATATAGCTGTTGTTTGTACTCTCTTACGTTTTGTATCTTCCATCTGATGGAAAACTTATTTAACATAAAAGTAACTTATCTATTGCATAAAATCATTGATTACAACAAATTACATAACTAGAGGTCAAATGATTCTTATATTGCATAAATTATAACAATAAAAAAACATGACCAAAAAAAATGACACACTTAGAAAATACATAATTTAAAAAAAAAACAATATCTCTTACCTTTATGCCACTTTACACTAAACACTAAGCGTCACACATCGCACGACTCACTATGTGTCAATATTCACGTATAATGAGCACCTTTCTAAAGTCCCAGGATCATTCGGGTTCCGTGTACATAAATGAAAACTTATCGTGGGAGGTTGGGGCGATCAACCTCGCTTCGATCAAACACTGGACAACCCATGTCGTAGATACTAGAGGTATATTATCCTGGTTAGCCTTATTCTGGACTTCGTGAGGACAGTCCCATTCCGTGACTAGAACAAATGCATTGGTCATGTTCAGGTCTTCTTCGTTGACAACTCTTGTGGTCGCTCCAGCAAACGTGCAGACTCGTTCCCAGAATTTGATAAACGTATCTTGGTCGCTGCATAGGAGGATCACTTTGTCTTTGAAGAACGATGTGTTACGTTTGCCTGATGATAGGACCTGGAATTGGGAAATAAATAAAATTTAATAAAAAATAGTTATAATAAGAAGAAATTCTGAGTAGATGGTGGACTAGAGGTGTCAAACTATCGCTAACGGTTGAAAACAGTAGTAAACAACATTCACTCCTATGCACGCAGGTGCAGTGCAAGTAAAAAAAAACAGTGTTTTTTAAACGGTAACGTTGACTAAGCCGAACTCATATTAACACACTATATATCATCATGTTTATACACTCATATAATATCAAACTTGTACTAAATTCAAGATTCATATTGTTGTGCATATTGTTTTTTTTTTTGCTTAATTAAAATAAATACAATAGACGTAAAATTTAAAACTGTTACAAAAATATCTTAGCATAGTTCAGAAGGGTACAAGTGTAGGGTCTTCTTAATTGAAATGCATAGTCAGTGCGTTCAGCTTTACACTATGCAAGACAAAAGTATCTCGAAAGTGTTAAATCATTTTGAATTGTGACAATATTGTTATTTGCACTTATGTCTGTGTTGTACAGAATTCCTTACTTCAATACAATCAACATGCCCAAATGACGGTAGATTGAAATTAAA
Source organism: Erebia palarica (assembly GCA_964035005.1). Classification (NCBI taxonomy): domain Eukaryota; kingdom Metazoa; phylum Arthropoda; class Insecta; order Lepidoptera; family Nymphalidae; genus Erebia; species Erebia palarica. The sequence continues at coordinate 31,204,656 of OZ035990.1, forward strand.
AGTGATTGATATATTTTAAACCATCTTGTTCACTAGAAACATTAGTTTTTTTACCACCGATTACAACCGTTAACCGTTTAGCGATAGTTTAACACCTCTAAGATGGACATAATATACCTTATATTGAAATGGCTTAGGACCCCCAAATTGGAAGGATTTCAAAATAACACAAAAGGAAAATTCCAGAACCTAAAAACCCCAAGTTTTCCATAATTTTCTAATTACCTTCTTTTTTCTTTTAGAAATTTACACGTGTGCACCGCCCCGTCATCATGCAACCAATCTCCTATCTTAAAAAGGTTGCCTGGAAGAGATCACTCATAGTGATAAGGCCGCCTTTACACCGTAACAAGTTGTAAATTCTGTCACGATTTGTTTTACCTCTGTTCTGTTTTGTATTTGTTTGTGTGTAATAAAGTGTTTTTACTTACTTACTTACCTTTGCTTTATTATAATAAGTTGTCAAAACATTTTTACTGCTGAGTTAGTAAGAAAAATTAACTCACCCAGTTGACATAACGCTTTTTCATTATCGACCATCCAGCTGGTAGGATGTACGCATCGTAGTCTAGTATCCTGTTTTGTGTGCAGCTCATTATAACCCACGCGTGTGACAGTGCCTTTATGTCTGCCGCTAGACATTGTATGTATTTGGCAGTGAGACACGGTCGGGGTGCTATTAGCTTGCACACTGAATACTTGTTCTTTGGCACATCGTCGAAATGGCTGGAATGGACAAAGAAATGTTTTACGCGCCATGAAACTGCAGGGGGTATAAAATATAAATTTGTTCCAAGTTTGGCCACCTTGTCAAATAATTTGTATATGTCACCGTAAGATTGTAAAAACCGTTAGATTATAATCTAACTCGCGAAATTCTAAACTGTCGAAAGATTAGAATTTAACGCATTATTTTCCGGTAGATTGTAATCTGATAGGTATTTAAACCCGATAAAACTTGATTATCTATGTCGAACCCTAACCTAACCTACAAGAAAGAGACAAGAAAACGTAAATAAAATGAATATTTCAAAAATTGACACTCAGAACATTGAACAGTTTACAATGTTTCGACAGTTTAGAATTTCGCGAGTTAGATTATAATCTAACGGTTTTTACAATCTTACGGTGACATATTCTGTTAGTATGCTTACTAAGTTACTAAGGTAAGAATTATGACCTCGTATATAGGTTGTACCTGTAAACGGTTCCACCGCCAGCTTCCAACTGTTCCTTGAGCCGTTCCTTGTTGAAGGGTTGAGAGCAGAACTCCATGTCTTCTGTGTCTGTTCCAGCCATTGTTGACGAGGACTCACCGTCTTCTTCCGAAGAATAATGACGGGTATCTTGGCATTGCTGCAAGAAATTCATAGACATTGCAATTTTTGAGAGGAAGTGATTTTAGTGGGCAGCCTTGAAGACCGAATAGCATTCAAAGACCAAAGCACCGATGGATATGTTCATAGGTTAAAGACAGAACTTAAGAATTAAGACGTTGGAAATACATTTTAGAAATTACTTGCATTTTTAGTGATGTGCCGTATCCGTAAATTGCAAGTATCCGTATCCGCGGATATCCGAGGGAGGAGAAGGTTCCGTATCCGCGGATTTCCGAGGGAGGAGATAGATCCGTATCCGTATCGGTTACTTTTTTTGACGGATCTTTAACCTCATTAATTTTCAATACATAGATGAAATTCTGTATATATAGGTGATTAAGTAGCAATGAAAAACTATTAAATTCCATTCAGACTATTTTTATTTCTTAAAATAAAATATTTGACACCTTTATATTGCAAACATTTATCGTAGTGAGTTACCATACAGAAAGTATATAACTCAAAGGTACTAAATCAACTATCTTTATATTAAGAAAGTTAGAATCCCTATCTGTATCTGTATCCGGGGGTCTTGACACCAAGTATCCGTATTCGGATCCGTATCTGCGGATAATCATTTTTGACGATCCGGCACATCACTAATTTTAAGGAGGACAAATGGAATCCTTTGAGCGAAATTTCATATCTTCAAAATTTTATATTTCCTCCGAGGGCCCATTCGTTTTTTCTACCATGTATAACCAGATCGACTTCAATATTATTCAATATCTTGAAACAATCTGGGAAATTATAATTTCTACATTTGCTCTGGTCTGGCCTGGTGAGAGGCTTCGGCCGTGGCTAGTCACCACTCTACCGGCAAAGACGTGCCGCCAAGCGATTTAGCGCTCCGGTACGATGCCGTGTAGAAACTGATTAGGGGTATGGGTTTGATATAACTGACATACCCCTATCAGGCCAGCTCGCTACCATCTTAGACTGCATCTCATCACTTATCATCAGGTGAGATTGCAGTCAAGGGCTAACTTGTGGTTGATAAAAAAAACGTGTGGTGTCGTGGGACACCAAATAGGAACGAAGTTCCTTATTACATAAATATTAATTTCAAGTTCTAGTCGAGGTAGAAAGAAAATAATTATTCTGGTATAAATTTTTTATTATGAGTTTTGAAGTGAAAATTTCTTCAGCCGCGTTGAGCACTTTTGGTAGGGGGTTAAAATGTGGATTCGCGACGTCATCGACATGCTCGCGTTGTTACAAAGACAAAAGGTCTTAAATATAAATATACTACATTCGAAATTAAACATTGATGCTTCAGTGTTAAGGTTTAATTTCGAATAAACTATACATACAAATCTTTCTCCACGCATTTTCGTTACGGACGTTTTTTTTGCCGGCTAGGGTGGGTACCCCTCCGCATCGTCCCATAGGGAATTTCGTTCAAAAAAACAAAAATCAAAGATTGTATACCTCTTTTTCCCCTGACTGCGAACGTTTCCGCGGCGGTTCGGTACAAGTAAGCAAGAAGCAAAGTCCAACAAACAGTTTGCTCTCCGGGCTGGGTATAGGGCCCAATGTTGTCACTGTATCCTCATCATTCTCGAATTTGGTTAACTTGGAGTTCTTTTTGCCTATGTTCTGTTTTGCCGCACCTTTCAGCTGGAGGGGACCGGCTGAAATGAGAGTTAATTTTTTTTATTCCACTACAAGTTAGCCCTTGACTGCGATTTCACCTGATGGTAAGTGATGATGAAGTCTGAGATGGTAGCGGGCTAACGTGTTAGAGGCATGGCAGTTAGACCCATACCCCTATTTCATGACCAAACGTTGAATATAAATTGGCATTATTTTAATTAATTTATGCTTAAGTATTTGTTAGATTTTTGCACTTGTAGTATTTTGTTTGTTGAGGGTAGTTGCACATAAAGTCGATATATACTAATATTATAAACGCGAATGTTTGGATGGATGGATGTTTGTTATTCAATCACGCACAAAACGGCTGAAACTTTGTACAGAAATAGATTATGGTCTGGAATAACAAATAGGCTACTATTTATCCCTCGGCATAATTCACGCGGAAGAAGTCGCGGGCATGATCAAATATCTAAAAATTAAATCTTAGTAAGGTGAAGGTACCTTTGACCCCGTCGATCTTCCGCGGGGTCTTTTGGACCTCGGGCTCAACGCCAGCGACCTCTTCTAACCTCACGGGAGGAGCTGAATTGCTGCTCTCACTCAGCTCGCTGCTTTCGCTTGCAACGCGTTTCCGACCTACTGGAGTTTGGCCTTTTGTTTTTAGACCTAAAAATATTAGAATGAATTAAACCCATACTGCCATATACTGACATTATTAATGAAAAAAAACCGGTCAAGTGCGAGTTAGACTCGCTCAAATATGGTTCCGTACCACCACACAATACAAATTCCTTTAGTAAATAACAGGAAGTTTTCATAACAACACCTTATCAGCTGTGAGACAGTTTGTCGCAGAACCGATGGCTTCTGGGGGGGAGAACGATCGATGGAGTCGATGATAGTGAAGGAACTTGAAATTTAGTTCGCTATATTCCGCAACAGTAGGTAAATCTATGTGGGTACTGTGTACTGTGTATCTTGCAATATTCACCACACCACATAAATCTTCCAAATTATTCTCAACGTACGGTTCACTCCGACACCGGAGCATCTTCAGGAGATGTTGACTCGATAATGCACGATTGTAAAGTGAAGATCGTATCGATAGTTCCGGCTTTTATACCTTTTTGGCATGAGTCATGCTCTCTTGCAACAGCTTAAAAAGCTTTCTGCTTTCTCGCCACTTAATTGGTCAGGTGGCGTGGCTGCGTGCCGACAGCAATGAGACACTATTTTCTTAACGCGAATCTGTACTAATATTATAAATGCGAAAGTTTGGATGGATGTATGATAAATGATAAATGATTTATTTATTTCATGTAGGACAACTTGTGTCACTTATGAAACGTTAAGACTCTACCACCGGTTCGGAAAGCTGATTCTACTGAGAAGAACCGGCAAGAAACACAGCAGTTGCTCTTTTCATAGAAAAGAAAAGGTTACAATATGAAGATAACACAACACATACGTTACAAGTATTACAATGACTTGTGGGTCACTGGATGCGAGGACGGTTGCTTCCATGCAACTTTGTCATCAATAAAATCATCGATAGTGTAATAACCTCGACTTAACAAATGCTGTTTAACACAGTCTTTAAATCTATGTAATGGCAAATCCAGAAACTCTTTGGGAATGTTTGTTTCTCAATCACGCCCCAACGGCTGAACGGATCTGGCTGAAATTTGGCACAGAGATAGATTATAGTCTGGGATAGCAGATAGGCTACTTTTTATCCCGGAAAACTAAAGAGTTCCTGCGGGAATTCTTTAATCCTTAATTCACGCGGACGAAGTCGCGAGCATAATCTAGGTTTATTAGAAAGCCCAGGTCGTATTTGCCACAGAGATTATAGTCTGGAATAACACAAAGGTCTGGATAAAAGTTTGTACCGGAAAACTAAAGAGTTCCCGCGGGAACTCTTTAATCATCAATCCACGCGGACGAAGCCGCGGGCATCATCTAGTTCAATTATAAAACCTAGGTCCTAACTGAACAATCTGCAAAGACCACAAATACCTATATTTACCCGGCTGAGTTTGTTGTGGGCTCTTCTCAGACCAGGGCACGTTTGGAACCCTCGTAGCTTTAGTTTCAACATACCGTAACCAATTATCACCATCATGTTTTACAAGTAATTTTTAACGTCAATAAGTGTACCTACAGTGTACCTATATTGAATAAATGATATTGAGTATTGAAAAAAAAAAGAAACAAGTGAAATTAATTTAACGAATTAAAAAATACGACTGCCCTCCTATATCATTTTCGGAGTTTACCTCCGAAGCGATTTGCATAATATAATATAGCCTTTGGAATCTTATTCACATTGTTATTAAATGATATTTGTTTGTGAATCACTGGATATTGAACTATAGTGTTATATATTTTTGGAATCTACTCATCATTTTCTAGATGATGATTATATAGTTAATCTTATTTTCGAATTTTTTTTTTCAACTTTAGTCTTTAATGCGGGACCATGGTGACCATGGTCCCGCATTAAAGACTAAAGTTTTCAATCCATCCCCAATCCAATCATCCCATCAATTTTTTTTAATATTACTAGCCTATGTCACCCGGAATAAGCTAGGGATACTAACGATACCTCATTTATCAAAATCGGTTCAGGCGGATAGAAGTTATGGTGGAATATACAAACTCACATACATACATACATACATACATGAACCCTGAAAACAATATACTCCTTTTTTCAGGCAGACGTATAAATACATTACCTGAGGTTGACGCTTTCGGGCTCTTTGGTGACGTAACGCGTTTTCTGGCGCTTGAGCCTGAGCCTTTGTCTCTACATCGGGCGCTACGAGGACCCTGTAAACACCAAAAACAAGTAAAATAAAATAAAATAGTCTTTAAATATTGGATAGAATCAGGCGTTACTTTGCGGAAGTTCATAATTTAGCACGAAAAGATTACAATTATTTCGCTATTATAGACAATCTTGCATTGTAAAGTCTACATCTCCTGAAGATGCTCCGGTGTCGGGGCGAAACGTGCGTCGAGAACAGTATAAAAGTATTGTGTGGTGGTGCATGTGAGTGGTGGTGGCATTGCTTGCTTGGGAACTTGGCTTTCTTGCTTGGTTGGGAAGGTAAACGGTGCTTCGCTTGTAACTGCATGCTTGACCATACAGAATTTTTTCTGTTGGCGGATTATAGCAAAATAATTGTAATCTTTTCTTGCTAAAATAGTCTTTATTTAACTGAAAAATAGTACTTATCTGCTAACAAAGATACCTACATAGTATTATTTTTCTTACCAAAAACAAGTAGTATATAATATAGGATATTAATAACTAGCACACTTGCCCGCGACTTCGTGCGCGTGAAGTGAAATAAGTTTTTTAAGTTCCCACGGGAACTCCCTTATATTTCGGGATAATATATAGCCTATGAAACTCACAAATAATGAAGCTTACTATTGGTACCAGAATTTTCAAAATCGGTTCCAGTATGTCCGGAGATTACCCCCTACAACGTCACAAACTCACAAACATTGCCTCTTTATAATGTCAGTATAGATACCGTCAGCGAAATACAATAGTTTATAGGAGAGATAAGTAGTACAGTATCAATATTGAGGAATCGGGTACAAAAAATTATCGGACATACTTACGTTAAAAAATTAAAAAACGTGTGGTGTCGTGGGACACCAAATAGGAACGAAGTTCCTAAATACATAAATATAAATTTCAAGTACTAGTAGAGGTAAAAAGAAAATAATTATTCAGGTATAAAATAATTTTTTATCTTGATTTTGAGTTGAAAACTTTATTAGCCGCGTCGAGCACTTTTTGGTAGGGGGTAAAAACGTGGATTCGCGGCGTCGGCGAAGATCAAAGGTCTTAAATATTAATATACTACATTCGAAATTAAACTTTAATGCTTTCGTGTTAAGGTTTAATTTCGAATAAGCTATACATAAAAACCTTACTCCACGCATTTTCGTTACGAACCACTCCGCATCGTCCAAAAGGAACTTCGTTCCAAAAATTCGTGCCAAATTGAGAACCTCCCTTTTGGATAAAAAGTATGGGTAAAAACTAAAAAGACTAGCTTGAGCTACCTACTGAGAATTTCTAGTCAGCAAAATCCAATACTTAATTTTGGGCCGACATGCTAACCGCTAGACCAGCGAGGCGAGCCTATCTTGCAATCAAATAAAAAAAAGAACAAGTACGAAGAAAAGAAAAAAGAAGGAAAGAAAAACATTTCTTTTCCAGTTTTACCACACATTTGTGCCACGCCTCCATCATCACCACCAACAGCAATGAGCTAAACTGCCCAGATCACAGCTGGGCGACCGCGTATCTCTGACAGCTACAGTGTAACGATCGCCATCACCTCTGATTGGATAACACTCGTCCACTATTGGACAAAATCCATTGAAGCAGCAAGAATACCATAAATTCAGTCAATCACAACAATTGATACTGCAACAATGATTGATGCAGAAGATACGCGGTCGCCCTGATAGAGTCATGTGTGGTATAACCCGAAAAAAGGGTCCAGCTCAGCTGAATGGTGTGATTTCAATATGCACAAGAGCAATATAGGAAACCATACAGCGCTGATTTTCAGCCGGGACCTTGTTGCAGACAAATGCTACGGAGCCATAATAAAAATAAAAATAAAAACTACTTAAATACCTTAATAGGGATGATGACAACTCAATCAAATCAGCAACTCTTTATCAAACTTAAAAACGCTCTTCTAGTATGGAAGTTGTATGAAATTCGCAATTGTGACGTCATCAAATTTCAACGCACTTTTTTTCTTTAATCTATATTTTAAATTTGTTATGAAACTTAAAACTAGCCGAGGATGTGAATTTTAGGTCTTTTGGAAGACCCTCTATTTAATAATCAGTTATGAAATAATTTATTTTTGATATAGGAATCATCCCTATTACAGCCTATTTCACTTATACAAACATTCAACCATTGTATTATACTGTTGAAGATCATGTAAATAATAGAGGAGCATGGATTTGATCACTCCAGCAATGCTAAGGACAGCGGTTATGTATATGTCACCGTAAGATTGTAAAACCCGTTAGATTATAATCTAACTCGCGAAATCGCAAAGTATCGAAAGGTTACAATTTAACGCATTATTTTCCGGTAGATTGAAATCTGTTAGGTTTATTAACCCGATAGAACCCTAACCTAACCTACATGAAAAAGACAAGAAAACATAAATACAATGAATATTTCAAAAATTGACACTCAGAACATTGAACGGTTTACAATCTTTCGACAGTTTACAATTTCGCGAGTTAGATTATAATCTAACGGCTTTTATAATCTTACGGTGACATAGACATTGATATAATAATTGTAACTGAAATATTTATTTAAAAAGAGCAACCACCGAGTTTCTTGCTGGTTCTTCTCGGTAGAAATGTCATTCCGAACCAGTGGTAGATTCACTTGACGATTCAAAAGTACCTGTAAAAGTTTATTTGAATAAAAAACATTTGAAGTTTGATTTTTTTTTGAATTTTTATTTCAAGTCTAAATCAAAGTTGATTCAAGTCTATTAAAGTCATCTGTCTAACCTGTATAATGTTATCGAGGTCCAGTTCCCTGTGGTGCCGTCGCCGCGGGGTGGCGGGTGAGGTCGGTGACCGCGATCGGGTGGACTCCTTGATCGATCGAGCCTGGTCTTCAGTAAGGTACAGCTCGCTGGCCGTTACCATCACTATCGTATCCCTAGAAAATGAGCATTTTCTATCCATACTTAAAATTTTGATCCACATGCAAAAGTTGAGGTTTTTTGTTGGCTTGTCCTCCCCTCAAATTGCATAGACCCTTTCAAACAAAGGATGTGGACTTATTTTACTAACGCCGTCTAGTCTGAAAAGCGGGACAGCGCTATGGCAGGGACAAGGACAGGCTGATAGACGTGAGGGGCATGCCCTACAAGTCGGACGCCCGACTTTTTTCTATGAAAGGGCCCATGTAGTACCTACATATATATCGATGCTTCAAACACGTTGCAACGGATCAACGTGATTTTTTTATAGATCCTGACCTGACTTTTAAGGACCTGGAGAGTGGGATAGAATATACTTCTTAACCCAAGTCGAAAGTTTTCCAGCAAGGTTTAAAAAAATCGAAATACATTCAAGGCAAAGTTCCCGGCATCAGCTAAATCTTAACATTATTAATACGATAGTGTACTTTTGACACGAAATAAGTACTCCTTGGGCCCAACTTACGCCGATTTTAATAAAGAGAGCTATATGACAGAGATAGCTTACGTTCTTGAAACATCAAAAAACAAATAAAATAAGATTCATCCTCGATATTCTTCTTCTTATTTTGTTTTATGGCTTTATAAATTTACAAAAGAAAATGTATTGATACCAATTTCAATGAAGACATAATATGAAAATAAAAATCTGTTATGTTTGAGAGCACCTAAATAGTATACTCAGACAAGTCACAAGCAAAAAAACAAGTTTAATATCCAGAATTTTAGGTACTTACCCATCCGTAGTGCATTTATACACCACAGTGCCACTGTCGTTCTCATCAACCTCAAGCACCAGACCTGGTTCATAATTCTGCTCCTCATCAACCAGGGCATATACGGACTGGCCTTGAAGAGGCAGCTTTTTAGTGTCCCCAAATATTATGAAGTCATCCAAAAGAGTTTTGCTTTGTCCGTCATCAAACTTAATCAAGTATTTATTAGGTTCAGTAATTTCTAACACTTTGCCAGAATAGTAGCGTTTATCAACCCATTTCGCCAATACAACCGTGTCGGGGGCGTAACCAGGATATTCAGGTTTTACGACCGCTTTTTCGACGGGTGTAGCAGGTCGAGGGGATATAGGCCGTTTTTTCTGCTTCAGTTTAGTAACGGATTTCGGTGTCCCAATTAGGGACGTTGAAGGCTTTTCTTCCTTTGGCGATTTAACGGGAGATATCATTCCACTATCACCATTCGTTGGCACCATTTCGGGAGAATTCATTCCATGCATGTATTCAACTTCTTCAGGCTGAGTTGGTAATAAAGCCCGTTTAGTTTTCCCAGCTATCGGCCGCCGACCCCTAACCCTCTTCTTTAAAGAACTTTTCGGTGTAGCTTTATCGCATTTACTAACTTCTTCGGGTGATGCATTTCCATTACTGAAAACTGTTTCGTTTGACAGAGACGCTTGGATACCGACTGATATTTTATCATCATTCATCGATCGATTAGCGTCTGTAACTGATGCTTCACGTATGTGCGAAAATAAGTCTTGAAGCTTTTTCATTAGAGCTTCATATCCTTTGACGGTAAATGACGGGTTTGAAACAGATTTTCTAGGAGGCTGAGGAACTACGAACGCCCCATCACTAGTTCTCGTACTTGTTGATGATGTTGAGCTAACGGTTGATACAAATGAGGATCTATTGGGTAAATTTATCATTCCAACACTGGTAACACTTGAAGGAGACGTACTAACAGATACATCACCTAAATAAGGATCGATGGTGAACCTTTTCGAAATCCTCTGATACTCCTTACACATATCCATTCCAACGTCATTATCAGTCCGTACAACATACAAAGACAAAAATTCGCAATCCTCATTGTGGCTGACATGTACATCGAAAACTGGTAGCTGCGGTGTATGTATTGGTAAAGAATGGCCATTTTGTAAAGGTGATATGGTTGATGGAGTTGTAGTATTACTGACTCTGAATGACTCATTTTTGCCTCGTTTTCCTTTATTACCATTTAACTTCGTCATATCAGGAGTAATGTCATCCGCGCCATGTTTGGTGACTGTTTCTGTTGGTGTAGAGGAATTCCCGTTTGATAATTTTGAAATTAATTTCGAAGCTACACTTGGAGGATTTTCAGGACTATCTAGACCTGAACATACGCTGTCAGTAGTTTCTAGGTCTGTGGTTTTACCATTGTTATAATCATTAACTTTATTATTAAGATCATCGCTTTTAGTTTCGCGGACTTTACCAGCATCAAGTATTTCTTCCCGATCTTTAATAACCACTGGTTCACTATTATAGGTCGCGTCTTTAGGTTTGTCTTCATTCAAATTTTCAGTTTCATCTAGAGTTGGGGATAACACTAAGTGAAAATTTTGCGAATCATCAAGGTTTTCTGTACTACTTTCTTCTGGAATTGTTTCTGGTATTTTAGGTGCGGGGATTTCAGCAACGAATTCTACGCTAGGACGACTTGAGCTGTCTGAAGAAATTACTACTACATCTTTTTCCTCAATTTCTTGTTTGAATAGTTCTAGTTGTGCTTTAGGTTTGGGTGTTTTACGACCTTTAGTGATATCTACACTGGCTGAACGAGATCTTGGTGTCTTTGGTGTTTTGGGCGTAAGCTCGGCACTATTACTTCGTTTTTTGGCTTTTCTTGGACTTGATCGTCCTGGGGTACGCACGCGAGAGGTAGATGGTACTTCGTCTTGTAACTTGCGTTTAGCTATACTAGTTATTGAGGATACTTCATCATCTAAGGTTTGGGTTGATACAGCAATTTCTTCATCTTCCAAATCTAGTTTTTGGATCTTAGCAGTGCTGTCTGTGGCTTCTTCTGATAGCTTTCGTTTAGTATGTATTACCTGAGGCTCATCTGTAATAAATTATGTATTTATACTAGAATTCGTATGATTCAATAAGGATTTAAAAGCTAATTAAATGATTGATTTACCTTCAGGTTTTTGTTCTTCTTTAGTTGGTTCAACCTATGGACAATATAGATCTTTAGTTTTAGTAGTATGTGGTAAGTAATTACAAGAGAAAATTATAGGATGTCAAATTCAATTACACTATCTAATAATATACCTCCAGGACTAAATTGATAGAAGTAATAATAATAATTATGACTTTTATTACTCATTATTTTGTCTAAAAGATGATACTAAATAATTTTATACACAAACAATACTCTGAACATAACAAATTTAACAGGTTCATAAGAACTTAGTGCTATAATACCTTCCGCTGGGAGCATAGTGAACACTGTTTGAAGTGATAGCACTGCTTTTATAACACTCAATTTAGTATCATCTAAATATTTTTGAAATGTGAACAAATCAGTTGCTTAATTTAATTTTAATTGACATTTTAAATAAAAAAAAAACATCAATCAGAAAATAAGATATTGGTCTTATTACAACAAACCCAAAAATTTATGATTTTATAACTATACGAAAATAGCTAGATATGTTAGGTATAAGTATACTAGTGGTTCGCCCCGAACTGAGACCTCGCGATATCCATAAGATATTTTTAACTAAATATTGTAATATAGACTTTAACATTAGACGCAAAAGAAAGAGCTAAAGAGTTATTGGAGAAACGAATAAACTTTTACAGAGCGCCATCTATTGACATCATTGTGAAGTTCTGTTAAAAATACTAAAGCTAATTAAAAATTAAATAATTTCGTTTCCTTATAATATTTATCTAATTTTAGTTATTGTTGTTGAAGTACAGGATATAATTCAAATAATTGATCAAGTTTCAGGCTCAGCCTTTCAGAAAATTGAGAGTTCTGAGTTCAACTTTGGACATTAGAAAATCTCCACTATGAAAGCCCCCCCATTTCGTCGATTATAGGGGGAAAAAAAAAATGATAAACCACAAACCCTATGTAACGCTATAAAAATATTTTACTTCGCATTCCCTTCTATGAGAGCCCCCCTGAAATAAAAATTTTTATAACTTTTTAAGCCCTATTCGGCCGGTGGCCATTGGTTTACATATTATATTTAAATTTGAAGAAATTACGTTCAGTAATTCAGAAGTTATAAGGCTGACAGACGGTCAATTAGGATAAAATATCATTGCTAAATATTAAAATTCTTACAAATCAAAATCCATCACTGTCAACTGATAAGACATCCAGTGCTGGACATAGGTTTATGGCAAGGACTTCTATATGCCACGGTTTTGCATCGCCTGGATCCAGCGACTCCCTGCTATTCTTTGTTTGTGATGTATTTGACCATGATTGACAATGGAGTTGATTCTGTAGAGCACAATCTCTAAGCTGAACTAAAATTACAGCATTAAAAATATTGCTAACCCTTTCATAATACTTCCTGCAGAAAGGGACATAACTAGATTTAAAGCTGTCATTTTTAGTATAGTTAAGAGATTGTGTTACACAGAATTGGCCACATTGTCCATCCACCTAGTTTAGGGCTACCAATGCTGCCCTGTTCAGTGTACAACAAAATTCATACCTCAAGACTTTCCTCTGGGAATGTAGGATCTTCTGGCTCATATACAGGACTCTCAGGGAAAAGATTCTGGGAGACATCTTTGGCTTCCGAAGTGCTTGACACTTCACACACGGCCGGAACATTACTGTCTGTAACAAAAAAATGACGAGTTGATAATCTAAATTATCCATATCACTGATTCATGCAGGTTGTGACTTTGATCTAATGGTGCGATTCCACCAGTGTGTGGCACTGTGCTGCTCAGTATGCTGGCACAAACAAACATATTCACAGGACTGTGTCCATTTGATCGAATAATTTCAATAGTGTCAAGTTCCAAGAAAAAAGAAATGGTGATGCAGTAACAGTCTATACTAATATTATATGTAACTGAAAAAAATGTGTTTATTTACAATATCACATTAGAAACCTCTAAAATGTTATCAGTGTTCCTCTACTATATTATGCATTGATTATACATATATAAACCTTCCTCTTGAATCACTCTATCTATTGCATAGTTTTAAAGATCTAAGCATACATAGGGACAGACAATGGGAAGTGACTTTGTTTTATACTATGTAGTGATAAATTTCAGGATTATCTACAGAATGCGGCACCAATGATGGCGAACTGCAGAAATATTCAGTATATACTTACTTAAGTTATTCTGAATATTGAACTTGGCTCCCATTTTTACATTTACTTATGTTTTTGATGGGATGGGAAAAGCAAAATACTGAATGAGAGCTGTTAAAACCTTTATTTTGTTATTTATACTGATTTACTTTTGATCAAAATCACAAACTTTTGGACTCAATTTTAGCAGTGTTAGACCATTTTGTTTGGAAATAAGTTCAGATTTGTATGAACTGCGCCGAAAAAATCCAGATAAAAAAAAACAGTAGGTAAATAAGAAGCACAAATGAAACCTTTTTTTTTTGTCGCTCCTCCTTTATTTTCTACATAGCTACATACAGATATGGTAAGTCCAGAAGAATCTCACTAATCCGCCAATAATAATAACCTGAGGATGCCGGATTATTGGAATGTTTGGATTATTGGATTATATAGAAAAATTCATAATACAATGTAAATAAAATAAAGAATTTCATAAAGATAATATGATATATTATTTGTATTAATATTCTAAACGTCTTTTTAATTTTTGTATCTCTAAATATATCCATATCTCAAAACTAAATAATTAAGTACATACAACATTACAACAGTGTTGTATGTGGCATAGGGAGGGGCGAGGGAGGTGTGGGCGGAGGGTGTAGGATAATTGGATGTATTGGTCTATTGAAGTACCGGATTAGTGACATTCTACTATACTACTTTTACTAACAAACACAAGAACATCATGGGCACATAACACTTAAAAACTCTTTAAATTTATGTTATGTAAACTCTAGGAACCCACTAACACAGAGTACTTGTTTGAAAGCCCAGACTATATTGGTGCTTATGTATGTGCGAAAGAATTTCACTTGTCTATTCACAATGTAGTTATTGTACCTAGTGAATTACTATAAAAAATATTACATTTCTATTTAAATGAGAGAAATAATATTGAATTAATTACAATTATTACTTAACAATAACATAGCAGTTGTTTTCATATTATCATCATCATCATAATAATTCATAACCTCTTGCACTTTCTCTATAACCTAGCAACATTGAATGTTTATAACACTTTGGACTCTTTAGCAGATAAACAACTTTTAACAAAAAAACATATGTAATTAATTAAGTAAGCAGTTTTAAAAAAATGAAACTAAAATTAAACAATAACATATAATATTTACAACGTTAAATTATTTAATACTTGTTACTTATAATATGAGGGTAAAAATTGGTTAGTGCATTTCCACTTTGTTGAGTGTATTGATGTTTGGAATGAGTGTAATCCGACCAAAAAAAAATGTTATAGTACGTCGGTCTAACTACGGTTCCAATTTAGATTTTACGTAAAAATCCGATATGCCTCGGGTTGTGTTCGTTCTAAAAACCTTGACTATCGACAATATTTAATAGAAAAGTATCGAATTGCACTTGGAAATACCTGAAAACTGAGAACATAGCGTTCTCCCACTAAACCAGTCAGACTTCATAAATAGGTCGGCTTAAACAAACTATACCGATTAGCTGCTAAGATAACATAGAAGAACACTTTTACCTGTTCCTCCAGATGCTTGTTCAATGTCGATAGGTTCATTGCTAGTTTCTTCCATTTCAAAGAGAAGCTGCTTCACTAATAATGGACCAAAACTGGCGCGTTTTAGAACAAATACATGTCACTTTTATTAGGCAAAAAACGGTAAAAACTCCATAAGCAAGGCAATAACAGCGAATCGAAACTACAGATAATGAATCGAGTAAGTTAACTGTTATTGAAAAGCTAAGAAAATATTCGAAGAAACAATTAATTTATTTAGTTTCACAAAAGTTGAACGAAACACGGCCGCTTGTTGATTTGGCCGGTATTGCCAGTTTACAAATTATTACAAATTATAATGGTAGTATTTACTTTTTACGTTTTATTAATTCTAATATAATAAATCAGTAGATTATCAATTTATAATTATCTGATAAATTTTGTTTTAATTAAAGTAGTTGATAAAGTTATTGAAAAATCGTTATGAAAAATCGAACCAACCCAATAAAATATTAAGATCTGGCAACTTTTACATTAGCCAGCGGCTGTCAAACTTTATTTAAAAAAAATTGTATGGTCTCTGATCAATCAGATTCACTATTATAATTATTATTATGGACCGTTATTAGTAGTTATATCTTTGCTCGGATTCGGTGATGTACGAAGGAATTTTTGTTTTTGGCTCTAAATTATTTGAGACACCCCAAAGTGATGCCATTTCTTCCTTACCACTTGAACTTTCGTGGAAGATATTCCTGTAAGTTTTACTTCTAAACTATTTACCTACTTAGTAAAAACGTAAGATCTAAGGCTACGTTCGCACTGCGAATTACATTCGCGCGAATTTTATTCTTGCGATTTATATTTCGCTTACAGATTTCACTTAGTTACTCCTACCCAATTTGAATCAAACCAGCTTTATATCGTGTAAATTTTTTTCGTAAGTAAGTGAGTACACCTTCATAATAAAATTTTTCGTGTTACAGAATTGATAAAAAGTCAAGATTGTGACTATCTGTATAAGACGATTGCATAACTAATGATTATTATTCGTCCCTGAGTTGAATGCAGAGCTTATACGCCTATTACACTGCACTTGCCACAGGGACTCTTACTCTTGTATCAGTATATTGTAATAGGATTTAGGGAGTAAGGGTCCCTAAATTGGTCCATAATGCTGTGTAATAAGCGACGCTCTATCTAGCGGCCACGCCGACCCTTACCATAGGGCCCTCTAAAAAAAGCAGTGTAATAGGCCTGGAATGTGCTATTGCTGTGACCCTAGTACTGACAGTTATATCGATAAATTACAAAAGTGCAGTTTATTAGGCCTATAAGCTCTGCATTCAACTCAGGTGCGAAAAATTGGTACACCTACTAAAATTAAACTCTCAGCGCTATTAAATATTAAACTTTGCGGCTCGAGTGTAATTGCCATCATGCTGCACTTTTAGCATGAATAAATATTATGCAGTTATTCGAAGAGTTCACAATGCTGGCAAACATTTATGATTTGTGATATCCTACTTTCCACCCTTGTATTTTATTTCACAAGCCATATTATGTATTTTTTTACAGATATTTAGATGGCGCATCTTTACGTAACGCAACTCGTGCAAATAAATTATGGGGTAGAATTATAATGGCACATAGGAAGATGAGAAGTCGGCTCAATCAGTTCGAACTTGCTTTAAAGTTAGGCTCGAAAAAATTAGCGAGATTTTATAAGAAAAATAAGAAGTTAATGAAAATGTTATCCAAGGAGAATAATAATTATTTGCCTGTTGCACAAAGCATAGGTAGGTATTTAGTGGTCTACGTCATCTATAGTTAAAACGTAGCAGACAGACAGTCGGACAGACAAAAAACGGCCACTTTATCTATACTAATATTATAAAGAGATAAAGTTTGTGAGTTTGTAGGGGGTAATCTCTGGATCTACTGAACCGATTTTGTAAATTCTGGTACCAATCGAAAACCACATATATAATAATAGATATAAACACTCGATAACTATTTTAATCACTATAATAGCAATTTACACACAAACACTATACAGCCATCGCTGGACATTACAACATAGATTATTATGTACCACCATTACATCCCGCTCTCCCTCTCCACCGCTCCAATCGCCCGTCACGGTCGAGGGCGCTGTAGAGGAAATCAGACCATAGATGGACCATAGATAGATCCGCCAATTTCAGTCTAACAGTATTTAGTGGTTTACGTCATCTATAGTTAAAACGTAGCAGACAGACAGTCGGACAGACAAAAAACGGCCACTTTATCTATACTAATATTATAAAGAGATAAAGTTTGTGAATTTGTAGGGGGGTAATCTCTGGATCTACTGAACCGATTTTGAAAATTCTGGTACCAGTCGAAAACCACATAATGTCATTTTTATTTTTCATATTGTTTCCTAACAAGGACATCTAATCATCGTCCGTATTATACCTACTGATTGAGTAGGGAACAATATGCTTATTATGTGTTTTTACCCGACTGCGGAAGGAGGGAGGAGGGATAGGTGAGGTATATATAATATGTTCTTTGCAGGACAGCTACAGCCTAAACGCGTGGACCAATTTTGATGATTCTTGCACCAGTTTATGCCGAATATATCAGTAGAGTGTCACTGTGGAAGCCGAATTTGAGAAAAAAGAAAATGGCACCCACTAGAAACCTTAATGTAGCAAATTAAAAAATAAAACTTGACAGACTAGGTATGGCAAGTGGGGTATCGATGAAGAGTTCTTGCAAAATCATAGTTAGGTTTCCTTGATCATTTTCTCATTATAAAGATCATTTAGGATTTACGCGGTTTCAAAGGTTCATTTTTAGTGTATTTCTTTGTGTCGCACTACAGACAAAACGGCTGAACCGATTTTGATAATACTTGCACCGCTAGATTTATTGTCTGTCATCCGTTGTCCTCCGTGAGTGGCAAACGCGACTCGATATACGACGGGACGCGACGCGACAGTATCAAACAGTACCTACTTAGCTGACCCTTCATGTGGCCACTATATACAAAATAGTACAAGTAACGTGGCCTACGTTGTCGCGTCGATAAGATTGTCATTTTCTATGGCGTCGTATCGAGTCGCGGCGCGTCTGTCGCTCACCTTTGACAACGGCTAAAGTCCCACCAACTTATCTGGCCCGGTGGCCAAAATTGAAACTAATTTTTATGCCTGTTTAGGTTTTGTTTTTATTTTCTATTTCATAACTCCTAGCGACGCTGTCAGCGGGTCAGATAAGTTTGTGGGACTATACCTAAGAACAATGCCAGAAACGTTCGTGATCTATCCGAAGCGAACGATCAGTTTTTTTCTGCCTGGTCACTAGTGTGCTTTCGGCTTTAGTAGGTAAAATAAACTAGTGCCTTTAAAAATGTGAACGGTAAAATGCTATTTCCGTAATATTGCTATTATTTAATTTGTATTTCAGTTGAATCAACGGAAACCACCGTTATAAAAGGGAAAAGAGTTGGTGAAGA
Source organism: Erebia palarica (assembly GCA_964035005.1). Classification (NCBI taxonomy): domain Eukaryota; kingdom Metazoa; phylum Arthropoda; class Insecta; order Lepidoptera; family Nymphalidae; genus Erebia; species Erebia palarica. Next base: position 31,223,527 of record OZ035990.1, read on the forward strand.
CTTTATAATACATACTAAGAGATTCAAAAGGTTTTAAAAATTCCGTATGCATTTCATTAGGCACTCTACCTAATAAATAAAGTCAATAATTAGGTACTTACAAGATTTCTACTGTTATGACCAACAAGACTTCCTGACATATTATATTGTCAGAATATAAGACTTATTATGTAATGTACTATACTTAATAAAACCTATACTCACCATAAGAAGGTATATCTAATTATTATTTAAATAAGTTAAAATAAGAATTATTATTTTATCGTCCTTCTGAATAAAATTAAAAATGTAGACAACCACTATCGCCATCGCTCGAATCAGCATAGCCCCTATTGTCTAACTCAGTGGCTATCGAAAAATGAAAGCCACTGACATACTATATGTTTTAGCATGAAGATATAATAGTGATTGTCACCCTAAAGTTATAGCCATAGTAATAGCCCAGTTTAAGGGAAAGATACGTTACTAAGTTACCTGTAATAATTGGTGTGGTGTCAAGCACAGTTCTTATTGTGCACTACAAGTTAGCCCTTGACTGCGACCTCACCTGATGGTAAGTGATGATGCAGTCTAAGATGGTGTGTACGATGGGATGCAGATTTATAAATTCCATATTCTCCGCCGAGCATCGAACCCAGGGTCATAATGCTCACATCGCGTCATCGAACCAACTAACGAAAAGTAAAACCCAGAAGAAAAGTAGCACAGACCTCTTAACCTTACTCTCTCCCTCCTTATCTTACTTTTTTCCTTTAATTAGTTCCTTTTCTTATCCCGACACAACCTTTACCAAAAATAAGCCACTTCTATCGAAGCTTATAAGGAAGGAACACACTCATTTTTGTCGAAAATCACACTCAGGATGCTGCGAAGTGGATATAAGGCTGTGAGTGCACTTCCGGAGAGAGCCGGATGTGGCAATTTGACGCCCTCTTGAACTTGAGCCGACAGAGGCGACAGACTAAAGGATTCTCGATGGGACTTGACCTATATGGATTATGTTACAGGCTAAGAGACCCCTAATTTATATCCATCCATCAGCCTGTATATGCATCCACTGCTGGACATAGGCCTTTTCGAGAGCGCGCCACCAATCACCTACCTGTGATACAACTGTGGTACCCCTAACTAGGTTAGCCCGCAACCATCTTAGACCGCAATCATTAGCTCATCTTAGATCGCAGTTAAGGATTATAATATGTTAAAGTATATTAAATGATGTAAATGTATGATGTGTATATTAAAACGAGTGCATATTATAAGTGCGAAAGCGTGTTTTCTTATTGGTCTGTCTGTTAATTACGTCGCAGCAGGCTTTTTCGAGTCTTTTTCGACGGATCGACGTGGTTTTTTGCATAGGTATAGTTGAGGACCTGGAGAGTAACAAAGGCTATTGAGGAGTTCCCGCGGGAATCAAAAAAACTTTAACCACGCGGACGAAGTCGCGAGAATCAGCTCCTTAGCCATAAAGAACTAACGTTTTACAATATCAAGATATATATATATATTTTTTTTAATTTATTTAGTACCAAAATGTTATAAAATAAGAAGAAAAACATACGTAGTGGACAAGGAAGCACTTATCTCTATAAGAGATCTCTACCAGTGACCCTTGGCAGTGAGAAAGGTATGGAGGAAAAAAAACTCACTTTTGTATTGAATCTGTATTCACGAAACATTGTACAATTGATAAAAGTCTAGGCGTAAATGTAGACGTCAAAGTGGATTTCGCTCCCGCGGCTACTCTTCATGCGCAGCGTTAAGTAGTTGAAGCCGAGGCCGCCCGCTGTCACGTTGGCTGACGCGTCCGAGTTGGTAAAATCGTAAGCGAGGATGCCCTGGAAATATAAAGGCTGTTAGGGATCAGCGTTAAATCTGCGATCTGCATGATTGCAATATTTTTTTTTATACACTATATGTTAGCCCTTGACCACAATCTCACCTGATGGTAAGTGATGATGCAGTCTAAGATGGTAGCGGGCTAACCTGTTAGGGGCATGGCAGTAATATTAAGCCCATACCCCTGTTTGGTTTCTACACGGCATCGTATCGAAACGCGTAATCGCTTGGCGGCACGTCTTTGCCGGTAGGGTGGTAACTAGCCACGGCCGAAGCCTCCCACCAGGCAAACTCACGACAGGCAAAATAAGCTCGCGACTCCCTCGCTCCGCCTAAAAAAGGTTCGAAGGTTGGTGTTCTATCTAGTTGAAGTGAAAACTTCGTGATTACGAAGACAAAAGGACAAAGATATAAATATACTAGGTACATTCGTAATTAAATTTGAATGCCTTAGTTTTAAGGTAAATATTTGAATTATTTTAAATATTTCTTTTTTTTTTTTAATTAAATTTTTTTTTAAATTATAATAAAAAAATTAAAATTCGTTTTCACTTCTATCGGCAGTCCCTATGACTGGCAATTTTTTTTTAAATTGTATTATGAGAAAGCCCTAGACTGCGATGATTAGTCTAAGATAGTATACTGGTAGAATCCTGGAAGATGGTAGGTAGGTATATTATGGCAGTTTTGTTAAACAATTATTATTAATTAATTTACTTTTTGGTCATTGCTTGGAATCATGTCTTTGTCGGACTAAAGCCACGGCCAGAGATAAGGTACTTTTACTTACCTATCAATGCTACGGCCGATGCCTTCCACCAGATCAGGCCAGAGAAAACATGTATCCGTCAGGATATTCAAAAATTATAAATTCCCTGACTAACTAACTGATTCTGTCGAGGATTGACTAGGGACCTCACACAACGCTCATCACTGCGCCAGGGCTAGGTAGTCAAAAATAAAGAAATTAAAAAGGCCCAAATTCTTACCTGAATTGATCTCCCGTAGCCAATCGAAGGAGGCATGCTGTAAGTGAAGTTTTCAACCCGTTTCCTGAACATCCTGGAATTATACTGGACTTCGCGATGGTACACCTCCTGTCTCAAGACGTTGGTACCCAGGAATGTGTGTTTACATTCTATCAAGACGATCGCTGCAACCAAAATCGCGAGAATCACGTAGAACCTCATTGCAAGAGCGGAAGAAATACAAGAGGAAAATCAAACGTTCGGAAATTAGGAATCGAAATGTTATAGGATGGAAAATGGAAAGCGATTGGTTTTATACACGTACCTTTTTAAGTGAGATATAATACATAGTATTATGAGTATGCGGTTGATGAATAAAACAAAACAGCCAAGTGCGTGTCTAGCTACGCGTAATGCAGTGTTCCGTAGTTGCCCGTTACATTATGCGAACCAGCAGGTCTGCTATGGTGAGAGGCTTCGGTCATGACTAGTTAGTTTAGACTACCGGTAAAGAAATGCCGCCAAATGATTTTAAGATACCTTTGAGTGTAATATACCTAATTACACACACACACACATTGATCACACAGTTTTAAATTATGTAGGTTACATACGTACCATTTAAGTTAATTTGTTAAAATTTTGTTATTTATTGTGGGTCAGTAAAGATTTATTTATTCAATAGATGATGCCCGCGACTTCGTCCGCGTGGATTAGGATTTTTTATTCCCGCGGGAACTCTTTAATTTTCCGGGATAAAAAGTAGCCTATGTCCTTCCCCGGGATACAACTTATCCCTGTACCAAATTTCATCAAAATCGATTGAACAGGTGGGCCGTGAAAGCGTAGCAGACAGACAGACAGACACACTTTTGCATTTATAATATTAAGTATGGATTTAATTGCCATATCCCTACCCAGGGTAGTTAAAACGCTACGATCCTAAACTACATAATCATCACTTACAGCAGTCCAAGCTTTAACTTGTAGCGGAATACAAATAAAAGTAAAATTACATTTAAACGTAAGAATTTCATCAAAGGTTAGGAGAGGAGAAAGGAGATAAAGGAGATATCGTCCCAAGTCCTATCACTAGCAGGGCGACCGCGTATCTCTGACAGCTACAGTGTAACGATCGCAATCACCTCTGATTGTATAACAATCTTCCGCTTTTGGACAAAATCCATTGACGCAGCAAGAATACCATAAATTCAGCCAATCACAACTATTGATAATGTAAAAATGATTGATGCAGGTTTTATACAATCGTATTGTATGTATGTATTACACACGTATGTTTGACATGTGCAATGCATGGACGATACAAAAGCCCCGTAAAAGTTGCTGTACAGCAAACCAGAGGTAGAGGCCGACCAAGATCTTGAGTCTTGCGGATTGACGGTGGAAAAGGACGTTTCTTGACCAAGCCACGGCCCACGGCCTGTAGTGCTTTGAGGGTGATGATGCGATATCCTAATTAGAGATCCTATTATCCTAATAAGCATATCGCTAAATGGTTAAACGGTTAACGGCTAATGGTTAAAAATATATGTAAACAATCTTTAGTCCTGTGCACTAGCGATTGAAAAAAACATTGTTTTTTTACTACCGTTTACAGCCATTAACTGTTAACCGTTTAACCGTTTAGCCATATGTTAACACCTCTAATCCTAATGGATCCGAATGGATCATTATAATATAATTTAGAGTAATTATGTTGACTTTGTTAGAATATTATAATATTTTAAAAACTAATTATAATTAGTTACACTAACACAGGGGCAGAAGCGCAGCGGCATGATTTTCACATTTAAGATTTATTTTTTCAAATGTAGTCAAGGAACCCTCAATGCTATCGAATAACGGACGAAAGTAAATTAATGGTCTCTATATTCTGGCTATTAATTAATGATTAACAAATTGCGGTTTTGGCCCAAGTGTTATCATAATGCTCATTTTAATTTAATTTATCTAATTAGGTGATTTATTTCATTAACAAAAATAATAATTAATAGGACTTAAATAAATCAATTATTCGTACTTCCATAATAATTGATATGGTTAACCTTGAATTTCTCATACCTAATATTGGGATTTGGAGTGCCCCTTTGAATTTTTTAAAGTTTAAATACACTAATTTTTAAATTTTAGTCCCGGACAAAACACACTAGGGATCAGACAGGATACAACGTTCGCGTTTGTTTGCGAGATGTCTGTGCGAAACCGTAGTAAGTAATGAAGTTCGTCCTGTCACGCTAATGTGTGCGTCTTCATTATATAATATGTACTTACACAAGAAAATTACGGGGACTGTCTATCCGCCATACAATTTTTAATGTCTCTAGTCGCTGCGCGATCTTATTCAACATATTATATAACTTGAATGAAACTACGAAGTTAAGAGTTTATGCAAAAGCGGTGCAACGTTTTATTATTGTTCTACACTGTGGCCTTTCGCAACAGGTGACAGACGTTGGAGTGTCATAGCTGTTACCTTTCTCTCAAAATGAAATTTCGGCTCGGGCGTGGAGCTCACCCTATTTTTAATCACTTATGTACCCAATAGTAGCTCATTTTTGCTGAAAACCGTATGGTCCTGTCCTACGTTAGCCAAACACGTGACTCGATCCGACTTGAAGTCACAGAATCACACAGTAACTGACCCCACGTGGTTTGTTTTAGCGTAAATACTAGATAAGTTTGTTATTTTGTATGGAATCTTGCGTCGCTTCTGTCGCTCATATAAGTCAACGGGTAACCCGTTTTCGTAGGTAACGCCACGCGATACGACGCCATACAAAATGACGTAACGTCTACATTATCGCGTAGATACGTCTGTCATTTTCTATGGCGTCGTATCGCGTCGCGTCGCTTCTGTCGCTCATCTAGGACAACGGGTTAATGTTAATGACGCATGGTGCACGGCGCAAATGATTTACCATAAACTACTGATCAAATCGCGATACGAGTGAAGACCTATACTCGAGAAGGGCTAAAGCGCTGAGCAATGTGGTGCTAAGTGCGTCACTACATGAAAAATTAATTCTTCGTTGTACTATAAGGACTATGTACGGAACCTTAGTGAATGTTTCCCTATCACACTTTGATTCCAAACATTGGCACACCATTATTTTTATCTCACCCAAAAAACCATATAAAAATAAACGATTACCCCAAAACTCTACATTCTACTTCCGACTGAAATCGGTGATTTCGTAATTTCTTTACTTACCTCCACTTTCAAAATGAGACTGTACCTCTTCTTGGCGGCGCTTGTAGCAGCGGTTGTTATAACCGAATGCAAGCATACGTTCTTGGGTACCAACGTTCAGAGGCAGCAGGTGTTCCATAAAAACGTCAAATTCAGCTCATACATGTTCCAAAAACGTGTTGAGAAAGTGAGATTCACCATGCCTAACAACTTCTACGGAAGGTCCATTCAGGTAATACACTTTACCATCTATACTTCTATACTTTCACGACATCCCTGGTGCAGTGTTGAGCGCTGTTGTCTTAACGTGCGGAGATCCCGGGTTCGATTCCCGGCAGGGTCAATTTGGGAATTTATTATTTCTGAATTTTGCCTTGTCTTGCCTGGCGGGAGGCTTCGGCAGTGGCTAGTTACCACCCTACCGGCAAAACCTTGCCGCCAAGTGATTTAGCGTTTCGGTACCATGCAGCATAGAAACCGATTAAGGGTATAATCGCCATGCCCCTAACAGGTTAGCCTGCCAACATTATCTGCATCATCACTTACCATCAGGAGAGGTCGCAGTCAAGGGCTAACTTATAGTGGATTAATAAAAAATTAAAAAAAAATATAATGCGAAAGTTTGCATGGATGGATGGATGGATAGTTGGATATTTGTTACTCCGTTCAGCCGCTCCGGCGTGATGGATATTTGTTACTCAATCACGCCAGAGCGGCTGAACGGATTTGGATGAAATTTGGCACAGAGATAGATCATAGTCTGCAATAACACATAATATGCTTCTTTTTATCCAGGAACATTAAAATGTTCATCATTAAATAATAATTAAGTAAATGGGCATCAGCTAGTTATTATTTTTTCTATCCCTTGACAGGTAGACGGACAGACGTTTCTCTGGCTGTCTGATTTCTACTTTTTTTTTACAGAGATTGGATTTTTTACATCTCGGGGAAGGATATGGGTTTTTTTATTCGGGAAAATCAAATAGTTCCCTTGGTTTTTTCCAAATCTTAGCGACTTCGTTATTGTGTTCAACGTCGACGTGGATGAAGTCGCGGCAATTCTGAATCCATACTATCCATACTGATCCACACTAATATTATAAATGCGAAAGTGTGTCTGTCCGTCTGTCTGTCTGTCTGTCTGTCTGTCTATCTGCTACGCTTTCGTAGCCCCACTACTCAATCGATTTTGATTAAATTTGGTACAGATATAGGTCACATCCCGAGGAGGGACAAAGGCTACTTTTTATCCCGTGAAATTGAAGAGTTCCCGTGGGAATTAAAAAATATATCTGTACAACCGATTTTGATGTAATTTGGTACAGGGATAGGTTGTATGCCGGCGAAGGACATAGGCTACTTTTTATCCCGGAAAATTCCCACGGGAATCAAAGAAAAGAGAAAGTTTGAATTCACTCCCCATAAATTTCATACCCGGGCTTATATATGAAAATTGATTTACAATCGACTAAACCTGCTCTTATCATTCAGTGTGAGATCTATAGAGAGAACTTTGGCTTTGTTTAGACTTAAGACATGGTTAAAACGAGATAGATTTATATTACTCACATAAATCCATCTCGTTTTAACTCTAAGTAAAGTCTGAGCCAAGACAAAATACGCTCTATAGATCTCAACATCAGTCCGTAGAAGCAACTGTATGTGTTAATCGATTTCAGAATGTTGAATACATTCAATCGTTCAGTCACAACTAGTCTGTCAATGCCTCCATCACTATATGTCCAATGACAATTATAATCACGTAATCTGACGCCATATTTGTTTACATGTTTTACTTTACCTCATCAAATAGACTGTATATTATGTAAATAAAAAAAATTGCCAGTCATAGGGACTGCCGATAGAAGTGACAACGAATATTTAATCTATACTTAAATTTTTTTTTCTTTATAATAAAAACAATATAATAATAAAAAAAATTCAAATATAAACCTTAAAACTAAGGCATTAGTTTAATTACGAATGTACTATATTTATATTTAAGACCCCTTATCTTCGTAACAACAGCACTTATTAATATAAACCTTAAAACTAAGGGATTAAACTTTGATTTTATATATAGGGGAGGATATGAAACATCATATTTAAATTGAAGCTTCCGGTAAGTAAAAATGGCGTATGAGCGGAGCTTAAGCTGGGGCTTAGGGCTGGTATTACCGATACTTCTATAATCGATATAAAATTATAACAAATAAAATTAATAAATAATTAAACATAATATTATGAAAAAACACTAGTATACATAAATTACGAATACTAGATTCGTATTTTCTAATGAACCAGCTGATGCCCGCGACTACGTCCGCGTGAATTGAGGTTTTTGGTTCCCGCGGTAACTCTTGAATTTTCCAGAATAAAAACTAGCCGGCATGTTATTCCAGACTATAATCTATCTTTGTCCCAAATTTCATACAGATCAGTTTAGGCATGATTAACAACATCATCCATACATCTCAACATCGCATTTATAATATGTGTTAGTATAGATTTACATTATTAGTTCATGTGAACCTTACAAACAATACTGTTTCATAATATAAGTTGGAATTCCTAGATATTATGGAAAAAATGTTACTGAATATAATGATATGAATATTAAGAGTTGACTGATTTTAAAATTGATTTAATAATAATTAATATCTTTCTCCGTAAAATGACATGACTACATATTTTGCTTGCATTTGTGGGTTTATAATTGTTGGGTTGTTAATGGCATTTAGCCATTTCAACCTTAATTCAAGACTTTTTGGGAAACTGAAACAATTGTAAAACATTAGTTAAAATGATACACAATAACTGTAATTTTCGAACACGCGACACCATATCGGAGATCGCGTGTCTTAATGACTAGATTATCATCGCTACAGTCTAAAATGAGTTTGGCAATATTATAAGTAGAATCTGACTGTTCAATTTCATCTCTCTACCCCTCAGAGTGAGAAACAGTAAGAGTTATATGAAATTTTAATTTTATCGATATTCAATTTATTTGAAAACAATACAATCCCCGCACTATATATACACTCAAACAAAAAGTAATGAAATAATCCAAATTTTTGGGGACAGCGCAAAAATTTACGTGTAATGGATCCAGTAAAGAAGAAACTCAGCTATAATTAGTCGAAATAACTTAAAATAGTAGCCACAAAAAGAAAACTAGACGACTTTGTTACTCACCTATGAATGAAATTCCTGGGCGTTTTACAATATTATTATTACGACACCCCACAACTGAGCACTTCACCATAGTTGATTGCATAAATCTAAGCAAAAACACATGAAAATATTCAAAAAACAGGTAATTATTCACAACTGACACACTGGAAGCACAACAGACGCCATTAATTATAGTTGACAAAAAATTGGCTTCAATAGCTAAATTTGACGTCATATGACAATTGCGCGACACGTTCACGCAATAACATAATAGACCTGTCTCGTTCTAATAACGTAGCTTTTAGTAGATGTAAGAAAAGTCAAATCATAGTTTTACATATTTTAATAACAAAATGCATCGTATAACTATAATAATTGAGTAAAATGCAACATATCCTCTCCTATATATAAAGTCAAAGGGATTAAAGTTTAATTACGAATGTACTATTTATACTGAATACCTTTTGTCTTAAGAAGAACGGTGTCGGTCTCGCGTTTCCACATTTTTACCCCCTACCCATTGATGTAGGATTCCTGTAGAATCCTACATCTATGCCCCTACCAAAAAGTGCTCAACGCGCCTAAAGAAGTTCAAAGTTCACTTCAAAAAACTTATCGTTTCAGGGTATCCTCGCCTACGACAAAACCAAGTCAGGCGCATCAGCCAACGTGACAGATGGCGGTCTAGGCTTCAACTACGTCACTCTACGTATGAAGAGCGAACGCGGCCGTGAAATCAACTACGATGTCTACATCTACGCCTAAACCATAGTGGTTTGCACACCAAATCTGTCGGTCTTCCTTGTAGTTTAAGTATTTGACAAGTAGTTAAATTAGTAATTTTTTTCCATTGTCAAAAAAGAAGTATTGAATTGTGACGTCATCAAAGCTCGACGCACTTTTTTCATATAATCGATAGTTTTAAATGGTTATTCGACATAAAACTAACAGGGGAAATGGATATAACGTCTTTTAGAAGAATCTCTATTTACTAATCACAAAAAAATATTTATTTGACTAGTTGCCAAATACCCAATTTAGTTCTTTGCATTAAATTAACACGGGGTTGACTCGTGCCGTTTTAGACCCACGATTGGTGTGCTCTTTGAATGTTTAATTAAATAAACATACCTACAAAAATGTTTTTTTAATTACTGACTAGATTATACCTGCCACTTCGTCCGCGTGGATTAAGGTTTTTTAATTCCATTGGGAACTCGTTGATTTTCCAAGATGTAAAGTAGCCTATGTGCCTATGTCCTTCCCTGTAATGAAACCTGTCTCTGTACCTTTCATCAAAATCGTTGATTTTCCAGGATGTAAAGTAGCCTATGTGCCTATGTTCTTCCCTGTAATGAAACCTTTCCTCAAAACCTCAAAACCTTTCGTCAAAATCGGCTTACAAGTCTAGCCTTACTACGCAACGAGACGCAGCGCGTCAGTATTCTTTGTATGAGGTTGTATGGAGCTGGGCCCACTTAAGATGACATGCACTGCGCAACCATTGAGATATAGTACGTATTCGGTATTACCGCAGAATAGGTACTTAATAGATATTACTTCAATGTGCGCGACATGGCTCTGTACATACTCAACTACAGCCTATTAACGTCCCACTGCTGGGCACAGGCCGCCACTCTCATAGGAGAGAGGGGAATTAGAGCTTGGACCCACCACGCTGCTCCGATGCGGGTTGGCGGACTTTAACGACTATTATCATGTTAGTGATAATAGCCGGGACCGACGGCTTAACGTGCTCTCCGAGGCACGGGGGTGAAACACCGCCAACTTCCAACTCCGGGCTGGCACTGAGAATTTCTTAATTGAAAAACCCAATACCTAACAATTTTTTATGCCCGACCGGGAATCGAACCCAGGACCTCGTGATCCGCGGTCGACTATGCTTACAGCTAGACCAACGAGGCAGTCAACGGTGTACATATTCATACATATAATATTTGCCACTCCGTTGGGCAACAAGATCTTTTCACCTTTATAGATGGTCCGTGACAACATAGCAGACAGACAGGTAGATACACCTTTTTAGACGGAGATAGATACTGGTATTTTGTTAACCAAAATAAAATGTTTGAAAAGGAATAATTTATTTATATATTGAATCAAGGTATTTGTGAAAGTCGTTACAAAATAAAATATGGGGCCAAATCTAAAATACAAACGCGTTAAATCGTAACAATGTACAGAAAATATAAAGGTAAATCTGCCACAGAATGCTAATGGATTAGAAAGCCGCGTTCGATGCACAAAATCACAATAAAAATGGATCGAATATCGCGCAGTTCAAAATTTGAATGCCTCTCGTATTGTGGATGTGATATCGGTAAAAAATGCCATGGGGTAGTTGAAATCTCTGTACGAATGGCCAATAAACAAAGAGATCGAAAAAACTGACTTACCTCGATATGCATTGTCACAGACTTTGAATGGGTTTGGAGATTTGCACCAAAGTGCCACTTACCACGTGATATTCATTTTACTGATAATACAATGTGGCCAATTCTGTTTAACATAAAAACAAAAAATAAACTAAAAGATAAAAATAACAATTACTACACCCTTAAATCTAGTTCTGACCCTTTCCGCAGGGAGTATTAAAAGGGTTAGTAATAATAATAAATGATAAATGATTTATTTATTTCATGTAGGACAACTTGTGTCACATATGAAACGTTAGGACTCTACTACCACTCTACCACAATATTTTTAATGCTGTAATTTTAGTTTATTTTAACATGCTTAGTCTATTTGTATACAAGATAATCTATTGTCTGTAATAATTGCAATATTTTTATCATATCGACGATCGACGCCAATATAGTATGTTGTCCTACGTGAGCGATGCGACGCGATACGAGTACGAGACGCCATAGAAAATGAAAACCTTTTCTACGCGTCGACATAGGCCACGTGAATGGTCGGCTACTGTGTGATACAGTCGCGTCGCATCGTATTGAATTGCGGTATCGCGTTTGTCGCTCACGTAGGACAACTTGAAATATCGGCGATGACTCACTGTACGATAAAAATATAGCTATTATTATACAGTAAATTGTTACGATTCGGTGTGACAGCAGTCTTTGTTACGCAAACCGAATCTACGGCATATTTAGCTGCAGGTGCTTTAAAAATCCCTCGTTGGTCTAGTGGTTAGCATGTTTCACTGCGGCTGACGAGGTCCCGGGTTCGAGTCCCGGGTCTGGTCATAATTAAGTGTTGGGTTTTTCTGACTAGAAATTCTCAGTAATTAGGAAGTTGGCGGTGTTTCACCCCCCTGCTTCGGAGAGCACGTTAAGCCGTCGATCCCGGTTAATATGACTAACATGATTCGTTAAAGCCCGCCAACCTGCATTGGAGCAGCGTGGTGGGTCTAAGCTCTAATTGCCTCTCTCCTATGAGAGTGGAGGCCCGTGCCCAGCAGTGGGACATTAATCGGCTGTAGTGGTAGTGGCTTCAAAATTAGAATTTAGGAACAAAGGTGTTTCCAATATTCCTCTATTTTGGAAACTCGATCGCAAACCTATTGTTCTATTAAATAATCTCGACATTACGATCTATTAGGTACCTACTACTAGGAAAAATTGGATGAATTTAAGGGAATTTCCTATTTGGAGTACCAATTATGCAATTCTAATTATAATTGGAGTTACCTACTCCAAATTATAATTAGAATTCTTTATGTAATCAAGGAAATAGGTTTAAAAAAGTTTTATTAATAATTATAGAGGTTTTTTGTAGCAACGATGGTTATTTTGAAACTGATTACTTATGTATACCTACCGGAGTTTTTCTGTGGTTTGGGCACACACAAAATAACTGCAGTGACGTAGGTAGGTAGGTATTCATCATCATCATATTTTCAACCTATCGTCGCGTCGGCCTACTACAACCACTGAGTACAAGTATCTCTCAGAATGTGAAGAGTTAGGCCATATTTCACTACGCCAGCCATGCTACACACATTTGAGAATTAAAAATTGTGGGCATGCAAGTTTCGACGAAGTTTTCCTAGGTAGGAAAAACGTATCTCCTTAGACTGTAATATTAGTATGGAAAAATGAAATTGCGAGGCAAAGTCGATGGCAAAAAAATAATTACACATTATCCAACTCTGGATAACTTGGTGGGGTAAGTGTAACAACTTTTAGTATGGATATTTCTTCTTTGTTTAACTCAGGAAATTAACTTACCTATATTAATTTTGGCCAGTCGTAATTTGTGAGGTTGTTTTTCTATTGCATCGCGTTGCATATCCCGCATATTAATGCAGAATTTTAGCTGAGCACCCGCTCGCGATATATCACCGTGAAATTTAATTTATGGCGGTGCGTCAGGCATGCGGGACGCTGGGGTAATTGTGTGTAAACTGCTAACCTATATTTGAGGATTATGTATCATCTGCAGGGGACCATTGTTTACGGGACTACTAATTGTTCATGATTATGTAAATAATTATAAAAACAAGTGAGGTATAGTTTAATTACTTACATTGTTTTATTCTCACTAAAAAAAAGGTCGGTACCGCATACCTTTTAATAAAAAAATCACAGATTTCGCAGTCCCCGCAAGAATCGGAGCATTGAAAATGAATACAAAAATTTAAGAAAAAAAAATTTATTTTATTTTGAATAACAAGTTGGATAATAAGAAATTTTTATTAGGATTTACTTCCCTAAAATTACACAACTACATTGCTTGCAATTCCTACAACCTTTTTCCAAAAATTTTCAAATATTTATTAACCGATTTTCAAAATTCCAACTCGAATGCACTTCTCGTTTTCGTCCGCATCTTTTAACAACATTACCATGACGATAGAAGCTACATCACTTTTTATATACGGAAATACCCATTTTTCTACTATTCCAAATCTAAAGGGACCACCTACAGTCAAAATTATTTTTAGCTAAAGTAATACTAAGGTATTAGGACCTTTTTTTTCATTTTTGCTTAAGTCAGTTTTTCTCGAAATATTTACAATTTACTAAATTGTAAATATTTCTATTATTATATTAACAAACATCCCCCTAAAATTTTTAAGACTTTTTTACATTTTTTAAAATTCTAAACAAAATTACCAGTTGATTTTCAAAACAAAAACGCTCACACATGTGTCGATAAATTCCTCAACTCTTGCTATAACTAAAATATAACAATTAAATTAATCTCTATAGATTTGCTATGTGTACATAGGCCTCCTCTAAATTTTTTTCAAACCTTTCTATTTTTGGCTAACCTTGTCAACATACTACCAATCAAGTTCCATAAATCGTCCTCTAATATCATAGCATAAAACAGTGCTTCTTGCCAGAGATAACTTAATACTAATATTATTATGGATGCGATACACAGCTGCTTACTATAAGCACAGCGTAAATAAACTAAAAATGAAAATGGTAAACTTGAGAGAGTCTCTCTCCATCTACTATCTACTAGAGGGAGAGAGTTATAGTTAAACGCTTTTTGTCAGGTACGATTTTCCATACTATTTTCCCGCGTTGTATGGTACCACCCAAAAATAAACATGTTTTCAAAGTTAGGTAGGTAGGTACTTAATTAACTTAATAAATAGGTGTATTCAAATTAAACGGTTTGTCCTTATGTAATAATAAATAATGATTAGTTAAGTAATTGCTAAACAATTCGAACTTCTAGTATTGTAGTTTGAATAATTAAACACTCATAACGAAGCCATTTGGGCATGTTTGTTCGCCGTACAATGTTTAAACCGGGCTTCGACAGGTATTGGCCAACTTAAACAAATTAAGTTGCCAACTTAAATTGACTCTACTACCGCTGCGGACTGTAAGGGTACTTACACACTGAATGATTTCCAGCTGATATCTATAAAAAAATGGCAGTCATAGGGACTGCTGATAGAAGTGAAAAAGAATTTAATTTTTGATTTTTAATTATATTAAATAATTTTATTAAATACCTACACAATTTTTTTTAAAAAAATACAAACCTTAAAACTAAGGCACTAACGTTTAATAACGAATGTAGTATGTTTATATTTAAGACCTTTGTCGTCGTAACAACGCGGTGACGGTGTCGGTGATGCGAATCCACAATTTTACCCCCTACCAAAAAGTGCTCAACGCGGCTAAAGAAATTTCGATTCAAAAACTTATATATTTAGGCGTAACTGACGAGCATTTTATAGGGCTCTTAAAATATTCTTACTTCAAAGGAATAACAATAGAACTGTAGGAATAAAAAAGTTAAAATTAAGAACTTCCTAACCGAGAGTAAACCAAAGGTCTGTGGAGTCTGTTAGTTGGCACTTGGTGAGCGTGGTGGATTTTTGCCCAACCGTTGCGTTTGGGCTTAACGTGCGTTTTAAGCAATCTTATATCACTTGCTTTTACGGTGCAGGAATAGATAGGTAGGTACATCCATCTAACTTGCAAAGTGCAAACCTGCATGCCTGAAAGGTCTCCATAATGTTCTTAAAAGTGTGTGAAGTCAGACAACACCTATTGCCAGCGTGGTGGACTATGTTGTAAGCCATTCTCATTTAGATCTGTGCTCTGTACTTGTAGTAGGCTGAGAATAGGATGAGATGATCTCGATTAAGTCACCTTTCACACAAAAACAACTAAATAAAAATCGGTTCATCCGCTTGGCAGCGATGCCACGGACTGATACACAGATACATACGTCAAACTAATAACACCCTTTTGCGTTAATGACTAAAAATAGAAGAAATAAAGAATGATTCACTCAGTTTATAGGCAGCCTTATAATTTACGGGAACAGGGAAGGTGCCTTAGTTTAAACTTCGATATTGTATGGAGTAAACATTGTTCGGATGTTTGTCACATAGTTTGTTTAATTAAGTTTCCTTTGTATACTTATAATAGTTTGAAAACTTAGTATATCTACGAATGTACCAAACTGAATTTCCTTGCATGGTCGAACTGTCGATATTAACTAATATCTGTACAAAAAAAAAATATATCATCATCAACAATAATTGTCATCATCGTCACTTTAAATGTTGTATTTTGACAGCCCGCGGTCTTGCCCCGCCTACATCCAGCGGCACCCAGCGATTAGCTTGACGTCACCGCTTCATCTATTTATACTATTACCACAAAATAGGTAGGTAATAGCTAATACTTTAAACATAAGTAATAATATTAATATTCACGTAGGTACAAGTGTTTATTCCTCTATAAGTTAGCATTTGACCGCGATCTCATCTGCCCCCGATTATGTAAGGAAATCGTAATCGTAATCATATGTCAAACGTGTAATTTGACCTGTTTAAGAAGTTCATAGAGTTCGAGTTACACGTTATAAACTGTCAAATGATTACGATTGGTTACATAATTGGGCCTCTTGAGGTAAAGATGCAGTCTTATAATCCCAGCGGGCTAATATTTTAGGGGTTTAGCAGATTAATAAATAATAACCGGTTTCTACACGAAAGCTAAATCTTTTGGCAGCATTGTCTAACTATAGATGGTAGACAAAACATGATGTATCATAAGAGACACTTGTATGTCGTACATGGAAAAAATAAATTGATTATTGCTACGTGTGGTAGTAATAATTATCTGGTAATTTATAATTTATAAATGGTAATTATAATAATCTGGTATTGCCTCTGCTGGGGATCGAACATGAGGCCTTAGAATTGTGGCCTTCTATAAGATCACGATTGAAGTGGCTCACCACTGTGCCGCAGATGTCCTCATCTCAACCCATTGCAGGCCCTCTACTAAGCCTCTACTACTACGGGTAGGGTATAATCCATGGTCATATAACGATTGGCGGTCACCTTTGAGAACATTTTGAAGAACTCTCAGTTTGTAGTTGACCTTAATGCAACCAATGCCTTTAGTGAACTTCCATATTGTGTGTGGCCAACAATGGTACCTACTAACTTAGAATGTTGCCTGAATTATTGTTGCTTGTTCAATTATACGACAACTCTAACGAGGTCTCACAATGTTCCTATTACGTGTTTAAAAGTAAAGTAAAAGGAAAAATACATAAACTTGTAGACAAAGAATATTCTATTGTTTGGAAGTTCTTCGTTGCTTGAAGCATTTTAAAGGCTTCTTAAATTGAAATTATAATAGTTTTCGAAGTAACACGTCTTTGTCATCGATGGACATCAAGGACTTCTAAGCGCCGCGGTCTATCACTCGTCGTTGTCATCAGTGTCTTGCAGGGACATCTATACGGTTCGGTTCCCTGCAAGACATCAAACTAAAGGTCTCGCTACAGAGGCGCGGCACGGCACGTAACGGCATGTATTCTTTGTACAATAGGCATGATGACTGATTTTGAAAAATGGTCAGATTATGTTCGGGAGTATCTACTATTTCGAAAAAGTATATTATTTCAGCAGTAAAGCAGCGTTAGGTTTGCTACATAAAATTGGCATTTGAAATTTAAATTTTAAAATTCGCGCGAAAACGCTCGCGAGCGTCATAGCGCCGTTTGTGACGTCACTATAGTTTTTACCAATGTACTCTGTGCAGTGTGCAGTAAACAATAGTATGCTTGTCAAAGCTCGAAAACAAACAATTGTGACGTCATTCGCTTTTTGGTGTTTAATCCATAATGGCGAATTGCTGTTTTTATAGTTTTATTTTATCAGAATAAATAGCAATCTCACTCGAAATAGAAGAATAAATACGTTTTTTATAATCCATGAATACTATTTCATTAGATAAATTCATAATTTCATTGATTCTTGGTTACTGTCATCATGCCTATTATGTCGCAGTGCATCTCCGTGTAGCGTCGCTTAAGTAAGTGGGCTCAGCTCCATACAAACGCATACAAAGAATATTTGCTGCTATGTGTCGCGCTGCGGCTGTGCATCTGTAGTGAGGTAGACCTATAGTTGGTGGTCTGCCAACGCTGTGCTTTCTGATTAGGTGCCGATTTTCAACATCTTTAGATCCAACATGTTCTCTCGCTTCTTCGAGCTTTGTACCACGCCAATCGCGAAATCGATCAATGTGAAAAGAAAGTATGTATCCGGCAGCTTCCTGCAAATCGCTTGTTGTGCTATCTAATACCTTTAAACGAACAATTCTTGTATCTGAATAATCTGAATCTGAATCTCGGAAACGGCTCGAATGATTTTCATGAAATTTAGTATAGTTTAGTATAGTTTATAGAAAAACAAAATCACTAGAATTCGAAGGTAAATTTTGCCACCATCTAAGAGGTATAATAGTCCCGAAACCAGATGACTCCGGTTCGAGTCCAGATATCTTCTAGTCCGATTATTTTTTCTCCTTTTTTTAAAATATAATATAATATTTTATTTTAAATGTTTAGTTTTTAATGTATCTTGTATAATATTATTTTGTTTATATTTTATTTAAAAAAATAAAATAATATTTATTATTGTAAGTGATATCTACTTTAATAATAACATTCAACATAGATCGTAAATCTCGTCGCCGCGTCGCGCCTTAGAGAGCGCGGGTATCGCGTGTGGGAGCTCGAGACCGACTAAATCGCTGTCCCTGCCGGCGGCGCGGGCGTCGACGGGGTAGACAGCGGGGATGAGAGGGAAAGAGGAAGTCGGGAACGGTTGGACCATGCCGATGCCGAGAGGACGCGCGAGGGGCAACTCGAACGACGTGTTACATCCTCCCCCTAAAATTCAGTACGAGCGCCCTCGCAGTCGAATTTTACTACTTGGCTAACTTCTTGGGTCTTCCCCTTCTCTTCTTTTCTTTAAGCGGAGGTTGCACTTCACCTATGAATGGAGTGAGCTGGGAGACGTGGTATCTACCAATTGACTCGGTATCGCTCACCTTCTCCAGTATATAAGTCGTGGGACTTGCGATTTCCTTGATCCTATAAGGCCCATCTCTCCTAGGTATGAACTTGGGCGTTTGGCCACGTCCAGCATCATTAGCTCCTTGCGTCCTCAGCAATACAAGGTCGCCAATAGCATATTCGGGGGCTGGGCGACGCCCTTCGTCTGCATTCTTCTTCTGAAGCGCCTGTCTCTTTTCATGGACGTCTCTGGCGTCCAGAAGAACAGTCGTTAGCTTCTTTAAGTACGGTGTGAGGCTGGTCACGACGTTGTCGCTCTCCACGATAGTTCTCATATCTGAGAGTACATCCGCAGGGGCGCGCAACTCGCGACCAAACGTCAAATAGGCGGGAGTATAACCAGTGCTACTAGTAACTGCTGAGTTCATCGCGAACCGGATCGCAGCCAAATGTGTATCCCATTCACTATGATTCTGTTTCACCAGGATTGCCAGCTGGGGTTTGAGATCCCGGTTCTTCCTTTCTACGGGATTCGCCTCTGGATGGTATCTCGGAGTCAACGACTGGGTTATTCCAAAGGAGAAACATACCTGCTGCATCATTGCACTGATGAATTGGACCCCATTGTCACTCAGTATCCTCCGAGGAACATTATACCTAAGGAAAACCTCAGAGATTAGCACTTTAGCACACTCTTGACTGGTTGCGTCTTGTAGCGCGAATAGCTCTACCCAACGTGTACAAGTGTCTTCGACAATCAAAATCCATTTGTTACGGTTTGGTGTCTCGGGCAGAGGTCCGAACAGGTCTACAGCGATGACTTCGAATCGCCGAGCCGTCGCTGGCGTTTGCAATAGCCCAGCAGGCTTCCTCGTGTCAACTTTATAACGCTGACAAGGTACACATTTCTTTATATATTCCGTCACAAACTGCCTCATCCCTGGCCAGTAATACTTCGTATTCAGCCGCTGAAGCGTACGTTCTACACCAAAATGGCCAGCTGTGGGAGCATCGTGGTAGTCAGTGAGGATTTTCTCGCGTTCATGTACGGGTACTACTAAACATGCTGTCTCTTCATCATCGGCTTCCGGACCATACCTATATAAAATACCATCGGACATAACGAATCCGCGATCCGACCAACATCTCCCCCTAAACGGTTCGTCGGTTCCTTCTAGATCTTCAATGATCTTCCGAAGCGTAGGGTCTTTAAGTTGGTTCTCCCGGATATCAAAAGGGTTTCTCGACGGTAAGTCAACTTCAGTGTAGCAGAGGTCGCATCCTGACTCTTCTGCGCACGGGGGCCGAGAGAGAGTATCAGCTATGGCGTTAGATCTGCCAGGAGTATATTCTATACGAAGGTTGAACTCTTGTAGAGTCAAAGCCCACCTTGCAAGACGGCCGCTGGGTGATTTAATACTCATGAGCCACCGTAATGGCTGATGGTCGGATTTAATTATGATTTCGGCACCCTCGATGTAGCCCCTATATTTGTTAACCGCCCACACAACAGCGAGTGCTTCCCTCTCAGTTGTTGTGTAGTTCCTCTCAGCGGAAGTCAATAATCGACTCGCGTACTCAACGGGCCGCTCATCTGGCCCGTCGCCTTGCATCAATACAGCGCCCAGGCAATAGCCACTGCTGTCCGTCCTCAATAAGAAAGGCTTCGTCTCATCAGCTTGTCGCAGTATAGGCGCGGAGATCAACAGTTCTTTAATTTTCTCGAAGGCTTCTTGTTGACTCGAAGACCAGGCCCAAGACGCATCCTTCTTTAAGAGGTCCGTCAGAGGTTTCGCTACCTGTGCGTAGCTCGGAATATAACGCCTGAACCAGCTTGAGGTTTGCAAAAACGTCTTCAAGTGTTTAACGTTTCGCGGAGCGGGCATCTCTGAAATTGCACGAGTCTTCTCTGGGTCTGCTTGAATTCCACCTGGAACTATCAAATGACCGAGAAACTTAACCGAGTCTCGAGCGAAGTGACTCTTCTCGCGATTTATACGGAGGTTGAACATACATAACCTGTCAAAGACAGATTCCAGGTCTTGCAGGTGTTTCTCGAAAGAATCGCTCAAAATGATAAGGTCATCCAGGTAAGCCAAGATGGTGATCCCAGTAAGGCTCTTACCGGTCTTGAACCTATCCACTAGACGTTGGAATGTTGCTCCGGAATTTCTAAGCCCCATAGGCATCCTCTTAAATCTAAAAGTACCTATAGGTGTCACGAACGCAGTCATGTCACGATGTGAGGGCGTCACTCCTACTTGAAAATACCCAGATCTTAGGTCACAGGTGGTCATCACCGTTGACGTCTTTGCTGCGTGGAGGATGTCCTCTATCCTTGGAAGGGGGTACCGGTCGGGTTCGGTCACGGCATTTAGCTTGCGGTAGTCGACGCAAAGCCTGACGCCTCCATCTTTCTTTGCGACCAGTACCACATTTGCCGCCCAGGGGGACTCGCACTCCTCGATTATATCGGCGTCTAGAAGCTTCTTAAGCTCCTGCTCCAGAATCATCCTCTTGCTTTGCGAGAGTCGGTAGGGGGGCGATGCGATAGGTTCCTGCTTCTCACTCACCTTAATGTGATGTTCAGCGTAATCGGTCGGCGGACCCTCCGTAGCAAAGCGGTCAGCCTTCCTCACTAGCAACGCGTTCAGCTGCGCCTTCTGATCAGCTGTTAGCCTCGTACCTTCTTCATCGCGCAAGGTAAATTGCGAAGTATCGACTTTCATCAGCTCCGCGCCTCCTGCGGGCTGCAAGTCACTCAACTTCGTAAAGGGGTGTACTTCTTGAGGTTTATCAGAAAAACACCAAGTACCCTTAGACAGGTCCAGCACTAGGTTAGCCTGTACAATGAAATCTCTCCCTAGTAGAGTCCTCGTATCCGCGTCCGGAAACACTATAAAAGATACAGGTATGCAGCGTGTTCCTAGAATTACAGATGTGTCACAAGTCAGCGCCGGCCTTACCTGTTGAGTCCCGTCCGCTAACCTCACGGCTCTGTGTGTCTCGGTGAACTTAACTCCTTCCTGCACTAACAATTTATATAATCCAGGACTGGCAATGGAGTGTGTAGCACCGGTGTCCAAGATGGCCGTTCCCTTGTGGTTGGCGATCTCAACAGTTACAACTGGGCGCGCACCATCAAAGTCATCTATCTGTAAACTGTGAAACTCCATTTTACTAGTAGCTGCGCTCTTGCATCGTTCGCACCTTGAATAAGTCGTCCCTGGCTGATCGCATTTATAACAGCGCAGCTCGGTTTCGGGTTTATCTGCACTCCGTCCGTCAGCTCTGTTGACGACTCGTCTGCAAACGTCGGTCGTGTGCCCGAATAATTTACAAAATCCGCAACTCGGTCTAACGCGTTTAAATCGGCTATTATCATTCGCCTTCTCGGTCACTTCGGCAGTGGAAGGGTTGACTTTGTGATCATTGACATTCATGCAAGCATTGGCAGGGTTAGGACTTTTAGAGTTGGCATTCGCCGGGTTAGGATTTTTAGAGTTGGCATTTGCAGGGTTAGGACTTTTAGGTTTGGTGTTGGCATTAGTAGGGTTAGGTTGGTTACTTACCTCCGCCAACGCCTCCTCGACAAACCTGGATTTTTCAATTAATTGTTCGACGCTCTCCACCGCCTCGCGAGGCACGCGCTTTCTAATTCGCCTGTCTAATAGTCCATACACGATGTCTATTTTTACGATTTCCGTTAAGTCGTACGGGAGCTTACTCAATAACGCTCTAACTCGCGACACAAATACGTCCGCACGTTCACTACTATGCACTTGTGAAAACACTTCGCGGAATATTTTATACGCGGGTCGCGGGACACCGTACATGCCCCGGAGTCGTTTAAGCGCGTCGTCCCACGTCGTCGTCGTAGATTTTACACCACGCCACCATACTGCCGCGCTTCCCGTCAGTAGCATAGGAAGTCCTCTGAGTGCATGCTCGTCGCTGACGTTCGCACACTCCTTGTACGTCTGCACGGCGTCTATAAAGGCCTCCAGTACATCGGCTTCGTCGGAAGTACCCGTAGCGGTCGTCCCGTCGAAACGCGCCGTGCACTTGGAGAAGTTCCCTTGTTTGAAAGCCGCCGGTGTAGGTGTGCTGCCGCCTGACTGCGCCTCCCGGTGTGACGTGATGATACTTTCGATTAGGAGCCGGCTCGTCTCCAGCTGGCTCTTGGCAATGTTGCTCATGATTGCCTCCAGTTGCTGTTCCGTCATCGTCATTAATCTGTCACCCGACTCGTCGGCGGAATCATCCCCATCGCTCTTCCTTCCCCTATCTCTTCGCGGAGGCATCTCGCTGAACAGTAGGTATTGGAATGCGGTAGATTATTCGACGTCGAGATCGTTAAGTCGGTGGTAATTCCAAGTAAACTACGATGGTAAACAACATACACGCGTGCCACTTTACGTAAGTAGATACCAGATAGTTTACAAAAGTTTTTAGTTAACACTAAGCCCACAGTTGGGACGCCACTTGTAAGTGATATCTACTTTAATAATAACATTCAACATAGATCGTAAATCTCGTCGCCGCGTCGCGCCTTAGAGAGCGCGGGTATCGCGTGTGGGAGCTCGAGACCGACTAAATCGCTGTCCCTGCCGGCGGCGCGGGCGTCGACGGGGTAGACAGCGGGGATGAGAGGGAAAGAGGAAGTCGGGAACGGTTGGACCATGCCGATGCCGAGAGGACGCGCGAGGGGCAACTCGAACGACGTGTTACATTATTTAAATATAATTTCCAAAAAACACGATTTACCATAAAAAAGGGTCACCCAGATATTGTCCGTATAAAGTCTATTCATCACACGCGATACAAGTAAGTTACAAATCACATCAATGTACAATTGGGTATTTGACTACTAGTGAAATAAATTATTTTTTAGTGGTTATTAAATAAAGGATCTCCCAAAAGTCGTAATATCCACGTCCCCTGCTAGTTTTATTTTGAATAACTATTTTAAACTATTGAATAAAGTAAGAAAAGTGCGTCAAACTTTGATGACGTCACAACTTAAAATTTCATACAAAATCCATACTGAGCACGCGTTTTGACGTTTGAAAAAAAGTTGCTGATTTGACTAGTTGTCAAATACCCAATTATTAAGTTTAAATAAAAAATAATAAAGAATAAAAAACTGTGTGTCAGCTCCGACGCACGACTGGAGTTTACTCTTTACGAACGATTTTAAAATAATATATAAATTATAAATTATATAATTTATATTCATCAAAATACATTACATTATTGTCATGGAGATATAAACAAGTGTTACCATGGAAACAAAGTCAATAACGTAACGGAAAAAATTTCATTTTACTCCCCATAAATTTTCATACCTCGGGCTTATACGAGTAATCGACTCTAAAGGAGGTAAACTCCAAAAATTATTCATTATGGGGTTGACCACAATCACACCTCATGGGAAGTGATGATGCGGCCTAATATGGGACGTGCTTGCCTAGATTTCACTCGTGATTTAAGATATTCGGATTGTAATTGATGGAGAACACAGTAAAGTTGTTACCAAAAAAACATTCTCTGCGAAGACATTGAAATAAAATGAGCAAGGAATTTCCCAGAACGTAAGATTTCATGTAGCGTCCCCATCGTTGCCAAGACAATTTGATTGCGGGAGAGGAAATTAAGTTAAAAACTCGCAAGAAATTTGGCACGTGTTTAAGAGATAGTGATCAGTCTGGTTCCTTAATGGCCTTTTTGTGGTGTTTCGAATCGTGAACATTACTCCTCTAAGATGCGTTCAAACGTTTGCCAAGTGCTGTTTAAGGAAATGTAATAAATTAGATAAGTGACTTTTTTCACTTTTCCGTGTTAAAAGTTGTAGTTGTTAGCCAAACTGGTTGTCACGATTTTGGCACACGACTGTGACTACATGTATTTAAGAAAATATATAGTAAATCTATGTGCATCTACCTAGTATGTGCCTATATACTGACTGGTTTTATCAGTGACACATGTAGAGTGTCCTTTGACTTTGCTCAGGGTTTCCTTAGAGTTCCTAACTCTGAGGAGATGGACCTAGGCGTGTGGCATAAGGCTGTCTTGTTCTAGCATAGATCTTTTTTTTAAAATTATATAGGCCAGCGCTTGGCTGCAATCAGACTTGATTGCAAGTGGTGATGCAGCCTAAGGTGGAGCGCGCTTGCCTAGAAGATGCCTATTCACTCTTGATTTGAAGGTACCTATATTAAAAGAGGAGGGAAAAGGGAAGCCGGAAGGTTATTTCATATCCTAGCGGTTCTAATTAGAAACGAGGAAGCCAATCGCTTCGTACGAGCCCGCGGAATTTCGACTGCGTAAGGGTGAAGACCTTGTCGATGCCTAGCGGTTCGATAATAAAAAGGTGACGCAGAAACCAGATCGAATAGTTTTTGAGCACACTCTCTGAAATATATCCTGAAGAATACCGATCTGTCTCGTTTTAACTGTATCTTAAGTCTGAGCAAAGTCAAAATTAGCTCTTTACATCTCACACTCTACCTAATCTTCAATCTCTGAAAGAGGTGTAAGGTATTTGTGCACTTTAAATAAGTAGCACTAAGGTTCATCATCATTTCAAAAGCTTTTAAATAACTTGCAATGTTTGTGTGTTTGTTTAGATCAGGGATTCCCAATGTGGTCGATATCGACCCCTTGGGGTTGATTTCGGTTTCCCAGGGGTCGACATAAACGAAAACTGATTTTTAGGGTCGACGAGGTCTAAAAATCGACCCCTATTTTAATGTTTTTTTTTAAATAATTACCTACTTAAGTATTTTAATGTAATATGTATTTATAATAACTATTAATTAAGAATTTAAGAAAAAATTATGTCAAATTTACTTAAAGTTTTTAAATTGGTAAGTCGGTATTTTGTATCGATAGGAAAAAAGCTAGACGTTTTTAAAGTAATTTAGCTATGGGGGTCTGAGGTATCAGTTAATTTTGGAAAAGGAGTCTCTTGCCCAAAATAGTTTGGGAATCCCAGGTTTAGATCAAATCTTACAACTAAATTTTAAAACAGCTATCCCCAAACGAATTTATCTGCCATTATAATTACTAGAGTTTATCTATCTACTTTTCAGTATATTATTCACTTTGCAAACTTTATATTATTAATATGTTGATTATACTATACAAACAAAGTAACACGCAAATATCAAACAAACCTCAAGAAACTTGTTAGCTTAAATTATAACTTTACCAAAACTTTATCAAGCCAGTAAATATAAAACGTTTTTAACATATATTCCTAAAACAACTTTATTAATTATGTGCTTAGTTACTTAACAGTATGATAATTAGTTCAGAGGTGGGCGCTGACGGCGGAAACGCAGTTTATACATTTTTAGCCGTCATCTTTTTTAGAAATAAAATCAAATTTTGTTATCTATAGTTTACAGAAAATAAATAAATTTAAATTTCAATAATATTAAATGCTATAAATAGAAGTACCAAATTCTTATAATGGTTACTTAAAACGACCATATAAAAGCTTGCAGCTAGCTTAAGCAATTTTACTTTAGTTCTCTTAGGGCAAAAAACACACTACGGAGGAAAAACTTCCATGAGAAACGCCCACGTCGTAAGCTAGCTCTACTTATTAAATAGAGGTAGCCTGGGTGCAGCTTTGCTCGGACTTTTTTGGGCACCAGAAGAAAATTATTTGTCTGTAGTTTGTTTTGGCCCTAAGGACGAAAAACAACATGGACCGGACAGGATAAAGAGTCCGCATGTAATGTTCGCAAGCGAAAGTGGATAACGGACGTTTGGTCTGCCAGACAACAAATTAAAAAAAGACGACGACAATAGCCTCAAGCTAAGAAATACTGAATTTAGTCAATAAAATAATATGAAAAAGATATAAACCTAAGTGATAGTAAGTGTAGCAATTCAAATAGGTAATTATAACTAGCTTTAGCCAGCGACTTCGTCCGCGGACTGCTTTTTTCACCCTTAGGGGTTGAATTTTCAAAAATCTTTTCGTAGCGGATGTTTAAGTCATAATAGCTATCTGTATGCCTTTCAGCCTGATTCGTCCAGTGGTTTAAGCTGTGCGTTGATAGATCAGTCAGTCTCCTTTTCCTTCCTAAATAGCTATCAGTGTGCCAAATTTCAGCCTGATTCGTCCAGTAGTTTGAGCTGTGCGTTGATTGATCAGTCAGTCAGTCACCTTTTCCGATTTAGATATACCTATCCCCGCCTGAGCTGAAGAAAGTAAGCTCATGAATGAATACCAACAAGTTCCTGTAGAGCTTCAAATAATTATTTTCTTTTTCTTTATTGTTTCAAGTTGATGGTGAGACTTGGATTAAGATCGTTACTTGCTCGAACGTCTGTTAATTCCAGATAGCAGGAACTTTCTCGCGTTGATTGTTTCTTGATGTACACTCCGCCGTATTTATTGCAGTATAAAACGTTTATAAAGGCGATCCGTAGATGTTTATTGCTTTAACGTCCTTGATACTGCTAATTGGATTTTAACTCGACTTTAAATGGCGCTCTAGGTTTTATATGAAGTCGAAAGCGTTTTGTCTTTTTGTCGCAATGTGGACTTCATTAGATTGCGATAAAAAGTTTAACTTTTTATTAAGGCCTACGGCCTACAATTTGTGTCAGCAACAAACGCGACAACACGACTCCATGCGACACGACGTGATTCACGTGGCCTACCACTACAGCCCATTAACGTCCCACTGCTGGGCACAGGCCTCCACTATCATAGGAGAGAGGGAATTAGAGCTTAGACCCACCGCGATCACTCATAGTGATAAGGCCGCCTTTACACCGTAACAAGTTGTAAATTCTGACACGATTCGTTTTACTTTTGTTCTGTTATTTGTTTGTGTGTAATAAAGTGTTTTTACTAACTCAGTACCTAGTTATGGCCCGACCCGGAACTCGAACCCGGGACCTCGACGGCCGCAGTCGAACATGCCAACCACGAGACCAACGAAGCAGTCACGTCAGTGGCCTACGTTGCCGCGTAGTATATCAATTTCTATGGAGTCGTATCGCGTCGTGTTGCGCCGCGTCGCTTTCGTCACTCCAATGGGGAATGCCATGTTAGCCCTTGACTGTGACCTTACTTTGTGATACGTGATGTCTAAGATGATTTCGGGCTTACTTGGAAGCCTGTATAAGGGGTATTTTATTTAAAGGCTTATAGTTACCCCAATAGGTTTATGTGCGGAATCATTATAAAACATGCTGGAATGCTGAATCGCTAGGCAGCACGTTTTCGTCCTATAAAAACACAGTAAGAGAAACAAAGAATGTCACTATTCTAAAAAGTAGGGGTTTCAATCCAAGTTGCCGGATTGTATTCAATTTTACGCGTTGGAATTTCCGTTAATTTCAGATAGCACAACTTTTAAGGCGGGCACTCACTATCGAGCTTTAATCGTGACTATACAGTAACGAGGTTCTATTTAAATTCGTGAGAAAAATCGATAATCGTCAATACGTTGCGACCACACCGCATTTTGTAGGGTTAGTTATTTTACATCTCACCTACCTTGATAGAAATCCAGCATTGAAATTATCTACGTTAAATTATAAGAGACATTAACGACCTTGCTTTAAAGCTTAATTTCGACCATCTACAAACCGTGCTCACAAGCGAAGTCGAAATAAAGGTTGCGAAACCTTGCGGAAACCTTGCGAGAATAATAGGTAGAATATGTAATAATGAATATTTGGCTTCAAATCAATTATAATAAACAGACATTTTAAGACTGCCCAGTCACCGAGTTGAGTCGAATCGAATCGCAATAATTAGTCACCTAAATATTTTTTATGAAATATAGTCGATAAGCAGTGTGCCGAAGTATGTCGAATCGAGTCTTTACGCATACTCAAAGAATACAAATCGATTCGATTCGACGCGATTCAGCTGTAGTGGAATTTGGGCTTTACTCTTCCGACTGTGTATAAACGTGTGGTGCGTTTTCGTACGTAAAGGGAACGGTTACGGCGTCCTAGCTTCAGCTCGTTAGTGAGTACCCAGCTTTAGCGTTGATTATTCCTTGATGTACATAAATTCCGTCGGGAATTTATTGTAGTTACGAAGGTGTAAGTGGATTTTTGCTCGTCTCTGCTGGTAATATATTTAAATAGGTACTTTATAGTCAGAGATTTTATTTGGGGCAGGACCAGCCTTGCTTTATTGTTTTTTTCTGGCGTGTTTTGTTCATCATCAACGTGGTAATAGCACCAGTATTTTGGGCACTATGCCTATTAACTTGGGCGGCGTATATTTTTGTAAATATATTTTGTACCTAGTGTAGTATCTAGGTTTTTATTCTTATCTTTCTGTAATTCTTTTTATTGAAGATGTAAATTAAGTTTGAACCCATTAATACTATATTATTCTGCTTACCGCTCATCCGAAATAATTTTCAGTAATTCCATCGAGTAAAGCCCGGGTGGGTGGGTCAGCTAGTTTTCTCAAATAATTCTGAGTTTTCTAAAGTAAATCTGATTGATCTATCTAGTGTAGGCAGTAAAGTTAGTGGACCCCAACAATAATTCCTCAGGCGAAGAAACTTTACAATATGATAAAGTATCATGAGTTAAACGTATATTATAAATATCCAATAAAAAATCAGAAAGGAAGTAGAGCTTTTTGTGCTATACCCAATTGTGAAAGCAGGAAGGTACATTGTCGTGTAAACGCAGTTTAGGTTTTATATTAGTCCTACCTACTGGGGGTCTCCATAGAACGAACTGCCACGTTTCGTATACTAAACTAGCGGCACGCTATGATGGCCGGTTTGACGTTTGTCCGCTCATGAAGTTCCGTATTAATTGATAACGACTTTGAAGGAAATAATTGTATTACTTTATTGACGATAGTGATGTGCAGAGATTCATAAATTTTATCGAATGTAGTTTTAGGTTTAGGACTCAAAATTTATTTATTAAATTGATTTCTTAAATGTATACAAGTGTAGAAAAATCAGTTTGCACCATTTAAGGGGTGAATGTACTTGTGAATATGAACAATTTTCACTATGTGGACAAACCTCTGAAATCGCAAAAAAATATCAATAAATTTTTAAAAATGGAATCTAATACGATCGTCACATAGGATCGCTGGCTAGCACAACTACTACCTCCGGCAAACTCGCGTCAATGCTCAATGCAAAACAAAGCAGTTTCGAATTGACGTTGCTTCGAAAAGTATAAACTGTCAGTGCAATGCGATTGTGATATAGTTTTGACCTGGCTTTGGATTTCAAATATTGATACTGCATTACTGTTGACCCTTGCTCGTTAATTTGGACTCTGTTCAAGCCCTTTGTTGTGGATTTCGTCGATATGACCGAACGTACGCAGAGAACTGTTCTAAATAGTCAGACACGTGAGTTCGTAATACGCCTTCGTAACTATTTCGATCGTGAAGCTCAAAATGGAGGGCCAATTTTACCTATAACGTCAGTGGTTGAACGCGTAGCTGATGCGCTTAATATTGGACAACGAACTGTTAGACGGATAACTAAAAAAAAATATGGCGAGACTGGCACAGAAGAAAATAAACTTCACACACCAAAAAAGAGAAAACGAGCAAAACCAGTCGTAGGCATCGATAGCTTTGATGCCGATGCTATCCGAAGACATGTTTACGGCTACTATTTACAGAAGGAGTATCCAACAAGAAAAAAGTTGGTGCATTCACTGAAGGAAGCTGGATTATTCTTCGGTGGGGAAAGTTCTTTAACGAAGATTTTGAAGACCATTGGATTCCGATACAAAAAATGTAACAAACGCAAAATATTGATGGAAAGATTTGATATAGCGATGGCAAGGTATACTTTTTTACGGCAAGTGAAAGAAATCAAAAATTGGCAAAATGTTGTGTTCTTGGATGAAACATGGCTTAATGCTAACCATACTGTAGGCCGTTCTTGGAACGATGACACAGCAGCATCTACTTCCAAAGTTCCTGTAGGAAAAGGATCGCGACTTATAATTTGTCACGCCGGAACCATCAACGGGTTTGTCGAAGGTTCTCTCATGGCTTTTGCGTCAAAAACCACTGGAGACTATCATGAAGACATGAATGGAGAAAAGTTTACTGAATGGTTTACCTCAATGTTGTGTAGCCTCCCTGAACCATCTATTATAATTATGGACAACGCCCCATACCACTCGATGCAAATTGACAAGCCACCTGCCCAATCCCAAAAGAAAGCTGATATCGTCGCATGGCTTCGTAAAAATGGCGTAGATGCAAACATGAATATGTTAAAAGCGGAATTAGTACGTCTTTTAAAAGAAAACAAACCAACCAAGATCCGATACGTCATTGACGAAATAGCATTAGAACATGGGCACAGAGTTATACGGTTACCGCCTTACCATTGTGAGTATAATGCGATTGAGTTGGTGTGGGCTCAAATTAAGGGATATGCTGCAAGACACAATACAGAACCCCCATTTACCACAAAAAAAATGCTAAAATTATTAGAAGAAGCTTGTGAACATGTGACTAAAGGAGACTGGGAAAAGGTTGTGAATAGAACTGTTAAATTAATAAGGGAAGATTATGAAAGAGATGTGAAAATAGATAATATTATAGAAAACGAACATATAATTATTAATGTATGTGATGATAGCAGTGACGACAGTGAAAATAGTAGTATGGACGAATCTGATTAATTATGGCCTTTTGTGGCAC
Source organism: Erebia palarica (assembly GCA_964035005.1). Lineage (NCBI taxonomy): Eukaryota > Metazoa > Arthropoda > Insecta > Lepidoptera > Nymphalidae > Erebia > Erebia palarica. Next base: position 31,255,193 of record OZ035990.1, read on the forward strand.
CTTTTGTATTCATATGTTTCTTGTGTGCATATAAAGTATGTATATTCATTTTCGTTCAAATATTCAGTTCGTTCAAATAAATTAAATAAACATATACATTTTTGTTTTATTAAACCTATTTAATCAGGTACAAAAACAAAACTTAATTGTTTTTTGTTCGAGAATAAATTGACATTCCACATCACTATTGTAATGTGTCAAACCGGCCATCATAGCGTGCCGCTTATATAGTCAACGCATAGCTTAAAACACTGAGATTTGACATACAGAAAGCTATTATGGCACACGACAATAGGCGTTCGCTAAGAAAGGATTTTTGAAAATTCAACCCGTAATGGTGTAAAATAGGTTTTTTAATGTACCAATAAAACCGAACTTAACGTGAGCGAAGCCGCGTATAAAAGCTAATGTTATAGTCCACTTTAGTAGTAGCAGTAGGTACTGGCAAAAAAATTAATTAAACAAAATTTTAACTCTCATTTAAAATTCGATAGCAATTTTATGTTTGGAACGTAATAGTTTTAATTATTCCTCTATTCGACTCTTATAGCACTAACTGTATAATTATAATGGAATACCGTAGATGACCATAACCGTTAAAGCGTAATGGACCTGGAAGATACGGTGGAGTTTTGTAATTTTTAACCTAATTAAAACTGTTATGGCTCTGGGACTCTCGCTTGCTCGTGCTTGTTCCGTTGCAATGCGTTTACAATAATTTGTTACGATATTTGAATCGTTAGATGAATTACCATGACCTCTTTACGAATAATGTTACAAAGAAGTCTCGTAAGTAAACAATGTTAATTGACCTAGTGAAGCCAGGTCTCTGAGTCTACTTGAGTGAATTTAAAAATTTGCCATCCGTCTATCAGAGCCTTATCACTTTTATGGCTTTAGCTAAGCTAGTGGAGCATCACTTGACACCACATGTCGATCAGGGTCCAAAGATAAAATTTTAAAAATGGACGAAATGGGAGGCTTTTGAAGTGATTTTTTAAAGACATCTTTTGTCAAGGCGCTATCATACTAATATTATAAATACGAAAGTGTATTTGTTTGTTGGTTTGGCCTTCAATCACGCCGCGTCGGAGCAACGGATCGACATGATTTTTGGTATGGGTAATGGGTATAGTTGAGGATCTGGAGAGTGACATAGGCTACTATTTATTGCGGAAAATTAAGCAGTGCCCGCGGGAATAAAATAAAATCCACGCGGATGAAGTCACGGGCATCAGCTAGTCTGGCTATACATTAAAAGCTGTAATTTACTGTCCTCAGGCTTATCCTGCAACAACAAAACTAAAATTAGGTAAATATTATAAAATTATGAAACTATTACATTATTAAAAAGCATAAGTATTTTTCAAAACTAAACAATAATGTAATGTAATGTAAAGCAGATGAGATCTACCATCGCAATAACAGCTCTGCATCAAACATTATAATCTTGTACAACAATTATTCATTTCATTTAACGAATTCATATTAATCAAAGAGAAATAAAACTATTAATAACTTCACGTCGTTGTTTTTGTAAAAGTTTAGTACAATAATATTCGTTTCAAGTTTCAAAGAATAGCCGCCAGCGCCATCTTACGTAGATCTGTAGTACGTTGATGGTAAATTGATGGTATATATGTAATCATGCGATTAAGTGTAAACGAGTCATTGGATAAAAAGGAATGAGTGGTTATAAACCTAATGGTTGACGAGTTTTTAAAGGATTAACGTTCCACGGTGCACTTTGCGTAAGAGCCATGGCGATTTACTCGGATTATGGTGATAAGGGAAACGACTTCATAAAAACCCGGCTAATGATAAGTAACGTTTACATTTATGGTGGCCGAGGTTTTATTTGCCTAGTTCTTAAGTTATGATAACACATTAAATAAAACTGTGAAACATGGCAAGTTTATAGGGAAATAGCGATTTTTAGAGTTAACCCTGGTAAATGGTTAATGATTTATTTGTTTCACGTAGGACAACTTGTGCCACATAAGACATGCCAAGACTAAATCTCTACATAACAAATGCTGTTTAACACAGCCTTTAAAGTAATGCAAATCCAGAAACTCATATGGAGCTGAAAAGTAACAATATCTAAGATATATTTTAGAATTTACTGACATACCTAGATGGTGAGAAGAAGTAACTAATTCTGTCAAGAATCACACCTTGTCCGATCGAGTTGACCATGCATAGGTAATAAGGATTTTTGAAGAGAAAACTTCTTTAGCCGCGTTGAGCACTTTTTGGAAGGGGGTAAAAATGTAGATTCGCGTAAACGTGACCGACATGCTCGCGAACACCGACATGCTCGCGTGGTTATGAAGACAAAAGGTCTTAAATACATATAAATATACTACATTCGTAATTAAACTTTAATGCCTTAGTGTCAAGGTTTATATTTTATGTAGTTTAATTATTATTTTATTTGAAAAAAACAATTCAAAACAATTTTTTTTAAATAGTTTTCACTTCTATCGGCAGTCCCTATGTCTGTTAATTTTTGGTTTATTTTATTATTACTCGTTAACTTTTTCTTTAGCTTTTAGATTTGCGATTATACATAATGGGGTCTTTAATGATAATGCAGGGCACTCTATGGTTTCCAGGACAAAAAGTAACCTATATCCTTCTCCGGGACGTAATCTACATCTGTAGTAAAGGAGATGGTACCTGTCATTAAAGTGACCCAAACTTGAAACATGATCGATACGAATAAAAATTATTTCCAAAAAACCGGCTTTCCAAGTCACTGTAAAGTAAAAAATAATTTTGATTTCGAGCCTGACGCGTCAACTTTGCCTATTTTTGTTATATTCGCCCGACTTCAACATAGTGTGTAGAAATAAAAATATTGTTTACTTTACAGTCACTTTGGAAGTCGGTTTTTTAGAAAGAATTTTTATTTTTAACTTTTTAGTGTACTCTAAATCCCCATGGCTTAGGAGTGCAGTATCCTGCAGCATCAGAGTTAAGGAATTGGGACTTGGGTTTAAGGATGAAGTCATTGCTTGACACCTACAATATGAATTCACCATAAAGAAATCCTAAATCGCTATTTTTAAGTAGTTTTATTTTGTACCCTGCAGCCTCAAGCCCAATTCATTAACCCTGATAGTTGAGGAATTGAGAAGTTGAATCGTATACCCGTGATTTGATACCTAATATATGAATTCACCATCAAAATTTCCCTAAAAAGTCCCTAATTTTTGAGGATTTCATGTAATACGGTACACCTACAGCATCAGGATTGAGGATTTGGAGTCAGATTTTTTTATAGAACAACATCGCGAGCTTCCTCTAACCACTGAAAAAAAATATTTTCAAATCGGTTTAAAAACCGCCGAAGAAATTCGCGCCGAATTGAGAACCGCCACCATTTTTGGAAGTCGGTTAACAAACTGTGTGCTGATAGATTCCTTATAATGAACTAATTTATATCTATGATCACTAAGTAACGTAACGTAAGGTAATAACTATTACGAACCCCGACTACCTTATCACGAGGCCGAACGTTTAAACCACTAGGCTTGTTAACTTTCTCTCCTTAACCAGTACAAAACACAGGAATAATAGGAAAATATTAATCCAAAATTACAGATGATAAATCCACTAGAATCAAATAATAGCCAGCAATAACATCTGAACAATAAATAAAAATATGTGCGTAATTTTTTCGGCCAAATAAACCGATATTGGTCCGATAAACAATTTTTATTGCGACGTCAGCTATAACTCGGCCATAATGAAAGCTGTTACGGAATCGAACAACTCTATATATGCTATAAATGGGGGGTTCACTTCGTTTTGGTCTTATTTGACGGTTCGCTATTATTTTTTAGTATATAAAAGTAACTATAGTATATTGATCTTCCAAATCGAGGAGTACTTTTTGTATCGTATCTTTAGTTCCACATATTTTTATCCTTGTATGCATAAGAACGTTTATTACTGAAACGTACTCTATCCCGTGCACTTCCGTCAACAGCTACAAACTGGGGGGGCAACTGTCTAAAAGTGACAGCTACAGTGTCAGTGTAACGATCGCAATCATCTCTGATTGATTAACATTCTTCCACTATTGGTCAAAATCCACAGCAAAATTACCATAAATTCAAACAAAACAATTGAGACTGTAACAATGATTGATGCAAGTTTTACTTAATCGGCCCACTGAGGTCACTTCTGTGACTAGTCCGTTGTCCTAAGTGAGCGACAAACGCGAAAGTATCAACCAGTAGCTGACCCTTCACGTGGCATATTTTGTCGCGTATATACGTCTGCCGTTTTCTATCGGTTCGTATCGCATCGCGTCGGGTGTTTCGCTTCAATCGCTCAACTAATACAACGGGTCATTGATGAGGCCGTTGAGTATTCTAACATTAACTAAGATAATGAGTTTAAGGATTGTTGATCTTCTATTTCACGTAGAATCCTATCTATGTCCGCTATGTTTCGTCTTTACATCCGCTTTACGTCCGATTCGAAACGTAAATCTACTGAGAAAAGTCGACAATAAACTTAGCCCTTTACAGTAAGCGAAATGTTACAAAAGTAGTTTCTAATCTAATTTACAAAAGTAGGTAGGTAAGCTTATTACATTAAATATGATCTCTTCCGAGATTATGAGATCTGTGACGCGTAACTTACGAAACTATAGTTCGTACGAGAGTTGAATGCAGAGCAAATGTATGGTGACACATACATTTACTCTGCATTCAACTCGCGCGCGATCCACAACTAACTGACGACTAGACTTCTTCATATCCTGGTGTAATTGTTGTGCCTGTAATTTTTTTTTTACAAAACCGAGGGCTGTCTAGCGTTCTAGATTATTTATAGAGAAAACTGCCTAGATGACGTGTTTAATTAAACAGAGAACATTTTTTATATATGTTTAGTTTTTCACGCGAGACCTATATAATTTCACTGTGTAGTCCCTAGGGGTTCAGTACCGAAGCTGCATTAATTGCACCTAGTTTTCCAGCCATCTCATGCAAACAATTTTTTTTAAATATACTTCACGGCCCTGGATACACGTCCTTTAAGGCCTTTCTTAAAAATACAAAATAGCATAAATATTTAATTGTTTTAATACACTAGCGAATGCCCGCGACTTCGTCTGCGTGGTGTGAGGTTTTTTGGTTCCCGCGGGAAATCTTTGATTTTCCGGGATAAAAAGTAGCTTATGTGCTATTCCAGACTATAATCTTTATCTGTGCCAAATTTCTGCCAGATCCGTTGAGCCGTTGGCGCGTGATTGAGTAACAAACATCCATACATCCATACATCCATTCAAACTTTCGCATTTATAATATTAGTGTTAGTATAGATTATAAAATTATTAAAATAACATTTCTGCTCTTTATATTAAAAAAACTAGACTTCTAAGACAGGACCTATGTAATATCACTGTGTAGTCCCTAGGGAGTCAATCCCGAAGCTGCATTAATTGCACAAAGTTTTACGGCCATCTCATTAAAACTATTCGAATTCGGGGAGACGCAGTGTCAGCCCTTTTCGTGAATACATTTGTTTTCCAATTTATTCCTCTCCCTGGAACCCGATCGCTTGAATTGAAATTGATATTCGACTAATTGATTTATTGAAAAAATGAAAATGAATACATTGATTTGATTTTGTTTGACGCTTTGTTTGTTTATATAAACTTGACTGCCTCGTTGGTCTAGTGGTTAGCAAGTTCGACTGCGGCTGACGAAGTCCCGGGTTCGAGGCCCGGGTCGGGCCATAACAAGTATTGGGGTTTCCTGACAAGAATATTCTCAGAACTAGTCCGGAGTTAGGAAGTTTCACCCCCGTGCCTCGGAGAGCACGTTAAGCCGTCGGTCCTGCGCCTGATCTATCTCCGGTCGTGTCGCATTTTCCGTCCCATCGGGCTATGAGAGTAAAGGAACAGAGAGTGAACCTGTGTTTGCGCACACACTTGTGCACTATAATATATCCCGCGCAGATGGCTAATTTCTCCGGAGATTGGCCGCCGTGACCGAAATTCGGACCGAGGACTAAAATAAAAACTTATATAAAACTATTTAGACTTAGTTTAGACTAAAATATATAATAAAACTTAATTAAATGCTACAGGGAATCTGCATCTGAATTGATTTTGATAATATTTCGCGAAAAAGTACTTTTGGGAATAGGCACGTTACTTTAATTAATTTGTTTTATAGCAAAAAGTATTGGTGCTTCCACGAAAAGCTAATAAATTCCACTGCTTAGAAGTGGTAGCTCGAGGAGTGACCTTGACGTCTCTAAAAATTATAATATTACTAAATGATGCCCGCAAATTCTTCCGCGTAGATTAAGGCTTTTTGATTCCCGCGCTAACTCTTTAATTTTCCGGAATAAAAAGTAGCCTATGTCCTTCCCCTGATTACAAACTATCCCTGTACCAAATTTCATCAAAATCTGTTGAAGAGATAATGTTTTGATTCCTGCGGGAACTCTTGAATTTTCCGGGATAAAAAGTAGCCTATGACCTTCCCCTGCATACGAACTATCCCTATACCAAACTCATCAAAATCGGTTGAAGAGACAATTTTTTTATTCCCGCGGGAACTTTTGAATTTTCCGGGATAAAAAGTAGCCCATGTCCTTTCTCATGCTCTAGACTATCTCTGTACCAAATATCATTTAAATCGGTTCAGTAGTTTAGGCGTGATTGCGTAACACACAGATAGTAACTTTCATATTTATAATATCAGTATGGATTCTCAAACAAGAGCGCAAAAAAACCCCATTAAAGCAGTATTATTTTAAAATGTCAAATTTATATGACGCGCCTTATCGTACCTACTTACCTGAAATAAAGATAATATTGCTGAAACAGAGATTCAACAAGGTTAAAATAATACTGTTTTAAGCGATGGTAGCATGCCCCCGGACCTTAGTAATTAAAACGTCATTAATATTACACATTCCTTCGAAATTCCGCTCGGCACTAATTGTACAAAGTTCTATGGCCACCTCGTTCAAACTATTGAAATTCACTTCGTCAGGCCTTCGTGAATGGATTTTGCTTTACATTAATTGAGCTGGTTGAAACACGGTCACATGTGATTTAGTTTGTGATAAGAAATACGTAAAATTTTCGTGTCACACTGTTAGTTACCATACTCCTCCGAAGCGGCTTGACCGATTTTTATGAAATTTTATATGCATATTCACAGTGGCGTGCACAGGTTTTAAAGCTAGGGTAGGCATTAGTTAGTCAGAATACCTATTTATTAACTGTTTTGAAGAAAAATGAGCATTGACGTATTTCCATTCGGGTAGGCAGCGCTCTATGAACTGCACGCCATTGCATATTCAGTAGGTCTGAGAATCTGCTACTATCTATTTTTCATACCCCTAAAACACGTCAATCCACGCGGACGGAGTCGCGGGCATCAGCTAGTATTATATTTATGTCTTTGTTCATTGTTGTATCCTATCCTTTTTTACATGTATGTATGTATGTATAATTATAATTATAATTAACAGTAGGTCGTAGAATCAGCTACTATCTATTTTTCATACCCCTAAAACACGTCAATCCACGCGCTAGCTAGTATTTTATTGTTCATTGTTGTATCCTATCCTTTTTTGCATGTATGTATACGTTATAATTGTATTAAGTATCTATGTATAATTTGTATTGATGTGTGTTCCACAGTAGCGCCTAATGTACTGAGCCGATTTTGATGAATGCGGTGTCCATCGGTCAACACTATCGAACAAAATCGATAACACGGAAGTTTTTATCCAAAAAAGTGGGTGCTTTTGTATTCGGGTTACTGCTTTTAAATAAATACGAATAAATGTATGCTGCTAAAAGTCAGCCCTTGACTGCAATCTCGCCTGATGGTAAGTGATGATGCAGTTTAAGATGGTAGTGGGCTAATCTGTTAGGGTATGGCAGTTATATTAAACCCATACCCCTAGTCGGTTTCTACACGGCATCGTACCGGAACCCTGAATCGCTTGGCGGCACGTCTTTGCCGGTACGGTGGTAACTAGCCACGGCCGAAGCCTCCCAACAGACTAGACCAGAGAAAATTCAGAAATGATAAATACCCAAATGGACCCTGCTGGGAATCGAATTCCGTACCTTGCACGTTAAGACAACAGCGTACAACACTGCGCTATTGATTTAAAAATAGTGGATCTACTATTTTGTTTTTTTCTTTGTAAAAGCTATTTAGCCTTTGCCTTCAAGTTAGTTTTTATCCAATCGGGCGAGTTTCCGGGTGTCAGCAATTAAAACGATAAATATAACACTTTCTCTCGGATTCCATTCCGCACTAATTGAACAAAAGTTTTCTGGTCATCTCATTAAAACTATTCGAATTACGCTTCGTCAGATCTTTTCGTGAATAGATTTTGCTTTCAGCTGACTGAAACGTGGTAAACGAAGATATGCAATTGGACAATTTCTTAGGATATAATTTAATTTATAAGCTTTAAAGTAAAATCTTCTAGGCAAGCGCGACCCTTTTAAAGCCGCATCATCACTTCCCATCAGGTGTGATTGTGGGTAAGCGTAAGCCTATAATAAATTTGAAAAAAAATACTTATTAGCCAAAGAGTGTGGCTAGATTGTATTTATATTGAGCACCTTTCATTGGTACTCACTAAAAGGAAAAAGTCTCAAGATCTTATAAAATATAATTATATTTTAATTAAATTGGGTTTATTAATTTATATGCGAAAGATGTTATAGGAACCTCTAACTCGTCTAGTTTGATATAATTCGGATTTCGATATGTTACACTGAGGGTATCTAGTTCATTTGTATGCCATTACCCGAAAATATGCCCCTTTGTATGCCCACGTGAAGATAATATTATGTGAACCTAAAATAAAATATCACAAGTTAGCCAATCGGTCATAGATTGATTGTATTTAATCATCTTTGCCATTAAGACAATTCGTGACATATTTTTATTTCATTTTCTCTTGAAGCTAGGCCTAAAGTCCCAAATTCCCAAAAAAATAAAAAAGGTTGCTAAAGCTTGGCCTTTGCCTTTGTGTGTTTTTACTCTAGTCGACGAACGAGTTCCAGGTTTAGCAATTAAAACATTATTATTACTTGTATTCAATTACGCACTGCTAAGTAGCAATTTTTCTTCGGCCGACGAGACGCCTGTTTTTTGTTAGAATTTTGAACGAATATAAATAATAATATATTATATATTATTTACTAAGTGTGGTATTATTTTGTAGTTAAAGATATCATGATTATTACTATTAGTTTAATGAGAAGGTGCAAACTGCAAAGTCAAAATTATTGCAAAATATTTTTCTGTCATGCACGTTTTCGATCGTCACATTTTCGAAATTATTCAATTTATTGAAATGAAGTAAAAAGCTTTTTGTAGAAAATTTCATGAACTTTAATTTCGTTCATGTCGTTTTTTTCCTAGCTCTTAAACGTTTCGTGTAAATCACAAAAAACTGACACAATTTTTCAAAAAAATAAAATACGCAAAATAAGCCGGCATATTTCCAAAACTATTTATTCGATCATAATGATTTAAATGCCATTTGGTAGATTATTTAATGTAGATTATTTTTGCAATAGATGGTGTTTTTCTAGCTGTAATACTTTTTGAGAAAATTACAAAAAACTGCGGTCGGGGAGATGTTTGAGGGCGTAGGGGGGAAAGCCCGTGGCCCAGGAGGGGAGAATTTTTAAGAGGTACTTCTCAGACCCCAAGGAACACTTTTGCCAAAAATCAGCTTTACATTTTTTATTTTAAGGTTCCCATACATAGCTTGCACAAATAGTCTGAGCTACATTGTGAGGCAGCCCTAGCAAAAATAACAAGATTTTTTAAAGCAAATGATGGGTGTGTAGGAAGCACGGTTTTCGTTTACTCCCACTTTGAATTTAGGCAAACAAACGTTGGTATACTATTTCTAAGATATTAAGTACTGGATGATGCCCGCGACTTCTGCGCGGTTCTTTTGATCTTTGTTTTTCCAGGATAAAACAGCTTTATCGTTTGAGTTGTTTTATCCCGGAAAATCGAAGATAATAAAAAAGTGGGTATGTGAAATTAGTTGCTTTTATGTCCATCTCCGAAAAGCTAGCTATCTCTGTCTAAAATAGTAGATTGTGATATAAGAGCGGTAAATAGGTTTTTACATACGAGTTGACTCATGTCAGCCCGATATATATATATATATAACGTAGGTATATATATATATATATATATATATATATATATATATATATATACTTCAACAGGTTACAATAGAAAACCAGCAAAAATAAAGCTAGTTAAAAGAATAATATTATGCAACCCATATTATAAGCTTGCAATATTAAAAAAAAGGATAAAGAAATAAAAGAGGAAAAGATAAAGAACAAAAAAACTTAAATTAGTTGTGATAAGATCCAGCAAGCCGTAGCAGACAGCTAATCGGATCTAGGTCCGTTGCACAAAAAAACAAAAAACAATTCAATGATAAAAATATTATAACAATACAAACTATAGCTTTTACTTAAAATACAGAATTATGATAACATCTATTTTATTAGATTAACAATAGTTAAAAGTAGTCAAATAGATTCGTTACTATGTTGACATTCAAAGTAATCCATTAACTTCTTTCTAAACTTAGGGTTTCACTTTATTACTAACAGTTTAGTAACTGTTACTAATACCTATTCATTAACTTTGAATAGGTTTGAGCTGGGCATTGACCCTTATCAGACGAAATAATATTTCTGTCAAAATATGAAAACGGTGATATATCATTTTTAAGACTTTAAGTTTCAAAGGATCTTTGATTTTTTATATCGCTGTACACAAATAAAAGCTGAACGGGGGCCTCCTCCGCTACGCAAATTTCCATGTATTAAAATTCGATGCCGCCGTGAATTGTTATGGTTGAAAACCTAATGAGGTATTTGCATCGAAAAAGAATTTTGGATTGGAGTCGAGAGTCGAGAATTGAAATACAAACACAATATTCCAGTTGAAATAGTAAGTGTTTTTAAAGGAAGACAATTTATTTTGAAATGCAAAGCGTGTTTTAATAAATACTGATGCAAGATTGATCTCGATTTATTTTATGTTTCGGTTTTCATTTTCTTTTTTAATCAATAGGACCAACTCAGAGGTATATCTTTTCTAATGAAATCATCAAAATTGGACTACATCATTCATTTCTATAAAAAGATTTTTGGAAATTCAACCCGTAAGGGCTGTGCCCTAAATATGGCTTTGACATTGAAACTAACGTGAGCGAAGCCGAGGGCAATAACTAGTAATAATATACGCGTCAACCGGAGAACTCATCATTCTTTTCATCGGTTAAATTTTACTCGAGCGACAAACGAACAAACAGTAGCTGACCCCATAGACTTATTATAATATTATTTTACTACTGACCCGTCACGTGGCCTACGTTATCGCCTAGACACTCGCATCTAGATGTTACTGTTATTTTCTATGGCGTCGTATCTTGTCGCGTCGCTCCTGTTGCTTACCTAGAAAGGCTAGAACAACGGTGACGTTTTTCCGTAACAGTCATCCGACGTAGACGTCTAGACAAAGATTCTATTTTCAGTACGAATTTCATTAATACTAGCCCAAAATTAGGTGTTGTATCTAGGTGAGCCTGTAGTCTGCAATGGGCTTTGATTGCCTAATAATAAGTAAGGATATTCATAATGTTTGAAAATATTTGGTTTTTTACTTTAATCGCGCCGCAACAGAGTATGTTTTTGCATGAGTATAGTTGAGTACCAGCAGTGACGTACGCTACTTATTATACGGCTGCCTGAAAAAAGGAGTATATTGTTTTCTGGGTTCATGTATGTATGTATGTATGTATGTATGTATGTATGTATGTATGTATGTATGTATGTATGTATGTGAGTTTGTATATTCCACCATAACTTCTATACGACTGAACTGATTTTGATAAACGAGGTATCGTTAGAATCCCTAGCTTATTCCGGGTGACATAGGCTAGAACAATTTAAAAAAAAATTGATGGGGTGACCATGCACCCGCATTAAAGACTAAACTTGAAAAAAAAAATTCAAAAATAAGATTAACTATATAATCATCATCTAGAAAATGATAAGTAGATTCCAAAAATATATAATACTATAGTTCAATATCCAGTGATTCAGAAAAAAAAATCATTTAATAAAACTGTGAATAAGATTCTAATTTAACTAGATTAATTTAGGTTTTTAACTTTTTAGTTTGTTTTTTTGGCAGGGCCGTCGTGTTTTTAATTCTTTTAATTATGACTTGTTATTCCAGAAAATTAAAGAATTCCCGCGGTAATTAAAAGAACTTATTTGTCAAAGTCGCAGGCATTAGCTAGTCTATACTAATATTATAAAGAGGTAAATCTCTGAACCGATGTTGAAAATTCTGGTACCAATAGAAAGCCACATCATTTGTGAGTGTCATAGGCTATATATTAACCCGAAAATTTAGGGAGTTCCCATGGGAATTTAAAAAACTTATTTCACGTGGATGAAGTCGCGGGCATCTGCTAGTATATCATAAAAGAACGAAGGCAGCAAACGTCGACCAACATGCATTTGCAAAAATGTTGGTAACGTTCGCGCAAGTGGGGTCACACTTTAGCGCTGGCTGTAAATTACGACTTTTACGACCACCTTCAAGTATTCTAGCGCTGGTGTTTCCCAGTCTCAGTAGAAGTTCATACTTAGTATAGAACTGACGTTTTTTAAATCGCTGTATGTCTACATAAATATCATGCTTCAAATATCCAAGGAGGTAATATACTCTATAGTGTTAAGACTTCACCTTCGAATCTAAGGCGCTTCTCGGTTTTCGGATTGATGTGCGTTAGAAGCAATAAAGTATTACTTGCTTCAACGGTGACGGAAAATATCATGAAGAAACCGGCATCGGTTGAATGACTTCATATACCCTTTTGAATTAATATTCAAATGGGTATATGAAGTCCGCCACTCTGCACTTGGCCAGCGTGGTAGACTATGACCTAGTCCTTCTCTAAATGAGAAAAGAGGCGATCTCATTAGTGGGCTCATGATAGTTTGAAATGATACGTCTGTCTGTCTGCTACGATTTAACTGGTCAACCGATTTTCGCAAAATTTTGGTATAGTACCACAGAATAGGTAATATAATATTTAGTATAGTACCCCTATTTGCATCCGGGGGAAGGAAGGTCATTAGGCATTTAGGCATGCTTTTTGGTCCCGGAAAATCCATGATTTTAAAAAATCTAGGTAAATCCACGCTGACGGAGTCGCGAACCTCATCTACTTTACTAAGTACGTTACATATTATTTCAATATATTTTTATCATAAGGAAAACCAACATCGCCCGTTCCGGTTATAATACAGAATTTGTGATTCGATTATTATATTATTCCGTCAAACTGTAACCATTGTCCACAGAACCGATTGCTTTAATATTAACATAGATTTATTCACCGCCCAGCTTTGTACGGGCTTTATTATTTTGCTTTCTTTAGTATATACTTATGCTTATGTGGAACCTGCAATAAATAACGTACTTAGGTACTGTATCATCATTATCAGCCATTATGCATCCACTGTTGGACATAGGCCTCTTTTAAGTAGCGCCAACGTGCTCTTTCCTCGGCTTTGCGCATCTAATCGATGCCAGCCACCCTCCGGATATCATCGCTCCACCTCGCTGGGGGTTGCCCTACGCGTCTTGGTACGCTCTGTTTACTAAGACGCGGTCTCCACTCGAGGACCTTTCGACTCCAATGTCCAACGGTCCTCCGACACACCGATCAGACCACTGCCACTTCAGTATGCCAACCCGATAGTGCTAGGCACTATTTAATCACTGATATCTATGAACCTTCTTAACACACTGGATGGAATTAGGTATTTGACTACTATTCAAATAAATTATTTTTTAGTCATTATTAAATAGAAAATCTCCCAATGGTCGTAATATCCACGTCCCCTGAAAGTTTTATGTTGAATAACTATTTTAAACAATCGTTTTTTTTTTACCCACTCCAAGTTAGCCCTTGACTCCAATCACACCTGATGGTAAGTGATGATGCAGTCTAAGATGATAGCGGGCTAACCTGTAGAGGCATGGCAGTTATATTAAACCCATACCCCTAATCACTCATCATAGCGAGGCTAACCGGAAAATCTAAGCTTATCCGTCGGATCTTAGATGGGATATAGTGGGATATGGACGAATAAGAACGGTTTGAAAAAGAAAGAATGATTTCAAAAGAAACATTTAATTATGGTCTTTAGAAAATTAAGTAAGAAAACTAACTAGATTTAAATTATTTAAATGATAAAATATGATTTATTTATTTCATGTAGGACAACTTGTGTCACTTAAGAGACGTTACAACTCTACCACCGGTTCGGAAAAATGATTCTACTGAAAACAGCCGGCAAGAAACTCAGCAGTTGCTCTTTTCATAGAAAAGAAAAGGAAGGAAAAAATATAACTTTGCCTGAGTACCGTACTGCATCCGATCCGATTCCGAGAATTCTCATCCGGAAGAGCCGTAAAAGAATGGTACTATGTAGAACTATTTTGTTTGAATGCTTGCACACTAGTTTAGATGGGTGGATGTTTATTACTCAATCGGCTGAACGGATCTGGATGAAATTTGGCACACAGATAGATTATAGTCTGGAACACATAGGCTACTCCATACCAACAGGATCCAAAAACCTCAATCCACGCGGACGAAGTCGCGGGCATCACTTACTTACTTCCTTCGGCGCTACAACTCTTTGTGGGTCTTGGCCTCCTCCACAGTTTCTCTACACCTGGCTCTATCCTTGGCTTCCTTCTTCCATGAAGGGAGCTTTCCGAGTTTTTGTTGCGGGCATCATCTAGTACAAAATATAGTAGACGGCTACTTCGGATCGACAATTCTCAGATTTGCATCGGATGCATTCGGGAAAGAGCCTTAGAACACGAATGATAGTGAAGACTAAAAGGAAATTAGCTTTCTATAAATCGTAACCTCTCACTACCAATAACACTGCAAACCTTCAGATCCTGAAAATTATGCTTTTTGGAATGTTTCTAGAATTCCTGATATAAAAATGTATGCATTCTATAAACGAAAAGGTCCCATCTTGACGAACTGTTCTACAATATTGAACTCTATTACGATGGTACTGAGATCTTATTAGAGCAAGTTGGATAAGTTTTACTTTTAACATCGTACGTAAGTGTCTAAAGTCCCTGCTACACGTCGGTGTAACAGGAACAATAACATTTAGTCCATTATCAATATGCCAAATATTACGTCAAGCTTTGAAAGAGTTGAACAAAACTGGCGATTCATCAATAATCTGCAGTAGGATGGCTATCCCATACGTTTGAGAAAATGTATGATTTCGTGATGACAGTTCGTTAAATCTATACTACAAATTACAAAATACTCGTCCTGAGTGATTGACTAATTTATCAAACTGGTTTAACCGTTTCAGTTAGAAAGCTAAAATATTTTCAATATTGCAAGGATTTGGAAGTGAAGTTTGCATGAAAGTACTAAATTATATCACTGTTTTTTTTTTTTGATTGAACTGATTGACTGAAACTACATGCCACACTAATGATCAAAAATTACACACTAGCAAAGTTTTACGATACATAAAACTGCGACATTAGTGAAGCCGAGGCCGGGCACCTAACTCTCTACAGTTTTATAATTATAGGACTTAAGATCATAAGCCTAAAACTGCGCCTACAAATTGCTCTTACTTGCATTTTCTTCTAAGATTGTGAAGTTATTTGTAATCAAATATGATCACGCTCACCTAAACAATAAAATATCTCTATTCCACTGGTTACGACTTCCGACTTTGGCAAAATATATTATAATTTTTTGTGTCATCGTGTAGAGGTGGCATTATGACCGCTGCACCGTGTATAGCAACATAAAGTCAGCTTTACCGTGATGTCGGATGGAATTGCAACAATCTCAGTGTCGGTCGCGGGAAATGGCGTAATATTTTGCTATTGGTGGGTAGAATAGAATTTTCACGGCGAAATTATAGAATTTCACATCAGCTGGTTTTTGCTGTTCTTATTTTGGTAAACTGTAGATGCCAAACATGATACTAACACAGCGTGATTATATAATCACTAGCTGATGCCCGCGACTTCGTCCGCATGGAATAAGTTTTTTTTATTCCCACGGGGACTCCTTAATTTTTCTACCGCTTCTTCCTGCCGCGTTGCGTCGCATTGCATTACCGCGTTTGTCCTTCACCTAGAACAACGGGTAAAGACGTGTTGTGAAATAGCTATAGACGGCACATAGTCCGAAGAACCGTGTGTTTACTCCCAGTTTTAACATTGCAAATACGATTGATCGACGTGAGAGCTCACCATGCCAAGTGTAAGCGAATATTTTCGATGAGTTACGAATCCGCCATCGAATCTGAAAATGACATCACTCTCTAATTTTGAGATGTCAATCTGTGTGAAAAGTAACATTCGTAGTGCCAAAATAGCAAATGGCATTAGTCATATCGTATTTTTTGTACATTTGGTGAGTTATAAACTCGATCTGTCTCATCGAATTTCACTTGGAGTGGAAATGACTCGGTGACTTTTTGTTCACCGTGTTTCCGCTTGGAGCGCTGGCTGTAGATGTATGGAGGAGCTCACTTTCACCTCACTTCAGTGAGACGTATTTCAAATTCGATCAATCTCAGAGTAAGGGTACCGTTGGGCCTCAAAATGGTCCCAAATTCAAAAGTATGAATACAATATACCTACTTACGCTGACCTTATACTATGGCTTCTTACAGCTAATACTTTATACTATGACTCCTCTTCTTATTCTGAAGTTTGAGACGACAAAGGATATCACTTGATATAATATTAAAGGCACATAATATGTATTACGAGACAGAGAAAGGAAGAGGGATGCAGGCGTAAATAAATAAAGTTCATTACTGTGCGAGACTGAGAGCGAGTATAATTTAATTAGCCGTTTATTGCTCCCGGCCAGCGTCCGGTCCGGGATAGCTTCCTGGGTATTTTTACACGTCTCGTTGGATTATTTTTGTTCCTCATTACATATACCTCTATGGTTTCGACACACTTGCGATTTAGGAGCAAATTATTACGATCAGTTATTTATTACTGCCATTTATTATTTATTTACTAGCTGATGCCCGCGACTCCGTCCGCGTGGATTGAGGTGTTTTAGGGGTATGAAAAATAGATAGTAGCCGATTCTCAAACCTATATATGCATATAAAACTTCATAAAAATCGGTCAAGCCGTTTCGGAGGAGTATAGTAATTAACATTGTGACACGAGAATTTTATATATAAGTAGATTAACAGATGAAATACTAGAAACATTGTTATTATTATTTAAGACGTATAGGTACAAATATTTACATGATAAACATAGGCTTTATCAGCATACACAACTGATAATAATTAAAAAAAAAATTTGGATTAAGGATCGGATACAGAAGGCGGTTATCCTTGAGACGGCTCGAAGAGTGAGGAAATTCCTCTCTCTGACCACCTGCTGCTTGGGTCCTTAAGGTACCGCCGCGAGTGGAAGTTTTCTAGGATTCTTTTTACATATGTTTTGAGTAGTATTTTTATATAATTATGTAAAACGTGTTTGGAAATCTATTATATATAAAAGCGAAAGGTCACTGACTCATCACGATATCTCAGGAACTATATCAGGAACAGGAACGAGTGCCCTAGCTGTGACAACGCATATCAATCGATCGCGATTGTTATGCAACGTTGACCCAAATCAAATCAAGACCCAAGTCGGTAGCTAAATGGGTGGCCTTTTCGTTTCCTCCGTACCTCGGAGAGTACGTTAAGCCGTCGGTCCCGGTTATTATCACTAACATCTGATAATAATCGTTACAAAAACCTAAGAGTTTCAATACTCTTCGTCGAGTCGTATGCGGAAGGACGTGGTATTTTATGCATTATTATCCCAAGAATACTCCTACTATAATGTCATTAATGGAAAGGGGTCACGGCCCACAGCAATGAGGAATACGACGCAGAGAGAGTTGCGCTTTAGTTTTTGTGTAAATAAGGTACCTTTTCAGGATAGACCATCAAGCTGTATTTGTTGCTGGCTCTTTGCTGAAAAAAAATATCTAGACGAAATACTGTCGTCTGTTTATGAATGTTCTATGTGTAACTTTGCACTTTATAAATTATTCGTGAGTGCTTGTGTCATTTATGTTGTCGCAAGGCCGATGTACTAATTTAATCAGTAACATCCGGCCATTTAAAATACAGAGCTTTCACGCACATACTCGTATTAATACAACATTGTGAAGTAATTGATTGCACAGTGTACTCAAAATATTCGTTTAAACTTAAAATGAACGCACCTGCAGTTATGCCTCTTAGTCTAGGCAATAAAGCTAGTTGACCCCAACAATAATTCCTCAGGCGACGAAACTTTATAGTATGATAAAGTATCACGAGTTAAACGTATATTATAAATATCCAATAAAAAATCATGAAGGAAGTAAGGTTTTTATGCTATACCCAATTGTTAAAGCAGGAAGGTACATTATTGCGTAAACGCAGTTTAGATTTGATAATAAAATCTGTTTAAATATCGATGTTCTGCATGATTATTTCGTTTGATATTTCAGTTTTGAGTGTAAAAATACTACCTACTATTAATTTAAAAATAAATCAAGAAAATATTCTGTCATAAATATTAAGTTTTATGTATAAATACCTAACGTCCATATGTTTTTTTTGTTGGATATTTTTGTGTAAGTTTTGGATCATCCAATACTAAAACCCAGTCAAGTTTCATCGACTGAGGATTTAATGCGGGAGTCTCCATATAACGGACCGCCCCATTAGAGGTAGATATTTAATTATTTTCACTCGCAGCGCTGTGCGAGCTGTTTTTTTTTTTTTTACTGTTTGTAACTTATCTGTAATAGGTATGCTTACTAGTTACAATGCTTAGACTATCTTTGCTATATTATTGGTCATTAAGTCGCTGGCTGTAGGTCTAGCCCCACTACAGAGGCGCGGCGGGTATTCTTTGTATGGGGTTGCATTACGGCACGGAGATGCACTACGCGTTGCTGGCCCGTACAAACTCCACCACCACCACTACAGCCCATTAACGTCCCACTGCTGGGCACAGGCCCCCACTCTCATAGGAGAGAGAGATTTTTTTTTTATATAATTTTTTATGTAATTAGCCCTTGACTGCGATCTCACCTGATGGTAAGTGAGTGTAAGTCTAAGATGGTAGCGTAACCTGTTAGGGGCATGGCAGTTATATTATACCCATACCCCTAATCGGTTTCTACACGGTATCGTACCGGAACGCTAAATCGCTTGGCGGCACGTCTTTGCCGGTAGGGTGGTAACTAGCCACGGCCGAAGCCTCCCACCAGGCCAGACCAGGGAAAATTCAGAAATTATAAATTCCCAAATTGACCCTGCCGGGGATGTAACCCGGGACCTCCGCACGTTAAGACAACAGCGCTACACACTGCGACACGGAGGTCTTCAATTAGAGCTTAGACCCACCCTACTCCAATGCGGGTTGGCGGGCTTTAACGACTAATACCATTGTTAGTGATAATAGCCGGGACCGACGGCTTAACGTGCTCTCCGAGGCACGGGGGTGAAACACCGCCAACTTCCTAACTCCTAGCTAGTACTGAGAATTTCTAGTCAGAAAAACCCAATACTCAATTATGGCCCGACCCGGGACTCGAACCCGGGACCTCGTCGGCCGCAGTCGAACATGCCAACCACTAGACCAACGAGGCAGTCAACGTACAAACTCATACAAATAATATTTGCCGTTAATTACCGTGTCGTTCCGTGCCTCTTAAGTGGGGCTAGAAGTTATAACATGCTAATCGAACTTTTTGTAATTTTAAGACCTAATATTGGTACCACATTCTTGGAAATAAATTTTCTATTCTATTCTTAAAAAAAAAGAACGTGAACGTCCGGACAGCCCCCCTAAATCTATCTAAGTGGCTGTCTGGAAATGAAAGCCACTGAAATATATTTTTATCCATTGAAGGCAGCGAACCTTCAAAAGTTATTTTTATTTACATCTCTCTCCACCAGTGGTAATTTGGAAATTTTTAATTTCGAAATTGTCTCTGTCTGATCTATGAATAGAGAACACTAGAACAGTTGTTGTACATACAATATTATTACGATGCAATGAAGGCGTCTTCGCTGTAAGCACAAAATGTCTCCTCCATTTCGTTTTAATACCGGTACGCTCGCCTGTTTTAGCAGCAAAAGTAGAGTGCACATATATTGCTAGTCCATACTAAAATTATTATAAATGCGATAGTGTCTCTATCTGTGTGTGTGTGTCAAAACAAAAAGTGTGTGTCAAAAGTGTGTCAAAACCTGCAGCATTAATGCTGAGTCGGGGCCCTTTCATCTTGTGCCATGCGGGTGCAAAAGCCATAGCTTAATTTTATATTTTGATGTTATGTACGAGGCACAGGATGAATAAATGATTTTTTCTTTCTTTCTATCTGTCTGCTACGCTTCACAGCTCATCTGTTTAACCGATTGTGACGAAATTTTGTACAGATCTATAGGTTTCATTCCGGAGGACTAGATAGACTATTTATAAAGAGTTCCCACGGGATATCTGAAAATTTACATGCACGCAGGCATCATCTAGAACCACCGTTTTCTTTATTAGCTCTATTTTGATGTGATGTCCATTTTGTCATCACTCTGAGGTGGCGCCCTTGACTGCGATCTCAAGATATTAGCAAGCTACCCTGGTATGGCAGCTATTAAACCCAGTAATCGGTTTCTACACGGCATTATGCCTAAACGCTGAATTGCTTTGCCAGTAGGGTGGTTACTAGCCACGACTTCTCCCTAGATCAGACCAGAGAAAATCCTGATTTTATTAATTCCCAAGCTGACCCTGCCGGGAATCGGACCCGGTAGCTCCCACTGTAAGACATATACGACAGTACTCACCAGTCACAACTGCATTCGCTTTAATACAAAATGTTTCCTTTATATCACTTTAATACCGACTCGCTCGTCTGTACATTCTAGCAGCATAAGTGGAGTGCACTGCAGCATTACATTGCTAGTACTTACTTAGCTGCTTGAATGTGTGTGATGTTATTAAGTGCATTCTAAGTAAAAATCAATTTAATTTGTTGAACGAAATGTCCTCAACAATTCACTAACTAAATTCATAGTTAAAGTTAGGATCGCATCCATGGTCAATTACAATCGACTGTATGTAAGTTGAACCAAAATGGCGGCCGTCTGCTCAGGTACACTGTACTACAGAGCACTTTGTTTGACACCCTAAATGTAATTCTTCGCTGAGTCCAACTATTATACTGTCTTTCCAGGTCTATATCATTATCCAGGTCTTCAAAACTTTCATGTTATTCCATGTAAAAATCTACCCGTTGCTTTGTTGCGGCGTGTGGGATAAACAAACAAACCGATAAATGAATACACCTTTTTTGACGACCTTCCTGGTACGTTCGGTCTTTTGGGAGCATTTAAATTTGGTGGGAGACCTCGGCCGTGGCTAGATACCACCCTAATGTCATACCCCCAAACAGGTATGCCGTATTTTATACTGCATTATCATTTACCACCAGGACAACACTGGCAACGGCTATCTTGTAGTGGAATCCATACTAACATTATAAATGCAAAAGTGCGTCTGTCTGCTAAGCTTTCACGGCCCATCTGTCCAACCGATTTGAATGAAATTCGGTATAGTGGTAGGTTATATCTCGGGGAAGGGCATAGGCTACAATTTATCCCGGAAAATTAAAGAGTTCCCGCGGGAATTTCAAAAAAAAAACCACGCGTACGAAGTCGCGGGTATCATCTAGTAAAAAATAAAGACACACTCGCATGTAAGATCTAACCCCTAGTGGCGGTAAGTATTCTTTGTATGAGGTGGGCCTTAAGCGGCACCGCGGCCCTTCCCCTTACAAACTCATCTCAGACTCGAACCCGGGACCTCGTCAGCCGCAGTCGAACATGCCAACCACTAGACCAACGAGGCAGTTTATAGCATAAATATGTCACCGTAAGATTGTAAAAACCGTTAGATTATGATTTAACTCGCCAAATTGTAAACTCTCGAAAGATTGTGAACCGTTCAATGTTCTGAGTGTAATTTTTTGAAATATCCATTGTATTTACGTTTTATTGTCTGTTTATTGTAGGTTAGGTTAGGGTTCGACATAAATAATCAGGTAGTGCCCTTAGGTTTTAATATACCGAGCAGATTACAATCTACCGAAAAATAATGCGTTAAATTGTAATCTTTCGACAGTTTGCAATTTCGCGAGTTAGATTATAATCTAACGGTTTTTACAAACTTACGGTGACATATATAATATTTGCCGCTACGTGCATGCCTAGTAATTTGACAAAGTCTTGTTAAATTGCTGGTAAATATCATTAAAATAAAATAAATACTTTCTGACTACACGAAACAAGGTAAACTACCAAGTTGTAAAATATTCATTTGACCAGAGTGGTTAATTAAATTAAGCCATCGGAAATCATTGGTAATCACTTACACCAACTCAGGTCCCAGCAGTTATTTGCTTTAAACCGGAATGGCTGCACACCCATCATCGGAATTTAATGTCCACCAGTAATTTCCCTTGAGGTGAAATACAGTCAACCTGAGACTGCAAATATTTCACACGAGATTAAACCCTATAAGAAATGCTTAGAGTTTGTTGTACAATGAATAAAAATTAAATTTAAATGTTGCTCGGAATACGTTTACGTAAAATATTTAACTTCGTGTCGCACAACTCACACCTACTCTAAGCTTGACATATTTGGTTTTTTGGTTATTGCATAAGACACTGTGACTTACAGCTCCGATCGAAGGGTTTGGAAACAGCTAAAATAAGCCTGATATTACATTGGCGTAGTGGAAACGCGGTGATTTGTTGAAGTGAAACTTCATACAAATCCACACATGTACATTTATATAAACACATTATAATTAAATGAAATGAAATGATTTATTTATTTCATGTAGGACAACTTGTGTCACTTATGAAACGTTAAGACTCTACCACCGGTTCGGAAAACTGATTCTACTGAGAAGAACCGGCAAGAAACTCAGCAGTTGCTTTTTTCATAGAAAAGAAAAGGTTACAATATGTAGACAACACAACACATACGTTACAAGTATTACACTGACTTGTGGGGCGCTGGATGCGAGGCCGGTTGCTTCCATGCAACTTTGTCGTTAATAAAATCATCGATAGTGTAATAACCTCGACTTAACAAATGCTGTTTGACACAGTCTTTAAATCTATGTAATGTATCGATGTAATGGCAAATCCAGAAACTCTTTGGGAACCATATTATAATACATACACGATATACATTTATACATATATATTATTATTGCATGTAATATTGCTGTTTTACTACTATTTTTAACTAAAGCAAAGGTCAAGAAGCAAACAATCAAATGGAAAAGACCAACTGCCCATTCAATTGTGTTTATGCTAACTAATGAGAATGTGTAATCATGCTAAATTTTCCATGAGCCTACTAAGTATGTACTGCATACTTGGCTGTTTATTTTGATCTGCTAAATAAAGATAAAATTTTAGCACCGTTTTGATTTGAAAATTCGATGAAACGAAAAAGCGACACCAACAAGAGACAAACATATTCATAAATAGGATTTAGCATGCGAGAGAATGGGATAGAATACAAGTATCTCATTCACTCGTAGGCTACTTTGCTGAAGTTTCACTTCTGCCGTATGTGAATTGCATACACACACTTTTTTTTCTTAAGACAACAGTTTCATCCTAAAGTAAACATTTACACTGCTAAAAAAAATTGATATGTCAAGATTTGTATGGAACAATTTTGTTTAAAAATGCCAGTGACGGGGTTATACCTACGTCTAACTAAACTTCACACTGATAAATACGTTGTAGAGTTAAGTAATATTATATTTTATCTGTTAAGTTTGAATTATTTTAGGAATGACTAGCGAATTGCTTCTACTCTGCTCATAAGTGCTTCAAGCATAACCTAAGAAAATCTACTACAAAAAGTATCTAGTTACTACTTTTGCGTATTCCACTAAACACGTTTGAGAACATTATGAAGAAGTCTCGGGCATGCAGGTTTCCTCACGATGTGTTCCCTTACCGTTTGAAGCAAGTGATATTAAATTTCTTAAAAACTGCGAAATAAAACCCATGAGAGGTAAAATAAGTAATACTTCACCCGATGTGTGCAAAAATAACAATAAAATTCCAAACCAAATGCTTTAAAAAGTAACATAGCGTTTGTTAACTAAAGCGTCTTAAAAAATAAATTACTATTTTGAAGATAATTATGGCAGTCGTTCCACTGGGGTTCCAATATTGCAATATAAGCTGTATATCTATTATTGCTTATAAGAAGCAACGTAAATTAATGAACCCGGGGATCGAACCCGCGACCCCGTACAGTAAATCGGGTATCTAATCCACCAGGCTAACACCGCTTTAACAAAATTACAGTAAAGGCATTCCATAACTTTTAATTAGAATTAAATATTCTGTATGAAAATGTAATAATGAGGTCTTTGCACACTAATGGAAGCTAACTGTCTCCCCCGCTCTCTAATAACGCAGTTGGGAACCTTAGATTGCCGCCATTAACGACTCCGTTACCGCAATCCTTTGGGAATTATTTCCAACATATTATTATTTTCAATGCTGCCACAGTTATACCTACTGGTCCTACTGGTGAAGAAGTCTAGGTAAAAATCCGTAAAATATATAGGCGTTTAAATATATAGGCTAGTGCTTGGCTATCTTGCTTGCAAAGTGGTGATGAACCCTGATAATTTGCTTAGAATCTCAGGCCGCAATTACTTATACTACGCAATTATTTTACGCATGTAAGACAATGCCTTACTACAAGACCATTTATCCAAAGGTTAAGTACGTAATACATTCTTATGGCTTAGCGGGGTTGTAATGTTGTACCAATTTTGTACCACAAAATTGGTACAAATCGTTAATAAATACTATGCTATACTATAAATAAAGACCTGCAATTTATAAAGGAATGGAGATGATAGACTATACCCTGAATTAGCACAAAGGCTACATACTGAAAAATAAAGAGTTCTCGCGGGAATCAAAACCTTAAACCACGCAGACGAAGTCGCGGGAATTATGTTTTATACTTTATTATTCGAAGCACGTATCAGCCATTTTAAAATACTCTTATTCAACTTCAGTGTAGTTCTAATCCACAAACCAATCACTCACTCATTCGTCACTCCCTCGCGGCGTGTACTGTTTCAGTGATGTGAATGATTTATAAACTGTCGGACAAATAGACAGCCGAAAGAATTGGAATAGAAGCGTTCCTTTTTCAAATTTTTAATAGGGACAAATTCGGCATTATATTTTGTTCCGTTTAGAAGCTTTTTTTATCTACCCGCAAGCTATTTATTGATTTAGATACAACGTAATTAACTATATTTCTTTTTAATCTACAAACCACTCATTCGTTCGTCACTCCCTCGCATGTACTGTTTCAGTGATGTGAATGATTTTTAAAACGTTGGACAAAGCTGAACGAATTGGAAGAGAAGCGTTCCATTTTCGAATTTTTTAAAAGGACAGGTTTAGAATTTTATTTATAAATCTACCCGCAAGGGATTGATCCTTGAGGGTAGAGTTACTTACTACATTTTAATAGTTTATTATTTTTTTAAAATGATAAGATAAATGAATAGAAATGTCGATAACCGGAACCATTCAACTGACATAAGAGATGTATGTTGTAAAGTAATTAATTTCTCTATACATAGTAAAAAGAACATACTTTATGTATGTAACATTAAGTATGTTCTATATTTTACTGACATGATCTTCATCACCTCAGTACATCGCCGCCTCACAACTGAACACTGGTCTCCTCTTCAGTCAGAAGGGCCAGGCCATAGTCTATCACACCGAACAAGTGTGGGTTGGTAGACTTCACACACCTTCGAGAACATTACGCAGAAATGCAAATTTTCTCACGGTGTTTTCCTTCACCGTTTCAAGGAAGTGATAATGAAACGCACATAACTTCGAAAAGTTGGAGGTGCGTGCCCGGGAATGGAGCCCGCGACCCCGTTCAGGAGGTCGGGTGTTACCACTAGGCTATCACTACGCGATTATTATGAGTATACCAAATATATACAATGAAAATAAACATCAACTGTATACGATATTTTTGGGTCTTAATAGTAAATCAAAAGGTCCTGTTATGAGACGTTATTATTGCGTTTCCCGGGTCTTGTCGGCAATGGCCGTATGTAATATATTCTGGGTCGTATTTATTAGTAAAGTTACTAGCTGATGCCCGCGACTTCGTCCGTGGGGATCGCGGTTTGTTAATTTTCCGGGATAAATCCTATGTCCGTCTCCTGGTTTTAAGCTACCTCCCCACAAATTTTCAGCCAAATCGGTTCAGCCATTCTTGAGTTATAAATAGTGCAACTAACACGACTTTCTTTAAAGATAAGATTACCACATATTATTCTTAATATTTTCTTATTTATTTGAAAAGGTACAAATTAAAAAGATTATGATGTGCAGGTTAGCCCGTTACCATAATATCTCAGACTGCATCATCACTTACCAAGCAGTCCGCGAACTGGTAGTGGAAAAATCATTAAAAAAAAAAAAACCACGACTGCCCTGCCATAAAACGAACTAAAAAGTTAAACATCTAAATTAATCTAGTTAAATTAAAATCTTATTCACATTTTTATTAATGATATTTTTTGTGAAACACTGGATATTGAACTATAGTGTTATTTATTTTTGGAATCTACTCATCATTTTCTAGGTGATGATTATATAGTTAATCTTATTTTAGATTTTTTTTCAACTTTAGTCTTTAATGCGGGACCATGGTCACCCCATATTTTTTTTTTAAATTTTACTAGCCTGTGTCACCCGGAATAAGCTAGGGATTCGAACGATACCTCAATTATCAAAAAAATCGGTTCAGGCGTATAGAAGTTATGGTGGAATAAAAAAACTCACATACATACATACACACATACATGAACCCTGAAAACAATATACTCCTTTTTTCAGGCAGTCGTATAATAAAAAAAAGTTACTTTACCATTTAACCCTAATACACTAGTTCATTACCACTAAACTTGGTCATCAACATTTACCGCCCGGTTGTATCACAGAGGCGGAGATAAAAAGGTTGCCGATCCCACCGTTTGTATACCCCACACGTCCGTGCCTGGCACGTAACCGGGGATATGAGTAAATAAATAATAATATTGAGTTACTCACGATCACGTATCACATTATTAAATATCTACTAAAGGATGTCCGCGACTTCGTCCACGTGTATTAATTATCTTTTAATTCCTCGGTTTTCCGGGATAAAAACTAGCCTATGTAATTCCCCGGGATGTAACCTACCTCTATACCAAATTCAACAAAATTGGAACAGATAGGTCGTGAAAGACAGACCGATAGACAAACAAGCACACTTTCGCATGTTTTAGTAGTGGAAAAACCGGGTGATGATTACGAGTAAATAAATAATAATACTGAGTTACCCTGCCTCGTTGGTCTAGCGGTTAGCGTAGTCGACTGCGGATCACGAGGTCCTGGGTTCGATTCCCGGTCGGGCATAAAAATTGTTAGGTATTGGGTTTTTCAATTAAGAAATTCTCAAAGAAGAAAATCTCAGTGCCAGCCTGGAGTTGGAAATTGGCGGTGTTTCACCCCCGTGCCTCGGAGAGCACGTTAAGCCGTCGGTCCCGGTTATTATCACTAAAATGATAATAGTCGTTAAAGCCCGCCAACCCGCATTGGAGCAGCGTGGTGGGTCTAAGCTCTAATACCCTCTCTCCTATGAGAGTGGAGGCCTGTGCCCAGCAGTGGGACGTTAATGGGCTGTAGTGGTGGGTGGTGGAACTGAGTTACTCACGATCACGTTATTAAATGTTTACTACTAGAGGATGCCTGTGACTTCGTCCACGTGTTTTAAAATCCCAGGGGAATCTGCTTTTCTGGAATAATAGTAGCCTGTTCTTTCCATTCCGAACGTAGGTATATAAACATGGGAAAATATTTCAAATGGAATGATAAGCGTATGTTTACATTCCAAATATTGAATGTAATATTTTTATAACATGGGGATTTGTTCAACTGTTGGGGGGAGTCGGGTGCTACGTCAAATGCTACGCTGCTAAAATTCAATGTGCTACGTCCATTGCTACATCGAATGAACAGCTACGCAGCAATAAAACATTTATCTATCTAATTAATGTTTTTAGAGGATGGCTAGTGTATATACCCATAATATGAACATATGTTTATCTTGAACAATAAATTAAAAAAAAAATATCTTTCTTTCTATCTATCTATCTATATATTTATCTATTTACGCAGCTTTTAATTTTATTGCGAACATGATACATTGAATGATAATGCTTAACTTTTTAATTTACTTACAAGACTGCTTACTCTGCTCATACTCATTACTCTGCTCGGGCTGCTCATCGATTGTTGTTTAGATTATAGATCGTTGAGGTGCAGAGGTGATCTACCTCTTTAGGTATGCTTGTTATGTATGGCACAATTTGGAAATAAATTTCTTTTCTTTCTTTCTTTCTTTCTTCTTACATTTCGAAAATTACTTTTACTCTTCAGCTCTTGAAAAAAATTGAGATTTGAAACGTTTTTCCGTTCAAAAAAAAGTACAACTCTACAAACATGCTACCACATTTGTATAAATAAATTAATTGGTACGTATTTTATAATCCATTGATTACGGTAAAATTAGTTTTGCTATTCAAATTTATGCGTGGCATTGCTAAAGGCGAATAATGAAATCAGTTTGTTAAATAATAACCGGAATCAATTAAACCGATGCGAAATCCCCTGTTATTTAATATTGAATCAAATACCACATACATCATTCATACCGGCATTTAACTGAAATTATTGGCCACAATAATTTCCCAGGGGCCATACTGCAAACGTTTAATGCAATACCTAAACAATATTACTTAAAATGACAGTTTGATGTCACGTACCTTGGCTTTCCTAAAATAAGGTTTATAATTCAAAAACTCGAAAGACAAAAATAATAAAACAATATGGCTGCGCTGGCAGTATGGCTCCTGAAATGACGTTACGCGTATATTTTCGGTTCTCATTACAAATCAATTTATTATCATACTGACTGTCCCAATAAATTGTGTTTAGAAAAGTCACATAGAAAAGTACTTTCAGTTTTTCCAGAAATTGACCGAAAATTGGAAAATTTTCTTAGAAATCTGTTTCTTAGAACAAAAAGAAATACAAGAGGGTCCTTTCGTACTCAAGTTAAGTTCTTACCAACGAACAACATTTAGTTTTTATTTATTTAACAAAAGATTTTTTATCGTTATCTAGATGATACTCGCAGCTAACTAGGTTAGGTACCTGTAAGGATAGATTTAAGTTGGCTGTATTAATAAAAAATAAAAAACTCTATTCACGTGGATTTTTGTTTGTTTTAATTTCCGTGGGGACTCTTTCATTTTCCGTGGTAAAAAGTGGAATAATCTACGCCCTTCCTTGGATCCAAATTTTGTCAAAATTAGTTAAACAGAATAGGCATTGAAAAAGTTACAGACACACTTTAGCATTCATAATATTACCAGCTGAAGCCCGCGACTTGGTCTGCGTGGATTGAGGTTTTCAGTTATGTGTTATTTAGTTAACCTTAGGTTATGACAGACTATAATCTATCTTTCTATCTATACATCCATCCATCCATCCAAACTTTGGTATTTATAATATTAGTATAGAAGTATGGATAAATATTATCAATTTTAGCAACAAGAAAACAAGGCATGATAATATATCGAAGAGGAAAAACAATAAGGGTTCATGTATGTTTGTTTATATCCTCGTAACTTCTAAACACAGTAACACAATGTACAGCTCCTGCTAATAAAGCCCTGGGCAGGGCGATAATAACGTCCAATAACCGGACCCTTTGATTTACTATTTAGCTTCGCAAACACAACAAATAAAATTGTTTATGCCCGACTGGGCGTATTCATAAGGGCTATAACTATAAAGGGCTCATTCCTGGTTTTCCATATATATATCACACTAATAATATAAATGCGAAAGTGTGTTTGTTTGTTGACTGCCTCGTTAGTCTAGTGGTTAGCATATTCGACTGCGGCCGACGAGGTCCTGAATTCAAGTCCCGGGTCAGGCTATAATTGAGTATTGGGTTTTGTGACTAGAAATTCTCATTACTAGCTTGGAGTTAGGAAGTTGGCGGTGTTTCACCCCCGTGCCTCGGAGAGCACGTTAAGCCGTCGGTCCCGGTTAGTATCTCTTACATGATAATAGTCGTTAAAGCCCACCAACCCATCACGATGTGATAATATAGCCATAAATTATCAGCTTTGGGTACTGTTGCGCGGTTGGGTAAAAAGTGATTTAGAATTTAGCTTTGGAATAATTGGTTCATTCACATTCCTTTGATGTAATAAAAGATTGGAAGTCAAACAATAAATAGGAAACTAGCTGCGGATACATTTCTAAGAATACTTACACATTACTTACTTACATTGGGTTTCGTGCCAGCCATTTCTAATTCAAGCCGTGCCCGCTGCAGTTCTGTTTTGAGTAAATTGTACGGTTTGAAACTTTCAATAGGAAGTATATATATATTTCTAACAACAAAAAGAGTCTTTTTTAATCGACGTTGTTGTCTCAACCAATAGAGGTCCACAGCTGGACGAAGGTCTCCTGCATGGATCTCCACAAAGAACTGTCTTGTACCACTTGAGGCAGTGTATAAGACACTTCAATAATAATTGTCTATGATTTATAGTTCATAGTAATTTAAAAATATATTAAAGGAAAACCTTCTTGTCTCTGGCTTCGACTTGGATGCACCGTGTTCATTTTCCTGATCTCCTAAAATTGTATTAATATGTAGCAAGGCCACACACAATATGGTGTTAGAAGTGGAATAGCGTTTAACGACATCCCTGGCGCAGTGGTGAGCGCTGTCTTAACGTGCGGAAGTCCCGGGTTCGTTCCCCGGCAGGGAAATTTTGGGAATTTATAATTTCTGATTTTTTCCTGGTCTGGCCTGGTGGGAGGTTTCGACCGTAGCTAGTTACCACTCTACCACTTGGACGTGCCGCCAAGCAATTAAGCGTTCCGGAACGATGCCGTGTAGAAAACGATGGGTTAAATATAACTGCAATGCCCTTAAAAATCTAGGCCGAAACCATCTCGGACTGCATCATCACTTACCATCAGTTGAGATCGCAGTCAAGGGCTAACTTGTAGCGGAATAAAAAAATTAAAAAGTCCGTCAACGGTATGTTATCTTTCAGTATTTACTTTCAAGAACACGGTATTTATCATACTGATGGACCAAGGTATTTATCATATTGATGGTCCACTGTATTTACTGAACGTGTAGGATTTGCCATACAATGCATTCGGTTCTAGTGCCGCCATTGTTAATTCAAGCTGCATCCGTTGCGGTCCCGTATTGAGCAAGTTCCACAGTTTTAAACTTTCAACGGGATTCGTTTAGATTTTTTTTTAAAACGCAAATTCTGAACTCGTCGGTGCTCGCCACAAAAAAAAATGAAATGTCCAATAAAAAACATTCGAAAAAGCATCGGCGGCGGAAATTTTGGAAAAGCCAAATTTCGGCCGGCCGTCAATTTGTTCGGCAGTTTATAAATCATTCACGGGCCATACGTGACTGGGTAGTAGAGAACTATTCAGAATTAGTTCGAAATCTAGAAATTTGTCCATTGGGCCCTTCCTGAAATTCAGCGTTGCGGTATTTTAGGTAGGTTTACCACCTTACCTGCTGTAGGCTGGCTAAGGAAATGGACAATTGACCACATTTATGTATGTACACAGTAGGTACCATAGGTAAGTTATATTATTAATTTCTTAAAGTAGCAGACGTCCCGCAAAGCGATTTAGCGTTCCGGTACGATGTGCCACAAACTGTCATGCCCTAACAAGTTAGCCCGCTACCATCTTAGACCGCAACATCACTAACCATCAGGTGAGATCGCAGTCAAGGGCTAACTTATAGTGGATAGAAAAAAGTTTGTGCGTTGGTCAATTATTAAATTATTTATCTATATTATTTCAATTCTGCGCCATTTTAAATTATGATTGCACTGGCTGAGGTCCATGACGTCATCCGCGTGGTTAGGTTTGTTTAATTCTTCCTTAATCTTCCGGTACATAAATTGTCTAACACGTGCTTCCCCGGGATACAAACTATGTTTGCACAAAATTTCATCCAAATCGGTTGAAAAGGTGGGCCGTGAAAGCGTAACAAATAAACTCACATTCGCATCGATAATGTAAATTATGGATTGAAGATTGAAGAAGAACTGAAGCTGAACTTAGTTTATATTTTCATCCTAGAAAATTACAATAATAATTAATTTCAATTATTAATTTGACGAAGTCAAATAATGTAAAAAAAATAATATTCTGTAATTTATTTTAAAACTAAAATTGTCGAAGACTATTTAGTGTGAGGTCGCAATTTTACTCAGAACTAAATTTTAATTAGCCTCTTAGAAAATCTTCCAAGTTTCAATATAATTATTAGTTAATTTCAGCTTTATTCTGATTTTCATCGAAGCGTTCGTTCTAATTAATAAGGTAATTAATGAGAAAATAGAGAAGTCCGACAATGTCAGGTATTCGCAATTAATTTGCTAAGGTTATTATGAGAGTAATGTTGTAATTAAAACTCTACTGCGAAAAATATTTAGATGTATGCTAGCTGATGCCCGCAACTCCGTACACGTGGATTGAGTTGTTTTAGGGGCATGAAAAATAGATAGTAGCCGATTCTCAGACCTACTGAATATGCATATTAAATTTCATAAAAATCGGTCAAGCCGTTTCGGAGGAGTATGGTAACTTACTTTGTGACACGAGAATTTTATATATAAGATCTTGTACAAAAAACATGAGATTATGAATAATATCTATAGATCAAAACACATAGTTGGATAGTAATGAAAATTATGTTTCCAAACAATTATATGAAAGAAAATAATGAATTCAAAGAAGAAAAAGAAAATGAATTCTAAAATGACAACAAAAATACTTGTTCTGTCATTGAAAAAAATAGTTTTAGTTGTGTTGAGTTTTTTATTCTAACACAGAAATACCCTAACAAAAAATAATTCAAGGGCATGTTCAAGTTTGAAAATAAAGGATGTATACCCGTATAGTCCCGGTGAATATTAACGTTTCGGATGTACCAAGGTGCGTTAACAATGTTCCTTAATACTTTATATTTCTGAAATAGAAAAAAATATTATTATTAAGAACTTTGGAAATGAATTTCTTTGAATAGTCACACTGAAACAAAATAGTTAACATACGTACTTCTAAATTTTTTCAACTGTATAACAAAACCCATTGAAAAATCGAGTTTAAAAAAATTCAATTCCCGTCTGCGTAAACACATTCAAACCGCGTTCAAAAAACCAATATTTGGGAGTTACACAACTTAAAACTTGAACTCTCTAAAGGGTTATCCACACCATGGCTTACAAATACTTTTTGTAAGCTATAAGTAATTTTAAAGTTATTTCAATTTAATTTAATTTCCAACTTGTGATCCGCCCCGGCTTCGTACGGGTAGAACTAACAATCCTAATACTCTATACCCAAAATAACCAGTGGGCAGTGGGCAGGTTTTACAATTTAATATTACATTGTAAGAGTATCTTGTAGCCACAGCCGCAAGACCTCAGATTATAGCTCCCCGTAGTAAATATGTTCCTTGGATTATAGGTATTTAATCTCAGCGCCGGCCGAAGTCGTGCCTTTTTATCCCTTGCACGTTACATTATTTCTATGATATCTCATAAGATATTCATCTAAATTAAATGGTGTACAGGACAATTTTTATCTTAATTAAATACTTGAAATGACTAATATATTTATTTTTATAAGGATTAATGTTAAAATGGTAAAACACCTTCGCAAATAAAACATTGGTTTAGACCAAATTTGAAAATCATAAATAAAATAAAAATAAAAATGGTTATTGTGAGTCAACCAAAGATATATTTAAAACTTTTTGAGAGGAACAATTCCACCATACATTGTTTTTGTATAACTTTAACTATTTACGCAGCGCACG
Source organism: Erebia palarica (assembly GCA_964035005.1). Taxonomy (NCBI): domain Eukaryota; kingdom Metazoa; phylum Arthropoda; class Insecta; order Lepidoptera; family Nymphalidae; genus Erebia; species Erebia palarica. Next base: position 31,289,448 of record OZ035990.1, read on the forward strand.
CCACGTAAGCTCACAGAAGAGACGATTTTTTCCGACTTAGTTCATATTATTGCAATATTCGTAAGGATCTCTAATTTATATGAAAATAAAATATAGCCTACTAAGTTACTCGCTGATAATGTAGCTTCCTATAGGTGAAAGAACCTTTATAATCGGTTGAGTTGTTTTTGAGTTTATCCATTACAAAAAAACAAATCTCTGCTCTTTATAATATTAGTTTAGGTGATTTTACAACTTTACTTTTGAGTAAAACTACTGCAAAAATATTTTCTGCTGAGTTTTATGCCGGCTGTTCTCAGTAGAATCAGAAATTCGCTCTCAAATTCTGAAATTATTTCCTATAAATATAAACAATAAAACTCAGCTTTCAGATAAAAAATTGTGTGTGTCAGCTCCGACGCACGACTGGAGTTTACTCTTTACGAACATTTATGAAATATATAGATTAGTAAATGAACGCATTATATAAATTACAGAAAGCATGCTTGATACATCTATTTATATTAATTACTAGCAAATGCCCGCTACTTCGTCCGCGTGAAATAAGTTTATAAATTCCCACGGGAACTCCTTATTTTTTCAGGTTAATATATAGCCTATTATGTATGACACTCACAAATAATGTGGCTTTCTATTGGTACCAGAATTTTCAAAATCGGTTCAGTAGATCCAGAGATTACGCACCTACAAATCACAAACTTTACCTTTATAATACTGGTATAGATATAATTTATATTCATCAAAATACATTACATAGTCAAGTCATACAAACATAAACAAGTGTTACCATGGCAACATAAAGTCAATAACGTAACGGAGAAAGTTAGATTTTACTCCCCCTAAATTTTCATACCCCGGGCATTATATGAAAATCGATTCTAAAGGAGGTAAACTAAGGAGGTAAAAAAAAAATGCTGAAACTACAGAAATACTTTTTAGGTATTAATAATAAACTGGCATTTTACTTTTACTGAAAGGTTTTATTTATTATAGGTAAGAATAATATAACAAATTCTCAATGTTCTGATAGTTATTTATGTCCTGTATAACGTAGCAAGACCTTTACGAAAACACAGACTCGTTCTAGTTGTAGAAAAAAGTTGTAATGGCCAAAAAACCGCCAGGGCACAAAAACGGGTCGGCAATTATTTAAACCGATCCATCATGTGCCCCCACCATTTTGGAAAAGTTTTATTTTTATTTGCCAAGCGCTGCTGCGCTGATTTACTTAATTTCGTTTTTACAACTTTCTTAGCAATTAGTTTTTTTATAAACAGTAGCCTTGCTACAGCTTAAATTTTTGGAGAAAAAATCATAAAAGTCATTTGGAAGTCGTCTCAATTATTTAAATTAATTCAAGCGATGATTAAAAAAAACACTTTATTTAAGGCGGTCTTCAATTACACATTATTAGATGGCGCAACAAAGCAATAGCATGGTTTATATAACAATAGCGATGTTTTTACCACAGATTTTTAATTTATAGGATTGTTTTAAGTTATTTATGTTTGCTTTATAACTATTTACTGTTTGTTAATGCACTGCGTGTTACTGTTTGCTGACCTGAATAAAAAAAATAATATAAAAGATTCAGATATACTTAGCAAACTCGTATGAAATTAAAAACAAAATAATGCATTTTTTCTAGCAACGGAACTGAAACCTTGGGGATAGGTACCTTAAAGGCCGCCCCCTAAGATCCTCGTTCACAAATAGGCATGATTTCAGTCTATTTTTGATGTCATATTGTTAAGTTTTAACTTAGAACCGACCTTGTAATACTTAATTTAAATAGTAAATAAATTAAAAATATGAAAAAAGGCTCCAGTTTAATCTAGACATTTTTATTTACATCTCGATTACACAAGATTGGAGCTTACTCTGAAACAATACTTTTGAAAGTTATATCCGAGTCAGTTACGGAAAATTAAGTGTCTGATGCGGGAAAGAAGAATTTGCCAAACCGCGAACAAAACAATGCAATTCAATCTAAACTATCTAGTTTATCTAATATACTAGACATTTTATTAATGCGTCTAGACAAGAAGATGGAAATACAAACTATAACAATACAATTTTGGTTCAATCCGTTTATATCTCATAACCTTGTAATTTTACTTATTGCAATAGCTATATTCAAATAATTAAATTTTTTCTTATAATTCGTAAGTAACTGTAACCTTTTGTGCCTTTAATTTTCAGTTTTTTCATTTTTCATTCGTAGGTTTCAAAGTAATGAATTAAACGGTTTTATTGTCATACTAACTGATGCCCGGGACTTAGTGCGCGTGGATTGAGTTTTTTTGTTTTCCCGGGAACATGTCCTTCCCCGGGAAAATGTCCTTCCCCGGGATACAACTTAGCACTATGACAAATGAAATCTATATCGGTTGGAAAGATGGGCCGTGAAACCGTAGCAGACAGACAGACACACTTTTTTTTATCCACTACAAGTTAGCCCTTGACTGCGATCTCACCTGATGGTAAGTGATGATGCAGTCTAAGATGGTAGCGGGCTAACCTGTTAGGGGCATGGCAGTTTTATTAAACCCATACCCCTATTTGGTTTCTACACGGCATCGTACCGGAACGCTTAATCGCTTGGCGGCACGTCTTTGCCGGTAGGGTGGTAACTAGCCACGGCCGAAGCCTCCCACCAGGCCAGAAAAGGGAAAATTCAGAAATTATAAATTACCAAATTGACCTTGCCGGGGATCGAACATGGGACCTCCACACGTTAAAACAACAGCACTACACACTGCGCCACGGAGGTCGTCAAACACTGTAAGTTTCGCGTCTATAATATTCTATGGAATCCCAAATTTACCTTGCCGGGGATCGAACCCGGGACCTCCGCACGTGACAACAGCGCTACACACTGCGCCACGGAGGTCGTCAATGACTGTAAGTTTCGCATCTATAATATTCTATGGAAGGATAGAAATGTGAAAAAGTGCATGCATAGTGTTATTTTTGAAACCTATAACATTTTGTACTGCCGCAGTCCCTTCCCTCTCCACTTTTAAATTGCACCACGTTTCACTTGGGTGAAACTTGAAGTGTTTCCTTTACTACGTTTATAAATCAAAAGCGTGAGAAATGTGCTCAACTATCTAGGAAAACAAATGGCTTAAGTTTTGACGGTCGCCCTGTGGAATTTTTAACGATTTCGGAACAATATTCCGTGAGAAGTTTTAAAAAAGTTTTAGAAAATAATATGTGCAACAAATGCAACTAAAACAAACCAAAGTAAAAAAACCAGAACTGACAACATAGTCTATATTGTCAGTTCTGGTACGCAGTAACATAATAACTTGGTGTGGCACTATTAAAAGCCATAAACTAAACAACAACAACAACATAATAACTGATAACATGGACTATGTTCTCCTTTTTTATGTTACTGCGGTTGACAAATATTATCTGTGTGTTAAGTAAGTATTATAGTAGATATTACGAGGTCTCAATTGCTTGGATAAATTTAGTTAATATTAGGTTAGGTTTGCTAAAAAGTGGTGATAGTCTGGTGTTTTTGACGCCCAGAATATTCCGTGAGAAGTTTAAAAATGGTTTAGAAAATATATGCAACAAATGCAACTCAATGGGTTCTTAAATGAGAACCAGAACTGACAACGAAGACTTAATAATTATTACTGCGACTGACAAATATTTCAGTGCGTATAGTACCCGTACCTATACGAGTTCCAAAGGGCTTGGATAGAATTAGCAAATTTTAGGTTAGGTCTGTTAAAGTGGTTTCTAGTAGTTTAGATGCAAAGTACTACTCATGGTGGTCAGCTTATGGTGGTCAACTCTAACTTTTTGGAGTTATGTCCATTTTAAGAAATTAAATATCATAATTTGCTGGAACGGTGAAGTAAAGCTGCAAAATGAGGAAACCAGCAGGCCCCGGAGTTCTTTATAATCACAGAATCAATAAAGTTCTCAAAGGTGTGCGAAGTACGCGGCCGTACTCCGCCAGCGTGGTGGAACCAGTCTACGAAACTTAAGATTATACTATTAGTATCTTCAAATCAATGATGCCTATTCATCATTTAGGCAAGCGCGTTCTCACTACTTGCCAACAAGTCTGATTGCAGCCAAGCGTTTACTCTATAAATAAAAAAAACTGAATCCACACAGATGAAGTCACAGGAAAAATCTACTTTGACAAATAAAGGAACAAAGAGTATAAAAAGTAGAAAAATACGACGTGAAAATCTGTAATCCGCCACAAAAACTGCGATGACAACTAGAAAATGGCACAAAAAGCGCTTCGTGGCTCAAAACAGCTCGCTGGCAACTGCAGATGGATACATGACACGCCACAGTCCTCCTTTGAAAACAGTCCCCGTATTTTATGTCCCCGGGCGAGACATGTGTAAAGTGTCCATTTTATGACGACCCCCTGGAATCTACGTCTTTCCATCCGCGTCGCTGCGTGTGTGAAATAAAGGTGTCTCAACATTTAAAACCTCTAAAATACCTCATTTTTTCTAATGGTTAACAATATATTCGACTGCGGCCGACGAGGTCCCTGGTCGGGCCATAACAAGAAATTCTCAATACTAGCCCGGACGAAGCAAAGTTGGATTGTTGGAGGATGGGAAACATAAAGTAAGCGAACATTTCGTAAATTCAAATGCTCCATTTTCAAAAAACCTAATGTCAGCCAAAATTTGAAGTTTTATCTAGGACTAGCTGATGCCTACATCTGCGTGGATTAAGGTTTCTTTGTTCTCGCGGGAACTCCTTTGTTTTTCGGGATAAAATGTAGCCTATGTGTTATTCTAGACTAAAATTTATCTCTGTGCCAATCTGTTTCATCCAGATCCGTTTAGCCGTTGGGGCGTGATTGAGTAACAAACATCCATACATCCATACATCCATCCAAACTTTCGCATTTATAATATTAGTATAGATGTATTATGACAAGTGTTTTACCCGGGTTAGCGGAGGATCAAGTTATGTTGGCGGGACTGTATAGCGTGTTACTCAAGACACACCCGCCCGCAGCGAGCGAACCTCCTTTGTCTGGTGAAGGGAAGGAAAAAGTGAGCGATTGTTTCGTGAATTCTGATGTTCCGTTTTCAAGTGGAGTTTTCTTTTCTTTTATCTGCCCAGTGCCATGTCAAAGTTGCGAGCACATTCATACGTTATGTAACGAAGCTCTAACAGCGGTCTGCTGTTTGGATCAGTTCTGCATATTAGGTTTTAGTGCCTATTGCCACACACTTATACCACAATACAAATATTAAAATCCATCATCACCATCCTTCCTATCCAGATAACAGATTCTCCATTAATTATGACGTCAGACAAGTCACACGAGGGCGAGAGACCGCGGCTTGTGGATATCATCGAATGAGACCTATGTCCAGCAGTGGACGAGTGACAACGATGACGATTTGACTTAAGGTACCCGAAGAAGAGAAGAGAGATAGAGGTTCTGAAATTAATTGAGCTAAACTATAAATGTACATAAAACAACTGCTAGAATCGTGAAAATATATTTTTTTAAATTGGGTATTTGACAACTAGTCAAATCAGCAACTTTTTTTAAACGTCAAAACGCGGTTTTTGTATGGGTATTTGTATGAAATTTTGAATTGTGACGTCATTAAAGATCGACGCACTTTTTTACTTTAATCGATTGTTTAAAATGATTATTAAAAGTAAAACTCGCAGGGGACATGGATATTACGACTTTTGGGATATCATTTATTTAATATATAGATAAATTATTTCACTAGTAGTCAAATACCCCATTCAATCATACAGGCTAAATTTTTGTCAGTACAGAAATAATTATATATGTGTAAAGCTCAATTGCAGTCAGCAAAAGTTTCCATCAGACACAGTGATGTACTTAAATATAGTCATAAAAGCTAGTAAGAGCGAAAAATATACAATCTTTACAGACGAAATCAGCGGTTACATCTCTATTAGTTGCCTACAAAGCGAATGCAGTCGTGACTCGTCGTATAATTAAAACGTAGGAAAATAACGATCTCCTTTACTTCCAATTATCTTTCCCCCCAGCCTTTTCTACCACTTAATTCCCCTTAAAGAGGGGTAAATATGCAAATTTCTCTCAACAAACCTAGATTATGGACTGTATAATTTTTATTTACCTACCTGAAAAATAAAACGTTGTTTTTTTGTGTGATTATAAAAGTAGGTAGGGACCGTTGTGATGAAAATAACATCTTTTCACACGTTTATAATTTTTATTTCTTCCTGCAATTACAATTAAATAATTAGTCTCATCCATGTTATACTATAATGTACAACATGGATGATACTAATTATTTAATTGTAACAATTAACATAGCTGATGGCCAGAGTAAAGTAAGTATATTAATTACTGACCTCGAATAAAATAACACCATAGAGAGGATTGTTACCAAAAAATACAACAAAACAATCCTTTAATCTCTCAAAATCTAGTAAAGAGAATAAGTCCTTAATTTAAAGCGGAGCTGGGTACAGAGTTGAGCGTTAGGTACAAAAACGGGCGTTAATGTAAAGGGTTCTTAATGTAATGGACGTTAGAAACTTTTAATATACGGCACACTAGTAGAACGGGGTAAACGTCTGTGAGAATACGGCTTCATAGAACGGCCAGCAATTATTGAGTATTTGACAACTAGTCAAATCAGCAACTTTTTTTAAACGTCAAAACGCGTGCTTAGTATGGGTATTTGTATGAAATTTTGCACTTTTTTACTTTAATCGATTGTTTAAAATGGTTATTCAACATAAAACTATCAGGGAACGTGGATATTACGACTGTTGGGAGATCCTCTATTAAATAATCACCAAAAAATATTCATTTGAATAGTAGTCAATACCCAATTACATAATAAAATATACCCAATTGGGAAGTGGGTCCATTTGTACCACCAAATGTAACTGCTTTTTATCGTTCGGACTAATTGATGGTGCATGGCAATGGAGCAAATGAAACCATGTGAAATAATCGATACTTCCAATCTTAAATTCGATGATGCACCCCAGCTTTGTCCACGGGATTAATGCTTATGACATCCCGTTGGAACGACTTGATTTTCCTGGATAAAAACAAAGCCTAGGATGTCCTTTATTTCGCGCATCTTGCATCGATTCGTTCGATGTGAATGCACAGTGGCGGGCTTATTATATACTCAGCGTATTATTAGTAGCTACAGCCTCACATAAGCCGTGTCACGAAAGCAGTCCGTGGCAACTAATGGAACTATACGTTAGATGCTAAACTCCAATGGGGCCATCACATAAATTATTTATCGAACAGGCTTAGTTCTGCTGCATACGCGGTTAAAAAGATTCGCCAGTTGACAGATATAGAAACGGCGAGAAAAGTTTATTTTTGTTACTTTCACAGCATTATGTCATATGATATATTATTATGGGGTAATGCTGCAGATATTAATTCTGTTTATGGGACCAAGACAGTCACTAAGAGATAAATTTAAAGAAATCAATATTATGACAGTGCACAACCAATATATATTTGAAAATTTAGTATACGTGCATAAACATATTGATACATTCAAGAAGAAAAGTGATTGTCATAATGTCAATACTAGAAATAAAAATAAACTTGTAATGCCTACTTCTAGGTTTAGTAAAACTAGCAATTAATTTGTTGAAAACAGTGTCCGCTTCTACAATAAGCTCCCAGAAGACATGTTAAAGATGTCTCTGAATAAGTTCAAAGTTAATGTAAAACGTAAACTCATTGAAAAATCTTATTACCATGTAAAGGACTACTTAAATGACAAGGAAGCTTGGCAATAATTTGCTCTATGGCTCTGATAGTTCCTTAGTTAAGATGATTTTTGAAATGGTGATAATTAAAAAAAAACCCGGCTGAGTTTGTTGTGGACTCTTCTCAGACTAGGGCGCGTTTGGAACCCTCGTAGCTTTAGTTTTAAGATACCGTAACCGATCACCGTTATCACCATCATGTTTTTTATGTAAGTAATTTTTAACGTCAATAAGTGTACCTATATTGAATAAATGTTATTGAGTATTGAGTATACTAATACATTTTACAAACAAAAGTTGCATAAACATACGACTACTAGCGCCGTTGCCTTTATGGGACACTTTTTCATGACACGGGCCGTAAACGCATGCAGTATGAAACATATGCATGAAAGATAAGCTCAGTATGTTTCGGCCCTAATCCAAACTAATATTATAAATGCCAAAGCGTGTCTGCCTGTCTGTCTGCAACGCTTTCACGGCTCAACCATTCAACCAATTCTGATGAAATTTGGTACAGGGATAGGTTGTATCCCGAGGAAGGAAATACTTTTTATCCCGGAAAATCAAGGAGTTCCCGCGGGAATCAAAAAAACACACCGACGTAGTCGCGGGTATCATCTAGTATTGAAATATTTTCGCTATCGGAAGTGTGTAACAGTGTGTAACAGTGTGTAACACTAGTTACAAAAGTACCGCCACGTGTTCAGTCGTTCGGAAATTAAAAACATGGCTTTGAAGTTTAAAAGGGAAAAGTTTCCTGCTCAAGTCAATGTCTTCTCATAAAACTTCTTTATTGCTCCAAAGTTGGTCAATTGTTGAAAGCCTATTAATTCCGGCTGTGCCGTGATTAGAGACAGTACATTTTCATGTTCTTTGTAAGTTAAATTGAAAATTCGGGAAGTTTTCCCGATTAATATTTGCGATGGGAGAGTGAAGTTTGTTTGTTTATAACGTTCGTTTAAGTATGTAATGGTGTTTGAAAATTGTGTAGGGTCTTTGGGATGCCGTTTGTAGGGAGCTAATTTCCGTTTTAAGGTAAAACTCGCGTGCACTTTTATATGGAACAGACTAAATGGTCTTTTATATTATGGTCCGCTTAAGGACGAAAAGTGAGCCTACATACGACGCATTTTGCGCGGACGTTTTGTCCTGTCTTGTCCGCAGTGTGCTTTTACCCTAATACTAACAGTTAAGGCAGACTATGTACTGCAAAGAGGCATTCCAATCAAATTATAAATTGATAGAAAATGTGTTAAATTTTATTTTCTAAACACATCTTTGTTACTATTCACTTCAATTCGCAAGTACATAATTATATAAAATTTTGGTTCGTTTTCTGTCTGTTCTTATACTTCTTATACTTTTCTTACCTACCTACCTACTACCTTTTACCCGCGATTTCGCTCACGTTAGATTCGATTTTCATATACAAAACCCCCTTAGGGTTGAATTTTCAAAAATCCTTTCATGGATGCCTACGTCATAATTGCTATCCGTATGCCAACCCGATATAATATGTCCAATGGTTTCAGCTGTGCATTGATAGATCAATCAGTAATTTTTTCCTTTTATATATTCAAATTATTAATGTGAAAGTGTGTCTGTCTGGTATTTCGCATTTTGAAGGCGACATAAGCGATAGACTATATAAAGGCAACAGGCATATTTCAAAATAATTTTTCCAATAGTGTGAAAATCGATCCGGCTGTAACTGATAAGTACTTTACAAAATTGCATCGTCACATAACACGAGAATAAATGACAATGAGGAAGCTTAGCCTAATCCTGGAACGGTTCAACCCTTAAATAGTGTTGAGGTCACATTTCAACGCGGATTTGAGTTGGCAGTAATTTGTGGAAAAACTCCTGCCGCTGACGTATGGTCAACCGTGAGAGGTCATTTTTATGCCATTATGACCTTTACGGTGTACGTGATAAGAGGTGTAGTTGTATAAAGGGTCCGTTACATATAAAGTTCCGAGGGATCAGGTGGGACGGGATTTGTGGGTACCTTGATGGATGACGATGAAAGAATTGGGTTGTTTCCGTTTCCTACTTTTGATTTGGAAACTAAAAGACGAGATATCAGCTTAGGCAAGTGCACTATAATCTTAACCTTAACTTAGTGAGGTTTTTGATTAGATTCAATCGAAAGCCATGACCATGCATGTACACAAAAAATAGGGTTTATCAATAAATTTGAACCCCACCTTCATAATTATTAAGTGAGTTTCTACTTGACGTTTCAATGGAAAACGTTGAAATTTGACAAGATATTCATATATATTCAAATGTAATCTCTACATGTCATGTAATCCTTCTAGTCCTCTTGCTGACTGGAGTGATCAAGAGGGAAGCTGCACCAGTGGTCTCTGCAGAATGGACGGAGAACTTCCTAAAATAGGCTCCTTAGTACGTAAAACATACGTTTAAAGTAGACTAAGTATGATGTTGGGTACGCAGCGTATTTGCACACAAACAACCTGGCACATAAAATTGTATAGAAATAACTAGTTTTTCGCTCTGTGCGTGAGCTGCTAAAGCAGCTCACGGTTTGTGATTGAAAAAAAAAAATGGCGCTGTTTTTTTTTAATTTTGATACCAGTTTCCTGTTCTGTAATCACAGGGAGCCCTAAATATCGATTTTGAACGAAATCGGTCAATTAACAAAGAATTTCAAAATGGCGCTGGTTTTTTTTATTTTTGTAACAGTTTCCTGTTTTGTATCCCCAGGGAGTCCTAAATATCGATTTTGAACGAAATCGGTCAATTAACAAAGAATTTCAAAATGGCGCTGATTTTTAAAACTTTGGTTTCAGTTTCCTGTTTTGTAATCCCAGGGAGCCTCGTCGTGGGTAAAACGGAACCGTATTAAATTCTTGCATAGTTCTATACTTGCAGTATCTTCAATATTCGCCATATAATTTGGTATGAAAAAAAATATTCCGCCATCTTGAATTTTTTTTCATTTCGCAAAATAGACCTCCTCGTCCTGATCATCTCTTGCCAAGAAACCACACTTCGATCTCTCATACTCTCCGAGATAGACACTAACGAAATTTGTATGGCAGCCATCTTGAATCCACCATTTTTGAGTTTTTTTTAAGCTCATCGCCAATTGGATGAGGTTTCGAGTGACATTTGTTCGAGCACCCCCCACCTACCTTCAATACCCTTGCCGTGCCCTTCACCCGTCTCCGAAATCCTCAATCATCAGGTGTCTCCATATTTTTCTTCAAGTTATATTTTCTGACTTCCATACGAAGCCATAAGTGGAAAAAAAACTTTCATACAAAATTTTACAGGAGGAAGTTTTTAGGGAAAATCTGGAAAACTACCCCGAATGTGGCAACACTGTTTTTATTTCTCGATACTGCCCGTCGAGTTACACAATCGATCCATACATCAAAACTTTCCCAAATGTTGCCAACCACCTCTAAGACGTGATTGAAATTTTCAAAAACACAAACAGAATACAAAATGGCCGCCACCTCGTTTCACAAAAATTTTTTGCTTAGTTTTATAATTTTCCTGTGAACTACAGGATACACCGCTCCTGATGACGTTTCAATTTTTCATCTCGCTCGCACCCAGCCGAAATGATAGCCCCTGAAAAAAGACCATGTCGAAAATCACTTTTTCTTTGATAAATTCCAGTGTTGCCAGACCTCGGCGACGAAAATACCCAATTGTCATTCTTACAAGTGAGACACGTGGTTGCCCATACTCGAATTTTGCAAAAAATACGTATTTCGATTTTTTAATTTTTGGGGTAAATTTTGAAATTTTCCCGAGAAATGGGGTAATTTTTTTCCCCCAATCCATACTTCGAGTCTGTACACATAATCTCCCCTTAGAAGTCGAAACGCGCCGACGTTGGCAACTGTGAGAAATTTGAATTTTAAAATTGCGATTTTTCGTAACTCAAACCGAACGGCCGCCGCGACAGCCGCCATCTTGAATTTTTTAAAACCACCCCCATTCTGTCAAAATACAGGATAATTGTAGGCGGACATAGAAAAAAAAATTATGCTCGACCGCGTCGTTTCGGATCTGTGGCGCCGCGGTTCGAGGTCGAAAAATCAAAAATTTTAAAACACTACAGCTCGGCCGCCATCTTGTTTTTGCAATTTTTTCCACTTTTTCTGTTGACCGTTTCCTAATTTCTTCAATCGTTGCGAATTGCAAAGAAATCGGTTGGAAAACAAGAGAGGTACAAGAATCACGTCGGCCGCCATCTTGTTTTTCCGAAATGTCATAATTTTTCCCTACTCGACTCCCGCACTCGAACACATCTCTCATACATCATTATATCATTTTCTGTCTCTTTCTAGGAGAACAATTATGTCAATGAGTGAGTCAGTGAGTGAGTGGTAATCGAGCTATATATATTATAACTAGTTTTTCGCTCTGTGCGTGAGCTGCTAAAGCAGCTCACGGGTTGTGATTAAAAAAAAAATACAAAATGGCGCTGATTTTTTAATACTTTGGTATCAGTTTTCTGTTTTGTAATCCCAGGGATCCTCAGATATCGATTTTGAACAAAATCGGTCAATTAAAAAAGAATTACAAAATGGCGCAATTTTTTTAAAATTTCATATCAGTTTCCTGTTTTGTAACCCCAGGGAGCCCTAAGTATCGATTTTGAACGAAATCGGTCACTTTACAAAGAATTTCAAAATAACGCTGATTTTTAAAACTTTGGTATCAGTTTCCTGTTTTGTAATCCCAGGAAGCCCTAATTATTGATTTTGAGCGAAATCGCTACAATGACAAAGAATTCAAAAATGGCGCTGATTTTTTACAATTTTGGTATCAGTTTCCTGTTTTGAAATCCCAGGGAGCCCTAAACATCGATTTTGAACGAAATCGGTCAATTAACAAAGAATTCCAAAATGGCGCTGATTTTTTAAAACTTTGGCATCAGTTTCCTGTTTTGAAATTCGAGGAAGTCCTAAATATCGATTTTGAACGAAATCGCTACATTAACAAAGAATTTCAAAATGGCGCTGATTTTTTATTTATTTTAGTTTCAGTTTCCTGTTTTGAATCCCCAGGGAGTCCTAAATATCGATTTTGAACGAAATCGGTCAATTAACAAAGATTTTCAAAATGGCGCTGATTTTTTAAAACTCTGATATAAGTTTCCTGTTTTGTAATCCCAGGGAGACTCGTCGTGGGTAAAACGGAATCGTATCAAAATCTTGCATAGTTCTATACTTGCAGTCTCTTCAATATTCGCCATATAATTTGGTATGAAAAAAAAAATTCCGCCATCTTGTTTTTTTTTTTCATTTCGCCAAAGAGGCCTCCTCGTCCTGATCATCTGTTGCCAAGAAACCACACTTCCATCTCTCATACTCTCCGAGATAGACACTAACGAAATTTGTATGGCAGCCATCTTGAATCCACCATTTTTGAGTTTTTTTTAAACTCATCGCCATTTGGACGAGGTTTCGAGTGACATTTGTTCGAGCGCCCCCTCCGAATTCCTCAATCATCAGCTGTCTCCATATTTTTCATCAAGTTATATTTTCTGACTTCCATACGAAGCCAGCAGTGAAAAAAAAATTTTTCATACAAAATTTTACAGGAGGAAGTTTTTAGGGAAAATCTCGAAAACTACCCCGAATATGGCAACACTGTTTTGATTTCGCGATACTGCCCGTCGAGTTACACAATCGATCCATACATGTCAACTTTCCCAAATGTTGCCAACCGCCTCTAAGACGTGATCGAAATTTTCAAAAACACAAAAAGAATACAAAATGGCCGCCACCTCGTTTCACAGAATCATTTGACATAGTTTCATAATTTTCCCGTGAACTACAGGATACGCCGCTCCTGATGACGTTTCAATTTTTCATCTCGCTCGCACCCAGCCGAAATGATAGCCCTTGAAAAAAGACCATGTCGAAAATCTCTTTTTCTTTGATAAATTCCAGTGTTGCCAGACCTTGGCGACGAAAATACCCAAATGTCATTCGCACAAGTGAGACACGTGGTTGCCCATACTCGAATTTTTCAAAAAATACGTATTTCGATTTTTTAATTTTTGGGGTAAATCTTGAAATTTTCCCGAGAAATGGGGTAATTTTTTTCCCCCAATCCATACCTCGAGTCTGTACACACAATCTCCCCGTAGAAGTCGAAACGCTCCGACGTTGCCAACTGCGAGAAATTTGAAGTTTAAAATTGCGTTTTTTCGTAACTCAAACCGAACGGCCGCCGTGACAGCCGCCATTTCAAATTTTCAAAAACCACCCCCATTCTGTCAAAATACAGGATAATTGTAGGCGGGAATAGAAAAAAAAATTATGCTCGACCTCGCCGTTTCGGATCTGTGGCGCCGCGGTTCGAGGTCGAAAAATCAAAAATTTTAAAACACTACAGCTCGGCCGCCATCTTGTTTTTCCAATTTTTTCCACTTTTTCTGTTGACCGTTTCCTAATTTCTTCAATCACTGCGAGTTGTAACGAAATCGGTTGGAAAACAAAAGAGTTACAAGAATCACGTCGGCCGCCATCTTGTTTTTCCGAAATGTCATAATTTTTCCCTACTCGACTCCCGCACTCGAACACATCTCTCATACATCATTATATCGTTTTCTGTCTCTTTCTAGGAGAACAATTATGTCAATGAGTGAGTGGTAATTTAGCTATATATAGTATAATAACTAGTTTTTCGCTCTGTGCGTGAGCTGCTAAAGCAGCTCACGGGTTGTGATTAAAACAAAATACAAAATGGCGCTGATTTTTTAATACTTCGGTATCAGTTTCCTGTTTTGTAATCCCAGGGATCCTCAGATATCGATTTTGAACAAAATCGGTCAATTAACAAAGAATTACAAAATGGCGCAGATTTTTCTAAAATTTCATAACAGTTTCCTGTATTGTATTCCCAGGGAGTCCTAAATATCAATTTTGAACTAAATTGGTCAATTCCCAAATAATTTCAAAATGGCGCTGATTTTTTAAAACTTTGGTACCAGTTTCCTGTTCTGTAACCCCAGGGAGCCGAAATCGGTTAATTAACAATCAATTCCAAAATAGTGCTGGTTTTTTTTTAATTTTGGTAACAATTTACTGTTTAGTAACCCCATGGAGTTCTAAATATCGATTTTGAACGAAATCCGTCACTTAACAAAGAATTCCAAAAAGGCGCTGATTTTTTAAAACTTTGGCATCAGTTTCCTGTTTTGAAATTCGAGGAAGTCCTAAATATCGATTTTGAACGAAATCGCTACAATAACAAAGAATTTCAAAATGGCGCTGAATTTTTTAAATTTTGGTACCAGTTTCCTGTTTTGCAATCCCAGGGATCCTCAGATATCGATTTTGAACGAAATCGGTCAATTAACAAAGAATTTCAAAATGGCGCAGATTTTGTAAAATTTTGGTACCAGTTTCCTGTCTTGTAATCCAATGGAGTACTAAATATCGATTTTGAACGAAAACGCTACAATGACAAAGAATTTCAAAATGGCGCTGATTTTTTACAATTTTGGTATCAGTTTCCTGTTTTGAAATCCCAGGGAGTCCTAAACATCGATTTTGAACGAAATCGGTCAATTAACAAAGAATTTCAAAATAGTGCTGGTTTTTTTTAATTTTGGTAACAGTTTACTGTTTAGTAACCCCATGGAGTCCTAAATATCGATTTTGAACGAAATCGGTCAATTAACAAAGAATTCCAAAATGGCGCTGATTTTTTAAAACTTTGGCATCAGTTTCCTGTTTTGAAATTCGAGGAAGTCCTATATATCGATTCTGAACGAAATCGCTACAATAACAAAGAATTTCAAAATGGCGCTGAATTTTTAAATTTTGGTACCAGTTTCCTGTTTTGCAATCCCATGGAGTCCTAAATATCGATTTTGAACGAAATCGGTCAATTAACAAAGAATTTCAAAATGGCGCTGATTTTTTTAAACTTTGGTATCAGTTTCCTGTTTTTGAATCCCAGGGATCCTCAGATATCGATTTTGAACTAAATGTGTCAATTAACAAAGAATTTCAAAATGGCGCTGATTTTGTAAAATTTTGGTACCAGTTTCCTGTCTTGTAATCCCATGGAGTACTAAATATCGATTTTGAACGAAATCGATCAATTAACAAAGAATTTCAAAATGGCGCTGATTTTTTAAAACTTTGGTATCGGTTTCCTGTTTTGTAATCCCAGGGAGCCCCTTCGTGGGTAAAACAGAACCGTATCACTTGTAACGTCTCTCCAATATTCGCCATATAATTTGGTATGAAAAAAATGTTCCGCCATCTTGAATTTTTTTTATTTCGCTAAATACACCTCCTCGTCCTGATCATCTCTTGCCGAGAAACCACACTTCCATCTCTTATACTCTCCGAGATAGACACTGACGAAATTTGTATGGCAGCCATCTTGAATCCACCATTTTTAAGTTTTTTTATATTCACCGCCAATCGGATGAGGTTTCGAGTGACATTTGTTCGAGCACCCCCTACCTCTCTTCAATACCTTGGCCGTGCTCTTGACCCGTTGCCGAAATCCTCATTCATCAGCTGTCTCCATATCTTTCTTGGATACTGCTGGTCGAGTTACACAATCGATCCATACATGTCAACTTTCCCACATGTTGCCAACCACCTCTAAGACGTGATTGAAATTTTCAAAATCACAAAAAGAATACAAAATGGCCGCCACCTCGTTTCACAGAATCATTTGACATAGTTTTATAATTTTCCCGTGAACTACAGGGTACACCGCTCCTGATGACGTTTCAATTTTTCATCTCGCTCGCACCCAGCCGAAATGATAGCCCCTGAAATAAGACCATGTCGAAAATCACTTTTTCTTTGATATATTCCAGTGTTGCCAGACCTCGGCGACAAAAAACCCAAATGTCATTTGTACAAGTGAGACACGTGGTTGCTCGTACTCGAATTTTGCAAAAACTACGTATTTAGATTTTTTTATTTTTGGGGTAAATCTTAAAAATTTTCCCGAGAAATGGGGTAATTTTTTTCCTCAATCCATACCTCGAGTCTGTACACACAATCTCCCCGTTAAAGTCGAAACGTTCCGACGTTGCCAACTGCGAGAAAGTTGAATCTTAAAATTGCATTTTTTCGTAATTTAGACCGAACGGCCGCCGCGACAGCCGCCATCTTGTTTTTCCGAAATTTCATAATTTTTCCCTACTCCCATCCCGCACCCGAACACATCTCCCTAACATAATTGTATCGTTTTCTGTTTATTTCTAGGAGAATCATTTGGTCAATTACTAAACACTACTACAACACTTATAGTCTCTTCAATATTCGCCATATAAATTGGTATGAAAAAAAAATCCGCCATCTTGTTTTTTTTTTCATTTCGCCAAATAGACCTCCTCGTGCTGATCATCTCTTGCCATGGAACCACACTTCCATCTATTATACTCTCCGAGATAGACACTGACGAAATTTGTATGGCAGCCATCTTGAATCCACCATTTTAAGTTTTTTTTTTTTACTTTTTGCCAATTGGATGAGGTTTCGAGTGACATTTGTTCGAGCACCCCCCACCTATCTTCAATACCCTGGCCGTGCCCTTCACCCGTCCGCAAAATCCTCAATCATCAGCTGTCTCCATATTTTTCTTCAAGTTATATTTTCTGACTTCCATACGAATTCATAAGTGGAAAAAAAACTTTCATACAAAATTTTACAGGAGGAAGTTTTTAGGGAAAATCTGGAAAACTACCCCGAATGTGGCAACATTGTTTTTATTTCTCGATAGTGCCCGTCGAGTTACACATTCGATCCATACATCAAAACTTTCCCAAATGTTGCCAACCACCTCTAAGACGTGATTGAAATTTTCAAAAACACAAACAGAATACAAAATGGCCGCCACCTCGTTTCACAGAATCATTTGACACAGTTTTATAATTTTCCCATGAACTACAGGATACACCGCTCCCGATGACGTTTCAATTTTTCATCTCGCTCGCACCCAGTCGAAATGATAGCCCCTGAAAAAAGACCATGTCGAAAATCACTTTTTCTTTGATAAATTCCAGTGTTGCCAGACCTCGGCGACGAAAATACCCAAATGTCATTCGTACAAGTGACATACGTGGTTGCTCGTACTCGAATTTTTTAAAAAATTCGTATTTGGTTTTTTTTATTTTTGGGGTAAATCTTGAAATTTTCCCGAGAAATGGGGTAATTTTTTTTCCCCAATCCATACCTCGAGTCTGTACACACAATCTCCCCGTACAAGTCGAAACGCTCCGACGTTGCCAACTGCGAGAAATTTGCATTTCAAAATTGCGTGTTTTCGTAACTCAAACCGAACGGCCGCCGGGACAGCCGCCATCTTGAATTTTTAAAAACCACCCCCATTTTGTCAAAATACAGGATAATTATAGGCGGGAAAAGAAAAAAAAATTATGCTCGACCACGCCGTTTCGGATCTGTGGCACCGCGGTTCGAGGTCGAAAAATCAAAAATTTTAAAACACTACAGCTCGGCCGCCATCTTGTTTTTGTAATTTTTTCCACTTTTTCTGATGACCGTTTCCTAATTTCTTTAATCACTGCGAGTTGTAACGAAATCGGTTGGAAAACAAGAGAGTTACAAGAATCACGTCGGCCGCCATCTTGTTTTTCCGAAATGTCATAATTTTTCCCTACTCGACTCCCGCACTCGTACACATCTCTCATACATCATTGTATCATTTTCTGTCTCTTTCTAGGAGAACAATTATGTCAATGAGTGAGTCAGTCAGTGAGTGGTAATCGAGCTATATATATTATAATAATAATATAACTAGTTTTTCGCTCTGTGCGTGAGCTGCTAAAGCAGCTCACGTGATGTGGTTAGACTTACAAGTAGGATAGTCTTTACTCTATCGATTTTGAATAAAATCGGTCACGTAACAAAAATTTCAAAATAGCGCTGATTTTTTAAATTAGTGGTATCAGTTTCCTGTTTTGTAATCCCAGGGAGCCCTAAATATCGATTTTAAACGAAATCGGTCAATTAAAAAATAATTCCAAAATGGCGCTGATTTTTACATTTTTGGTACCAGTTTCCTGTTTTGTAGCCCCAGGGAGTCCTAAATATCGATTTTGAACAAAATCAGTCAATTAAAACAGAATTTCAAAATGGCGCTGATTTTTTAAATTCTGGTACCAGTTTCCTGTTTTGTGATCCCAGGGAGTCCTAAATATCGATTTTGAACAAAATCGGTCAATTAACACAGAATTTCAAAATGGCGTAGATTTTTTAAAATTTTGGAATCAGTTTCCTGTTTTGTAATCCCAGGGAGCCCCAAATATCGATTTTGAACGAAATCGGTCAATTAACAAAGAATTTCAAAATGGCGTTGATTTTTAAAATTCCGGTACCAGTTTCCTGTTTTGTGATCCCAGAGAATCCTAAATATCGATTATGAACGAAATCGGTCAATTCACAAAGTATTTCAAAATGGCGTTGATTTTTTAAATTCTGGTACCAGTTTCCTGTTTTGTGATCCCAGGGAGTCCTAAATATCGATTTTGAACAAAATCGGTCAATTAAAACAGAATTTCAAAATGGCGCTGATTTTTTAAAATTTTGGTAACAGTTTCCTGTTTTGTGATCCTAGGGATCGTCAGATATCGATTTTGAACGAAATCGTTTCTGTAACAAAGAATTTCAAAATGGCGCTCATTTTTTAAAATTTTGATACCAGTTTCCTGTTTTGTAATCCCAGGAAGTCCTAAATATCGATTTTGAACGAAATCAGTCAATTAACAAAGAATTTCAAAATGGCGCTGATTTTTACATTTTTGGTACCAGTTTCCTGTTTTGTAGCCCCAGGGAGTCCTAAATATCGATTTTGAACAAAATCGGTCAATTAAAACAGAATTTCAAAATGGCGCTGATTTTTTAAAATTTTGGTAACAGTTTCCTGTTTTGTGATCCTAGGGATCGTCAGATATCGATTTTGAACGAAATCGTTTCTGTAACAAAGAATTTCAAAATGGCGCTCATTTTTTAAAATTTTGATACCAGTTTCCTGTTTTGTTATCCCAGGAAGTCCTAAATATCGATTTTGAACCAAATCGGTCAATTAACAAAGAATTTCAAAATGGCGCAGAATTTTTAAAATTTTGGTATCAGTTTCCTGTTTTTAATCCCAGGGAGCCCTAAATATCGATTTTGAACGAAATCGGTCAATTATTAAAGAATTTCAAAATGGCGCTGATTTTTAAAAACTTTGTTATCAGCTTCCTGTTTAGTAATCCCAGGGAGCCCCGTCGTGGGTAAAACGCAACCGTATCAAAATCTTGCATAGTTCTACACTAATTGTAGTCAATTCAATATTCGCCATATAATTTGGTATGAAAAAAAATATTCCGCCATCTTGAATTTTTTTTAAAAAAAAGAATTTCAAAATGGCGTTGATTTTTTAAAATTCTGGTACCAGTTTCCTATTTTGTAATCCCAAGAAGTTTTAAATATCGATTTTGAACGAAATCGGCCAATAAACAAAGAATTTCAATATGGCGCGAATTTTTTAAAACTTCGGTATCAGTTTCCTATATTGTAATCCCAGGGAACCCCGTCGTGAGTAAAACGTAACCGTATCAAAATCTTGCAAAGTTCTATACTTTCAGTCTCTTCAATATTCGCCATATAATTTGGTATGACAAAAAAATTCCGCCATCTTGATTTTTTTCATTTCGCCAAATAGACCTCCTCGTCCTGATCATCTCTTGCCAAGAAACCACACTTCCATCCCTCATACTCTCCGAGATAGACACTAACGAAATTTGTATGGCAGCCATCTTGAATCCACCATTTTTCAGTTTTTTTAAACTCACCGCCAATTGGACGAGGTTTCGAGTGACATTTGTTCGAGCACCCCCCTCCTTTCTTCAATACCTTGGCCGTGCCCTTTACCCTTCTCCGAAATCCTCAATCATCAGGTGTCTCCATATTTTTCTTCAAGTTATATTTTCAGACTTCTATACGAAGCCATCGGTGAAAAAAAATTTTTTCATACAAAATTTTGCAGGAGGAAGTTTTTAGGGAAAATCTCGAAAACTTCCCCGAATGTGGCAACACTGTTTTGATTTCTCGATACTGGACGTCGAGTTACACATTCGATCCATACATGATTCCCATGATACCCATTCCATACCTCGAGTCTGTACAAACAGTCGCCCCGTAGAAGTCGAAGCGCTCCGACGTTGCCAACAGTGAGAAATTAGAAATTTAAAATTGCGTTTTTTCGTACCTCAAATCGAACGGCCACCGCGACAGCAGCCATCTTGAATTTTTATTAACCACACCCATTCTGTCAAAATACAGGATAATTGTAGGCGGACAAAGAAAATAAATATTATGCTCGACCACGCCGTTTCGGATCTGTAGCGCAGCGGTTCGGGGTCTAAAAATCTAAAATTGGAAAACGTTACAGCTCGGCCGCCATCTTGTTTTTCCAATTTTTTCCACTTTTTCTATTAATAGTTTTCTAATTTCTTCAATAATAGCGAGTTGTAACGGAATCGGTTGGAAAACAAAAGAGTTGCAAGAATCACGTCGGCCGCCATCTTGTTTTTCCGAAATGTCATAAGTGTTCCCTACTCCCATCCCGCACCCGAACACATCTCCAGTACATAATTGTATCGTTTTCTGTCTCTTTCTAGGATAACAATTATGTCAATTACACACTACTACTATTCTTGTAGTCTCTTCAATATTCGCCATATAATTTGGTATGAAAAAAAATATTCCGCCATCTTGAATTTTTTTTCATTTCGCTAAATAGACCTCCTCGTCCTGATCATATCTTGCCAAGAAACCACACTTCCATCTCTCATACTCTCCGAGATAGATACTAAAGAAATTTGTATGGCAGCCATCTTGAATCCACAATTTTTGAGTTTTTTTAAACTTTCTGCCAATTGGATGAGGTTTCGAGTGACATTTGTTCGAGCACCCCCCACCTATCTTCAATACCCTGGCCGTGCCCTTTACCCGTCTCCGAAATCCTCAATCATCAGGTGTCTCCATATTTTGCTTCAAGTTATATTTTCTGACTTCCATACGAAGCCTTATGTGGAAAAAAAAAATTTCATACAAAATTTTACAGGAGGAAGTTTTTAGGGAAAATCTCGAAAACTACCCCGAATGTGGCAGCACTGTTTTTATTTCTCGATACTGCCCGTCGAGTTACACAATCGATCCATACATGTCAACTTTCCCAAATGTTGCCAACCGCCTCTAAGACGTGATCGAAATTTTCAAAAACACAAAAGGAATACAAAATGGCCGCCACCTCATTTCACAGAATCATTTGACATAGTTTTATAATTTTCCCGTGAACTACAGGATACACCGCTCCTGATGACGTTTCAATCTTTCATCTCGCTCACACCCAGCCGACATGATAGCCCCTGAAAAAAGACCATGTCGAAAATCACTTTTTCTTTGATAAATTCCAGTGTTGCCGGACCTCGGCGACGAAATTACCCAAATGTCATTTGCACAAGTGGGACACGTGGTTGCTCGTCCTCGAATTTTGCAAAAAATACGTATTGCGATTTTTTAATTTTTGGGGTAAATCTTGAAATTTTCCCGAGAAATGGGGTAAATTTTTTTCCCCAACCCATACCTCGAGTCTGTGCACACAATCTGCCCTTAGAAGTCGAAACGCTCCGACGTTGGCAACTGCGAGAAATTTGAATTTTAAAATTGAGTTTTTTCGTAACTCAAACCGAACGGCCGCCGTGACAGCCGCCATCTTGAATTTTTAAAAACCACCCCCAATCTGTCAAAATACAGGATAATTGTAGGCGGAAATAGAAAAAAAAATTATGCGCGACCACCCCGTTTCGGATCTGTGGCGCCGCGGTTCGAGGTCGAAAAATCAAAAATTTTAAAACACTACAGCTCGGCCGCCATCTTGTTTTTCCAATTTTTCCCACTTTTTCTGTTGACCGTTTCCTAATTTCTTCCATCACTGCGAGTTGTAACGAAATCGGTCGGAAAACAAAAGAGTTACAAGAATCA
Source organism: Erebia palarica (assembly GCA_964035005.1). Lineage (NCBI taxonomy): Eukaryota > Metazoa > Arthropoda > Insecta > Lepidoptera > Nymphalidae > Erebia > Erebia palarica. The sequence continues at coordinate 31,312,247 of OZ035990.1, forward strand.
CGTCGGCCGCCATCTTGTTTTTCTGAAATGTCATAATTTTTCCTTACTCGACTCCCGCACTCAAACACTTCTCCCATACATCATTGTATCATTTTCTGTCTCTTTCTAGGAGAACAATTATGTCAATGAGTCAGTCAGTCAGTGAGTGGTAATCGAGCTATATATAGTATAAAAATATAATAATAAAATGATTCGGTATCAAAATGGTGCTGAATTTTTTAAATTTTGGTACCAGTTTCCTGTTTTGCAATCCCATGGAGTCCTAAATATCGATTTTGAACGAAATCGGTCAATTAAAAAAGAATTTCAAAATGGTGCTGATTTTTAAAACTTTGGTACCAGTTTCCTGTTTTGTAATCCCAGGGAGCCCTAAATATTGATTTTGAACGAAATCGCAACAATAACAAAGAATTTCGAAATGGCGCTGATTTTTTAAAATTTTGGTACCAGTTTTCTATTTGGTAATCCCACGGAGCCCTATATATCGATTTTGAACGAAATCGGTCAATTAACAAAGAATTTCAAAATGGCGTTGGTTTTTTTTTATTTTGGTAACAGTTTCCTGTTTTGTATCCCCAGGGAGTTCTAAATTATCGAGTTTGAATGAAATCGGTAAATTAACAAAGAATTTCAAAATGGCGCTGATTTTTTAAAAATTATTATACCAGTTTCCTGTTCTGTAATCACAGGGAGCCCTAAATATCGATTTTGAACGAAATCGGTCAATTAACAAAGAATTTCAAAATGGCGCTGGTTTTTTTTTTATTTTGGTAACAGTTTCCTGTTTTGTATCCCCAGGGAGTCCTAAATATCGATTTTGAACGAAATCGGTCAATTAACAAAGAATTTCAAAATGGCGCTATATTTTCTTTATTTTGATAACAGTTTCCTGTTTTGTATCCCCAGGGAGTCCTAAATATCGATTTTGAACGAAATCGGTCAATTAACAAAGAATTTCAAAATGGCGCTGGTTTTATTTTATTTTGGTAACAGTTTCCTGTTTTGTTTCCCCAGGGAGTCCTAAATATCGATTTTGAACGAAATCGGTCAATTAATAAAGAAGTTCAAAATGGCGCTGATTTTTTTAAAATTTTGATACCAGTTTCCTGTTTTGTATCCCCAGGGAGTCCTAAATATCGATTTTGAACGAAATCGGTCAATTAACAAAGAATTTCAAAATGGCGCTGGTTTTATTTTATTTTGGTAACAGTTTCCTGTTTGTATCCCCAGGGAGTCCTAAATATCGATTTTGAACGAAATCGGTCAATTAACAATGAATTTCAAAATGGCGCTGATTTTTTAAAACTCTGATATGAGTTTCCTGTTTTGTAATTCCAGGGAGCCTCGTCGTGGGTAAAACGGAACCGTATCAAAATCTTGCTTATTTCTATACTTGCAGTCTCTTCAATATTCGCCATATAATTTAGTATGAAAAAAATATTCCGCCATCTTGAATTTTTTTTTATTTCGCTAATTAGACCTCCTCGTCCTGATCATCTCTTGCGAAGAAACTACACTTCCATCTCTCATACTCTCCGAGATAGACACTAACGAAATTTGTAAACACGAAAAGGAATACAAAATGGCCGCCACCTCGTTTCACAAAATCATTTGACATAGTTTTATAATTTTCCCGTGAACTACAGGATACACCACTCCTGACGACGTTTCAATCTTTCATCTCGCTCGCACCCAGCCGACATGATAGCCCCTGAAACAAAACCATGTCGAAAATCACTTTTTCTTTGATTAATTCCAGTGTCGCCAGACCTCGGCGACGAAATTACCCAAATGTCGTTCGCACAAGTGAGACACGTGGTTGCCCATACTCGAATTTTGCAAAAAATACGTATTTCGATTTTTTAATTTTTGGGGTAAATCTTGAAATTTTCCCTATAAATGGGGTAATTTTATTTTCCCAGTCCATACCTCGAGTCTGTACACACAATCTCCCCGTAGAAGTCGAAACGCTCCGACGTTGCCAACTGCGAGAAATTTGCATTTTAAAATTGCGTTTTTTCGTAACTCAAACCGAACGGCCGCCGTGACAGCCGCCATCTTGAATTTTTAAAAACCACCCACATTCTGTCAAAATACAGGATAATTATAAGCGGAAATAGAAAAAAAAATTATGCTGGACCACCCCGTTTCGGATCTGTGGTGCCGCAGTTCGAGGTCGAAAAATCTAAAATTTTAAAACACTACAGCTCGGCCGCCATCTTGTTTTTCCAATTTTTTCCACCTTTTCTGTTGACCGTTCCCTTATTTCTTCAATCACTGCGAGTTGTAACGGAATCGGTTGGAAAACAAAAGAGTTGCAAAAAGCTCGTCAGCCGCCATCTTGTTTTTCCGAAATGTCATAATTTTTCCTTACTCCAATCCCACACTCGAACACATCTCCCTTACATTATTGTATCGTTTTCTGTCTCTTTCTAGGAGAACAATTATGTCAATGAGTCAGTCAGTCAGTCAGTCAGTCAGTGAGTGGTAATTGAGCTATATATAGTATATATATATATATACTAGTTTTTCGCTCTGTGCGCGAGCTGCTAAAGCAGCTCACGGGATGTGGTTAGACTTACAAGTAGCACAGTCTTTACTGTATCGATTTTGAACCAAATCGGTCAATTAACAAAGAATTTCAAAATGGCGCTGATTTTTAAAACTTCGGTATCAGTTTCCTGTTTTGTAATCCCAGGGAGCCTCGTCGTGGGTAAAACGTAACCGTATCAAAATCTTGCATAAACTATGCAGTCTCTTCAATATTCGCCATATAAATTGGTATGAAAAAAAAAAAACCGCCATCTTGAATTTTTTTTCATTTCGCTAAATAGACCTCCTCGTCCTGATCATCTCTTGCCAAGAAACCACACTTCCATCTCTCATACTCTCCGAGATAGACACTCACGAAATTTGTATGGCAGCCATCTTGAATCCACCATTTTAAGTTTTTTTTTTACTTATTGCCAATTGGATGAGGTTTCGAGTGACATTTGTTCGAACACCCCCCACCTATCTTCAATACCCTGGCCGTGCTCTTTACCCGTCTCCGAAATCCTCAATCATCAGCTGTCTCCATATTTTTCTTCAAGTTATATTTTCTGACTTCCATACGAACCAAGCAGTGAAAAAAAAATTTTTCATACAAAATTTTACAGGAGGAAGTTTTTAGGGAAATTCTGGAAAACTACCCCAAATGTGGCAACACTGTTTTGATATCTCGATACTGCCCATCGAGTTACACCATCGATCCATACATGTCAACTTTCCCAAATGTTGCCAACCGCCTCTAAGACGTGATTGAAATTTTCAAAAACACAAAAAGAATACAAAATGGCCGCCACCTCGTTTCACAGAAACTTTTTGCATAGTTTCATAATTTTCCTGTGAACTGCAGGATACACCGCTACTGATGACGTTTCAATTTTTCCTCTCGCTCGCACTCAGCCGAAATGATAGCCCTTGAAAAAAGACCATGTCGAAAATCACTTTTTCTTTGATAAATTCCAGTGTTGCCAGACCTCGGCGACGAAATTACCCAAATGTCATTCGTACAAGTGTGACACGTGGTTGCCCATACTCGAATTTTTAAAAAAGTTCGTATTTCGATTTTTAATTTTTGGGGTAAATCTTGAAATTTTCCCGAGAAATGGGGTAATTTTTTCCCCCCAATCCATACCTCGCGTCTGTACACACAATCGCCCCCTAGAAGTCGAAACGCTCCGACGTTGCCAACTGTGAGAAATTTGAATTTTAAAATTGCGTTTTTTCGTAACTCAAACCGAACGGCCGCCGTGACACCCGCCATTTTGAATTTTTAAAAACCACCCCCATTCTGTCAAAACACAGGATAATTGTGGGCGGGAATAGGAAACAAAATTATGCTCGACCGCGCCGTTTCGGATCTGTGGCGCCGCGGTTCGAGGTCGAAAAATCAAAAATTTTAAAACACTACAGCTCGGCCGCCATCTTGTTTTCCCAATTTTTTCCACTTTTTCTATAGATCATCTCCTAATTTCTTCAATCACTGCGAATTGCAACGAAATCGGTTGGAAAACAAAAGAGTTACAAGAATCACGTCGGCCGCCATCTTGTTTTTCCGAAATGTCATAATTTTTCCCTACTCGACTCCCGCACTCGAACACATCTCCCATACATCATTGTATCATTTTCTGTCTCTTTCTAGGAGAACAATTATGTCAATGAGTCAGTCAGTCAGTCAGTGAGTGGTAATTGAGCTATATATAGTATAATTCGCTCTGTGCGTGAGCTGCTAAAGCAGCTCACGGGTTGTGATTAATAAAAAATTAAAATGGCGCTGTATTTTTCAAATTTTGGTACCACTTTCCTGTTTTGTATTATATCTATTTTGGACGAAGTCGGTAAATTAACAAAGAATTTCAAAACGTCGCTGATTTTTTAAAACTTTGGTATCAGTTTCCTGTTTTGTAATCCCATGGAGTACTAAATATCGATTTTGAACAAAATCGGTCAATTAACAAAGACTTTTCACAATGGCGCTGATTTTTTACAACTTTGGAATCAGTTTCCTGTTTTGTAATCCCAGGAAACCCTAAATATCGATTTTGAACGAAATCGGTCAATCAACAAATAATTTCAAAATGGCGCTGATTTTTTACAACTTTGGTACCAGTTTCCTGTTTTGTAGCCCCAGGGAGCCCTAAATATTGATTTTGAGCGAAATCGCTACAATAACAAAGAATTTAGAAATGGCGCTTATTTTTTACAATTTTGGTATCAGTTTCCTGTATTGAAATCCCAGGGAGTCCTAAACATCGATTTTGAACGAAATCGGTCAATTAACAAAGAATTTCCAAATGGCGCTGGTTTTTTAAATTTTGGTAACAGTTTCCTGTTTAGTAACCCCATGGAATCGTAAATATCGATTTTGAACGACATCGGTCAATTCATAAAGAATTTCAAAATGGCGCTAATTTTTTAAAACTTTGGCATCAGTTTCCTGTTTTGAAATTCCAGGAAGTCTTAAATATCGATTTTGAACGAAATCGCTACAATAACAAAGAATTTCAAAATGGCGCTGTTTTTTTTTTTTTGGTACCAGTTTCCTGTTTTGTGATCCTCAGATATTGATTTCGAACTAAATCTGTCAATTAACAAAGAGTTTCAAAATGGCGCTGATTTTTTAAAACTTTAGTATCAGTTTCCTGTTTTGTAATCCCAGGGATCCTCAGATATCGATTATGAACGAAATCGCTACAATAAAAAAGAAGTTCAAAACGGCACTGATTTAAATTTTGGTAACAGTTTCCTGTACAGAAATCCAAGGGAGCCCTAAATTTCGATTTTGAACGAAATCGGTCAATTAACAAAGAAACTTAAAATGGCGCTATTTTTTTAAAAAATTTGGTAACAGTTTCCTGTTTTGTATCCCCAAGGAGTCTTAAATATCGATTTTGAACGAAATCGGCCAATAAACAAAGAATTTCAAAATGGCGCTGATTTTTTAAAACTTCGGTATCAGTTTCCTATATTGTAATCCCACGGAGCCCCGTCGTGGGTAAAACGTAACCGTATCAAAATCTTGCATTGTTCTATACTTACAGTCTCTTCAATATTCGCCATATAAATTGGTATGAAAAAAAAAATTCCGCCATCTTGAATTATTTTTCATTTCGCTAAATAGACCTCCTCGTCCAGATCATCTCTTGCCAAGAAACCATACTTCCATCTCTCATACTCTCCGAGATAGACACTAACGAAATTTGTATGGCAGCCATCTTGAATCCACCATTTTTGAGTTTTTTTTAAACTCATCGCCAATTGGATGAGGTTTCGAGTGACATTTGTTCGAGCACCCCCCACCTATCTTCAATACCCTGGCCGTGCCCTTAACCCGTCTCCGAAATCCTCAATCATCAGCTGTCTCCATATTTTTCTTCAAGTTATATTTTCTGACTTCCATACGAAGCCAGCAGTGAAAAAAAAATTTTTCATACAAAATTTTACAGGAGGAAGTTTTTAGGGAAAATCTCGAAAACTACCCCGAATGTGGCAACACTGTTTTGATTTCTCGATACTGCCCGTCGAGTTACACAATCGATCCATACATCAAAACTTTCCCAAATGTTGCCAACCACCTCTAAGACGTGATTGAAATTTTCAAAAACACAAACAGAATACAAAATGGCCGCCACCTCGTTTCACAAAAATTTTTTGCATAGTTTCATAATTTTCCTGTGAACTACAGGATACACCGCTCCTGACGACGTTTCAATTGTTCATCTCGCTCGCACCCAGCCGACATGATAGCCCCTGAAAAAAGACCATGTCGAAAATCACTTTTTCTTTGATAAATTCCAGTGTTGCCAGACCTCGGCGACGAAAATACCCAAATGTCATTCGTACAAGTGGGACACGTGGTTGCTCGTACTCGAAATTTTAAAAAAGTTCGTATTTCGATTTTTTAATTTTTGGGGTAAATCTTGAAATTTTCCCGAGAAATGGGGTAATTTTTTTTCCCCAATCCATACCTCGAGTCTGTACACACAATCTCCCCGTAGAAGTCGAAACGCTCCGACGTTGCCAACTGCGAGAAATTTGAATTTTAAAATTGCGTTTTTTCGTAACTCAAACCGAACGGCCGCCGTGACAGCCGCCATCTTGAATTTTTAAAAACCACCCCCATTCTGTCAAAATACAGGATAATTGTAGGCGGGAATAGAAAAAAAAATTATGCTCGACCACGCCGTTTCGGATCTGTGGCGCCACGGTTCGGGGTCGAAAAATCAAAAATTTGAAAACACTACATCTCGGCCGCCATCTTGTTTTTCCAATTTTTTCCACTTTTTCTCTAGATCGTTTCCTAATTTCTTCCATCACTGCGAGTTGTAACGAAATCGGTCGGAAAACAAAAGAGTTACAAGAATCACGTCGGCCGCCATCTTGTTTTTCTGAAATGTCATAATTTTTCCCTACTCGACTCCCGCACTCGAACACTTCTCCCATACATCATTGTATCATTTTCTGTCTCTTTCTAGGAGAACAATTATGTCAATGAGTCAGTCAGTCAGTGAGTGGTAATCGAGCTATATATAGTATAATGTCTTAAGAGGAAAAATTAAGTTAAAACGAAACAGTAACAGCCCTTCGAACACAACTCGAGGGTTTTATTAGACGCGTGTCGAATAAGTATGAGTGGGTATAAATAAAAAAGTGTCTATGCGGCTACCTGAGCCGTAATCTGCGTTTATTGTGAACGTAATTTATATACCGATGTAAGGGCACAACTTTTGTCGCTCTGTACACAATACATGCGATTATGTTACACCTACATAGGTATGTCTTTGTTTTTTAATTTGATATTACTTAATAACAACTAGCGGATACTCTAAACAAAACAATCTAAAACCATCTTCGCCTTTCTAATGATAATCTTTCCAGTACAATAATGCGTTCAGGGTGCTGATGGGGCTGCCCCTTTTCTGTAACGCATCAGGGATATTCGCCGGGGCGCAAGTTGACTGTTTTTATGTGACTATGCGCAAAAGATGTGGTACTCTGGTGCGCAGAGTGCGGGGCAGTACCAACAGCATCTTGAAGTTAATTTTTTCTTATAAATATATTAGTTCGTATATCTTTTTCAAAAAAATTCAAAAATATACGAACCGATTTTCAAAATTTCAAATCCAATGAATCACTCTTCTGCGTCCATAACTTTTTATGCACGGAAATATCCGTTTTCTACAATTCCAAATCTAAAGGGACCACAATTATTAACCGATTTTGTAATTGTTTTCGCCATTTTGTAGTTAATGTAAGCACCCCCAAAAAATCTGTCTTTTTTTTCATTTTTCAAAATTCCAAAAAGTTACCAGCCGATTTTCAAAATTCAAACGTGTCTCGATAAATCCCTCCACTCTTGGTACTATTTCCATCTCGATTCTCTCAAAATCCTCGAAGATATGGCCAAAAATACGTCTCAGGCGATTTGCATTTTTAATGGTAATAATACTTTTGAGAAATCAATGTATAAAATTAAAAATAATCTGCTCTTAAGAAACTAGTGAAACTATGCAGCGAGCCGGCCGTAATAAAATACACGGTCGACTACGGGATTTGTTTCAACAAATTGCTGCTAAGGAATTTAATATAAATCCGGACTGAAAAGGGGTTGGCCCTTTTCCATGATTATTTGACCCGGGCCCCTAAAACTACTCCCATCTTGGTTTGAATTACCTACTATTATCTGGTTTTAATGAATCCACGTTTAACTAGTTGAAAATGAATAATAATTTTAATGAAAGAAGACAGAAAGTGTGAGTTTCTGGCCAGCTCTTCTCAGTACAATTTTTTTTTCGGTATATAAATGTTCAAACTCACTTGTTTAGGAATAAACATATACATTATACATAATATACATTATAGGAAATAAACAAGTGAGCTTGAACATGGAATGATAATTTATTTACTAGATGTTGCCAGCGACTTCGCCTGCCTGGAAGAGTTTTTTTTTAAAGTTGATTTTCTAGGATAAAAAGTAGCCTACGGGCTGCAGCCTATCCGAGTAGGTTACTATCGAGCTGCACACACAAGCGTGACTGGACAAAACGTTGATTTTCTCTAACGCAGACGTCTCGCAATGTGTTTTCGCTCTGGGAAATATTTGGAATTTGCCCGACTCGACGTTTGGAAGTTGGCAGTGTTGTGACCCTGTGCAGTGAATATAATGTAAATATAGGGTATATAACAAATATATACTTGTTATTACTCGTATATATGCTCTATGCAGGTAAAGCCTTTGATCCTACCAGAGAGTGAGGGAGTAGAGTTATGTTATGTTGAATGTTTGCATGCACTTTGCATTTGCACATTCGTTGACACAGAAATTGGGCACTTTGGACGATTCGGAGTATAATAAAAAGGATATAAACTTTAGTTTAAATAAGCTATTTACAAGTAATAGATATTTTAATTTGCTCTGACCCCTTGCACGTTTTTCACATTCAGGACTCGATGAATAATCATTAATTTTACAGCTGCCAATAAAAACACAATTCTTAAGAGGATATGGCATGAACAGGAAATTTGAGAATCGGTATTGAACAATTATATTGCCGTCCCGCTGTTCCTCGAATATAATTCCATAACACCCATACCTACCTATAGACCTATAATACCTACGAAAAACAGTCGAATTCTTACTCTCGTATTTTTCTGTTTCCTCCTTCAAAACTTAACCGATTTTTTTTGTTTTTTAAGAATTATTTTAAAAGGACTCAAACTATGACGGTATGTTTTTATTTTTTTGATTATATTCATTAAATTTATTTGCGGGATGTCTGATGACGGCGCGAAAACAGGGCCATTTTTGCAATTTTTAAAGGTTCCATGTTCTTGAAGTTATTGATTTATCGAAAAGAGGAAAACATAGAGGTATGGGACGGAGATATGTGGATTTTATGATGCAAAAATATTTTCTCTATAGTAATTATCCACGGAGGAAATAGACAAATGTTTCTTTATGGAGAAACTGCCGGGAGAATTCCTCTTAAGGCGTGCTAAATTTTACTAGAAATTTAAAAGTTACGTTTTAGCGGCACTCAAATTACACTAAACGCAGGTTACACCGTTTCTTTTGGGGAAGGAAATTTAGTGGCAATTTGATTTTATTCCGCGTTTTATTTCATTTCAAGTCGGTTATAAAACAACCCTCTTGATAGATAGAGAAGAGCGAAAACACACTAGGGACCCAGGACCTACGTTTATTAGTGTGTTCAGCCCCCCTAACTCAGGGGCTATCGAAAAATTAATGCTATTGACTTATATTTTTTATCCATTGAAAGATTGCTACGTAAATAAAACTAAAATTTCATAGCAACCCTTCAATGGATAAAGAATGCTAGGTACACTGAGTGTTAAAGATAGTGTGAGAAAAGTGAATAATAACACAAACTGCTTGTTCGCCAATAATTTTTTTTATCCGTCTTTGTCTTATCGCTTAGTTAAAAGCAGCGTTGTTAGTTGCGGTGTCACTTGGGCTTAGGTCCACCGCACTGGCCAAGTGCGGGTTGGCAGACTTTTGGGACTATTGTAGAGAACTCTCAGGCATGCAGGGTTCCTCAAGATGTTTTGATTCACTTTTATACCATGATATTATTTTAATTACTAAATTTTTTTTAAAGTACCCGGTTACATCAAACCCCGGACCCGCCGAGCATAAGGCCGATTTCTTAAAGCTATCACTGCTTTTAGCAAGCTGTAAGCCTAATTTAAAAAAATTGAAATACGACAGTTCTGCCAAAATAGTAGGATAAAACAAATTATAGCCAGTATCACTCGGAATGATGTAAGGATTCCAACGTTACCCCATACACCCAAATCTGTACTGGCATTAAGAAGTTATGGTGGAATTAAGAAACTCACATACTCGTAGGTACGTACATACATACGTGAACCCTGAAAACATACACTCCTTTTTTAGGCAGTCGTGTCATAATTAGCATTACTTAGCATTGTGGCTAGATAATTATTTATTGCTAATCATGATTTCTAGTATTTTGAAATTATTATCATTACATTTAACCAGGTGAGATCGCAGTCAAGGGGTAACACAAAAAATACCAGTGCTATTATACGTAAGAACAAAAATAAAGAGATAAGAATTGTTTGAAAGTGTAGAAAATATGACGACGATTTAAGTTTAAGTAAGTACCTACTTATACTTGAAACTTTTCTTAACCTATCTTAACTGAAAAGATTTCCCCTGAGGACATTTTATCCTTGGACCTTGAAAATCATATTATTAGCATAAAAATGTATTCAAGACCCTAGTGCTTGGGAGCCTTTGAGATTCTTTTATGGAGGAACAAAAGTTATTTGTATTACTGAGTGAGGTTTTTCTGTAGGTTTTTCATAAAAAGGATTTTCAGTTTTATGTGTGCTAAACTATTTACGGTTCAACATTATAATAATAATTATTATTGTTATAACAGAAACGCTTAACAGATAGACTGTCGTGATAAGTACCTACAGTTCTTTTCCCACAAACTTATCTGGCCCGGTGGCCAAAAATGGTACTAATTTTATGCCTGTCCAGTTTTTGTTTTTATTTTACTAGCGACGCTGTCACAGGGGTCAGATAAGTTTTTCGGACTGTAACGCTGCGAGCAGCGTTTTTGTGTGTATTTAAAAGCTGAGAGAATATGAAAATGAAATGATTAATTTCATTTAGGACCACTTGTGTCATGATAATTCAAGACTACTATTTACAGTATATACGAAGAATTTACAGTACTAACAAAAATTATGTCATTTGAGCACAGCATTGTATGCAACTTATACGAGTATGAGGAGTAGGTAACACGAAGGTGATTATAGGTAAACTGAGGTCTATAACTTGTCGATCGTTTGCGTTGGGCATCGATCCACTGGAAAGATAATAAAATATAGCTACTTAGAGTCATAGCAGGTCTCCCTGCACCCCACTCAATATAAAAACTGCCTCTAGTAATAAATAAACTCTCTGCTAGTGACATAGTAAACTAGATTATGGGAATGCTCGAGCAACCTCGTTGCCCGGTCCGATATACGCCAGTTACTTAATAAATTTTAATCAAAACCTTGCGGCTATATATATATTTACATAGCCTTCTAAACACCGCAAAGCCCTCGAATTTACATCGAAATGAGCGCGAAATGACCGGGTCCCCCATTACGAAGGAAATCCTTTATACTTTTGTCTAAGCTTATGTCCGCCATTTTGTCGCATCCGCCATCTTGTGTTGTTGAGATTCCTTTATGAAAAACGTGTATTGTGCCTTTTTATTATGAACCAAAACGAAATGAATTATATGTGTTTGCGGTTGACTTTTGTGGAATATTTTTGGAACTCATTTTTCCCTTTTCATAATACTTACAGAGATATAAATATCTTACTAGATTATGGATTAATATCCAGTAAATAAGGTACAATTAACTATAATAGGTAACTGCTTTTACTCCGTATATCACTATTTTTATGGTATGGGGTAACAAAGGCTTGGATATTTAAATTTGTTCCTCCCTCATGCAACAATGACTGAAACGCTGAAACTTGGAATAAGATAGCTTTTACCTACCTTGAAAACGCATAGGCTAAATTTTATCCCGGAAAATGAGCGAGTTTCCGCGGAAATCGAAAACCTTGATCCACCTCATCATCTAGTAATTATATTGTGATTACCTTTTTTTATAATGGGACAAAAAATAGACCATGATGTGATTCCCCGGATACAAAATAGCTCTAGATTGTATCATATTTTGTAAAATTGGTTGAACAGATGGATCGTATAAACGCAGTAGGTACATAGACAGAAAGACATACTTTCTCACTTATAATACCTATTACATTGTATTTATATTAATTCTGAATATTTCTTGTATCTATACCTACTGTAAATTTTGCACGCCATTATTTGTCAGATAGTGATATTTATAGTTTTACTCTGCATTCAACTCGCGCGCGAACTGTAGATACCATCTTTACATAACATCTCAATCATTATTAATTTCAATCATGCAATAAATGAATTAACTAAACTAAAGCTACGAGGGTTCTTAAAGGTTTCGGAGCTCTTTTCCATCTCTAAAAATTACATAAAATGATAAACTTGTATTTTTATTATTTTAAACTTGGTCTATGCGTCACGACCACTGACCACGTACCGGAAAACGAAACGTAGGAAGACATCCATCTTGTTGGTGTGACGACATCACGAATCTTGCAGGGAAAACATGGAGGAGGCTTGCCCAGCATCAGGAAGAGTGTTGTGCACATGAGGAGGCCTATGTCCAACAATGGATGAAAAAGACTCTTAAAGAAGAATAGAAGAAGAGATACGTATACGGACACACTTCCACATAAGTTCACACAGTATAAATATAAATATACACTTTGTATATGTGTATTCATCTGATATTCCAGGCGCGCATTTTTCCCACTGCGCACGGCCGCAAAGCAAACTCGACGGGAACAGCGGAATGCGGAGCTGTGTCCTGCTTTATTACATTATGGGACAAGTAACAGACGGAACGCAATTAGATCACGCTGGACATTTGTACCGGCTAAACAGTTTATCTTTTTTTGTTTTTACGTATTCTGGCTGACCATGTCCATTTCAGAAAGCTTGTTTTACACGAAATAACTATACAAATAAATAAAACTTTTATTGTTTACATTGTTGTTAGCGGTTGAGCACAATTTATCTTGAGACTAAATAAAAAATAAAACTAACTACAAAACAATTGGAGACAACCTCAGCATTGCCGAGCATTGGCAACAATGCTCAGCGCTGGTTTTCAATTTGCTCCATTCCAGAAATAAAAAACCTGTATATTGCGCCGCGAACTCTGCCTTATATATATTTCTCTAAACTATTTTTAACCTAATCCACTGTTTATATTTACACAAAAAAAAAGACGAAGGGAAATTGGAAATCAATCAAATAGAACTAAAACAAAAAACTAACTTCCTGTTTATACCTTTTCCCGTCATGAATACGACTTGTCACCGTTTTATAAAAGTTTTCGGTCAAAATCTACGATGACTAAACATACATTTTTTTATACGACTGCCTGAAAAAAGGAGTATATTGCTTTCAGGGTTCATGTATGTATGTATGTATGTATGTATGTATGTATGTATGTATGTATGTATGTATGTATGTATGTATGTATGTATGTATGTATGTATGTATACATGTATGTATGTGAGTTTGTATATTCCACCATAACTTCTATACGCCTGAACCGATTTTGATAAATGAGGTATCGTTAGAATCCCTTGCTTATTCCGGGTGACATAGGCTAGTAAAATTTAAAAAAAAATTGATCGGGTGACCATGGTCCCGCATTAAAGACCAAAATTGAAAAAAATAATTCGAAAATAAGATTAACTATATAATCATCATCTAGCAAATGATGAGTAGATTCCAAAAATATATTATAACACTATAGTTCAATATTTAGTGATTCACAAAAAAATATCATTTAATAAAAAATGTGAATAAGATTCCAAAGGCTATATATGCAAATCGCTTCTTATGGAGGTAAACTCCAAAAATAATATGGCAGGGCAGTCGTATTTTTTAATTCGTTAATTTAATTTCACTTGTAAAAAGAGTATTATATTCCGTCTACAAAAAATGTCGGTCGAAATCTACGATAACCGAACATACATTTTGTTTTGAACTTAACAGACTTCCTTTAATGCAAAATGTGTCAAAACGTCACTTTAGAGCCCCCGTCGCACACTAAAGTTGTTTATTTTTCAACACACAATAATCTATTCACCACCATCTTGTGCCACGTTTCTAGTATCACCAAGAAGCGTCATCTCTACAAGAGACTGACAGGTTTCACAGTATAGTCCTACAAAGTTATTTGACCCGATAACAGCGTCGCGTTTCATACCATCTTCTGGGGGCTCCTGCTAGTTTGTTAATTATCTGTCAGAACTACTGGAATAGAGAAATAATGAAAGTTTATAACTTAAGGCATCCAAGAGCTCGCATGAGCTACAAGCTGAAAAGAATTTGAAACTATTTCCCTTTGTTTATAAACGGTTTATTTTAAGTATTGGAAAATTTTCTTATACGGCGGATGCAACCGCTTCCATTCTATCTGAAAAGAAAATGAAGTTTTCAATATTGATGTGTTTTATTTTGTCGTTTTGTGAAATGAAACTTTATTCTTCTAAAATGTAATTTGTATACTAACCAATAAACAAAGTTTTGCATTTTTAATTTTAGTACTAAACTACTACATACGGATTAAATTAAAAAAGGACCCAAGAACAAAATAAATTACTCGTGCTACCTTTTTAATATGACGCGTGCTTTAAGTTTTTTTATAAATCCCGCATTAAATCCAAAATTATCTGGGCTAAAAAGATGCCAAAATTGCCAAAGTCACGCTCCAAATTCTAAACTAAACCCATACTAAAAAATCACCTCGAAGCAGCGTGATTGCAGGAAAACCCAACAAATAACACACACTTTCGCGTAGTAAGTACCAATGTACCTACGGATTTACCGAATCAATTAAAAATCTTATTATGAACAGAAATCCATATTTTAAAATTTGAATAAGAATTTTCTATTCAGCGAAGAAAATATAAAATGATCGTGTTTTCATCCCAGCATCGCATAAGAGCATTAGCGTCTTTCGATTCCAATTCACGATGTGATAAAGTCGAGATCAGAGAAGCAGGAGAGGTCAAACGCATAATCGATATTTTATGCTTCACTCGGTAGTCGGTTCACTCTAACACTCTTCTTATTATGCCAGTAAGCTACTGGGGCTTTACTGCCAACTCTTAATACTTAAGCAATATTACTCAAAATGGCAGTTTGATATCACGTACCTTGAGGTTCCTGAAATAAGGATTATAATTCTAAAACACGAAATTCACCAATAATGAAACAATATGGCTCTAAGCGTTGGCAGTATGGCCCCTGGGCTTAGTGTTGTGAGTTAGTAAGTAATCGATTTCATTGAACGTTTTCTTTTAGAGGGGAGATTAAAAGGCACACACACACACACACACTATGGATAGGACAGAGTGCCTAGTGGGAGATTTTCTTCCCATTCGATCGCAACAATGTTTACTTCATAATATTTGTATGGAATTGTCAAACGCTTGACAGCTGGCGCTCGATCAATCTAGTTTGGATGGATGTTTGTTACTCAATCACGCCTAGAACTGCAGAAAGGATCTGGATGAAATTGGCACAGATATAGACTGTAGTCCGGAATAACACATAAGCAAATTTTTTCCCCGGAAAATTAAAGAGTTCCCGCGGGAACCGAAAAACCTCAATCCACGCGGACGAAGTCACGGCTAGTGTGTCATAATTTCGATAATCACAAATTCCAATAGAAATTGAAAACGAATTAAAAGTTCTTGTAAGAAAGAAAACGTTTTTATTTGATTACAATATTTAAGAACTATCAAATTAGATACATACAGCAATAAAGTTGCGTGACCACATACACACATAGTTTTGCACATCGTTAACAATTTCTCAGTCACACAGCGAGAGCGAGCAGAAATAACTAATTAAGCACTCGTAAGCGAGGATGTATGGTCTCATTAAAACTCGCGGCTCTCGTTACAAAAATAAGTAAGTGTATGTTATGGCTTCATCAAAATTCCGCGCGTTTGATAACTTCGCGCGGCGGAACAATTTCGCTTGTACCAACTCTGCTTAAAAGGTTTACTCTCAATGTGGAAGTTGTATTCGATGCTGATTGCTGACGTTCACGAAGCTCTGAAATATCTTCTCGTGTAAGCGATTAGGGGTTTGGACTTAAAACAACTGACATATTTTCCCTAACAGGTTGTCACGTTACCAACTTAGACTTAACTCTCTTGCTACCATGTGAGATCGCAATCAAGGGCTAACTCAAAGAATCTTTATTCGGGAATCCATGTACAAGAATTAAGTAATAATCAATAAAGAGGAAAATCCTCAGTGGCATTCTGTACTAAGAGTACATTCACTTTTGCCTTGAAGGTACTTAGGTTATACGCGGTGGCAGGGAATACATGCGCTAGAAGGACATTCCACATCCTGGCGGTTCGAATCAGACACGTAGAGCAGAACAATTTCGTTTGAGCTGACTGGACGTCAACCACATACCGCCTATGCAGACGGTTTCTTGCTGTTTTTATTAATACAAACATACATACATACATACATAATCATATACCTTCAAAACCCTTCTAAATCATAACCCTTCCTTTTGGTTTTGCCGTAGTCGGGTTTCTTCTTCTAGTAATAAGATTACTTCGAAAGAGGCCGTCAGTACCGAGAACACGTATAAAGAAACAACTGTGAACTCCGCCTTTCTGAATGTTAACAAAGGAAGCGGGGAGGCGACAAACGGCAGATTTCCTCAACTCCGCTAGTCTCAGTGTTCGCAACAAATTATAATCGCGGACTGTCGTGAAACACGTCATTTCTGTCTTCCATTAATGTTGAGGCTCGGTGCGGAAATTGAAATTGTATGACTTGGGTTCAACTTTGCATTTAACTAGGTACAAGGCGTTTCAAGAATTTATTATAGGCTACCTGATTCGCCCCGGCTTCGCATGGATAGAAGTACCTTATGTACGACAGCCTATAACAAAATACAATCGCGGACTGTTGTGCAACACGTCATTTATGTCTTCCATTAATGTTGAGGCGCGGTGCGGAAATTGAAATTGTGTGACTTGGGTTCAACTTTGCATTTAACTAGGTACAAGGCGTTTCAAGAATTTATTATAGGCTACCTGATTCGCCCGGCTTCGCATGGATGGAAGTACCTTATGTACTACAGCCTATAACACACTACAATCGCGGTCTGTCGTACAACACGTCATTTCTGTCTTCCATTAATGTTGAGGCGCAGTGCGGAAATTGAAATTGTGTGACTTGGGTTCAACTTTGCATTTAACTAGGTATTAGGCGTTTCAAGAATTTATTATAGGCTACCTGATTCGCCCCGGCTTCGCATGGATGGAAGTACCTTATGTACTACAGCCTATAACACACTACAATCGCGGTCTGTCGTACAACACGTCATTTCTGTCTTCCATTAATGTTAAGGCGCGGTGCGGAAATTGAAATTGTGCGTCTTGGGTATAACTTCGCATTTGACTAGGTAAGTTTCGTCTGGTGGAAGGCTTCAGCCGTGGCTAGTTACCGGTAAAGACGTACCGCCAAGCGATTTAGCGTTCCGGTACGATGCCGTGTAGAAACCGACTAGGGGTATGTGTTTAATATAATATCATACACAGTACCATATACATAACAGTTTACCCCACTAACATCTTAGACTGCATCATCACTTACCATTAAGTGAGATCGCAGTCAATGTAGTGTCAGTAACTTGTAGTGGAATAAAAAAAAGGTACAAGGCGTTTCGAGAATTTATTTCAGGCTAGCTGATCCACCCCGGCTTCGCATGAATGGAAGTACCTTATATACTACACCCTATAACAAACTGTAATCGCGGTCTGCTGTGCAACACAATTTCTGTCTTTTATTAATGTTGAGGCGAAGTGCGGAAATTACATATAATATATATTATTATATTATATTGAAATTGTGTAACTTGGGTCTAACTTCGCATTAGACCCAAGTTAATTATTACATTAGACCCAATTAACTAGGTAGGTACAAGACGTTTCAAGAATTTATTGTAGGACAGCTGTATAAAATAAATTAAAAAAACCGCTTCTAGGCTTTAAATTTAATAGGTACTTACTAAATTAGTAAAGGCGTACATTTCATGCGTTTTTCGAAGAATTAAGAGCGAACTGCCACGGTAGATTTATTAAGCATTTCTGTAAAATCGAGATAAAGCGTAGCGCCATTAAGGACTAGCACATTTTTGCTGTAATTTTCGTAATCAACGGAGCAAATATAAATTCGCTGAAGTTCAACTGAAATTTGGAAGGTCCGTTGTTAATTTAACATTAAATAAGCGGCTGAATATTTATACTGATATAAAATTTTAACAATGTTTAGAATAAAAGATTTTTCAGGCTGAAACTTATATAAAAACGCTGATCTTAAAATTTGTTATACAATAAACTAGGCAGAATCGCGGCGATTTTCTTGATAGTAACTGAAACCAAGTGTTACATTTTAGTTATTTGTTATTCATATGATTAATATTGATTGAAAATAAAATTAACAACTTGGAACCCAGGTCGTGGTTTATATAAAAAAATAATTTAGGCTAGGCTCTATGGCCAGCGCACAGAAAAAAGTGTTCTCTGGGGACAGGTCAAGAATCATAAGTAGATTATAACAATTACGACTGAATAGGCTGTACGGTCTTAGATCATTGCATGTCCCGAAAGAGGACAAAATGAAAAACATCAACATAGATTAATATGTCGGGTATCGAAAAATAGATTTTGGGGAGACAATAGTAGTTTTGTACGTTTGTTTATTGAAGAAAATAATCATAATATTATCATGCTAGTAATACGAGTATGTGGACCAACGGCTTAACGTGTTCTCCGAGGCACGGGGATGACTCGCCGCCATCTTCCTAACTCCGGGCTAGTACCATAGAATAGGTACAGGACTAACTAGTAATGAGAATTTCTAGTCAGAAAAACCCAATACTTAATTTTGGCCCGACCCGGGACTCGTACACGGGACCTCGTCGGCCGCAGTCAAAACATCCTAACCACTAGACCAACGAGGCAGAGGGGTGTTGTATAAATGTAGCTAGGGAAAAGAAAAGTAATAAATACAGAGGAGAATTTACGCTGGTATTTTGACTCAAAGACGTGCAAAACATCTCTATTTCCCTGCAATTGCTATAAATTTTATAAGGTGAATAGGTATTTTGCATATTTTATAAGACATGAATGAGCTTCCTCGCTCCATTGCTGAACTCCCGGCAGTAATGAAATAACGGTTAAAGTAAGATGTTATACCTTTTAGAGCGTTAGTCAAGTGAAACTGTTCGAGAAAGGACCAGAGTTCGTGTTTAACAAAAAGTGAATTATTAAGTGTAAGTAACTACATTTGTTTTATGTAGTCACATAACAATTCACTTTTTGTCCACTACGTTCACTACGAACCACAGATAATACACAAACGACAAAGGTGAGACACTGTCGAAACACAAATGAGACACAGTTATGACATAGTCTGTCAAACTTTTCAAAATTGGACCTAATTTTTATGCCTGATAAGTTTCTTAAATTTTATTTTTCATATAGCTACTAGCGACGCTGTCGCTGTCATTTATATGTATTTAAATAATGTATAATACTCGCGGAAATCAAGTGGAAATGTTCTAGTAACGATAAGTTCTTAGGGCAATTTAACAAATAGTGAAATATCAATAGAGTAGATGAGGTGTAGTTGAGAATTCAGTGAACAGGCGAACAGCGAGGCACAGATAAATGAATAAAGAAACGTTTAATGACCACTTTTTACAAATAGATTACTTATGGTGTTACTGTTATTGATTTACAGATGACTTAGTCATTATTTTTCTATTTTTTGTGTAAAAAAATAGAAAATTAATGAACCTATTTCGTCATCAATAGCCCGTGGACGTCAATAATAATAATTACTGTTGGACATAATAGGCCTATTACACTTGTTAGAGCGTCGCTTATTACACAGCAATAAGGACCATGCTAGGGACCCTTACTCCCTAAATCTTATTACACTACACTGATTCAAGTGTAAGGGTCCCTGTGAAAAGTGCAGTGTAATAGGCCTATATGTTTTGCTTAGTGAGCCACCGGGTCGTCAACCTTCCTTATCTAGCCACTTCTTGATATACCCTCATTACAACGATAAGTGATAAGACCTCCCTCGCGCACTTTGTTTTCTGTACTTTTGTACTTTTTAATAGTCAACTTTATATCTTTATGTTTGTGTGGCAATAAAGAATTGATCTATCGATCTATTTACAACGTCCATCCATCAGTCTTCACTTGATTAGCAAATTTGGTGCTACAACGACTCCACAACGTGGGTAGCTTACCAGCAATCTGGTGGCTAGGATTTACACGGAAACCTGAAACTAAATTAACTTCCCGGCACTTGAATTCATCACGGAAACCTGAAAATGGAGATGCGCGCTCTTGAGGCTTAATTAAGTAGCGTAATAACATTACAAGATACTTGTAATATATAGCTTACTTATTTATATAGTCTTAGTACTAGGAAACTAGTCGATCCATCGTGTTGGAGGGTGCTTCCTAGTACGCTACTATTACCTTTTACTCCACGGCAAAGTTGATAACCCTTACTGTGCATTCGCAGTGAGGGCGCCGAATACACTGCACTTTTCACAAGGACCCTTACACTTGAATCAGTGCAGTGTAATAAGATTTAGGACGGAAGGGTCCCTAAATGGTCATTATTGCTGTGTAATAAGCGATACCGAATACCACAGGGCCCTGTACAAAGTGCAGTGTAATAGGCCTATAAGGCTGTCCGTTCGTGTAGGCGTTTGCCCTTATCATTTTATTTGAAAGTTTTTTTTTATCCACTGCAAGTTAGCCCTTGACTGCGATCTCACCTGATGGTAAGTTATGATGATGGTAGCGGGCTAACCTGTTAGGTGCATGGCAGTTATATTAAACCCATACCCCTATTCGGTTTCTACACGGCATTGAACCGGAACGCGTAATCGCTTGGCGGCACGTCTTTGCCGGTAGGGTGGTAACTAGCCACGGCCGAAGTCTCGCACCAGGCCAGATCAGGGAAAATTCAGAAATTATAAATTCCCAAATTGACCCTGCCGGGAATCGAGCCCGGGACCTCCGCACGTTAACACAACAGCGCTACACAATACGCCACGGAGGTCGTCATAACCAGTAACGCGAACAACCAACCTTACTAGCACTTGGGTACTTTGCTCAACGATCTGATTGCTCAGCAGTCAGCACGAACAACTACCTATATACTACTATTTACCTAATATTAATACTAATTCATTTTGTAATTTTCGACTCAGTATGCGTTTTGGCATTGCTGTAAGTGTACCGATGATATTCTAATCAATACACGGTCTCCGCTCTAGATCGTTTCTGGGATATGAGGGTCGCAGTGCGGTGTCACTATGCAGCACCTTAGGATCCCAACATCTATGGGATTCTTCAAATTAGTGCTGCCCTTTTCACAAAGTAACTCGCGGTAAAGATTAGCATTTATTTAGTAATGGTTCTTTCTGTTGCCTTGCTCTTATTTTGGCGGAAAAGTTGACAGTTTGTTAGCCATACTGTATCCTTGAATTGGAATTAGGGGTAGAGTTTTTGGGATAAGAGGAATGATAAAGCAATCTTGAGATAAGTAGTTTTTTATACCTTTAATAGAAAACTAGCTGATGTGTGGTGTCCATATTGCAGCACCTTAGGATCCCAACATCTGTGGGATTCTTCAAACTAGTGCTGTCCTTTTCAAACTAGTAACTCGAGGTAAGGGATGGCATGTTTTATTTATGTCATCGCATTTCTGTTTACTTTACTGCGCATTTACCTATATTGTAAGTAAAAGAGTAGAAGTAAAAAAAGTAAGTTCAGGAAACAAAAACAGTACAAGACATAATTCCTTGATTCCCAGTTTTTCTTGTCACGTTTACGCAGGATCGCTACTAATCTAATAATGGCCTCTTATTTTGGCAGCAAAGTTGACAGTTCGTTAGCCATACTGTATCTTTGAATCGAAATAAGGGGTAGAAATGTTGGGATAATAATAAGAGGAATGATAAAACAACATCGAGATAAGTAGTTTTATTTAACTTTCATAGAAAATATTGAGTAAGAGTTAAATAATTTAAATACATAATAAAAATATTGAATTTACTTTTGATGGAAGTAAGAGATCAACTACGACTTTTATCATCATCATCACCATCACCAATCGTCGTGCCGGCCGTGAGGAAGGTTTAGGCCACAATCCACCTCGATCCAAGTGCGCGTTAGCAGACTTTAAACACCTTTGAGAACATAGAAAACTCTCAGGCAAGCTGGTTTTCTCACGATGTTTTCCTGTTGGTTCTCGCATCTTAAAACGCTCATAATTTCTAAAAAGTAGTGCATGTCAGAAGATTGAATCCCCTTCCAACGTCTAAATCTTTACGCTAGCATCGTTATGATGGAAGTAAGCTAAATTGAGAAGTTTCATTATGTTGTGAATATCATATAAATATGATATTCAACACACATACACAACGGAATTAATAGATAGATAGACGGATAGATTAAAACTAATTAATTTGTGTTTTTTTTTTAAATCCATCATAAATGACTGAGATATGACGATTTAAAAGTTTAAATATCTAATGTACACCGATTGCTGTATCTTACTCGACTGAGAAATTTTGTGAGTGAGTTTTAATACCTAGCCCAGATTTAATATTTCGATATTATCTTCACACACAAATTAAGTGCTTTTAATTCAATTTAAAAGTCACGTTAAGTCCATTTATTTCTTTTATTTGGCTTTATAAAGTCGGTTCATAGGGTGGTGTGACGTCACGCCAACCGTCATGCAAGCGCAACTTTAAAGTTCCTTAACTTTTTTATTTGTTGAGATATTTTAATGATTCTTTCATATTTTTGTTTTATTTTGTCTTAATTTTCATAATAAATTAAAAATAAGGGTAAACTTCTCCATTGCACAGTTTTCTTACAGCATTTGAATTAGCTTTAAGTAGACGTAGTAACAGGCCACGGCCGAAAGCCCGAAACCATGTTCCCTATTCTCTAACTCTAGATGAGTTAGAGAAAAATATATGTTTCTTTGTTTGTTGTTGGCTATCAGATAGCCAAAAACAAACAAAGAAACATTAAATTTTTATCCATTGAAAGTTTCCTATGAAATGTTTTTTTTTTATTTTATAGCAAAACTTCGATAGATTAAAAAATATATATCAGTGGCTTTCATTTTTTTATATCTACTGAGTTAGAGAATAGGGGTGCATATCAGATCAGATTAGTATGTTGTTAGAGTCATAATACTACCGAAAATCCTATTTTATTGGATTCATATTATGGTAACGTATACTTTGCGTTTTGATAAAAGTACAAGAACATTGAGTTACATGCCTCGTCGGCTCTCTTACGTAGAATTGATTGGATAACGTACAAGCTCCTTACCTAGTTATACGATGTCGTCTCTGGACGTCGTAACTGAACGTCCTTTGAATCTTTTGGATTTTGAAAAAAAGAACCTTATTCAAACCAATCCAAATGTACACAAAATCCGTTTTGTAGTTACATACTTCACGTCCTTACAATTCATTCCCTAAACCTATAATATAGGTGTTTCCACATGTTCATTTTCTCTCGTATTCGAAAGAATGCCCTTCATATTTCCCAAATGACCCAAAGATACACTTGGCAACATTCAAATTTTGACTCTAGAGTGTTGAAAGTATGGTAGATTATTGCGTGGAGGAAAATAGTGCTTGAAAGCTTAAATCTAAAGCTTTTGGTACATTTTATTCGTAACACTGTCACATTAGTTTCAGGCTCCCACCTGAGGTCTTAATGGTTTGTGTGTGCGTTTAACCTGATTTGAAAATTTTCTCTTCATAGGGAACTAGAACATGCTCGCGATTCCAACAGCGTGGGTTTAGTTTTCCCATGGGAACTCTTTGATTTTCCGGCATAAAAATTGTTGCCTATCTCACTCTACAGGTCATTAACTTTGATGACCTCCCTGGCCCAGTGGCGAATGCTGTGGTCTTAAAAGTAGGAGGTCTCGGGATCGAACCCGAATTTTCTCTGGTCTGGGCTGGTGGAAGGTTCGGCTGTGGCTAGTTACCACCCTACCTGATGTACTCGGCAGTTTTAACAGCACATTCTTCTCCTTTTATTTGGTTCAAGTTAAAACAAGGTCAAACGTCGCACGTTTTAACCGTTGTTAAAAGGTTCGAATAAAGTTGCTTGAATTAATAAAGCAGAGAAAGTTACGACGGCCACAATGTATGAGCGGCGAAAGTTACAAGATCATAAAATACTTCACGCTCTCTGCATTAAATTACGTACACGAACAAGAACTTAGAAGACTTAGGACTCGGCTGACTGAGCCCTACAAAGACGCAGGTACTACAAAGACGTAGGTACTACCTAACACTATGACTGTATGACTGATCATACTAAGTCAAATGTAAAAATCTTTATTCTTTTCAATTCAGTTCAATTCAAATGTTTTTTATTCAAATAAACTTTTATAAGTACTTTTGAATCGTCAAGTGAATCTACCACTGGTTCGGAATGCCATTCCTACCGAGAAGAACCAGCAAGAAACTCGGTGGTTGCTCTTTTTAAATAAATATTTCATTTACAATTATTATATCAATGTATACATAAGTAACCGCTGTCCTTAGCATTGCTGGAGTGATCAAATCCATGCTCCTCTATCATTTACATAATCTGCAACAGTATAATAAGCTTTTTACAAGAGCATACTTTTAATTGATTTCTTAAATTTGTTTATAGGCAAGTTTAAAATAGGTTGTGGAATTTTGTTATAGAAAAGACGAATGACCTTTTGACTTTTTTGAGGCGGAGCGATGGAGTCACGACTCACGAGCCTATTACGGCCTCTAGTTTGCCTTTGGTGCACTGTTCACTTTTTGAAAGTCAAAAAGTCAAGAAAATTTAATATTATTGTGTTGTTATAACGACGATGGAAATTACTCACATCTCTGAAAATGTTAAATGCCTACCTATCGCCAGTTCTATAAATATATTATACCGCAGTCGTTCAATGGCCGTCGCGCAAACAGGCTCATGAATAAGGGTCCCGGATAGG
Organism: Erebia palarica; assembly: GCA_964035005.1. Classification (NCBI taxonomy): domain Eukaryota; kingdom Metazoa; phylum Arthropoda; class Insecta; order Lepidoptera; family Nymphalidae; genus Erebia; species Erebia palarica. The sequence continues at coordinate 31,337,560 of OZ035990.1, forward strand.
TTCAAAACTAGTGAGTTGTTCCCGGTATATATTTAAAGTTATAATGAATATCACTCACGATAGTTTAAATGTTAAAATAACTATTATCAGTACTACTAAGTTACTATTAAGTAACTACTAATAAGTGTTAGCATTATTACAATAGCAATCGTGGCTAGATCAAATGAATATTGTCTTTAAGTTCAGCTAACTTTTATCTAATTACATTATATCTCTCGTGGAACCTCTGTAGTATATTGTCTGCGGTATTTTTGTCTATGTAGGTAGTTTTTAGTCTGTGACGTTAGACTCTGTAGTGAAACTTTTTGGATAGAACAAATTATAACCTGTAAATATAAAGTGCAAAGAAAAAGTTTAATAAAATTACTCAAGCCACAAAGTTATAGTGTTTAATTTATGACACCTCTAAACGTTTAACCATTTACTCGTTCAAGTTCCAAATGAGAGTAAAAATATATTAAAAGTGTCTTAATAATACCTACTTCTTGATTGTCGTTTACATAAGTATTCTGTGCTATTACCACCTATTCATGATACTGATATATGACGGACGCAAATGGAGGCTTAGTAATAGGATCCCGTTGGCATATTTTGTGGTATGGAAATGAAATAATTAATTAAATGTTATTATTTATTATCAATATTTTTGTTTGAATAAAGCAATCCAACCCAGCCGCCGCCGGCAAGGAACCGACCGCACCAGTAATTAAACCGCACCCCAACAGAGTGGGAACTGTATAATTTTAAACAAAAAGCAAAAACAAGATAAATCCGCGCACATATTTTATAATTGTGGTATTGCAGTGTTCGGTAGTAAATCATTAAAACCGGATGTTTTATTGTGCTGTACGTTTCATAAACTTTTACGAATTGCTATAATGTGCATGCTGAAATTGTAAATGCGATAATTTTATAGCAGTCCTTTATATCGGCTTGAATGAATTTCTATGGTGTGATGTGTATCAAGCCTAACAGAGTTAGGTATAACGCGTACCCGCAGAATAGAGCAAGGCGAAGTTTTTAAGTGCATTCGCAGAAAAAAAATAGAGACCGCTTTTTCACCAGATATGCAGATATATTAAAAATAATACAATAGAACTTAATGCTAGCTAGCCTAACCTAATTACTATATAAATCATGCCCGCGTGGGATGGTGGCAAGAATGCTGGCTGCATTTCCGCGCTGGACAGCCAGGCTGATCCTTTGCGCAAAAAATGAGCCAACCCTTCTGTCACCAGAAGGGTTATGACCATCTTAATGACAGTTAATTTCTTTTTGCTTTGAATATGACAACTTATGGACAAGAAATCAACATTTTAATCTATTTTGACATTTTCTTTATTTTTAATAATAATAATAATAACTCCACGGCCCCAGGGTCTCTAAGGCAAACGGAACAAATATGTAATGAGAGAGGCATACTTCCGCCGCTTGCAGGTTTCAGCCTTTTCTGCTGCGGCTCCCGGCCTTGATGCTGTCTCCCGGATATGACACGGGGCCAATGTGTCTACGCATGTTGCGTCCCACATTACCGCCCGTCCCCGTTCCCAGGGAACCAGCGTCAATCCATCAGGTCTCTTGCCATCATCCCGACTAATCCCTGCCGGCTCAATGAGCGCAGGAATATCTATGGCGGCAGGAGCCCTTTTGATCCTATCATGCCGAAAAAGCCTACATAGCAAAACATAGCTTCGTTGAACCTACTATTATAAGAACCAAAGTATTTCTGTCTGTCTGTATGCTATGCTTTAACTGTCCATTTTTTCTACCGATTTTGACGAAATTCGATATAGAGGTAGGTTATATCCCGAGACATGACAAAGACTACTTTTTATCGCGGAAAATTAAGGATCGAGAATCCAAAAAAACTTAATGAAGTCACGGGTATCATCTAGTATATATATATATATTAACATTATTTGCTATTTATGAATATATATATATATATATATAACTTAATTCACACGGACAAAGTCACGGGCGTCATCTAGTCTTTATATATATTATATTAACATTCATAAATATAGCTGCCATAAACCTTACAGGTTAGCCCCCTACCATCTTAGTCTGCATCATCACTTACCATCAGGTGAGATAGCAGTCAAGGGCTAACTTGTGGTGGATAAAAAAATTCCAAAATACTTCTACTGAAATGAGGACACCGACAGTTGGCCTGATCCGCAAATTCAAAGGCAAAGAAGGGGACCACAGACCGAAAAAAATATGAAAGCCGCCAGTTTCATTTGTGTTTCGGCTTCCATACTAATAAATTCCAAGTGAAAAAGTACGAAGCGGTTTACTTACGGTCTGTTTAACAAAGATATTTCGACGCTGTCGGTAAAATGATAAAATTTAATATCACGGCTGAAGAGTGAGCTTCGCTACGGAATTCTTTGGACGGCTTATTTTTACCGGTTCCACAATACCTATAGTGAAATTTGGAACGTATTTCTTTTTGTTTCTGCCATTGGACTTTGTTGAGGTCATAAATTTTGTTACCTCAATCGACAAACGGAGTCAAAATGTTTTTTTTATCCACTAAAAGTTAGCCCTTGACTGCAATCTTACCTGATGGTAAGTGATGTTGCAATCTAAAATGGTAGCGGGCTAACCTGTTGGGGGTATGGCAGTTATATTAAACCCATACTATACTCATACCCATAGTCGGTTTCTACACAGAATAGTCCTGAAAACAAAATACTCCTTTTTTCTAGCAGTCGTATAAAAACCGAAAATAGTTGAAGTTTCTCATGAATTTAATTTCGCTTTAACTATCCACTTAAAATCTTGTTTCATTTATATAAATGATCTTTCATGTTTGATTAATGTTAGAAACAAGATAGAGGAGATAATTTTCTTAACAAAATTTATCATTCATTCAATTTTCAAAGGAAATTTCGTTAATAATTTAATGAATGTAAGAATTAAATGAATATTTTAATGTAATTTATGAATTCATCGCGATGATGGTAGGTATTTCCGCAGTTTTTATCCAATGGATTTAATTCAGTTTTCTCAGTGTCCTTCGCAACGACTTTCCGAGGAGAAAAAGTCGAGCTGAAAAATTGTGCAGGAGCAGGGATGTAGCCAGAGCAGTACCTTAATTCTTATAATGGTGGGTTTTGGATAAGGTAGGTTCCTTGCTTTTGTAAATAAAGAAACTTCAATAAAATGAACAATATTTAGCGCACCGATTAAAATAATAATACACTTTACATTTACATTTGTCACTTTGGCTTTGCTGCAGAATTCGCGGTAACTTGACAAGGTTTTTGTAGGATTGTAAAATACAAATTATTGTATTTTAATAATTATCATCTGTATCAAAAATACATCTTGTTAATCATCCAACTCATATGGTTGCAGTCTTTAGAGGAGTTTTTCACCACACAACACTTAGGATTAAAATATTTTTTAACGAGCAATAAGGCAGAGAACTAGGCTAATGATTTTTTAAAAATATTTTTGTATTTGATGGGTTAAAGTAGGTAATATTGACTAAGAATCGGAATCGAAAAAAGAATACATTAACTCATGATGCCTGCTTTCAGTTTTTAAACTATAAGTACCAATTACGACAATTTCGAATACTGAAAACGTCTAACACGAGAGAAATCTACAACTCTAAAATATCTAAAATAGTGTGACTATTTTTGTTTTCTACCTAGTTCTTAAATTTATTAATAGCAACCCCCTGATGGCCAGTCTCTAGATACAGCCCTGTGCAGAAGCTTTACCAAGCAGAAAGTAGCGGCTAAATTAGATTATAGTGAAATAAAATGAACTCGAAGAAAATATTTACGTCCTCTTCTCGTTATAATTTTGTTTTAAAACTCCGTTAAAGTCTAAATGAAGATGTTGGTGTTTTTTGTTATTACTTTTTTACATATTGTGTATGATAGCTTTTAGCTATTATTATAGCTTGAGAAGGTAAATATATAAAGTTGGTAATAATAATATATAATATGTATAATTGAGTATAGGTCGGTACCTATACACAATACTCAATTTATATATTACACGGAAACTACTTAATTTTCCGTGATAAAAAGTAGCATATGTCGGTCTCAAAGTCCTCAACCATACCAATGCAAAAAATCATGTCGATCCGTTGCTTTGTTGTGGCGTGATTGAAGGGCAAACCAATAAACCAACAAACAAACACACTTTCGCATTAATAGTATTAGAATGGATCTAGGACATAATTATGTCTCTCATGTTACGTCATGATTTGATTATATCTTAGGTTAGGAACGAGATTCTATTGAGAAGAGCCGGCAAGAAACTCACCGAGGTCAATTAATTGTATTAAAATTGTTAAAGCAAGGTACTATGCCGTACTATTACCCATTCTGTGGTACTTACTATCTAAGTATATATTCTGTGGCAAGTTATAGGAATAGCAGTCTGTATCCAGATGGTATCCAGTGTCTAGGTACGAGGTACGTCAAAATAATGTCTAGTAAAAAACATAACAGAAGGAAACTTTTATTAAGGAGTATTCGTGCATAGGAACAGTGGTCGCAATAAATACAATTTATTAGGGGATGGTATTTTTAAGCGATTACCTTCGAATAATAGTCAGAAAATAGATAGAACAATTTCAACCTTGGCCCATTCAAATAGAGTATAGAATTCTATGGTAATATAATAGAGAAGAAGAGTTAGTATGACATCTATTTTGTATATTGTGAGAACCTATCTACTGAGGTTGTTGGTTTTCTTGTTTTACTTACTACGAGTAGTCTTGGGTAGTCGTGACTTTTTTTAACTTCCAGACTGGTGTTTGGCTGCTATGACCTTCTGTTAAGACGTAATTGTGGTGGAGCACGTTGTCCTAGAAGTTGTTTCGTCGTCTCAACCTATAGACGTCCACTGCTGGACGAAGGTCTCCTCCATGGATCGCCATAGAGCACGGTCTTGTGCCTCTTGTTTCCAACGGCTCCCACGCTTGAGATCGTCCGTCCACCTAGTGGGGGGTCATCCAACACTGCGCTTCCCGGGAAGCGCAGAAGTTTGCTTATTCACTGAAAACCTGTTGAAGGGAGGGCATTTAACATCGTAATGGTTTGAATTAGAAACGAGAAATCAAATATTAGAAAGGGTATGAAAGGTTGTACAACAATCCATATCTTTAAGTGACATATTTGAATTTTTGTATTCAGTTTCAGTTTATTTGAAATGAAATTCATATTCAGATTTGAAATAACGAATTATATGTTTCTAGATATATTTTGTTCACTCTAAGGGGAAATCCTCTCATAAATAGGTTAAAAAGGTCCTATCAGTTCAAAAGGTTTAGATTTCTTCTCCAAGTCTTTTTTGCCATGACAATTAAAACTCGGGGCAAAATCAAATATTATTATTAAAGTAGACTTTTACAAGTGCATTTGAATAGTCGATCGAACCCCACACTGGTTTGGAATGCCGCTCCTACCGCGAAGAACCAGCAAGAAAGTCGGTGGTTGCTGTTTTGAAAAAAAATATATTATCAGTTACATTAATGTGAAGACACATAAGTAACCGCAGTCCTAAGCATTGCTGGAGCGAGTCAAATCCGTGCTCTTTAAAATGCACTGGAGTTGGCGGAACACTGTTTTCACAGGGTCAGTTTCACGTGAGTCCACGATTTAGTTCTCCGAAAAATGTAGTAATATTGGCGTCTCTCAGCCAAAAAGGTAAAAAACCTTGTTTAAAAAGAAATGTCGTACCTGCATATTCTCGGTTCAGTTAGCGAAGCCATTGCTATGTGGAAAACAGTCTACATTTGGAAACAAATTTTAAATATAAATTTTGTTCCCGAAACCAGACAGTCCAACATTTTTTTTAATAAACTCGGAAACTGGATAAATCCACGCGGACGAAGTCGCGGGCAAATGCTACTATTATTATAAATTTGTTGTTAACTGAACTAAAAAAGTTATTCAATACAATTCAATAGTACTTAGTACTGCCTTAGGCTCGGTTTACGGACTATGTCAAAGTATAGCCCCACAAACTTATCTGACCTGGTGGCCAAAATAGGAATTAATTTTTATGCCTGTTTAAAGTCTAGGCAATAAAGCTAGTTGACCCCAACAATAATTCCTCAGGCGACAAAACTTTATAGTATGATAAAGTATCATGAGTTAAACGTATATTATAAATATCCAATAAAAAATCAGAAAGGAAGTAAGGTTTGTTTTTATGCTATACACAATTGTAAAAGCGGGAAGGTACATTATCGCGTAAACGCAGTTTAGATTTGATAATAAAATTTGTTTAAATATCGAGGTTCTGCATGATTATTTCATTTCACATTTCGATTTTGAGTGTAAATACCTACTATTATTTTAAAAAGAAATCGAGAAAATATTCATTCATAAATACTAAGTTTTAGGTATAAATACCTAACTTTCGGATGTTTTTTTTGTTGGATATTTTTGTGTAAGTTTTGGATCATCCAATACTAACAACCCAGCCAAGTTTCATCGACTGAGGATTTAATGCGGGAGTCTCCATACAACGGACCGCCCCATCGCCTAGACTATTAGGCTTGTTTTTATTTATCTTTAATAGATACTAGCAACACTGTCACCGGATCAGATAAGCTTGTAGGACTTTAGCTGAAATTGTTTAGTTAGGTGCCTATACCTACGCGCTAAAATTAGGCCTTAGTTAATTTCCCTCCGGCGGAGTTGTTTAATGAGGGTTCCTCATTAAGGATTGAAACTCAAACGATTCGAATGGAACTCAATTTGGACTCCGGAAATTGTTAGGCTTGAAGTTTGCTCAACTCTGTAGACAACAGTCTGTACAATTGATATTATATATGATTTAGAGTATAACAGGAACCCTTGTGGCGCGACTATGGACGTCTGTCTGTCTTTCTGTCTGCCTTAATTACATAATTTGTTCACCAGTAGATGATGGCCACGACTTCGTTCCCGTCGATTAAGGAGTTTTGATTCCCGTGGGAACTCATTAATTTTCCGGGATAAAAAGCAGCCAATGCCCTTCGCCGGGATACAGCTTATCCCTATACCAAATTTCATCAAAATCAGTTGAACAGATGGACCGTTAAAGCGTAGCAGACAGACAGACACACTTTCGAATTTATAATATTAGTATGGATATGGATCAATGCTAGAGACTGTGATTAAAAAAGATTTAAATAATTAAATAATACATACCCTGAGGATAATAATGCAGCCAGGGTTCGGTTTGTAATAACTAATAAGGTAGGGTAGGTAGGCCTTATTACAAATAAAATAATTAAAATAAAATAAATTACAACTGTAAATAAAATAGGGCGAAATGGATGGGGTACTATATCACTATATACACACTATCAGATATCACAATCATACAAAAGTTGACTTTTAATTGGTGAATTTCAAACCCTTATTTTACGCTCTTAAAAGTAGAATTTTAAATAATCCTTTTAAGGATGTCTTTAAACACATGTATATGCGTGTTTTTTGGACCTGTCCAAAGCTTTTGATCTCGTATCATACAAAATATTATGGCAGAAGCTTAAAACGGAAAGCAGCTTAAGACCAGAACTGATCTCCTTATTCAAGTACTGGTATGGTAACTAGGCTAATGTGGTTAGATGGGGTAACGCGCTCAGCGAACCATACAAGCTGGAGTGTGGAGTGAGGCAGGGGGGGCTGACATCACCCAGGCTGTTCAACCTCTTTGTAAACCGGCTGATAGAGAGGCTCAGCAGAGCAGGTGTCGGTTGCTCAATAGATGGCGTAGCTATGAATAATTTTAGCTACGCGGACGATATGGTTCTGTTGAGCCCCTCGGTCAGTGGTCTTAGAAGGTTATTAAAAATCTGTGAGGACTATGCGGCGGAAAATGGACTCAGCTACAACTCCAAAAAGAGTGAAGTTTTGATTTTCAGGGGAAAGAACAAACCACAAAATTTTAAACCATGTATTCAGCTATGTGGGACTCCCCTGAAATACGTAGCTGAGTTCAAGTACCTCGGTCATATTGTAACTGAGCGCCTGGAGGATGACAGTGACATAGAGCGTGAGCGCAGGGCTCTGTCGGTTAGAGGCAACATGTTGGCCCGTAGATTTGCACGTTGCACGACACAAGTCAAGTTAACTCTGTTTAAAGCCTATTGCCAATCTTTTTACACGTGCAGTCTATGGGCAAGCTACACGCAACGGGCCTACGGTGCCCTGCGTGTACAGTACAACAATGTGCTGAGGGCGGTGCTGAGGAAGCCTCGACACTGTAGCGCGTCGGCAATGTTTGCGGAAGCTCGGGTGGATGACTTCTACGCGATCATACGCAAGCGTGCCGCGTCCATAATGAGCAGGCTATTGAGTAGCTCCAACACCCTCCTTGGCGCATTGGTTGTTAAACTGGACAGCCCTCTCTGGAGGTGCTGGAATGGTGCACACAGTCACGCGAGGAGGCCCCAAAGGGCCTTGTAGTTGTGTTAGGTTTTAATTAGTATGGATAGGTATAGAGTAGGCTAAGTATTTTGTATTTACTAACATAGGTTAAGTAATTGTAACTAACAAAATATGGGACAGTTTCCTGAAATAAAGTTATTATTATTATTATTATTATTATTTAATATTTAGATGTGTGTATGCCAAACAGCCCGTCTTGTGGTTTAAGTTGTGCGTTGATAGATCAGTCAGTCAGTTACCTTTTATTTTTATATATTTAGAGATGACGTCCCGATTCAGAGCCACCAATTACGGAACCCCAAAACAAAAGTACAAAGCCGATTATAACGAGCTGGTGGAACTTCGTAATTCGGCGCAGGTGGTCATTTAATGCATTTTCTTGGCTTTCCCAACATGGCAAGTCCATTTACAAATCTCTAAAGCCTGAAACAAACAGAACTCGCAGCGATAACGTGGCCAATACGGTTCCGAGGCGTTGTAATACAGGGAACATAATTGTGAAGGCCGAAGGGTGATTTGTTACTACATTTACAACAGTACCGTGGCTTATTGATTGACAGTCAATTCTTAGACTAACGTAGTGTTATTGAGTATATGTTGTTATGTTGATAGTTATATTAATATATGTACTTATATTATAAAAATATGAAAGTGTGTCTTTCAGTCTATCTGCTACGCTTTCATGGGCCATCTGTTCAACCGATTTTTACGGAATTTAGTACAGAGGTATATTACATCCCGACAAGCTTCTACTTTTATTCTGCAATCTACTTTTTAACTCGGAGAATCCAAAAACTCCGAGGAAATTTTCCAAAAGCTTAATTGACTTCCTCAGAAGTATTTCTTAATATTCCTAGAGTAAGATCTAAGTTAGAAGTCCATGACCTAGTCTTCCTGTCACCAAATAAAATAACCAGTCTCGTAAGGTTTTTGTCCCGTAGTGTCCCAGGGTCCCACGGTTTTAACAAAAGGTTGTAGTATTAGGTATTATGACACTGCGAGAAATCACTTAACTTTTAAAACATGTTGCATGCTCCGTGTAACATTCAACTAAATAGTTTCCGCCGCATGTTACGTTTGTCCCAGCCCTAACACCTACTAATTGCTTTCGAAGGTTGGATTAAGGCCGCCTTAAGAAGACTTAAGACTTGCCTAAACCAGGTTAAGACAGTTTGCTTTGACCCCGGTATTGATCCTTTCTGGACGCGTAATTAACACTAGCTTTTGACGGTAGTTTCTCCCGTCTCATACCGGATATTCATGTATTTCAAATAACATCGCCTGAAGCAGTATTATTTTAATATTATTGATGCTCTTGTTTCAGAAATATACTCCTTATTATATTATATATTATTATTTTAGGGACACCTGGTGCCTAGACGTAGATTTTGGCGTTGGATATAGTACCAACGAATACCTATCACAGTCAAACAATAAAAGTTGATCCGAGCAAACTAAACATCAACAAGCCCTATGCATCTATAAAATTTATATTTAAATTATATCTATATTTACTTTATTTATATTTCATCGGTGAAATCAATCAGAAGAAAAAGTTTAACTCTTGGATAGAAGCACGCGTTACTTTGCGGAAGTCCATCATAATGAAGGAACTAGAAGTTTAATTCGCTATAATCCGCGACAACAGGAAAATCTATGTGGTATAGTGTATCCCGCACCTATAGCCCGCGTCATTCACCACACCACAGAAATCTTCCAAAACTACCCTCAACGTACATTTCACTCCGATACCGGAGCATCTTCAGGAGATGCCTCCACAATGCACGATTGTGACTTCACAATCTGCAATCGTGAAACGTACGTTGAGGATAGTTTTGTGGGATACGTGCGCGGAAAAATAAAAGCTATTTTATTTTATTTTAATAATATCTTTCTGCCCAAAATTGGTCGTTGTCGAATAAAATTAGTAATAGACAAAAACGATCTTCTGAGTCTCGAGACCATTTAATAGCGAAACTTTTTAACACTGGTTAAAAAAGCAACGCCATTAAATTCAAAACGAGCACTTTATGGAGTCGTTAATATTGGAAAATCTAGGTTTCCCAGGGAAAGGGTGGGAGGGGGCAATGAGGAGGGCAATTAGCATCCATTAGGCTGAAAAAACTTTGCGAATAAAGTGTCTATCTAAATACTAAATTGCTGGGTTTTTTATTCACCTCTAAATTCTGAATGTTACTCTTTTTTTTAACCAGTACGAGTTAGCCCTGATGGTAAGTGATGATGCAGTCTAAGATGGCAGCGGGCTAACCTGTTCGTAGCATGGCAGTTTTATTAAACCCATACCCCTATTCGGTTTCTGCACGGCATCGTACCGGACCGCTAAATCGCTTGGCGGCACGTCTTATACCGGTAGGGCGGTAACTAGCCACGACCGAAGCTTCCCACTGACAGACCAGGGAAATTTCAGAAATTTCCAACCCCTGCCGGGGTTCGAACCCGGGACCTCCGCACGTTAAGGCAACAGCGCTCAACACTGCGCTACGGAGGTCGTCAATGCTTCTGTGGTCACTTTTATTTTTATTATATTAAGATAACATAATCGATGAGACCTTACAGTTGCCAAATCCGTCTCTCTAGGCTACAGAATTAAAGTGACAAAAAATAAAAACTCTACATACTTAATTACAATTAACAAAAAACACATAATCTGGTACACAGATCACAAGAACAATGCCATTTCAATAATACTACAATTTAAACATAATAGACATTAAACAATAAATTAACTGAAATAATAATAATAAGTTTATCGATTTTTCAATAACTAATAAATGATATTATTGAGTAAATAGTTAAAAAAAACTGATAAAATACTCTTTTGTATATATTTGTAGATAACTATAATTGAAATAGGACTCATCAAAAGAAACTAAACGAGACCAAACTCGAGGGATTACAATATAAAGACATTGAAGAACTCTACTAGGGTAAACTTGTAGTAGAATAAAAAACATATACACCGTCAGACATTGTGTGTTTAAGGCCTTTCGGAAAAAAGAACGGCTTGTGTGAGTGACCCCTTAATTGCCGCAGTTATGTGTGATTAAAGAAATTAATTTCATCACTTGCTCTAACGGTGAATGAAAATATCGTGAGGAAAAGTGCATGCCTAAGAGTTCCACATAAAAACGTTCTGTGAAAGTCTACCAACCTGCACTTGGCCAGCGTGTTGGATTATGGTAAACATATCTCATTCTGAGAGGCTCGTGCTCTGTAAGCAGTGCAGCTGGCAATGTTGAAGTGAAGTTATAGAGTTACAGTATTACCTATTTTAATTTAAATAATATTTTCTAAAAATAAAAAAAAGGATCTTTATTCCTTTAGACTGTCTAAATATCTTTTTCAGACAGGTACTAAATTTACCAAAAAAAAAAACGGAATAACAAACCAAAATCTAAAGCACGTCGCAATTTAATTCAAAGCAACTTAAAACATTTTAATTATCAAAGGCGAAGGCATTTTTTGTAGTAACTTCAAAGAACATAAATTTTGGAACGCTCCCTTTCTTTCGTTATTTATGCCAGTATCCCAGTTAAGGGGGTGTTAGTTTTTAATTATCAACGACTTGTGAAAAAGAGAGTGGATGGCACTCAGACCCTTCATTATACAATTCCCTTGTAATCGATAGTAATCCGATAAAAGCTTTTTTCTAATTACGAAATGTATTCACTTTTTAATCTGTAATGAAATGATTTATTTCACGTAGGACCACTTGTACTTACTCGTAGACTGTACAATAGTTCAAAAAGCTGATTCTACTGCGAGGAACCGTGAAGAACCGAGAAGAAACTTAGCAGTTCCTCTTTTCATAAAAAGAAAAATGTTACACTTTGTAACTAATACTTATACAAAGCATACGTTACGTAACAAGTACTTACTGACTTGTGAGTTGCTGGATGCGAAGCTGGGTGCATCCAAAAAATCATCAATATTATAATAACCTCTACTTAACAGATACTGTTTAACACAGACTTTAATTTATGCAATAGCAAATCCAGAAACTCTTTTAGCGTACACCCACCAGGGATTTTACATAATACGATGATAATTTATATTAGACTAGCTGGTCCGCGTGGACTGAGGTTTTTCGGTTCCCGCGGGAACTCCTTAATTTTTCGGGATACAGCCTATGTTTTATTCGGGACTATAGATCGGATTTGAATGAAATTTGGCACAGAGATACTGTGCCAAATTTAATTCAAATCCGATCAGCCGTTTGGGCGTGATTCAGTAACAAACATCCATCCATACATCCATGCATCCATCCATCCAAACTTTCGCATTTATAATATTAGTAAAGAAGTATAGATGATACACCTTGTGCACACGATATGACGCTATTGATAGTTGTAAAACGGGTAAGCAGCACTATAAATTAGACAATTATTTTTAGTTGTAGATAGCGGTGATAGTCTAGCGTTAAACGTTATAACGTTAGCGTTTATATTGTTTTTATTCTTTAAGTATTCTATGTATTTTATAATATGGGCCTTGTTGCCTGAAATAAATAAATAATAATAATAATAATAAACGCCCTACTACGAGTGTATAGGGGATTATCCCCGGGCACCTCAAACTATTTGGAGCTATGTTCATTTTAAGTTTTTTTTTATCCACTACAAGTTAGCCCTTGACAGCAGTTATATTCCCAAAATAAACCCATACCCCTATTCGGTTTCCACACGGCAATATTTCGTTTATCAACGGTGAATAGCAGCTGGGGTATCTAGCATGATAAAGATATAAATCCTGAGAAGTCTGCTATCGCGGGGCATATCAGAAACAAACCAAGGGATCGGACTAATATTTCCCTGAAAAAAAAAACAGTAAGTAGAACCCTGATAAGAACTTTGTTTTAGTTTTTCTTCTCTCTCGAGTCGATACTCGATTCCATAATGTTGCGGTTCTCTAGGAATAATAATGGAAAAGATCCACAGACTTTCTGGCAGGGCCAAATGCAAAATAATGGAGCTAAAGTGTACGTGTGAAATAAATCTCACGTTACGAAACGCCCGCATCCATTGAAAACTGACCATCTCTCGGCTTAGATCGAATTCAACTTGACTCAGCCACTTCAATACGTCGAACGTCAGAGTCATCTAGATTGGTATGAGGAGTGTGCAGAAATGACGTTTTCCATTCCGACATTGCTCGAGTGTAAACGATGTGCCGGACACCGGACAAATGTCATTCATCCGTAATCTGGAGGTTTAATAAGTGGAATGGCCATGGGTTTCGGATTTTAGAGGACAAATTCCGTAACATCCGGAATCTTATTAATATTATAAATGTGAAAGTTTGGATGAATGTGGATGCCTGGATGCCTGGATGTATGGATGTATGGATGTTTGTTACTCAATCGCGCCCCAGCGGCTGAACGGATCTGGCTGAAATTTGGCACAGAGATAGATTATAGTCTTGAATAGCACATAGGCTATATGCGTATGTTATGCAACAAAGCTATATCAGAACATGTCTTTCAGATCTTATTGAGATTAACATTTGATACTCTCCAAAAATCCTATCAGAAATCCTTAAAAAGATCATGATACATATGGAAAACCTCGGAATATGGTCCGAGCAAACTTCAACGTAAAGAGACACTTGAAATATGCCGCCGCAGACGTCCACAGAAACGACGTTTCCAGTTTCGACGATGACTTCAATCGTGTGAAAATTATGTAGGTGCTCTAGTCTAAGCCGTTGGTTTTGATAGGTTTTGGGATTTTGGATATCCAAGTTAATATGGCTAACATGACATGATTAAAAACGAGTAAAAAAATATCAAATAACTAAAGAATCTAGCGTAAAAATATTAGCAAGACAGTAATTTTTCGCATAATTCAAAAAAACTAGGCACTGAAATTATTCATCAATCTATCTGTTTATTCTGTAGATAACCCGTCATGCTGATAAAAATAATTACTTATCTAAGTTGTTGTTTTATCAAAAAAGATTATGCAAATTTAGACAAAACTCCAACGTTAGGTACGACAATAAGGTATGTAACATTTGCATACCTTACGGTCTTTGTCGGCTATAATCTTTTCTTTGTGTAATAATAATTTGTTTTGGAAATTATTATTACACAAAGAAAAGAATATAGCAGGAGCATACAAATAGGAAGATATCGTTACATGCTCTTTTTAAATATGCAACACATACCATTACTGTGAAAGGGAAAGAGCATAGTCCTAAAGCAAAATAGAAAAGGACAAAAGAATTACAAAGTCTGAAACTGCAACTTCGTTTTATACAGTTAACCCGAATGCATATTTTAACAACCCTTTGGCGATTAAAATTTCGAGCGAAGTTAGAGGACAGATCTTATTTTCGGACTTAGTATTTCAAGTGATATTTTCCGAGTTTCTTTTTATACGACTGCCTGACAAAGGAGTATATTGTTTTCAGGGTTCATGTATGTATGTATGTGAGTTTGTATATTCCACCATAACTTCTATACGCCTGAACCGATTTTGATAAATGAGGTATCGTTAGAATCCCTAGCTTATTCCGGGTAACATAGGCTAGTAAATTAAAAAAAATAAATTGATGGGGTGTCCATGGTCCCGCATTAAAGACTAAAGTTGAAAAATAAAAATCGAAAATAAGCTTAACCATATAATCATCATCTAGAAAACAATGAGTAGATTCCAAAAATATATAACACTATAGTTCAATATCCAGTGATTCACATAAAAATGTGAATAAGAATGTGAATAAGATTCCAAAGACTATATTTTATGCAAATCGCTTCTTAGGGAGGTAAACTCCAAATATAATATAGCAGTGCAGTCGTATTTTTAATTCGTTAAATTCTGTTCCACCACCACCACTGCAGCCTATTAACGTCCCACTGCTGGGCACAGGCCTCCACTCTCATAGGAGAGAGGGAATTAGGAGCTCAGACCCACCACGCTGCTCAAATGCGGGTTGGCGGGCTTTAACGACTATTATCACGTTAGTGATAATAACCTGGACCGACGGCTTAACGTGCTCTCCGAGGCACGAGGGTGAAACACCGCCAACTTCCAACTACGGGCTGGCACTGAGAATTTCTTAATTGAAAAACCCAATACCTAACAATTTTTTATGCCCGACCGGGAATCGAACCCAGGACCTCATGATCCGCAGTCGACTACGCTAACCGCTAGACCAATAAGGCAGTTAAATTAAAATTATGTTCACTTGTTGTTAATTACCTAGTAGCTTTTCTATATCAGACGTTTGTTAGTGACGTAGCTGTAACCCGGATAACTGTGGTTGAGTGCTCCCGCATCACTACAAACCGAGACAACCGAGACAAGTGGAGGAGCATCGCGTGAGGCCATGTACTTGAATCATCTCAGCAGCCACGACCACTCTGTCCAGAGTGCACGACTTTTTTTTATCCTCTACAATTTAGCCCTTGACTGCGATCTCACCTGATGGTAAGTGATGATGCAATCTAAGATGGTAGCGGGCTAACCTGTTAGGGGCATGGCAGTTATGCTAAACCCATACCCCTATTTGGTTGCTACACGGGATCGTACCGGATCGCTAAATCGCTTGGCGGCACGGCTTTGCCGGTTTGGTAGCCACGGCCGAAGCCTCCCACCAGGAAAAACTGAAAAGAGAGAGAGAAGAAGAGAAGTGACGTTTGTTTTTGCTATCTGTATTGTTTTTTTCCCGTGGCTTCTTCGCTGGTGTACATGTTTTGTATGCTATTTTTAATTTTAAGTGATTTGTGAATTGTTTGGGCTTCAAAAAATAAAATAAAATAATTTATTCTGAAAAAAATCATATGTTGTTGCATGATCATATTTATAGCTAGCGTGGCATACCGCAGCGTTATTCGTCCATAAACAGTAATACCTATTTCATTTTGAATAAAAGACTTTTGATTTTGACTTTACCTCTGAATAGTCGAATAGAACCACGAAAATGACTTTATTTAAATTATAAATGATTTATTTATTTCATGTAGAACAACTTGTGTCACTTATGAAACGTTAAAACTCCACCACCGGTTCGGAAAGATATTCTACTGAGAAACTCGGCAGTTTTTAATTTAATATTCATTTGAATAAACGACTTTTGATTTTGACTTTACCTTTGAATAGTCGAACAAAACCAACAAAATGTCTTTTTTAAATATGTCAAACCCTTGCGACGACTGAAAATTATGAGTTTAAAACACTTGTTGACACGTGAGCGACCAACGCGACACTTGCAAGCAGTAGCTGACCCTTCTCGTAGCCAACGTTGTCGCGTAGATATCTGTCATTTTCTATCGCGTCGTATCGCATCGCTTCGCGTGGCGTCGCTTCTGTCGCTCACTTAGGACAACGGGTTGCTTTGGACAACGGGTCAGATAATACTTGGGGAAGTTTTTCAAAATGACATAACTACTTATAGCTCTTATTTCTTCACCGATATGTTGCTTTACTTTTAATTATCTTAATCTTAATCTTAATATCTTAATCTTATCTTAATTCTTAATTACTAATATTAAAAATGCGAAAGTTTGGATGTATGTATGGATGTCTGGATGTATGGATGTTTGTTACTCAATCATGCCCCAACGGCTTAACGAATGTGGCTGAAATTTAGCACAGAGATATATTATAGTCTGGAATAGTACATAGGCCACTTGTTATCCCGGAAAATTAAAGAGTTCCCGCGGGAACAAAAACCTCAAACCACGCAGACGAAGATGCTAGTTCTGAAATATGTTTCCCGTAAAAATCTGAACCTAAATGAAGTCACTCATCTCGCTTAATTTTAAGGGATAAAAAGCATAATCCCTCTTCGGGATGCTACATATCTATCCAAATTCCTTCAAAATAGGTTTAGCAGATGGGCTGTGAAATTCACTACAGCCCATTATCGTCCTACTGCTGGGCATAGGCCTCCCACTCTCATAGAAGAGAGGGAGTTAAGAGCTTAGACCCACCACGCTGCTCCAACGCGGGTTGGCGGCTTCAGCGATTATTCATGTTAGTGATAATAATCGGGACCGACGGGTTAACGTGCTCTCTGAGGCACGGGTGTGAAACACCGCCAACTTCCTAACTCCGGGCTGGTACTGAGAATTTCTAGTCAAAAAAACATGGCCGTGCAAACGTAGCAAAAAAACAAATGGACAGACAGATAGCACACTTTCGCTTTTATAATACTAGAACAGATTAAGCAGCATTCCATTAAGATTGGAATCTGCTAAGTAACAAGTCGCTACTTATGCCTAAGTTGTTGGATTTACAAGATAATCAGCGTTTTAATATACCAAATACTCCAAACTTTTAATCTTGATAATTTTGGTATAATCGAAGTTTTAATCATGATAATTTCGAAAACCAAATCGAAATAATCAAGATGAAACTTTTATCAAAGTGGAAAGTGGAAAACCGTTGGACCGAGGTGGTTTCAGAAATCATTATTAGGGACAAGTTACACTTATTAGATTCGTTTTTTGGACATACAAAACTTACGGAGTTCCTATATTTAAAATCAGCTTTATGTATAAACTGGACGGACGCGAATGCATGTATTTTTTATTTTATTTATTATACATACAACTTAGCCCTTGAATGAGATAGGTATCACCTGATGCTAAGAGGCGATGCAGTCAAAGATGGTAGCGGTTTAACCTGTTATGGGTATGGTAATTATATTAAAACTATACGCCTAATTGGATTTTATATCGTTTGGCATGACGTCTTTGTTGGTATGATGGTAACTAGCCTCTCACCAGATGAGACAAGACAAAATTCAGATATAACAAATTCCCAAATTCACCCCAATGATGAACTCTTTTTTTTATCACTCAATAGTGCACACCACTCCGCCAGAAAGGTCTTCAAAATCGGCCCTGTAGTCAAGGCGCTACGAAAGAAAAAACATAAATAAAAATATACATACATATATATACTGCTAAAATCATAACCTGTCTTTTGGGCTTTGTGTAGTCGGATAAAAACATCAGTTCTGTCTGAACGAAAGCGGAATCGAGCAGAATAAGTGTAATTAGTCTCTTATCTAGAGCGTATAGTGGCAATGGATCGCTCGGTACTAATTACCGCCTCAGCGTTCACCGCAATGCGGGCTGCTTACGGAACGCAATCTCGGGGACACACTGGATTCAATCGTGGGGACACACGGGACTTAATAGTGGGGACACACGGGATTTTCCGTACAAAAGGGGTATTGATTGATTCTTGATTTATTTTATTCCCAACAAAACACAGGCTGGCTGGAAGAGAGCGCTATTAAAAGGTAAGACCTCTGTAATGTAGGTACTCATCTTTAGAGTTTCCTTTTTGTAAAATTTTCTTTCATGTTTTGTGGTGTAAAATAATTTGTGTACTTACCTTTCTTGTTTTTTATACGTACCTAACGGATACGTACGTACGTACCTGGATACTTGGTGTTCTTCCACCTTTTTATTCCACGTATTTTCTGTCACGGCCTGTCAAAAATGCTACCTTTACACTATAGCAATTACTATCATACTAATATTTTAAATGCGAAAGTGTGTTTGTTTGTTGGTTTATTGGTTTGTTGGTTGGTTCATCAATCACGCCGCAACGGACCAACGGTTTTTGGTATGGGTATAGTTGAGGAAGAGTGAAATAGACTTCTTTTTATCCCGGAAAATTAAGAAGTTCAAACGCGGGATTAAAAAGAATTTAAACCACGCGGACGAAGTCGCGGGCATCAGCTAGTTACGTAATAAAACAACAACAACGTACTATTACCTATTCTGTGATAAAACCTCTGAAATTCTAGCCAAACTTTGTGTACGGAATGTTACGTGAATTATAAATTATGTTACAACAGTTACATATTAGTTAATAGTTAGTTTCCCTTCTCTGTGAGGTTCGGTTGAAGAATAACGACATTTTTTTATTGACAAAATCTCAATTTTTCCAACTAGATTAGTGGATATTTTACGATCTGTTTACAACTCTGCGTTCAAACATTGTTGCCGTCGTAACTTTTGAAGAATTGAATTATTGGGTTTATTATTTTTGGTGCTAGATTTACATTGGTAAAAAGTAGTCTACATCACCCTCTACGAATTTTGCTATATCCAATAATGATATTCTATACTAAAGGATACCTAAAATGAATGCGAAAAATCATGATCATCCGTTGCGCCGTTGCGGCGTGATTGTAGGATATACCAAGCAACTAAGTGGCGATGTTACTTACACGTACCACATAATACTATCACATACTTTAACTAAACTAATAAAAGAGAAAAGATTTGTTTGTTTGCTTGTAATGGATAAACTCAAAAACTACTCAATCGATTTTAAAAATTCTTTCACCTATAGAAAGCTACATTATCAGCGAGTAAAATAGGCTATAATTTATTTTGAAAAAAAATAGAGATTCTTACGAAAATTGCAATAATGTCAACGAAGTCGGAAAAATTCGTCTCTTCTGAGAGCTTACGTGGCGTGCGCTGCCTACATAGGTAAAGTTACACAAAAACAATGTATGGTGGGATTGCTCCTCTAAAAAAGTTCTAAGAAAAAGTCCGCGCTAGCATATATCTATCTTTTAAAGTTAACTCACAATAACCATTTTTATGATTTTCAAATTTGGTCTAAACCAATGCTTTTTTGCGAAGGTGTTTTTACTGAAATGGTATTAATCCTTATCAAAATAAATATATTAGTCATCTCAAGTATTTAATTATGATAAAAATTGGCCTTAATACCATTTAATTTAGATGAATATCTTATGAGATATCATAGAAATAATGTAACGTGCAAGAGAAAATGCCTATGTATATTCTAAGGGCTAGCGGCCGTGGCAGGTGTGGTGAGGACGGGGGCGTAGTCTTACAATGTAATATTAAAATGTATAACCTGCCCACTGCCCACTGGCTACATTGGGTGTAGACTATTAGGATTATTAGAGCTACCCGTTCGAAGCCGGGGTGGATCGCTAGTACTATTATAAATGCGAAAGTGTGTCTGTCTGTCAGAAGCAGACAGCTACGCTTACACGGCCCACCTGCTTCACCAATTCTCGGAAAATTCAAGAGCTTACGCGACAATAAAAAAAAATGTGTTCAACCGATTTTCATGAAATTTGGTATAGGGGTAATTTGTATCGTGGGGAAGGCCATAGGCTACTTTTTATCCCGAAAAATTCAAGAGTTCCCGCGGGAATCAAAAAACCCTAACCCACGCGGAAAAAGTCGCGGGCATCATCTAGTTTCAACTAAGTATTCCTATTAAACAAAACCTCGTCTAAAAGTGTGAAGTGTTTTACGATATTGTAACTTTCCCATCTTAAATTGTAAACGCTATAACTTTCCAAGCGTCGAATCTTTACCTGTTAATTTCTCAGTAACACGAATTCTCTAACTTTTGTTTTAACTGAGTACTTTGGAAAACCTCAATTACGAGTGTGAAGTATTTTACGATATTGTAACTCTACATTGTGGTAACCTCTACATTGTGGAACTGAGGGTGCTATAAGTTTACCAGCGTCGAATTATTAGGTTCATTATTTGCTGCAACTTTAGAGTTTACAGAACTCCTAACGAAAGATATCTTTATCTTTATCCTTAGAGTGCAATTTAAAGTAAGTTAATTCTGAAACCACACCAGCAATCCTGGCAAAGTTACATACGTTTCTTGTCCATTATCTTCTTTTTTTTTAAACACTACAAGTTAGCCCTTGACTGCGATGAGGCAGACCGATTCCATAAGGTGGTAGCAGGTTAACCTGTTAGGGATATATTGAACCCATACCCCTATTCGGTTTCTACACGGCATCGTACCGGAATGCTAAATCGCTTGGCGGCACGTCTTTGCCGTTAGGGTGGTAACTAGCCACTGCCGAAGCCTCCCACCAGGCCAGACCAGGGAAAATTCAGAAATTATAAATTCCCAAATTGACCCCAGCGGGGATCGAACCCAGGACCTCCGCACCACGTTAAGACAACAGCGGTACACACTGCGCCACGGAGG
Source organism: Erebia palarica (assembly GCA_964035005.1). Lineage (NCBI taxonomy): Eukaryota > Metazoa > Arthropoda > Insecta > Lepidoptera > Nymphalidae > Erebia > Erebia palarica. Next base: position 31,358,969 of record OZ035990.1, read on the forward strand.
TCGTCAAATAATCATATGATCAATTTTTTCATATAATCAGTTTTAACGCTATATCGGAGAGAAAAAATAACAGAATAAATAACAGGTTAGCCCGCTACCATCTTAGACTACATCATCACTTACCATCAGGTGAGATCGCAATCAAGGGCTAACTTGCAGTGGATTAAAAAAAGTGAATAGTCTATGGTTAGCGAATTTAATAGCTTTCGCTAAAGCGTTAACGAATATAGAACGAGAATAGACATAGCTTGGCTAGAGGGGCTATTGTTATCACACACTAATATATGACCTTTGATGTCTTCAACGGTAGTGTAGTCACACAAAATTATCTGACCCGGTGACAGAGTCGCTAATACATACTCATATTACTGTTTATATCTTATCTAAATTTTTATCTTATTAATACTATAAATGCGAAAGTTTGGATGGATGTATGGATGGATATTTGTTACTCAATCACGCCCCAACGGCTGACCGGATCCGCCTGAAATTTGGCACAGAGATAGATTATAGTCTGGAATAGCACATAAGCTACTTTTTATCCCGGAAAATCGGAGGTCCCGCGGGAACCAAAAACCTTAAACCACGCGGATGAAGTCGCTGGCATCAGCTACTGAAAAATAATATCATATGGTAGATGCGTTCATTCTTTAAACACGGAGCAATGGATCGACTTAATGTTTTGCATGGGTATAGTTGAGGACGTGGGGAGTGACATATGCTACTTTTTATCCCGGTAAATTAAGGAGTGCCAGTGGGAATTTAAAAAATGTATACCACGCGAAGTGGCGGGCATCAGCTACTTTAGCTACATAAGTATTGCCATTGACGCTACTATACAGCACAACTCGGCGTTGATAGAAGCAACCGCAGCTATAATTAAACCGCGAGCTTCAAAGAGAAAACTGAATAATTTAAATTTTCAACAATAAGAATATCAAGATAAAAACCGCATGATTAAAATTGCGATTTTTAAATAAAACAGCCTGTTTATGCCCCACTACTATTTCTAACAATTTCTATTATAATTCATGATCTAATTTTATTTAACTCTGACGGCGGGGGCGGCAGCCACTAATGCAGAAAGAGTCAAGAGTCGCAAATATGAAATTATAGAAAATAATCTCATTTTGTGCCTTTTGGTGTTGAAACCATGGGGTCGTGGGGCGAAGATGCTAGATCCTTTTTTAAGGATCTATCTTCTCGTCTCACAGAGTCCACGGGTGACCGGAGGGCTGGCAGTTATCTCGGCCAACATATAAGTTTGGCTATTCAGCGGGGTAACGCAGCCAGTGTTCTGGGCACATTGCCTCATTGCAGCGGCATATATGATATTTTTGATGTTTAGTTTTTTTTAATTTAGATTTTAATTTGTTAATATGAATAAAAATATTTTTGTTTTGAATCTAGTTAAATTCAAATCTTTAACTCTTAATGACCTCCCTGGCGTATTGTTGAGTAGGTACACTGATCATTAGCATGCGTGGTTTTGGGTACGATTTCTAAGAGGGACACTTTGCTATTTAGATACCTACTTACATTACTTACTTTCTCATTTAACGCTTCCTCTTTTAGGCCCCGAAAACCTAAGCTATTAAGTGTGCCAAAATGAAACACAAACTTCGCCCAAAACTATGTAATAATACGCTTGTCGCGACCTTTTCCACTTATCTGAAATTCAATTAAAAATGCAATCATTAAATTATATTATTTAGTACACAAGCACATACCACACCTCCACACTAGCGGGAGGCTTCGGCCGTGGCTACTTACCACCCTACCGGCAAAGCCGTGCCGCAAAGCGATTTAGCGTTCCGGTACGATGCCGTGTAGAAACCAAATAGGGGTATGGGCTTAACATAACTGCCATGTCCCTAACAGGTTAGCCAGCTACCATCTTAGACTGCATCATCACTTACCATCAGGTGAGATCGCAGTCAAGGGCTGTAGAGGATTTAAAAAAAAGTACATACGCATACACTTTACTTGTTTAACTTTAAATACTTACCTGCTTGTTTAAAAAATGTATAATCCATACTAATATTATAAATGCGAAAGTGTGTCTGTCTGTCTGTCTGCTTTTACAGTCCATCTGTTCAACCGATTTTGATGAAATTTGGTACAGGGATAGGTTGTATCCCGCGGAAGGGTAAATGCTACTTTTTATCCCGAAAAATTCATCATCAAAATCTTAATCAAAATCAAATCAAAAATCTTTATCCACGCGGACGAAGTCGCGAGCATTATCTAGTTTTGTAATACTTTTGGGCCTTATTTTAGTATTAAGACAAATCAAATAAGGCTTTTGTTCTTACCATGTTCCACGTAATGTACTATGTGAAAGTACTATAGTAGTTATATTAAACCCATGTAAAGTTTGTACACAGTATATGTATACAGCAAGCCTACAAATTCCATGTGATTTAAGTCGTGGTATCTTAGACCAACGCTCTGCGGTGCCCCAAGCCCCTGAGTTCAGTGATGTAAAGGCTTGGACCGATAAGACGCGTGAAGGCTGCGGATCGCAACAGCGTATCTAATTTGTAGCTATTTTAAATTTTGAGTGCAAAGATGCGACGTTGTAGCTGTGATTTTTGTGTAATAATTTGATTTAGTTTCTAGTAGACCAGTCCTGCATCTATCGTTTCGCTATTATAAAACTTTAACAGCCTGTGACGACCTGCTGAGTAGTTGGTGATAAGCGTATCTCCGGTCCTGCTATTTTTACTGTTTACTAGTTGATATCCACCGCTTCCTCTGCGTGGATTGAGGTTTTTAGGTTCCAGCATGAACTCTTTTTTCTAGGATAAAAAATAACTAGGATAAGATATTTTGCCGCTGGTTTGCTGTCCACCGTTGGGCCGGTATGGAACCGGAATTCCTCTGTATTATAATACAATAATATATAAATAGTAATACGCCCTAAACTCACCCGCCCGTTGCTTCGTGTTAACCGCAGGATTCGGTACCGCGATCACCGCTCAGGAGTCCATGTAGCACAATTTATCACGCTCACAACGTACCCCGACCGCAATATAATACATACTATTCTATTTTATTCAGTGTGTAGATTTTTAAATGTGGTGTGTTGCGTAGTGAGCCAGCAACATTGCGACCGAAAAAGGTTGCATAAGTATATTAAACAATCTCTGTGCAAAATCTCTCATCTCGTCCAGATCCGTTTAGTACGGGGCTTAGGAATTTCAACGATTGCGAACTTGTGATTGAACGAGGAGCGTTAGACACGTTACCGTCGCGCACAGCTGCTGACACGCGTTTTCTCTGTCCAAATCTTTACCTCGGTGGAGTTACGCTGTGGCGGATGGGGGATGTCTTGTATGCCTCAGAGGGTTTTTGTTTGTATAAATGACGAAACTATGTATCTTTGAAATTACCATTGTATTTTATGCAAGGAATTAATATAATTAAGAAAATATTACCTTTTATTTATTTATTTATTATTTAAGTTGTAATAATTGTAAACATACGTATAAAAATTCTAGCTGATGCCCGCGTCTTCGTCTGCGTGGGTTGACGTTCTTTGGGTCCCACGGGAATTCTTTCATTTTCTAGGATAAAAATGTAGCCTATTTGTTATTATAGACTATAATATATCTCAGTACTAAATTTCATGCAGATCCGCTTAGCACGGGGGAGAGGAATTGTAACGATTGCAAACTTGTAAATAAATCATTTATAAATTACTAGCTGATTGACTTTATTTTGTTCCCGAATTCTTTAATTTTCTAGAATAGTATCCTATTTGTTATTCCAGACTATAATCTATTCCTGTGCCAAATTTCATCCAGATCCGTCCAGCTGTTTTGGCGTGATTGAGTTACAAACATCCATCTATCCAAACTTTCGCATTTATACTATTAGGTAAGTATAGATGATTTTTATTATTACATAATATTAGCATTACTATTTATAATTAGAAGCGACAGACACTACAGTAATACATAATTAGATACATGTTGTTTACACAACGAAACCAAATTCACGCGTTCGTGTTACGATTCCGCAAATTCAAATTGTAGTGGGAAGCTTTCCATATAAATCAACTCTGTGAATTGACGGTTCAGTGAAACGTACATCTGGTACCGTGAGGTTTTATTGCGGAACGCATCGCATTCACAGTCGCTTAAAAACTCTATTAATAGGTAAGCATCGACTTTACAAAACAAGTCATAATTAACAATATTAAAAAACACGACTGCCCTGTCAATAAATGAATTAATCTAGTTAAATAGAATCTTATTCACATTTTTTTTTATGATTTTGTGAATCACTGGATATTGAATTATAGTGTTGTATATTTTTGGAATCTACTCATCATTTTCTAGATGATGATTATATAGTTAATCTTATTTTCGAATTATTTGTTTCAACTTTAATCTTTAATGACCATGGTCACACCATCAATTTTTTTTTACATTTTACAAGCCTAAGTCACCCGGAATAAGCTAAGGATTCTAACGATAGCTCATTTATCAAGATTGGTTCAGGCGTATAGAAGTTATGGTGGAATATACAAACCCACATACATACATGCATGAACCCTGAAAACAATATACTCCTTTTATAAGGCAGTCGTATAAAAAGTTAAAAGTCAGTACCCAAAATATCTATTCAGAATTAGTAGATCCTTAGCCCTATTGCGCATAACAAGAATATTTCTTGTGCATTGTCTAGAAATGTCCTATAAGAAATTCAGTCGCAATAGTTGTTGTATGAGACCAAACATAGTACAAGATATTTCTTCTTGTGTCTTATAAGACCAGCGCATACAAAATATAGACATTATTATCTAGACAAGACACAAGAAGTTTTCTTGGATTGCGCAATAGGCCTTTGTCCTCGCATAACGCATTTATGTGGTTATAACTATGCTGCTGCGTTATCAAGGAGTGTCTATGCGATGGTGATTTCATATACCTTCCTAGACTGAATCTTTTCTGTTGCTAACTGTCAGATTTCTCATACTTTGTTTCTTCAAAAGTACATTAATACGTGGAGGTATTAGGTCTAATTTCCTAATACATGACAACGTCTTGGTGATTCCTCTGGAGCTGCAAAATCCATTGACGTTAGTTATTATCATGACAAGGCAAGTCCACTTAGTCATTATAATAACTCGGCACAAGTATGAAGATAAAACTATATTAAACTGTTCAAAAATTCGTTGCGCAATTAACCCTCTCTGGCATTAATAATGAAAACTTAAAACCTGCAACTAAAAATGCAACAACACAAATTCGTGCTACATAGAATTAAATTATAGTGCAGTAAGCACACAATGCTCAGCCACTGCTCCGTTTACTCAGGCGGTGTACAAACACCCTTATTTGTTCAAAGCTCAGCGACGTTTCGTGCAAATTAGCCTGAGCACACTTGGCTATAGGCGTCTTTTCCATCGAGCTAAAGTTCATAGAGAATCACACATAAAACCTCAAACGTCAAAAATCGCCCAACTCAATCTCACTAAGACTCAATGAAATATTCTTAACATAATCCGCCTTGCCATACAAAAATATGAGTTAAACTGAGTGGCATTTAGTCAGTTTATGTATGGAACCTATTTAAATTAGTTTGTTAAATTTTGTTTTGAGAAATTTTAATTTTGTAAGTAATTTAGATTTTGATATCTCTGTAATAAGTTTTAAGTTACGTTTTAGTAAGCTAATATTGTTTTGGTTAAACTTTTAATCTTATTCATTACCTTCGAAATTTTATCGCATGATAACGGTATTATTAATTATTTATCAGAACTTCTTTTTTACACGAAGGCAGGGTCTTCATATTCTTTGTGTCCAAACCTTTTTTCCCCAGCCGTTTTTCGGAATATTGCTAACTTTAGGAAATAGTAACTCTCTGGTCATTACGTCCATCCATCAGGGCTTGCTCAGGTCTAACCGCGCCTTTACTACATAATTTGTTGTTTTATTTGTTCTCTATTATACGAAACGATACGAATACGATACAGCACAGGTAGGTCGTACAGCAGTCATTGGCATAGTTTTTTGTCAATATGCAGTAGAAAAAAGTCCTTATTTTCTTTGAGTTTGAACTGATATTAGATTTTCAATAAGTGACCTCGTAAGGTCTTAGACCTTTGAAGCTAATTATTAATTTAGTAGTTCGTAGGACAATCATCTCTTCCTTATGGTTGACTTATTTGTCTTCAGACTGCGGAGTGAGGTTGAAAATTCCTAAATCTAATAAAGTTAAATGAAGTGAATAGGATTAAGACCTTTGCTTGCTTAATTTTATGAAATTCATGCAAGAAAACTAAGTTTGTCAATGTCAGGCGAAAACACTCAGGTTCTGGTTTAAGGTTCGGCCCTAGATTGTGTAAGTAAATCCCAATCAAAAACGTTTGTCAAACGTATAATTCGAATTATTTATGGAGTTCATAGATGTATATAAAACTCCTTAAACAGTTCGATTAATACGTTTTAAGCTCTCGAATGATTACGATTCACTTACGAAATGAATACGATCAATTGTATATTATCCCTAAATATTTGCAAATCCATATTGACATCTCAGTTTCAACTGGTTACATCATACTACGTCAGATTCTTTATAAATTGGAAAAATCAAGTACGTAAATTAATAGATTACTTAACAATGCGCTAGTTAAACTTAATCCTGATCAAAAACGTTTGTCAAACGTATAATTCGAATTATTTATGGAGTTCATAGATGTATATTAAACTCCCTAAACAGTTCGATTAATACGTTTTAAGCTCTCGAATGATTACGATTCACTTACGAACTGATCAATTGTATATTATCACCAAATATTTGCAAATCCATATTCACATCTCAGTTTCGAACTGGTTTCGAACGAAAATACTACGTCAGATTCTTTATAAATTGGTTTTATCAAGTACGTAAGTTAATAGATTACTTAATTCTGTAATGTAACATCTCTAAACTAAACTAAAATGGCAGCTTTAAATCTAGTTCTGTCCCTTTCCGTAGGGAGTATTATGAAAGGGTTAGCAATATTTATAATGCTCTAATCTTAGTTTAGTTTAGAGATTGTGCACTACAGAATCAGCCCCAATGTGGTAGTTAAACACTGAAGAGCTTTAGTACCGCTGCGTTAACTCGGTCAATGTGCAAACGCCTTTGTTTGTTCAGCGTTCGATGACGTTTGGTGGATACCAATTAGCTTGAACACATATAGTGACACTGGGCGTCTGTTAGAACATTACTAACCATGTATTGGTTAACTTTAACCGCTTTAGAGTTACACTTTATGGTTCGCTCGCCATGGATTCGCACGGGTGGGCATACCTTATTTACTACAGCCTTAATTATGTGTTACTAGCTGATGCCCGCGACTTTGTCCGCGTGGAATAAGTTTTGTGTAATCTCCACGGGAACTGGTCAGTTTTCCGGGCTAAAAAGTTGCCTTTGTCTTTCAACTATACCCATGCAACAATCACGTCGATTTTTGGCTCGTTGCAGCATGATTGAAGGACAAACCAACAGAACCGTGTGGATTTAGGTTTATGATTGCCACGGGAAGTTTTTGATTATCTGCGATAAAATGTAGCCAATGTTCTTTCTCGTGATACAAGCTATCTTTCTACCAAATTTCATCAAAACTACTACCACACAGACAGAGATACAGACACAATTTCGCATTTATAATATTAGTGAAATTTGTCTCCGGGTGATTCCTGTCACTCTTTTTTGCGCAAAGGATCAGCCTGGCTGTACAGCTCGGAGAAGTAGCCAGCTTAATTGCCACCATTCCACGCGGTTTGTTTAAGTTATTAGATGAGGCTAGTTATCCAATACAGCCCATTAACGTCCCGCTGCTGGGCACAGGCCTCCCCTCTCAGAGGAGAGAGGGAATTAGAGCTTAGACCCACCACGCTGCTCTAATGCGGATTAACGACTTTAACGACTATTATCATGTTATTGATAATAACCGGGACCGACGGCTTAACGTGCTCTCCGAGGCACGGGGGTGAAACACCGCCAACTTCCTAACTCCGGGCTAGTACTGAGAATTTCTAGTCAGAAAAACCCAATACTTAATTATGGCGCGACCCATGACTCGAAACCGGGACCTCGTCGGCCGCAGTCGAAAATGCTAACCACTAGACCAACGAGGCAGTTAAGTTAAGGCTAGATATACCTAAAAGTCTAGGCTAAAAGCTAGGTAAAAAAGTGACTGCCTCGGCTGCGGATCACGGTTCGATTCCCGGTCGGGCATAAAAATTGTTAGGTATTGGGTTTTCCAATTATGAAATTCTCATTACTAGCTTGGAGTTAGGAAGTTGGCGGTGTTTCACCCCCGTGCCTCGGAGAGCACGTTAAGCCGTCGGTCCCGGTTATTATGTTAGTAACATGATAATAGTCGTTAAAGCCCGCCAACCCGCATTGGAGCAGCGTGGTGGGTCTAAGCTCTAATTCCCTCTCTCCTATGAGAGTGGAGGCCTGTGCCCAGCAGTGGGACGTTAATAGGCTGTATTGGTGGTGGTGGTGGATACCTAAAAGTAATTACTATAAAAAAATGTTATGTTAAGGTCACGCGATACTTTACTGTTGCGTCGCGTTCATGTTGTTCAACACGCGATTCAAACAACTTTTCATCTCACTAGCTCGGAAAGCTCTTTTTAATGTTTCTACGAAATCGCAGTGCAGAAATATCCATTTTATGCGCTATTGTGTTTTTTTTAATTCGAACGTTACTTAACCGATGGCATAGTAAGTAAACGCTACCTCGTTCGTATATTGGTTAGCACGTTCGACTGCGACCAGCGAGGTTCCGGGTTCGATTCCCGGGTCGGGCCATAATTTACTACTACAGCCCATTAACGTCCCACTGCTGGGCACAGGCCTCCACTCTCATAGGAGAAAGGGTATTAGAGCTTAGACCCACCACTATTGGCGGGCCATAATTTAGTATTGGGGTTTTCTGACAAGAAATTCTCAGTAATAGCCTCGGAGAGCACGTTAAGCCGTCGGTCCTGCGCCGTATCTCCCTCCGGTCGTGTCGGATTTTCCGTCACATCGGGCTATGAGAGTAAAGGAACAGAGAGTGCACCTGTGTTCGCGCACACACTTGTGCACAATAATATCTCCCGCTAATCTAATCTAATATCTCTGAAGATTGGTCGCCGTGGTCGAAATACGGTCGGGAGGTTTATTGTTATTATTTATTAAGTAAACGCTTACAAAACTCATATTATCTGTATGTGTACAAAAAGAGAATAATATCTCGAAGTTCGATGGCAATCCTAACAATTTTTTCTGTGTATTTAATTCAATTCAAATGTTTTTTATTCAAATAAACTTTTACAAGTACGTTTGAATCGTCTACCACTGGCTCGGAATGCCATTCCTACCGAGAAGAACCAGCAAGAAACTCGGTGGTTGCTCTTTATAAATGAATATTTCGTTTACAATTATTACATCAATGTATATGTCACTGTAAGATTGTAAAAACCGATAGATTATAATGTGTAACTCGCAAAATTGTAAACTGTCGAAAGATTACAATTTAATGCATTATTTTTCGGTAGATTGTAATCTGTTAGGTATATTAACCCGATAGAACCTAAGGCATAAACAATCGGGTAGTGCCCTGCGGCCGGGCACTACGTGATTGTTTATGTCGAACCCTAACCTAACCTACAAGAAACAGACGAGAAAACGTAAATACGAAGAATATTTCAACAATTTACACTCAGAACGTTGAACAGTTCACAATCTTTCGACAGTTTACAATTTCGCGAGTTAGATTATTATCTAACGGTTTTTACAATCTTACGGTGACACATACATAAGTACCCGCTGTCTTTAGCATCATATAATATTATGATTAGTCGATAATGTATCTATAATTATTATTTCCTTAATTATAAATCCTGTTATTCTACAGAGAGGCATATATATTCACCAAGCGAATAATCTCTAAAAATAAAGATAAAAAATACAAGTGAAATTGATTTAACGAATTAAAAAATACGACTGCCCTGCCATATTATTTTTGGAGTTTACCTCCATAAGAAGCGATTTGCATATGTAGCCTTTGGAATCTTATTCACATTTTTTGTTAAATCATATTTGTTTGTGAATCACTAAATATTGAACTATAGTGTTATATATTTTTGGAATCTACTCATCATTTTCTAGATGATGATTATATAGTTAATCTTATTTTCGAATTTTAATTTTCAATTTTGGTCGTTAATGCGGGACCATGGTCATCCCATTAATTAAAAAAAAAAATTACTAGCCTATGTCACCCGGAATAAGCTAGGGATCCTAACGATACCTCATTTATCAAAATCGGTTCAGGCGTATAGATGTTATGGTGGAATATACAAACTCACATACATACACATACATACATGAACCCTGAAAACAATATACTCCTTTTTTCAGGCAGTCGTATAAAAAAACTGTTATGATAAATCAAGTCTGTCAATCGATGATCCAGTAGAACGCCCTGGCACATCTGCCTTCGGTTCACATAACATTCCCCTCCACTATTCGTGCGATAAATTTTACTGTCCCTAACTCTATGTAGCAATTCCAATAATTTAATGCCCTTGTCTCTCTATAAAGGAATTGTATGGGATGTAAACTGCGGTACCAGCGTGCCTCTACGAGTCGATATACGCAAAAATCCACCATTTTCTATTTTTATACGACTGCCTGAAAAAAGGACTATATTGTTTTCAGGGTTCATATATTCCACCCTAACTTCTATAAGCCTGAACCGGTTTTGATAAATGAGGTATCGTTAGAATCCCTAGCTTATTCCGGGTGACATAGGCTAGTAAAATTGAAAAAAAATTGATGGGGTGTCCTTGATACCGCATTAAAGACTAAAGTTGAAAAAAAATATACGAAAATAAGATCAACTATAATATGATCATTATCTAGAAAATGAGGAGTAGATTCCAAAAATATATAACACTATAGTTCAATATCCAGTTATTCACAAAAAAATATCATTTAATAAAAATGTGAATAAGATTCCAAAGGCAAATCGCTTCTTAGGGAGGTTAACTCCAAAAATAATATGGCAGGGCAGTCGTATTTTTTAATTCGTTAAATTAAGTTCACTTGTTAATGTCGTTTCAATTGGTTAAAAAGTGTTATTATTATTATTACTCTTTATTTTGTACACCACAACACAAAAATATAAAGGACACAAATAAATACATAGAAAACACTAAGAACGAAGTAGGATACAAAAAGGCGGCCTTATCGCTTAGTAGCGATCTCTGCCAGGCAACCTTAGGAGTATTTGAGGAGATTAACTCGCGGGTGGTGTATTAATATAATCATACAAACAAATACCTACAAACAAATACATAAACAGTTACACAAATTGTATAATACTTATAATAAATATATGAAAATAAACTAATTTATATAATGTACTTTGTGTTACACTAAATAAAAAATAAAACTAGTCGTCTGTATTATGGTGATAAATAAAAAAAAATTAACCGATTTTTAAAACGAATACCATACTTAATATTATAAATGCGACAGTGTGTGTCTGCTACGCTTTCAAGGTCCATCTGTTCAATTAATTTTGATGAAATTTGGTACATGGATAGGTGGGATCCCGGTGAAGGATAGGCTATTTTTTATCGCGTAAAATTAAGGATTTCCTGCGGAAATAAAAACTTAAAATATTATAAATGCAAAAGTGTATCTGTATGTCTATCTGACTGTCACTGTCGGTAGGTACAGAGCTATGTAGTTAACTTGAGTTTTTAACTTAAATATTATGACGTGTGTGCGTTACTTTTCAAGTACAAATGACCAACTGTCTATACGCACACATCTATTTAGAAAGCTTCAATATGTTTCCTAAGATCATACTTACTAATATTATAAATACGAAAGTGTGTTTGTTTGTTGGTTTGTCCTTCAATCACGCCGCAATAACGCCACGGATCGACTTGATTTTTTGCATGAGTATAGTCAAGGACCTGGAGAATGACATAGGCTACTTTTTACCCTGGTAAACTAAGCAGTTCCCGTGGAAATTTAAAAAAACTTATTCCTCTCAGTCGCGGGCATCAACTAAAATAAATAAATTAATAAGGTCTATATTGCGTTACAGTCTTGTTCTAAAATAACATTAACTAGTCTTTAATATTTTACAAAAAGATCTTCAGTAATCAGCGATTGTTAATTTTATTCAGATTCAGATTCAGATTCAGATACTTTATTTGCAGAATATGTGTACAAATAAGATGGTTAATTTCGTCATAGTCCCAACATATTAGCCAGACCGGCGTACAAATATTATTTAGGTTATGATTTATAGTGAATTTATTATCCCATCAAAAACATAAATGTAAAATGAGAGCCAAGTTCAAAATTGTGATATATATGCCTTGGTTGTTGACTTCAGCGAAAAAAGAAGTGAGATCTAAATGGGTGCCAAGTTCAATGGTCAGTCCTGCAATTTATATATCCCATCAAAAACATAAATGTGAAATGAGAGCCAAATTCAAAATTGTGATATATATGCCTTGGTTGTTGACTTCAGCGACAAAAGAAGTGAGATCTAAATGGGTGCCAAGTTCAATGGTCAGTCCTGAAATTTATTTATAACAACATATAATATTTTATAACAACTTAAAATATCATTTCTTCTTATAACGTAGTATAAAATGTTGAAGACTAAGGCTTTGGCTTGGCTAGTTTTCATATACGAATTATAGCGTTCACAAGTTGTAAAGCTGTAAGTTCTTATTTTATTCTTCCGAAAATTTGGCTTGCTGGTAGAAACTGTACTTTTAGGTACCTACTTAATAATAATTCGTATATGGAAACTAGCCAAGCCAAAGCCTTAGTCTTCAACATTTTATACTAAGTTATAAGAAAAAAATGATATTTTAAGTTGTTATAAAATATTATATGTTGTTATAAATAAATTTCAGGACTGACCATTGAACTTGGCACCCATTTAGATCTCACTTCTTTTGTCGCTGAAGTCAACAACCAAGGCATATATATCACAATTTTGAATTTGGCTCTCATTTCACATTTATGTTTTTGATGGGATATATAAATTGCAGGACTGACCATTGAACTTGGCACCCATTTAGATCTCACTTCTTTTTTCGCTGAAGTCAACAACCAAGGCATATATATCACAATTTTGAACTTGGCTCTCATTTTACATTTATGTTTTTGATGGGATATCATTACTTTTTGTACAGAAATTATTGAACTCAATCTCAAACTCAAAACATATTTATTCAAAATATGTACCTACAAAGTACACCTTCTGAACGTCATGCTTACAGAGCATAAGACGTGACGGTGATAATTAACTACGATATCTTAAAACTAAAGCTACGAGGGTTCCAAACGTGCCCTGGTCTGAGAAGAGCCCGCAATAAACTCCGCTTTTTTTTTATTATCACCAAATCACAAATATTTGAAATTATATATATGTACTTATAATATAACATTACATAATCAGCCGTTGTAACAATTCATACCCATGCCTTGCTATCATTCAAATAATCCTTTACACTGTAATAGGACTTTTCTATTAGTTTAGTTTACGTTTTACATTAGTAGGTACTTATTATTTGGTGTAAGGTCAGTGTGTCACCCACCAGTAATTCTATTGTACGACTCATTGTACAAGATAATTAAAGACGAGAATTCTCAAGAAAAATATATAGTGTACCTAGAGTTACACTGACATTGACAGATTACATCTATGGTCAGACTACCTCTACAGCACATTTCTACATCTCATCAATTTTGATTGCAAAAGTTCAAAATCAAAAGTTTTTTGTGAAACATTGAAAACAAGCACGGTAAACAGTCGATATCACTAAAACCACTATAAACAATGAATACAAATCACAATGACTGACAGCTTGAACTGACGACTTCAAATACGTTTCTTCTTCTTTTCTGTCAATGACGTTTCGTTGCACAAAATGTATGAATACGAAGGTAAGGTTTTAATGCAACTATATTATTATTCATTATTATTTACATTAAAATAATAATTATGTGTCATTTTCAATAGTTAAGGAGTTACTACCACCGCTTAAAGCAGTATTGTTTAAACTAACGGTTGAATGTCACGTACTTTGATGTCCTTAAAATAATGATTATAACACTACAACATAAACGTCAACAATATTAAAATAATACGGCTTTAAGCAATGGTAGCATGCCTCGTGTCAGAGTTTTGATCTATACCTTTGATCATAAAAATGACGATTTTTGTACGTTTATATCTAAATAACCATTTGAGGTGTGCTTATGAAATTTGGAGCACATATGTATCTCACGGGTCTCAATATATGCGCCAAATTTGACATGTTTATGTGAAATAGTTTTGGAGTTATGAGGGGGTCAAAAGTGGCTCCAAATGGTTCGTGTAATATTACACACGGTGCTGCTCGCCAGTTTTTTTGAACTTTGGCTGGACACGCTTCCGCGTGTCTTGACATTACATTATTTCTATACGATTTATCTACATTTTAAACTCATACATTTTATTATTTTATTTTATTGAAACTAGAGCAGCTAGAAATGTTGTCAGTTAGAACAAAGTAAATTGGGTAGAGTTTTAATTATTTAAACAGGGTATACCGTATACAATTCACCTGAATTTAGCGAATTAGGTCATGCGCGTCTATGTGATATCTGTATATCTACTGGACCGATATTGGGTTCGGGAATTGTCGTATCTATTTAACATATTTCGATTTGATTCTACTTTGTGATTGTTGGTATATTCCACTTTGGTTTATATATGCTTTATTAAGTTACGAAATGATGCCCACGACTACGTCCGCATAGATTAAGTTTTTTTTAATTCCCGTGTGAACTCTTTCCGAGGTAAAAAGTAGTCTATATCCTTCCCCGGGATGTAACCTACCTATATTCAAATTTCATCAAAATTGGTTGTATAGGTGGAACGTAAAGGGCATTAGTGAGCCGACAATGGGTTGAAAAGATGATTTTATAACATCATAATTACTAGTCGTCTGTATTATGGTGATAAATAAAAAAAAATTAACCGATTTTTAAAACGAATACCATACTTAATATTATAAATGCGACAGTGTGTGTCTGCTACGCTTTCAAGGTCCATCTGTTCAATTAATTTTGATGAAATTTGGTACATGGATAGGTGGGATCCCGGTGAAGGATAGGCTATTTTTTATCGCGTAAAATTAAGGATTTCCTGCGGAAATAAAAACTTAAAATATTATAAATGCAAAAGTGTATCTGTATGTCTATCTGACTGTCACTGTCGGTAGGTACAGAGCTATGTAGTTAACTTGAGTTTTTAACTTAAATATTATGACGTGTGTGCGTTACTTTTCAAGTACAAATGACCAACTGTCTATACGCACACATCTATTTAGAAAGCTTCAATATGTTTCCTAAGATCATACTTACTAATATTATAAATACGAAAGTGTGTTTGTTTGTTGGTTTGTCCTTCAATCACGCCGCAATAACGCCACGGATCGACTTGATTTTTTGCATGAGTATAGTCAAGGACCTGGAGAATGACATAGGCTACTTTTTACCCTGGTAAACTAAGCAGTTCCCGTGGAAATTTAAAAAAACTTATTCCTCTCAGTCGCGGGCATCAACTAAAATAAATAAATTAATAAGGTCTATATTGCGTTACAGTCTTGTTCTAAAATAACATTAACTAGTCTTTAATATTTTACAAAAAGATCTTCAGTAATCAGCGATTGTTAATTTTATTCAGATTCAGATTCAGATTCAGATACTTTATTTGCAGAATATGTGTACAAATAAGATGGTTAATTTCGTCATAGTCCCAACATATTAGCCAGACCGGCGTACAAATATTATTTAGGTTATGATTTATAGTGAATTTATTATCCCATCAAAAACATAAATGTAAAATGAGAGCCAAGTTCAAAATTGTGATATATATGCCTTGGTTGTTGACTTCAGCGAAAAAAGAAGTGAGATCTAAATGGGTGCCAAGTTCAATGGTCAGTCCTGCAATTTATATATCCCATCAAAAACATAAATGTGAAATGAGAGCCAAATTCAAAATTGTGATATATATGCCTTGGTTGTTGACTTCAGCGACAAAAGAAGTGAGATCTAAATGGGTGCCAAGTTCAATGGTCAGTCCTGAAATTTATTTATAACAACATATAATATTTTATAACAACTTAAAATATCATTTCTTCTTATAACGTAGTATAAAATGTTGAAGACTAAGGCTTTGGCTTGGCTAGTTTTCATATACGAATTATAGCGTTCACAAGTTGTAAAGCTGTAAGTTCTTATTTTATTCTTCCGAAAATTTGGCTTGCTGGTAGAAACTGTACTTTTAGGTACCTACTTAATAATAATTCGTATATGGAAACTAGCCAAGCCAAAGCCTTAGTCTTCAACATTTTATACTAAGTTATAAGAAAAAAATGATATTTTAAGTTGTTATAAAATATTATATGTTGTTATAAATAAATTTCAGGACTGACCATTGAACTTGGCACCCATTTAGATCTCACTTCTTTTGTCGCTGAAGTCAACAACCAAGGCATATATATCACAATTTTGAATTTGGCTCTCATTTCACATTTATGTTTTTGATGGGATATATAAATTGCAGGACTGACCATTGAACTTGGCACCCATTTAGATCTCACTTCTTTTTTCGCTGAAGTCAACAACCAAGGCATATATATCACAATTTTGAACTTGGCTCTCATTTTACATTTATGTTTTTGATGGGATATCATTACTTTTTGTACAGAAATTATTGAACTCAATCTCAAACTCAAAACATATTTATTCAAAATATGTACCTACAAAGTACACCTTCTGAACGTCATGCTTACAGAGCATAAGACGTGACGGTGATAATTAACTACGATATCTTAAAACTAAAGCTACGAGGGTTCCAAACGTGCCCTGGTCTGAGAAGAGCCCGCAATAAACTCCGCTTTTTTTTTATTATCACCAAATCACAAATATTTGAAATTATATATATGTACTTATAATATAACATTACATAATCAGCCGTTGTAACAATTCATACCCATGCCTTGCTATCATTCAAATAATCCTTTACACTGTAATAGGACTTTTCTATTAGTTTAGTTTACGTTTTACATTAGTAGGTACTTATTATTTGGTGTAAGGTCAGTGTGTCACCCACCAGTAATTCTATTGTACGACTCATTGTACAAGATAATTAAAGACGAGAATTCTCAAGAAAAATATATAGTGTACCTAGAGTTACACTGACATTGACAGATTACATCTATGGTCAGACTACCTCTACAGCACATTTCTACATCTCATCAATTTTGATTGCAAAAGTTCAAAATCAAAAGTTTTTTGTGAAACATTGAAAACAAGCACGGTAAACAGTCGATATCACTAAAACCACTATAAACAATGAATACAAATCACAATGACTGACAGCTTGAACTGACGACTTCAAATACGTTTCTTCTTCTTTTCTGTCAATGACGTTTCGTTGCACAAAATGTATGAATACGAAGGTAAGGTTTTAATGCAACTATATTATTATTCATTATTATTTACATTAAAATAATAATTATGTGTCATTTTCAATAGTTAAGGAGTTACTACCACCGCTTAAAGCAGTATTGTTTAAACTAACGGTTGAATGTCACGTACTTTGATGTCCTTAAAATAATGATTATAACACTACAACATAAACGTCAACAATATTAAAATAATACGGCTTTAAGCAATGGTAGCATGCCTCGTGTCAGAGTTTTGATCTATACCTTTGATCATAAAAATGACGATTTTTGTACGTTTATATCTAAATAACCATTTGAGGTGTGCTTATGAAATTTGGAGCACATATGTATCTCACGGGTCTCAATATATGCGCCAAATTTGACATGTTTATGTGAAATAGTTTTGGAGTTATGAGGGGGTCAAAAGTGGCTCCAAATGGTTCGTGTAATATTACACACGGTGCTGCTCGCCAGTTTTTTTGAACTTTGGCTGGACACGCTTCCGCGTGTCTTGACATTACATTATTTCTATACGATTTATCTACATTTTAAACTCATACATTTTATTATTTTATTTTATTGAAACTAGAGCAGCTAGAAATGTTGTCAGTTAGAACAAAGTAAATTGGGTAGAGTTTTAATTATTTAAACAGGGTATACCGTATACAATTCACCTGAATTTAGCGAATTAGGTCATGCGCGTCTATGTGATATCTGTATATCTACTGGACCGATATTGGGTTCGGGAATTGTCGTATCTATTTAACATATTTCGATTTGATTCTACTTTGTGATTGTTGGTATATTCCACTTTGGTTTATATATGCTTTATTAAGTTACGAAATGATGCCCACGACTACGTCCGCATAGATTAAGTTTTTTTTAATTCCCGTGTGAACTCTTTCCGAGGTAAAAAGTAGTCTATATCCTTCCCCGGGATGTAACCTACCTATATTCAAATTTCATCAAAATTGGTTGTATAGGTGGAACGTAAAGGGCATTAGTGAGCCGACAATGGGTTGAAAAGATGATTTTATAACATCATAATTAGATATATATTATTACTAGCTGATGCCCGCTACTACGTCCGCGTGGATTGAGGTTTTTTGGTTTCCGACGGAACTCCTTAATTTTCCGGGATAAAGAGCAGCTTATGTGTTATTCCAGACTATAATCTATCTCTGTGTCAAATTTTATCCAAATCCGTTCAGCCGTTAGCAACAAATATCCATCCATTCATCCATCCATCCAAAACTTTCGCATTTATAATATTAGTATAGATTATCTTTGCAGTAAATTGACGCATGCCCATTCAAAATGCATACATGATCATCTACTAGACCTCATACACTTCATTAGCGCTATATATCTGAGATATAGATACATACAAGCTGTATACCAGTTCTGTGCTAGCATAACTTATTTTGTACTGAAAAATCTGCCATCTTCGAAACACGATTCCGCTTTCATCCCCCAGCGTTGCTCTGACTAGTTATCCATTGATGAGAGACTGTGCATAGTATGTTGAATATGATGCTCATCTTTTTCACATGAAAATCCTAAGCAAAAGTTAAAGACAAAGGGCAAAAAAAGGGCTAATTGATAGCAGATATCTGTCCACGACGCGCGATAACAATCCATCATGTCATCGCTGCTTCTGGCCAAGCGCAACCATTGGGAAAACGATTTCTCTCGAGGTATCTTTCGACAAAATGTAGCAAGTGCTACCCCGATTCTGATGTGATCCGCTTAAGTGCGGAATTCTCCTCCAGCACATGTATTGCCACGTATAACTTAAGTGTATTCGCGCTTCAACCTAGACCTCATGATTGCTTTGTATTAAGCATGATTGTCGTCAAGCGCAAGCCTATTATGAAAAAAAAACTGCCATAAAGATTGGAACACTCAATTTTTTGACGGCATATCGTTAAACATTCACTGCTGAACATAGATCTGTTGTAGGGACTTCCACGTGACGGGGTCTTACGCCGTCTGAATCCAGTAGCTATCTACGTCTCGCTCGATGTCATACATCGGTTCTAATCCTTACCTTGGTAATGGAAAGCAATGATTAGTTCTAGGTTGGATCACAATATCCCAAAATAATCTATTCGCTGGTGCTTTGAAGCACCTGAGATCACAATCGTGCTCAGTGCTCTGAAAGTTTGTCATGAAAACACGGAAGCTGGAAGACCTAACTGATTTTCATATCGCGACAAAAGTGTTGTGCAACTCTTTGCTTATCGAGTGCGAGTAAATTGATTGTTTTTGTCCAATAAGTTTTGCTTGGGCTCTTGCCTGTATATAAATCCCTGTCGAGGCTTGCATGATCACAGCAATTGTCATTCCCTAACACAATATTGATAGGAAACAATAGGCGGATGTCGCTATTGTATGGAATAGATGCATAATTTATTACATAGCATAATTGTTTAGTCAAAAAAAGAAGGAAGTAGGCTATACTTTGCGGAAGGCCATCATAATGAAGGCACTAGAAGTTTAATTCGCTATTGACGCGGATTAAAGCGAATTAAACTTCCTAGTTCCTTCATTAATATTTTTTTATATTATAAGGTAGGTACCAAAAACTGTTAAGTACTCTACTAAGGTTATGATCTAGCCTATGAGTAAGTAAAGCAAATGAGTAACATTATTTTAACCTAAAATTATATCTAAGAATTGATCTCCCGGCTTGTCTTAGTTTACGCTAGATTTTATTATAAGACATTTTGTTATTGTGTTCTTTGCATTGCAATAGCACTCCACTTACTAGAAGGGCTTAGTCACTTTAAATCTACGCACTTAATCTTACTTTCTAAACATGACAAATAAATCAAAGACTAATTAAGGTACATACTTCTGGTCCGGTCCGGTGCAGGAAGGCTTTGGTCCTGGCTAGTTACCTACTACCAGCAAAGGTGTACGCTAACAAGCAATTCAGTGCATAAACCTGTAATCATATTTTGGTAAGTTACCTATAACATTGATACAATAGTTAAGAATTACGTGATCTAGTTTTAGACTAGATGATACAAGCGACTTTGCCCACGTGTATACCAACAGAGGCCAATGGAAGCGAATGATCCGTTCGAAGGTAGGATCTAGCAAGGACCACGATCTTCAGCAATGAAGCAACGACCGAAGAGAGAGATAACTGGACAACTCCATTGTAATATTATAAATGCGAAAGTGTGCCTATCTGTCTGTCTGCTAAGCTTTAACGCGCCAACTTTTCAACCATTTTTAATGAACTTTTGGTATAGAGATACAAGGGCATAGGCTAATTTTTATCCCAGAAAATTAAGGAATTCCTCGGGAATACAAAACTTAATCAACGCGGATGAAGTCGCGGGCATTGTCTAGTGGAAAATATTTTCATTCCCAGGATATAAACTATCTTTGTACTTACTTAATTTTGTCTAAATCAATAAAACTGATAGATCAAAACTTACGATTACAGCGAAAAAAATGTCAGCATTTTTTTCAGTGAAAGAAAGATTTTGAATGAGATTATTATAAGCTATATATTATATATAGCTCTCAAAATCACAACGGCAAATAGGTATGCGATTTATCTCAATAAAACGTTTATCATTTGCTCGATCTGCTTATAATAATTATTGCAATTGGCTTTTGTCCAACTGAGCAGCCACTCTATTCCAGAGGGTTTTAATTATTTTTGCTCATTTAATTGGTTTGATGACTGCCGGTCGGTTAAAATTTACGGTCGTATGTTGATAACAAAGCAAAATCTCATATATAAAACTCTCGTGTCGCAATGTTAGTTACCATACTCCTCCGAAACGGCTTGACATATGCATATTCAGTAGGTCTGAGAATCGGCTACTATCTATTTTTCATGCCTCTAAAACACCTTAATCCACGCGGACGGAGTCGCGGGCATCAGCTAGTATGATATAATTATAATAAAAATAGTTTCTGCCCGCGACTTCGATCGCGTGAACTACACAAATCAACCACTATGTTACCCCCATAAAGGTAACATGAGACGACAATTATAATTATAATAATGTAGAAAAATAAGAATACAGCTCAAATTGAGAATTGGCACTTGGACCATATCCGAATGTTTTAATTTTGAACATCCGTTACTTGTCATTCAACGTGATGGCTTGCAAAATTTTAATATTAGTAAGCATACCTACTTTATTTTTCGGGCTTACATGATTCTCATTGTGTTTACCAAAGCCAGCTATACCTACTTATATGTCTACACATTAATGTTATTAAAACAATGGAGAATTGATTTAAAAAAATAATTGGCAGTCATAGGGACTGCCGATAGAAGTGATGTGTTCGCGAGCATGTCGGTCACGCGAATCTACATTTTTACCCTGTATATTTTTTGTGACATTATGTAAGACAGAATTACAATACTTATACTAGTGTTCAACAATACTTTGTGGGTAAATTAAAAACAAAGACCGATGAATTAAGCAGATATGTAATAGAAATAGAACTGTGGCGGTAGAACTAACACTGTATTTAGGCAAACGAGAGCAGGCGTGTTTATCCGATAACGAGGCATTTAGGCCGACAGTCGGATTGGGAGACCGTCGCGCGCATTAACCAGCTTTCGATGTGATCCAGCTTATTGCATGCTATTTCCCTGAGAGTTGGGTGATTACTACTAACAATATACTTGTACCTACCTATAGAATGAAACAAATAACACTCAAAAGCAGGTTTTCAGGATAAAATCAGTGAAATCTAGTACGAAAAATGTATTCATGTGTCGTAGTAAATACCAGGGCCTCAGAACTAAACAGAAGGGTTATAAAACTAACACTGTATTTAGGCAAACGAGGGCAGGCATGTTTATCCGATAACGAGGCATTTAGGCCGACAGTTGGATTGGGAGACCGTCGCGCGCATTAACCAGCTTTCGATGTGATCCAGCTTATTGCATGCTATTTGCCTGAGAGTTGGGTGATTACTACTAACAATATACTTGTACCTACCCATAGAATGAAATAAATAACACTCAAAAGCTGGTTTTCAGGACAAAATGGGTGAAATCTGGTACGAAAAATGTATCCATGTGTCGTAGTAAATAGTTACCGGCCTCAGAACTAAACAGAAGTGTTATAAAACTAACTGTATTTAGGCAAACGGGGGCAGGCGTGTTTATCCGATAACGAGGCTCTTAGGCCGACAGTCGGATTGGGAGACCGTCGCACGCATTAACCAGTTTTCGATCTGATGCAGCTTCTTGCATGCTATTTCCCTGAGAGTTGGGTGATTACTACTAACAACATACTTTTACCTACCTATAGAATAAAACAAATAACACTCAAAAGCAGGTTTTCAGGACAAAATGGGTGAAATCTAGTACGAAAAATGTATTCATGTGTCGTAGAAAATAGTTACCGGCCTCAGAACTAAACAGAAGTGTTATAAAACTAACTGTATTTAGGCAAACGGGGGCAGGCGTGTTTATCCGATAACGAGGCATTTAGGCCGACAGTTGGATTGGGAGACCGTCGCGCGCATTAACCAGCTTTCGATGTGATCCAGCTTATTGCATGCTATTTCCCTGAGAGTTGGGTGATTACTACTAACAATATACTTGTACCTACCCATAGAATGAAATAAATAACACTCAAAAGCTGGTTTTCAGGACAAAATGGGTGAAATCTGGTACGAAAAATGTATCCATGTGTCGTAGTAAATAGTTACCGGCCTCAGAACTAAACAGAAGTGTTATAAAACTAACTGTATTTAGGCAAACGGGGGCAGGCGTGTTTATCCGATAACGAGGCTCTTAGGCCGACAGTCGGATTGGGAGACCGTCGCACGCATTAACCAGTTTTCGATCTGATGCAGCTTCTTGCATGCTATTTCCCTGAGAGTTGGGTGATTACTACTAACAACATACTTGTACCTACCTATAGAATAAAACAAATAACACTCAAAAGCAGGTTTTCAGGACAAAATGGGTGAAATCTAGTACGAAAAATGTATTCATGTGTCGTAGAAAATAGTTACCGGCCTCAGAACTAAACAGAAGTGTTATAAAACTAACTGTATTTAGGCAAACGGGGGCAGGCGTGTTTATCCGATAACGAGGCATTTAGGCCGACACTTGGATTGGGAGACCGTCACGCGCATTGACCAGCTTTCGATCTGATCCAGCTTATTGCATGCTATTTCCCTGAGAGTTGGGTGATTTAGATGAAAATCACTAAAAGCACAGAGTGATTTTACGGAATCTCGATTTTTTTTATCGATGACATGATAGCTGACTGCTATTACTTCCGTCTCAAAACTACTTAAAGTTATTTGAGAGATCAGCCTATCCAATCCTACCAAATCTCTATCCATAAGTATTAATTAGTTTGAAATGGACAATAAAACAGACAGTGTATATAAAACTGTTATTTAAGTTTATTTAATAGATGGTTAGCAATAGAATTAGCCATGTAGTATATATCTTTCTCATTGTTATATATGAGTATGTATATCAATGATTGTCCATGTATTTCAATGAATGAGTAAGTTTCTGCGGGCTAAGATAGATGCGAGCTAAACATAGAAAGATGTGTGGCAGTTTGTTGTTATTTTTAATATACGACTGCCTGAAAAAAGGAGTATATTGTTTTCAGGGTTCATGTATGTATGTATGTGTGTATGTATGTATGTATGTATGTATGTGAGTTTGTATATTCCACCATAACTTGTATACGCCTGAACCGCATTCCCGCATTAAAGACTAAAGTTGAAAAAAAAAATCGAAATTAAGATTAATTATATAATCATCATCTAGAAAATGATGAGTATATTCCAAAAAATATGTAACACTAAAGTTCAATATCCAGTGATACACAAAAAAATATCATTTAATAAAAATGTAGTCATTTAATAAAATGTGTCGTTTTTTGGCAGGGCAGTTGTGTTTTTTAATTTTTTTAATTATGACTTGTGTTTCTACTAATAATATGCTTGTAAGGTTTTTTTTGGCCATTTATTTTGTCTTCAAACATGGCGATCGGAGACTTTTATATGTGGTATATCTTATATACGGCATTTTGGCAGCAAGCAGCAGTGTCGTGTTGAAACTGGCGATACACAATTTACCCTTATTTATTTAAAGTCAGACGTCCTGAGCTCACTTCAACTAACTTGGCAGCGGCTGCGGCCAGTGCATCGGGGCTTGTATAACTTAGTTCCGCTTTTTAAGAGGAGCTGGTCATAAGTTTTATTCTGATATTCTACTAACTACTCCTTGATTTTATTCGAGACTAGCGAATGCCCGCGTCTGCATGGTTTGAGGTTTTTTGGTGCTCGCGGGAACTCTTTAATTTTCCGGGAAAAAAGTACCCTATGTGCTGTTCCAGACTATAACCTATCTCTGTGCCACATTTCGGTCAGATCCGTTCAGCCGTTGGGGCGTGATTGAGTAACAAACATCCATACATCCATCCAAAAATTTCAAATTCATAATATTAGTAAGATAAAAAATAGCCTATATCCTTTCTCGGAATATAAACTATCCCTATACCAAATTTAATCAAAATCGGTTGAATAGGTGGGCCGTGAAAGCGTAGCAGACAGACAGAGAGACACACTTTCGCATTTATAATACTAGTATGGGTTTAAAAAAAAACTTAAATTATTGATATCATCATCGTCAACCAATAGGCGTTCAATTCTGACGATCGGCGGCTTTGCCTACATACTTAAAATACGAAAAATTAAAAAACGTTTTTCTTCCTTTTCCTACTACTACTACTTTTCCTACGCATGAAGCTTGTGTTATTTTTAGATACATTTGCTACTCCAAGCCCGTTACAGAAATAAATTTTCCATTGTGAGGTGATAGCACTCACATTGCAGCTAACAATTTTTGATTTTTGGGCATGAAAGAGTTTATTAATTATGTCGAGGGACGCTGTAGCAAAGCGCTCGGTAAATTTTTGTTTCGATTTGATAAATTACGGCTGAAAAAATACGCGGAACGGTTTATTCCGTTTTACTCACGGTCCGCTATGTAAGGACAGACTGACGTGGCCGGTTAAATAATTGAATTTTATATAACTTCCGGGATGTTAGCTCTGCTTCGTGTGCCTTTCAACCCGTGTTTGCGGAAGTGGTCTAACGGAAATGTTGTATCAAAAAAGGCGACTGGGTGATTTTAAATCGTTGTTAACAAGGTCGTTATCATTTGTATTATTTTGTCTGGTGGAGGCTTCGGCCGTGGCAAGTTACCACCCTAACGGCAAAGAAGAACTGGCAAGCGATTTAGCGTTCCGGTACGATGTTTTGTAGAAACTGATTGGGGTTATGGGGTTAATGGGGTCGACCGCTAGGACATGGAATGCCCTTCCGGCTTCCGTTTTCCCCTCCTCTTTTAATATAGGTACCTGCAAATCAAGAGAGAATTGGCATCTTCTAGGCAAGGTTCCACCTTAGGCTGCATCACAACATGCAAGCAGGTCTGATTGCAGCCAAGCACTAGCCTATATATATTAAAAAAAACTGCCAAACCCCCAACAGGTTTACCCATTATATCTGCATCATCTGCATCTGCATCATCGCTTACCATCAGGTGAGATTGTAGTCAAAGGCTAACATGTCAGTGGCGTAAAAAAAAAAGTTCAACGATTTTCATATAGCCGAACAACACTAGACTGAAGAGTTTCTCAATCCAAACCGGCACATATATACAATTCTGCTTACGTATTTCCTAGTATTTTATTCAAGAAATCAGCCAAGAAACCAAACTCATGTAAATTTAACACGATTTGTCTTAAATCGATACGTGTTCCGGTGAAATACTGAGACTTTGAACTTTATTGAAAATCCAATCGTGAATTAACATTTTAAAATTAAATTCGTAAGGTCACGATAACTCTTATGTAAGTTTTACTCACGTAAGTCGCTAATATTATGATTTCGTCGGCGTGGATTGATATGATTTGATTGAAACAAACTTTAGTTGCTGACAAAGTAGCTTAAGTTACTTGCTGGTAAAGTAGCTTTCTATAGCTGATAGAATTTTTAAAATCGGTTGAGTTGTTTTTGAGTTTATCCATTACAAACAAACAATGAAATCCTTTCTCTTTATAATATTAAAAATGAAGTTTAGATGTAAGTTACTTATGGACGCTACTTACGTAAAAAACATCTAGTGTATTCGTGGCCTAACGATCACTTATGAGAAACTTGGTCTGCAAAATACGACTTTAGTTGTTTGCAGATTGCCACAGCTAGAGAGAAAAAAAACCCGAGTCGAATATTTTCATAGTCGCACCTAAATTCGTATAGCCCCTCAATCACACGTGTATGCCCAAATCTTTAGGTCCCTAAATCCTTCTGAGGCCGTATCAGAATAACCCTTGATCAGCACTTGACTGACCCAAATTCGTCCCTTATATTGTACTCGTTTTTGCCTATATACAAAATACCGGTACTAGATAATATACGCTCCGATCACTTTGAAACTTATTTGTCCTGATGATATTGGAACTTCATATTGGCTATAGATAAGACAAAATTAAAAAAAAAACTCTTGTTTGTATTAATAAATAATAAATAAGGGAACAAAGAAAATTCTACTGAGACTAAAATGTATCTAATAATCAAAATCTTGGAAGATCGTACAAAGAAGTATCAATCACGCAGCCCTTAATTCATGCAGAAGACCAAGAATCCATGAATGAAGAGAGCCAACCAGAGGAAAATAGGACGGCCATGAAGCAGTGAGTTAAGCGAAGTAAAAAGAGTAAGAAAATAAATAAAATGAATAAAAAAGCAGCAAGAAATGATGCTATGACTGGAGAAGAGAGTGATATATCTACGAACGTGATCGTGAAAATAAAGGAAGCGAGGAAAAAAACCTCAGAGAAAGAAACGTAGTAGCATAAATTTTACGAAGTTTATTCAAAAGATGAAAAAAATTATTTGTCTGACAGTACTTAGTTACTTGACAGTAAAGGTTAAGCTTAAAGAAGTTTTTAGTTATGTTATCGAAGAGATTATGAATTATGTTTCGGTTTTGATTAGAGATAATGATATTTGTACTTGCTTCTGTCCAAATTTAATTATAGATAGGCAGCAAAGTAAAGACCGTACTTTAAACTTATTGCAGTGGAATGCACAAAGTTTAAGACCAAAATGAAAAGAGTTTGAGTTATTATTGCTGCAAGAAAAAATTCACATAGCATTCGAGCTCACTTTCTAAATTATCTGTAATGTCTTCATCTTCTATATCTATGTCTACATTTCTTATTATACCAAACGATAAACTCATATCGTTCAACAGCTGACATCTAAATCCCATATCTCAATTTTTTTTGCAATCTATCAATTTTTGTGCACTTTCTTTATTTTAAAATTCAACAATTATCTTATATGGACTTGGTTACTCCGAACGAAGTTATCTAGTCATCTTAAATTGCTTAGGCAACACCTCCTTAACTATGACCATCCTACTATAATCCTGTGACGGTAACAATTATCTTTTCTTCTTGTGTCGGTAAGTTCTCACTTTTACTTCTAGCAGTACTCACAACCACAAGCACCTTCTTAGAAGTTTTCACCGATCGTTTGCTACGTACCGTCGTAAAACCATCTTCATCTAAAATAGTAAGAAGTAGTTCATCTTCTCAAAAAAGTCAGAAAGTCATTCGTGGGAATGAGCATTCTTTTCTATAACAAAATTCCACAACCCATTTTAAACTTGCCTATACACAAATTTAAGAAATCGATTAAATGTATGCTCTTGAAAAAAGCTTATTATATTGTTGAAGATTATGTAAATGATAGAGGAGCATGGATTTGATCACTCCAGCAATGCTAAGGACAGCGGTTACTTATGTATACATTGATATAATAATTGTAAATGAAATATTTATTTAAAAAGAGCACTCACTGAGTTTCTTGCTGGTTCTTCTCGGTAGGAATGTCATTCCGAACCAGTGGTAGATTCTCTTGACGATTCAAAAGTACTTGTAAAAGTTTATTTAAATAAAAAACATTTGAATTTGAATTTGAATTTATCGTCCAAACTAGATCGTAATCGTTTCTCCCGTACAACTACCTCCTGATGTGACCAATCCGGCTGCTCGCCCACCATCCTACAGTCTTTCTCGACTATATCACTCCCACTCGGATCAAAAATAGTTTTATTAGGATTATTTTCACACATTACACTTCACATATTTTAACGACCTCCGTGGCGCAATGTATAGCGCTGTCGTCTTAACGTGCGGAGGTCCCGGCTTCGATCTCCGGCAGGGTCTAGCTGGCTAGTTACCACCCTACCGGCAAAGACGTGCCGCCAAGCGATTATTCGTTCCGGTACGATGCCGTGTAGAAACCAAATAGGGGTATGGGTTTAATATAACTGCCATGCCCCTAACAGGTTAGCCCGCTACCATCTTAGACTGCATCATCACTTACCATCAGGTGAGATCGCAGTCAAGGGCTAACTTGTAGTGGATAAAAAAAACATAATATGAATGTTGGGTACGCGTCGAACTGTATACTGACAGGCAAAGCGCGCGCTTGACTTGCTGTCTCACGCCGAACTGTACAAGGGATGATGCCTATATCAAAAATAAATTATTTCTTACTGATTATTAAATAGAGGGTCTTCAAAAGGACCTAAAATTCACATCCTCGGTTAGTTTTAAGTTGGATAACCATTTTTAAATATAGATTAAAGAAAAAAAGTGCGTTGAAATTTGATGACGTCACAATTGCAAATTTCATACAACTTCCATACAAAAAGATCGTTTTTAAGTTTGATAAAGAGTTGCTGATTTGATTGAGTTGTCATCATCCCTATTTGAAGTGGCGGCTCTAATTCTACAATATCTTTGTTTGAAAGCTTATTTACCCATATTTGATTTCCTCGAGTTCCGAGTATATTATTACATGGGCTACTGAAGATCGTCTGAATGACTGAAGTGGGTAGTATCGTTTATTTGGGTCGTTATATTATAGCTCATATCTACATAAGTTATTTTTTATAATACTAGATGATGCCCGCGATTTCGTCCGCGTGGAAACGATTTCGTAAAAGTAGCTTATGTCTTTTCCCAGCCTACCTCTGTACCAAATTTCGTCAAAATTAGTTGGAGAGATGGGCCAGGAAAGCATAGCAGGCAGACAAATAGACACTCTTCCGCATGTATAATAAGTTTGGATATTTTGGATTCTTAGTTTAAGTCTAATGTTGACCATGTTATTTTGAGGAATATACGATATATGACACTAGGGCTAACTTGTAGTGGTAATATACTCCTTTTTTCAGGCAGTCGTATAAAAAGTGTTTTATTTTTCCCATAAGAAGATCATGATGATATCAAATCAATGGTACCAAATCATGTAGTTTATAGGTACTATTTTTCATACAACTTTTATAAATACTTAGGTTTAAGGATATAAATGCAAATACATAGCTTTAAATGGAACATCTGAATAAATCCCCCGAAAGTCTGAGATTTCTTATTCAAATTAATTAAAGCGGAAAGAAAGCTACGTATTTTGTTATGAACTACGAAATAGAAAAACATCCTTAAACTTTGAGAGCAAACGGC
Organism: Erebia palarica; assembly: GCA_964035005.1. Classification (NCBI taxonomy): domain Eukaryota; kingdom Metazoa; phylum Arthropoda; class Insecta; order Lepidoptera; family Nymphalidae; genus Erebia; species Erebia palarica. The sequence goes on from OZ035990.1 coordinate 31,389,069, forward strand.
AAAACGGAAGTAGGATTGTGTTCCCCTTGGTAATCGAACCGAAAGCTTTTTACCAGAGTTCTTCCTAATGACCTCCCTGGCCTGTGGTGGGTGCTATATTTTCTTAGTGGAAAGTCTTTAGTTTGATACCCCGCAAGTGCTATTTTAGGCTTCGTTCGCACCCTCGAACTTCGGTTTAAATATTCGACCAAGCTGTATTTAGTATTCTGAATTAGGGATAAAGGTTTTATTTATATGCCATACTAGATGCCTCTACCAGATCCATCTTAGACTTTATCATGACTTACCATCCAGTCGAGATATTTTGTAGCTAAAACTAACTTGTAGTATATTATAAGTTATAGGATTTTTCGGCTCACACATGGTTTTTTGTCCGCCGGTAATTAATTTGCCATTCTTTGATTTTTTTGTCATCCTGTGTTTTTGCTCATTATTTTCCTGAGATTTAAGTTAAAACACAGACATACTTAACTTAAAACGGGATAGGACCCGGGATTCGAACTGGAATAATAGACCAAAATCTTAACCACATGGCTATCATGGTACTTAAACTATTTAATATTAATAGCTATAGCATCGCTTATTCAGTAGACACCCATGACTGTGACAGTTTTTTGGAATTAAAGTTAGTTATTTATCTTGGGTGTTTAAGCTCGTTGGACTTTTTTGGGTGTTTTTTGACGACCTCCGTGGCGCAGTGTGTAGCGCTGTTGTCTTTACGTGCGGAGGTCCCGGGTTCGATCCCCGGAAGAGTCAATTTGGGAATTTATAATTTCTGAATTTTCCCTGGTCTGGCCTGGTGGGAGGCTTCGGCCGTGGCTAGTTACTACCCTACCGGCAAAGACGTGCTGCCAAGTGATTTAGCGTTCCGGTACGATGCCGTGTGGAAACCGAATAGGGGTATCGGTTTAATATAACTGCCATGCCTCTAACAGGTTAGCCGCCCGCTACCATCTTGCACTGCATCATCACTTACCATCAGGTGAGATCGCAGTCAAGGGCTAACTTGTAGTGGATGAAAAAAAAAACGTTTTTAATTAGCTCAGTTGCTATCCATCCCCAGAGTCCGTGAGATTTGGAGCAAATGTAATAATTGTTATAACTTTCTCTGTTTCTCTACGTCACGTGGCATTTGTTTTACTTCTAGATTATTCATATTTAAAAACTAGCTAATGCCAGCGACTTCGTCCGCGTGGATGGAGGTTTTTCGGTCCCCGCGGGAACTTTATTTATCCGTGATAAAAAGTAGCCTATGAGTTATTCCAGAATATAATCTATCTCTGTGCCAAATTTCATCCAGATCCGTTCAGCCGTTGGGGCGTGATTGAGTAACAAACATCCATACATCCACACATCCATACATCCATCCAAACTTTCGCATTTATAATATTAGTATAGAAGTAATAATAATGACAATAACAAACATCTGAATTAGATTATGCCCGCGACTTCGTTCGCGTGGATTAAGTTTTTATTCCCGTAGGAACTCCTTAATTTTCCGGTATAAAATAGCCTATGTCCTTCTCCGGGATACAATCTACGTCTATACCAAATTTGCCGTGAAAGCGTAGACAGACAGACAGACACACTTTCGCATATTCTATGATATTTGTATGGAATTTGTATGGATTGTACACTACCTTATACACACCTTTAGGTTCTTGATCTTCTGCATCAATCATTGTTAGTATCAATTGTTGTGATTGGATGAATTTATGGTATGAATGTATGGACGACCTCCGTGGCGCAGTGTGTAGCGTGTGTCTTAACGTGCGGAGGTCCCAGGGTCGATCCCCGGCAGGGTCAATTTGGGAATTTATAATTTCTGAATTTTCCCTGTTCTGGCCTGGTGGGAGGCTTCGGCCGTGGCTAGTTATCACCCTACCGGCAAAGACGTACCGCCAAACGATTTAGCGTTCACGTATGAAGCCGTGTAGAAACCGAATAGGGGTATGGGTTTAATATAACTATCATGCCTCTTACAGGTTAGCCCGCTACCATCTTAGACTGCATCATCTAAGTGATGATGTGACCATCAGGTGAGATCGCAGTCAAGGGCTAACTTGTAGAGGATAAAAAAAAAATTGTTTCATTAGTGATGACTTTTGTGTTTTAGAATTATAATCCTTATTTTAGGAACATCAAGGTACCTGACATCAAATTGTAATTTTGAGTAATATTACTTAAGTATTGCTTTACGCGTTGGCAGTATGGCCCCCGCTTAATTGTCGGGGACGGACGTGTGCCATTTTGTAACCCGGAATATCAAAAAGTACAGTAAGTAAAGTAATACCAAATCAAGATATTAAAATTGTATAGGAAGGTACCCGGACAAAGTCGCGGGTATTATCCAATGCATATTAATTATTGATTTAAATTTAAATAAGCCACTAATATAAAATTAAGTCAATGAACTGCTGTGTCACGTCCGTTGAACGACGATACATGGAATTGATAAATTTTAATATTTTTATTAATATTTTTTTGGATTAAAACGAAATATGATTAGCCACGATAAGTGATTATCAAAAGATTCAAACACGTGTGAAGTGGCAAATTACTAGATGACACACGTCTACCTTAGTCGGATGGAATTTTTCAAAATTTCTCGGGGCACAAAATTTCCTAAAAACCTGAGACAATTATGTACAACTAGCTAATGCCCGCGAATTCGTCTGCGTGGATCGAGGTTTTTTGGTTCCCGCGGGAATTCCTTAATTTTCCGGGATAAAAAGTAGCCTATGTGCTATTCCAGTATCTATTTCTGTGCCAAATTTCAGCAAGATCCGTTCAGCCGTTGGGGTGTGATTTAGCAACAAACATCCATACATCCATCCAAACTTCCACATTTATAAAATTAGTGAGATTATTATACGTCTCTACCTCAGCGAACCGTTACATCTCTATCCACTAAAGGTATTTTATATTACTACTAGCGGACCCGACAGACGTTGTCCTGCATGATACCGACTGCAGCGCCATCTGCCGGGCTGATTTGTGAATCTAAGCCATCCAGGGCGTCATCCAAACGTACCAGAAGAAACGACCCCAGGTCCAGCAAAATAGGTGCCTGCGCCCCATCGTAGGGGCTCAAATATACGTTATCCTCGTCGTGGAGGAGTTCATTCGTCACCTTATATGCATTCGTCACCTCCACGGAATACCCACTCGAACCAAGACCCCCGGACGGGCGTCCCCTGCCCCGCGAAGTCCTACGTCCCACATTTACGGTGCCTCCCAACTTAAGCATCAGTGGGGACGAAGAAGACGACGCATCATCATCATCATCATGTGTGTAATAAACTGTTTTTACTTTGTTACTTACTATCTACTTACCAAGAGAGATACCGTAACCAATTATCACCATCATGTTTTATAAGTAAGTAATTTTTAACGTCAATTAGTGTACCTACGGTGTACCTACCTATATTGAATAAATGATATTGAGTATTGAGTATTGAGTACTTACTAAAAATTCATGCATAATTTTGACACACTATTTCACGCAAAACAATATAATGTTAATCAGCAATATATTAAAGCAGATAATTAATACTAAATCTCCAGTCGTTCTGATAATTAGCCTAATTGTTGTCCACCTACGGACCTGGTTTCTACCTGCTGGACTGGATCAGCAATAAAGCTAATATCCAGAACAAAATATCGCCGAAAGACCTTTTGGTGGTCCTCGTGAGTCGCGACACAAATGATTTAAGTAAACACCACCACCACCAACCACAGCCCACCAATTAAAGTCTTCTACTGGGCACAGGCCTCCAGTCTCTTAGGAGAGAGGAAATTAGAGCTTAGACCCACCGCGCTGTTCCAATGCGGGTTGGCGGGCTTTAACGACTATTATCATGTTATTTATAATAATCCGAGGCACGGGGCTTCAACACCGCCAACTTCCTAACTCCAGGCTGGTACTGAAAATTTCTATTCAGAAAAACCCAACATTTAATAATGGCCCGACCCGGGACTCGAACCCGGGACCTCATCTGCCGCAGTCGAACATGCTAACCATTGGACCAACGAGGCAGTTAAGTAGACAGTCAGTCACTAATTTATGAGAACAATAAATTATTAGGTATCTCAACTCAATAAACAATAGTTCAAGTACTCGTGCTGTGTTTCTATTTATACGAGTGCCTGAAAAAAGGAGTATATTGTTTTCAGGGTTCATGTATGTATGTATTTATGTATGTATGTGAGTTTGTATATTCCACCATAACTTCTATATGCCTGAACCGATTTTGATAAATGAGGTATCGTCAGAATCCCTAGCTTATTCGGGGTGACATAGGCTAGTAGAATTGAAAAAAAACTGATGGGGTGACCATGGGCCCGCATTAAAGACTAAGGTTGAAAAAAAAAATTCGAAAATAAGATTAACTAAACATCATCTAGAAAATGATGAGTAAATTCCAAAAATATATAACACTACAATTCAATATCCAGTGATTCACAGAAAAATATCATCTAATAAAAATGTGAATAAGATTCTAATTTATCTAGATTAATTTAGATTTTTAACTTTTTAGTTCGTTTATTGGCAGGGCAGTCGTGTTTTTTAATTTTTTAATTATAACTTGTATGATCAACGAGTGCTTGAAACGCCCCGCGTCTCCCTGAACGAACCCCTAGGAAAAGGATTCTTACCTAGCGGCCGGGATTTCAATGTTCCCGTTATATTTTACTCAGTAGCTAATTATTCAGTGGTCGTAAATCCAGATAATGAATCTGTCGGATTCTTGGTAGCCCCCATTTTTTACCCTTCCTAATTAAATTTAATTAAGACGATAAATATTTTGTCAGACGCTCTCAGAATAAAAAACCCACACTCTTTTAGAATACAATACAAAACGCAAGCTTAATTAAGGTGAAAACATACTATATAATGGACGGGTCAAGACAAAACGCCAGAGGGGAACACATTTTGTCAAGTGGCGCTAGTTTAAGCAACTCCGTAATTATAACTGTAACTAACGAGGAATTTTCGCGCAGACGTTTTGTCCTGTTTGGTCGGCAGTGTGTTTTTACCCTTTTATAACCATTTTAAACAATGGATTAAAGAAAAAAAATGGCAGTCATAGGGACTGCCGATAGAAGTGAAAACGAATATTTTAAATATTTAAAAAAATATATATGAACCTTAAAACTAAGGGATTAAAGTTTAATAACGAATGTACTATATTTATATTTAAGACATTTTGTCTTCGTAACAACGCGAGGTGTCGGTCACGCATTTCCACAAAGTACGTGACGTCACACCTATGTATTTATTTCATACGTACTTCCAGTTATCATCACTATTGCTGGCGATTATGACGAGTGACAAACGCATGTACATAGGGGCCTCGTATTCAATGGGTAGGTATTTCTGACGTCCTATAGACAATTATAAGGCATTGCTTAAAATATTTAATTCACCTGTAATAAAAGCTTATAAAGGTTCAACCTCTGTTGAATATGTAATTACTTTACCTTTTACGTTCTCTGTGTGAGATAAAAGGAAAAAGTCCATTAATACAAATTAAATCCGGATGCGAGGATAAAACTAATAAAACTCCTTACTTTTAAGCGGAAACCATTAATTGTAGATTATATTATGTAGATTAGATTGTAGATTTTAGATTGTAGATTGTAAGTACTAACATAGTTATTAAGATTATATTGTTATTAACACTGAAGTGGACCACAAAGTTGTCCTTATATGAATAAAATTGAATTGAAATTAATATTCTTACAGTTGAATCCTAACTTTTATTATTATAAAGACAAATATGAGTTCGTTTGTTTGTTAGGCTTTCACAGCCCAACTTTTAAGCGGATTTTTATGAAATTTGGTACAGACATAGGTTGTTTCCCGGGCTAGGACATAGGCTTTTAATTTAATGGTGAGGGGAACATCCTAATAAGAAAACCTGCATGGATAAGACGTGTTCTCTATTTTGTTCTCAAAGGTGTGTGAAGTTTGCTAATCCTATATTTCGGCCAGCGTGGTGAACTATGGCCACTATGCCTGTCTCACTTTGAGAGGAGATTCGTATTCAGCAGTGGGCCGTTAGTGGATTGATGATTATGATGATGATGACAACGCTGCTGGTTTTTCCTGACAGGTTTTCTACCCATTCAGAGCAAAACATTGTTATAATCACAACAGTCGCCTTAAATGATGCGTTGAAAGTGTGTTTCCAGCATTATAGTTTGTCTACTTGCGTATACATATAATGTAGACGGTTTATTATGAACTAATACTATTTGCGGCTTATTTCAAGTACCGATTTGCTATTGAACTCTACTCTAATACCTCTGAAATTCAGACCACTACTACGAATAAAGTTTATTTGAAACTCGACGCGTAACATGAAAATTACAATTTATCTGAAAAATCAAAACAACATCAGATACTTACTTAATTTTGACAAGTATTATACTTCTATTGCCGGTACTTTTTGAAGTATTTGTTGTGAAGTTGTTTAACGCTTATTTTTCAAATTACTCTTCGTTTGTATGGCGCCAGGTATACAGTCAATCCAGATTGTTCGCGTTCAGATTGGACTGGCGTTGGATTAACCGTCAACGAAATGAAATTAAATGAAAATATACTTTATTGTACACCATCCATAAAACACACATTAAACAGATACAAGAAACTATGAAAAATCAATAAGTCAATCTACTCTGTACACGATCAATTTGGATCATTGATGCCTAAGCATATTGTCTTTGTAAGGTAACATATTCGTGTACTTTAGGCTCCTTCGTAGTGTGTATCGTGTGTGCTGTGAAGTGATCAAATACTAAAGCAAAGATATTGCGCAACTCTAAATTTAGGTAATGATACCTATTATCATCTTTTATGCGTCCTTTGGCTTTCGTGGACATCTTTCAAATTGCAAACGAAACCTACAACCAATAGATTAAATACCGGCTATGTAACGCAATGATTGTCATTCGAAATATACTTAGTCCCACATTATCTGACCCGGTGACAGAGTCGCTAGTTTATCTATACTAATATTATTGTCGTGATCGTGTGTTCGATTGCTCGAGAATTCGTGACATTACAAAGAGGTAAAGTTTGTGAGTTTGTGACGTTATAGGGGGTAGTCTCTAGATCTACTGACTCGATTTTGAAAATTCTGGTACCAATAGAAAGCCACATTATTTGTGAGTATCATAGACTATATATTAACCCGAAAAACTGGGAAGTTCCAATAGGAATTTGAAAAACTTATTTCACGCGGACGAAGTCGCGGCCATCTGTTAGTCTGCTAGTCTCTTATATTCAAAGTCCTGACTGATTTATATGTCAACACACAGCCTAAAGCGCTGGTCCTAGAGACATGAGATTTGGAGGGTATGTTTTTTGTGAAGAGTAGGCTTCCACTAAGAAATAGTTTTTCGAAATTCATCCCCCATAGGGGTAAAATAGGGCTTGAAAGTTTATATGAAAGTCCGGCATTTTTCAAGTTATATCCATAAACGTTGTATTTGAGTTTTAAAACCGGTTTAAAATTAAGAATAAAGTTTTCGCCATCTTTGAAAATTCTACCCCTAAAGGGCTGAAATAGGAATTAAACTTTTTATGAAAGTCCTTTATTTTACAACATATTTTTCATGTTATATCTACGAAACTTGATATCTTGACTTTAGATAAAAAAATAAAGATGCCCTTATGTCACAATTTTTAAAAATTCCACTCCTAAAGGGGGTTAAATAGGGGTTGAAAGATTGAATGAAATTTCTTCGTTTTTTAAGTTATAGCCATGAAACTTGGTATTTAGGCTTCCGTTTTAAAATTATGAAATACGTATTTCACTGTTTTTGAAATTTCTATCCCCATGGACGTTAAATAACGAGTCTGCCCGTCAATCACGCCGCAACAGAGCAACGTGATTTTTTGCATGGGTATAGATGAGGACCTGGAGAGTGACATAGGCTTCTTTTCCCGAAAAATAAAGGAGTGCCTGTGGGAATTAATAAACTTATGTGCCACGTGAACGAAGTCGTGGGCGTCCGCTAGTAATTCATATGTTATCTTATTATCTGTATATTAGTCAAACCATAGACTTAAAATTTTAAATAAATAGGTACTAAGGTACCGAATGATTATTTTTTTGTATGAGTCAATCTTATAAACCAAAATGGCTGCTGTCACAGCTGGGTCCTTTCAGACGTGCGACTATTACAGATACACCTGCGAAAGTGTCGCATGGACATCTTTCGGTTGATAACGTCGACAGATATTTTCTAAATCTGAACAGCAAAATACAAGCTTATATGCCCAGATTGTGAGAACTTAATAAACCACAAAAAAATAATATAATAGTCACTAATTACAAAATCTATTACTTTCTCAAACCACAATTAAATACTAATAAGTTCAAATAGCCTTTATGAGCTTACTGTTCTCAACAAATTGGTTGGTATATTCAGTGTCTTGAACCGAAATAGGATTCATAAACTCTTCACTCGTTTTGGCGTCTGATACGCGTACAACAGATTGCTTTATATTTGAAAGATTGTCGTCTGGATTTTCACTTGAAGGTGGTACGGTAGGGCTTGTTCAGTTGTATGCTTCAGTTGTAGTAGTTGCTTCAGTTGTAGTAGTTGCTTCAGTTGTAGGAGTTGCTTCAGTTGTATTAGTTGCTTCAGTTGTAGTAGTTGCTTCAGTTGTAGTAGTTGCTTCAGTTGTAGTAGTTGCTTCAGTTGTATTAGTTGCTTCAGTTGTAGTAGTTGCTTCAGTTGTAGTAGTTGCTTCAGTTGTAGTAGTTGCTTCAGTTGTAGTAGTTGCTTCAGTTGTAGTAGTTGCTTCAGTTGTAGTAGTTGCTTCAGTTGTAGTAGTTGCTTCAGTTGTAGTAGTTGCTTCAGTTGTAGTAGGTTTTTCAGTGGTTGAAGTGAAGTTTTTTAATTGCTCTTCAAGATGATTCACTTCATTTCTCAATGAATTCTTTTGGCTTGATAAAACTAAGGTAGATACGAATAAACAGAAGCACAGTAAGCTAAGAAACACTATTATTTTATTATGCATCATCCAACCCAGAGTCCTGTCACAGTAGTATTTGCAATTCATTTTTTTATTTATTTTACTTTTTTCAAAACACGACACTTTATTGTAAACGTTGAGCAATTATGTTTATGTTTTACGTTTAGAACTAGCTAGCCATATTTTCGTCATAAATTTTATCAATGTGACAATCAAACATTTTTATCACTGCTAAACGAATATATATTTCAAATACTATGCATCAGAGTTTCATTTATGTTTTTTTATGTATTTAGATTGGTATTGACTCAATGAGATAGATAAGATAATGATTATTATTAAAGATATTAATAGATATCGTAAATCAGCGATTCAGTGACAGATAGTAGGTACCTAATTTTATCGACAATCTGCATAACTGGGGCCGCGGAGTCTGAGTGCCAAAATTTGTTGGTGAGATATTTCACCGCGGTTAATTAAATCATCTGGTTACAGAAAGGCTGGCTCATTTTTTGCGCAAAGGATCAGCCTTCCTGTCCAGCGCGGAACTGGAGCCAGCATTCTTGCCACCATTCCACGCGGGCATGATTTATGTAGTAACTAGCTGATGCCAGCGAGTACGTCCGCGTGGATTGAGGTTTTTTGGTTCCCGCTGGAACTCCTTAATTTTCCGAGATAAAATGTAGCCTATATGTTAGACTATAATCTGTGCCAAATTTCATCCAGATCCGTTATACCGTTCGGGCGTGATTGAGTAACAAACATCCTTCCATACATCCATCCAAACTTTTGCATTTGTAATATTTATTTGATTGATTTGATTTGATTTGGTTGGCTAGGTTAGGCTAGCTAGCTTTAAGTTCTACTGTATTATTTTCAATCTTTTACAACGAGACAATGCTCGAGACAACCACGTCGATTTAGTAATCTTGTGGGAACTCGTTGAACATATCGTACAATAATATAATATCAATATCACTATCATAGGCTTGAGAAATTGTTAAGCATAACGAGCCCTTGCCACTTACCAACGATTATCTTAACGTCTTTTCATATTTTGTATGAATACAATTGAAGAAAAATCTCCCTCCCCCGTCCGCCCTCACCCCCGCAGATAGTGTTGTCAAGTGATGTCTTTGACATCTATCGTACGATATACAAACTCGTACGTACGGAGTGATTTATATGTTGAAGTTGTTAAAACCGTTCACATTAATGCTGTGATGATTAATGTATCAAATCCGTTAGAGTTGGAATAATTGTTTTCTTGCTCATACTACCTAGGTTATGTAAGTTGATATTTCCTAGATAATACGGAGTAAACGGATAGGGATAATACGGAGTACGGGAATTTTTGTCTAACGGGCAAGCAATTCGTTAGAGTTGAGAAACTAGGTTGAGTTGATGGTGGTGGTGTCAGTAGTGGCGATGGTGGACTGTCTTGTTTCGTGGCCGAAACGAGTCTTCTGGTGTAGCCCATCCTTTTTACTTCTACATTTTTACCCAACATTAGATGTTTAATCAAAATATTATAATCAATTAATTAGGTGATCATTGTTGAAGAAAACTATGACGATTCAATGATATACTTGACTATTTCATGAGATGATTAATTCAGCTATATGATTTCGTGATTTATAAGGAATAAGGTCATAGCACTAGCACGTTTCTAACTCTGCTTTCAACTCAGGTGCGAACTAATATGACATTAGGAAAAGAACTTTCCCGCCATTTTTCAATTGTTTTTCTGTCCGCCAAAATTAGTGAATCTAATGAAGAAATTCGATACATTCTGAAGTTTTATTACAAAAGGGGAAAACGTGACGTTAATGAACCTAATGCATTGTCAGTAAGAGTAGCACAAAGTTAGTTCAAGCGTGATTAGTCCTGGAATTTTGATGTCAAACATGCAGCTCGCTCTGATCGCCCTCATACGGATAAAGACGATGCCATTTTTGAAAAAGTGGGGCAACATTGACATATGTGTAGTTACGACATAACCGAGGAACTGAGGATTGACCACAAAACAGTTGTGACCCATTTGAAAAAGTTTGGATAGGTATACAAAAAATCTCGACATTTGGGTGCCACGCAAGATCACTGAAAGAAACCTAATAAAAACGAACAATTTTCGAAAAGATTGATCACTGGCAATGAAAAGTGGATCATATAGATGATCCACTTTTCACATGAACATGCGAAAAAATCATGGCCAAAATACCTTTTGGCCATGATTTTTTCAAGCTCAACAAGCTCAGTCAAGTCAAGCTCCACAGACTGAAGCGAAACCCGGATTAACACGCAATAAGGTGATGCTGTGTGTGATTAGAAGGACATCGTTACCGCCGGGCAAAACCATCGATTCGGATCTCTGGATCTCTACTGCCAACAACTTACGAGTCTCAAGCAAGAAATTGAGAAAAAACGGCCAGAATTTATCTACGACCACTCAGCAAAAATTGAGAGAGCTAGGTTGGGAAGTGTTAATGCATCCACCATATAGGCCTGACCTTGCACCCTCAGATTTTCACCTGTTTCGGTCTCTTCAGATTTCTTTGGGTAGTTCAAACTCAAAATATATTTATTCAGTTTAGGTACACTGTAGAGAGAAGTGGCATGAAAGAGCCAGTTTACTAAACGGAGCAAAACAATATACTTTTAATGAGATTAATGATGATTTTTTTTCCTCGATTATTGTACATTTATTAAAGTACGTAACATTATACGAACGAACCCTAAACAATATGAAAAAATCAACGAAATATTCATTAAAAAGTCTTTTGACTCTTTCATAATATTTCGGTGTTTAAATAGCTACTAAAAATTATGAAAGAGCCAGTCTGTATAATAAAGTGTAATTGTGAAAATTATGCAAAATAATAATAATTGCACTATTTAAAAAGATATTTCTAATAAATCCTTTATGAAAAGTTTTTTCATACCAAAAAGGTATAAAAGCCGGAATTTCCGACACGATTAATGATTTCCCAATCGTGCATTGTGGTGGCAACATCTCCTGAAGATGCTCCGGTATTGGAGTGAAACGTACGTTGAGGGTAGTTTTATGGGGGATTTCTGTGGTGTGGTAAGAACCACTGTACCACATAGATTTTCCTGTTGTCGCGGATTATAGTGAATTAAATTTCTGATTCCTTCAGATTGATGTTTGTTAGTCAGTCACACCAGAACGGCAAAACGGATCTGGATTAAATTTGGCATAAAAATATAATATATTCTGGAATTTCACATAAGCTATTTTTAATACCGGAAAATTAAAGCGTTCTTGCGGAACCATAAAACCTCAATCCACGCGTACGAAGTGACGGGCATCATAAGAAATATACAATAAAAACTAAAACTAAAACTAAATAGACATAAAAATTAGGTACAATTTTGGTAACCGGGCCTCATGAGTTGGTGGGACTATAACATTGGAATTATCCATGGTAGGGGCTTATCAAAACCTGGAGGGCATGTTATTTAGGCTTTGGTAACTATGACAGCATGAAGGCAAAGGAATACAGCGGATTTGTGCTGTAAAATATCAAAGCTTGTTGGAATTGTTTTAACGGTTATTTCTGGAGTTTTATTTTGAAAATGGCCTTTTATCTGACTAGGATGGATTAAGCCAAATCTCGGCGGTAAATGAGTTGAAAATTCTGTCGGATAGTGTTATGTATTATGTTGTACAGCTTTAATATGATTGAAGCTCCGATAATACAGGTGGAGCAAATCTTTTAACGTACTTTTTTTACTTCAATCGATAATTTAGAATGGTAAATTAGAATACTTACGAAAACGTGACATTTGCTAACCATTTAAATGACTTGACGCTATTGCTTATTGACGTAATAATATGTATTTCGGAAGATTTCTCAAATATAGATCTTTTCAATTTCAATGTTACAATAGTGTCAACGTCTAGGAATTCGATTTCCTTCAGTAATAGTTCGTGATTTATAAAAATGTTTACAATGTTAAGGAATATTCTTGATAAGCTCAATGCAAAGTCTAGATATTATTTAGATTTCTGGATGATCAGGGACTTAGTTTCCGTAGATTTAGATTTTTTAAATTCCCTCAGAAATTGTTCGTTTATGCGGGATAAAAAGAAGCCTATATCCGTCAACGGGATGAAGTGTATGGAAAAGGAAACAGACGGACAGACAGACTTTCACGTCTTCAAACGTATGTCTTATTTATTATGAAAAAAAATGATGAAATTGAGATTTAGATTTAATAAGCAATGATACACACTATAATCTTATCACGTTGAGGAATGAAAGTTGACACCTTATCTAACATGTATCTAAATTGCATTTTTTGGAAGAAATACTTAAAAGTGATATGCGCTCTTCTATTTTTTTTATTATCAACTTTTTAAATTTATTGAAAACTTTAAAACAAAATCCATAATATCTAGCTACCTAGCATAATTATTAATCTATACTAAACTTCATACTAATATTATAAATGCGAAAGTGTGTTTATTTGTTGGTTTGTCCTTCAATCACGCCGCAACAGGACAACGGATCGACGTGATTTTTGGCATAGGTATAGTTAAAGACCTGAAGAGTGACATAGCCTACTTCTTATGCCGGAAAAGTAAGGAGTTCTCGCGGGAAACAAGTTTGGAAAGATGGATTGATGGATGGATGGATGTTACTCAATCACGCCGGAACAGCTTTCTTCAGCAACAAGATGGTAGCGGGCTAACCTGTTAGGGGCATGGCAGTTATATTAAACCCATACCCCTATTCGGTTTCTACACGGCATTGTACCGGAACGCTAAATCGCTTGGCGGCACGTCTTTGCCGGTAGGGTGGTAACTAGCCACTGCCGAAGCCTCCCACCAGGCCAGACCAGGGAAAATTCAGAAATTATAAATTCCCAAATTGACCCTGCCGGGGATCGAACCCGGGACCTCCGCACGTTAAGGCAACAGCGCTACACACTGCGCCACGGAGGTCGTCAAAAATTGCATTCATTTTATTAAAAATAGCAGATGCCGGCGACTTCGTCCGTGTGAAGTAAGTTTTTTTTAAATTCCCACGAGAACTCCTTAATTTTCGGGTTAATATATTATATAGCCTATGACACTCACAAATAATGTGGATCCATTGCAATAATGTGGAATGATGTTGGTACCAGAATTTTCAAAATCGGTTCAGTAGATCCAGAGATTACCCCTTACAACCTCATATACTTTACCTCTTTATAATATTAGTACAGAAGTATAGATAAATGTTTCCACGGCATAAATAAAATGAGTAAGTAGTCTAAATACATTTAAAAATAAGGTGACTGATTGGCTGATCTTTCAACGCATAATTCAAACCACTGGACGAATCGGGCTGAAATTTAGCGTACAAATACCTTGAAAGAAAGAAAGTATCAAAATAGTTAAAGCAACAGAGTTGTGTGACCAAATATAGGTCTCCAGCGCAGCATCATGCTACATAAGGCTGCAGCGCTGGTTTTCAGTGGAAACCGTAAAATTGGTCAACGTGAACTTATGACGAAGGCCTCCGCTAAGAACGGTTTTTGAAAATTCAACCCATAAGGGGGTAAAATTGGTGTTTGATATTGTTTGAAAACCAAACTTAACATGGGCAAAGCCCTGGGCAAAAGCTAGTATTTTATAAAATGCGAGTGAAATTTATGCTTCAAAGGTTAAATCGATGTGTGGCGGTACGGTGGACCCTGTATAACAATCGGTTCCCCCTTAATCTAAGAAGTCCATTTTTCACGTCATAGTAACCGCAATGTAGCATTTGTCACTTTAGAGCTATGCTTTAGAGCGCCATGAAATCGAAAACATAGACGAATTTTGTAAATCTAAATGGAATGGCTAAAATACTTTATTGATTTATTAAATAATATCCTCGGTATGCTTACAGCAATGCCAAAACGCCTACCGAGTCAGGAGTTACAGATTTTACAAAATTCATTAAAACTAATATTAAATACGTCTAGCTGTTGGTGCTGAGCAATCAGATCGTTGAGCAAAGTAAGTACTCGTAAGGTTGGCGCATTTTCTGCAAAATTTGTTCGCATTACTTTCAAATAAAAAAAGGACATACGCTTACACGATCGGACAGCCTTATCTTTTCAAAAAGCTTACAATCTACAAAAAAAGACTTTACCTACAAAAATTCACAGATTTCGCAGTCCCCGCAAGAATCAGAGCATTGAAAGTGAATACAAAAATTTGCGAGAAAATATATTTTTTATTTTAAATAACACATTACAAGTTGAATAATCCTGCATCCACATCTTTTAACACCATTACCATGACGATCAGTCAATAATCATAGAAGGTACATCACTTATTTTGTTTTTCTACAATTCCAAATCTAAAGGGACCACTTACAGGTCACAATTATTAACCGATTTCACCATTTTGTAGTAAAACTAACTAATCCTAGGACCCTGTTTTTATTTTTTTTTCCCGAAATATTTACAATTTAGTAAACGAACACCCCGACCAACTTTTTTACATTTTTCAAAATTCCAAAAAGTTACCAGCCGGTTTTCAAAATCCAAACGCTCACACGTGTCTCAATAAATTCCTCAACTCTTGGTACTATTTCCATCTCGATCCTCCCAAAATCCTCGGAGCTATGGCCAAAAATACGTCTCAGGCGATTTGCATCTGATGACCATTTTCAATGGTAAAATATGTATCTTTCTTCTGATTGTTACTTACTAAAAATGCAGTCCCTAGTCTCTTATGAGGCGTAGATATTATAGTTATAATGCCTATGCTCGATTCCCTTTCAGTTGGCAATTAACCGACAACCATAGGTATTTTAAGTCGATAAAATCCGATTTTCTGGAATAAACTATATTCTCTATACTTATTATTTTTTGTCAAAATTGGTTGTTACGAAAAGACGAAAAGTATAAATATTATTTCGTAGCTGACTACGGAAAATAATTACCAACTTGTATGTAAGGAAACGGATGGGCACAGCAAAAGTAACAGAAAGTTAGACATATAATATGCATATAAGTAACGGATTTGTTTGAAAAAACTTCATTCTCTATTCATATAAACTTTTTAAAGTGCTTTTGAATCTTCGAGTGAAACTTAGGTTAAAAGTTTAAAATTAAAATGCCATAGGTATTTAAAATGAATTTTATGTCGCCTGTGAAACTTGCTCAACAAGTTTTTCGTCCCTAGAGTTTAGAATACGCTAAATCATTTAGCGAATTATTTATTCAAGACGAATAGTGTCTCCAACAAACTAGACATTCTATGAGCTTGAGTCTGACGGCGGTGTGAAGTTGGAATTATTTTATCCTATCATAGTTTTTTGGGGACATTTTGGCCAACTGGGTATTTGGGAATGAACGAACCAGTCGTAGATTCACTCGACGATATAAAAGTACTTTTAAAATTTTATTTGAATAAAAAAGTACGAGTTTGAGTTTGAGTTTTGATAACTACTCACAAAATTATTTTCCGATACACTTGTTCACATGCATTTACAAAGGCAGTAAACAGGGCTTGTATGACTGTCCTCGTGCTATTTTTTATAACATTGAGACCTGTATTGATGAAATTAAAAATAGTATTTAATATAATATTAATTAAAATAGTTTTAAGTTTTATAAGTCAAAAAAGTAAAAGCTAATAGTCCAGGCTGGAAGCTAAGAGCTAGAACCTAAAGCCATGAAGGCAATGAAAAAAAAAACCGCAATTACAAAAGCGCGCATTTTTTTTAAGTTTAATTGGGTTTGCTTTTCTTAAAAATAATGCGGTTCCAACATTTTCATATTCCATATGAATCTCATGTTTATTCCAGTTGGAACTAATTTAATAAATGAGATTAATATTCAAACGCTGCCTCGCTAGATACAATCATATCGCGAAATGTAACGCGACGTAATTTTGAGGTTTTATTAAAATTTACGAACAGTAGCCTTAGTCCCAGGTATATCATTGCAATTTCGAGAGTTCGTACGTAAGCGCCAAAGTAAAATTGATCAAAACACCTTTGATTTAAATTACAAATTCAATACAACCGATTTAAATTTCGAAACGTTTCCATTTGGAGTGTTGGCTCTAAATGCATACACGAAATTGAGCTCTGAAACAACGTCATTAATGTTAATTTTACAATGCCGCCAATGTGATCGAAAGCTCGAATACAATCAATCGCAATGGCAACGTTAGAACTCGGACTAGCGGCGACTACCGACTTCCCTCAAGAGCGACGGGACTTTTTATGATTATGGTAATTCATTAAAAGGCTTCCCGCGTAGAAGTTCCTGTAATGTGCTGATTCCGGCCTGATAATTCGGAACATTCGTATTAAAAATGAAAAATGGCTGCTTAATTGTTATCAGAAATGATAAACATTTTATAGCAACATTTTCATAATATGTTTTTTTTGTAAGATTAGGTACATTACTTGTCTAATTACTAGATAATAATAATATTTTCAACTTAATTTGCAATCTTGCAATCCTGGACTGCAATCTTACCTGAGGCTGATGGTAAGTGGTGATGCAGTTTAATATTGTAGCGGGCTATAAGCTGTTAGGGGTACGGTAGTCGGTTTCTACACGGCATCGTACCGGAACGCTTACTTGGGCACTTCTGATCACTGTGTGGTAAAAGCGGTGTCGAGCTATCGCCCTTTCGACTCGGGTTCTTCCGGAACCAGACGTCTGTGGCGATATGAGTCAGCAGACTGGGACGAGATGCGACACTTCTTTGCATCTTACCCTTGGTGGCAGCTTTGCTTCTCTTGGAGTGATTCGTCGAGCTGCGAACAAGCCATATCTGGGGTGATTCGTCAAGCTATGGAGTACTTCATACCATACGCTGACGTATCACTAGATGGCAAAGTTCCACGGTGGCACAATGCTAAATGTGCCGAAGCAGCGGCCCGCAAAGACTCAGCGTTTGAAGCCTGGGCAGAAGCACGCACCGTTAAGGTTTCGGACGTCAACATAAAGAAGAGAGCGTTCAACTTTGCCGCCAAGTCCTACAAGAAGGTTCTTAAAGAGGCTTGTTTCAACCGCACTAACCGTATTGGGGCCAAACTTGCATCCTATCCACGTGGTAGTAAGGCTTTTTGGTCCCTTTCGAAGTCGGTTGAATCAAATTTTTGTCGTCCTTCGCTGCCTCCTCTACTCAAACCAGATGGAACGCTGGCTTTTACTGCGACACATAAAGCAAATCTTTTGGTGACTCTGTTTGCGGAAAATTCGCATCTAGATCCAGGATGTGCTATACCACCTTGTTTACCATCTTGCGGCTCTGCCATGTCAGAGATACAAGTTCGCCAGAATAAGGTGCTAAAAGTGCTCCGCAACCTGGATGTGAATAAAGCAAGTGGTCCAGATGGAATACCAGCAATGGTTTTGAAGACCTGTGCTCCCGAGTTGTCTCCAATTCTGAAACGCTTGTTTCGCCTCTCCCTTAAGTCTGCTCAGGTCCCTAAGGCTTGGAAGATTGCGAATGTACAGCCGATCCCAAAAAAGGGCAGCCGTGCCGACCCGGCCAACTACAGGCCTATTGCAATCACCTCCATGCTTTGCAAAAGTTTGGAGCGTGTTTTGAACAACAGGCTACTGGCATACCTCGAAGAAAATGACCTCCTGTCGGACCAACAGAATGGATTTCGACGTAATCGGTCCACAGGGGATCTTTTAGTGTATGCCACGCACATCTGGGGTGAGGCCATCGAGAGGTATGGTGAAGCACTAGCTGTTTCACTAGACGTCTCGAAGGCTTTCGACCGGGACTGGCATGAAAGCCTTTTGAGCAAGCTTCCAGCCTATGGGATACCTGCTGGCTTCTGCGACTGAATATCGGACTTCCTGAGTAGACGATCGTTTCGAGTAGTCGTTGATGGCTCCTCATCTGATCTCATGGCGATCAATGCCGGTGTCCCTCAGGGATCAGTTCTCTCTGCAACGCTTTTTTTGCTGCACATAAACGACATGCTAAAACCCGGTATCTTTGGGTATGCTGATGACAGCACCGTTACAGAGAGATACATATCCGGTTCCCGTGCTAGTGGAGCTGAGATTTTTAAGCACAGAGAGGCTTTGGTAGAACGAGTCAACTTGACTTTGAAGGAGGTGTCTGACTGAGGTGACGCCAATCTCGTCAAGTTTAACGCTACCAAAACGCAAGCGTGTCTATTCACCGCGAAACGGAGTTCATTCCCACTCACTCCGACTTTCTGAAATATATCCGTTCCAATTACCGCCAGTGTCGAGCTCCTTGGTATCAACATATCGTCCAACCTCAACTTTGGACAATGCATCGGATCCATAGCAAAAACAGCTGGCAAGAAACTTGGCATCCTCAACAAAGTCAAGCGGTAATTCACGCCGGAACAGCTTCTTATCCTGTACCAAGCACAAGTTCGATCGTACATGGAGTACTGCAGCCATTTATGGGATGTCTCTGCTAAGTACCAGCTTGATGCATTGAATTCGGTGGATCGTCGCGCCAGGAGACTTATTGGTAAAAAAGCGCTGGTCTGTTCGAAGTTGCAAAGCTTAGAACATCGGCGAAAAGTTGCCTGTCTGTCGGTATTCTACAGGATATATTTCGAAGAGTGTGCTCAGGAACTATTCGATCTGGTTCCTCCGTCACCTTTTTATTATCGGACCGCAAGGCATCGACAAGGTCTGCACCCTTACGCAGTCGAAATTCCGCGGGCTCGTACGAAGCGATTTGCTTTCTAATTAGAACCGCTAGGATATGGAATGCCCTTCCGGCTTCCGTTTTCCCCTCCTCTTTTAATATAGGTACCTTCAAATCAAAAGTGAATAGGCATCTTCTAGGAAAGCGCGCTCCACCTTAGGCTGCATCACCATTTTAAGCAAGTCTGATTGCAGCCAAGCGCCGGCCTATATAATTTAAAAAAAATAAAAAAAAATCGTTTGGCGGTACGTCTTTGCCGGTATGGTGGTAACTAGCAAGCCTACCACTAGATCAGACCAGAGAAAATACAGAAATTATTATTTCCCAAATTGACCCTGCCGGTAATCGAACCCGGGGCATCCCACTATAAGACTACAGCGCTCACCACTGCGTCAGGGAGGTCGTCAGAAATTGTCAAGCGTCAAAGCTTTTTACCCCGGAAAATAAAATAGTTATTGGTAAAAAAAGTGTGTGTGTGCAATTCACACACGGCAGAAGTGAAACTTCAGAAAAGCAGCCTATGAGATATTGAGATAAACTTGTATTCTACGTCATTCTCTCGCAGACTAAATCCTATTATGAATATGTTTGTCTCTTTTTTTGTTGCTTTTTAGTTTCGTTCTTCGTTTCATCGAATCTTCAAATCACAACGATTTTAAAGAAGTTTCACTTCAAAACATAAATCCACGCGTATTAAGTCGTAGGTATCAGCTAGTGGGTTGATAAGGGAGAGAAAGGTGTCGAAGAATAAATAGATATTCTACTCGAATGTAACAAAGATATACAATCCATACAGCTGAAGGCTGTTGATTCAGCCGCGATTAGCGGAGTTGGCATTCATTCAACAGATTAAACCGTTCACAATACTATCTTCACTCTGCAGGCGGAACTCCGTCCCTATACGTTAGACATTACTGTTTTGTTGTTTTGCAAGTATATAATAAAAGCATATACCAGGTTTATTAGCTAGGTAAGTATAACACATATTAGTCGATTGCGATGATTGCTAAGCAACGTTGAACCAAGTCGATAACTGGATGTGTGACCGAATTTAAAATTGAAATTAAAATTTGGACTTTTCGGTTCCTCCGTGATAATAAACATCTGATAATAATCGTTAAAAAAACTTAAGTTAACGCTTATTCGAGTCGTAAGCGGAAGGACGTAGGAAGTGGGAACACCGCATTATTACCCCAAGAAAACTCCTACCATTATTTGATTAATGGAAAGGGGTCACGACCCTAAGGGGTCAGTAATGAGGAAGACGACGTAGAGAGAGAGAGAGAGAGATGGCTTTATTTACCCCACTGATTGATGGGGTATTGATATTTCAGGTATTTAGTACCTACATGCTTTGAAAATTGTAACATAATGTAATATCTAAGTCTGCCAACTACTTAACTACCAACTTACTCCAAACAAAAATTAAACCCCTTTCTTTGGAAATCGGTTAAAAATGATAACAATATAGGTATCATTGAAAAATGTCAGTAGCTTGAGTTATTTTCCACAGGTTGACCTGTGTGACTCCACCTTATATAGATAGGTAGACATCTATGTCCGAACTGAAACCTTGGTACGAACTTTAGTACGAAGGGCTAATAAATAAAAAACATTTTGAAATGACACTTGGAATCATTTGCAACGCGTACCCGAAGTGATTTCCCCGGAGATATCCGACACGCTAGGAAATTTGATTTCATTTTTACTGTTTGTTTCCCTGATACTTTAAACGGAACAGATAGCTTATTAAATCTTGTTTGCTACATAATTTTGATGTAATGCGACCTACCAGATTTGGAGTTATGTGTTTTTGGAGTTTACCTCCTTTAGAATCGATTTTCACATACTCGAGGTATGAAATTTTATGGGGAGTAAAATCAAACTTTCTCCGTTACGTTATTTACTATATGTTTCCCTAACTATGTTATGTATTTTGATGAATATAAATTATTTAATTCGTATACCTTTCAGTACCTAATATAAAAAATGCGTTCATTTATCCTCATTTACTTATCTATATTATTATATTTTAAAATCGTTCGTAAAGAGTAAACTCCAGTCGTTCGTCGGAGCTGAAATACTGAATATATTTTTCCCATATCTGGGCTCATACATTGTTGTCAGCTGATAGCTATCTCTAGTCACTGCTGGACATGGACTAGAGATAGCTATCAGCTGACGACTAGAGATAGCTATCAGCTGACGACTAGAGATAGCTATTAGCGGACGCTATCATAGACTCTTGCAGGGTCTTCCAAGCTCTGCGGTTTTGCGCTGCTTGAATACAGCTGCTCCCTGCAACTCGCTTGATGATGGCCTTCTGCCATGTGGGGTCTAGTTTTGCAGTACCTAAATCCAGTGGCTCCCTGCGACTCGCTTAAACACTTGCTAAGGGTCTGCCAAAGCTGCGCTTTCTGGTAAGCGGTCGCCATTCAAGCACTTTAGAACCCCAACGTCTATTGGTGTAGTCATCACTCTAGCTTCGCAACACGTCAAGCTTTGTCGGTTACTTTAGTTCTTGTACATGACGACCTCGTTGTCACAGCGGTGAGCGCTGTGGTCCTAAAAGTGAGGTTCGATCCCCGACAGGGTCAATTCGGGAATTTATAATTTCTGAATTTTCTCTACCACATTTTCTATTTTATTTTTTTATTTACCCTACCGGCCAATACGTACTGCCAAGCGATTAAGCGATCGGGTACGATGCCTGTAGCGACCGATTAATTATGGGTTTAATGTACATAACTGCCGTACCCCTAACAGGTTAGCTCGGTAGCCTCTTTGGGTATTCTTGTTAATGTTTGGTACTACAGCCCATTAACGTCCCACTGCTGGGCACAGGCCTCCACTCCCATGGGAGAGAGGGAATTGGAGCTTAGACCCATCACGATTCTCCAATGCGGGTTGGCGGGCTTTAACGACTATTATCATGTTAGGGACAATAACCGGGACCGACGGCTTAACGTGCTCTCCGAGGCACGGGGGTGAAACACCGCCAACTTCCTAACTCCGGGCTAGTACTGAGAATTTCTAGTAATATTAAAAACCCAATACTTAATTAGGGCCCGACCCGGGACTCGAACCCGGGACCTCGTCGGCTGCAGTCGAACATGTTAACCACTAGACCAACGAGGCAGTCTAAGTGTGGCTTATTTTAAAAATAAATGTCTATTCTTTCTTTCTTTCTCTCTATCATCTTAGACTGCATCTTTACTTACCATCAGATGAGATCACTGTCAAGGGCTACATTTGTATAATTTTTCATTGCAATCTTCTTCGTTAAGACTCAATATTAAGAGTCACTAGACTCACTAGCTGATGAAAAGTAATAGGGTGATGAAAACTCAATCAAATCAGCAACTCTTTATCAAACTTAAAAACGCTCTTCTACTATGTAAGTTGTATGCAATTTGCAATTGTGACGTTATCAAATTACAACGCACTTTTTTTTTCTAATCTATATTATAAAATAGTTATCAAACTTAAAACTAACCGGATGTAAATTTTAGGTCTTTTTGAAGACCCTCTGTTTAATAATAAGTTAGAAATAATTTATTTTTGATATAGGCATCATCCCTATTCTACTAATATAATAAACTAGCTGATACCCGCGACTTCATCCGCGTAGATTGAGCTTTTTTGGTTCCCGCGGGAACTCTTTATTTTTTCGGAATAAAAAGTACCTTATATGTTATTCCAGACTGTAATCTATCTGTATGCCAAATTTCATCCAGATCTGTTCAGCCGTTCTGGCGTGATTGATCTAAATCCACGTGGAGAGTCTCGGACATCGTCTTGTTATAAAAATTAAAAGAAATACTAGCTAATGGCCGCGACTTCGTCTGCGTGGATCGAGGTTTTTTGGTTCCCGCGGGAACTCCTTAATTTTCCGGGATAAAAAGTAGCCTATGTGCTATTTTAGACTATAATCTATCTCTGTGCCAAATTTCAGCCAGATCCGTTCAGCCGTTGGGGCGTGATTGAGTAACAAACATCCATACATCCAGACATCCATCCAAACTTTCGCATTTATAATATTAGTAAGATTATGCACATTGTGGACAAAATTAGTTACCTAGACCTACCTACTATCTGTCACTGAAACGCTGATTAACGATATCAATTTAATACCTTTAATAATAATCATTAACTTATTTATCGCATTAATCTATTTATACATCAAAACATACAACAAACTCTGATGCATAAAATTTAAAATACATATTCGCTTGACAAAGATAAAAATGTTTGGTATCATATTGATAAAATTCGATGACGAAAAGATGGCTAGCTAGTGCTAAACGTGAAACAAAAACATTATTGCTTAACGTTCACATTGAAGTGTCGTGTTTTGAAAAAGTTAAAAAAAAGAAAAATGAATTGCAAATACTACTGTGATAGATCTCTGGGTTGGATGATGAATAATAAAATAATAGTGTTTCTTAGTTTACTGTGCTTCTGTTTATTCGTATCAACCTTAGCGTTATCAAGCCAAAGGAGTTCATTGAGAAAGGAAGTGAGTCATCTGGAAGAGGAATTAAGAAACTTAACTTCAACCACTGAAGCACCTACAACTACGCCAAAAACAGCAGATGAAACTATCACAAGCTCTACAGATAAACCAACTAATACGAGTATATCAGAAGTAAGCTCTATAGATAAAGCTGAAGACGGTAAAAAGAGTGAAAAGTCTATGAATCCCATTTCGGTTGAAGACAATGAATATCCCGACCAATTTGTTGAGAACAGTAAGCTTCTAGAGGCTATTAGACCTTAGTTAGTATTTAGTTGAGAAAGTAATAGATTTTCTAATCAGTGATTATATAATTTTTTGAGTTAATTTAAGGAAGTTTGGAAAGGTCACACAATCTGGGTATGTAAGTTTGTATTCTACTGTTCAGATTTGAGAATGTCTGTCGTCGTCATCAACGATAGTCGTCCACTGCTGGATATAGGTTTTTTGCAGGGACTTCCACATACGGTGGTCTTGCACCGACTTGATCCAGCAGTGCACCTACTAGTGGATCGCAACGCTACTATTTTCAGTGCGGGGCCACCACTTCAGCACCTTGGGACCCCAACGTCCATTGTTTTTTCTAACTATGGGCCTCGCCAATTACCAGTTGAGCTTCGGAAGTCGGAACTTGTCGAGCTATGGATAATAGCTCTGGTTCCTTAGTGTAGCGTACGTACATCTGATATCTGGCGTAGGTATTCGATGATCATTGTTTTAATCTGAACTCTAGTTTTAGCATACACTGCTCGGCATAGTGGGAACTCTCCTTATAATCGTAATTACTGTAGCTTATCTATTTAGGTCATTGATCGTGTATAATCATGGATAATGCCATGGGATAATGGAGAATAAAGCTCGCTTACTGTAGTTGCGTGGTTTGGCTTTCAGTAGTTGTAAGGGCCTATTTCAATATTAATAAATAATTAGAAATAATATTGGGCAAATTTTGTATCGAGGTCAGACATGATTAGTCCGAATCCGAGGAAATATCGTTATTTTGGCCCTTAACATACAATTGAGGGACTATTTAGACGGGCTACAACTGCTATATCAAAACTGTTTTCATGAACGCCTAGCAGGCGAAATTTGCGCAGCAAGGTGTGTCTGTAATCGTGTCGCGTCTGAAAGGACCCAGCTGTGACAGCAGCCATTTTGTAATTTTGACTCATACAAAAAATAATAAGTACCTAATTACTAATTTTTTTAAGTCTATGGTTGGACTAATATACAGATAAGATAATACATGTAATATGTTCAAATTGTTTTAGGTATTTTACGTAATTACTTCACAAATAAAAATTGTACGAGAAAAATCATTAAACCTTTCGTTTAGTAAGTATTTCTGTATAAATGAATGTAAGATACTGACTGCTACAGTTTATATTCTTCTTCAGTTCTTCTTATTTTGTAACTCATTTGTAATTGTAATTCTTCTTAGTTTCGAATAACTCGGTTCTGACTGTAGCCAAGTGCTAGTCTATCAATTTTAAAAAAGTACTTTACTTTACTAGTAATACGTCAGTATTTAAAAAATACCTAAAACAAAAAACAATGAATATTACTTTGACTTACAAGCTATCAACATCGCTTTATCAATAGTGTGATAACAGCAGCGGTTTATCTATTAACATATTTCGATGATAGTATTTGTACTTAATATACTATTGTACTGAATAAATAAATGTGAAAATCTGTCGGTCTGTCTTTTACACTTTTACGACCCATTTGCTCAACCGATTTTGACGAAATCACAATCACCTCTAATTGTTGAACACTAGCGTTCGCTATAGGCCAAATAACTGTCGCATCAAGAATGCCCCAAATTCAGTCAATCACAACAATTGAGATTATAGTAATGAATAATGCAGGTGTTACAAATAGTACCTCAAAATTATCTGACCTGGTGTAAGCGTTGCTAATAAAATAAAAAGTTAGGTTAGATAAGTTTGACGGACTATATTAGGGCTGGGCTACTGCATATTGGTGATGTTAGTTTTGAGCGGTTAGCATGTTTGACAGCGGCCGATGAGGTCCTGGGTAAGGGCCATAACGAGTGTTGGGTTTTTTGACAAGAAATTTTCAGCACTGGCCCAGAGTTAGGAAGTTGGCGGTGTCCATGGCCCTATGCCTCGGAGAGCACGTAAAGCCGTCGGTCCTTTGCCGTCCCATCGGGCTATGAGAGCAAAGGAATCTGTGAATTGTCACACACTTGTGCACTATAATATCTCCCGCGCAGATGGCTAATTTCTCTGGAGAGCCGCCGTGGCCGAAATTCGCTCGAGAGGACATTATTTATTATTATTTATTTTAACCAGGGATAGGAAAGTGGAAAGTATCGATATAAACAAATCATTCCCCAAATTAAATTTATACAAACCGGTGTGGCCCTCAATGCTACTTTCTCTAGTCAGCAGTGATGAAATCTATACTCATACTATAAATGCGCAAATGTGTCTGTCTGTCTGCTATGCTTTCACGCCTCATCTATTTACCCGATTTTGATGAAATTTGGTACAGGGATAGGTTGCATCCCGGGGAAGGATATTTCACACAAAAACTTAATTCACGCGGATGAAGTCGCGGGCATCATTTGGTTATAATATAAATTGAATTCTTTATCTGGTAATTTGCACACACGTAGCACGTTTAGGGTGGCACTCTATGTAACGATTCCATTTCTGTATGTTCTAGTGTGACGAAATATTATCTGACTTTTTATTTATTCCTATACAACGTTAGCCATTGACTGCGATATCACCCGTTGGTAAGTAATGATGCGGTCTTAGGCCATGATTACAATTGTAATTTTTGCGCACGTAAGTCGCTTGAATGAGCAACTTACGAAGCGTAAACAGCCCTGTAAGTCGCGTATTGTATGCAAATATTAGTTACTAGATGTTGCCCGCGTTTTTGTTTCCCGGAACGCTTTAATGTTCCGAGATAAAAAGTAGCCTATATGTTATTCCAGGCTATAATCTATTTCTGTGCCAAATTTAATCAGGATTCGTTCAGCGGTTCTAGCGTAATTGTGTAACAAACATCCATCCATCCAGCCTAATTTTCACATTTGTAATATTAGTATAGATATAGATGTAAATTACGTTCGCTACAAATGGAAAAACTAGAAAGAAAGAAAAAAGAAATCTTTACTTAAATTACTAAATTAATAAAGAGAGAAAAAATACTACCATCATATGTTGATGAATTGGGCCTAAATCCCGAACTGGCCACTTAATTACCTTACTAATAACATTGTTCCACTCTCCGTTGCACGATCCTTAAACTTAGCTCAAACTCGAACTCAAAATAATGTTTTTTTTTAATTCAAATAAACCTTTACAAGTGCTTTTTGCTCCTGCTGGTTCTTTTCGATACGAATCATTCCGAACCAGTGGCAGATTCACTCGACGATTCCAAAACCCTTGTTAAAAATCTACTTGAATAAAAATATTTGAATTTGAGTTTGAGTTTGAATCGTCGAGTGAATCTACCACTAGTTCGGAATGCCGTTCTATCAAGAAGAACCATCAAGGAACTCGGTAGCTTTAAGCTTAACGTTATCCTATTTAGTCTAAGTGCCTCCTCCGATACTGTGCCTCTAAGAAGCCATCGAATTATAATATAAATTGAAGTCTATACAAAACATCGCTGATATACAAAACCAAGATATACAATCAACATCAACATGACTCTTGTTGTCTTAACGTGCGGAGGTCCTGGATTTGATCCCCGGCAGGGTCAATTTGGGAATTTATAATTTTTCAATTTTCCCTGGTGGGAGGCTTCGGCCGTGGCTAGTTACCATCCGGCAAAGACGTGCCGCCAAGCGATTTAGCGTTCCGGTACGATGCCGTGCAGAAACCAAACAGGGTTATGAGTTTTATATAACTACCATGCCCCTAACAGGTTAGCCCGCTATCATCTTAGACTGCATCATCACTTACCATTAGGTGAGATCGCAGTCAAGGGCTATCTTGTAGTGGTTAAAAAAAGACTGGATATGTTGCAGCTTTCTAGTTCATCAAAAAACATCTCAATTTCAAATATTCATACAAATAAACTGCCTCGTTAGTCTAGTGCTTAGCATGTTCGACTGCGACCGACGAGGTCCCGGGTTCGAATCCCGGGTCGGGCCATAATTAAGTATTGGGTTTTTCTGACTAGAAATTCTCAGTACTACCCTGGAATTAAGGAATTGGCGGTGTTTCACCCCCGTGCCTCGGAGAGCACCTGAAGGTGTCGGTCCCGGTTATTATCACTAGCATGATAATAGTCGTTAAAGCCCACCAATACCCGCATTCGAGCAGCGTGGTGGGTCTAAGCTCGAATTCCCTCTCTCCTATGAGAGTGGAGGCCTGTGCCCAGCAGTGGGTCAATTTTTTATTTTTGTTATCATAACAGCTAAATAGCTATAGAGTTCTCACGATTTGTATAAATCCAGGAGGACGAAGTCACGGGCATCATTTAATTAAAAATATAATTTTCATCGCATTAGGTATAATCACAATCTAGTCATGATAATATTATTAAAGCAATTTCTAAACAAGCTAATAAGATTCTTTTCTCATAAACAAACAGCACCCGCGGTAGCGCCGACGTTAAGCTAATAAGTTATAAATATTCATAGTCATAAGTAGCTATCCAGCCATCGGGCGTTTAACTTAGCCATTCTCGATAGACCCTTCAGTTTGTATCTAACCACTCCTATTGTACGTACTCTTGGAGTACTTGGTGAAGTGGAGCTAGGGTGTCAAGGTACAGTGGCCCGTTTACGATACTCCGATTCCGATACACATTATGGGTACGGTGAACAACAGAATTATCTGACTTATATAAAGCTATTTTAACTGGTAATACTTGCTATATTTGTCCAACCATTTATTTCATAATTCATAATTTTTTATTTTGCCAAATTGTGGGTAAAAACAGTTGTTATCTTAAAAAAAATTAATCCCTTTCTCAATTTACCGCCAGTGGCAGTGTGCAAAAATATACATGTGCATCCATAAATTACGTAATTTTTAAATCAATTATTTATAATATAGATATATCCAACATAGATCCCTTATGTCCAACCATTTAAACCATTTAATTTTGGCAGCTCGATTCAGTGATTTTCTAATGTGTTACTGATTCGATTTTTGATAACAATCGACTTTTTATAATGAAGAAGTTTTAATCGATTTGGCACATTGATATAATTTTATCTTTGCTCAACATTTTTTTATAGTATACAATTTTTATAGTATATTTTTTTTTTTTAAGTTTTTTAAGTAATAATGTATTTTATGTAATTTATATGGGCCTTGTTGCCTGAAAGAAAATGAATAATATTAAATCATTTATACTACAACAATATTAATACAATACAATATTAATGTTTGTATTAAAATAAATCTATACTTATATTATAAATGCGAAAGTTTGGATGGATGGATTTATGGATGGATGGATGTTTATATTGGTTGGTTATAACTCCGGTTATAAGCTATCTCTGTGCCAAATTCAACCAGATATTATAGTCTGGAGTAACCGTCGCTACGTGCCGCGCCTCTGTAGTGGAGCCAGACCTTAAGATCGCAGTCAAGGGCTATCTATTATATAACAAAAAAATTAGGAAGCTTCCTATTTCTCTTTTCACCCTCATCTTAAGGCATGAAAGATTAAATATACCAATAATTCCCCTCCTTTTGAGGGGTACAAATGAGATCAAATCCCTCTCGAAGACCTCTTATTTTCCCCTCACATCAAAGGGATGACAGAAAATTGATGAAATCAAAATTGGCGTAATATTATTTTTCGCACATTTATCTTAGGATTACCTACCTGTATGAACTAAATATTATTTTAAGAATTATTTTGTCGGCAACCTCGCCCACGTGGATTTAGGTATTAGAGATCCCCGTTCTAGATAGATAGATAAATAGATTTTTCGGGATATAAATTACTGTTTGTCCCTGGAATGCAATGCAACGATCATAGCAATTTTCAATCTCCGTGTCAAATTTCGTTGAAATTGGTCAGCCAGATTAGCCGTGAAAGATAAAAACCTAAACCTTTAAAGCCTTAAATCCCCGCGGACAAAGTCAACGCATTATTTGATAAATGGTAAAGTTTGCGTTAAACTAGAATTTTCCATTGACCAATCCATTGAAACAAATTTTTTTTTTGCTCTTTGCTGCAATTGCTAACTTGCTGGAAGAAGTGATGTAGCCTAAGGTGCAGCGCGCTTGCCTAGGAAAACAAAACAAACCAAACAAACCTTAAAAAGCACTCAAATTTGCACGTGCATGCTCACGGATCGAACCCCCATCTATAGCGTTCCGGTACGATGCCGTGTAGAAACCAATAGGGATATGGGTTTAATATAACTGCCATGCCCCTAACAGGTTAGCCCACTACCATCTTAAACTGCATCATCACTTACCGTCCGGTGAGATCGCAGTCAAGGGCTAACTTGTAGTGGATAAAAAAACTGAACGGGAGGCCCAACTTCCAAACCCACGAATAATTCCGTGTCATAACTACTAAACAGTGCAAGGTTACTAACAACTTCAAACAACTCCATAGTTTGAACAAACTCATATAAATCGATAGGACCTAATAAGAAGCTTACACGGTATAAAGTCTTACATACACGTATCCAAAGTGTAACGAAAATCTCCAATGAAACTTGTTTTGACATAATAGCTAGAACTTCGGCAGTTTGGGAACCTATACGTTTGGGTGTGTGGTGTAATGTACAAACTACAGCAAAAAACCAACAGCGTTGGCATCATGAAGGAACTAGAAGTTTAATTCGCTAAAATCCGCGAGAATAGGTAAATATTTTTGGTACAGTGTGTATCTTGCACTTATAGCCCGCGATATTCACCACATCACAGAAATCTTCCAAATTATTCTCAACTAGCGACCCGCCCCGGCTTCGCACGGGTGCAATTCTGATATTAAATAGCCCCCCGGCCGGTACCGCCGCAACCGCTATGTCACTGCATTTTAAATAGTGACGTAACTACAATAGTTAGACACATGGTCTCGGGAAGTTTTTTGTAGATATTGATATATTCTATAATATTGTCGAACATTTTTTTGTATTATCATTAATACTCTTCGCAGCGTATGCGATGAAAGACATTTTATGGCTAATTTTTTTACACCTTCGGTTGGTTCTAATAGGAATTTCTAAAGATTTCTATAGTAATCTAGTACTAAATATAGCCTATGTTACTCAGTGATAATATAGCTTTCTAATGAAAAAAGAATTATTAAAATCGGTCCAGTACTTTTTGAGTTTATTCGTTACATACAAAAATACAAATCTTTCCTCTTTATAATATTAGTGTAGATAAGTAGAAGATACACACTGTACCACATAGATTTACTTATTGACCAGACTTCTAGTTCCTTCGTTATCATGGACTTCCGCCAGTTTCTATTTAGGCGTTGACATCCTAATGAGGTTGACTTCCAATCTACTCGCACGAAATAATATTGCTTCGATTCGAATCGCGAATATTGTCATGTATAACGTAAGTATCTAATTTCAAGGAAAGTGTGTGAATAGATACCTAAACTTCTTACACATAGAATCGTGTGAGATCATGCCCTTGTAAAATTGATTTAAATAGAGAAATAAATTTGAAGCATGAAAGTTAACAGAGATGTCTGCATGTCTTCATAGCATATATCTATTCGCTAAACAATTTGAACTCTCTAAAATCTCTCTCTAACTCCATAAAATAGAAAAAAGCTCTGATTTTTTTATTTTAAATTTAGAATCCATTTTACTCTTACTGAAATGTAAGTTATTAAACTCTTCTGTGGGGCTTTGGATGCAAAGTAGTTCGAATAAAATGATATATTTCACATCGAATAAAACCAAATCGCTTGAAATCTATAACTTAGCACAGTGTTGTATTCCACCTGCTTTTCTGGTACACCTAAGAGGCTCTGCACACTTACCGGGCCGGCCTTAATGACCGAAGTTCCACAACTTTATACATGCGTAATTACCATAACATTCATGATACAATATTGTTGTTCGATGTACGTGATTTTATCATGAGTGCTTCATTAGTTATGTTAATTGAAGTTATTAATTAGGTACTAGAAAATATATTTACACTGCATAGTAAGTAAATTGTAGTTTTTAATTCCACGGGAACTCTTTATTTTCTGAGAAAAAAGTACGTTCGTAAAAAGTAGTTATGTAAAAAGTAAGTGAGTTTGCTACGTTTTCATGGCTCAACCAAACGACCAATTTTAAAGAAGTTTGACGGGCATACATATGAACAGACTGACAGACATTTCATTACACAACTAGAATCCCAAATATAAAGTTTCATGGCTATTACTTGAAAATTACGGACTTTTATACAAACTTTCACACCTATTTAAGCCCCTTGGGGGTGGAATTTGTGGAATTTCGAAACATCCTTTCTTATTACACCTTTGGGGTGCTCTGGGAATATTCTCTCAAAAGTTTAAATTTTCTGTAGGTTGTCTGTCAGTCACTCTGTCAGGACAAAACCTTTTAATAGAAGTTCTATTAAAAGGGTTTCTTCTATTAAAACCTCTTAATAGAAGTTCTATTAAAAGGTTTTGTCCTGATTGATTGATATGGCAAAGATTGTAATATTAGTATTTATGATTAATGATCGATATAGCAAGGATTCCAATAATAGCTTCGTATTTTAAGCTACGTACTTAAATAGGATCGTCAAAAATACACAAAGCACTTTACCGCTTATGAGAAGATTAATACCAAAGAAGCCCTTAAGGGTCTTCAGTACTGTCTACTTAATACACCGCGTTTTGTACCATGAAAGGTTTCTTTAAGAAAATTAATCCATACAAATAGGACTGCTAGTATATTATGAGTGTAAACCTCGAAGGGTCAATTCATATTGACAATGAATACTCTTTGGGATTTAGTTTTCTTCGCAGAAGTTTTACATTGTTGAGCTTTCTAGTAGATTCTGGCCGAAGCCGAAACCGAGTGAATAAAAAGTGGTTTACAATGGTTTATGTTGACTGTTGGCTGATTTACTGTCACTTACTTGTGTGCTTTCATGCATTCGTTAAAGTTCGTTCAATTTCAGCGCTTGCTAGAAACCTTCGGCTTCTGCCAAAACCTAGGTCAATTTGGCCGAAGCCGAAGCTTCAGTCGGAAACTGTTTCTAATAAACAAAAGTGGTAAAATTTCATGATCAGAGAACTCTTTGCACGCAGTAAGTGTTATGATAAATGATAAAAGGAATATTAAAAACGCGTATTATCTTATCAGGTTAGGTACATGGTACCCACGACTTCGTTCACGTGGATTTATGTTTTTGAAAATCACGTAGGAACTAATAATAATTGTTTGATTGTTGGTTAAAAATATGTAAATTTGTTAGTTTGTGATTATGATATTATGTTAATGCATACCTACTTTTTATGCACTAGGTACAAGTTAGCCCTTGACTGTGATCTCCGTTTACAAAATCTTGTAAAATTCCCACACCTATTTGCAAAATAAAAACTATTCAAAAGTTCAAACAAATATTTGAATAGCATATTAGCGTTTCGCAAATACTGATAAATGGACGTAATGCGTTTTACAGTTGTCAATTAGTTTCGTAAACAGCTATGCGAGGCTGCCATTTTTAACACGGCAATAAAATTATAAACTCAAATATTATATTTTGAAACCTAAGTTCGTAACAGTAGAGTTGATTTTAAAACAGCTCGCGATGAATAAGTAATAACATCCAGCTGAAATGTAAGTTTTATTGTCTTCAATAAAAACTCGGGACTAAGAGGTCGTGAATTTTTGATTTGTCGCCCCTCATAGAAATTTTTCGTCATAATTAATTATTTTATAACGTCGCCTCATCACTTTTGTTTTTCCACTCTTAAATGCCGGGGAGAACTTCCGGGATGTTTTCAGCGTTTAAAATTGCAAAAGACCAAGTAGAATTAAGTATAATTAAAATATTACGGGTCTAGTTTTTTTTGGCTTTACATATTTCTTAGTACTTATTTTTATCTTGTGTATGGCTTGCAGTGAATGCAATTTTTCTTACTTTTTGTTTGAAGTTTGCTTGAGAAAATAATTGCGATTTCAGTTTAGTAGACTTAATTGGTATCCCAGTTTGTACTTAATACAAATAAATAAGCCGTGTGGTGTAGTTGGGCACCCCGTACGTACATAATATCGCACTTTTGGAATTATAGTGACCTAATGCTAAAATTAGGGATTTTGAGTTAGAGTGAAAAAATGGCTTTCCATGACTATTTCCATCAGCTCTCAATAAAATAGAGACTTATTGTAGCGTAGAAAGAAACAAACATACACTTCGGTCCCGTTTACTCCGTCCCCTTCCCTCGCGTCGGTGCAGTTTGAGAAAGACACAAGCAGTAATGTGCCGCCTATATTATAGTCCGCGCGCCAGCTCTGAGGCATCGGGGGCTGAGGTGGCGGGCGGGAGTGCCCCCTCACACCCCGCACACTCCCATACTAGTGCCGACCGTGACGCGAGAGTACGCTTTATCGAGTCCTGTTTTTAATTTTGCAATAGCAGGGTTATTTTTTTTTCTTTTTTATCCAAGTAAGTTAGCCCTTGACTGCGATCTCACCTGATGGTACGTGCTCAGCGCCCAACACTGCGGCAGGGAGTTTATCAAATATAGGTAGGGAGCTGCCACGCTGGTCTAATGACTAGATTTTTTTTTTAAATATATGGGTTTTTTTTTCCACTACAAGTTTGCCCTTGATTGCTATCTCACGTGATCATAAGTGATGATGCAGTCTAAGATGGTAGCGGGCTAACCTGTTAGAGGCATGGCAGTTATATTATACCCCTATTCGGTTTATACACGGCATCGTACTGGAACGCTCAATCGCTTGGCGGCACGTCTTTGCCGGTAGGGTGGTAACTAGCTACGGCCGAAGCCTCCCACTAGGCCAGACCAGGGAAAATTGTGAAATTATATTTCCCAAATTGACCCTGCCGGGGATCGAACCCGGGACCTCCACATGTTAAGACAACAGCACTACACGCTGCGCCACGGAGGTCGTCAAATTTATATATATGTCACCGTAAGATTGTAAAAACCGTTAGATTATAATCTAACTCGCGAAATTCTAAACTGTCGAAATATTGTAAACTGTTCAATGTTCGGAGTTTAAATTTTTGAAATATTCATTTTATTTATGTTTTTTTGTCTCTTTCAGATTCTATCGGGCTTAAATACCTATCAGATTACAATCTACCGGAAAATAATGCGTTAAATTGCAATCTTTCGACAGTTTAGAATTTCGCGAGTTAGATTATAATCTAACGGTTTTTACAACCTTACGGTGACATTTATAAATATATTGTTAAATTTTACTACAAATAGTACAATACTCCTTTTAAAAGTTTCTTTGTCTGTGCAAATAATTCCTTACTACTTATTACTACCGAACTGATTATTCTGATTACGACAGATTAATTAGATTTTACGTTCATTTTGTACCGTTCATTATAATTAAATTTTATGATTCAACTTGTTTTTACTTCCTTACTACACCTAATTATAAATAAATAAATCGCGCACAGATTATAAAGATGTGTTGGTATCGATAACGTAATATCAACTAAATCACAACTCTATCTCATTACGTTCCATTACGTCAACATTCCTTAAGATTCCTCGGACATCGCACGCGAACTGTAGTTACCTTCATTATTCTATATTTGAAAAACTTGCGATCATGCGAGTCGCAAGTTTTTTCTATTGAGAGCTACTTACAAATATTCAAAACTGGATGATGCCTGCGGCTTCGTACTCGTGGACAAAGATTTTTATCCTCGCAAGAACTCCCATTAGTCGTAACGTTACATGAAAGATTAAACTAGAAATACTATTAAAATTAAATTTACAATTTTAAAATAAGAACGCATTTTCAAAAAAATAGGACATCTATCCGGACTTTACCCAAGTAAGATGAATCCATACTAATATTATTAATGAGGAAGTGTGTATGTCTGTCTACTACGCTTTTGCAGACCATTTTTTCAAAAAATTATGATGTTTGGTACTGGGAAGCAACCTGGGTAAGATAAAACATGGGTTGCATCCCGGGAAGGGAATAGGCTGCTTTTTATTCCGGAAAGTTATGGAGGTCTCGAGGGAATAAAAATATCGGAAATCAACGCAGACGAAGTCAAGCAAGATCAAGATCTACTATTTTATATTATTAGTATAAGTCGATAGAATTTTATGGGATAATGAATATTAATAGTTTTTAACTTGTGATGACTCACAGCCATATTTTATATTTTCTTTAAACATGCCGCGAAAATGTTTTTCTAGGTAAGAGATTTCGCGAAACCAATCACACTTGACCGATATTCGATATCTTATATTATTATCTGAAAATGTACTGCTGATAAATATATTGGTACAGATAGACAAGACAAACATCTTAACTAATGTACCTACATCTAAAATTCTTTTATATCACTAGTAAAAAGGATTTAAGTGTTGTAGTCAAAAGATAAAAAATCTGCGTACCTCGTTTTACCTAGTTAATCGAAATCTATAAGATCTATCAAATCTCGTTGTTGTATTTTTATCGAGGTCAAAATTAAGTTAAGTTTGAATTGCTTACTGTTTATAACCACTGCACGGAAACTTTATTAAACAAGTCATTAATAATAATGTTTAAAAAAACCGACACAATTAATTAACAGGATACAAAGTTTCAAGTCTATCAGACCTACCTAAGACCATCCCTTCATCAAAGTCTAGAAAAGAGATAATGATCTTGATGAAACAGATCGACAGATAACAGACAAATCGATCTATACTCTCGATCGAAATAAGAACAACTAATAAAATTTGGTTCATTTTGGACCCATTTGGGAGCTACATTTCAATTTCCACGTTTTTTCTACATTGACGTGAGGGTTTCAACCATAGATGTAATAAGTAGGTGCATACTTAGGTGTTGTACTTATTAGTTCCACGACCAAACAAAATGACTGCGCGAGTTCTTTCGCTCATAGGTACTCGAAAAAAAAAAAGTAGGTATTTCAGCATCTTTACTGCCTACCTACTCGTTCCTAACTGCCTCGTTGGTCTAGTAGTAATCATGTTCGACTGCGCCCGACGCGGTCCCGGGTTCGAGTCCCGGGCCGGGCCATAATTAAGTGCTGGGGTTTTCTGATTAGAAATTCTCAGTACTAGCCCGGAGTTAGGAAGTTGGCGGTGTTTCAACCCCCGTGCCTCGGAGAGCACGTTAAGAAGTCGGTCCCGGTTATGATCCCTAACATGATAATAATCGTTTAAGCCCGCCAGCCCGCATTGGAGCAGCGTGGTGGGTCTAAGCTCTAATTCTCTCTCTCCTATGAGAGTGGAGGCCTGTGCCCAGCAGTGGGACGTTAATGGGCTGTGGTGGAACCTACTCGTTAAACAATACGTTTTATATAGTCGAACGTATGTCCGCTGTTTTTTCGACTTTTGCGTATAACATAGGCATTTTGCAGTAATAGATACGACCTTTTATCGATAGCAAATATTTAATGTTTCCCGTCGATAAAAACACTATCCATCACAATAACTCGTTGACCTGAAAAGTAGGCTGTTTCCAATATGTTGATAAAAATAGTTTTGTTTTCATAATTATGATATCTATTTTTAATATTATCACTAGAGTTTTAGAGCATGTGGATTTAAGTTGATATTCCCGGGGGAACAACTTGATTTTCCCGGATAAAAAGACACACTTTCACTAAAAGACACGATACGGATACTCATTATGGAAGCATGGACTAGTTGATATTTAAAATATTATGCGTTGCAATGCGCCTCGCACGCCATCTATAATGTACCTACGTTGAATGTACTATGTCGGAAGCATTCATATAGCGTAGTAGGCTTGTCTTACCACCAGATATGTGTTACGCTGCTAATCTACGGATGTATGTCAAACTCCTGATATGAGCGCTCACCTCACATATACAGTCCGCTCCGATGAATCGGGGTCTGAAGAAACGACGGCTGTACGCCACCCCCCAAACGTCCCTCCATATCCAGCTCGCTCCCAGCACGAGTTTCGAGCTTGCCGCGTGTAATTTTGCGATAGCAGTATTGTTTTGCACTTTAAACAACTCTAGGTCATTACTTTAACATTCCATAGGATTCCTCAGACCTCGCGTGCGGACTATAGGTAGTGAATTATGTTATTAAAATGAAAAACAAGTGCTCCTATTGGTGGGTTTAACACACATCCATAGCTTAGCAACGTAACCCATCTCTAGTGGAAAGGCACCTAATAAATGTATCATGCAACTAAACTCCAAAGTGTCAGCCGCACGTCGAATCGAGATCTCGTCATTTTGTGTCCAAGTCAACTCTACAGCAAAGAGTGTTGTGAATAATTTTACAATAGGGGCTCTACAAAGAGTGGATACACAATTTATTCAAAAACCGGCAAAGCATTGGCGGTTCTTCTGGTGCTAAAAATGTAATCACTTAACATCAGATGACCTGCTTGCTCGTTTGCTCGCTATATATATATATAAATTTAAGAAGATGTCTCACTAAGATTTTTGTAAAAGGAATGAACGGCTGAATCCATTTCCTGTATCAATAAGTCAAGACCAAGTATCTATTAATCATTTTCAGAATATTTCTAAACAAAGATGAAATATGTTCGTCGGACAGTCTCGTCTTAATCGTAAATGTGTTTCGACAACAAACGACGTGTCCCCTTAAGTGGATCCACGGGGTTCTGAGACCGATCATTAATCACACCACAAGAGCGCGCAAATCTTGCCCATTCATCCACGACCCTGGTGTGTGCTTAGCTTAATGTATAAACGTTTTTCTTACGTGAAAAAAAAAACGTTCCCGGAATAGGTATGACAAGTAGGTCACTGACTAGTTTAAAGAACTGTCCCAATCCACATTATTTTCTAGGGGTAAATAAATAAATAAATAAAATCTTTATTTTTAATCACCGTACACAGTGAAGGTACAAACACAAACCTACTAAAAGTATAGAAAAAAAAATCTCTCAATCTATATAATAATACTAGCGAATGCCCGCGACTTCGTCTGTCTGGTTTGAGTTTTTTTTCGTTCCCGCGGGAACTCTTAAATTTTCCGGTATAAAATAGAAGATAGCCTGTGTGCTAATTCAGGCTATTATCTATCTGTGTGCAAAATTTCAGCCAGATCCGTTCAGCCGTTGGGGCGTGATTGAGTAACAAACATCCATACATCCATACATCCATCCAAACTTTCGCATTTATAATATTAAAATAAGATATAAAAAGACGTGACTTGTTATTAACTTAACTAATGCTATTTATATGAAAATGTATTTGTTTGTTGGTTTGTCCTTCAATCACGCCGCAACATAGCGATGGGTTGATATGATTTTTTGCTTGGGTATAGTTGCAAACCTGGAGAATGACATAGAGAATTCCTTAATATTCTGGTATAAAAAGTAGCCTATGTATTATTCTAGACTATAATCTATCTCTGTGCTAAATTACATCCAGATCCTTTAAGCCGTTCTGGCGTGATTGAGTAATAAGCATCCATCCATCCACGCATCCATCCATTCATCCATCCATTCATTCAAACTTTCACATTTATAATATTAGTATAGAAACAGTATGATAACAATTTACCTTTCAAGAAGCTATTAAACTGATTTGTTGTTAACTGCATGGACGTATGTTGTCAACCATTGAAGAGTTCCGTCCGCCATCTTCGAAATATTCATGAGATCTTCACGAAATCAGCATGAGTTCTACTTGATAGTACTACTTGACCTTTACAAAGGAACAAGCGTTTCCGACCGCGGCTGTACACAATATTATTATAGTACCATACCATACCATTATTCTCGAATAAATGGTATTTCCAGTTATCCAAGAGAGATCCACACAGGTTTCTCGAAGCCCATTATTAATCAAACAAACCACGGAGTGCTCAAATCTGGTCTATTTGTCTGCCGCCTTAGTGTGTACTTAGCTTAATGTTCAAATTTTGGCGCAGACTTCTGGAATACTGTGAAATGTCTGCTGTATTTAATCGCATTATTAATGGTAACTATATTTTGGTAACATTATTACTTCTACTACACCCCATTAACGTCCCACTGCTGGGCACAGGCCTCCACTCTCATAGGAGAGAGGGAATTAGACCTTATACCCACCAGGCTACTCCAATGCGGGTTGGCGGGCTTTAACGACTATTATCATGCTAGTAATAATAACTGGGACCGACGGTTTAACGTGCTCTCCGAGGCACGGGGGTGAAACACCGCCAACTTCCCAACTCCAGGCTAGTATTGAGAATTTGTAGTTGGTAAAACTCAATTCTTAATTATGGCCTGATCCGGGACTCGAACCCGGGACCTCGTCAGCCGTAGCCAAACATGCTAACCACTAGACCAACCAGGCAGTCTTTACTTATTATTACTTATTAGGTATCTTTTGCAGAATACTTATAATTATTAGCAATTAAAGAAATAAACCTAATTAAAAAACTAAGGAACATGACTGCTCTGACTTATTAAAATTGTTTAAAAAAATTATAGTCAGTGTCATTCGGATGGATGTAAGGATTCTAACGATACCAGACATCCAAATCTTTTCAGGCATTTTGGAGTTATGGTTGGGAAAAAAACTCTAGTATTACAAATCTTGGTTACACTGTCTATTTTATAAAAATAAAATGAATACTATGGAGATGGAAAGTGAAAACAACTCATGCGAAGCCAGGTTGAGTCACCTAGATATAAACAAATATACAGAAAATGTATTACGAGGATTGCGATTATCTTATTAGTAGTATTAATAATAATAACATGTACAACTATCATTGTAGTACTAAGAAAAGAGAAGTACGAATGTTAAAAGTTAGGTATTTCGAGATAAAAACATTTATTTATTATTATTAACATTCATGTAGGCAACATAGCATTTTAAGAAAGCCTTAAATTATTCAAGTGTCGACAAAGCGGATGGAAGCCTGAGCCGTCTTATAACTCGTCTGCCCTGCGGCATATTAAAAAAAATACAAATAGCCTTCACGTAAGGGAATCCAAACACTCTTTGTTTTCAAAAATAGAACACCGGGAAAAGGAAACAAAACACATTCGTACTCCCTATTCATGCAAAAGGCGCAAGGTTTAAACGTTTGAGCGTAACCTTTTCATGCGACGTTACGTAGCCGCGGTGTAGCTGCTACGTACGTAGCTGTGTGCTACGGCGAGACCAGTGTGCTACGGGGCCTGGAGCGGTTCAGACGTGCCTGAACCCGCCAGTGGCTACAATCGCGTATGAACCAAATCGTGACTTGTTGCGATGTTTAGTGAATAAAGGAAATTATTATGAGTGGTTTATTTTCGTGCAGAATGACATGTTTGATTTAACGGTTAATATCCTTTGGTAAAGTGAAACGAAATACATTACAATTTTCTTGAAATAACGTTGGTTTTTGGGAATAATTTATAGCGTTGCGCTCTATTGTTTGAGTGATTTATTTTTGTAATTTATTATTCAAAGGTAGAAAGATTGATTACAGAATGGATTTACATTTTAAACCTGACAAAGAGGTGATATTTTGAATGTTAATATTATATTTTGACGTGGTAATGATAATCTTAATGATATGAAGCGTTAACATATGTTTAAAATATGGTTTATGACACTGCATAAGCACTAAAGTATCTGACTAAAGCAAAATATAATTTTTGGTTAATTGTCACATACTTGTGTAAGTCGTACAACGATTATGTTATTTTCTTAATCGTATGAGTAAAGTTATAATAATAATACTAACACGAAAATTGAGGATAAATCTTTTAGTTCCATTACAAGTTAGCCCTTGACTGTGATCTCTCCTGGTGGTAAGTGATGATGCAATCTAAGATGGTAGCGGGGTAACTGTTAGAGTTAGGTTTCTACACGGCATCTAACCGGAACTCTGTCTCAATCAATAACATTAAAATTAAGATAGATAGATAAATTAATACTTTATTGCACACATGAAAGAATATAAATTTAAC
Organism: Erebia palarica; assembly: GCA_964035005.1. Taxonomy (NCBI): domain Eukaryota; kingdom Metazoa; phylum Arthropoda; class Insecta; order Lepidoptera; family Nymphalidae; genus Erebia; species Erebia palarica. Next base: position 31,431,313 of record OZ035990.1, read on the forward strand.
TAAAAACTAGGTATACAAAGGCAAATTAAAACCAAAAATTATGTTGTACCTATATTTAGGTACTTTTACTTACTATAGAGCCGCCTATAAGATAAACTTCCTGGCTCTTCTCAGTAGAATATGTTTTCCAGAATGACATTTGAGTTACAAAAGTCGTGAAATATATAACACTGTATGACCTCAAAATAAATTTAGGCTTTTTGTACCATTATTTGCATCCATACTGGAGAGATTATAAATATTGGTAGCGTTTTGCATCCGAACAATGGATCGGTTATTAAAAAAAGGGAACGGAAACAAACTAATTGGCTACAATCAATCCAATCGTACTGAAACAATGATTGGAATCGCTACAATATTATTCGTTTCATTTTATTTTCGGCTTATATTTCAGTGTATTGTTTGCTTTATTATTGTTCTTTTGTACTCTAAAATGTGTACACATTTAATTTTATCTTGAAACTAATGATAAAACCCTGGGGGTGATAAAATTCATAAGGCGGTATTTTTATTATGTTGGATAATTATTAAGAGCCTTATTCGGATTTTCTCAGTTATAAAAATCTGTAATATTACCTATTTAAAAATAGATCGCAAATAATATGGTTAGAGATTTGCTGGTATCGTTCATATATTAGGTCCCATATATTATAGTAATCCATATTAATATTATAAATGCGAAAGTGTGTCTGTCTGTCTGCTACGCTTTATCGACCGATTTTAATAAAATTTGGTTTAGAGGTAGGTTAAATTCTGGGAAAGGGCATAGGCTACAGTTTATTTAGCCCGGAAAATTAAGGAGTTCCCGGTGAAATCAAAAAAACTTAATCCACGCGGACGAAGTCGCGAGCATCATCTATTATATTATAAACTCTTTATTAAAAATCACAAATATTATCTAATACTTATGTTTAAACAGTAGCGAATTATAAATGCCATAAAAAGGACATAATAGGCCGAAAATCAGCCTGAGTATAAAAATAAATGAACTCCAAACAAAAATAAATGAACCATCACGTGATATTAATGTATACACAAGTGCGCGCGGATACTAAATGTACTGTTTGGAATGATGCCGTGTGAATAGTTAATGTGGGCGGAATGAGGAGCGAGCGATCTTGTTTTTGGTCCATGCTGCAGGCTCTGGCTTTGCTGCCTACTATGGCGTTAAAAGGTATATATATTATTATTTACTTATCGTACTTGCTAATATTATAAATATGAGATTAGTGTGTTGCCCGCCTACACGCATTGGAGCATCGAGGTGGGTCTAAGTTCTGATTCCCTCTCTCTTATGAGAGTAGAGGCCTGTGCCCAGCAGTGCGTGTGATGGTGGGTGGAGGGAAAGTGTGTTTGTTTTTTTGGTTTGTCCTTCAATGATGCCGCAACAGGGCAACGGATCGACGTGATTTTTTTCATGGCTATAGTTGTAGACCTGAAGAGTGACATAGGATACTTTTTACTCCTGAAAATTGAGGAGTTCTCGTGGAAATTAAAAAAACACAAGCCATGCCGACGAATTCGCGGGCAGCAGCTAGACTACAAGTTAGCCATACACTGTAAGTGAATATGCAGTCTAGGATGGTAGCGGGCTAACTTTTTAGTCCGTTATTTAAAACCTATACGCCTCATCGGTTTCTACATGTCACCCTGTCACATGTAGTAAAAATCTATGTTTAAGACTAATCTTAAGCGTAGATTAACCTATACTTGAGAACGTGTTCTTAGTTTATTAATTTAAACCTACGCAAATTAATCCTACTTGGTCTTTCGCAGTGTAAATTTTTATTTTTATACTTAATTAAAAAAAAGCAGGTGCTAGTTGAAGTAAGATGAAATAATTGAAACATGACACAGTTATTGAAGTACATGACATAGTATTTAACAACGTCTTACTATAATTGTTCTAAGTGAATGTAAACCAGGGCACTAAGAAGACTTACAATAGTAATACTGCCCTAAATACTCATAACAATACTAATGTTTTATCATATTTTAAATACTTTGTCTTCCCACCACTATTAACGTTGATAAACGTGCCACTGCTGGGCACAGGTCTCCGCTGTCATAGGACTGAGGGAATTAGACCTTATACCACGCTGCTCCAATGCGGGTTGGCGGGCTTTAACGACTATTACCATGTTAGTGATAATAACCAGGACCGACGGCTTAACGTGCTCTCCGAGGCACGGGGGTGAAACACCGCCAATTTCCTAACTCCGGGCTAGTACTGAAAATTTCTAGTCAGAAAAACCCAACACTTTATGGCCCGACCCGGGACTCGAACACAGGACCTCGCCGGCCGCAGTTTAACATGCCAACCATTAGATCAACGAGGCAGTACAATATACTTACTACAGTAATAAAACTTATATTTTATCATATTTTAGTCACTTCGTCTTATTTCGTAAAAGCTCAGAATGGTATCTTTGGAAAAGTACTAGAGTATTGCACAAATGAAATTATATTAATCGCCTAAGTACCTACTTAGGATATGAAAACAATAGTTGGAATTTTTAACCCGACTTTCAAAAAAGGAGGAGGTTCTCATTTCGGCGCGTACGTTTTTCTTTTAAATTAATGTCGGTGCATATTTCCTTAGTTTTTGAACCGATTTGAAAATATTTTTTTCAGTCCTTAGAGGCTATCGAGTCCCATAAAAAATTCTCACTCCAAATCCTGACACAAAAAGTTAAAAAAAAAAATTCTTTCCAAAATCCCGACTTCCAAAGCCAAAGTAAATTAAAAAAAGATTGATTTCACACACTATGTTGAAGTCGGGAGGGTATAACAAAGTTAAGTAAAGTTGACGCATCAGGCTCGGCCGACTTCAAGATAGTGTGTAGAAATGAAAATTATTTGTTCGACAAGTAAGTTTGGTGATGCTGCACGTGATTAAGATTAAAGAGGGCTACCTATGATAGGTTTGGCAGTTAAACTTCTTCTTATTTACGATTAATACCTTTTACTTGCATTTTTTTTATCCACTACAAGTTAGCCCTTGACTGCGATTTCACCTGATGGTAAGATGCAGTCTAAGATGGTAGCGGGCTAACCTGTTAGGGGCATGGCAGTCATATTAAACCCATACCCCTATTCGGTTTCTACACGGCATCGTACCGGCACGCTAAATCGCTTGGCGGCACGAAAAGAACCCGTTACCACCCTAACGGCCGAAGGCTCCCACTAGGCCAGACCAGGGAAAATTCAGAAATTATAAATTTCCAAGTTGACCCTGCCGGAGAACGAACCCGGGACCTCCGCACGTTAAGACAACAACGCTACACACTGCGCCACGGAGGTCGTCAAAATAATATTATTATTTGTTCTTGTTTTAAAGCTTCAAACAATTAGTATTCAAATATAATTATTTATCTGATCACCTATTTTTTTTTTTAAACTTATAACATAGACCACTTATAATTATAAAAATATTTTGAGAGTTTAAATGTGTTATTTTATAATTTGTTATATTATGTGTCTGTTTCTCTGGGCCTAGTTGCCTCATTTAAACAAATAAATAAAACTAGTGAACCCGGAAGACGTTGTCCTGCCTTGAACTTATAACCCGATTGCAGCGCGTCCTACCGGGTCCAATTGCGAATATAAACAATCCCGGGACCACACAAACAGGCACCAAAATCCATCAAAATCGGTTAAGCCGTTTCAGAGTTTTAGCGAGACAAACGAATAGCAATATATATATATATATATATATATATAATAGAAATAGAAATAATAGAAGACTAGTGGGCCCGGTAGACGTTTTCCTGCCCTGAACCCGATTGCAGCGTACTCTACCGGGCCCAACTATGAATATAAACCAGCCCCGGATCCACTCAAACACATGATTTGCACTGCACTGCTCTGTATGAAGTCTGGCAAAGCGTGGGACATTTCCAGACCACAGGAGCAGTATTGCTAGGGGTTAGAGTCCCCTTAAGTTAAATATTACATCATCATGACGACGTCATCAACCGTTCTTATTATGTTAAGCGCCCTAAGCAAATAGTAATACTATGGGGATATTAATATTTTACAGTGTATTTGACGTACGGACTTTACAGTATTATTTTTCTACACATTTCATACTAAAGCGGTATCGTGGCATCGTTTTGTTACAATAACATGAAAATATCAACAAACCCGGTCAGATATGTTTTAACCAACTTTTAACTATAAAGCTTCCACAAATCGAAAAATATCTCGACGCCGTATAAGATATATTGTTACTATCACTTTCTATGGATTCTTTGGATCTGAAATTAAAGTATGTTTATTAATAAGTTTTATCGTCTGTTATTTTTAATTAATAATAATAATAAACAAATAAATTTATTTGTTGAGGCAACCAAAGAGCTGTTTATACTAATTGGGCCCTTGACAGCGATCTCACTTGATAGAAATTGATGATGCAGTCTAGGATGGTAGTGGGCTAACCTGTAAGGGGTACCTACGGCAGTTAAGTAAAAGTCATGCACCTAATCGGTATCTACGTGGCCGAGTCGGAATGTTTAATTACTTGGTGGTACGTTTTTGTCAGTAGAGTGATCACTAATCACGGCCAAAACCAGACCAGACCAGAAAAAAATCTGAATTTATATATTCCCGAATTGAACATGCAGGGAATTGAATCCGCTCCCGCTATAAGACTCGTCAAAATTTATTTTAAGAATATTTTTGAAGCGCACTGTAAAACACCGTATCTTTTCCATATAACATTTTCAGTTCAAACCGGTGACCTAGATCAAATTGCATACTTACGCCACCAGATGTTCGATGCTATATTCATTTTGACGTTGAAAGTTTAGGATTTGCCGTTACTTTAAAGTATGACTAAATTTATGAAAGTGTGTCTGTGTAGATTCTGGAATTAAGGCACAATTCACATTGCTTTCAATGTGAATTGAGTCTTTTGAGAGTTTTGCATACCGTTCAGAGAAACAAAATAGTTAGTGTAAGTACGTTTTACATTCCTGTATATTATCTTCATATTTGACGACCTCCCTGGCGCAGTGACGAGCGCTGTTGCTTTAACGTCAATCCCAAATCCTCCCGGATCCGGGTTCGATTCCCAGCTGGGTCAATTTTTGAATTTATAATTTCTGAATTTTCTCTGGTCTGGTCTGGTTGGAGGCTTCGGCCGTGGCTAGTTACCACCCTACCGGCAAAAAAGTACCGCCAAGAGATTTAGTTTTCGGGTACGATGCCGTGTAGAAATCGACTAGGGGTATGGGATCAATATAACTGCCATATACCTAACAGGTAAGCCCGTTACTAATTTAGAGTATGTCACCACTTACCATTAGGTGAGATGTCACTCACGGGCTAACTTGTAGTAGAATAACAAAAAAAACATTTTGGTTATTGAACAGAGCAACTTCATGAGTTTCTTGCCAGCTCTACTTTACAAACTGAGAGTCAAAACAATACGTATCATAAAAGACACGCATTGAAATAGAATGAGTACTAAAATTCTACATCAATGGAGACACGTCATGACATAAGTAAGCAATGGAAATCATTCTGTATGATTTTAGTAGTGGTTAAGACACCCTGCCACCTGTACGGGGATTTAAGAGATGGTAGTAACCCCCCTGAACCTAGTGACCTGTAGCAAATTGCACACTTATATCGCCAGATGGTTGATATAATATCCACTTCGGCGGGAATATTGCCCGAACAGGGTGTCCCCGTTTCTTTAAGTGTTCGGAAATTCAATGACATCATTTGCCTAATTGCTTAACTGAGGTACGGCTTATTGGAAAGAAAAATGTGGTTTGTAAGTGTTGAAATATTATTATAGACGTCACATATTTATATTTTGTCTTCGATTTAGACTTCTAAAAGCGTTTTCGAAAGTCAGATCGGACTATTACCGAATTTGTGCAACCGCAGTGTCTACATTACTGCCCAGGCCGGAATTAAAGCAATTCACTGCTCGTCCTTACAATATTACTCAGCAATGAATTGTTTAGAAGAATTAACAGTACTGTACTATTTCATGTAGGCTCTAACATAACGAAGTATTTTAAAAATCGAGTGAGTTCTAAGACACGAGATATAAAAATTATTTCCAAAACACCGATTTCCATAGCCACCGTAAAGTGAAAAAAAAAATTGATTTCTACACACTATGGTGAAGTTGGACGAGCCTGATGCGTCAACTTTGCCTATCCGTGTTAAAACCGCCGAAAAAACCTTGTTAAAGAGTCGAAACTCTAACAACTGAAAAAAAAAGTTTTCAAATCGGTTCAGAAACCACGGAGATATGCACCGACATACATTAGAAAAATTAAAAAATAGGGTGGTTATTACAATCGTAGCAGTATTAATATATTTCAAAATGTCAATTTTATGTCACGTCCCTAAAATATGGATTACAAGCTGATGCCCGCGACTGGATTGAGGTTTTTGGTTCCTGCGGGAACTCTTTAATTTTTTCGGGATAAAAAGTAGCGTATGTGCTAGCCAGACTATAATTTATCTCTGTGCCAAATTTGATCCAGATCCGTTCAGCCGTTCCGGCGTGATTGAGTATCCATCCATCCATTCATCTGAATCATCATTCAATCTGAAATTTCGCATTTATAATATAAGTAAAAGTATAGATTCTAAAACACGAACGACAACAATATTAAAACTATACGGCATTTTGCGATGGCAGTATGCCCTCTCCGTGACCCGCAGACAGAAGTAAACCAAAGGGCTTGAATTGCCCGCCGATAAAATAAATAGGAGTCAAGCAAAGAGTAACGGGTTCGATGTACTTTTGCGAAAGCTTTTATAAACTAAGTACAGCGGCTTAAGATAATTATTTAATTAAGTTGATACGAAATTACTGACTTAAAATTTGAAAGCATTATTAAAGAGCTTAAGAATAAATTTACAAGAAAATAATTTTCATAGAACCGTAAAATATTACGCTGTCTTCAGAAAATTAGCTTATCATTACAATATGTTGACTAGTTTCATCAAAAATCTTTATTTTTTTTTTGAATGGATTAGTTATATTTTTATAAAGGTACATTTAATAAATTATCTTGTATGAAAGTAAGTTCTAAGTATGTTAGGTAAGAGGCCATTGTTCTTTCAGCCAAATCAGTTCATTCATTGGGGCACGAAGGAGTAAAAAACAAATCACAGATTTCTTTTAACACCATAACCATGTCGATCGGTCAATAATCATAGACGCTACAATATCACTTTTTATATACGAAAATCCGAAATACTCACTTTTCTACATTTCCAAATCTAAAGGTTCACCTTCAGGTCACAATATTTCGCCATTTTGTAGCTAATTATTTAGTAATAATATTTTGTAAAAATACCGGGTATTACGCCTGGTATTTTTTCTCATACGTGTTTCGATAAAATTCCTCAACTTTTGGTACTATTCCCATCTCGATCCTCCCAAAATCCTCGGAGCTATGGCCAAAAACACGTCTCAGGCGATTTGCATCTGATAACCAATTTCAATCGTAAAACATCCAATCTTTCTCATTTCTGATATTAGTACAATAAAAAATATTACCTGTTATTAGTAAAGCAAACCATTAGTCCATAATTAGAAGTTAATTGGTAATAATCTCCCCTTTTTTCCTTCTTAATAAAGCCAATAGGTATTTTCCTGCCAGATGTTCCCGGTTCATTCACTCCTGGGAATCATCTACGTAATAAGTAGCTGGGTGGAAGGACCGACAGCGTGGCATTTTCATTTCATTGAAAGCTGAGAAAATCAATGTAACGAAGGTTACTGTAATTTTCTCGTCTTTCCTCAAGCCTTAGTTTGATTTTCGACGTTGGATAAATATTAATATTATTTCAAATAGGTGAACATGGTGATTGATTAGTTCGTTTGTTTTACTTTTTGTCATTAGGTACCCACTTTAAACATGCGATAAAAGCTTTGTTTAAAAACTAATATTTCAGGGTACTTACCTTCTGAAAATTAGTAGCGAAAGATTAAATAATAAATTCTTACTCCTTTCGAAACACGGTGGAAAAAATGTTTCTGTCTATCTGCTAAGCTTTAACGACCTGTTTAACCCATTTTAACGAAATTTGGTAAAGGCATATGTTGCATAAAGGGACCGGGTAATTTTAGTCCCGAAAAATCAAAGAGCTGCCACTGTATTTTTCGAAAAACTTATTTTTTTTTATCCACTACAAGTTAGCCTTGACTGCGATCTCACCTGTTGGTAAGTGAAGATGCAGTCTAAGATGGTAGTGGGCTAACGTGTTAGGGGCGTGGCAGTTATATTAAACCCATACCCCTATTCGGTTTCTACACGGCATCGTACCGGAACACTAAATCGCTTAAGAGAAGACTTTTGATTCCGTTACAAGTTAACCCTTGACTTTGACCTCACTTGATGGTAGTGATTATGCAGTCTAAGATGGTAGCGGGCTAACCTGTTAGGGGTACGTTTTTATTAAAACCCTAATCAGTTTCTAGACGGTATCGAACCGGAATCACTTGGTGGTTAACTTAGCCTGTAAAGTGGTAACTAGACGGCCGAAGCTGTCCTACCAGACTAGACCAGAGAAAATTCAGAAATTATAAATTTCCAAAATGACCCTGCTGGGAATTGAACCCTGGACCTTCCACTAACGCTCAATACTTTGCCAGGGAGGTCGTCAACGTTGTTTGGAGAATACTCTGTTATCTTAAATGTATATAAGGAAAAGGTGACTGACGAACTCATCTATCCACGCACAGCTCAATGCACTGCACGGATGAGGCTTAAATTTATCATTCAGATGGGTTTTAGGACGTAGGCATCTGCTAAGAAAGGATGTTTGGAAATTCTACCCATAAGATGGCACAAAGAGTACATCGCGGAACTGCAGTAACGCACCAAATGGCAAACTAACAAGGGTCCTTTCGACACTCACGCTAATCAAAGAAGAAGCATTACCACCGATGAAATGGATTCTCGTCCATCAAGGTCCATCCAGGAACCAATGGAGTCACTAGAGTTGCAGATCTAAAGACAAACAAAGGAATAAACGCGTCATGCATTCAACCGCATCTGTCCTCTTCCGGGGGAGGGTGTTCAAAATCACTAATTTCCGAACTGTTGAACGAATTGTGAAATTGACAAGACGCTGATTCATCTCTATGATTTCAAGACGTCACAATTAGAAAATGTCAAATGTCAAACTCAGAATTCGAACTCTCATCGTTTCGGCCTAACCTAATAGGCCTATTACACTGCACTTTCCTCAGGGCCCTGTGGTAAGGGTGGGCGTGGCCGCTGATTTGAGCACTTATTAAACAGCAAATAGGACCATTTTATGAACCCTTTCTTACTAAATCTTATTACACTACACTGATTCAAGTGTAAGGGTCCCTGTGATAAGTGCAGTGTATTAAGAAGCCTATAACCTAATAGATGCCCATCTTTTAAAATTCATCTAAATACAAAATTACAAATTTAATATTGAAAATATCAAGAAATACAAGAAACAGCTAAAAACATGAGTGTTTATCCATTCTCAAATTACTAACCAAGGGGTAAATAGGGGTTTGAAATTTTTATGAAAATCGAACCTAACGTGAGCGAATCTACGGGGAATAGCTAGTTATTATTATAACTAAGTTTTAAGGAATATGCATAACGTTAAAAACTTGGCATCTGCACCTGACAGTGTCTGCTAATGGGAGTTTCGAACGTGTTTAGGGACACTTTACAGTTTGGATTCTAGGATCAATAGTTTTCAAACAAGCGATAAATCTATTTCAACTTGGTATAACTACTTTGGAATTTTAAACCAATTTTCAGCTTGGTTGTATCATTTAATATTTTAGTTCGATAAATTTGTTTTAGTAGGTATATTCTTCGTAAAATTTTGTTAAAATTGTTTGGATAGATAGGTCGTGAAAAGTTTACAAATATTATCACAGAGTGATGCTGCTGATATAGGCATAGACGGACAGATAAACACTTTGGCATTTATAATATTAAGTAATGATTATCACTGTGCCTATTTCATTATGTTATAAATAACAATTAGTTTGTCTGCTACATTTTAACGGCCTATATTTTCAACATACTTTAGTAAAATTTGGAACGTACAGAGATAGGTTGTTTCCCGGGTACGACATATGATATCCCAGAAAATTAAGGATTTTCCGCGGGAATGAAAATTTGATGAAGTTGCGGACATCGTACAGTAATTATTAAAAACTATAGTGCAAAAAACGAACGACGGACGTTCATAAAGCAAGGAAAAACAAAGGACACATCGACACGTGGGATTGATTTGCACCTGACAGCGATCGCTTGAATCTCACGCTCGAATGCGGATCCATTCATTTTGATGAATGGACATTTTCAAAATGAACGTTGGCATCCTTCATGTTTTTCTTGAACAAGTACTATTTCAAAAATGGACCTCTTGTAGCGGTAATTAGTTTCCATAGCTAAAGCAAATTTTAACTGTTCTGTGTCAAGGATTGTTTATTTTTTAAAAAAAGTAGTATTGTTACTTTTTCTTTCTTTAAAACCCTTTTATCGTAAGCGCCGGGGGTTGGGAAACGCGACCAGAATCTGATGCGGGTCCGATTTGCACCTGTCACCGTATGCTAATACTGCTAATACCCCAATTAACGTGATCTATGGTGTTATAAACATAATAAGAAAAACACTTAATTTTAATACTTAATACATGTGGCTTTAATGTTTTTCTACGAAACTCATATAATGGACACCATCCAAAAAAAATATTTTTTTCTTTAAAACGATAAAAATCGTGTAGTGTCGGGGATTAGGCGGCCTGACGAAATTGAGACTCTGGGCCGGTTTGCACCTGTCAGCGGATGATAACGTCCTTCACGCTGTGGACTCTAATATTTGCTACCAATTCCATCAGCTGGTTCTAAACCACAAGGCTTACTCGTTCAAAAGTTTATTTTCTATAATTTTCTGCAAAATTTTCGTTTGGTTTTATAGAATAGGGAAATTCCTATTCTATAAAACGATTTGTATCGTCAAGCGCCGCGAGTTAGGCGAAGAGACGAGAATTTGACGCGGGGCCGTTTGCACCTGTCACGGTATGGTAATACGGACTACGTGGACGTCGGAATACGGATCAATAATCTAAATAGAACTCCGTCCGAAAATGTATTCTATATACATATTCGCGAATTTAACTCATAGTTAACATTTTCAGATTTTTGCATTTTAATATGAACATTTTAAAATTGATATTCGTATTTCAGTCTGATCTGATTTAGTTATAAAATAGATGGAACTGAATTTTCTGTGTGTATGTATATTCCAACTTTTAATAAATTATTTTTGTTATGTCGATAAAAGCATGTTACTTATTACAAGCTTTTTTTAACCTTGCTATGTTTGTGGGTTTGTTTTGGTCAAATCTTGCAACTGAATTTTAAAGCAGACCAATCCAACCGATTTCACTGAAATTTTGCATAATACACATTTAGTTTGGACGTCATTGCATGGGTAGTATATGGTACGTTAAGTAACGTGATTCTAAATCCAATATGGTGGACATTCAACGATGGCGGACTAGTTATTTTTTATGCATCCCCATGATAGATTATCAATAATTAAAGGGTTCGCAGAGAAGAATACGAAAAATAAAACGTCACTAAATTCAATATGGCGGCCGATTAAAGCTGTTTTTTTAATTATTTTTAATGGTTTAAGACTTGTTAGTTTAAATTAAGTTAAAGGAAAAACATGAAATTTAAACAGCAAATAGAAATTATTGACGTTAGGATGAAAGTGGTTTTGAAACAAAGAAGCCTTGTCACATAGACAAACAGACATTAAATAGATTCCATAGGGTCCCGTTTTTCAGTACGGCACTCCAATTAAAATAATCGTACATGCTTTAATAAAAGTAAAAAAAATTATGTTCTTTGTATAGCATCGTTATCGAATAACAATGTATCGAGACGTAGTTACTTTGTTTCGATCATGAGTATCCGCAACATGTGAACTGATATACCGGCAACCTTTTGACTAAATACAGTTACTCGTTTCTACACTAATCGATAACTAACTTTAAATACATAGTGCCAAGGTTTAATATCAAAAACTCAAACTACTAATGCCCGTATAACTTTGTACCATCCTCCTTTGTTATTGCAGGCTTTAAGTTTTAAAGTAGAAGTTCTGTTACTTGTCGGCTGTTTATATAACTTGTGCTGAAATATCTTCATTATTATCTTAACATTCATTATTATAGAATTTTAAAGAAGATTTAATAAATAGTTCGGAGATGGCGAGCGGATTTCTAAACTCAACGGCTTACAACATTTTTTTTTTGCTATCAGTAATGAAATGTAGATTTTCAACCATCATACTAATATTATAAATGCAAAAGTGTGTTTGTTTGTTGGTTTGTCCTTCAATCACGCCGCAACGGAGTTATGTATCGACGTGATTTTTGGCATGGGTATAGTTGAGGACCAGGAGAGTGACATAGGCTACTTTTTATCCCGGAAAATGAATGTGTTTCCCGTGGGAATCAAAATAACTTATACCACGTGGAAATCGTGGGCATCAGCTAGTACTATGTAAACCATAGGTAAATATTAGTATTTAAGGTAATCCAATTCGTGTGAAGCCGGAGCGGGTCATCTATCCTAGCAACCACTACCAACTTCTTAGATATATCCAGAAAAAATACTATAATAAGTAGCTATATAATATGGAAAAGGTGTCGAGGCGTGCAATTTCAATGTAACATATATACCCATTAGGGAAAGTAATTCGCAAAAAGGAGAAAAAATAAGCAAGATCGTAAAAATATAATATTCTCGGAATTAAAATATAGAAAAAATATTCCCAATGACGCAAAATTATTCGTCCATACATTTCCCTCGAGAGAGAGCGCGCGAGGCTAATATTTGTGTAGCGAACTAGCTAACGCCGGCGGCCTTGCCTGCTTAATGGATGTGTATTAAATATTTTGACTCGACTTATAATGTTACCCCATACTAACTTTTTTGTATTAACGCGTAAGTGTCTGTCTGTTTGCTTGCTGCCATTTCACGGCTCATCCATTTTACCAATTTGGTACAGATAATATAATAACTACATCAGTGAATATAAATTTAAATTTTCAGTTTAAAATGTTACATTTCACCGCTTAATTTATTACTGTGCTAACGATGCCAACGTTGCTTTTCCGTGCTGAACAGCCAGGCTGATACTGTGCACAAAGAAAGAGACGAGTCAAGTAATCGCTTTGAAATGCCAGAATTCGGCAGAATTTTTAGCACTAAAGCCGTAGACTAATGCACTTTTTAGCAACAAAATTTGTTGACACTATCTCCCTTATCTATACATTGATGTTCGACGAGTGCTGGCCAATGAACTTGTGAATTAATTATTGCTGTCAGTGTGTTGCAAACTCTTTCGAAGTTCATATGAACACTCACAGTAGTGTAAAGTGGCCCTGGACAGTGAACACGTTTGTTGAGTGCATTCACTTGACGATTCAAAAGCACTTTGTACCTAAAAGCTTATTTGAATATATTATAAACCATTTCTATTTTATTTTATTCTATTGGCCGACTGCATATAGCTATTGGTTCTAACACCAATCCATACTAATATTATAAATGCGAAAGAGTGCCTGTCTGCTACGCTTTAAGGATTTCATTGAAATTTGGTATACCTAGTGATAGGTTGCAGCCCGGGGAAGGACACAGTCCACATAAATAAATCATTATTGACTTAAACAAATATTTAACTAAATTTTAACAAATTAACTTAGGCTTAGCTCCTACATAGGTTTTTATATACTAGAAAATTAAGGACTTCCCGCGGGCATGTAAAACTAAGTATCTACATATGGACGAAGTCGCGGGCGTCTTCTAGTGATTTAATAATTATTAATGTTCACTACTTGACGTAATTTATTAATAATTATAATAAAAATAATATAATATTCCTCCAACTTAATAATTATTATCTTCCTTCGTTTGTCCAACTATTAGGGAGTTTTCAGCTCTATGCTTAGATTTGTGACTCCTAAAATTAAATAATTTAATTAAAGTGAAATAACAATATTATGTTGATTTCTACACCAACGATAATAATCTCATTTTACTTGTTAATAAGTTGAGGTTTCTCGCTAAATTAAATGTTAAATATTAATTTCCAAGGAAGGCCTTTACGGCGAGGCTACATTATCTATGCAAATTAGGCTGCTTTCAAACGTCTACCACCCCGGAAACTCAAACTCTGCGGTCCAGTGTAGTCTTTTTCACCCAACTGCGCAACGCAATATAGTAGTTACCTAAGGGCTACGTGTTCATTTTTTTGGAAGTAAAACTTCTTTACGCACGCTTGACTTGGGGAAGAAGCGGGTGAATGCGTGAGCGTTACGAAATGTGTGATCGGGCGAGGCGAACGGAAGATGAGAGGGAGATATAAGTTGGTGAAGATAGAAAGAGAGAGAGTTACGTTTCGTATATTACTGCAGGAGCAAGAGAGAGGTGCGAGCACACATTTTCTTTTTCTCTTTCTCTCATTACCAGTTACGAGCTAAAAAAGTTTTACTTCAGTCGTGTGGTCTAAAGCACACTCGTTTTTTATACCACACTTATTAACTATTATTATGGTTTATGCCCGTGACTTCGTCCGCGTGGATTGAGGTTTTTTTGATTCCCACGAGAAACCTTAAATTTTCTGAGATAAAAAGTAGCCTATGCGTAATTCCAGATTATGATCTATCTCTGTGTTAAATTTTCTCTAGATCAGTTCAGCTGTTCTGGCGTGATTGAGTAACAAACATCCATCTATCAGCCTTCGCCTTCGCCTTTAAATAAAAAAATAAAACAAGCAATAATTTTAAAAAAAAACACGACTGCCATGCCAATTAACGAAGTAAAAAGTTAAAAACAATAAATGATATTTTTTGTGAATGACTGGATATTGGAATCTACTCATCAATTTCTTAAATAATGTTTATTGACAAATACTACAAATTAAAATTTATAATATTAGTATAGAATTATAGATTGCTCATAGGATATTATTAAATGCTAACGTATATTCACTCGTTTTACAAAATTATTATGACTTCTCCTAAAAAATAACTATTATTCTTGTTGCAGATGCTCAACCGACGACAAAGAAATTCTCCCCAGAAGAACCAGCCTTCGAGAGACCAATCGGCAACCACACGTTCTTCTTGGGCAGAGAAGCGGTGCTTGGTTGTGCTGTCACTAATCTTGGAAAGCATAAAGTAAGTAGCTGATTTTTAGTGTTCCGTGCCTTAAAAGGAACAAAGGAACCCTTACAGGATCACTTTGTTGTCCGTCCGTCTGTCTGTCTGTCTGTCAACGCTCTTTTTCTTGGGAACGCGTGGAGGTATCAAGTTGAAATTAATATCAAATACTTTGGTTTACTGTCTCTTGGAGGTGTAAAAAATCAATCTTCTCAGTCAACGCAATATGCGGCATAAATAGCCGTATCTTTCGACACTCACTAACAAATGAAAACCTATAGGCATTTATGGACTTCACGTTGACCTAGAATCATGAAATTTGGCAAGAAGCAAGGTGTCACAGCACAAGTATAGGAAAAAATCTGAAAATCTTTAATTAGGGTTCAGTCTTTGCACTGGCTTATTCCAATATAAGTTAGCCCTTGACTAAGACGTCTGTCTACTTATGGTAAGTGATGCAATCTATGATGGTAGTAGGATAGCCTATTATAAGGCTATGACAGTTACACATGGTGGCCCAAATAGTGACGTCCAAAGAAAACAATTTGATTCCTCGTACTTAGACCTATCAGAAAGTACCCCATGTATGTTCAGCGATTTTTGGTAGGTTTCGAGTTGTAATTTTCAAAGTTTTTTTTAGGAGATTTCTCAGATGGTGATATTTTTTTTTCTTTTTATTTACTTCTTTATTAAACCCTAGAGTTAAGGGTTTTATACAGGTCCGAATTGGTTTCTACATGTCATTGTACCGGAATGCTTCATTGCTTGGTGCCACGGCCTTGCCGGGTGTTAATTATACCCACGGCTAAAGCCTCGCACCAGGCAAAAATTTTACTATATATATATAAATATAATAGATTTTACCATAGAACTGCTAGAAACCGGGGCCGTTCGCATTCTTACGTAGTCGATGTTTAATCAAGTGGTACGAAATGTTTTTGAGCACCTTCAAGGCAATGAGTGAATAGGCTTTTTCTAGGCAAGCGCGCTCCAACCTAGACATCATCATAGCATTTCTAAGCATGATTGTCGTCAAGCGCAAGCTTATCTTGCAAAATGACCTAATACTTGCCTAGACTGGTTTTGCTAAAATTAATTACCTATTGTAGTTTTATATTAAACGAAGTAATTTATACAAGACTGCGCCACGTCCATGGCGTGTCTCTATCTATTGAGAACTACTCGACTGCTATACAGTACAGCGTAGCGTAAATCACGTGTACATAATATTCCACCATACTACTGTACCATTATACTCCTCAGAGACTAGTAGTGTAGATATAAATAGACGATACTAGTACGTATTTCTAGCAGTACTAGATAGGGCCCTTTGCAATGCAGATATATGCGAGACGTCAATTGCGGTATCCACTCGGGCATTTGAACGGGAATTTCCTGTGTACACAGTACAGTGTACACACTAAGGTACACATAGTAATTTGGTCGAGCATCTATACGACCTCTCTGACTATGAATTTGATGACCTCCCTGGAACAGTCGAGAGTTCTGTAGTTTTACAGTGGGAGGCCACGGTTTCCATTCTCGGCATGTTCAATTTGGGAAGTTTTAATACATATTTCTGAATTTATTCTGGTCTGGTTTGGCGGGAGGCGGAGGACTGCGCGGGCGGTGTTTCAACTTTCCTATGCTAAATAATATTATAATAATATTTTGCTAGAAATAATAATTAATTTATGAAAATATGTACTTTGGAGTAGCTAGAAGTTAATAGATTAATGGAAATAAGGGTTCTTAAAACTTTTTTTAGACATTGAGAAAAGTTGTTTTGGTTCAACAATTAAAACCTTGTAACTAAGCTGTCTTAACTTTCGCTATAATACTTTTTTATCATATTTTTTTGCGAGATATATTGATGACGGTGGTAGCTGACCTGCAAACTCAGACATATTTTTTTATTCAAAAAAACTTATTAAAAGTGCTTTTGAATCGTTGAATGAATCTACCTGCACTGATTCGGAATACCACTGGTGCAATTTGGGGTATCCAGGGTTTGAATCCCGAACCTCTTACTTTCGCTTTAAGAAATTAAAAATCACTTCTTGTAATGGTGAAGGTAAACATCGAACTCAAACTCAAATAATGTTTATTCAATTTAGGTAGGTATACTACAAAAAATATAATGGTGATAATCAGTAAAGGTATCTTAAAACTAAAGCTGCGAGGGTTCCAAACGCGCCCGGGTCTGAGAAGGGCCCACAGCAAACTCAGCCGGGTTTTTTTTTCATTATCACCATTTCACAAATCATCTTAACTATGGAACTATCAGAGCCTATTGCCAAGCTTGCTTGTCATTTAAGTAATCCTTTACATGGTAATAGGATTTTTTAATGAGTTTACGTTTTACATTAACTTTGAACTTATTCATTGACATCTTCATCGAAAGGAAGAGCGCATCCCAGAGAGTTTGCCATTATGATCTCAAAGGTGAGTGATATCCGCCAATGTAAGGCGGTAAAAAAGTAAAAAAGTTTGGCCTCAACCGAGACACTTTGCCATAATGATCTCAGCATGGTGGAGTATGGTTTCAAATCTTCACTACGTCTTCCTGTCTATTTGTTACCTTTTAACGGTCAATCGTGGTACCAATTTTGAGAAAATTTTGTACATAGCCCAGGGGTCGACATGCAAGCAAATGATATTGTTTTCATCATCTACTTGGTTATAATTTAACACTCACACAAGTTTGTTCAAACTATGTCCAAACTCAAATCAAACTATTGATTGTTTTGCCCGAAAACAGTAGCTTTAATGCTTAGTTTGATCAACAGCAAACAATAGATACTAAACCCTTTCAGGCAGAACATAGGTTACTTTTGATGTCGAAAAATCAGAGTTCTCACAAGATTTTTAGTAACTTAATACAAGAATTGCCTGCATCATCTAGTTCCACCCATCATCCATCCATCAGCCTGTATGCATTCACTGCTGGACATAGGCCTTTTTGAGAGCATGCCACCAAACACGGTCCTCTGTTCTCATCCACCCGCTTTCCGGCACCTTCGTTAGGTCATCAGACCAGCGAACTGGAGGTCGTCCTACACTGCACTTGCCGGTACGCGGTCTCCACTCCAGAACACGTCTGCCCCAATGGCCATTGGTTCTGCGACAGATATGACCCGCCCACTGCCACTTCAGCCTGCTAATCCTCAGAGCTATTTCGGTCAATTTAGTTCTTTTACGAATTTCCTCGTTCCGGATTATATTCCTGAGAGAGATTCGCAACATAGCCGGCTCTATAGCACGGTGAGTGACTTTTAATTTGTGTACGAGACCCACCGCCAGTGTCCACGATTCTGCCCCATACGTCATTAGGCAGGACATACTCGTGGAAGACCTTGGTCTTTAGGCTTTGCGGTATCGACAAATCAAATACCTGACTTAGTTTTGAAAATGCTGCCCAACCCAACTGAACTCTTCTATCAGCATCCTTGTCGAAGTTCATCTAGTTGGTTATACCTAATTAAACACTGATACAAGTTTGTTCAAACCATGTCCAAACTCAAATCAAACTATTGATTGTTTTGCCCGAACAGTAGTTTCAATGCTTAGTTTGACCATTACGGTAAACATTAGTAAACCCCCGGTCCGTCCTAGTGTGGGAACAAACATTTGCGCCCCACTTAGGCCTCGTGTTCTTGTTTATTTTCGTGTTGCGTGGCTTGTTTTTGGATATAACAATAATGTTCTGAAATAGAGCTCTGCTTGGGTTTCCTCGTAGATCTTCTTGGATCCCCGCTGATGCTGCTGATGCCCGCGACTTTATCCGCATGGATTGAGGTATTTTTGGTTCCCTCGGGAACTCTTTAATTTTCCGAGATGTAAAGTAGCCTTGCACATAGGCTACTTTTGAATTCTACTTATACATACTATAATCTATCTCTGTGCAAAATTTCATGCAGATCCGTTCAGCTGTTCTGACGTGATTGAGTTAGAAACATCCATCCATCCAAACTTTCGCATTTATAATATTACTAGCTGATGCCCGTGACTTCGTCCGCGTGGATTGAGGATTTTTGATGTGGATTGAGATTTTCAATGTGCTAATACAGACTTTAATCAATTTCTGTGCCAAATTTCATGCAAATCCTTTCTGCGTGATTGAGTAACAAACTTATAACACCCATCCTGCATACATCCAAAATTAAGTAGTATAGATTTGAAAGAGTGTCTGTGTACCAATTTTTCTATCTGCTGTGTTTCCAGTCAAAAATTGCATTGAGCTACGTTAAACAATACTAAATTATTATGAAAATGCTACGATATTCTGAACATATTATAAAACGTGTGTGTGTCTGCCTGAAAATAAGTCATCATGAAGATCCGATGAATAATTTGTAGATGGAAGGCGGAACTCCTCAACGGAACAGCAAATAAATCGCTATCAGTATAATTGCTACCAGTGGTAGATTCACTCGACGATTCAAAAGGACTTTTATAGTTTATTTGAATTAAAAAAAATAAGTACTTATTTATTTAATAGCTTATTAAAAAGTTTTGGTAATACATAAGGTAGTCAGAAGTCCAAAGCCGGGTCGAGTCATAAATAATAATAACTGTAAGTATGTCTGTCTTCTTTTCTATGTATTACCATGTTAATCAGATTGACGTCAAACTTCGTACAGTTGTTGTTGATACTTTCGTAATGTTTTCTGACACTTTGCCATAAACGAACATTGCGCGACACGCATTGCAACTGGGCTTTAGCTAGTATAAAATAAAATAGTACCTATATTATCTAAGAAATAAATACATTCGGAAGATTTAACTTAAATAAATCAAAGAAAATCAAAGTAAGAAAATCAACTTTATTTCTAAGAAAAACCTTTGTCTAATTTACCGTGAAAGCAAAACCCCACACAACGATCGCAGTCCACTGGTCACCCCTGAAGCAATCACAAAATTAATTACACGAAAACAATAAGCGGAGAACGTCACCCGTCTTAGCCTAAAACACTATTCTCTATTCACACAGCCTCGCTGTTGGCGGTGCCGTAACCACAAAATCTGTTGGCTTCTCACAGAAATTTGTTACAAGTTGAAGGCAAAGTCAAAGTATGTTTATTCAAAATTGGTACCTACACAGGCACTTTTTTAAGCGTCAAGTATACAAAGTATAAGATGTGAAGATCGTTATCTCCTCTGATTGGTCTCACAGTTACTACAAGATAGAATTTCAGCTCATGAAAACAGTAGGGATGTTGCCTATATCCATATTAATATTGAATCAAGTGTAACACTAAAGTCTTTTGTACTTATTTATCAAAACTGGTTGAAAAGATGGCAAGTTGAAGCGTAGCAGACAGACACACTTTCGCATTTATAATATTAGTATGGATACAATATTTTTATAAATCGTGGTACGTAATTCGCCTTTATGTATATTTCAACGACGATAATATCATGGTTGAAACACGACATCAATTAGAGAATAGCACAAGTGAGTCTCAATCAGTGACGTAGAATTAGATTTCATTATAAACAATAAGATGCCAGGGACAAAAGCGACTAATCGGAGAAAAAATAACAAAAGAAATCAGCGAGCGAAAGCGAAACAAAGGGTCGTCTCACAACAGGGAAATAGACTGGTTTACCTTACGCCACAGAGCAGTGATAGCGGTAGGTCAATAGGTCAGTTCTGTGATTACTAAGAAATAAATGAAAAGAATGTCTGTAACAAACTTTGTAACGTATAGATTTATTGCAAGAATAGATCGTTTGTTTTGTGGGAACGAGTGATGAAAGCATTGTTTAATTTAAACGATAAGTTAGTTTAATGTCAGAGTAAGAAGACCTCTAACGAAACAATGATTTACAACTAAATATTTTCTTATTCTCTCTTAACTAATTATATCTTTCAATTATTTTAAGGTCGATTTCACGACACAGGGTTTGGCTATCGTTAAATTTGATCACGTAAAAAAGCCATTTTGGGTTGCAACTTGCTTAAAGTGTTAGCATGATTACTGTTTGTCATTATATCTCATGAAACAGGAAGTATATTATCTGTCAATTTGACTCGTTTCATGTCATTCTATTTAATCTGCGGATAGGGACGCCATATTGAAAATAGTTACTATAAATACGAGTGTTTGAATGATGGTATTTCTTTTTTCTCCTGCGCCGGCAGCGATTATTGAATACTTTTGTGTTTAGATCGCATTTTGATTAAGAGCTTAACGATAGCAATCGTGGCCGGATCAAATGGATATTATTTTTAAGTTTAGCCAACTTTTATCTAATTACATTAAATCTCTCGTGGGACCTCTTCACGTTTAACCACCGACGTGTTTTAAGACGTGCCGCCAAGCGATTTAGCGTTCCGGTACGATGCCGTGTAGAAACCGAATAGGGGTATGGGTTTAATATAACTGCCATGCCCCTAACAGCTACCAGCATGCCCCGCTACCGTCTTAGACTGCATCATCACTTACTGGTCAAGGGCTAAATTGTAGTGGATAAAAAAAATATGTTCGTGCAAGTTCCAAATGAGAGTACACTTATATTAAGTGTCTCATAAATACCTACTTCTGGATTGTCTCTAACAATAGGTTGCAGAAGTCAGGGTTTTTCCATTTGCTTGCATTTGCATTTGCTAGATTTTCTGTTGGTAAGTTTAACAATAATGATATCTTTCTGTGCCACCCGTGTTTAGTTACTTATGCCGACTTACAGAAAATTAATAATGTAAAAGTTTCCAAAGCCGACCAATAAATCTGTTTAAATCCAGTAAAGCTGGTAATCAACGTTTAATTAGATTATTTGTGCTTTAGTAAGTAATTCTTAATACCAATTATAATTAATCCCTTTGAAGTAAAGGTTAACAGGATTCTCATTATTTAGTATTACATCCACTAATACGCTCACAATAATCTTTGGTCCATTTGCTAATGGAAAAACATTTAGTTTTAATTATAACAAGGTAATCGCGTTTTTATAGTTACATTAATAAATATAGTAAAAACCAGCTAACGCCCGCGACTTCGTCTGCGTGGATTGAGTAACAAACATCCATACATCCATATATCCATCCAAACTTTCGCATTTATAATTCTATAGTGTCTATAGTATAGTATATAGTAAGTGTATTATTATAGTATAGTTTAGTAAGTAGTTATAATAAAAAATTTAGAAAAGCAAACTTCTTAAGACTTATTATTTGAGTAGGTGTAATAAACATTTTAATACAACGTTCTGTTTTATTTTCTTTATAATTTTTGCCTGTATTTTCTTTGTATACTTTACAATGCAATAACAATATTATGCTAGTATGTTTATTTAGTAAGAATAAATAAATAGAAGGATTTTTTTTGATTGAAAGTGAAAAGTTTACGTTCGACAGAAGTAGAGACGAATTTTCAACTTAAGATTAAAAATACTTAAGACCTGTTTACGTTACTTCCGACTAATTTCAAAAAGTTTTGGGGTTCCTAAGCTTTCTTAATTAGTTAAAAAATTTGTTACTTTAGGGGGCATTATTGTGAGAAATCGGACTTCAAATGTGGTAAGGCGGTGATTTCTGAACTTAAAATTTGATTCTTAAAATTGAGTTTTGCCTATTTTTGACAATTTTATGGCTAATTGCAGTAAGAAAATGTTGAATTTTAGTATTTTCTACAAATTTTTCCGACTTAGGTTAATGATATGAAGGTAATTTTATGCAAAGTAGGCAAAGTAGCACACTTCAAGCAAGCATGTTCACAAAAACAAATATTCGAATAAAAACATTAAATAAAAAGAAAAAAATTAACCCTCACTCCCTCAGAAATCTCACGAAAAAACTTAAAAAAATTATAACTTGTAAACTACCAAAAATCGCTGAACATAAATGGGGTATTTTCTGATAGATCTACGAGAAATCTAAATTTTTTCTTTGGACGTCACTATTTGGGACATCCTGTATTATTTCCATAATACACTACTAAATTTTGTAAAATTATTCAGCAAAATACTTCACGTTAATATTCTTTACTGCACAGCATTTCTATTAAAATTCAATGTCTTTTTCGTACACTGTGGTCTAAAAGGTCCACGTGTTCATTGATATACTAAATTCAAGATATTCATTCTCAGAATGTCACCAAATGAATATAGCTTGATACGAATGACTAACAGCATATTTTTAAAATTGATACTGTAGTTTAAAACTCGTTTCCACTTTTATAAATAGGTAAAACATGAAGTCAGTGAATATGATATTTGACCGAGCGAAGCGAAGGTCTCTGAGTCTACTTGAGTGAATTTGCACTTGTCCGTCCGTCCGTCCGTCTGTCAGAGCCTTATAACTTCTGAATTACTGAAAGTAAATACTTCAAATTTAAATATAGTATGTAAGCCGATGGCCTCCAGCCGAATATGGCTTAAAAAGTTATAAAAATCTATAATTCAGGGGGGCTATCATAGAAGCGAATGCGAAGTAAAATATTTTTTATAGCGTTACATAGGGTTGCGGTATATCATTTTAAAGATTTTATTAGGAATAGAGTCCAAAAATATTTTTTTGTCAATTAATTTTTCCTCTAAAATTGACGAAATGGGGGGCTTTCAGAGTGGTGATTTTCTAACGTCCAAAGTTGACCTCAGAACTCTTAATTTTCTGAAAGGTTGAGCCTGAAACTTAATCAATTATTTGAATTATATCCTGTACATGAACAACAAATACTAAAATTAGATAAATATTTTAGGGAAACAAAATTATTTAATTTTTAATGAGCTTCAGTATTTTTAACAGAATTTCACAATGATATCAATAGATGGCACTCTGTTAAAGTTTATTCGTTTCGTTTGTGCCTACAAATAATAGACGTTAGCACCATCTTACGTGAATAAAATGATAGTCTACTGATAGTACTGATGTCTATGAACGTAAAGATGAGCGCGAATCTACATATGATCACCACAGGAGCCGCAAGCACATAGTCTTAGTCATCACATTTTATAATTTTTTTTATTATGAAATCGTATGCTACGTAACGCCCGCTCACCAAACGAGCTGCATATTAGTAAAATACTGTAGGTCTACGCATTCCATCCACGCAAGCGGATGTCATCAGATCCGGCGCGTTTTAATGCGTACGGTGCAGTAATGGATACCGCGAGGTCTCAGTTCGGGGCGAACCACCATTTTAATACCAATAGAATTAAGGATTTCATTGGATAGTAATTATTGAAAACAAGATGAATCCCGCGACTTCGTGGATAATTTTGAGTAGGTTTTTTGCACTATAACTGTGACATTCGTCAGATTGTATTCAGATTAGCAGTTGCACGATCATTTTTGATACTAAAAAAATAACTTCCATTAAAAAAAAAGTTGACTTATCTTGGTTATTCCAATATCAATGCCGTGTTGTATTAAAATTCACGACGCGTCTCGTAAACCGAGGGAGGTGCATTTTGATTTTTGTGCATTGTTATGCGGCAGGCATCGCGCCAGCCCGCTGTTTTGAGAACGTCGTAATTGATGTTAATCGCCATAGTTCCTAAGACTTTAATTACTACGTTGTTCTAGGCCGGCACAAATGCTGAACTCGCATTCTCTGTTTTCTCTCTATATCCGTAAAACCTTGCATCTTTACCCGCGTTTTCTCATTTTCCGAAAATTGTGACAAAAGTATGCATTTTCTTTGATAGCTTTACCTATTTATAACGCGTAAGTAGTAACAGATAGTTTGTTGTAAATTTAAAAAGGAGAAGGTTCTCAATCCTGTGCTTTATCTTTTTTTTCTATCCATTAAAAGTTAGCCCTTGACTGCGATCTCGCCTGATGGTAAGTGATGGTGCAGTCTAAGATGGTAGCGTGCCAAACCGCACTCGACTTGGTTGTTCTCAAATAATAATCGTGCTCAGTAGTGAGCTGGCATTGCCAGACTATGATGAATAAGCAAGTAAAATAAGTAAGTAAACCTATATGAAACCTATATGTTAGAAATGAAGGATGATGCAAGCACGTGCAGTAGGTATGAAGCTGTAGTGTCTATGGTGGGTTTCTCCGAAATAATCAACGAAGTAGTATAACTGTACAGTTTTCTTAGACTGTTACTATGTCAAGACACGCGGAAGCGTGTCCAGCCAAAGTTCAAAAAAACTGGCGAGCAGCACCGTGTGTAATATTACACGAACCATTTGGAGCCACTTTTGACCCCCTCATAACTCAAAAACTATTTCACATAAACATGTCAAATTTGGCGCATATATTGAGACCCGTGAGATACATATGTGCTCCAAATTTCATAAGCACACCTCAAATGGTTATTTAGATATAAACGTACAAAAATCGTCATTTTTATGATCTACCTAGGTATAGATCAAAACTCTGACACTGGGCATACTACCATTGCTTAAAGCCGTATTATTTTAATATTGTTGACGTTTATGTTGTAGTGTTATAATCATTATTTTAAGGACGTCAAAGTACGTGACATTCAACCGTTATTTTGAAACAATACTGCTTTAAGCGGTGGTAGTAACTCCTTAACTATTGAAAA
The DNA here is from genome assembly GCA_964035005.1 of Erebia palarica. Lineage (NCBI taxonomy): Eukaryota > Metazoa > Arthropoda > Insecta > Lepidoptera > Nymphalidae > Erebia > Erebia palarica. The sequence goes on from OZ035990.1 coordinate 31,457,037, forward strand.
TGACACATAATTATTATTTTAATGTAAATAATAATGAATAATAATATTGTTAAAACCTTACCTTCGTATTCATACATTTTGTGCAACGAAACGTCATTGACAGAAAAGAAGAAGAAACGTATTTGAAGTCGTCAGTTCAAGCTGTCAGTCATTGTGATTTGTATTCATTGTTTATAGTGGTTTTAGTGATATCGGCTGTTTACCGTGCTTGTTTTCAATGTTTCACTAAAAACTTCTGATTTTGAACTTTTGCAATCAAAATTGATGAGATGTAGAAATGTGCTGTAGAGGTAGTCTGACCATAGATGTAATCTGTCAATGTCAGTGTAACTCTAGGTATACTATATATTTTTCTTGAGAATTCTCGTCTTTAATTATCTTGTACAATGAGTCGTACAATAGAATTACTGGTGGGTGACACACTGACCTTACACGGAATAATAAGTACCTACTAATGTAAAACGTAAACTAAACTAATAGAAAAGTCCTATTACAGTGTAAAGGATTATTTGAATGATAGCAAGGCATGGGTATGAATTGTTACAGCGGCTGATTATGTAATGTTATATTATAAGTACATATGTATAATTTCAAATATTTGTGAGATGGTGATAATAAAAAAAAAAGTGGAGTTTATTGCGGGCTCTTCTCAGACCAGGGCACGTTTGGAACCCTCGTAGCTTTAGTTTTACGATACCGTAGTTAATTATCACCATCACGTCTTATGCTCTGTAAGCATGACGTTCAGAAGGTGTACTTTGTAGGTACATATTTTGAATAAATATGTTTTGAGTTTGAGATTGAGTTCAATAATTTCTGTACAAAAAGTAATGATATCCCATCAAAAACATAAATGTAAAATGAGAGCCAAGTTCAAAATTGTGATATATATGCCTTGGTTGTTGACTTCAGCGACAAAAGAAGTGAGATCTAAATGGGTGCCAAGTTCAATGGTCAGTCCTGCAATTTATTTATAATAACATATAATATTTTATAACAACTTAAAATATAATTTCTTCTTATAACTTAGTATAAAATGTTGAAGACTAAGGCTTTGGCTTGGCTAGTTTCCATATACGAATTATTATTAAGTAGGTACCTAAAAGTACAGTTTCTACCAGCAAGCCAAATTTTCGGAAGAATAAAATAAGAACTTACAGCTTTACAACTTGTGAACGCTATAATTCGTAATATGAAAACTAGTCTTCAACATTTTATACTAAGTTATAAGAAGAAATGATATTTTAAGTTATTATAAAATATTATATGTTGTTATAAATAAATTGCAGGACTGACCATTGAACTTGGCACCCATTTAGATCTCACTTCTTTTGTCGCTGAAGTCAACAACCAAGGCATATATATGACAATTTTGAACTTGGCTCTCATTTTACATTTATGTTTTTGATGGGATATTAATTTTTAATAATGTTTTAGACGCTGACACTTTTAGTTCCAATTATACCCTATATTCAAAATTGGAGTTAAAATTAATCATTGTATTAAAGGGTATATTTACTGTATGAGAAATGTTACACATGGTACCATTTACAATTATTACTTATCTAATAGGTATCGAAAATTATTAACTGAATATTTACTTCATTGAATAAAGCTGTTAGTGCTTATTAGATATTCGTAGAACTTTACCATGGTACCATTGAGTTTTCTATACAAATAAATATAATATTATCTATCTTTGTCGCTGTATCTGAAGTTTTCAATTATTATATATTCATATTATTCTTCGTAATATATTTTTATGACAACGAAGGCATTTATTTAATGCACTGTAAGAACTATGTTCTATAGAATGAGAAGTCCCGGGTTCAATCCCCGAGAAGACTTTGCCCGTGACTTCAGACTAGAAGACTTGCCGCCAAGTCATATAGCGTAGCGATATGAATTACGATGCCGTATAGAAACCAAATAGGGTTTAATATGACTGCCATACCATTAACAGGTTAGCCTGCTACTTACCATATTCTTGTATTATCTCTACCACCAGGTGAGATAGCAGTCAAGGGCTAACTTGTATTAAAAAGGAATAAATATTACCGATTTTCACGCGAACGAAGTCACGAGGTTCATCAGATTTTCATAGCAAGATAAAGGTCTAACTCGTAATGAAATGAATCAATACTAATATTATAAATGCGAAAGTTTGGATGGATGTATGTATGTATGGATATATGGGTATACATCCATATGTTTGTTACTCAATCACGCCCCAACAGCTGGACGGATCTAATAGAAATTTGGCACAGAGATAGATTATACTCTGGAATAGCAAATAGGCTACTTTTTATCCCGGAAAATTAAAGAGTTCCCGCGGGAACAACAAAACCTCGATCCACGCGTACGAAGTCGTGGGAATCAGCTAGTAAAATAATATATAGAATAGGGGTTTGGGTTAAATATAGCTGCCATGCCCCTAACAAGTTAGCCCGCTACCATCTGAGACTGCATCTTCAATTACTTAACATCAGGTGAAAAAAAAAGTTGCAGAATCAGCTAGTAAAATAATATATTCTTTCCCAGGTGGGATGGCTCCGAGCAGAAGACCAGACAGTTCTCACAATGCACGAGCGAGCAGTCCTCGGCTCCAGATACGCAGTCAGCCTTGACTCACCAATGACCTGGCAACTACGCATCCGACCACTCCGGGCTGAGGACCGAGGGTGCTACATGTGTCAGATCAACACACAGCCAACCATGACGTGGCAGATTGGCTGTATTGATGTATTCGGTAAGCATTTTTTATTTTTTATTTTTAATCCACTACAAGTTAGCTAGGGGCATGGCCTGGCAACTGAAGTTCAGACCACTCCGGGCTGAGGACCGAGGGTGCTACATGTGTCAGATCAACACACAGCCGACCATGACGTGGCAGATTGGCTATATTTATGTATTCGGTAAGATTTTTTTTTTAATCCACTACAAGTTGGCCCTTGTTAGGCTAACCTGTTAGGGGCATGGCAGTTATATTAAACCCATACCCCTATTCGGTTTCTACACGGCATTGTACCGGAACGCGTAATAGCTTGCCGGCACGTCTTTGCCGGTAGGGTGGTAACTAGCCACGGCCGAAGCCTCCCACCAGACCAGACCAGGGAAAATTCAGAAATTATACATTCACAAATTGACCCTGCCGGGGATCGAACCCGGGACCTCCGCATGTTAAGACAATAGCGATACCGACTGCGCCACGGAGGTCGTCAGAATAAATACTTGTGGGGTGCTTTATTGATGTATTCGGTAAGCATTTTTGTTTTAATCCACTACAAGTTAGCCCTTGACTGCGATCTCACCTGATGGTAAGTGATGATGCAGTCTAAGATGGTAGTGGGCTAATCCCAATTGTCACTTCCAAGACTAGTTTTGGAAGGAAGGATTCCAGGCAAGAGAGATTCAGGTCGCCAAAGGGGCAAATGGTTCGACGGTATATGGGTGGTAACTAGCCACGGCCGAAGCCTCCCACCAGGCCAGACCAGGGAAAATTCAGAAATTGACTATACTAGTCAAATAAATAATTTTTTTGTGATTATTAAATAGAGGATCTCCCAAAAGTAGTAATATCCACGTACCCTAATATTTTAATGTTTACAACTATTTTGAACTATCATTATTAAGGTTAAAAAATGCCTCGATTTTTTGATGACGTCACAATTCATTATTTCATACAAAAGCCCCTACCAAGCACACGTTTGGACGTTTAAAATAATTGATGTTGTTGATTTGACAAGTTGTCAAATACCTTAAATTTACAGGTGCACTATCTATTATTTTTTTTTGAATTTGAGATAATAGGGATGTTTCAATATTTAAAAATAAATTATGTCTTATAAATCAAAATTTATATTAAATTCTTAATACTTTAAAAAACCTCCGAAACACGTAAAATCCACATTATCAGTTAGTTTAAAAGTAACTTTTAGAAATTTTGTTCCTAGCCTAACACAGGTGAAACCTATTACAACCGTTAATATCTGATGAATGCAATCTAAATTCGGCCGTAAATATCTATTTGCTTTCCGAATGCATAATTCGAAATAGTTAACTACGAAATATTCGAACGAGTATTTCACGTTGGATAGTAATAACTAATAACGCATACGAGTCTGTCATGTATTCAAATATTTATGGCCAATAATAGCAAATACCAATTATTTGCTTGAAATATTGATAGTTCTAAACCTAGCTGATTTATGGAAGACAGGTCTGAAATATTATTTGGGTATATTGAATTTATTTATTTGTAGACACATATTTTTTGTGGGTGACAAGATTTTGGTTGTTCTATGATGGATTTATATTTTTTTATTCCGTTTAGCTTTTGACAGCAAACTCACCATGTGGTAAGTAATGATGCAGTCTAAGGTGGTAGCTGGCTAACTTGTTGGGGATGGCATTAAATACATTATAATACATACCCCTAATAAGTTTCTACTCGGCATCGCATCGGAATGTGAAATCGCTTGGTGGCATACCTTCACCGGTAGGGTGGTAAATAGCCATCACCACCAGACCAGACCAAAGAAAATTCAGAGATTATAAATTCCCAAATTTACCCTGCCGGGGATCGAACCCGGTACCACTTGTAAACCACTTGTAAAGACCACAGCGCTGACAATAGCGCTAGGGAGGTCGTCAGACCTTGGCATAGATAATTAGATATGAGGATATCAATTTAATATAAATTTTGTTTACAGTAACATTGTTAGTATATTGGGACATAATTGCGTTCTTTTCTGTAATTACAGCGTAGCCATCGCGTAGGACTTCATTGCTACAACTACATAATAAATAAACAACAACAGCTGTTTACAATCTCAGCTTTTATGGAAACAAAGCTAGGTTCAAACTGGTCGAGTTAAACCGCGCAGTTCGTTGTAACATTAATTTATATCAAGATGGTAGGGATAGATGTGACCCCATAACAAAGCTTATTGACGGTTATTTTAACAATATTAAGTTCGATACATTGGTAAGTCACATAGGGCAGCTTTTTTGAGCTGTACGTCAGTCAGTTTCCCTATTTACACCTGCATATAGTTTTCTTATAGTCTGAGTTTCTTGCCGGCTCTTTTCAGTAGAATCAGCTTTAAGAACAGGTGTTAGAATCTTGACTAATCATAAGTGGCACAAGTTTTCCTAAGATAAATAAATAAAACATTAACCATTTATCAGTCGTGGCTATTTATTTACCTTTCGATAAAGCTGCTGATTAGTGTAACGTCTCCACGATGCTGTTTTGAATCTAATAAATTGTTTCATAAACTAAAAACTACCATACCATACCAAAATGCTAGAGCTTTTTTATGTTGCTTTATACATCACGTAGTAATACAGCTTCGGATCGACGTGTATTTTCGTCTGGAAAATGACATAAATATAACTTTTTGTTCCATAAAATCAAGCACATCCAACGGAATTTTTGAGAACCACAATCCACGTGGATAACGTCATGGGCTTAATCTACTTAATAAAAATAAAACCACGATGTACCGAATTTAAATTTTACACTAGTAAGTTCTGACTGTAGCACTCGAGTCGTGTGGACCCCGCATAAAGTGCTAAGTGCTGGCCTGATGAAAATGAAGGCCCGTAGCAATAGATTAAAACCTCGGTAACAGGAAAATGGAATCTGAACACAGGAGACAGTGCAATGGAAAAAAAAAATATTATTTGGGCGTCGTGATTTTTATTTTATTCACTACAAGTTAGCCCTTGACTGCAATCTCACCTGATGGTAAGTGATCATGCAGTCTAAGATGGTAGCGGGCTAACCTGTTAGGGGTATGGCAGTTATGTTAAACCCATACCCATAATTGGTTTCTACACGGCATCGTACCGGAACGCGTAATCGCTTGACGACACGTCTTTGCCGACAGGGTGGTAACTAGCCACGGCCGAAGCCTCCCACCAGGCCAGAACAGGGAAAATTCTGAAATTATTAATCCCAAATTGACCCTGCCGGGGATCGAACCCGGGACCTCCGCACGTTAAGACAACTGCGCTACTCACTGCGCCACAGAGGTCGTCAAAATTGACGATTTGAAATTGAGATTGCTTGGTAGGGTAAATTACTTAAATGATTGTGATGGCTAAGCTAGGTTGAACCTCCCTAGCGCAGTGTTGATGGCTGGTGTCTTAACGTGCGGAGGACCCTAGGTCGATCCACGGCTTGGTAAAATTGGGAATTTTTAATTTCTGAATTTTCCCTGGTCTGGCCTCGTGGGAGGCTTCGGCCGTGGCTAGTTACCACCCTACCGGCAAAGACGTGCCGCCAAGCGATTTAGCGTTCCGATACGATGCCGTGTAGAAACCGAATAGGGTTATGGGTTTTATATAAAACTCACACTTTTAATGCAGATTATATGAAAAATAATGATAAAATATATGAAAGCCCTCGCGTCGCTCAGGCATGCGCCCTCGTCTCTTCACCCTCGTCTGAAATCGTCTTGTTTCAGCCCTAAGCACACAATATACTATTACGTAAAAAGTCCCTAGTAATAAGAGAGAATTTTCTATTTCATTTAATACGAGTACGCTAGGAAACTTCACCGTGAAATAGTACCACAAATAATACTTTAGTCTTCAAACTGGTTCAAACAAGTCACAAAGTACACTAAAAACCGCTGTCCGTGCTCACGTGAGTTATGGTACCATTAGGGCGCGGTAGATTGAAGGTATCTTTGAGCCGTCATAAATTGCGCCCTACCCCCGGTAACATTACAGGGTAAATACTGGAACACAGATATATTGCATTATTTTAGTAGATTAGTTTTATGTCTTAATTTTTTGTACTTCTTTATCTTGTCTTTTGGCTTACTTTTTGCATGAATCTCGCCAATGATTTTCTCGGCATTAAAAAAAGGGGTCCCAACTGAATTTCGGCCACGTTGGCCTAATGCAAGAGAGTATAGTGCACGAACACAGATGTAATCTCTATTCCGTCACTCTCACAAACCTGTGGGATGGTCCAATACAACCGGAGAGAGGCACATCTTTGCTGGTAGGGTGGTAACTAATCACGGCCGAAGCCTCCCACCAGATCAGACCAGGAGAATTCAGAAATAATAAATTCCCAAATTGAACCTGCCAGTGATCGAACCTGGGATCTCCGCACGTTTAGACAACAGCGCTCAACACTGCGCCACGGAATTAGTCAACTTTTCGACTCCGGGTTATTACTGAGGATATCTAGACAGGAAAGTCTCTAATGAGTTTAATAAAAGCTGCCCTAACCCTTTAGTGTTAGCCATCGAAATAACATAGAGAAAATTTAAATTTATTTTTAAAATATGGACAATTTTACTTAACAGCATACTAACCTAATTTTAACAAAAACCTTTACAATAATAATAATATTTGCCCCAAGTCTGGAAGGAAAGAATTTAAAAATGTGTCTAATTATAAAATTTCCTTTTCATTTATTCACTTGCTTTCGCCTTAGCTTAGAGCGCCAATCTTCAAGATTTTCCAGGAAAGGTCCAGCATTTTAAGATTATAATATTATTATCCTCATTATCAACAACACAACAACTTAGGTTATACACACAGACAGACACAGTTTTGCGCATTTATAATATTAAAATAGACATAAATAAATGCTAAACTATCTGTCTGCTCGGTCGATATTTTCAACCGATTTTGATGTAGAGATGATTTAATATAGAGATAGGCTGTATCCAGGGAAAAGACGTATGCAAAGTTACCCCGGAAAAATTAAGGAGTTATCGCAGTAACCAAAAAAAAATCCACCCCGACGAAGTCGCAGACATCATCTAATCTCTATAAATATATACAATTCAAAGTCATGACAGACTGACTGACTGTATCAACGAACAACCAAAACCGCTGGTCCTAGAGACATAATTTTTTGAAAATTCTATCCCCAAGGACTTTAAATAGAAAGTTTGTCCTCCAATCACACCGCAATAGAGTAAGTGACGTCGATCCGTTACTCTGTTGCGTTGTCCATTTTTTGAATGGGTATAGTTGTGGACCAGGAGAGTGACGTAGGCTACTTTTTATCCCGGAAAATTATGCCACGCGAATGAAGTCGCTAGTTTATAATTTAAGTAACTAAGTTTTGAACCGTACCTCTCCGTTCACTTATCCACCATTCCGGAATTCGGAGCTGGCGACCCTAGCCTGAGCAATGGCGTTAATATTTCACGGCGATATTTCAACCTTTAACGAGGCCGATTTTTAATTCTTTAGACACGGTTTTAATTTAGAAACGTCGCGTTTCACATTAATGAGTCTGTTTCATCATTCAGAGAGACCAATTAGTGTACGGACGGTATTAATTGCACGGGGAATTAATTAGTATTTTTTTTATTCCACTACATGTAAGCCCTTGACTGCGATCTCACCTGATGGTAAGTGACGATGCAGTCTAAGATGGTAGCGGGATAACCTGCTAGGGGTATGGCAGTTATATTAAAGCCATACCCGTAGTCGGTTTCTACACGGTATCGTACCGGAACGCAAAATCGCTTGGCGGTACGTCTTTACCGGTAGGGTGGTAAATAAGCACGGCACTTGCGGTTCGATAATAAAAAGGTGACGGAGGAACCAGATCGAATAGTTCTTGGGCCCACTCTCCGGAATATATCCTGTAGAATACCGACAGACAGGCAACTTTACGCCGATGTTCCAAGCTTACTATTTTGGTTACGAATGATGAGACCCAAGATTCGAGCCCCGGGGGTAGCCTAAAACGTTCTACGTGGCAAGGTTGTTTGACTGGAAGGCTTCAGCCCTACCAGCAAAGACGTACCGCCAGGGCGCCAAGCGATTAGGCGTTCTGGTACGATGCCTTCTAGAAAAATATTAGGAGTATGGGTATCTATACTAATATTTTAAAGAGGTAAAGTTTGCGAGGTTATAGGGGCTAATCTTTGGATTTACCACCCTACCAGCAAAGACGTACCGCCAGGGCGCCAAGCGATTAGGCGTTCTGGTACGATGCCTTCTAGAAAAATATTAGGAGTATGGGTATCTATACTAATATTTTAAAGAGGTAAAGTTTGTGAGGTTATAGGGGCTAATCTTTGGATCTACTGAACCTATTTTGAAAATTCTGGTACCATAGAAAGCCACATTATTTTGTCATAGGCTATATTATATCAACCCGAAAAATTAGAGAGTTCCCGTGGAAATTTAAATATCTTATTTCACGCGGACGAAGGTGCGGGCATCTGCTAGTAAGAAATAAAGAAATAATAAGGTTTAATATTTCTGCCTTACCCCTAGCAGGTTAGCTCGCTACCATCTTAGACTGCGTCATCACTTACCTTTTTGTAGAGAATAAAAAAAATTATAAGCTACTTGAGGGGTGGATAAACAGATTTCTCAAAGTTCCGAAAATAATTCCGAGTCAGTTAAAGCTTGGATTATTTGAAAGTTTATTTGAATTAAGAGGGTGAAATTATTTTGTAACATCAGGTGACCTAATAGATATTTTGGTTCAATAAAATAAATAATGCAAATATTTTCCTTTTATTAAAATTGTATTTTTCATATTCTACCTAGAATGGCACTTAATATGTAGACCGCCCACTTACAGTTATGTGCAGAGAGGAAAATCTTCCCCCGAGTGGGTGTCGAATAGTTTAGCAATATTGTACAGTATTTGCATACGCCCCGGGATTTCTTTTTCAATTCCACCTTGTTCAGTTTATTGGGACCGATATTATAGCAAGTAAGATGACAAAAGGTGTAATAGAAAAATATATTGAAATCTTTGAAAGGGTTTCCCTCATTGTATGGTTTATTAACAATGAGTTTGAACGGTTGGCATTATCAAGTGCTTTTATCCGTTTTTAGAGCAAGTGAAATTGGTCAATGACATGATTTTTGCTCAAATACAGTACGAGCAAAAATATATTACTTAGATGTAAAAATTATGTTTCGTTTTTTTCCGATGCGGGTTAAAATATCTGTAAAAAAACGTAAATAAACGATATCTGTAAAAATAACGTTTTTAAAGAAAAACGTTATAACGTTCTAACTGTAAAAATAGCGGTGTACCTACGTACAGTCGCGGTCTGAAAATGGTTGGCGACTGGCCACGATTAGACTAAACTAGACCAGTCCTAAGATGAAATGAAATAATTAATGTCAGTACCCACGGTATAATACAGGCATCAATGAAATACTGAAGACACCGTTTCACTACAAAGCAACGTTTAAAACAGTAAAAACTAAACTTTTAAGAAAAAACGCTGTCGCTTGTTCCCATTGGGAAAATAAAACTCCGACATTAAACATTTCTCGCGAAACTTGGGAATAAAAGCTTGGATCGAATGAAACTTCGATGGCTTCGTCGTCATACTGAACGCGCGTGTAATCGTGGACTACTAATAATATTAGATATGGTCACAGAAATCTGAGCTTGAGGCAATGTGTCATTTTTATGTATGTCATAATACACGATGGTACAGATTCCCTTGCAGTCGGTCCAAGTTTTATCCGTCGCTTAAAGTATCGCACACACAAGATTGGCAGCTTGGAGTTGGCCGTATTGTTATGCGACTAATATCTCTCCGGTCGTGTCGGATTTGCATCCCACCGGATTCTAAGACTAACAAAAGTTAGTTAAACTGGCTGCCTTAACCGAAAAATGGTCAGTAAGATGTTATTTTTATACTTCAGCACGCATAGTGTATATATTTACTATTTAAATTGTCCAGCTGCGTTGGACTCAATTCCTTCGCGCGTTGGGTGTGCATTTGCCTTAAATCTATCTGAGCCACCCACCACCACTACAGCCCATTAACGTCCCACTGCTGGGCACAGGCCTCCACTCTCATAGGAGAGCGGGAATTAGAGCTTAGACCCACCACGCTGCTCCAATGCGGGTTGGCGGGCTTTAACGACTATTACCATGATAGTGATAATAACCGGGACCGACGGCTTAACGTGCTCTCCGAGGCACGGGGGTGAAAGCACCGTCAACTTTCTAACTCCGGGCTAGTACTGGGAATTTCTAATCAGAAGAACCCGATACTTAATTATGACCCGACCCGGGACTCGAACCCGGGACCTCGTCGGCCGCAGTCAAACATGCTAACCACTAGACCAACGAGGCAGGCAACGAGGAGAGTCTTTCTGAGCAAGTTGGGAATAAGATAAAGTTGCGATTCAGTATCGCGGGCGGACACGTTTGTACACTTCTGCTATTCGTTTCGTTTTCAAAGTTAGTTTATTGTGTACACACTATACATTGAAAGACATTGAGGAAATAAAATAGTATATTTTTTCACTGCTTAATTGCAAAAGTTATATCAACCACAAAGTACCAGCTTCGCCTGGTGATCAGCTTCGCCTGGTGAAATCCTTTCTTGGTTATGGCTTAGTTTACAGTAAAACCCTACATGCAAAATATCAAATATTTGATCCAAACAGTTTGATATTAGCGTGTCAGTCAGTCATTGTTTCCTCTTAATTTATAAATCCTAATTACAAGCAATTTAAATATTTTTATCTTTACTTTACTCAGAAATTTCAAAATCCTAGAACAAAATTTGTTCAATTTCGTGTACAAAGCTACTTACTCTAAAGTTTGTTAGTACTTCTGAATTAAGTACCCTAAAAAATAATAAAAAATATAGCAATTTTACGATTTAGCAATGACAATTGCTTAATCTTATTGGTAGCGGGAAGTGGCCGGATGAGGAAGGCGGAGGACCGTGTATGGTGGCGCGCTCTCCAAAAGGCCTATGTCCAGTAGTGGACGAATACAGGCTGATGGATGGATGGATGGATTGCTTAATCTTAAACTCAAAATCCTATAGTACCGGTCCTAACCCGATGTGTGTAAAAATTTATAACAAAATCCCAGACCACGTCCAATCTTTGGAGAGTAATACAACCTTTGTCAATTCTTTAAAAACATTTCTAATTGAAAAAGTGTATTATAAACTAGATTATTTTTTTGAACAAAAATAAGGCAGTCGTCTCTCTACTACCACTGATTTTTTGCTGTGCCCCACCGGGGTTCCAATATTGCAATAAGAACTTTTCTATTGACATGTAAATTACTATAAGAATTGTATTGGAATGCAAAATAAATGAATATGAAATCGATTTATTCAAACTATTGAACACATTTTGAACGTCAATATTATTTATTTTATTTTATTTCTATTTTATTTTATTTAATGGTTTGCCAACAGGTAATACACAAAAACAACATAAAATTAACAAAACACATATAAAACATTTTAGAGTGTACACCCAATTACTGGCAAGCCGGCATGCATTTCGCTGATCTCGCAAGTGCGGGGTTACCAGTTAACAAATAGCGTTAAACTAAAAAAACAAACAAAATTACAAAAAAAAACAATCAGCTAGATATATTTTATGTCTCTTGATACTGCATCAATGAACTGATTATTCAGCAATATTAAGTGATGGTGATGGTTATACTTATAATTACCGCAGTTAAGCAAAAACTAGTCATGGATAGAATAAAATAGAACTTCGGAGCGCGGACGGATAGAGAAACGGTGTAACAAATTAACATTTCTCGCCAATCCCGCAGCTTGGGCAGTTCGGATACGAATGTATTTCACTAGCCTCAAAATACTGAAAGTTTGCCAATTTACTTTTATTTGCACCCACGATTTGCATGGCGGCTGTCGCGATTCCTTTTCCAATTTCGAACTTGTTCCATATTCGAACGCGACCCGACTTCGCGACTCGATTAGTTTTTTACAGCCATTTCTTCCTGGCCAGTTGGTGGAGAATGGAAATTTCTTTCAAATCGCTGCGAAGTTTGACGTTTCTTTTCCCCGTAGTTCCGAGTTTATTAGTTTTGTTTGAATTTTTGTAGGACTTCATATTGTATGAACGAACACCTGTGAACCTTTTGACAGTGTTATTGGTTTTTTGATGAAATATTTTTCGAGAATTTTATTTTTGCACTGCCTGGAAAACTGTACTGTAGGTTATCTGAAACAACTAACATGACGAAACCAAATGTGTTAAAGTTTTAGTCGAAAAAATGATATCGAGAAAAATGAGACTTTCACATTTATATATTACTTACTAATAATATAAATGTGAAAGTTTGGATGTTTGTTATTCCTGAATATATCACACTATTATCATATATCCACTGAATATATCATATTGTATTGAAAAAAGCTGCCGCGGGGATCAAAAAACCGTGGACAATATAGCAGGCATCATCTCGTATGACAAAAAAAAACAAATGAAATATATTTATCACATTTACACTAGCGGCACGCTATGATGGCCGGTTTGACACATTACAATAGTGATGTGGAATGTCAATTTATTCTCGAACAAAAAACAATTAAGTTTTGTTTTTGTACCTGATTAAATAGGTTTAATAAAACAAAAATGTATATGTTTATTTAATTTATTTGAACGAACTGAATATTTGAACGAAAATGAATATACATACTTTATATGCACACAAGAAACATATGAATACAAAAGATACCAAAAAAGGTGCCACAAAAGGCCATAATTAATCAGATTCGTCCATACTACTATTTTCACTGTCGTCACTGCTATCATCACATACATTAATAATTATATGTTCGTTTTCTATAATATTATCTATTTTCACATCTCTTTCATAATCTTCCCTTATTAATTTAACAGTTCTATTCACAACCTTTTCCCAGTCTCCTTTAGTCACATGTTCACAAGCTTCTTCTAATAATTTTAGCATTTTTTTTGTGGTAAATGGGGGTTCTGTATTGTGTCTTGCAGCATATCCCTTAATTTGAGCCCACACCAACTCAATCGCATTATACTCACAATGGTAAGGCGGTAACCGTATAACTCTGTGCCCATGTTCTAATGCTATTTCGTCAATGACGTATCGGATCTTGGTTGGTTTGTTTTCTTTTAAAAGACGTACTAATTCCGCTTTTAACATATTCATGTTTGCATCTACGCCATTTTTACGAAGCCATGCGACGATATCAGCTTTCTTTTGGGATTGGGCAGGTGGCTTGTCAATTTGCATCGAGTGGTATGGGGCGTTGTCCATAATTATAATAGATGGTTCAGGGAGGCTACACAACATTGAGGTAAACCATTCAGCAAACTTTTCTCCATTCATGTCTTCATGATAGTCTCCAGTGGTTTTTGACGCAAAAGCCATGAGAGAACCTTCGACAAACCCGTTGATGGTTCCGGCGTGACAAATTATAAGTCGCGATCCTTTTCCTACAGGAACTTTGGAAGTAGATGCTGCTGTGTCATCGTTCCAAGAACGGCCTACAGTATGGTTAGCATTAAGCCATGTTTCATCCAAGAACACAACATTTTGCCAATTTTTGATTTCTTTCACTTGCCGTAAAAAAGTATACCTTGCCATCGCTATATCAAATCTTTCCATCAATATTTTGCGTTTGTTACATTTTTTGTACCGAAATCCAATGGTCTTCAAAATCTTCGTTAAAGAACTTTCCCCACCGAAGAATAATCCAGCTTCCTTCAGTGAATGCACCAACTTTTTTCTTGTTGGATACTCCTTCTGTAAATAGTAGCCGTAAACATGTCTTCGGATAGCATCGGCATCAAAGCTATCGATGCCTACGACTGGTTTTGCTCGTTTTCTCTTTTTTGGTGTGTGAAGTTTATTTTCTTCTGTGCCAGTCTCGCCATATTTTTTTTTAGTTATCCGTCTAACAGTTCGTTGTCCAATATTAAGCGCATCAGCTACGCGTTCAACCACTGACGTTATAGGTAAAATTGGCCCTCCATTTTGAGCTTCACGATCGAAATAGTTACGAAGGCGTATTACGAACTCACGTGTCTGACTATTTAGAACAGTTCTCTGCGTACGTTCGGTCATATCGACGAAATCCACAACAAAGGGCTTGAACAGAGTCCAAATTAACGAGCAAGGGTCAACAGTAATGCAGTATCAATATTTGAAATCCAAAGCCAGGTCAAAACTATATCACAATCGCATTGCACTGACAGTTTATACTTTTCGAAGCAACGTCAATTCGAAACTGCTTTGTTTTGCATTGAGCATTGACGCGAGTTTGCCGGAGGTAGTAGTTGTGCTAGCCAGCGATCCTATGTGACGATCGTATTAGATTCCATTTTTAAAAATTTATTGATATTTTTTTGCGATTTCAGAGGTTTGTCCACATAGTGAAAATTGTTCATATTCACAAGTACATTCACCCCTTAAATGGTGCAAACTGATTTTTCTACACTTGTATACATTTAAGAAATCAATTTAATAAATAAATTTTGAGTCCTAAACCTAAAACTACATTCGATAAAATTTATGAATCTCTGCACATCACTATCGTCAATAAAGTAATACAATTATTTCCTTCAAAGTCGTTATCAATTAATACGGAACTTCATGAGCGGACAAACGTCAAACCGGCCATCATAGCGTGCCGCTAGTTTAGTTAGTCGAAAAAATACCGCTAACGAAAAATAAATCCACCATAACCCTCATAAGAATATCTAACCTTTATATCGATACATTCCAATAAAAAGAAGAATATTCAAATATTCAAATTGGATATAAGGGCTCAAAATAAACCCGTTCGATATATACAAAATATCCAATTCCAAAACAAATTATGTCAGTAAACTGTCGGCCCCCAATATTCTGTCAATAGGGGCTTAATTTCTTTCCCTGTATGGTGTGATCCGCCATGATTGATGTGTTCGCCGGTGCTTCGTATAAATAACAGCCACGTCAGATCATTGGTCATGGGGTTTAAGCCTGTTTGATTGACGTTGCTAAGAGGTGTGCATATTGCAGTGTATGGGAATTTTGCGGAAGGATCTGAGAACCTACCGCATTATTATCACAAGAAAACACCTGCCATTATATTATAAATGGAAAGGAGTCACGAGGAATGAGGATACGACGCAAAGAGAGAGAGAGAGAGAGAGAGAGGCAAATAGGTGATGCCTTTGGATAATCTGCGTGGATTTAGGTTTTATTTTATATCCCACGGGAATTCTTAAGTTTTTTCAAACTCAAACTCAAAACTTCTTTATTCAAAATAGGTACCTACAAAGTACACCTTCTGAACCTCATGTTTACAAGGAATAAGACTTGATGGTGATTATTAACTACGGCATCTTAAAACTAAAGCTACGAGGGTTCCAAACGCTTAACCATAATGTACACAATCTCTAAAATAACCTTAACTAAACCATACTAATGTGCCCATACGTTGAGTGTGGTAACTAGACACGACCGAAGCCAGTACAGAACTACAAAGAAAATTCCGAAATTATAAATTATTTCACCCTGCCGGGAATCGAATTCGGGATCTCCCATGTTAAGACAACAGCACTCAATACTGCGCCAGGGAGGTCGTTAGGTTTAGTTACAGATGTAGGCTTTGCCTCGATATCAGCAGAAGTCACCATATTGAAATACTCTGTGGCGATCTTCGGTCCGTTATGAAAATTCTCGTGAAACATAGGTGCTATACCTAATATACGGACGTGTAATATTTCGTAGCAAAAATCTTGCTCATATCATCGTCGGACGTGTTGGTCCCGCGGTTGCTCCGTGCCGAAAATATCAAAAAATATCGTTATCTTTCTTGTTTCGCACAAGATTTATTGATGTGGCGAAAGCTATAGAAAGTTGAGTTATTGAACTGCGAGAGATTATGGAGCTGTTTACACAGTGTTATATTAAAACTTTTGGCACCAGCAAGTATTATGTTAATAGATACTTGATACTTTGTGAAGCGAATTTATGAAAAGGAAGACTTTAATATATTCGCATTAGGTAAACTGACAAAAACGTGCCCCCAACGACTTAGGATTCCCGTACGATGCTGGGTAGAAAAAAACGAGAGGTTTGGATCTATATAACTGCCATTCCCCTAAAGGGGTAGTCCGCTACCATCTTAGTCCGTATAATTACTTAAAATCACAGTCAAAGGCCGATGTTTATCCACATTCAACATAGGACGTGTTCTGGAGTGGAGACCGCGTACCGGTAAGCATAGTGTGGGATGACCTCCAGACCTCCAGATCAAGTATTAGCTGATGGTTGAATTTCTTCCACCTGAATTAGTTTTTTTCTAAATTTGCTTTCGTTTTACCGATGAACTAAGAAATGCGCAAGTATGCCCGTCAACGGGAAAGAGCTATCTATTTGCCACAGCTGTCGAAATCTAAAAGACAAACACAACATCACATCTAAGTAGGTGTAATAAGGCTCAACACTGTACTTGTATAAGGTCTCCTTCTATGATTAGTAATGACCACCGTGGTGCAGTGTTGAGCGCTGTTGTTTTAACGTGCGGAGGTCCCGGGTACAATCCCCGGCAGGGATAATTTGGGAATTTATAAATTCTGAATTTTCCCTGGTTTGGCCTGGTGAGGCTTCGGCCGTGGTTTGTTACCACCCTACCGACAAAGACGTGTCGCCAAGCGATTAAGCGTTCCGGTACGGTGCCGTGTAGAAACCAAATAGGGGTATGGGTTTAATACAAGTGCCAATCCTCCTAACAGATAAGCCCGTTCCCATCTTAGACTGCATCATCACTTACCATCAGGTGAGATTACAGTCAAAAGCTAACTTGTAGTAGATAAAAAAAATATGTTTTCGGTCTAGTTATGACATTGTGCCAAGTCTCAAGAATTATCTACTACACTCGTAGTTGTTCTTGAAAATATAAAAACGAGGGAAAAAATCATAACGGAATAAACTTCGGGGCGCGCAAAAACGGCTGCCAGGTTTTTAGCACGAAACTTTTTGCGGAACATGATATGCGTTGAGGAGACGACGAGCTTTGGGGATCGTATACATTCGTATAATGTTATGTTTTTATACAAGTTTTATCGTATTGAGAACACGGAACTTCGAGTTATTCCCACTGGACTGGATCGTGAAATGAATAAGGGAATGAATGAAATACTAACTGATACCCGCGACATCGGTCGCGTGGATTGAGGTTTTTTGGTTCCCGCTGGAACTCTTTAATTTTTCGGCGTAAATTCCTATGTCTTATTCCAGACAATCTATCTCCGTGCCAAATTTCATCCAGATCCGGTTTTTTCATCCACTACAAGTTAGCCCTTGACTGCGATCTTACCTGATGGTAAGTGATGATGCAGTCTAAGATGGTAGCGGGCTAACCTGTTTGGGGCATGGCAGTTATATTAAACCCATACCCCTATTCGGTTTCTACATCGTACCGGAACGCTAAATCGCTTGGCGGCACGTCTTTGCCGTTATACCGTTATGGCGTGATTTAGTAACAAACATCCATCCATCCGTCCAAACTTTCTTATTTGTAATATTAGTATAGATGGTTTACCAAATAATGCCTGCACTTTCAAGGCTTTTGAAGAATCCCGTGGAACTTTTCGATAAAAAAAACATTAAAACATGTCTTTGTATCAAGTTTCGTCGAACTCGGTTGAGTAGATGGACTATGAAAACGCATAAGACAGCATACAGACGGACACATTTTTGCATTATTTATATTAGTTTAGAGGAATTTGGATTTATGGTGTGGTTTACCTACGCATAGATTGAGTTTGTATTTGTTTGATTATCCTTCCTTCACGCTGCAACAGAGCAAGGGATCAACGGGATTTTAGCATGGGTAGTTGAGGGCTTGGAGAGTGAAATGGGCTACCTTTTATCCTGGAAAATTTACGAAGTCCCGTCGGGATATCAGCAAGTTACTCGTATTAATAAATAGATGTTTATTTCCAACAACAAAGACTCATATTAATAAAAAAATTCTAGCAATAGCTATAGTTTATTGATAGCTTTATTATAGTGTTAAGTCTGGTTTTAATGTAAACCAGACTAAAACACTTTAATAAAAAGTTATAATTTTCATACAAACATAATATATGTACATATTCAAAAACAAATACGTATAATTTCCTTTCAAACATTGAAACTACGAAGTGTAAGTAAGGGTAAGTAATCCCCATTATCGCAGAACGACTGTGAAAACAATATTATTAAATATATCGTATTTTTCATCATTACACAGAAACACAGTGGGGAATCGCGAGTTCAAAGGGGAACTATTATAAATAACGACCGCCTCAGTTCACGCCGGCCGAGCGTTGCGAGCGCTTTGTGATGAAAAACCCTCCACTTAGAGAACACAAGAGTTCTACAACTTGTAATCGCGCGCTGCTTTTTTACAACAACAATTAGTACGGTTGGTTTTTCTGAAAAAAGAAAGAAAACGCTTTTATCGTTCACTGAGATTTTCAATTTTTTCAGTTAAGTTTTTCAATTTCTGCGGGAACTTCTTTATAAGCATGATGACAGTAACCAAGAATCAATGAAATTATGAATTTATCTAATGAAATAGGATTCATGGGTTATAAAAAACGTATTTATATTTCCATTTCTAGTGAGATTGCTATTTACTTAGATAAAATAAAACTATAAAATACAGCAATCCGCCATAACGGATTAAACACCAAGGAGCGAATGACGTCACAATTGTTTGTTTTCGAGCTTTGACAAGCATACTATTGTTTACTGCACACTGCACAGAGTCATTGGTAAAAACAATAGTGACGTCACAAACGGCGCCAAGACACCGGCGTTTTAGCGTGAATTTAAAAATTTAAATTTCAAATGCCAATTTTATCTACCAAAATTATTTTTCTGCTGAAATAATATATTTACTCGAAATATTTGATACTTCCGAAAATTATCTGACCATTTTTCTAAATCAGTCATCATGCCTATTTTGCGGGATACAGAGTAGCCTATGTATGTAACGTCAGCTGAGATCGCAGTGAAAGGCTAATCTAAAGTGGATAAAAAAAGTTAAAAGGTAAATGAAATCTGTATTTTCCATCATTAACTTTTTAATTTTCCTTGTCAACAGTGCCGCCAGACATCGTCAGTGACGATACATCGAGTGACGTATCAGTCCAAGAGTTGGAGAATGCCACCCTGACGTGTAAGGCCACCGGTCATCCACCTCCCAAGATAACTTGGAGGAGAGAAGACCACGAGCCTATATTACTGAAAAAGCCGTCTTCAAGAGATTTTGATAAAGGTACTTTTTTGCATTTTCAACATTTTCAACTTCTTACTTAACTGTTAGAGTGAACACACACTAGAGATTGAACAGGAGATAAACGTCCATGTTAAACGAAAACCTAAAAAATAATAACATTTAGATGTCGATTGATGAAATTAATTCATAAAATTAAAAATTGTATTTAATGTAATTAATTGAAATTATTTTAAGTTTTATAAATCAAAAAAGTAAAGGCTGAATAGTCCAAGCTGGGAGTTAAGAGCTAGAACCTAGAGCCATGAAGCCAATTAGAAAGAAAACGCAATTACAACAACGCGCCGTAGATACTAGATATTTGATTAGTGCGCGCTATTTTCAGAAGTTTCATAGATTAATTAATGATTTATAAGAAAACCTTATAAATTATTTATTATTATGAGTGGTTTAAGTGATAATTATGTGGCATTATAAAATTTAATCAATATTTTTTTGTTTTCAAATCAAGGTTTTAATAAACTCGTGATGCTGACGATGGTTAACCCTTGCCTGGAGGCATCGGGTTGACACGAGTCAACTCGTATATAAAATCCTACTTACCGTTCTTATAGTTATAACGCAAACTACTATACTCTCGTATATAAAATTCTACTTACCGCTCATAAAGTTATAACACAAACTACTATACTTACTCATGTTATGAAAAAGACACAATTGGTTTCAGTGGCAATAATTTGTGTAACGTAGCTTATCTCAGTACCTACATACGTACCTAGCGTTAGCACTGAAAACAGTGTTTATACGAATTTTCGCATGTGTTGTGTGTGTCTCCGTGAGTGCGTAACGAATATTTTATTATTTTTAATGATATTTTAAAGTACCTCAAGATAAAGCACCAAGTTATCTTGAGGTACTTTAAAATAACTGGCGAAGGAGTTAAAGTGATGGGTTTTAATTTAAAAAAAATATATTTTCTTCTTTTATTGATCGAGCAAGGCTTCTAGCCTTATCTGAAAAAGAATCCGGGTATTGGCTTCATGCCTTGCCATCGAAAAATCTCGGCACTCTTTTAGATAATGAAAGTTTTCGTGTGGCTCTAGGTCTCAGATTGGGAACACCCCTGTGCTTCGAGCACAGATGTCCGTGTGGAAAAGAGGTCGATAAATTTGGAATTCACGGACTCTCTTGCCAAAGGAGCGCTGGTAGGCGTTTTCGGCATGGCTCTCTCAATGATACGATCAAAAGGGCTCTTGCCACCATAGATATTCCTGCGCTCATTGAGCCGGCAGGGATTAGTCGGGATGATGGCAAGAGACCTGATGGATTGACGCTGGTTCCCTGGGAACGGGGACGGGCGCTAATGTGGGACGCAACATGCGTAGACACATTGGCCCCGTGTCATATCAGGGAGACAGCATCAAGGCCGGGAGCCGCAGCAGAAAAGGCTGAAACCGGCAAGCGGCGGAAGTATGCCTCTCTCATAGAGAGTGACATATTTGTTCCGTTTGCCGTGGAGACCCTTGGGCCGTGGAGTCTTAGTGGCAAAAAATTTTTGCGAGATATTTCACCGCGGTTAATTGCCTCATCTGGTGACAGAAGGGCTGGCTCATTTTTTGCGCAAAGGATCAGCCTGGCTGTCCAGCGCGGAAATGCAGCCAGCATTCTTGCCACCATTCCACGTGGGCATGATTTATATAGTAATTAGGTTAGGCTAGCTAGCATTAAGTTCTATTGTATTATTTTCTTTAGAAATTTTATATTAAGTAGGTACGAGTAACTACCTTCCAATAAGGGATGCAATGAAACTATCTGGAATTCCGTTTTACAGTAGATTTCTTTAATAGAAAAATGAAGTGTCCAAAGGCAGCAAGTATATTATTATTCGCTAGAAATTACTTGAAATTGAGCTATAAACCTGGCTGCTGTTAAAAGTAGCTGGTATTCGCAGCATTGCGTTCTAAATATCCGCTATAAAATAAAAGCGTAGTAAGGAAAAATGCTTGAGTACATCACGAAAGGAAACTTTATAAAGTAATCGGGTCCGTCACGCCACTACGCTCTCATGTAAGCACTTCCTGAGGCACGCCTTTAAAGTGCTTAATTTGTTCTTAATTTGTGGTTATTTTGTTGATTTACACGTGATTCCGCTTAACTTTGATGGTAGATATATCAAACGCAAGCTATAAGTTGAAAACGCAAAACTATGAAACATTATTCTTAAGTTAATTAATTTTCAATTACAAGACATCTCCATTTCAAAATTCAGCCAAATCAGTTCTGTAATTATGGCATGAAGGTTTAAAAAACATCCAAACTTTCACATTTATAATATTAGAACGATGCTTCAAAACTAATAAGTAACTAACTAACCCTAGCTCTCTTATACTTCTTATATATCTTATACTTGCACGAGCATAATCTGTAGATTGATTTGAACAAAATGTAGATTGTGATGAAAAACGAACGCTACCTTCAGCCCTTTCCAAGATCAATGACTTCATTGATAAATTACTCGAAAGTCCAAAAAAATGCGATCTTTTTATTTAAATAACGCTCATTATCAAACTTCATACTAATATTATAAATGCGAAAGTGTGTTTGTTTGTTGGGATGTCCTTTCAATCACCTCGCAACAGAGCAACGGATCGACATGTTTTTGCATGGGTATACTTGAGGACCTAGAGAGTGGTATAAGCTCTATTTATCCCGGAATATTAAGGAGTTTCCGGGGGAATTAAAAAATCTAATTCCACATGGATAAAGTCGCGGGCATCAGCTAGTGAATTAATAAATCAAAAATTGTTATCTGTTTATTTATTTTAAAAAACGCTTATTATCAATCAATAAATCACTTAGTGTCATCATCAATAATATACAATCGAGTCATTGTACACTTTTCACTTCTCGACTAAACAATAATCAAGAAATATTTCGATTGTTTCGACTCCCCCGAATGTATCTGAAACGTATTGTGTACAAATTTTCCAGACACTCACATTCATGATAAATTGAAACGCACGAATTGAATACAGCCAATCCATCGATCGAATTATTTATTGGGAGTCCTATCAATGCGATAGGAATAAATTCTTAAAGTATACAGATGGAAAAATATTAAGAATCCACACAGCAGGATAAATAATAGTTTAGTTTTTTAATCACTCCAATCCATTGGATAGAAGCAGGCGTTACTTTGCGGAAGTCCATGATAATGTAAGAACTTGAAATTGAATTCGCTATATTCCGCCACAGTTGGTAAATCTATATGTGGTACAAGTGTGTACTGTGTATTTTGCAATATTCACCACACCACATAAACTCGACTCGACAATCGCGCATTGTCGAGTCAATATCTCCTGAAGATGCTCCGGTGTCGGAGTGAACCGTACGTTGAGGATAATTTGGAAGATTTATGTGGTGTGGTGAATATTTCAAGATACACAGTACACACTGTGCCATGTAGATTTACCTACTGTGGCGGAATATAGCGAATTAAATTTCAAGTTCTTTCATTACTCCAATCCATACTAATATTATAAATGCAAAAGTGTGTCTTACTGTTTCACGGTCCATCTGTTCAACCAGCTTTGATGAAATTTGGTACAAGGATAGATTGTATCCCGGGAAAGTACAGAGGCTACCTTTTATCCTGGAAAAATGAAAGTTCAGTTTATATAAACGTCAAAAAAATCCACGCGGACGAAGTCGCGTGCATCATCTAGACTGCGATCCCCTTACACCCTTCCTAATTTGACTGCGATATCGTTATATGGTAGCGGGCGAACATGTTAGGGGTATGGCTGTTATATTAAACCCACAATCCTAATAATTATTTTCTGTCTAGATTTCCATCGTTTTGTCATGAAAATAATGTGTATTTGTTTGTAATAATTTCAAACTTATTTTACATCAAACATCAAAGAACTTAAGAAATATAATTTAAAAATTAGTTTAGTTTAATTTTTACCCCTAATTAGTTTCTATAGAGCTTAGTACCAGAACGTATCAGTCACTTGTTGGCATGTCTTTACCGGTATAAAGTATATCTATATTTTTTTAAACTGCATTCCAAAAATGCATGTAAAAAGAAATTTTACTAGTGTACGAAACAAATAAGGAAAATTCTGCGAAAGACGTGCTTGCTGGGTGGGGTCACAACTACCTTAAAGCAGTATTATTTTAAAATGACAGCTTTATGTCCTTGAGCAGTACCTTGAAGTCTCTAAAATAAGGATTATAATTTACACGAACGTAAACAACATTAAAATAATACGGCTTTCAGTGATGGTAGTACACCCACTGTTAATCTGTTCCCATAAAACCTAGGACACACAGGCGTGTCATGTAATATTGTTATTAGCACGAAAACACCATTATTTTCTTACCGTAAGGCCATTTTATTCATTAGTTGTAAAAACTGACCTGAGCACTTGACTAATAGAATAATGGCTACGTAGTAAAATAGTAATTATGTATAATTTTTATTTAACCCCGTTTTCTGGATTAAAGAGCCCCAAGCAAAAGGAAACTTTAGCGTATTTAATTAAAATTAATTTTCTTTTACACGCTTTCATAATTAAAGCTGAAATAACTTTGCATCGACATTTCTGGCGTCGCGGTTGAGCGCTGTGGTCATTTAAAAGGTAGAAAAAACTTTAGATATTGAAGATATGAAATTTCACTCAAAGGAAACATTACTTTATTTTAAATAATAAGAATAAGAAGGTATCTTAGACCTAAGCATATTATTAAGCCAATATTTTATTGAACCTGTTTCATTCTAGGATAGATGGGGAATCGTAGTCAAGGGTTAGCATATCGTCAAAAAAAACAATTACTAGACAATATTTTGACAATAAATGCGTTTCATGATATGGCGTCTTCTTAAAAAAACAAACTTTGCTTATAATATTTTGGTCAATCATTTGATATTTGAGTAAGCAGTATTAAATTTTTAATCACAAGGTCAATATTTTGTGTATTTAGTATTGCTTCAGTATAAATTATGTTTATTAGATAAACGAGTAAACATTAAACGTACGTTCACTCGTCACACTCGTGAAAATTTATGTTTACACTATCGTAAATGCTGTGAACGACATTTATTTTATCGCGTCAATACGTCGATAGTATGTCAGGTTAATTTACAGCCTGTAAAGACTAGAACTATTGATACGTCGTGCTGTGTATTATGTCCAACTGCTTGTGTATATTTTGCTCGTTATTTATTTTTTGTCGCGGGTAAAAGGTAACCTCCAAATCGTAACGAACAAAAAGGAACATATATTATACTAGCTAATAATGCCCGAGATCGTCCGCGTACATTAAGGTTTCTTGGTTCCCACGGGAACTCTTTCATTTTATAAATAAAAATAATATACAATAATACGGTATAAAATTAAACCAGGTTCTATGCTATCTCCATTTCAAATTTCAGCCAAATCGGATCAATTGTTGCGCCGTGAATAAGTAACAAACAACCAAATTTTCACATCTATTATATTATGTGTCTAGGATAATTAAAACATACAAAGCAGGTTATGCAATACCACTAATTAAGTCAAAGTCACAGTCATAGTAAGTCTCTACATAATAGTTTAAAAATCCATTGGGAATCTCTCTCTGATTTTGCGAGATAAAAAGTAGCCTATGCCCGTCTTCAAGTTGAAGCTATCAATGCTCTAAATTTTATTTTAAAATAATTAACCGGGTGTCAATTGAATAGACAACATAACTTTGCATGTATATTAGACGACCTCCCTGGCGCAGTGTTCAGCGCTGTTGTCTTGACGTGGGATGTCCCGGGTTCGATTCCCGGCAGGGTCAATTTGGGAATTTATAGTTTCTGAATTTTCTCTAGTCTGGTCTGGTGGGAGGCTACGGCCGTGGCTGGTTACCGGCAAAGACGTGCCGCCAAGCGATTTAGCGTTCCGCTATGATGCCGTGTAGAAACCGACTACGGGTATGGGTTTAATATAACTTCCATGCCTCTAACAGGTTAGCCCGCTACCATCTTAGACTGATCATCACTTACCATCAGGTGAGATTGCGGTCAAGGACTAACTTTTAGTGGAATAATTTTTTTTTAATATAAATAAAGACCCTTATAAAAAAGGGACAAGCTGATCACACACCAAGCTCTCACCGTCCACACTATTTACAAAAGTCTCGAGTGTATTCTAAGCCTTAGATACGAAGGAGTCTCAGGTGCGTTCACAAATTGCCGCGAAGACTGGTGACACGGTATTTGCTCTTATTTCTATTTTCCGCCTCAGCAGAGACGTCGCTGGCGTTGCATTTGTTACGTCAGTTTGCTTAGGTATTTAGACTGAGCACCTATTTTCAACACTTGTAAGCCACGAGCTTATAATAACGCTCGTGTATCTAACAACGGTTTTCAACACATTTGGAAAACAAATGGAAATATAACTTGCCACAAAAGACACAAGAAAATTGCATTATTTTATTCTCATTTGAAATACTGAGTTGAATTAATTTTATTTTTAAATTCATCACTTTGAACTGAAACCATGTTATGGTACTATGACAGTCGTAAGCTTACAAAAATTAGAGGTAATTACTAGAAAATTACTCAATACAACGACCTCAATTTACATAGACGGGCCCTGTCAAACAAAGAATGTGGACCTATTTTGCTAATGCCATCTAGTCTGCAAAGCGGGACAGCGCTATGGTGGGGACAAGGACAGGGCTATACAGGTTAGGAGCGTGCTCTAAAGGTTGGACGCCCAATTTTTTTCTATGAAAGCGCCCATCTAGTACCTACATATATATCGATGACTCAATATGAATGTGCTAGGTTAAGCAAAAATTCATCATCAAACCAGATAAATCCATACTAATATTATAAATGCGAAAGTGTTTCTGTCTATCTATCTGTCTGTCTGTTACCCTTTCACAGCCCACCTATTCAACCGATTTGAAATTTGGTACAGGGGTAGTTTATATCCCGGGGAAGGACATAGGCCAAAAATTAAGTTTCCGCGGGAATTGAAAAAACTTAGCCCACGCGCACGAAGTCACGGGAATCATCTAACTAAGTGCTAAGTCTATTTAACACACAGAAACTAAAATTTTAATGTAAATGTGTGTCTGCCTATCTGTTCGTTACCTTTTTAGCTACAGATGAACAACAGTTGACGAAATTTAGCATTGTTTTGGCAAGATCCCAGTGGAATTAAAAGAACTGATTTAATTCCACGCTAACGAAATCGCGGGCATTATTTAACATTTAGGAGAAAAAAATCTTAAAAGATTTTGAAAAAAACAAAAGAAAAACAAATTTAATAAAAAAATAACTTAAAATGTCTATAGTGTATTGTAAATGGTAAACTTTAAAAATTCGAACACTATTACCAAACGTCATAGCTGCTATATAAAAAATAGAAAACCGAGCATTATTGTAGCGCTTTCAGAATAACCTGGATCTAGGAAAATAAAGAAAAATCCGCGACTTAATCATCCGCTCCGTCTGCCACTGAAATTGAACTTTCATGAGGAAATTGATGAGTTTCGATGTAAAAACGTAGTTAGATCCGTTCAGCTCGTAAATGCAATCAGTTGAGTTGAAATTTTATTGAGAGCTCACTCTTTTAATAATAGGTTTGTCTTTTAAATAGCCAGCTCTTTTGAAAGAAGTTTATCTCATTTTGACTTGTTGCGAGTCGATTTTATTTTCTCGTTTCATATTATCTTTCATGAATAATTATGTGTCTTGATGTAAATGCGGGTCCGTTCTTTCAGCTCGTAAATGAAATTAGTTGAATTGAAATTTTATTGAAAGCTCACTCTTTTAATAATAGGTTTGTCTTTTATATAGCCAGCTTTTTGAAAGAAGTTGATCTAAGCTTGACTTTGTCATAATTTATTTAATGATTGATGTGTTTCGATGTTGGCGGTATTTTATCATCATCATCAACATGTGGTGCCATCTCCAAACTGAAGCTCGGCGGTCAGTCGAAGAAAACTTTTACGGTCACGTGCTATCATCTTTAATCCTGCGTACTTATGTCGAGTCCACTCCCCTATGTCGTCAAACCATTTTCTTATTGGTCGCCCCGATTAAGCCATCTGTCCCGTTTATTAGGATTAACATGATATTAACCCGTATTGGAGCAGCGTGGTGGGTCTAAGCTCTAATTCCCTCACTTCTATGAGAGTGGAGGCCTGTGCCCAGCTGTGGGGCGTTAATGGGCTGTAGGTAGTTGTGTTTCGATGTTAATGCCTGTCCGTTCATTCAACTCGTAAATTGCCCAAGAGGCTGGCAGCATTGCCCCTTTGGACGGCTAAACTTATTCTTTGGAAAAGATAACTGCCAGCTCTTGGATTCTCGTTAGACTTGATAACCGTTTTTGAAAGTTCATCAGTTGATGTTATTTGACTTTCTATGGCTTTTTCGTTTTTTATAAAGATTCATGAATAAATCAATGTGTGTAAATGTAAAGATCTCAAGCTGTAATAAAAACGTCCACCTATGATTTAACAGTTTATTCAATGTTTGTAGTGGCTTTTTTTTTTGTTTAGTGGAAAGTTACGTGGGCAGCTCGATGCCGCTATGGCGGGTGGACAGACGACAGATGGGCGCATTCCTCTGCATAGCATCAAACGACGTTCCGCCCGCCGTTAGCAAGAGAATCACGTTGAATGTTAACTGTAAGTAATCTATGGTGCTCTGGTACTGAGATTTCTCAAACCACTGCAAAAACGCATTGAATGACGCACCGCTAAGCTACATGGGCAGCTCAATGCCGCGATGACGGGTGGACAGACGGTAGATGTGCGTAGCATCAAATGACGTAACGCTCGCCGTCAGCAAGAGGATCACGTTGAATGTTAACTGTAAGTAATTTATGATTCCCTGGTACCTACTGAGTAGTCTCACGCAATGGCAGGAATTGAATGACGTCCAGAATCTCGTTGAATGTAAGGGAAAACAGCAGGGCGACCGCGTATCTTCTGCATCAGTCTTTGTTACAGTATCAATTGCTGTGATTGGCTGAATTTATGGTATTCTTGCTGCGTCAATGGATTTTGTCTATGGAATGTTCTATGGTGCCCTGGTAGATTTCTCAAGCAACTGCAAAACACATTGAACGACGAGCCGCTAAGCTAACTGGGCAGCTCAATGCCGCTACGGCGGGTAGACAGACGGTAAATGTGGATAGCATCAAACGACGTAACGCCCGCCGTCAGCAAGAGGATCACGTTGATTGTTAACTGTAAGTAATCTATGGTGCTCACCATCACCAGAACCACCGACAGACGGTAGATGTGCGTAGCAAGGGAAACAGACTACTGACAGGACATAACAAAACGTCAGTGCGTCATATTGGTAACATAATATCGAAGTCCGTCGTGTAGCGCAAGTCTGTGCAGTATAGTAATCGTATGCTTTATTTCATTAAATTTCAGCTCATGACTCAGAAAAGATATTCTGATAAAAATATTAATAAATCGAAAATATAAAGCATTACATTCCGAGTATTCAGTAAGGTACGTAAATACATTTCATTTAATTAACCATAGGTTTTCTATTATCCTCTTTTTCGTATTTGAATAAAAATAACAACACTTTTTCTACCTATTATTTATTCGTTTTTCTCGTAAGTTAGCTTCTGTTGGAAAAACAAGTTTCAAATTATGTCTGTTTACGAAAAACAAAAATAATATGGGTTTATACGGAATTTCGCCGGAGTGACTCGTGTTATTCCATCCATACACGATGAATTGTTTTGCCCTGGGCCGCTTCCAGGAGGGATTATACCGGATTCAAAATAATGGGCGCTCCGATCGGTATAAATCACAGTTCATAATATTACCGACGGAATGGAACGGAATGTACCTACCCATATAAAATTCTATATAGATGTAATAGGTAGACTATATAGATCTAATAGATGCTTGAGCGTACTTGGATCATTTTGACAGTTCAGAAGCTGTTTTTTGATCCATTATTACAAGTATTTGGTTTTTCTGACAATAAAATCTCCATACCAGCCCAGAGTTAGGAAATTAGGGGTGGTGCACCGTGCCTTGGAGAGTACTAAAGCCGTCGGTCCTGCGCCTGATCTCTTTCCGGCCGTGTCGGATTTTCCACCCTGTCGGGTTATGAGAGTAAAGGAACAGAGAGAGCAGTTGTATGCGCACACACGTCTTGTACACGACAATATTCCATCTGCTTTGGGGGATTGTTTTCTACCTCTGTGCTTTTAAGTGCGAGTTTAAGCGATACTGGTAAGCACGCGCACAATAAGTAGGTATATTAGTGAAGTATATAATACTAGTTGAGAACCAAAATAAATAAATAATGTTATTTAGTTGAGGCATAAGTAAATAATGTTATTTTGGCTTCTCTCCTGTGCACCTTGGGGTAGGGATTTAGACGTAACGCGTTGGCCCATTGCCAGTGCTTCGCTTCATCTGTCACTGTGGCGGAGAAATTTCCGGATGCGGTAGCAAATTACACACTGATTATGATAATAATTAAGAACCTAGATTTTATAACCATTTGGCTTACCTTGATTTTATGATTAATATGTTACACTAAATAAAACTTTGTAAAAAATATTTTTTTGCTAAAGTAAATATTTATTTTGATTAGGGTACGTTCGCACTGTGAAAAAAAATCGCGCGAATTTTACTCTCGTGATTTATTTTTCGCGTACAGATTTCACCCACTCCACACTGCGAATCCGGTGAGCTTCATACAATGACACAACTCCGTACAGCACATTACTTTAATTTCCGTGTGAACATAATTCATAACGCACCGCGTGAAATTATATCTTACCAGCGATTTTATTTTCGCGCGAATTTTATTCGCAAGTGTACTTGAGTTAATTTTAATCGCAAGTACCTTCAAAAAATATTTTTTTTGGGAATCAAAGAATTCCCATGAGATTTACAAAATCTTAGCTCACGTGAATAGAACTCTTCCTTCCACAAAACATTGTTTTGTTAATGTTAACCTGTTTTTGTGTATCAGTTGCACCAACAGTAAAAGTTCCAAACCAGCTGCTTGGAGCCCCACTCGGCACCGACGTGAAGCTCAAGTGCTACGTGGAGGCCTACCCTAACACTATCAACTACTGGATCAAGAACCGAGGAGAAATGCTGCTAGACGGGTAAGACTAGAAACAAGCTTACTTTGCCATAAACATAATAAAATCAGGAGGCACACTACCATCGCTTAAAACCGTATTGTTTTTTTTTATATTATTGACTTTTATTTTTTGTAATCATAATCCTTATTTTACAGATGTCAAAGTACGTGACACAAAACTGACATTTTGAAGTAATTACGTTCTAAGCGATGGTAGTAAACCCCCAGATTACTTTGATGCTTTACACATCCGTCCAAAGGGATTCAACAACAAGCACATACACCGAATACACAGTTGGGTATATGACAACTAGTCAAATCAGTAACTTTTTTCCAACGTCAAAACACGCCCATGGATGTAAGAATGGATGGATGTTTGTTACTCAATCACGCCAAAATGGCTGAACGGATCTGGATGAAATTTGGCACAGAGAGAGATTATAGTCTGCAATTAGGCTACTTTTTATCCCGGAAAATCAAAGAGTTCCCGCAGGAACTAAAAAACCTCAATCCTCAATCCACGCGGACGATATCGCGGGCATCAGCTAGTAGTAAATAAAAAATCGTCCTAATTACCAAAAACTATAGCATATATAAGCAAATAAATAAAAAGCAATAATCGAAACAGAATTATCTGGAAGGTTGAACAGAGCTGAGCGTAGTTAAGTGCGGTTAGCAGTTGAATTGTGCAGGATAATATGAGAGAAATCTTCGCTAAGTTTTCTAGTTGAATGGACGGGACAAATTGCTTGCGGGACTCTGAAATACAATGAAATTAAACTAGGTATCTTCACTTTGTACTAAATAGTGCATGTTACTTTATGCGTATGGATTTAGGTTCATCAAATTCCGTGGATTCGATATGATTACAATAAAATGATATGGTTGCAAGGAAGCAACCAGCCTCGCATCCCGTGACCCACAAGTCATTGTAATACTTGTAACGTATGTGTTGTGTTGCCTATATATTGTAACCTTAATTTTTCTATGAAAAGAGCAACTGCTGAGTTTCTTGCCGGCTCTTCTCAGTAGAGTTATTTTTCCGAACCGGTGGTAGAGTCTTAACGTTTCATAAGTGACACAAGTTGTCCTACATGAAATAAATAAATAATTTATCATTTAACGGTGTCATTTACACCTTTCCTTTTTTCACAAATCGAGAAACACTTTTAAGATGTAGGCCTGATCATGATATAATTGTCATCTTTTGAATAAAATGCGACTGTTGAGATGCTATTTTATCGAAGAAAATGACACTTTTCGAACCAAATCTATTCAGAAATCACTAAAATCTAAGATTTTGAGTCTATTGGAAAAGAAAACAAAATATGCCAGCATTGTAAATGTCACGTATTAAATTTATCCCTTCCTGAGTTTCCTGAGTTGAAATAAAGACAGATATAATACCAGTTGAAATAATACCAGGCGAGATAGTAGTCAAAATAAAAATAAAAGAGGACCTCAATTTGATTGATAAAAATAAAAAGTTAAACCTTATTATAAAAGCTTTTTATAACCTCCAAATAATTTAGGACTATGGCATCAAAAAAATAATCATTCGAAACATTTCTATTTAGCCGGAAAAAAAACAATTGCGAAAAAGCAAATGGAGTAAAAATACTGAAATAAAAGAGACTCTAAAGTCTCAATTAGACCGTAAGCTCCTCTTTTCAACTTATCCAATACAAAGTACAAATTGCTTTCTCTGTCGAATTATGAAGCGTCGATTTACTTTGTTTGCGAACAAACTTGGGGAAGTTCTCGTGACTGGCACCTCCTTGCGACTTGGCTCACGTAAATACACGGATTTTCTCAATTTATTTATGAAATGTATCATTCATTTATTTCATGTAGGACAACTTGTATATCAGTCATAAGTTTACCAACGTTTCGGAAAGCCCCCGATTGTGCACGGAAATCAAAATCGTAATCGTTTGTCAAAACGATAATTCGGACTGAACAAAGAGTTCATAGAAGCCTGCACGTCAAGAAGCATGTATGAACTCCTTAAACAGTTCGAGTAATACGTTTTGCAGTCAAATTATTGTCTGAGCAAGAAGCTTAGAAGTGCCGCTTTTTTCTTTAGGTATGATCCCCGCCGGGGTCTATTAGGTTTGTTGTCAGGCTTCAACAGAGATTTTTTTTGCGTGATAGGCTTGCTCTTGACGACAATCATGCTTAGTGCAAAGCAAAGATGAGGTCTAGATTGGAACGCGCTTGCCTAGAAGATATTATTTCGTGTATCTATTATTTATATAATTATTAAAATGAACACACTATTTCGTTGTTCATTTTGTCTCATAGGTATTCATATTAGATAAAATGAATCCACGAGGTAAAATCTGGTAAAACTGATTAAAAAGTTAAATCAAAAAATTAATTTTGCATTTATATTTGCTGGAGTACAGAAATTGTGATTATACTGTTGTTATATTCTGTTTTTTCAGTCATGGTTTTTATAATTGTAATTGTGTTGCGCTCTTTTTTATTTACCGAAGCTCGGACTCTTCTTTATTTAGTGCAGAAGTTTTTTTAAATCCTTTGACAACTTTTTTTAAATTAGACTAGATACAAGTTAGCTCTCTACTGCGATCTCACCTGATGGTAAGTGTTGTTCTAAGATGGTAGCGGGCTAACGTGTTAGGGGTATTGCCTGTTAGAGCTTTCGGGCCCTTATTATCGGTATTTATTATATCACTATTTATTATACGACTGCCTGAAAAAAGGAGTTTATTGTTTTCAGGGTTCATGTATGTATGTATGTATGTATGTATGTATGTGAGTTTGTATATTCCACTATAACTTCTATACGCCTGAACCGATTTTGATAAATGAGGTATCATTAGAATCCCTAGCTTACTTCGGGTGATAGGTTAGTAAAATTTTAAATAAAATGGATAGGGTGACCATGGTCCAGCATTAAAGACTAAAGTTTGGAAAAAAAATTGAAAATAAGATTAACTATATAATCATCATCTAGAAAATGTTGAGTAGATTCCAAAAATATGTAACACTATAGTTCAATATCCAGTGATTCACAAACAAATATAATGTAACAAAAATGTGAATAAGATTCTAATTTAACTAGATTAATTTAGATTTGTAACTTTTTACTTCGTTTTTGGGCAGGGCAGTCGTGTTTTTTATTTTTTTTATTTATGACTTGTACACAATGTCTCGCCTACCCTCTACCAACTCTGAATTCATTAATAATACAATACCAACATGAAATCAGTATTGCCATTCTATAAATAATAAATAAATGTTGCCACTTGGGCACACGATCACGACACATGTCATTAGACTGAGGCAGTATAGCTAGCTATACATAAAGGTTATGATAGTAACCCATACCCCAATTTCCACGAGGTATCGTACTGGAACGCTTAATTCCTTGGCTTCACGTCTTTGAATGTATCAGAGAGGTAATGAAATGCACCTACATGGTAGTAACGCTTCTGTTAGTAAAATTTTGGGTCGATCACCATCCGTGCTAGTGAATTCTGAATGACAAAGTGTGTCTGTCTGTGTGCTACGCTTTGACGGCGTATCTTGTTCATCCAATTTAGACAATAATTGACAGGGAGATAGGCTGCATTGGAAGGATATTGGGTATTTTATATCCTCAGAGAGGTCCTGCGATATCTATTCCATTCCATTTTGTACAAATATCGTTTTCTTTCAGCCCAAAGTACACAATACGGGAGGAGAAGACGTCGTACAAGGTGTCAATGTGGTTGACCATACGACAGTTCGCCAAGAGTGACATCGGAACCTACAACTGCGTCAGTACCAACTCTTTGGGCAAGAGTGAAGGGACCTTAAGGTTATACGGTAAGAAAAAATTATCCTGTTGACAGAATTTCGACCCTTTCTTAATCTAGTCTTCTGACCCGTTGTCTTACGTGAGCGACAAACGCGACACCGCGACATGATATAACGTGACGCGACAATATCAAACAGTAGCTAAGCCTTTGATGTAACAGGGCGTGGATGCTTCAATAAAAGAACTGGTTTGCTTGGATTAGGTACCACTCACAGTATATTTCACAGAACATTACGTTACATGGCGGCCAGCTAGCAAGAGACAGAATACAGAGAATGTCAGACGACAAAAAATGTTAAACGTCAACTGTCACAATTGACAGCTAAATTATAATGATCATAGACTTATAGTTTTATACGTTTAAAAACTCAACACTACCCCTTAAACTAATACAATTATAAGTCTATCTAGTTTCAAATCTAGGTTTCCATACATATTATTATGACAAATATAAATAGCCAGCATGACATATTAGGATTATAAACTAATATTACACATACTACAATATATTCATAATATAAAAGATAGCTAATACATACCATATAAATTTTAACAATTTTTATTTTATTTCTATCAAGTTTTCAACAACTCTGAAATAAACTTACAGTGTTTATTCTTACACAAAGACTTTGTAAATATATCAGCTATCATGTTTTCTGTACATAAATAATACAAATTTATAACCTTTTTATTGATCAGATTTCTTATAAAGTGATGTCTTACATCTATATGTTTGGTACGTGAATGACACACAGAATTATTACAAATTTTCTGGGCCGACTGATTATCGTTAAACAAATTAATTGGACAATTATATCCTAAACATTCTTTAACAAAAGTTTGTAAGAACAATGCTTCCCTACATGAGTCAGAGATTGCCATGTACTCAGCTTCAGTGCTGGAAAGTGCTACAGTTCGCTGCTTGTGGCTTTCCCACGACACTATGGAATTACCAAGGCTGAATACATACCCTGTGTATGACCTGCGATCTAACTGATCACCCCCCCAGTCTGCATCTGTAAAACCTTTAATTAACATGTCACCTTTTTTGAATGTTAAGCTATAATGTACAGTGCCTTTCAAATATCTTAGTATTCGTTTAGCGGCCTTCCAATGTTCTTCTGAATATTTCAATTTAAGTCAATTGTTAAATTGACTTAGATAGCTAACACTGTATGCAATATCTGGCCTAGTGCATACTGCCAGGTACATTAGGTAACCTATTAAACTTCTGTAATTTAAATTACTATTTTTACAATCTCCTTTCTGGAGTTTAAGTCCAACTTCCATTGGAGTAGCAGCTGGTTTACAGTTTGACATTTGGAATGTATCAATTATTCTTTCAATATAACTGGACTGATTTAATGTATATGATCCATCATTTGACCTCGAGATTTTCATTCCTAAAATACAATCAGCTGTGCCTAAATCAGTTATTTCAAACTCTTGCATCAGTTTTTCCTTAATAATGAGTTTTTTCTGAGACATTTTAGATGAAAATAACATAATGTCATCCACATACAATGCAATAACCAGTAATTCATTATCCTGATTATAAATATAAACACATGGTTCTGAGGATAACCTCTTGAAACCTAATTTATTAACTAAAACATTATTAATTTTTTCATTCCATGCTTTTGCAGCCTGTTTTAATCCATAAATTGCTTTATTTAGCTTATAAACTTTCTTTTCCTCCCCTTTCTTAATAAAACCTTCTGGCTGTGCCATATAAACATTTTCTGCTAGATCCCCATTTAAAAATGCAGTTTTTACATCAAGATGTTCAACTATTAAGTCATTCATAGCAGCTAGGGCTAGCAAAATTCGTATACTTGAATATCGAACAACTGGTGAAAATGTTTCACTGTAATCAATGCCATATCGTTGACTATAGCCTTTAGCTACAAGGCGTGCCTTGTATTTCTTTAATTTACCATCTGGATCCCTCTTTTTGCTAAATACCCATTTACATTTTACTGCTTTTTGATCTTTGGGCAAATCCACTAAAGTCCAGCATTTATTTGTTAGAAATGAATTATACTCATCTAATATTGCTTTTTCCCATTCTTTGGCTTCACTGCCATGCCTCGCCTCTTCTATAGATGTTGGGATGTCGCTCTCCGGCATGACCTCTACCAGCCCTGCATACTCCGTCAAGTCCACTGCATCCTCGAAGGTGAAGTTTGAGCTCGTTGACTCTAATTCGGAGTTATCTGGAATGTAAGTGGAATCCAAGCCAAGATCTGTTTCAAATGAATCCTCCGACTCGTCCAGACAAAATATAGTTTGTCTGCGTGGATCCTTGTCATCAGATTGAGAGTTTTCATCTATAGAGAAGTCTGATTGTAAACATGGCTGTACCCCAGTGATTTCCTCTGAGGAACTCAATGGTTCAGTACTACCACTATCATTAGGCAAACTAGATGAATTATCTAAGAACACCACAGTGTCCTTCCTCTTAGTATCATCATGTGACATATCGTCTTTGAAGAATTTATTTTCCAAGAAGGTAACATGTCTTGCTCTTATACATTTACTAGGACATGTAGGATCTATCAACCTGTAGCCCTTTGTTTCTTCGCAGTATCCTACAAAAATGTAACGTTTGCTTCTAGGTTCCAATTTTTTGCAATTATTAACTAGAGCATAGGCTATACAACCAAAAGTACGCAAATGTTTGACATTTACCTTTTTCGAAGACCATTTTTCCTCTGGAGTGGATCCCATAACTGCTTTTGTTGGCGTACGATTTTTCAGGTACACAGCTGTATTAGCTGCCTCAGCCCAATAGCGCTTGCTCAAACCAGCATCTTCAAGCATACAGCGAGTCTTGTCCATAATGGTCCTGTTAGCTCTCTCCGCCACACCATTCTGCTCGCTGCAATGTGGGACTGTAGTTTGGTGTTTTATCCCATGGCTGCTTAGGTACTTCTGAAAATCTTTACTCATATACTCCCCGCCATTGTCACTCCTTATTACTTTTATTTTCTTACCAGTTTCATTTTCTACAAGTGTTTTGAATAGTTTAAATTTTTCAAAAACCTCATACTTCGCCTTAAGAAAATAAATTAATGTTTTTCTAGTATAGTCATCTATGAAAATTACAAAATATAGAGCACCATTTAAGGATGGTGTTTGCATGGGACCACATACATCTGTGTGAATTAATCCTAAAATTTCACTTGCTCTACTCTGACTATTCCGAGGAAATGGTAATTTTGTTTGTTTTCCTTTTATACAGGCAATACAGGGATTAAAAGAGGAAGTATCAAAAGTCATACCTGTTACTAATCCATTCTTCATTAGGTGCATACTTCTTAAGTTGAGATGTCCGAGCCTCCTGTGCCAAACTTCCTGTGAAGCCTTGCAGTCATCAGATCCATGTGCCGTCTCATTGCTAGACTCACACTCCTCAGACACCCTACTCACCAAGTTCATGGCCGTCTCTGACCCTAACTCATAACTCAATTCCTTATTCATAATGTCAAGTATATATACTCCATTATGATAAGAGGCAGTAGCAATTAATTCACTACCATCTAGTATTTTACACCCTTTTGGACTAAATATTACACTATAACCTTTCCTATTTAATTCACTTACTGATAATAAGTTTGCAGAAAGCATAGGAATATAGTAAACATTGCTTATTGTCTTTAAACCACCCTTCAAATGAACTTTGATACTACCGTGCCCCTCAGTATTAATAACTCCACCATTAGCAATATTAACCTCTAATGACTTAGTAACCTGAAAATCAAACATTAATTCCTTGTTGTTTGACATATGGTTTGTAGCGCCCGAGTCCACTATCCAAACATCATTCTTCACACTCACTGACAAAGCAGCTAATAAAGATTTGTCCTTTTGGTTCGATGTAGTTTTCTTGGGTTTCATTGAGTTATTCTTACTATTACTGAAACTTGCCGGGCAATTCTTTTTAAAATGGCCCGTCTGCTTACATCGGAAACAACGGATTGTTTTCTTGACTGTTAGAGCACTAACTCCAGGTGGTTCTGATTTGTCATCTCTCCTCTGCTGTTCCTGTAGAAGCTTTGATTTTACAGTTTCACTGGTAAGCTTGACGCTCGAGTTCTCTAGAGCCATTATCATCGGATCATAATCACTCGTCAGTCCACTTAGCATTATAACAGCAATGAATTCATCATCTAGAGGCGAACCTATATCTGCTAGCTGCTGTCCTAGCTCTGTAATTTTATTCAGGTAGCTTGCCATGTCTTCACCTAACTTCATGCCAAACAATGACCTCAGAAGACCCAACTTCCGACATAATCCCTTGTCTTCATACGCATTTTGTAATCGAGTCCATGCTTCATAGGGCGTCTGCGCGTTTCTTACATGGGCCAATGCAGATGGGCTCACCGACAAGCAAATTTTGGCCAGAGCTTTCTGGTTTTTCTTCTCATCTTTGCATCCATCTTCGGACAAAATGCAATCGTACAGGTCTTCGTGCATGAGAGTCATTTTCATTATGAATTTCCAATTGTTGTAATCGCTTAATCCTTTTAGCTTCTCGATCGGAATTCCCACGTTGGCTACTATAGATGTCATCTTCACGTTTAATTTTTCCACGAAATATACCCAAAATTGTATTTATCCAGCGAGACTGGGTCATAACCTGATGTAACAGGGCGTGGATGCTTCAATAAAAGAACTGGTTTGCTTGGATTAGGTACCACTCACAGTATATTTCACAGAACATTACGTTACATGGCGGCCAGCTAGCAAGAGACAGAATACAGAGAATGTCAGACGACAAAAAATGTTAAACGTCAACTGTCACAATTGACAGCTAAATTATAATGATCATAGACTTATAGTTTTATACGTTTAAAAACTCAACAGCCTTCACGTGGCCTACGTTGTCAAGTTAACAAGTTTGTGATTTTCTATGACGTCGTATCGAGTCGCATCGCTTCTGTCTCACCTAGGAAAACAGGTAAATAGCACAAACTTGCGTGCGTAAATGTAGGTGCACTATCTATTTACTCTCATATTCTGATGCAAAGGAAAATCCGGCACGATTGGAGAGAGATAAGCCGCAAGACGGACGGCTGTACGTGCTCTCCGAGGCACGGGGGTGCAAACGCTCCTAACTTCCTAACTCCGGGCTGGTAGTGAGAGCCTCTTGATAAAAAGATACAAAATTATTATACCCAACCCGGGATTTCATCATCCGATTACGCTAACCACTAGACAGTAGACTGAAGAGCTGAGAACTTTATGAAGAACTCTCGAATTTACAGGTTTCCTCACAATGTGATCCTTCACCGTTAGAAGCAAGTGATATTTAATTTGTGTAAACATAACTTCGAAAATTTGGAGGAGCTCGACCGGGGGTCAAACCAGACCCGGGTCTGTTGACTTAACCTCTAGGCTATCACCGCTTCACGAAGCGTATAAGAACTATTTAATAAGCGCCAAAATGTCATGAAAAGGCAAGTATGCTCGCTGGGCGTCTTGCCAAGCACTACACGATAGCGGCAAATGGAGGTGAAGTCGCGTGCCAATAGCATCCTTTTTTTGTGTATCGCACGTGTATTCAATTTCCGGCCTGTAGATTTCGATATCGCATCTAACTTCGTGTGAAAATGTTTTGAATGTGCCAAATCAAGGAACAAATTTGTATCCGGGCTTTGAAGACTTCTCGGGCATTTGAAGCAACGTACAGTTCCACAAACTTATCTGGCCCGGTGGCCAAAATTGAAACTAACTTTTATGTATATTTAGTTTTTGTTTTTATTTTATTTTTCATATCTACTAGCGACGCTGTCACCAGGTCAGTAAAGTTTGTGGGACTTATACAAATGTAACACTTTCGTCGTTACAGAGAGAGTGTACAGCTCACAATATGCCCTGTGTCATGTGCCCAAAAATACATACAAAGCAAGGCGTTGGATTTCAACTGTGTTCCTGGTGTGATAAATTAAATATAACATTACTTGAAGCTAGGACTTCAACTCTGACAAGAATCTTATCGCAGAGAGTTAAATAATTAATCATTCAGGGGGGTTACCACCATCAAAGCAGTATTACTTCAAGATGACAGTTTTACGTTACTTAGCTTGGTGTCCCTGAAATAAAGATTATATTCTAAAACGCGAACGTCAACAATATTAAAATAACACGGTTTAAGCGATGGTAGTATAACCCCAGTCCTAGAACTAATCTATTGCTTCGAAAAATAAACTTTGCAAGTTTCTTATGTACTTTAAGTACTTATTAACCAATTGAATATTTTCTTTACAGAAATAAAGCTCAATTCGTACTCGGAAGATTACAGCAATCAAATAAGCGTCGCCGGAGGTACCGAATCAAGTTTTTCACCTAACTTAATGTCTGAAATTCGTATAACTTCGCAAAACTTTGCAAACAAGTGCTCATCCGCACTGTAGCGAAACCGTCGCGCTTTTATTCTATGTAGCTCGAGAAAATACCAGGCTTAAATGGAGTCTATAGTTCTTAAATAAGCTATAGTAATAAAATCTATAGTTCTGAGGCCCGTTTGCAGACACCGGGTCACGTGTAACCCAGGAATAAACTTGAAATTTTGGCAGAAGTTTTAAACAAATTCTGTCAAAATCAGTATATAATTCTTGTTGTTTAATCTGACTAACGAAAAAAATTCTGTTCTATCTGTGAATGTACAGTGCCCAAATATTATCAGTGAGGTTACTTTTCCTATATTATAATACTTACATTTAATTTAAACAATATTCTATTGTATCGTTGGCTTGATGAACTTTGGATCTGGCATTAAGTTTGCCTAGCATAGATCAACTTTTGATTTTAATTTAACTTTACTTTTTTTATTTATAATTTTGTTTATATTTCTGCTTCTCTGTGGTGTAAAAATTTACAGCGAGAGCCCACCACTCTAGAAATAAAAATTTCATGATTGTGCTTATCATTGTAGATTGATCTATCAAATGACATTTATTATATCAATGTCTGAAAAAAGCTCGCGTGATTCTCTAACCAAGCGATTTTCTCTCTCCAGTGCGAATGGAACTCTGCAAAAGTTTGCCAAGTAACTTCCATAGAATTAGGTTTGAGTAACACGGCATAACTGCCAGTCACAAGTTCTACAATTTTATTAAACATTTCCCTCCTTACTTCATTTTGATGGAAATTGTGTTTTAATTTTTAATCCACTTGTACCTAAAACGCGGAACGACTAACTTATTTGATTCAAGAAGATTCCCGCAATTTCAATTTATGTTAAGTAATATACTGTGGGATCGCTTGAATTTTCCGTAAAGAAAAGTGACCCCACAGAAAAAGCGGTTGAGTGAGAAAATAACAGACAATACTGACACACTTTGGCAGTCATAATATTATTAAGTATGAATTTGTTAAAAGAAATTATGCACGCTTTAGTTAACCAGTGGCTAACTTTCTATTCAGAAAAACTCAACACTTTTGTATTTTATCTTTGATAATAATTTATTTTTCTGTCAACAGGTCTTACGGAAGCTGCAAAAGGAAACTCGGAGAGCAAATTGAATTCCGAAAGGAAATTGATCTCAATATTGATATGTATCTATATATTCATGTTAACGTAGTCACTATGTTGTAAATAAAGCGTTGAATCATCTTTATTGCTTTAAAAGTAAATTTCATGTTTAACCTTGAACTCGCGTTGTCACAAAACTGTCCAAACGTCGGTCTGTGAGACCGACGTGTCGCAACTAGACGTTTGTACCCTCTAAACTATTTCCGTTTTCAAATAAACAAGGCGTAATATTTAAGCTCTATATGAATTATTTAAATGTGTTTGCAGACTTCCAACGTTGTCCTACGTGAGCAACAAACGCGACTCCGCGACTCGATATGACGCGACACGACAGTATCAAACAGTAGCTGACCTTTCACGTGGCAACGTAGGCCGTTTTTCTATGACGTCGTATCGCGTGGCATCGCTTCTGTCGCTCACCTAGAATAGTAGCCAGATGACATTAGGCTAGTCGTAGGAAGCAGCTAGACATTTCATGAAATACCTACCCAATAATTATGATAGTGTCAAATTTTGAGCCCAAATTTTTCATTTCAGTCTCAAAATTAGTTCAAAATATATATAAGTAATTTGTGTAAAAAATTTGAACATTGTTTCTTTCCTATATTTTTTTAAAATACAAGTTAATTATTGATTTTTTTTTTAAATATGAATAGCGAAAAATATTTAATTTTTAATTTCAAAGTTACTGGTCTGACGGACCGATGCATGTTCGAAATGTCATAGAAAATAACGCGAGTTAGAGAAGGTTAAAAAAGTCTTTGTAAATATTTACTTGTAAGTTGTAACATTTAATTGTAAAGTGACAAGACAACGATGTATCTAACAGATATTACTCTTGTAACCACCTTTCGCTTAGATTCGTCAAATTGAAGTATTGTTTACATTCCATTGTGAACTCATCGCTCGATTATAAGACTGTTTACAACAAATAAACTGAAATGATAAATGTTTACCTTTCATTTACATATCCCTCATCTAACAACATTTTCACCTATCCTAAGATATTGTAGCTGTTAAAAATAACGACCAATCTCCCTGGCGCTGTGGTCTTATGTTTAGAGGTTCCGGGTTCGATCCCCGCAGGTTCAATTCAGTCATTTGAGTATTTAAACTAAGGAAATAGTAGTAGAAAGTATGTTGACGACCTCCCTGGCGCAGTGATGAGTGCTGTAGTCTTTTAGGTATCTATATATAGGCATGCAGGTTTCCTCTCAATATTTTTCTTCACTGTTAAAGCAAGTTGTTGAGGAACGAGTGATCTAGTTGTGGCAACGCATATCAGTCGATTGCGATTGTTAAGCAACGTTGACCCAAGTCGGTGACTGGATGGGTCACCGACTTGGACTGGATGGGATGGTGAATTTGGAGGTTCAAACTAGACCTTTTCATTTCATCCGTGCCTCGGAGACCACGTTAAATAATATTAGTATGGATTACTATTCATATTATTACATATCATACTATGTAGCATTTCAGCAATAGAAGCGGCAGTACGGGCCATATTTCGTTCAGTACCCGAGGGAATGGGCAAGTATCGATACTGAATATTTTACACACACTACTCTACTATAATATACATTTGATTACAAAAAGAGACAAAAGGTGATTTATTTGATAACTAGATGATGCCCGCGACTTCGTCCGCATAAATTAAGTTATATTAAACCATAAAGAACAAGAAACGTCTTGAACTGATACCCATATATTCGGTTTCTACACGGCATTGTACCACTGAGTTTTTGCCGGTAAGGTGGTAACTAGCCACGGCCGAAGTCTCCCACCAGGCATAAGGTTTAACACTAAGTAAGCTTACCGAGGATCAAAGGCTAAAATTAATCGAAAAGAACAGAACATCCATCTCCTGGGAAGATATATGAAGGCGTAGGAACATGTCCGATCAGAATTAGCGCCTACAATCCCACGAAATAAATGAACTAGCCAAATTGAATGATGTGGCAACATTTACTGATTTA
Source organism: Erebia palarica (assembly GCA_964035005.1). Lineage (NCBI taxonomy): Eukaryota > Metazoa > Arthropoda > Insecta > Lepidoptera > Nymphalidae > Erebia > Erebia palarica. The sequence continues at coordinate 31,501,510 of OZ035990.1, forward strand.
TGAATACAATACTAGATAGGCTACCTAGAATTTAACCTAATGTCCTATGCTATCCTAACAATTCAACAAATAAGTGTGTTTATTTGTTGGTTTGTCCTTGAATCACGCCGCGACGGATGGATTAGTAAACGTGTTATTTTGCATGGTTATCGTAAAATATTTGGAAAGTAACATACGGTAGTTTTAGTCCGGGAAAATTATAAGAGTACACAATTTTAAGAACGAAATCCAGGGACACAGGACACCACAACGTAATGGTCTCAGAGGTTTGTGGACTCTGGTAATCTGCAGTTGGCTAGGGTAATTTGCATCTGGTAAATAGTGTGGTGGACTATGGCCCTATCCCTTCTCATTCTGAGAGGAGATCTGCTCAGCGGGACGACGACGGGATGATGATATTGATGAACCTAGAATTATTGTATTGTAGGTACTTAGAAACTAAGTTCCTTGCATCTATCTATCTATATTTTAAATTGCTAATGCCAAGTACTTCGTCCGTATGGAAGTTTTATATGTTCCCGTGGGAGAGAGAAATTGTTCTGCGGTAAAAGCTCTCCAGAGTAGTAACTTTATCTTTGTTGTACATCCTTACTATTATTTTAAATGCGAATGTGTGTCTGTCTGTCTATCTGTCTGTCTGCTTCGCTCTCACGACCCATCTTTTCAACCGACTCTGGTGAAATTTGGTATAGAAGAAGATTATATACCGGGGAAGGACATAGGCCTTTTTTTATTATTAAATAAATATGTATTTATTTTCAGACCAAAACGTATTGTTAGTTTGAGTCCCTAGTGTGTATTCACTCTTATAAAACTTCTGTGGACATTTTTAATATTCTCGTGTTGAAAATAAAACCGCTAATTAACTGTCTGTTTTTTAAACAAACCCGACTTTAGAATTAATATGATAAAATAAAGCCTTTCAAAATGATTTACATTAGCAAGATTTACTTACTTAATTCAAAATGTGAATTCATTTATTTAATTACTTCAAATTAACAAAGAAAGTTCGTAGAATAATTTACAGTGTAAATAATCGTGGACTGAGCTGACCTTGCTTCTGGGTTTCAGTAAAAAAAATACTAAGCGTTTTTTTATGTAAAAAGCATTGCTATCGGAATTTGAGTTGCAGTGAAAGACGTATTTTAAACTCTTATGTTTACTATTAATATTATATATATGCGAAGGTGTGCTTGTTTGTTGGTTTGTCCTTCAATCACGCCGCAATGAGTAACGGATCGACGTGTTTATTTGCATGGGTATAGTTTTTATCCCGGAAAGTAAAGGAGTTCTCGAAGGACTTAAAAACAACTTAGTCCACGACAACCAAGTAGCGGGCATCAGCTTGTAATTTATAATTAAACTAGATAATGCCCGAGACTTCGCCCAAGATATTCATTAGGTTATATTTTGAAAAAACCTGTGAGTTGAACCGGTTACATAAATATGTTTAAATAAGGCTATTTTTCACGGAAAATCAAAGTTCCTGTGGTCTTTGTAATAAAACCAAAATGGAATTCACGCGAATGGCGATCATCTTTATGGAATTACTTATTCCTGATAGATGATGCCCGCCATTCGAGTGAATTTTGTTTTTTTTTACAGTAAGGATTCGAACGAGTCCTATAAAACCACGCGAACGAACGCGCGGGCAAAAGCTAGTGGAAAATAAAATTATGGAATGTACAAGCGTTGTTGGATTTAACTTAAAAAATTAATGAGCTTTCCTGGAACAAAAAAACTGTAATTTACGTGCAAGCCTTGTGTCCATGTTACTTAAAATACTCAAACAACAGCCGCGATTACCGCATAGAATGACTAATATCGTTTGAACATGAAATTTAATTAAAATTATATTAATTAATCTGATATTATGACGTATACAGTTGATTGTGTTAATAAATCTCGTCTCTTTTTCGAGGGTGCATAGTTTGAATCCTTATTCGGAACTAGCTAATGCCCGCGACTTCATCCGCGTGGATTAAGGGTTTTCCGTTCCCACGGGAACTCTTTAATTTTCCGGCCTGTGTTATTCCAGACTATAATCTATCTCTGTGCCAAATTTCATCCAGATCCGTTCAGCCGTTCCGGCGTGACTGAGTAACAAACATTCGTCTATACATCCATCCATCCAAACTTTCGCATTTATAATAATAGTATAGATATAGATTACGTGTATTAAAAATATCATTTAACTGTATCACTACACTCAACTCGACGGCTCAACCCATTACCAACGCACTACTGGGGCCATACTGCCTACGCTTGAAACAATACTCAATACTCATAATGACAGTTTAATGTCACGTACCTTGAGTTTCTAATATTACGAGGATTATTATTCTAAAACATGAAAGTCAACAATAATGAAACAATGTGGCTTTAAGCGTTGGCAGTATGGCCCCTGGGGGCATTGATTTAATATTGTTTCCATTCGTGTTTTAGAATTACAATCCTTATTTTAAGGAGATCACGGAACTTGACATAAAACTGTCATTTTGCAATAATACTGCTGTAAGCGATAATACTGCTATAATACTGCTACTGGTAGTAACCCTCCTGAATACGAGCCTCCTTTCACCACCTTGCTGTGCATTTTAAACGGACAAAATTGATATGATAGATTATTATCTATCATATAAATTAAACATCTATCATTCAAAATACTTGGAGATCTATGAAATGTTTTTCGTAGTTTGTTACCTACCTACCACCACCACCACTACAGCCCATTAACGTCCCACTGCTGGGCACAGGCCTCCACTCTCATAGGAGAAGGGGAATTAGAGCATAGACCCACCACGCTGCTCCAATGCGGGTTGGCGGGCTTTAACGACTATTATCATGTTAGTGACAGTAACCGGGACCGACGGCTTAACGTGCTCTCCGAGGCACGGGGGTGAAACACCGCCAACTTCCTAACTCCGGGCTAGTATTGAGAATTTCTAATCAGAAAACCCCAACACTTAATTATGGGCACGACCCGGGAATCGAACCCGGGACCTCGTCGGCCACAGTCAAACATGAAAACCACTAGACCAACGAGGCAGTCTTGTCGTCAACTACTTACTTCTTATTAATAAAATAAGTTGCTTGCATCCGCTTAGCAGCAAAATACTGAATGGTGTTTCTTCAAGATTTCTTTGATAAAATAACTCTTTGAGTTCATATAAAATAGGTTATCATTATTTGAGCTTACTTTGTTAAGGGCTGAAAGTCAGCGGTTTAGTAAAGCAGAATAACTCCTTTTTATACTAAGTCAAGAGCTGGAGGAAGGGCCATACTCCGTCCGTACGTTATTCGCATTATGTCACTATTTCCTAGAAGTAAACTAGAAAGGAGTTATTATTTAAGTCAGCGCTTGTCTCTGACGGCTTTATATGGGGTCCAAGTTATAAACGGTAAGGTAACGCTGCACGGTTACAGTGCGCGAGACATAAGAATAGGCATGATGACAGTAACCAAGAATCAATGAAATTATGAATTTATCTAATGAAATAGGATTCATGGATTATAAAAAACGTATTTATTTTTCTATTTCGAGTGAGATTGCTATTTATTTTGATAAAATAAAACTATAAAATACAGCAATCCGCCATAATGGATTAAACGCCTAGAAGCGAATGACGTCACGATTGTTTGTTTTCGAATACGACAATCACACTATTGCTTACTGCACACTGCACAGAGTACATTGGTAATAACCTGGTAATAACAATAGTGACGTCACAAACGACGCCATGACACCGGCGAGCGTTTTGGCGTGAATTTTAAAATTTAAATTTCAAATGCCAATTTTATCTACCAAACCTAATTTTTCTGCTGAAATAATATATTTTTTCGAAATAGTAGATACTTCCGAACATAATCTGACCATTTTTCAAAATTAGTCATCATGCCTATTGTGTGAGTGTGCACACCGAAAGAGTGTTAAACAATGGCACTAGAACACAAGTATCTATTAGTGCAACTGCACATCTGTGTAATAACTGTGCAGATGCGCACTGGAAAGGATAGTGTTGGTAGAACCCAACTCGTTGGACAGACGACATCATGCGAGTCGCAGAGAGCAGCTGGGTCCAGGGGGCGTAAGACTGCGGCTTGTGGGAGACCCTACAAGAGACCTTTACTAAGTAGCGGACTTCTTTTTAATGACTATGATGAATTAGTTATTTATTTTAGTGCAAAGCTCAGTTAAAACCTCCCAGTGAGTAGTCACTAAGAATCGGTGTTGTAAGTACGAGGCCTATTGCGATTTCCCGGGCGCTCATAATGATGATGGGATGAGATCAAGGAATGAATTATCTGAAGGTCTATTGATAAGCCGATATTAGCTAAGAACACGTTCTCAAGACGTATTGTCCCATCTATACTTAAGACCATTGACACCCCATGACTCTAATCTAAATTGTTATGCCTTTTGTTAAAGTAAGGCAGTTTTCTCGTAACTTGGACCAAAAACAATAAGGAAAGCGACAAATTCCCTCAGAGAGTTTCAGTATGATAAAAATATTCTACAGCTACGTATATTGAATTACAAAATATCATATTGTTTCCTTGGGAATAATACTAAAAAAAATTGTTTTATTTTTCTTTTGCAGGAGACAAGATTGTACAGTGCAGTTGGTGTGGTTTTATTTTCTAAGTGATTGTCTCTAAAATTTAAGTTTGTCATGATTTTCTAGTTTAATATTCTATGGTAGGACATTCGCAATAAATATAAGGCCATTAAGGACTTGAATCCAGGGCCGTAAAATAAAATAATTAAAAAAAAGAGGGGATTCTGAGGGCCAATAGGGGCGTTTCCCGCCAATTAAGCGCGAAGGACGAAAAGAAAATCGGAGGATTAAAAGATTGTACAAAATAATTAAATTAGGTACTCTAAGAACATTATATTATCGTGAGGAATAAAGTCTTAAAACGAACATTAGGTTTTGATTTATTAAAATATTGTCTCTTTATTTGTTTTGTCTTACATCACAAAAATTACTGAACCAATTTGAAATTTAATTCACAAGTAACTCGGCTTCAAATTACGACCAGTATACATACTTACAAGTTTATTTGAAATCAGTTGGAATGATTAACTGTAATAATTAGTGAAAATAAATAAAACTACATTACATAAAACTAACATGTCAAAATCAATTGAACAGGTCGTGAAAACGTAACAGATATATAATATATAGACAGACAACAGTTTTAATAGTAGAATTATCAACGTGCCAAAATGAAAGTGTGTAAAGCTGGTATTTGAAACTGGAAGACTGGACCTCATGTACTTTGGGAAATCTATACTTAACGTATTTACGTAAGCACGTTTTTAGACACGAAAAGTTACACTAGAGACTATAGACTTCATAATGAATATAAAAAATTACTTTTGTTGTGTCGAGGCGCTTGATTTCTATTCATAATTAAGTTTCTTTTGGATTTTATGACAAGGTTTACCAGGCGTTTGACATATGACCTTCTGCGACTTAAATATTGAGCAACATTGACATTTTATGCATTGCGCTTTCGCCCATCCGGAACATTTTGCAAATGTCACAGTAATTATACTTTGATTTTAGTCTAAAAATATAAAACATAGAATCTATGCCACAGGGCGACGCTGGAGAGAAAGGGTACGTAAAATATCACCTACAATAATTATTTAATTATCGTAGGCTTAAATTGTAAGGGATGGATAATCCATACTAATCCGTACTAATATTATAAATGCAAAAGCGTGTCTGTCTGTCTGCTACGCTTTCACGGTCCATACGTTCAACCGATTTTGATGAAAGGAGGATGGCGAAAATGCATGTATTTTGGGACCCACTGAAAAGGGTAGCGTTCATCATGGAAACTTAGTAATAATTGTAGAACGTAACAAAACTAAGAAAAAAGCAAATAGTAAGTAAGTCTAAAAATGTGGGAGAAAAAAGGTACACCTAAAAGTAGAATATAACCTAAAAATTATTAATCAAAAACTATTTCTATCAATAATTTGTATCAGTATTAGTATGAATGAGTAGGTAGGTACTTATGCTTAGTTATAATACGCATGATGACAGTAACCAAGAATCAATTAAATTATGAATTTATCTAATGAAATAGGATTCATGGATTATAAAAAAACGTATTTAATTATCTATTTCGAATGAGATTGCTATTTATTTTAATAAAATAAAACTATAAAATACAGCAATCCGCCATATTGGATTAAACACCAAAAAGCGAATGACGTCACAATTGTTTGTTTTCGAGCTTTGACAATCACACTATTGCTTACTGCACACTGCACAGAGTACATTGGTAAAAACAATAGTGACGTCACAAACGGCGCCATGACACCGGCGGGCGTTTTGGCGCGAATTTTAAAATTTAAATTTCAAATGCCAATTTTATCTACCAAACCTTATTTTTCTGCTGAAATAATATATTTTTTCGAAATAGTAGAAACTTCCGAACATAATCTGACCATTTCTCAAAATCAGTCATCATGCCTATTGGGTAGGTACTTATGTCTGCGAGAATTGCGCAATAATTCTACTCACACCATATTTCTAAATAACTCTTATCTGCTTAGATCTTCTCGTATCTTTTAACAAATTGAGTAACAATAATATCAAAATAGATCTCTTTTGCACCACTGGTACCTCTATGCAGATTCTGGCCAATGAATTCTTCGACACCTATAGCCCAAGTTGAAGTGATTCGCTGACCAATAATTCAGATTGTTTTCCCATTCTATAGCCTGATCTCCCTTACAATAAGCGTTTTATTCCTCTATATACTTTGATTAACACTTGCATTAAGTACTTATTTACTTTTCCTATGAGAGCTTTTTCTTTCTCTTATAACCAAATCCATGAGAAGGAAGTCGCGGGCATCAGCTAGTGTCATTTATGTAGTGATCACTGATACTGATAAAATCATTTACATAAAAATTAAAAAGTATCGATACGATTAGGTATCGATACTTTTAAAGTAGGTACTCGTGTTAGTATCACAAGACGATAGTAATATTAAGAATACTCATTTCAGTAGGTATCGATGATACATCGATGGTGTCGGAACATCCCTACAAAAATAAATAATAATGACAAGTGTTGTCATGTCAACAAAATGTCTATCTATGTCAATTGCGTTCCATTAGTGCAAGATGACTTATTTTTTAATAAATTATAATAATTTCTTTCTTTTGAATACCGTATCTCACAGTCTCAATATTTTTTATATAAACATCATATAAACATATGATTATAAATAATATAAACTTGTACTTGAACGATGCCTCCTTAATTTTTAAATTACGTGGGTCCAATTTCGCCATTGTTCTTTAGTACTGGGATAGGTGGTATCCCGGGGAAGGACATAGGCTACTTTTTATCCCAGAAAAGTAAGGAGTTCCCGCGGCAACCATAAAACCTCGATCCACGCAGACGAAGTCGCGGGCATCAACTAGTTATATTATTAATGCGACAGTGTGTTTGTTGGTTTGTCATTCAATCACGTCTATAGTTGAGGATATAGTTGAGGACCTTAATTTTCCGGGATAAAATGTGCTACTCCAGACTATAATGTAACTCTGTGCTAAATTTCAAATCTGTTCAGCCGTTGGGGCGTGATCGAGTAACAAACATCCATACATCCATAAATCCATCCATCCAAACTTTCGTATTTATAATATTAGTAAGATTAGTATAATGAAGTATGAGTACCTAATTATATAATTCGTTTGCTCAAGTCAACTCATATTATTTTTCATATCACAAAAAGGACACTGGTTGTATTCATATTTATAAAAAAAAACAATAGCTATACCTGCGAATTAAAGTAGTTTCCTGAATTTTTGCAATAACATACTTTACGGTATACAGTTACCCACTACATCCTATAAAGCGAGTTTGCCTCCGTTGGTTTGCCTTTTTTGTTTCAAAAACTTCATTTTCATTGTGAAACCTGCCTTTTGCTTCCCACATACTGTATTTCGGGGTCTCTATTAATTCTGCTTGCATTTTGTATACGGGACCGCAAAACGGAATGCCAATTGGCCAGACAATTGTGGCTCTTATAATTAAGTGCAGTAAATGCTATATTTATTCAATGCTTGGTTTCATTCTGCACTATTTAGTGCAGGTAACAACTGAGATTAAATCTGCCCATATAATAGCCATTTCATACTGCATAGATTAGGTAGTGGGAACATTTTGGTACTAAAATAATATTAGCTCTAACTTATGCAATAGTGCTCTAAATTTGACCAATGAGAATCAGAAGATAACTCCTGTTATTTGTGATTAATGGAAAGGGGAATGATTTTCAGCAATGAGAGATTTGCCAATTACCAGTGAGAGTTATGTATGCTATGCAGGAAATTTAAAGTTATATTGATGAGTTTGTTTAATTTAAACCCTAGTTACGCTTTTGGCTTAGCCATGGCTTATATTCTAAGCTTTATGGCAATTTTTTTACTAAAATAAATTAAATTAAATTTGTTTATTTCAGACCCGTATTCTTAGTCCATATGTTGTTAACAAACATAGTCTGAAAACTATGTAAGTAATGATATCGGGAGAGCCTGATGCGTTAACTCTTTGTTATACTCGCCCGACTTCAACATAGTGTGAAATCAAAATTATTTTTTACTTTATAGTGGCTTTGGAAGCCGGTTTTTTGGAAAGAATTTTTATTTTTAACTCTTTGGTGTCAGGATTCAGGATTTGAAGACAGAATTTTTTATGGGACCACCTCGAGAGCTTCCTCCTAATTTCAAATCGGTTCAGAAACCACGGAGATATGCACTGACATACATTTAAAAAAAAACCTCCTCCTTGTTTGGAAGTCGGTTAAAAATAATGAGTGTATTATGATCTAAAAATTTATTACGTTGCAAAGATAACAAAAGTTTTCAAAAGTTCAAACGTCGAATTTATCAAAAAGAATTAAGCAAAAATAATGTATTTTTTATAATAAAAAAAAACGTTTCCTAATTTCATTTGTGACACATCATCGTTAGAGTGATAATTCCCAATAATATTGAATAAGGTATCCAGTCGCCACATTTGTACACATACTGTGCCACATACTGTGCCATATTTCATCCAGATCCGTTCAGCTGCTTTAGCGTGATTGGGTAACAAATATTCATCCATCCACCTATCCATGCATCCATCCAAACTTTCGCATTTAAAATATTGTTTTATAAGAGTATAATCCTAATCAAACAACTTATCGACCTTTTGATTCAGATGGGTCCATGCAATTATGAACCTTAATATTTTCAAAAATATTTTCTGACCGCGAGTGTATGGGCGTCGACCCACTGTATAAACAATAAATACTAACGCTGTTTAATAACCTAAGTCTCAAGTACAATGACCCGATGAATTTGAATTTACAGTACAACAACACAGAAAATGTACGAAAAATTAACAAGAGATCCAAAAATTTAGCCAAGCGAGAGCAAAAAGCACCGCATCTCACTACAATGAAAATGAAGTTTCGAAAACAAAAACAGAATTCAGGAACACGCTTCGAACTTGCCTAATGCAGTTATCTAGTGCATATTCGTTTTGTGCAAAAGCTGTGTAACGTAACTTAGTTTACAGCGGCGGAATTTGGATTGTGGCAAACGTTTTGTATGGAAAGGATCCTTTGTATAGATTATGAAAATATTATATTCATCAATATTTCAATATTGTTTCATATTATCACATATTGAATGAACACTTGCGGGACTTTCTATCTTTTATTTCTATACCGAATTTCATCAAAATCGGTTGAAAAGATGGGCCGTGAAATCGTAGCAGACAGACAGATAGACAGACTCACTTTTACAGTTACAATATATTAGTAAGGATGCGAAAGTGCGTACCTGTCTGTCTACTAAGTACCTACGCTTTCACAGTCTATCTGTTTTAGCCGATTAACAAAATGTTTTGATATTATCTCTCTCATCTCAGAGTATGCCACATGATAAGCAGATTCCTAGTTCGAAGGTCCCATGACAATGTAGCCATTGCTGTTTAGCACAATCTCTAAACTAAACTAAAATTTCCGTAGGGAGTATTATGAAAGGGTAAAATAAATATAAATAGATCTGTCATTTTAGTTTACAGATTGTGCTACACAAAGTTGGCTTTTATTGGCGTCTTTTTAATCCAGAAAGTTAGAGTTCCCATGAGACTTTTAAAAATCTATTTTGTCACAAAAGTAAAACTAAGTCACAAGCACCATCTTGACTAGTCAATGAGATTAAAAAAATCTTGTCTAGTCTCATCATCATCCATCACTACAGCCCATTAAAGTCCCACTGCTGGGCACAGGCCTCCACTTTCATAGGAGAGAGGGAATTAGAGCTTAGACCCACCACGCTGCTCCAATGCGGGTTGGCGAGCTTTAACGACTATTATCATGTTAGTGATAATAACCGGGACCGACGGCTTAACGTGCTCTCCGAGGCACGGGGGTAAAACACCGCCAACTTCCTAATTCCGGGCTAGTTCTGGGAATTTCTAATCCGAAAAACCCGATACTTAATTATGGCCCGACCCGGGACTCGAACCCGTGACCTCGCCGGCCGCAGTCAAACATGCTAACACTTGTCTAGTCTAGTAGTTCATATTTCAAACTCACACAAAAGTGTCAACCGAGTAGTTAAATCAATTTAAGAAAACACAATTTTTTTGTTTTTTTAATTACCAATTGTCGGTTTCGCTATGAAAAATTTACGAAGCCCGTTTTGGAAGCCATTAAAATATAAACTCCAAGCGGGCGTTGTTTCGAAACGTCGCGACGAGGGCGGTGTTTGTACAATTAACAGATAGGCAAATGCCCCACAAAGTCCGGGTGTGATGAACTTTCGCAGGAACTTTAATCAACTTAGTTTTTCCGTGTGCTTTATTAATTTTAATTTTATTTTATTGGACTAACCAACAACATTCATATATAAAATAAAGTATATATAATTTACAAAGAGACTTATAGACAAAAGAGATATAGCACAAACATAAACAACTGGCTAGTACAAAAGATTTTTAGATAAAAACATTTCAAAGTTTAAGTATGGTAGCTTTACAAGATGCAGTGAGGAATGAGAAAATTACAATAATAGTTATATCAATAGTAATACAAATCATATTATACAGAATAATTACAGAACTTAACTAATTGGCTAACTTACGTAGGGATACCAGTACGTTACGGCGAAAGCAAGCCTTCGACGAGTTAAATATATTGAGGTCTCGGTTGTTGTGATGAAGAGTATTAAATTGACGACAAATACGGTTAATGCAAGAGTGGTGCGCTTTATTGATGTTCCGTATCTCTACGATTTTGAAAATGGATATTTAATTAATTTTTTTTTGAACTCTCTTGAGCAATTTAATAATATTATGCTTTAATGAAAACCAATTTCGCCACAGTGACATTTTAACATAACCTCTGTCCATGATTTCAGCATTCTTAGCATTGGGATTTTGTAAGTCTGTCAATGAGTTTTTTTTAATATTCCACTATCTTATTCTGAGCAGTTGAATGCGATCTTACCTGATGGTACTTAAGTGATGATGCAGTTTAACATGGTAGTGTGCTAACCTGTTAGAGGTATGGCAGACATATTAAGCCCATATCACTACTACGACTAGCCACGGCCGAAGCCTCTCACCAGTCAAAACCAGAGAAAACTCAGAAGTTTTTATTCCCAAATTGACTCTGTTGGGGATCGAACCTGGGACCTCCCGCGTTAAGACAACAGCGCTCAACCCTGCACCAGATGGGTCGCCAAAGTTATTCAGTCAGTCAGCCAGTCAGTTAGGACTTTATTGTCTAATATATAAAACTCTTGTGTCACAGTTTTAGTGTTTATACTCCTCCGAAACGGCTTGACCGATTTTGATGAAAATTCATATGTTTATTCAGTAGGTATGAGAATAGGTTTATAACTAATTTCCATTCTCCTAAAACACCTCAATCTACGCGGATGGAGTCGCAGGCATTAGCTAGTATTGTATAAATGTATAGGAGACAATCAAATTAATAATTCAGCTCCTAAAGATAACTAGCACACTTTAGCTGCGAACATAATTGTATTTACCTACCCAGGTATATTATGTGAAGATTTTAAATCCACAATCATAAAGTTTCTCAGGGCTAACAGCTCTCTGGGGGGCTGTTAGTAGATCGTTTCTGATGAACCTTTGCATAGGAACCCTTACGGCGCCAGCGGGGTAATATATGGCGTGAGTATACCTAATGAATTGGCAACGATTCGATGGTAGACGTTTATTTTATAAAACTCCAAAAGTTTTAACGTTTTTAACGTTTAACCTATCGTGAGTTTGTTTTTTATCCATTACAAGTTAGCCCTTGATTGCGATCTCACCTGATGGTAGGAGATCATGCAGTCTAAAATGGTAGTGAACTAACCTGTAATAACCAACTAGGGGCATGGCAGTTATAATTAACGTAAACGGTTTCTACAAAATCAGGAGTGTTAACTATATATAACTATTTATATTTAAAATAATAAATAACTGTTTATAGTTACTCGAATAGGTCATTAAACCTGTGTATTTTATTCCTCGCTGCTTAGGATCGTGATCTTTTTGTTCTCGACTGATAGACGCGTCCATAACTGGAAGAAAGTCTCCTGTATGAATATCCACAGGATACGGTAGGATGGTTGGATAATGGATGGTGTTATTTTAGTTTCAAATTATGGTATTTGAAGTAAATGTCCTGGGCACAAACCTAGGGCCCGTGTAAGAAATTGTTATCATCATCACCTCAAACCAGCATCCGCTTACTAATAATCAGAGGTGCGATTGTGTAAGAATTACCTACCAAACCGTCAAAGTTCGGCGTCAAAGTAAAATAAACCATAAACCCATTGAATTAGAGCTTAATTTCGTGTATCCATTCTCACACGTGCAGGTATGTACGATAACCTAAACATATGAGAATAGATACACGAAATTGAGCTCTAATTCAATGCTGTTATGGCTTATTTTACCTTGACGCCGAACGTTGACGATTTGATCGGCAACTTTTACACAATCGGGGGGCTGGTCTCTTATTGGTCAACGTGGGAGACTAAAGCCATAACCCTTCTAAATCTGCCAGGAGATATTATAAAAGCAATGCTTAGGACTTCGGTAATTCATGTATCTTCACATTGATGTAATTTTAAATTATTTTTTTCAAAAGATAAACTACCGAGTTTTTGGCTGGTTCTTCTCGGTAGGAATGTCATTCCGAATCAGTGATAGATTCACTCGACGATTGAAAAGCACTTGTAAAAGTTTATTTCAATAAAAATCATTTAAATTTTAATTCAATGGTGATATCTAAAACTGAAAGTTATGATGTAAGTATCATCAATGTTTTTCAGTATGACACAACAAATCTTTATTAAGAGGCTCAGTGTAAAACTTCGGCTTAGAACAACACAACCGGCTTAACTGTTAAGAGCTAATAGCGCTCCGGGGGGCAGTAACAGCTGATCATTACTGATGAACCTCCGAGGAGGCGTCCTGAAAGGGGCTTGATTTATGTCTTGCGTAACGAATTTATTTGAATACGTACTTAGTTCACACTTTAAAATACTTTTACATAGGGATTACATGGGTTTTTTTTATTCCACTTCAAGTTAGCCCTGACTGCGATCTCACCTGATTGTAAGTGACGATGCAGTCTAAGATGGTAGCGGGCTAATCTGTTAAGGGTATAGCAGTTATATAATACCCATACCCCTAGGCGGTTACTACACTCCATTAGGGTGGTAAGTAGCCACGACCGAACCCTCCCACCAGCCTCTATGAAAAAAGATCTAAGGGAGTTTAAGCTAGTGGGCTTAAATTAAGCTACAGTAGTAGTAAATGACGATGTCATTATGATGGTATTCATTAATACACTATTACTAGCTGATGCCCGCGACTCCGTCCGCATGGATTGAGGTGTTTTAGGGGTATGAAAAATATATAGTAGCCGATTCTAAGACCTACTGAATATGCGTATAAAATTTCATAAAAATCGGTCAAGCCGTTTCGGAGGAGTATGGTAACTAACATTGTGACACGAGAATTTGATATATAAGAAAGTAGCCACTGAGTAGGTTCTTGTTTGTAGAATCTACTTTCACTTTACAAATAATTTATCTCTGCTTCGTATTCCTCATTACTATAGGTCGTGACCTCCTTTCGATATCTAATTAAAATATAATATGGTGTGGTGGTGGTAATAATACGACAAGGTTTTACTTATTACTAGCTAATACCTGCGACTTAGACCGCGTGAATTGAGTTTTTTTGGTTCTCGAGGAATCTCTTTAATTTTCCGGGATAAAAGTAGCCTTTGTGTTTTTCCAGAATAGTTTGGAAAAACACAAAAGCTACTTTTGATTACAGAACCTATCTCAATTCCAGATCATCATCCAGAACTGTTCAGCCGTTCTGGCATGCTTGAGTAACAAAAATCCATCTATCCATCCAAACTTTCACATGTATAATATTAGTAAGAAGTATAGATGTTCACGATACGTACGTTAAAATACCTAGGGAGCCCCAACGAAAATCAGGTCACTTTGAATGTACTGCAAATGAACGTAAGCATTTCTTTGAATGTAAAAACACCAAACTAACCGTGCGCACTGAATTGCTGTGCAGATATAAAAGTGAGCTCTTTGATCTAAATTTTGGAGTAATTTTGTAACCAAAAGGAAGGGAGCTTCTCGATGCGTTTTTTTCTTCCTATTGACAGCTTCGAGTATCTTTTGTGTTACGACTTTGATGCTACTTTTTCATGTTTGATTAAAAATCGATGAGTAACCGAAGGGGCATTACAAAAGTGGTTTTGATGAAGCTAGGTTCTTGTACCTTCTTGTGTGAATTCCAATATATATCCAGCTGTTTATCTGTTAGGTCGTCGTAATGTAGAATTAATTATTCACTTACTTAAATACTTTAATATAACAATGATAAAATTTAGTAAGTAATTCTTTGGCAATAATATTATGTTAAGCAATAGACTCATGCCGAGCAAATACTAAGATTTATCAAGTGAGTATTACTTCACTTTTTAACTATACGCCGAGTTTGAGTTTGACGGTAAAATTAATTAAAAATCTACATTCTCTATTCAATAATGCAAATAAATAAAAAAGGCAAACGTAGATAAAATTTATTTATTTTGTACTTATATTAATCATTGGCATTGGGACAATAAAATTATAGTAAATGCAAAAGTGTGTCTGTCCGTCTGCTGAACTTCTGCAGCCCATCTGTTCAAATGATTTTGATGAAATTTGGTTTATGAGATAAGTTGGGTACCCCAAGGAAGGAAATGTGCTCTATCCCGAAAAACTTTACCTGTCTATTAATTAACGGGGCATTTCTCCACTTTGACATTATAAGTAAATTACTGTATTCCATGTTCTGGACAACAAGCTGAGGCTATTTACGCAGAGCAATTTCACGTATGGTTTCGAGCACATAAATTATTTAACTCTATAAAATTACTGCTCTGTCTGCGATTTCGAATTGAAATAGATGTGCCGACAAAATTGCTAATGGTCCTGCTAATACCGAGTAATCTAAGTATATTTATTGTCCTTCCGCCGAGTTTGTTTGTCTGTTAGCGCTTATTTCAGAAACAACTGTATGGATTTTCATACTTCATGGCTTTCACAAATGGATAGACAATTTTTTCATCCTCGGGCATCATCAATTTATCTTAAACTAAAAGATTTAAACCATCCCTTATTATAAAAGAGTTTTTCAGACAGATTTTCAAAGTAAAGTACCAAACAAGTCATCTCGGAATGAGGAACTCATTTATTTTGTTATGATATTTACCTTGTTCTTGTACGAAACACTATTACTTTAGTATTTGTGAGACCAACAGCTATTACCGCTTCGAAGGAAAACTAAATAATGCGATAGCGATTAAAAATAATAAGTATTATGTTTTTGCATGAATTTATTGTGTCCGTGTATCGTGACATAAATTACACAAACCACGGCAGCAGAACGGAGCGATCATAGTCCTGCCGGATATTGCAAATGTCTCCGCTCTGTAGGTAGCGAACTCAATTTGTGTTTCTGCTACAATTTACGTTTTCATATTATTATAATACTATCTGAGTATACTACCTGACCCCGGCTTTGTTTGGATGGAATTTCTGGAAATTTATAAATGAATAGAAGTGTATTTAAAGTAACAAAGACACATACGTGCTCATACAAACTATGCTTAAATAAACTTGCGGTAGCTATAATCGCCGCGTGATCAGCTATAACTCGCTCATTTTCCTTAACCGTTGTCCTATGTGAGTGACAGAAGCAATGCTACACGTCGTAACGCAATACGACGCTATAGAAAACGACAGACGTATCTGCGCAACAACGTAGACGTAACTTCACTGTTACTCACCTACAACAATGGGCGAGAATTCCAACCAAAAAACCGAGTTGTGTAAGTTGACGTACGAGTATTTCAACTAAATCTACTTGACCTTTTCTTATCCACATTAAGTCAAGCGACTAACACTTATTGCAAACTCGCTAAAATTAGCTTTTTAAATAATTTATAATTTGCTGCTTAATTGAACAGTTTTCAAAGTTAAATTGGTTTTCATCAATTATCTTATGTGCGGTAACACACATAAAGTGCGAGCATTTGTATTAAGTTAGTTTCATGGGATAGGCATGTTTTTTGTTGATAATTAAGTTTATTTTATTGTAAATATTTTTTGTAATATATAGGTATATGTTTTTTGTCTTAGTCTATCGCATTAGGTTATACCTGTAAAGATAGATTTAAGCTGGAAGATAAATAAATAAATAAATGTCAACTTAAGAAAATTAAGTTGACATACTTGTACATCAACTCAAATAACTAGGGTTTTGTTTCTTCTGTCCATTTTATTTCTTCTGTGTCGCCTTCTTTGGTGTTAAGGTTGCGCCTGATGTTTCGTTTATAATTTCATGTGATAATCTTAAATTACCTGTACTTTATTGAAGTAATTATTATTTGCTGTTGCTAATAATTTCCCTCCCGTATCACCATAATAGTAATATCGTACGATGTTCATAATATTAGAGTGTCACTACTGGTATATACTAATTGCTTCCCGAAATATCTGTACCTTCTCCAAACGCCTTTCTGAGCATTGTTTTGTATAACATTATGTATATTGGATACTGTTATGAGGCTATGACGACGCTGCGTGTATCTAAAACCTATACTAATAGTATAAATACGAAAATGTGACATAGGCCAGCTTTCATCCTGGAGAATACAAAAATTTCCACGGGGTTTTAGAATAGCCTGAATTCGCGAGGATGAAATCGTGGGTTTTATCAGCTATATTAACTAGCTTTACAAAGCTTAAGTACTTTGGCCTACTTAAACTTTAAACGTATAGTGTACCTTTAAGTAGCGTGTATGTTTACAAACAGCTAAACGTTTAAACGAGTCCATAATACGATCCCGAACAGCAAAGGTTTAATCCAAAGTCCTATTAACATATATTTTTCCTCCCAGCCTCCACCGAGGACTAAGTTTTCTGAACAATTCGTCACGCCACTGTAGACTTGATCTCAGACTCCAATGTAAGCGATGATATTATTTTACACATAAAAAAAGTAAAATACAATTACTCTATTTCCACTGGACAAGGATTCCGTTTTTAAATATTATAAGATATCTTCGTACGAAAAATTTAAATTCAATATTAAATTCGTGATATCAAATTAGTATTTTGTGATATTTCAAAGCATTTGAGCTAATCACTCAACATTGATAAATAATTAAATTTCGGAATTGTTAATTTTATCTCACAACTTGATCTGTAACCAGCTATAAAAGATTCACTTATCACAAAATTTAAGCCTACATTATCAGCAAAAATTTGTAAAGAATTTGAATGAAAATACTATGAATTTACATTGATCACAGACTGACTATCTCGATAGAGAATCGCACGTAAAACGAATCGCTTCGCTACTGTATCATCGCGAATATGACAAAATTTTGAGCTCTTAGAAAATTTACCGCTAAGTTACAACTTCCAATCGCTTCAATGAGATGTGCAGCAAGCTTTAAGCTGGCAGCGAAGAGTGGTCCCCGGCAAGTTCCTGGGGTGCCGGGTCTGAACCGGATCCATCTCGGCGGCCGGCCCCATTTTACAGCGGTACATAAATCTACACCCCACTTGTAAGCTTTTAGAAAAGTATAAGCCGCAATCCGTTATTGAGAGGGTGTTTTATTGTTGCTTTTACTCTTCATCTCCCATTTTTTGTTTATCCACTACAAGCTAGCCCTTGACTGCGATCTCACCCGTTGGCAAGTGATGATGCAGTACAAGAAATCGATGCCTGTATTACTGAAAACATAATGCACCTCTACTACTAAATACCTAATAAAGATACACCAATGAATAAAAAATTAAAAAAAAACTACTTTAACGTTGATTATATTGACAATCTCAAGCCACATCGTACAAATCACACATAGAAAGAATCGCTTCGCTACAGCTTCCAATCGCTTCAATGAGCTGTGCAGCAAGCTTTAAGCTGGCAGCGAAGAGTGATCCCCGGCAAGTTCCCGGGGTGCCGGGTCTGAACCGGATCCGTCACGGCGGTCGGCCCCGTTTTACAGCTCCACATAAATCTACACCCCACTTGTAAGCTTTTAGAAAAGTATAAGCCGCAATCCGTTCTCGAGACGGTGTTTTATTTTGGCTTTTAAATATAAAAATTCAGTTTGTGTGTTAATAGACTAAATTTAGTTTACATTTGGAATTTGTACTAAATTGTATTAATAAAATCATCATTGAAGTGACGAGTTTATTTTAATACTATTATATATATATAGGGTTCCGTACCTCAAAAGGAAAAACGGAACCCTTATAGGATCACTTTGTTTGTCCGTCTGTCTGTCAAGAACCTTCTTCTCAGGAACGCATGGAGGTGTCAAGCTGAAATTCATATCAAATACTCAAGTCTCCTGTCCCTTAGAGCTGTGAAAACATCAAACATCTAAGCCAACGCAATCAAAAGATACAGCCGTTTATGTTGCAAATTTTCGACACTCGCAAGGGAATCAAAACTGTGCTGTACTTCCCGTGAACTCAGAATCTTGAAATTTGATACGAAGCCACGTCTTGTAGCACAAATAAGGGTAAAACTGCGAAAAGCCTAAACTTTTAGTTACATCATGTAACAAACGTATTTTAAATAATTTTAAACTTACTACAGTTTTATACGGAATCCGCCGTACGCGAGTCCGACGCGGCCGGTTTTTTTTAAAAATTAATTATAGGCTTACGCTTGACCACAATCCCACCTGATGGGAAGAGATGACGCGGTCTAAGATGGGACGCACTTGTCTAGAAGATGCCTATTCACTCTTGATTTAAAGATACCCGGATTGTAATTGATGGGAAACACAGTTCTTGGTAGAGTGTTCCAGACCCTAGGCATGCGAATAAGGAGCGACGACATAGGGGAAACTCGCACGGTGCCTTGCGGTGCGTTGGTAGAAAGGTGAAGGAGGATCAAGATCGAAAAGCTCCTGAGCACACTCACCGAACTATATCCTATAAAATACCGATAGGCCGGCCAACTTACAGCGGCGATCCAGAGTTTGGAGTTTCACCAGAAGAGGTGAATCTTCGCCAATCAATCTCGTAGCTCGACGATCTACTGCGTTAAGAGCCGCCAGCTGATACTTAGCAGAGCCATCATAAAAGTGACTGCAGTACTCCATGCACGACCGAACTTGGGCTTCATTTAAGGTAACCAGTTGTCGTGGCATGAAGACCTTAACCTTAAGATTTTTGGCGGCTGTCGTGCCTTTCACTTCAGTAGATCTCTCGAAGTTATATGTTGGCCGTGATGTCGAGGCCTAGAAGATCAATGTGATCGGTAATCGGCAACGATACATCTCGGAAAGTGGGAGTCAAGATGAATGGACTCCGGTTTACCGTGAGCAGACACGCTTGTGTTTTGGTTAGAGTTATTCAAAACTGCTATAAAACCAAAGCACGCTACAGGCTATAAAATATAAATTTTTAGCATGCTTTTAAATTTGCTATATAATATCCCTCCACATAATCACATTCTTAAATATTATTATTATATGTGCATATATTATATTTACAAATGTATATTATATTATATTATTATATTATATATTATATTGTATTTTACATCATTTTTATGTATTTTTTGCTACGTATTTGACTTAAATTTCTTATTCAAGCCATTTACTAAATTGCATAATAATTTATCATACTTCACTTCTAAGTTTCTTCTTACACCAACTTTTCTCTTTATACGTATTGTACGCACTGTGATTTCAACCCTGTCCCCACTACCAAAGTTTAACTGGAAGAGAATACCTCTAGGTATTAAGTTCGCCTTTGTGCATTGTAATTTTATTATGTGCAATAAAGAATTTTAAACAAACAAAGGTAAAATAGCACGCATAAAAGCATATGACGTACGCTCACAACAGCGTGTTCCGTGAGACTAACGGTCGGCCAGCGCGCTACTACGCCGCTACGGACACTACTGGTGCTACGAAACGAACTACGAAGCACCGTGAGAGCTCGCGCGTCGTAGCACCGTAGCAACATAGAGGATGCTATGGAAAAAAAGCGTGCTATTGTTTATGCTACGTGCTTTATTAACCACCTCTAGTTTTGGTTGCGTTAACCAAAACGCAGTACACCAAAGTATAATAATAATATAAGAAAATGTAATTGTTAATTTAGAATACAAAATATCAAGAAATGAGAATTTATACTGGCAGTTTTAATGTTAATTGAGTTCATCGAAAATAATACCACCGGCGTTGAAATCACAATCATAACTATAATTACGTTGTCTTTATAATAATATTATATTAATAGTTAGTAATAAAGCGGCACCTTTGGTTAAATTAACAGCATGTGCGACTGAAATTCTCGCCGAATCAAATTGCACTTCATTCTCATTATAATTCCCGAGCACTGTAATAGGTATCCCTGATCTGTTAAAATTCATACATTAATGTTCCATTATAGAATTTTAATTCATTTACGAACGCTTTATTTTTACTTACCTTAATACCTACATGCAGCTTTTAAAGTATGCGGATTGGAAAACTTAGGATTTGTATGAAATTCCTGGTAAAATTAGGAAATAGTGATTATAGTCTGGAATAACAGAGAGTCCGCGGGAACCAAAAAACTTCAATCCACGCGGACGAAGTCGCGGGCATCAACTAGTCTATCATAGTCATCAACTCAACCCTATTGCCGGCCACATAGCAAAGGTTTCCTTTGAGAGAGAAATGCAATGATAGACTACCTCGCTAGCTAAACACGTACCGCCAAACTTCACATACTTTAGCATGCCTGAGAGTTCTTCATAATGTTGTCTACATTATAGAATATTCTCAGGCATGCAAGTTTCATCACGATATTTTCCTACAACATTAAAATAAGTGATATTAAATTAAATCACTAGCATTTGCATAGAACAAGCTTTACTAAAACGTTGGCTTCTTAAGAATAAAGATACGAGTAAGTATAGAAGTTAACTGTTTTAAACTGCTTCCAAAGTTAAATTTAAACGAAACTCGTCTTGCGCAGTCTACAAACTTTTAATTTGGTGTAATTAAAACTATTAACTAAGTTAAAATTCCCTTTAAAATAAACTGCATTTTGTTGCATCCGGTCGTTTTGAGATTCACGTCTCAAAATATAAACAGCTGAATTTTCGAGTTTATTGTTATATTATAATCCTCGCAATCTTCTTTATTTTTGAAATAAATCCGGAAAACGAAGCTTTGGTAATATTTTTGTCTTCTTCTAGCAGTTAGCCCTTGTTTTTAAGAAATAAAGAAAGAAGTTGAACAGTATATACACCAAAGGTGTCACAGACAAAACTAGATACAAATGTAACACTTTCCTCTGTGACACCACCCAGAAAGGCTGCACAGCACAGTGTTTTGCGTATTGCTATCTCGCTTCAATGGTAAGTGATTCAAAAAAATCTAATCGAAGTATGTTTATTCAAAATTGGTACCTATAACGACCCCTTTTTGAACGTAATATATAAAAAGTATAAGACGGAAAAGTGTAAGTATGGATATTTGTTACCCAATCATGCCAGAACAGCTGAAATTTGGGAACAGACATAGATTTCAGTCCGGAATGGACTACTTTTTATCCCGAAAAATTAAATAGTTCCCGCGGGAACCAAAAAGCCCTCAATCCACGCGGACGAAGTCGCGGGCATCAGCTAGTATATATTAAACCTTATACACCTCCTACGTTTTCATTCTTCCACTCGTATCTAATAGGCCGCTATTTCTCTCCTTTATCCGCACGACACAACCTTATATTTTAAATTTGATTCTCTGAAAGGCGGAGGTAACCATTACGCAGCGTTCTCATAACATACGACCCGACATCGGTACCATCGTATTTTAATATACAAAGTATACAAAAAGTGGTAACGTGATGTGAATATTCTGTGAGGAGTAGGTATTTCAAATCTTTTGACATCTTATAGTTTATAACGAATTTACTATGATAGTATAAGTGAGTAAGAACAGAGGCCCAATTGTCTAAGCCAATCGTATTCATTTGACAGCTCATAACGTATAACTCGAACTTTTTAAGGAGTACATACATGCGTTTTGACCTGCAAGCATCTATAACCTCCATAAACAGGTCGAATTATACGTTTAACAGTCTATTACGAATGCGATTTCCTTACATAATCGGGGGGCTGTTTAATTTTGAAGACAAACAGAAACCTATGGTACACTCTAGGTATTTAACTACATCCATTTAATACAAGTTAGGAAACTAGATAAGGCCAAAATTGAGAAATACCTGGTACTTTATCGTATAGTGTCGAATAACGATTTTAGGTAAAATTGAGGCAGGTGGTAACACTGTGAAAGACGCTGCTAACCATTAGAGAGGGGGATAAAACGCGTCATATTTTACGGCTAGTAAATTACCACCGCGATATCACGTAAGACAGTGGCCCGTGACGTATGACGTCATATCTCACAAATATACTCAAGTAGGGGAGGATTAAGAGACGTTCAAACGCATGATGTATGGAGCTGTGTTATCGTTGATTCATGCTCTACCGTTTGGCACGAATCGTCTCCCTACGAATGATTCACGAATCGATTTCAATTCGAACTTATCTCGATAGACTTTTTAAGTCCACACTTATCTGTTAATACTTATAATAATATTGAATTTATTTTTAAATTTAGTCTTAAGTTAATTATATGGTGGCTGTTTGATTAAAATATAATCATTTATCTCTGTACCTACATTAAATTCTTGAGTCTGGTGTGCAATAAAGCTTAAATAAATTAATCATAGCTCAGTTAACGTTAACAATACGATGCAAATGTATTGATTTTTTTGTATAAGTAGCATATTTTGAAATGGCGATACATTTAACATGACATTTACTTCTTTGAATGCAAACATTTCATGTTTGAGTAAGCGAACCAACTGTCAACAGAATCTACTGGGAAGCAATCGTTTTTAGACAGAGACCAAGGATTTCTCGAGGTAGACTTACATTACTTACACTTACACATCTTCATTTCTGATAAAAGTTTCAATATCTATTTCCTGTCCTTAACCTGTTCTGACGAAACTATAAAGGGTAACTCAGAATAATTTGGTATTCAAACATCTTCCAATCAAATCACTTGACTTGTTTTTATCACCAGATATTGTTAAATCATTATTTTGTTAACTATACTAAAAGTAAAGTTAAGTTGACAAAATTTGAAGTAATAAAAATTCGTAGTAGGGGGTCACCAACAGTTTTACGAGGCAACTCGTCATGTTCGAGGACGCTATTTTTCGAATGTTTCACATCGTTTAGCTAATATCTGCTCCTTTGATGGTATCCACACGAAGCAATGAATAAATATTTCTAGTTTGCGATTGTTTCCTTCCCCTTGCTATACTCGTAGCTCTTAAGTCGAGATGTCGCGTCGTTTCGTCGTAATACCCAAACGAATCAAACATTTTAGTTCACTTTTTCTTTTTGTTTTTTTTTACTGATTACGGATTATAAGCTGTTTTGTGTACTTTGTCCACAGAGTCAAAGTTCGAAACAATAGTTGAACATTCACCGATAAAACTCGTGTACCTAAGTATTAATTGATATTATTATGTTTTAGAGAGTCAAAGGTGTTTACTCTATTCTCAAAGTCAAAACTTACATAGACTTCTCGCGCAAAATTAAACCATTAGGTCTACAAAAGAGATTATTAATAAAGATTTTTCTCTAAAAAGTCTACTTCGTTGAGTACTTTACAAAAATCTATTAGAAAAGTCTGTATCTGATATAGTCTGCTACAATAATCCATACTAATATTATA
The DNA here is from genome assembly GCA_964035005.1 of Erebia palarica. Lineage (NCBI taxonomy): Eukaryota > Metazoa > Arthropoda > Insecta > Lepidoptera > Nymphalidae > Erebia > Erebia palarica. Next base: position 31,525,918 of record OZ035990.1, read on the forward strand.
AATGCGAAAGTGTGTCTGTCTTTCTGTTACGCTTTCATGGCCCATCTGTCCAACCTATTTTGATGAAATTTGGTACAGGGATAGGTTGTATCCCGGGGAAGGACATAAGCTACTTTTTATCCCGGAAAATTCAAGAGTTCCCGCGGGAATCAAAAAATCTTAATCCACGTAGACGAAGTCGCGGGAATCATCTAGTAATATTATAAATGCGAAAGTGTGTCTGTCTTTCTGTTACGCTTTCATGGCCCATCTGTTCAAATAATTTTAGTGAAATTTAGTACAGGGATAGATTGTATCCTGTGGGAGGACATAGGTTACTTTTTATCCCGAAAAATTCAAGAGTTCCCGCGGGAATCAAAACATCTTAATCCAAGCGGACGACGTCGCGGGTATCATCAAGTTATTATGTAACTTTGTGATCATAAAATATTATTATTATAGTGGCTTTGCAAAAGCAAAGTTCCGTTCGAAATCTAGTTAGAAATGCAACAATTTCCTCACGTCTAACAACCCTGCAGCGGAAAAGAGCCCACTTCATACAAGCCCTCTCTAAAGCTATCTAAAGTGTTACGTTTACGTTCCCCTACACTGTGTAACTATCGTACAGTTGAGCAAAGTCGTGGCAACATAATTATTCATCATTGACTGATATTTTAAAACTAAACTTAAGACATTATGATTAAAACACACAAAAGTCTGTCCTAAATGCACTAAATAAGCATCATTATCAAGCTATGTCTGAAATACAAGTGTGGTTCCAAATGTAATATTCTATGACCATAATTGTAATAATATTATATTCACTTACTACAAGCTATTGCCGCTGGAAAACAATCATTCCATTCCGCTTTATCGCAGTTTTTGCAGGGCATTTGAGAATGCAAAATCCACGAGAGAGATCTGACAAGATTGTGTCACAACCACTCGTTCACTAGTCACACACGTCAAACACACTTTCGATAAAAAAACACTTATAAAAGCAAGCACATGACTCGGACCTAGCTTCCGATAACCAGCATCAACTTTCGCACCAAGGCTCGCTAATATTATTTTCAGGTAAAATCCATACTGTATTGGATGGAAGCAGGCGTTACTTTGCGGAAGTCCATGAAAATGAAGAAACTAGAAGTTTAATTCGCTATAATCCACCACAGAAGGCAAATCTATGTGGTACCTTACAGTGCGTATCTTGAACTTGATGCCCTCGATATTCACAACACCACATAAACCCTCAAAAATACCCTCAACGTACGTTTCACTCCGATACCGGAGCATCTTCAGGAGATGTTGACTCTACAATGCATTGCATTCATAGAGTCAACATCTCTTGAAGACGACCTCCGTGGCGCAGTGTGTAGCGCTGTTGTCTTAACGTGCGGAGGTCCCGGGTTCGATCCCCGGCAGGGTAAATTTGGGAATTTATAATTTCTGAATTTTCCCTGGTCTGGCCTGGTGGGAGGCTTCGGCCTTGGCTAGTTACCACCCTAACGGCAAAGACGTGCCGCCAAGCGATTTAGCGATGCCGAGTAGAAACCGAATAGGGGTATGGGTTTAATATAACTGCCATGCCCCTAACAGGTTAGCCCGCTACCATCTTAGACTGCATCATTACTTACCATCAGGTCAGATCGCAGTCAAGGGCTAACTTGTAGTGGATATTAAAAAAAAAACTCCTGAAGATGCTCCATACGGTATCATTTGCTAAGCTGTGAAAGACCGTATCCGAAGCGCCAGGAACAATTACGACCGCAATTTCCAGTACATTAATTATATAATAACCGTGGAGACGAGTTATGACAGCTATAAAGGTCAGGGTGCGGAATAATTGCTAATGAACTAATCCTCTATGTACGAAGCGGAATAATAAGAGTAGACTTGCTGAAATGCTCCGACTTCACCTGTGTGGATATATTCTTCTTCTATCTTCTAAATATATAAATGGAAAAGTTGAATGACTGATTGACTGATCTTTCAACGCACAGCTCGAACCACTGGGCGGATCGGGCTGAAATTTTTATGCATTGAAATCGAGCTGACCAACGAGTCTAGTGGTTGGCATGTTCGACTGCGGCCGTCGAGGTCCCGGGTTCGAGTCCCGGGTCGGGCCAAAATAAGTATTGGGTTTTTCTGACTAGAGATTCTCAGTACTAGCCCGGAGTTAGGAAGTTGGCGGTGTTTCACCCCCGTGCCTCGGAGAGAGCACGTTAAGCCGTCGGTCCCGGTTATTATCACTAACATGATAATAGTCGTTAAAGCCCGCCAACCCGCATTGGAGCAGCGTGGTGGGTCTAAGCTCTAATTCCCTCTCTCTCATGAGAGTGGAGGCCTGTGCCCAGCAGTGAGACGTTAATGGGCTGTAGTGATGGTGGTGGTGGTGGAAATCGAGCTGACATACAGATACTCGTAGCTATTATGGCGTAGGCATCCGCTAAGAAAAGATTTTTGAAAATTCAACCCCTATGGGGGTAAAATAGGGCTTTCAAATTTGTACTAAAATCGTACCTCACGTGACCGAAGTCACGGACATCAGCTATTAATTACATAAAGTTTCTCTCAATCTATGAGATGCTGAGTTTATCACTATTTGTCACGTACGAGTTTTTCAGGCCAGGCCAGAGTTTTCCACGTGATTCATCGTGCCAAAAAGTACTATGTTCTGACAAATTATGCACCGACAGAAGTTTTTAGCAAAGTTTATGGTATTTTAAAAAGAAGCTTCAAGTAATTAATAAGAAATCTTTGAAACCCTCATTACGCCTTGTCCGTACGAACTTCACCCGATTTCAAGCGTAAGTGCCAGAGAGATTTTTGCTTGCGATGTAATTAAATCCGAAGTTGAACCTCGTTAAGCTCCATTAGGCTAGAACTGATGATGAAAGAGTTTGCGAAGTTCCGAACTGTTCGTTTACTGCACATTTTGCACTATTGATTCATACTAGCTGATAGCCCGACTTCGTTTAAGTGGATACAAGTTTTGAAGCCTTTTTTTATATATAAGCTAGCGCTTGGCTGCAATCAGACTTGCTTGCAAGTGGTGATGCAGCCTAAGGTGAAGCGCGCTTGCCTAGAAGATGCCTATTCACTCTTGATTTGAAAGACCTATATTAAAAGAGGAGCCGAGATATTATTCCTTGGGAATTCGACGATTTCCCATACTAAATGGCATCATATCTGAATCGGTTATATGAAATTACCTCGTCTTCACAATACTAAAGGCGTCGCACTGTATATTTACACGCTGTGGCAGCGTTAAGCGTAAAATTCATTTTATACCTACTCTGTGTTATTTGTTTACTGACTTTACTGAGGTGTACTACTCGTAGGTAGAATTCAATAAATAAATAATTAATATCGCAACCTTCGCTTACGGTCGCGCCACATTTAACCGTCTGCTAAAAATATAAGCTGATGTTTTATGAATATCTCAAAGTTATATAGTTCTTGGTAAATGAATTGAAATAGAAAATCTATTAAGATAAAAAAAAATATGTGACTAAAAACAATATTATAAAGATTAATAAACAATTAACGAACACGAAAAAAATACTTTTAGACCCAATCTAAGATTCTTACCAAAATAATAATATTTGAAGACCAAATGGAGTATATAAGTTCACCAAATCAGGTTTGCCAAACTCTAAAGTTAGGTTAGTTTAAATTAGAATATGAATCCTCATTATTCAGCACTTTGTGAATTCAGTCCATTGGGTAATATACCTACCTAACTTAAGTAAAGAACTAAAATGTGCTTAAAATTTAAGGACGCTAAATCGCATGGAGGCAAGTCTATGCTCCTGGCGGGAATCGTACTCAGGGCATTCCATTTATCCGTTATATTTATTTCCACAGAGTCAAAATTGCGCCAAAAAATTTATCTTCCCGGTACACATATGTAAACACTAACGAATGCCCACGACTTCGCCTGCGTGGTTTGAGGTTTTTTGGTTCCCGCGGGAAATCTTAAATTTTCCGGGATAAAAAGTATTGATACCTATTTTTTTTTTAATTATAATAGGAAAATCAACAGCGATTCTAATAAACAATAATACTTAAACACAATAGAAAACAGGATTAATATGGCCAATTACAGATTTTCTCAAACATAAATTACAATTAGTGAGAGTGAGTTAAAGAAATTTTGAGAAACTAAATGTAACATTCTTACGACATGTTGAATGATTGTTATAATGATAAGTTTAATGTATTAGTCTGTGACTATGTGTGTATTTATGTGTGCGTGTGTAGATGTTTGCTTGTATGCATTCAAATATGTGTGTGTGTGTGCTTGTGTGTGTGTATTCCAGACTATAATCTATCTCTGTGCCAAATTTTAGCCAGATCCGTTCAGCCGTTGGTGCGTGATTGAGTAACAAACATCCATACATCCGTACATCCATACATCCATCCAAACTTTCGCATTTATAATATTAGTAAGATTAGAAGTGGGAGAATGTGGCATTACCATTACAACGTCAACGTTGTTTAATCCTGGTAGGATTGCTCAGTCTCGACGCTCTCTGGAGAGCAGCGACGACACTTAATTACATACCTACAGCGACAAGACGTGTGGCCAAAGACCAAAGATTATCTAGGGAGCTCTAGCTAAACTTAACTTTGCTTATACTTGACAGCGTTGCGTTTAGGGAAAATCCTAAGGAGATCCTATGCACATGTTTCTTATCTAAGTTAGTTAGGACAGTAATAAATTTATGTCTTCTCACACGTATTTGGATTCATTTGGACGTGGTAACGAAATAATGGTTATGGTACTAATTACAGCTTTGGTTTTTCATGATTTCTGAACTTTCTCTGGTCTGATCTGGTGGGAGGCTTCGGCAGTGGGTAGGTAGTAATATAGTGAAATTCTGAGTTTAAACACTCATCATATACTTTTAATAACAACGCCCATAATATTTTATCGTCTAACAGCACACCAACGAGACTATCAACCAATGACCGTCAGAATAATGCCTCATCTTCGTTATCCCTCCAAAGACATTCAATGCCTCATATTATACAATCCGTCAAACCTATCTGATCCGGTGCTAGTTGCTAGTACATATTAAAAATAAGTTTAAAAAAAAAAAAACAGGTATCAACATTACAGTCCCATAAACTTATTTGACCCGGTGGCCAAAATTGGAACTAATTTTTGTGCGTTTAGTTTTTCTTTTTCATAGATACTAGTAACGCTGTCACCGCGTCAGATAAGTTTGTCGGACTATATTTAGTTCCAATTTTGACCATCGGGTCAGATAAGTTTGACGGACTGTCGGTCCAAGATCCCGCGACGATCAGACCTTCGTTATTTTATTAAAGCTGAAAGTTTTTCTATGTATGTCTTTAATAGAGGTATAAATGATCCCCGACTATGAAGTTTGGATCGCGGTTGCTTTGGAAGGTATCAGTCAGAAATGGTGGCACCTCAAATTCGTCAAAGTACCTATTAAGCTCCGTTTTTTTATATTTTTCTTTGGAATAATATTAGAAACCACGTTGTCCATTGCCAGACACTTAGTACGACTGCAATCCCCTGTCAGACATCCTGTTGTTTTATAATTTAAGAGAGACTTCATAGTCGGAGATTGTTTATACCTCTATTAGAGGCATACATACAAAAACTTTCAGCTTTAATAAAATACCGAAGGTCTGATCGTCACGGGATCTTGGACCGATAGACGTCAAACTTATCTGACCCGATGACCAAAATTGAAACTAAATATAGTCCGACAAACTTATCTGACGCGGTGACAGCGTCACTAGTATCATAGATGTAGTTTTGGTCTCGCTCGTCTAGCCCGTCTTGCTCTATATATAGCCCGCGTGCGAGCTCTGAGGAATCCTATGGAATGTTAAAGTAATGACCTAGAGTTGTTTAAAGTGCAAAACAATACTGCTATCGCAAAATTACACGCGTCAGACTCGACACTAGTGCTGAGAGCGAGCTGGATATGGAGCGACGATCAGGGGTGGCTTTCAGCCGTCGCTTCATCAGACCCCGATTCTTCAGAGCTCGTGCGCGGACTTAATTATAAATAATAAATAAATAAAAGCTTTATTGTATCTTATTGTTAGTTGTCTTGTTGTCAGTTACACAGTTACACAGTTAAACACTTATCAACTAAGTCCTACACCAACAAAAAAAAAACAAGAAAAAAAGTTAAATAAAATCTAACAATATACAAAGGGAAGCAAACTCAGCATTACTGAGCATTGATAACAATGCTCAGCGCTGGTTTTCAGTTTGCTCCGGTTCTATTCGATTGTACAAGAAATTGCGCTGCGCCCTCTGCCATAGACCATAAATAAAATAAATATTACACAACTAACATATAAAACAAAAAAAAAAAACAGATATAAAACTAAAACAAACATACACATCCAAAACAATGAAATTATAGTAATTGACCGATAGATTGAAATGTCGACCACGACCTCTCTGGCAAGAGCAATACGATACTACTACACTACTAGAAGAAGAGAGCGTCTATAACACTAGTTATCAGTTACCGGCAAAGCCGCGCCGCTAATATTTAGCGTTCCGGTACGATAAAGTGTAGAAAACTATAAGGAACTCGATGATGCCTGCGACTTCATCTGTGTGGATTTAGGTTTTTTGATTCCTGCGGGAAGTCTTGAATTTTCCGGAATAAAAAGTATCCTATGTCCTTCCCCGGAATACAACCTATCCCTGTACCAAATTTCATCAAAATCAGATGGGCCGTGAAAGCGTACCAGACAGACAGACACACTTTCGTATTTGTAATATTAGTATGGATGTGGGTTTAATACAACAGTCATACCTCCAACAGGTTAGCCCACTACCATCACAGACTAAATAATTACTTACTGTCCAAGTGAGATCGCAGCATGTATTTTTAGAGTCGAATACTAATAAAAAAACGGATCTTGAACTCCTGCTAATTATTTATAGTAACGACAACTTCTGTTACTCCATGGCTTAACTGACTCAGTGATATTAATTATCATTGCAAAGCTTATATTATGGGTATAACAACATCTATTGTACTAATAATATTTGCCTTTCATGTACAAAAGATAGGCGCGCTGGGAAAATATATGAAGGCTTTGATGAGGCTACCCTAAAAGTTAGGTAAATTGAATTTAATGAAATACCAAGTTGATTTTAGTTATGAGTACCATACTAGTATTCCCTTTTGGCTAATTATAAAGCAGATTGGCATTCATAATTACCGGGCTTTGTTCAATTACCTCCGTCCCTGGGAAGTTATAAGAAACTTTTCGAAATTAATTAATCCATACTAATATTATAAATGCGAAAGTGTGTCTGTCTATCTGTCTGCTACGCTTTCACGGTCCATCTGTTCAACCGATTTTGATGAAATTTGGTACAGGGGTAGGTTATATCCTGGGGAAGGACATAGGATACTTTTTTCCGGGAAAATTCAAGAGATCAAGAAGAAGAACAAGAATTTGAAACTTACGAATCAGACGAATGAACTTCAACACTTTTTTTTAATTTACATCGCTTTTATCTTTTCCAATCTTTGAAATTCCGTTATTTTGCAATCGTTTTACATTAAACAGGATCACAACTGACCCGTGGAGTAGGCCTACTGGGGAAACCACGTTAAAAAAAACGCGCTAAGTACACTACCTCATAGGTGGCGTGGAATCGTGGGCATATTATGACGATAACAACTTTTATAACATTTTGAATCGTTATATCTCAGAAACGGTGGCTCGTAAGAAAAAATGTATTGATACATATTTTATAGATAATTTTATGATCTACAATTTTTGACTGAGGTACTTCTATGACCGTTCGTACGTACGTATGACCGTTTTGCTGAAAATCGCGAAAAACTCATTTTTTTGACCTTTGACCTTGAATAAAAAAAATTCCCTACTCGGGAATGATGGGGAACTTCTAGACATTGTTTATAATTATGTTTTAAACAATTTCACTGAATTTCAGCTTGTTGGGACTTAATGTAACTTCACTCTCATTTTTTGGTCTAAATTGACCGGACTATACTTTTTATCCCGAAAAATTCAATAGTTCCCGCGGGAATCAAAAATCTTTAACCACGCAGATGAAGTATTTTTATATTTAAAATTTTAAGTAATACTTCATTAATTAAAATTGAAATTAACATTTCACTGTCCATCTGTTCAACCAATTTCGATTAAACTTGGTATTTGGTTGATTTTCTGTGTAAATTGTGCGTTTTATGCAAATATCAAACCTGTATATCCGAAAATTATCTTCATAATGTTCTCAAAGGTGTGCGAGATCAGATTGAGGAATGACTTTTATCACCTATCATTTCGTTCTTAAATCTAATAACCAAGTAAGTGACAAAATGGTTTTATGAATATTCATTTTGGTTAAAATTAATACCTCAAAAACTTTTTCATGGTAATCTACTTCTTTTATAATCACCGTTTTACAATCCACTTGGAACGCTTCTCCAAGATCTGGGAAATTGAAAAATAACTGAGCGTCGCCGACGAGATAAAATTAAGCTGGGAAAGTTCGCTCGCAAACGATTAAAATGGAATTTCGGTTATTTAAATCTCCGGTTGACTGAAAAATGGTTCGAACGAGTCAACGCGATGTCGTCTTGGTGAAATGAAATTGGGTTTAAAAGCTGTTTTTGCAGGTAAACTTAATTAATTACAAAGTTAGTGTCCCGTGAAAACTTTTTCTTATATATAAAAATTCTCGTGTCACAATGTTAGTTGCCATACTCCTCCGACCTCATCATACTCGGTTTGAACGATTTTTACTAAATTTTATATGCATATTCAGTAGGTCTGAAAATCGGCTACTATCTATTTTTCATACCCCTAAAACACTTCAATCCACGCGGACGGAGTCGCGGGCATCAGCTAGTTTTTATATAATATGTAAAGTAGCGCCAGTGATAGATAAGATGAAGAGGCTAGCTTGGTATGGGCATGTAATGCGGAGGGAAGAAAGGCATACTACGAGAAGAATGATAGATATCACATGCAAGGAAAAAAAAGTAGAGTGAGACTAAAGAAGAGATGGATGGATTGTGTGAAAGAGGATATGCGTATAAAATGGGTGAATGATAAGATAACAGAAGTGAGTGGAAGAAGAAAGCATGTTGCGTTGACCCCACGTAGCGTGGGACAAGGGCAGGAAGAGAAGAAGATGTATAATTACTTAATGTTACACTTATAAATTGAAACATGGTCGTCGTGGCGTCATCTCAACCAATCGATGAGAAATGCTGGACGAAGGTCTGCTGCATGGATGTTGTGTGATCATGTTTTTCTACCGCTTGCTTCTAGCGGCTCTCAGAACTGTTGAGAGCGTCCAGCTGGTGGGAGGTAAATGGTTCGGTAAACCGGTAGAAAACGTCTAACCAGATAACCCATACTAATATTATTATTATTGCCAAAATGAGTCTGTCTATGAGTCTGCTACGCTTTAACGGCCTATCTTTTCATAGATATTATATCCCGAAAAATCAAAGAGATCCCGCGGGCATAAACCTTAATAATCCACACGAACGAAGTCGCTGGCATAATCTAGTAATATTATATACGATAATATGAATATTCTGCGGAATAAAATATTCCTTAGTTGCAAAATGAACGACTTTGAGAGGTCCGATTATACGGTTCATTAGATCTTTGTGATCTAGAGTCTAGACTGCCGACTGATCTTTTAGACTTAGTGTAATCTGTAAGGTAGCTAAATAGAACGTTAGAAAGAAATTATTTTCTTGATAAATCAACGTACTCTACGATATACGGAGTGAAGGTACAGGCGGAGTAAATCTGGACCTACATTTTTTATGAAATGAATATGTTCGCTATTAATATATATAATTATATTACACTCTATCGCAACTATACGTACTAGGAGTGAAAATACACAACGGAAACAAGTCATAATTAAAAAAAATAAAAAACACGACTGCCCTGCCAAAACACAAACTAAAAGGTTAAAAATCTAAATTAATCTAGTTAAATAAAATCTTATACACATTTTTATTAAATGATATTTTTTTGTGAATCACTGGATATTGAACTATAGTGTTATATATTTTTGGAATCTACTCATCATTTTCTAGACGATGATTATATTGTTAATATTACTTTCGTTTTTTTTTCAACTTTAGTCTTTAATGCTGGACCATGGTCACCCCATCATTTTTTTTTAATTTTACTAGCCTAAGTCACCCGGAATACCCTGAAAACAATATACTCCTTTTTTCAGGCAGTCGTATAAAAAAGATCCGCACCGCAATAAGTCAAAAAACGACGTTCCCCTCCGACACAGACGCTTTGAGCAGACGTATTTTCTTGTCCAGTTCGAAAAGTGTTATTTTTCCTAATACTGACAAACGCATGTTAAAAAAACATATTCATCATAATATGCACGAGTATAATAATCTTATGTAAATTTATCTAAGACATTTCCCTCATGCATAACCTGGGATTTTTCCCGCAATAACTCAGCCCCCAGGTGTGCGGGGTCCTGAAGGATGACGGAACAATTTCGCTAACAAACACCTACGTCTTACCGACGTACTCGCTTAAAGCAACTATGATAAACTAAAGTACTAAAGGCACTGAACTAAAGGCACCTGGTAACTATTATACAGCCTATATTTATGTAATAACTGCCTCGTTGGTCTAGTGGTTAGCATGTTTGACTGCGGCCGACGAGGTCCCGGGTTCGAATCCCGGGTGGGGCCATAATTAAGTATCGGGTTTTTCGGATCAGAAATTCCCAGTACTAGCCCGGAGTTAGGAAGTTGGCGGTGTTTCGCCCCCGTGCCTCGGAGAGCACGTTAAGCCGTCGGTCCCGGTTATTATCACTAACATGATAATAGTCGTTAAAGCCCGCCAACCCGAATTGGAGCAGCGTGGTGGGTCTAAGCGCTAATTCCCTCTCTCCTATGAGAGTGGAGGCCTGTGCCCAGCAGTGGGACGTAAATGGGTTGTAGTGATTTATGTAATAGGTAAGTACAAAACTAGATTAGGGACATTAAAAGACGTTTTTTAGCCTATGGAAATCGCTTTTATGTGGACACATATCCGATTGGAAAAGACGACGTTCCCTTCGACGCGGACATTTTTTTTTAATATTATCCTAGTGTTTTTTCTGTCTTTTCTTCTTATCTTACTAATATTACAAATGCGAAAGTTTGGATGGATATATGGATGTGCGGATGTATGGATGTATGGATTGTTACTCAATCACGCCCCAACGGCCGAACGGATCTGGCTGAAATTTGGCACAGAGATAGATTATAGTTTGGAATAGCACATAGGCTAATTTTTATCCCGAAAAATTAAAGAGTTCCTGCGATAACCAAAAAACCTCAAACCACGCAGACGAAGTCGCGAGCATTCGCTAGTACTAAATAAGTATTGTTATCAAAACGAGTACAGTAGCAAGGAATTATATATACGCCGCCCGAGAATAAAAAATTTGGCCCCGAGTGACACACACTATTTTTCATCATTACGTATGAGAAAAAGCTAGGAGTATCAACGTACTATGTATGGACATTACCTATACGTTTAAGCATCAATCAAAAGCACGAACGTGGACCAATCAGAACAAAGAAATGAAAAGTCCCATGGGCCTAAAAATTACATTTTGCTCCCGCTATCCTCTGAAGCCAATATTCGTTTTTCGAATAGGTATGATGAAAAATCATTTGTTTGATCTACGAACACATAGCCTAGGCGCCCGGTACACAGTCAATCTGGATCGCGATCAATTATCCAGTTACCGGGCTGTGTTCTGCGTACCTTATATCGGTGGTATACGAAAACTAAAAATTTCCAAAGGTGCCTCTATGACCTATTTAAGTATTTTTCAGAAATTAATTTTGCAAATTTCTATAAATTTCTAAGAAAGTATCTATGAAAGTCAATTATTCTTCAATTTATGTCCATTAAATTTTGTCATTTTTACGATTATTTAAAGAAAAACGTGTTTCAAAAATAACTAGAAATTCTAACTCTCGAATTTTACCCCTTAATGTAAAATTTAAATAAAATCAGATGAAATTTGAATGAAATTCGTTCGTCATCCGTGAAAATTGTAATACGCATACAATAGGGCTCGAAAGACATTTTCGATATTTTTCTCCGTATAAGTAATAAACTCCGGTCCCTCATTACAAATAAATAAATAATAATAAATAAATGGTGGACAAATACAGAATTCTAGTAATCGGATGAACTCGGGAGACAATTTGTTTTCAATCTACCCACGATAAAATATTAAAATGAAATGTTTTGGTAATCCGATTAAGTCTATGAGAGCTGCGAAATGAATACTAACAGTAAAATAATATGTATTACTGTGTATGTTAGGTATTAACAATATTTTCTATGATATTAATAATTATACATCCATATTAATATTATAAATGTTAAAGTATGTCTGTGTGCTAGACTACCCACCACTACTACAGCTCATTAACTTCCCACTGCTGGGCACAGGCCTCCACTCTCATAGGAGAGAGAGAATTAGAGCTCAGACCCACCACGCTGCTCCAATGTGGGTTGGCGGGCTTTAACGACTATTATCGTGCTAGTGATAATAACCGGGACCGATGGCATAACGTGCTCTCCGAGGAACGGGGATGAAACACCGCCAACTTCCTAACTCTGGGCTCGTACTGAGAATTTCTTATCAGAAAAACCCAACACTTAAATATGGCCCGACCCGGGCCTCGAACCCAGGACCTCGTCGGCCGCAGTCGAACATGCTAAACACTAGACCAACGAGGCAGTTAGTGTGCTATACTATCACGGCCCATTTCTGTTCAACCGATTTTGATTAAAGGTACATACCGGATACACGACAGTATATCTTTATCCCGGAAAAGAATTCCCTCGGGAACCAGAAAACCTCAAACCACGCGGACGAAGTCGCGTGCATCAGTGACTAAGAAATAAGTCTGAGTTTGTTCTTCAATCACGCCATGTCTGTGTGTCTATAACTTGCTCACACTGTGCTATAATGTTTGGTACACAGATATACAGCATCCCGTAGTAAGTACTTAGTATATTTGAACGTGAAAACGAAAATTTAACAAACGAATATTAAAAAGGAAAAATAATATAAGTATTTTGCATTGAAATATCAAAATGAAGGGTAATGTTAAGTAGGACTTTGATAGGCTTGCTTGTATTTTTACTTTGATGTTTTGCATCTTGATGAATTAATATTACGGTGTGTGAGTAATGAATGTTATGATAAATTTGTTTCGTTATGAACATTAAAACGGTCTTTAGAATTTGGAAATTTACTAGATACTTATCATTTCAGATAGTAATATAATTCGTTTAACACCTTCTGAATTAAATTTGAAGTATTCGTAATTTATAATTATGAAACACTGTGACATTCCATTGATTTAAAAAAATATCTCAAATATACCTTTGAGTGAAAAGTAGAGTCCCTTATCTGTCCCGGTGACAGCGTTGCTGTTATCTATTCAAAAAAACTAAAACCAAACAGTTATAAAAATCAGATCCAATTTTGGTCAGATAAGTTGGTGGGACTTGTATTTGAAAGACAAGGGAAAAAAATCACTTTAGTTATAGGAATAACAGGACAAAATATGTGCACGAAAACTCAATGCTGGAGGGGAACGACACTTCCGCATCCATGGGATGGGAAAAACGTTTTTTTAGTTGCGTTAGTGTGTAGTTCCACATAATTAAAGTCCCACAAACTTATCTGGCCCGGTGGCCAAAATTGGAACTAATACTAGGGACGCTGTCACCGGGTCAGATAACTTTGTTGGACTATAAGCTACACTGACTTATTACTCGTTGTGTGATTTCGCTTTAACAAATTTGCACGGATACAAACAATGTCATCAAAGAGAAAATTTACCCTTTAATTTAAATTACCAAGTTTTACATTTCAGCAAGTGAAACAAGGGAGAAACAAGACAATATTAAAAATTTCTTCACCGGCACAAACAGAACGGAAAACTTATGTAATTACGCAGGAAAAATATCATGAAAAAACCTGCTGGCACTCCTGATAGTTCTGCAAAATGTTCCCAAGTGTGTATGAAGCCACCTTAATATACTTGACCAGTTTGGTGAACTATTGCCTGAATGCTTTTAACTGATAAATGGACCGTCGGTGGGTTTTTAAAATGTTGATGATGATCTGAAACTTGTTTACGAGATCAAACTTAAAACACACGGGCAGCTTCACAGACAAAAAAAATTACAAGAAACAATCATATTGGAGAGGTACGACGTTTTCCCTGTTGTGCTAAAGCTTTTCTTTATATTACAATTTGACGACAATCATGCTTATGAAAAGTAATGATGAGGTCTAGGTTAGAGCGCGCTTGCCTAGAAAATGCCTATTCACTCTTGCCTTGAAAGTGTGAAAAGTGAGCTTTATCCATGGTGTGTTTTGGATCTAAAACCTTCGAACGGATACAAATATTGTCATCACAGAGTAAACTTACCCTTTAATTTAAATTACCAAGTTTAATTACATTTCAGCGTAAGATACAGCAATGTTTAAAAAGTAACAAACAGGTACAATGAAACAAACTTGAAACAAGATAATATTAAAAAATTCTTCACCGGCACAGCAGAGGCTTACGGGAAACTTATTCCATTACATGGGACTTTATTCAAGGACAATATCATAAAAAACCTCCACGCTAAATAGTTCACCATAATGTTCGCAAGGTTGTGTGAAGTCCACCTATCTATACTTAACCAGTATGGTGAATTATTGCCTGATCGCTTTTCAATGGGAAAAGTAGTGAATTGTGGGTTTTAAAAATAATGATGAATATCTGAAACTTGTTTGCGAGATCAAATTTAACACAGTCTTGGAACTTGACAGGACAAAGAATCTACACGAAACGAGAATGCTAGAGAGGTACAACGTTTATCCCATCGCGCTAAAGTGTGCAGTTTCATATTAGTAAAGTGAGCTTTATCCTTGGTGTGTTTTTGATCTAAAACTTTCTAACGAATACAAACATTGTCATCACAGAGTAAACTTACCCTTTAATTTAAATTATCAAGTTTAATTACATTTCAGCGTAAGAAACAGCAATGATTAAAAAGTAACAAGCAGGTACAATGAAACAAACTGGAAACAAGATAATATTAAAAATTTCTTCACCGGCACAGCAGAGGCTTACGGGAAACTTATTTCATTACGTGGGACTTTATTCAAGTTGCCAGCTTAGTGTGTGAAAACCAGTCCTGCGAACTTTCTCTATTAAGCGTCCATATAGAGTTTCTGTATGTTTTTGAGTAACATGATATTATTGTTATTTATTGTGTTCCCTTTGTGAAACTTACCTGCTTGTGTTTGGAATTTATTCTGTAATATACTAATATTAAAATATTATAAATGTGAACGTTTGGATGGATGGATGGATGTTTGTTACTCAATCACGCGAGAACGGCTGAACGGATCTGGATGAAATTTGGCACAGAGATAAGTTATAGGCTGGAATAACACAAGTTACTACTACTACTTTGTATTCCGAAAAAATAAAGATTTTCCGCGGGAACCATAAAACCTCAATCCACGCGGACGAAATCGCGGGCATGAGCTAGTCAAAAATATGATTTGCCCTGACAGCCTGTGTGGTGATAGCCTTGTGGTTAAATTAAACTTCAGCCTTCTATCCGGGGAGATTGGCCGCTATGATCGGAATCCGGTAATTAATAGTATAACTTCAAAACAGAACATCATTGTTCCAAACACTCATTGAAAGCGCTCTATATAAAAAGACAGTTATGAAAAGAATCACAAGAACCTTAAAATCATACTCATTATTAAAAATGCGAAACTGTTGTTTTATTGGTTAGTCCTTCAATCACGTCGCAGCAGAGCAACGGATCAACGTGATTTTTGTATGGGTATAGTTGAGGTCCTGGAGAGTGATATGGGCTACTTTTTATCCCAGAAAATTAAATAGTCCATGTGGGAATTGAAGAAACTTATTCGACGCTGACGAATACGCCAGCATCAGCTAATATTTAACGTAATAGTACCTATTCTATGCTAATAAAATGAAAACAATTTAGTTACGATTAAATTAGTTAAAAAATTGGTCAAAAGGCAACCCCGTCAAAGCTACATAACATAATTTATTGTTATTAAAATATTGAACCACCATCTAATATTCTAAACATTTTACTAGTAACACCAAAAGGTTCGCCAAAACGTAAAGTTAATAAGTTTCCAGGGACGGAGAAAATTAAACAAAGGTTGGTAATTATGAATGCCAATCTACCTTATAATTAGGCAAAGGGGAGTGATGGCGAGGCACACTTAGCCTTAAATCAACTTTCTATTTCATTAATACAATTTTCCCACCTTTTTGGGGTAGTTAAATTTTAGCATTCTATCTATTTTACGTATGTTTTAAACCTTTATGCCTTCATTAAGTTGAATTAAATATTAATCATGTAAAGTTAAAATTACTTCTATAAAATACTCATAATGCAGCTGTATCTAAAATAATTAGTCATATTATTTGGAGGAACAATATCTTTTCTAATTAAAACTACGAAATATAATAAAATTAAAATTAAAACTAAGTTAAAAACTAAACCTTAAAAATATCATCTAAGCCGCTGCAATGAGGAAATGTGCCCAGAACGGCGGGGTAACGTAGCCAGCTACGTTACCCCGCTGAATAGACAAACTTATATGTTGGCCGAGGTAATTGCCAACCCTTCGGTCACTTGTGAGACGGACAAGATAGATCCTTAAAAAAGGATCTAGCGTCTTCGCCCCACGACCCCAGGGGTTCAACACGGGCAGTTGCGCGCCGGGAGCCCTTGGGAGCGGTCGAGTTTTGGTGTTCTTCGCGACGGTCCCACGGTCGTGGTCTTACGGTCTCACGGTCCCCGGGTCCCCCGGGAGTTTAAATTGGTAATACGCAACCCGTAGCGCAATATAGTGTGTGACAATGAGTGTTATGTGTGTGTGGTGCTTATGTGTCCCAAAATGCCAGTCATCTAGTTCCGTGCACGCGGACAAAGCGACTTAAATGGCTCGTGTCGGCAGTATGCAAGGCAAGCTCGAAATCGGCCCTGCGAGCTAGCCCAGCCGCAGGGAAGGACTCGAATGCTGGTCCTTTGGGGAAGGAGGTGAGTGCCCCTAGCAGGGGTACTCTCCTGGAGAAAGAGACACTGCTCGAGGAGCAAGCAACTCCACCCTCTGGGAAAAGGAAGCAGGCTGATGATAGCCTTCGCTCTCGAAGCAGCGCCGAATGTGGGAGTGCAGTGGGAACGCCGAGGTCGCGCAAAAGCAGCGAGAGTGACCTGCCTGCAACGTCCACCCCAGACCTCAAATCTAAAGCAGAACCGTTGGAAGCTAAACCAAGATCGGAGTCATCACTGCTTCGTATTAGGGCCCAGATCAGGGCTGCCGCAGCAGCGACTCTGGATGAGAGTATCCGAAGTGCAGAAGAGCCGCAGGACGACGAAGGGGACAGCGAGTGCGGTGGAGCTCTACATGAGATGCCCCGCCTCGCAAATGCCTTACTTGAACGCACGAAGACAACTGCTGCATTTGAACAACTGCAGAAACAACAGCAGGAAGCTTTGGCAGATATTGTGGCTAAGGTGACCAAGATGTACGGTAGCATCCCGGATTATAATACACGAGCTGGAGGCCCGCCTGAAAGATCACGTAACTAAGTCCGTCACAAGTCCAGAGATGGCGATCTCCGGCCAGGAGCTGCGAAAGGTCCAGGAGGACATAGCAACTCTTAGGCTGGAGCTCGGCACTCTAAATCTTAACATTGAGAAAGTCCAGGCTGCTCAGCCGGCTGAAGCAGCCTACGCTGGGGCACAGATTAAGGACATAAGCTGCAATATCCTAGAGATTAGGAAAGAGATCCGCGAGACTCTCCAAACTCAAACATTTTCCTGCAGGGACATTTATCCCGCGGCAAAGGAGCTCAGGAACTTGAGCAGCGAGGTTTCTAAAGTGAAGGAAGACATTCACAATCTTAAACCTCAACACTCCATGACAAATCCAGTTAGCCACAGAGGACAGGCAGGGCTGAAGGACTCATCAGAGACCAATGTGACTTATGCTCAGGCAGCTAAAAGCTCACAGCATGGAATAGTTTTGGAGTCTGCCGACCCACGCCTGACAAGCAGCGACATTTTAAAATCAGTTCAGGAAAAGTTGGACGTCATAGAGCTCGTGACCAGGGTCAACAGAGTGGCTAAGCTTAGTAGACAGCAGGTCGTTATAAACTGCGAACAGGACAGGACGGCTTTGAGGAATAGGAGGAGGACAGGGAGGAACAACTTAATGACCAATGTTATCGCAGAGGTCAGTACCCCCATGTGGCAAGCTCTGAAAGAATATGCCCCAATGGGAGGCACCCCAACCTGCGTTAACTGTAAAGGGTCCGGCAGTCGCGACTTTGCACACTCAGCGTGTAGCCCCGAATGCCCAAAATTGGCAAAATAGGACAGGCTGGCAAGAGCATCGGTTACGTACTGTTAAAGGCACCCAAACAGGATACCCCACAGCAAACGAGGGCGACGACCGTAACTCGGAGTGCTTAAAGGTGACCCAGGCCAACCTCGGCAGAGGCTACTCAGCCCAGAAGGAGTTTATCCGAGAGGCCCTTCGGGGGAATTTCGCGATCCTGCTTATACAGGAACCATATGTAGGAGCTTTGGCCCACGTTTTAAGTAAATACCGGGTCGTACAAAAAATTACATACAACCGCGAAAAACCTCGGTGAAAAAATCGGCGGTGATTGTCATTAACCGCGAATTACTAGTGATCGAGAATCCGGACTTAATTTCAGAAAATATTGTTGCACTTAAAATTTAGCTAGGGATTAGGGAGGTAGGGATAATTAGCGTATACCTAGAAAAAGACCAAGACATTGAAGAAGAGAGAGCAGAGTAATGATTGGTTTGGAAGCAGATGACTTCATCGGGGGAGACATCAACGCCAAGAGTCCCTGGTGGGGTTGCGATGCCGAGAATGGAAGGGAGGCGAAAGGCACAGGCTTGGAGGTATTAAATGAAGGAAGGACTCCTACATTCCAAACGATCAGAGGAGACACAACATGCAGTAGCATCGTAGACGTTACACTTTGCTCTGGGAACTAGTGTGTATGCGACTACAGTACTGAGGAGACAATGGAGCATATTATATTAGAGTGTCCTCGCTTTTCGACCCTCAGGCTGGACTGCATACATGGTATGGAACTGGACCTTAAAATCGAAAACTTATCACAGGCGGTTAGGGACAAAGACTTCCGGCCGCTATTTTTAAAATTTGCAAATGTAGTGTACCCTAACTCCATGAGCGGTGTGGCTAAATAGTGTAGTATAAGTATTAAGTAGCATTAAACGTTGCGTCTGACAGATTAGAGTAGATTGTAGTCTCTGGTAGTAGATCTGGTTTTATTATATAATTGGTTTCGTGTTTCATAAAAAAGGGCAGTGAAATAAAGAGGACAAACGAAAGGACCCCAAAAACAAAAAAGAACAGAACACAATGATAAGGCGAGCCGGCGCGAAGCTAATAGTACCTATTAATAAGATAGTGTATAATGGTAAAAGTAAATTTCAAAAGGGGCCTATACAAACAGAGTAACAATGTATATAAGCTTAATGTATGATAGTGGAAACATATATAATCAATATTATGAATTCAGAATTGTTTTAGCATAGCTAAAATAGTAACAGGAACGAAAGTTGTTGCAAAAAAGAATTTATTTTCTATAATTTCATACCTGGCGCAAGTCTATATAAGTGAATTGGAGGAATCTTTAATATCTGTGAAGAACTTAAAATAGATAGTTGTCTTTCTGCTTGTCTGCCTGTCTGATTGCAAATTAATCTATACATTTTATGCCGCAATTTAAACGTTTTTTCCTCTAGCTAGCTAGGCTAAATAATATAAACTCATATTTTTTAATGCTATATTTTTTTCATCTTCTTTTGTTTATTGGCTCCGCGTGTCGAGCGTTTGAGCCATAGTGATTTTTTTTAAAACGGAGAAACTTATTTTAAAATAGTAAAATCGAAATTTAAAAAATAACGGAATTTTGGAGTATATCAGAAAAGGGTAGAAAATAATATAAAATGGAATATACATACTAACTTAATATCATTAAGTAAGATAAATGAGGAAAAAGTTTATATACATTAGGTTCATCAGAGGACAAGAGGATGTCAACAGAAGTCGAAAGTGGGATATGACACTGAATAAGACCCTCGTAAAATGCATCCATGTTAAGCAATGACTAAGCAAGTTAAAAATATATGGTTCAAATCACCCACCTCACCACAAGCTATATTTTAGTAATAGCGTTTAATACGCAACATTACCATAAACAGTCTTCCACTGGCATCCAAAAGCCATAACGTAACAAAACAATTTATGCCTCAAATTTTCAAATAAACAGCAAAAAGGAATAATGTCCTCGTAATGGTAGTAAGTGCGGCACTGGCAATATTATAAACCAGGAGACCAAGCCCACTATTTCTGCAACAGTCTTCTTCGACATTGCTTATTCCCTAGTACGTTATCTATACTAATAATATAAATGCAAAAGGTTGGATAGATGGATGT
This sequence comes from Erebia palarica, assembly GCA_964035005.1. Classification (NCBI taxonomy): domain Eukaryota; kingdom Metazoa; phylum Arthropoda; class Insecta; order Lepidoptera; family Nymphalidae; genus Erebia; species Erebia palarica. The sequence continues at coordinate 31,546,532 of OZ035990.1, forward strand.
ATGAATTTACTTATACACGCCAGAACGGCTGAACGGATCTCTGGAACTATAGGATAGGCTACTTTTTATCCGGAAAAATTAAAGAGTTCCCTCGGGAACCAAAAACCTCAATCCACGCAGACGAAGTCACGGGCATCAGATAGTAACCAATCATTTTACTGATTGAAGACTCCGTCGTACGTCGTTAGCGTAGCGTTCTATGATATGCTTCAGTACCATGTTTATTTATCTGCCCAATAATTTTGGTTACAGGTAACAAAACAAGAAAACATATCTCGGATTGTTCGACAGTCGAACTTTGTATAATAGAACAGCATAATCATCACGCTGCCGAGCTGTTAGATCAAGCAGTCCAACAAACTGCAACTATTTTTCTACAAAATAGAAATGGTTTCGCTCTACGCTTCTGATACGAACCGCTAAAGTGTAGAATACCCATCTGCCGCAGGCGTTTCCTACCTCGTATAACTTTAAGTGTCTTAAAGACACTAAAAAGGCACTAGAGAGTGACTAAGCATCTTCTAGACAAGCGCGTTCCAACCTAGACCTCATCAATGCTGTGCACTGAGCATCATTGTCATCAAGAGCAAGCATATTTTGCAATAGTAAAATGTCCGTAAAAAAGATTCCACATTTTGTCAAAAGTTATGGACTTAACAAAATTATGTTACAGTTTTACAAACATTGAACATTTTAGAACGTACGAAAGAGTGAGAAAGTCTGGTAATAACAGGCCTTTGAGCATGGATCTAGCAACTATCTCTTGGTCTATTATAATAACACCTTTGTCCTCTACCCTCGGAGGTGTTTCCTAACCTTTTTTCAGAAACTCCAATAACGTGGAGTAATGGCACGTAAATCATCCAAATTACCCGAATATAGCAATATTTTTACGCCTGCCGCCGGTGTATGGATTCAAATAGCTGTGTTTATAAATTATTATGTGCGTTAAGCTTAACTATTTATGTGAATTTTTAGCGAGTGAGAAATGTTCTTCAGTTTCATTAGGGTTTTCAAGCAGAGGATTTTATGTTACTTTTTGTGATGATAAATAAATAAATCGTTACTTGGAACTATCAAGGACACATAGTAGGAAATAATAGTAAATCTATGTTTCTCAAAGACCATTAAGTAATTCCTCTGTGGTGATAAAATTGTACAATAACCTCAAGCACCTACTTATTTATTATTATTAATGCGAAAAATTGGTTTGATTGACGTAATGTAGGGATAGATGGATGTTTTATGTAACTTACTTAAAAACATCAATCCACGTGGACGAAGTCGCGGGCAGCAGCTTGTAAGCTTATAAAATATTTTGATTCAAAGACTAGAGAGCAATTTTAAGAAATTCAGATTTGAGCTATAAAATTATCCGTGAGATTCCTGAAATAGACTTTACGAGGCGCTGAAGTTTACGCGTTTTCAATACAAGAGGGGCGTAAAAGGCGATGGATAATTTTAGTGGTTATAAAGCTTCAAGTTATTAGCCGAGCTAGGATATATACCGCACTATTAAATCTAGTTTTACAACCTTTTTCATTAGTTTTTATTGATATTGGTTGAAATCTTGAAGTAAAACGAGGCTTTTAAACACAGTACGGAACCGACAGGACAAAACTTTTGAACAAAACTTCTGCTTCGGAGAAGAATGGAATAGTTTCCTGTTGCCTATAATAAATAGTACGTCTATACGTACTCTATTAAAAATAAATGTATGTATGTCTGTATATATGTCAGCGCCCAAACAAGTCGTCAAGGCTTAGAAACCATTTAAATGTAAAAATTACTTTGTTAATAAATAAATTGGAAAAAAATTGGAAATGTACTTATGTATATACTTATTTGTACACCACAAAAACACGATACAACTTTCTTACTTTAACTTAAAATACAATAAAAAGGGTACTATAATCTATACTAATATTATAAATGCGAAAGTTTGTATGGATGGATGTTTGTTACTCAATTAGGCCCTAACGGCTGAACGGATCTGGCTGAAATTTGGCACAGACATAGATTATAGTCTGGAATAGCACATAGACATACTTTTTATCCCGGAAAATTAAAGAGTTCCCGCGGGAACCAAAAAACCTCATACCACGCAGGCGAAGTTGGGACATTCGCTAATTCGCTAGTAAATAATAAATGTACGCAGTGAAGGGCTAACATGTAGTGGAAGAAATCTTACTAATATGTATTAAAATGTGAAGTTTGGATATTTGTTTGTTTGTTACTCCTACACACCACAGTGATTGAACCGATTTGGCTGAAATTTGGAATGGAGATAACCCGTAGTTTAATTTTCATCGCGGAAAAACAAAGAGTTCCCGCGGGAGTAAAAAATATACTTATTCCTCACGGACGAAGTTGTGTGCATCTTCTAGTAAAAATCACACTAATTATTATTATAAATGCGAAAGTGTGTTTGTTGGTTGGCTTGTCCTTCAATCACGCCGCAACGGAGTAGGATCGACGTGATTTTTGGTATGGGTATAGTTGAGGAACTGGAGAGTGCCATAGGCTTCTTCTTATCCCGAAAAATGAAGGAGTTCCCGCGTGAATAAAAAAACTTACAACACGCGGACGAAGACGCGGGCATCACCTAGTAAACATTTTTTTTAATGATTTGCCAACAGGTAATACACAAATATAATGTAAAAATAATAAAACACATAGAAAACATTTTAGAGTGTACACCCAATTACTGGCAAGCCGGCATGCATTTAGCTGATCTCGCAAGTGCGGGGTTACCAGTTAACAAAAACGTTAAACTTAAAAAACACAAACAAAATTACAAAAAAAAAACAATCAGCTAGATATATTATAAGTCTATTGATACTGCATCAATTAACTGATGCAGCATCCTTTTGTACTGCTGTAAAGAGAGTGAATGAGGATCCGTAGTAATTTTAGCAGTTTGAAGAGGTGTTATTGTTCTCACGACATATTCTAAGCAACACATTATTTTATTATTAAAATATAATAGTTCCCAGCTCTTTTACATGTTATATCATAATATCAAAAAAAGTAAAGTATATTTTCACATAAAGAAAATGTATAAAAGATAACAAGCAAAGCCTAACAAGAAAAAAGCATAAGCCAAACTCACCGGTAATGGGCATCGTTTTTCTCCCCCTAAGGGTTAACGCACACCTTATGAAATAGATTCTTTTAGGGTCTATGAGGTAATGAACATATTTCTCTATGGCTGAAGCTTGAGAAGTGTACGCTTGTCAGAAAAAGTACAATAATATGTTTTGATCGAGTGTCCACCTATGTAAAATATACGCCATATAAGCAATAATTAAAAAAAATATAAAACACCAAATGCCAAAAAATGAACTAAAAAGTTAAAAACAAAAAATGATTTTTTTTTGTGAATCACTGGATATTGAACTATAGTGTTAGATATTTTTGGAATCTACTCATCCTTTTTTAGATGATGATTAGATAGTTAATCTTATTCTCGAATATTTTTTTCAAATTTAGTCTTTAATGCGGGACCATGGTCACCCCATAATTTTTTTTAAAATTTTACTTGCTTTTGTCACCCGGAATAAGCTAGGGATTGTAACGATACCACATTTATCAAAATTCGCTCAGGCGTATAGAAGTTATAGTGGAATATACAAACTCATATACATACATACTTACATGAACCCTGAAAACAATATATTCCTTTCTTCAGGCAGTCGTATAAAAACGGTCGTATCTTTTGATTGCGTTGAATTAGAAGCTTGATTTATTTTTACAGTTCCAAGGGACCGTAGACCTATTTATATGGATAATTACTACCTGAACTACAACTTGATACCTCTATGCATTCCCGAGAAAAAGGTTATTGACAGACAGACACGTCAACGAAGTGATCCTATTCGGGTTCCTTTTTTCCTCTTGAGGTACGGAACCGTAAAAACAAAACAAAGTTGTGATGGCTTATTAGATATTTGGATAATATTATTACAATAGTGAGCCATCATCTGCAGTATAAAGCAATACACAACATTATGCAGGCATTAAAGACAGTCGGTCGCAGGAAACTTCCACCAGTGAGGCAATTTGTATTCGGGGGAATGGAAATAATAAGAGAATAACTATTCCGTTTGTTTAACTTCGAGGCACGTCCCTCGGAAGTTGATTTTATTACGGGGCATTTGCTTCGGGACGTCTGAAGTATCTGAGAATTGTTGTAAGTCTATGTAGTGGAATAATGGGATGTTGGGAGCCTTGCGAACTTGTCAACTATGTCATTGGTATTGCTTTTAGGATGGACGCTGCTTAGGAAAAGGCTGGTATTCCATTGCAGCAGGCGCAGCCTGAACGCTTATTCTAAGTTTTAATTCGAATGACCATAATAATATATATGTCACCGTAAGATTATAAAAACCGTTAGATTATAATGTAACTGGCGAAATTGTAAACTGTCGAAGGTTGTGAACCGTTCAATGTTCTGAGTCTCAATTTTTGAAATATTCATTGTATTTACGTTTTCTTGTCTGTTTATTGTAGGTTAGGTTAGGGTTTAACATAAATAATCAGGTAGTGTTTCTATCGGGTTAATATACATAACAGATTACAATGTACCGAAAAATAATGCGTTAAATTGTAATCTTTCGACAGTAACGGTTTTTACAATCTTACAGGGACATATTATACATTCGATGGCATTAAAAATTGATGAAACATTGATTTGAAGTCACACATTTTGACAATCTCCGTGGCCTAGTGTGTAGCGCTGTTGTCTTAACGTGCGGAGGTCCCGGGTTCGATCCCCGGCAGGGTCAATTTGGGAATTTATAATTTCTGAATTTTCAGTGGTATGGCCTTGTGGGAGGCTTCGGCCGTGGCTAGTTACCACTCTACCGGCAAAGACGCGCCGCAAAGCGATTTAGCGTTCCGGTACGATGCCGTGTAGAAACCGAATAGGAGTATGGGTTTAATTTAACTGCTATGCCCCTAACAGGTTAGCCCGCTACCATCTTAGACTGCATCAACACTTACCAACAGGTGAGATCGCAGTCAAGGGCAAACTTGCAGTGGATAAAAAAAGGTCACACATTCAGTACAACCGATTATAATTTGGGAACGTATCGTATACGTATACGTATGTCGTATATGAATAAATACACGAAACTGACCTCTAAATAAATTCACTTAAAGTTAATTTTGCTTTCACGCGAATGTCATCGAAAGCTTAAATACAATCAATCGAATTAAAATTTAGAATACTCTATCAAGCAAATAGCTCAATCAAGCGAAGCATTAAAAGAAAAGAAAGTTAACAAACGGTTGGTATGAATTATGATTAACCTGTAATCAATTTTTGGTACGAGGACTTCCGAAAGAAGCTTACTATCAGAACCGTGAAAATAAACAGAACTGTTATAGTCTCTTAAAGCAGTTCCCAAGGATTAATTAAAAGTAGAAAATCTCGAGTCATCTAACAATATAAAAGAGCGATTACATAAAACCTATTACAAGTCATAAAAGATACGATAGAACTTAGAACAAAGTACTTGAAAGTAATTACAGATCCTTGAAAGGCTCTCGATTCTAGAGTAGTTTGAGATCACTGGAGCACTAATGGCTACTTCCCATTTTAGTAGTTAAGTGTTACTTTATAAGTGAGTGGTTGGCTTCAAAAATGTAATAAATGGTTAGATTTATACCCTTTTGTGCTAACTTTGAGTTTATCTTTATTATCTTATCTTATTATGATTTCGAACTGACTTAAACAACCACTACCACCACCACTATAGCCCTTTAATAGGAAAGAGGGAATTAGAGCTTAGACCCATCACGCTGCTCTAATGCGGGTTGGCGGGCTTTAACGACTATTTTAATATATATTTGTAATATATATCTGTATTTTATATTATTATACATGTTAGTGATATTAATAGGGACGTTACGGGGGGTAATAAAATGTTCAAAACTAACTAAAATAACTATGTATAAGTATTCTGTCTCTATGCGGGGTCGCGGGTTCGATTCCCGGGCACGCACCTCTAACTTTTCGGAGTTATGTGCGTTTTAAGAAATTAATTATCACTTGCTTCATTGGTGAAGGAAAACGTCGTGAGGAAACCTGCATGTCCTAATGTTCTTCATAATGTTCTCCAAGGTATGTAAAGCCAATCCTCACTTGGCCAGCGTGGTAGGTCACGGCCAAATCCTTTTTATTCCGAGCTGAGCTAATGCTCAGTAGTGAGCCGGCGATGGGTTGTGACGATGGATGATGTCTCCGTCTGTACTAGAAAAAGAGAGCGAGAGTTTAACGCTTTTTTGTCATGTACAGGCCATGTATCTTTCCAGGCCAGGACCTTGCGTTTAATCTACCAAAAATAACTTTTTTAAGCAAATTTAAAAGTACATACTCGAAAAAACAACCGGCTGAGTATGTTGTGAGCTTTTCTTAGACCAGGGCGGGTTTGGAACCCTCGTAGCTTTAGTTTTAAGAAACCGTGACTAATTAACACCATCATGTTTTGTATGTAAGTAATGGACGTCAATACGTGTACCTATAGTGTAAAGAAATTGAATAAATGATTGATTGATTGAAATCAGAGGCTCACTTGTCAAAAGCCAATCGTATTCATTTGACAGTTCATAACGTATAACTCGAATTTTTCAAGAAGTACCTACATACATGTGTTTTGACGTGCAAGTATCTATTACCTCCTTAGACAGGTCGAATTATACGTTTGACAGACGATTACAATTACGATTTCCTTACATAATAGGGGGGCTGAACCCTGAAATCTGCCAAAAATAACTTTTTTTTTAAACAAAGTTAAAGGTACATACTCGAAAAAAGGTAAGAGAAATCAGATGTGTAGGCAAGTAATCCTGCAAAACAGCCGCTGTGAGCCTGTAATGGCGACGTTTACAATCAGTGTGGAGAAAACGAGCCTTGCGTGACTTGACGATGTAAGTCCCGAGTAGGTACCTACTTGAGGGCTTTTAACTATGGCGATGAACTGTGAACTTGTTTACCCGACTCCCTCGAAGTGTTGTACAGTAGTTATTTGTATGTGACGGTTTAAAGACTACCTCGTTGAAATTAATTTTGATACATTAAAATATTAGCTTTTCTTCGCGTTTTTTTTTTTAAATTCAACTCAAAAAGGTCAAAATAAATTATATATATGCCCGCGACTTCGTCCGCGTGGATTGAGGTTTTTTGATTCCCGCGGGAATTCTTTCATTTTCAGACTATAATTATATCTCTGTGCCAAATTTCATGCAAATCAGTGCAGCCGTTCTAGCGTGATTGAGTAACAAACATCCAGAAATAACACGCTTCTTTTTAACCCGGAAAATTAAAGAGTTTCCGCGGGAACCAAAAGACCTCGATCCACGCCAAAAAATTCCCAGCTTGTTTAAAATTAAACGGGACACAACCTTTATAAATTAAGAACACAACGTAAAGGGAGATTAATAAATAGAATCCCAAAGGAGATAATATAATAAATCCCAAAGGTTGTATAGCACAGCAATGGAGGAAGCGAAGCCTGATTCGCTTATTCTGCTTATTAATAAGCCATTTAGAAGCGGAACTCGATGAATGAGCATGAACCGCGTCTGCACCTAACTGGCATTTGAATAATTCGCCACTTCCTTGCACGTAGCTTCAAGATTATTATGTTCTAATGGTACTGACACCGAATTGTACTTAATCATACTTAATATTATTACTATTTAACATGCGTCCATGAGTTCGGACTTACCAATATGCATAGCAATTATAACCAAAAATTTTGTACGAGTAAATTGATTATTTTATCACTATTATAGTTATTACAATGTCCTTTATTATGCGACTGACTGAAAAAGGAGTAAATTGTTTTCAGGGTCCATATATGTATGTGAGTTCGTATATTCTACTATAACTTCTATACGCCTGAACCGATTTTGATAAATGAGATATCGTTAGAATCCCTAGCTTATTCCGGGTGACATAGGCTAGTAAAATTAAAAAAAAATTATGGCGTGACCATGGTCCCGCGTTAAAAACTAAAGTTGAAAAAAAAAATTCGAAAATTTTATTAACTATATCATCATCATCTAGAAAATGATGAGTAGATTCCAAAATATATATAACAGTATAGTTCAATATCCAGTGGTTCACAAAAAATATCATTTAACAAAAATGTGAATAAGATTCTAATTTAACTACATTAATTTAGATTTTTAACTTTTTAGTTCGTTTTTTGGCAGGGCAGTCGTGTTTTTTAATTATTTTTAATTATGACTTGTTTATCATTGTTCCTTTGGAGTTATATTCTTTTTATTATGTAGCAATTTGTGATCGGTTGTTCCTTTTCATACATTTTATTTTTCAATTGTTGTGTATACTTATAAGAGGCGTGCCACACGGATAAAGACTATGTATTATTTTTAATTTTGATATGTTTTCTATCCCCAAAAAAAGATACAGGAATTGGAAATTGCCTGTTTACCATAGATAATTTTACCGTTAAGGTACGCCACGGTTTATTTATGGTGAAGATTTGGCAAACAGATTAGAATTGCTAGAAAAAGGTGTTAATTAGATAAGATAGATGATGCCCGCGACTTTGTCCGCGTGGACTAAAGTTTTTTGATTCCCGCGGGACTTCTTTTATTTTCCAAGATAAAAAGTAGCCTATGCCCCCGGGATCTATCTCTATAGTAAATTTTAGCAAAACTAGTTGAACAGAGGGGCCGTGAAAGCGTAGTAGACAGGCAGACAGAAACACTTTCGCATTTATAATATTATTACAGTTATGGATTTTGGTGCAAAATAGGATTTATCCTCGGGAAGAACAAATTACTTTTATGCTGAAAACCCAAAGATTTTTCAAGAACTTAAATGAAGTCACGATAAATAAACTTATAGTTCTAGATAGGAGTAGAATTGATAACTGAGTGTCTTATGTATAATAAAATTATTATAAACGAGTTTTTATTTATTTATTTCACTACAAGTTAGCGTTTGACAGCGATCTCACCTGGTGGTATGTGATGATGCAGCCTAAGATGGTAGCGTGCTAACCTGTTACCATACTTACCCCTAGTCGATTTCTACACAGCACCGTACCGGAACGCTTAATCGTTTGGCGGCATGTATTTGCCTTTAGGGTGGCAACTAGCCACGGCAGAAGACTCCCAGACCAGACCAGAGAATATTCAGAAATTATAAATTCCCAGATTGACCCTGGCGGGAATCGAACCCCGGACCTTCTAAGTTAAGAGTAAGACAGCGCTCAACACTGCACCAGGGAGGTCGTCAAATCTAATAATAAAATTCATATTGCTATGTACTTCAATGGGGATGATCAAAGGTTGTTTACATTCATAAATAAATCAACATAATATTATTATTCAAACACCAATTTGGACACCCTAAATATATTAACTTCGACTCAGTAATGAATTTCGATTTTCTTTGTAAACGGAATGAACGCCATTTTTTAATACTCCTGGGGCCATACTGCCCACGCCTAAAGCATTACTTCTTATCTTACTTCTTACTTAATATTATAAATGCGAAAGTTTGGATGTTAGTTACTCAATCACGCCCCAACGGCTGAACGGATCTGGCTGAAATTTGGCACAGAGATAGATTAGAGTCTGGAATAGCACGTAGGCTACTTTTTATCCCGAAAAATTAAAGGGTTCCAGCGGGAACCAAAAAACCTCAAACCACGCAGTCGCGGGCATTCGCTAGTAAGCAATATTACACAAAATGGTAGAGTTTAATGTGGCGTAACTTGACGTTCCTAAAATAAGGATAATAATTTTAAAACACGAAAGTCAACAATAATGTAACAATATGGCTTTAAGCATTGGCATTATAGCCCCAGTAAGCGCATAAGAGGGAGATCACGGGTTCGATTCCCGGCAGGGTAAATATGGGAATCACTAATTTCTGAATTTACTCTGGTGGGAGGTTTCAGTTGTGGCTAGTTACCACCCTACCGGCAAAGACGTGCCGCCAAGCGATTTAACGTTCCGGTACGATGCCGTGTAGAAGCCGCATAGGGTTATGGGTTTAATATAACTGCCATAACCATCTTAGACTGCAACTTACCGTCAGGTGAGATCGCAGTCAAGGGCTAATTTGTAGTGGATTAAAAAAAAAGAGATTTAATGGCCTCATGAAGCACGATCTTATTTGTAAATTATTGTACATGTATCCTGAAAAGATAGGTATTGTTACAATGTAACGTAGTCATAATATTGTTATAAGCTTTGATGAAATTGGAAAGATACATAGCCCCTTCATTTGTTTTGGTTACGACCATAATATTAAGTTATGGCTTGCTTTGTTTTCATGTTTTGTGTATTTGACAAGATATTTTATTATAGATATAAGATTATTATACTCGTTATTTGGATTTGGGCTATACCTGAAAAGTAAGGACCAAAAGGCACTAAGGACAAAAAATATTTTTCTGGGAAAAAAAAAGACCGCGACATTCGCTTTTATAAGGTACTAGGCGCACATACTAGGCGAATCATCCCAGAGTCTGATTGATTTTCTGAAATAAAAAACCGACCAAGTGCAAGTAGTTCCGCACAAATATGTAGTAATTTAAAAATAATTAAAAATATTTTTATTATATGATGTGACTAAAAATTTAGGCTTTTCGCAATTTTTCCTTTATCTGTGCTATAAGAAGTGCTTCGTACCAAAGTTCAAGATTTTGAGTTCACGGGAAGTACCCTGTAGGTTTCGATTCCCTTGCGAGTGTCAAAAATTTGCAGCATAAACGGCTGTATCTTTTGATTGCGTTGGCTTAGAAGTTTGATTTCTTCACAGCTCCAAGGGACAGTAGACCTGAGTATTTGATATGAATTTCAGCTTGAAATGCGTTCTTGAGAAAAAGGGTCTAAACACACAGACGGACGGACTACAAAGTGATCCTATAAGGGTTCCTTTTTTTCCTTTCGAGGTACGGTACCCTAAAAAGTAGCTTATGTGTTATGCTCTGTATGTTTTGAAGAAATATATATATTTCTGCAAAACTGGTTTAACCGATCGGCCGTGAAAACTTAGCAGACCGACACACTTTCGCATTGGTGGCATTTATATGGGTTGGACTCGGTTTAAATTTAATAATTTTCATCGTTATTAAGTTGAAAGGTGTTTTCTTATACGTTAGCAAATATTACTCCTGAAATAAAATAAAGTAAAAAACTTATTGTTCTACACATTTATACGTAACTAGTGGGCCCAGCAGACGTTATCCTGCCCTATCTTCCTCGCAATTTTTCCATTTTTTCTCACCGTTTATACCTGCCCTGGACTACGACAAACATTTCAAAACCAAAATCATGAAAATCAGCCCAGTCGTTCTTGAGTTTTAGTGAGACAAACGAACAGCAATTGATTTTTATATATATGATATGATGATATATGATAGAAGATAATGAATACCAAATAAATAGCAAACTGTGTTCAACTGTTCAATTACGTTTCCAAGAAAACTTTTCGCATAACATTATGGAATTAGGGAAAAAAATAAAAATAAATAAATGACACAAATCCTTGTACAGAAAACCAAACAACAAAACAAATTACCTAATAAGATTTATTTGCTAAAATATATATTTTGATATCTATGCAAATAAATAACCTTTATAAATGCGAAAGTGTGTAAGTCTGTACATGACAACCAATTTTTATGAAATTTGATACAGAGATCGATTGTATCCCGGGGAAGGATATAGGTAAGGACTGAAACACTAACCGAAATAAGGGGGTTAAACACCGATTTTTGAAACTGTTATAAAATAGAAACACTTAAAACGGTAACAGAATCGATACTGTAACCCAATCAATCTGTAACCGTTTATTTCTGTTAATAAGTGTTTTTATCTGTAACCCTAATAGGTACTTGCCCTAACAAATGTCACGGTGTGACAACGTGGTATTTTCACTTCATTGGACTTTAAACACACTGACACAATATTGGACATGTTTTTCTTAAAACAATTCTAACCATCGGTGATTTCAGTTTAGGTTCAAATTTGATTACGCGTCAACAGTAATTTTGGTAACGACGCTATTTCGGTTACACTTTAAAACACTTCCATTTCAGGTACAGATTCATTTCAGGTACAGATTCGTTTCTGTTACAGAAATATAAGTGTTACGGGTTAACTTAATTAAAAACAGAAAAAAAATATACTTGATAGATATAGGCCCACGACTTCGTCCTCAATGGATTAAGGTTCTTTGCCTGTAGGAAATCTTTGATTTTCCGGGATACAAAGCCTTCCCATGGATGCATCATGTACGATGCAACCTATGTATCTCATTAAAAATTGGTATACAAACCCATTGCCAAGCAGGTAGATAGACTAACAGTCTCACTTTCGTATTTTTTATATTAGTATGGATGAGACTGTAAAGAACGAGAGTGTAAAGCACTACCTGTCACTACACTCTACACAAAGTATAATATCGATCTACCAAAGTTTATGTTACGTGACAATACAAAGCTGAAATATGGTGTCCCAAAAGTTACGTACCTACTAAAGTTCAAGCCTTAAACGTGCTATTTTCTTTACATATCGTAAAAGGTAACGATGTATCCTTTCTTTTTACGGCGCCGTTTAGAAGAGGTTCGTGTTCGTAACTGTTCTTTTTAGGGTTCCGGGCCTCAAGAGGAAAATTAATCCGTAATGGATCACTTCGTAGTCCGTCAGTCTGTCTGTCAACACTCTTTTTCTAAGAAACGCGTGAAGGTATCAAGTTGAAAATAATATCCAATACTTAGGTCTATGGTTCCTTGGAGCTGTAAAAACATATACTCGCGAACATTTCAATACCTATAGGGTAATTACCGTTGACCCAGAATCATGAAATTTGGTAAGAAGCAAAGTTTCACAGCACAAATATACTTAGAAAAAAAAAACGAAAATCGTTAATTAGGGTTCCGTACTCGAGTTGGGAGTCGAAAATTTGTCAGGCGCTACCCGTTTACCGCCATGCTTAAGCCAGGTATTTCACAGCTGATTACGTGTTGTTATGACCAGGGACTGAAAAACAGATTCATAACAGTTACAGAAATATAAGTGTTACAGAATAAAAGTGTAACAGAGTTGAAGCTGTAACCCTTTTAAATGTGTTTTTAATTTTGTTCACTCGAAACACTTATATTTCTTTAATAGAAACGAATCTGTACCAGAAATGAAAGTGTTTTAAAGTGTAACCGAAATAGCTACGTTACCAAATTTTCTGTTGACGCGTGTTCAAATTTGAAACTAAGGTGAAAGCACCGATGGTTGCAATTGTTTCAAGAAAAACATGTAAAATATTGTGTCAGTGTGTGTAAAGTTTAATGAAGTGAAAAGACCGCGTTTTCACACCATGCCATTTGTTTGGGCAAGTACATAATATGGTTACAGATAAAAACACTTATTAACAAAAATAAACGGTTACAGTTTGATTTTGTTACAGTATCGTTATAAGTGTTTCTGTTTTATAACAATTTTAAAAAGCAATGTTTAAACCCCGTATTTCGGTTAGTATTTCAGTCCTTAGTTATGCCATCATTCTTGTTATTTACTAAAGTAATTAAAAATATGTGGTGGTACAGAACCCTTTGTGCGTGACTCTGACTCGCACTTGACCGGTTTTGTTCTACCACTGGGACTTGTTTTATTAAGATTTTTGAGTCAAAGTTTATTTACTACGACTGTTTTAACCACTTTGACCTGCATTGTTTATTGTATTTAAATAATTAATAGGTTTTAGTGTTTCGTGTATTCCTAAGATGCTACACTAATAAATAACTTTATAGAAAGTGATCCCGTATAAGAAATTTATACCCTCATGTGTTATTTATTTGTGTTATGAATTAAATGATAGATAACATACTCATCGACATACCGTGAATAGGTTGCCTAGTTAAACTGCGCTGCGTACGGATGAGTTCTATCTATATATATTTAAAAATCGTTAGGGATCAACGCACAGCCTAAACCGCTGGGGTTAGAAACTTGAAATTTTGACAGTAGGTTTCTTTTGTAACGTAGGCCCTTACTAAGGGAGAATTTTTCAAAATTCCACCCCTTACGGGGTGAAAATTTGTATAAAAGTCTGTCATTTCTCAAGTTATATCCATGAAACTTGATACACCAGCTACGGGTTGAAAATAAAGAGTGACGTGATTCACAGTTTTTGACATTTCTACCCTCGAAGGGGTAAATAGAGGATGAAAGTTTGTATGAAAGTCCTTCATTTCTCAAGATATTCTCAAGTTATATCAATGAAACTTGGTATTTTGGCTTTGGGTAAAAAATAAAGAAGTATGTGTGTCACAGTTTTTCAAAATTCTACCCCTAAGGGGGCGAAATACGGGGTGAAAATTTGTAAGAAAGTCAGTCATTTCTCAAGTATTATTCATGAAACTTGGTATTTGAGCAATCGGTTTTTATTTTAAACCGGTTAGATTTCAAGAATACGCCATCCATACTAATATTATAAATGCGAAATTGTTATCCTCTGTCTGTCTATTGTAGATCTGTCTGCTACGGTTTCACGTCCCATCTTTTCAACCGATTTTGATAAAATTTGGTACAGGGATGGTTTGTATCCAGAGGAAGGACATTTTCGTAGATGCATAAAGTTTATATCCGTGTCCGTGTACCCGGGTCTGTCTGTTTGTGTAAAGTTCTTCTATATAAAACATCGGATTTTAATACATTGCATTATACTTAAATTATTTCTTCTGGAAGGTCTATAGGTAATTAATAAATAAATGCATAACTACAGGGCAGTTACTTTTGATCCCGGAAAATTAAGGAGTTCCCGCGGGAACCAAAAAACCTCGATCCACGAGTCGCGGGCATCAGCTAGTGACTTAATAATGTCCTTAATCAGGTTTTATGTATTTTGAACAAACGGCTACAAAATAATATCTTATTTAAATAATAACATGTTATGTTGCAGGAAATTGCACCTTCTAGAAATATAATAGTTATCTCTCAGTTACAGTATAAGCAATATGGTATTGAAACTTACATAATAATATGAGCATCTCTAAAGTGATTTGAATAGAAATAGTTAACAATACGTCAAATTGTGCATTCAATAGTGCATAGAATATGTGCGTCGAATAAGTTTCCGCTCTGTGAACTCTAGTCGTATGAACTGCTATAGCCAGAAGCACCTTGAGAGTTGAATGGGGTAGGTATTATTGCCGAACAGTTCCAATATTCTATCGATCTATAATCTATATCTATAATATTATATTATAAATGCGAAAGTTTGGATGGGTGGATGGTTTGTAACTCAAGCACGCCAGAACGGCTGAATGGATCTGAATGAAAGGAGACGGTTCAGATTTGTAAGGGGCGTAGGCCAAGTCTTGTACAAGCAGAGAAATGAAGGAAAATAAAATACTAGACTAGTTTTATTGGTCAAATCTACGAATTCGTCGTAATTTTCTTGGTAAAATTATTTAATATTTTATGGAACACTAAACATGTGTGGGTAACAATGGTGGATTCATATTTTTTGACGTTTTCAAAAGAAAACACGTTATTTTGACAGTGACTGTCAGAAATGGCATTTGATACATTTCGCTCCTGCTGCCTTCTCTATGGCTGAAAGTTGCCATCTTGGAAACGTATCGAAAACTTGAAATACATTTTTATTTTTGTTTGCTCGTTATTTACTTTACTGTTGTAAATTATTATATTTTTAATACAATCTATGTATTTTCCTCTATTCATGGTAGAATGTACAAGAGTAGGCCTAAAATTTACCTTTTCCTTTGGCACAGAGATAGATTACAGTGCGATAACACAAAAGCTACGTTGTATCTCTGAAAATTAAAGAGTAAGGGAACCAAAAAACCTCTATCCACGTGGAGGAGCTAGTCTACAAATATGATAAAAGGAAATGGTGACTGACTGACTGATTGGTCAATCAAGGCGCAGCTCAAATTACTGGATGGTTTGGGCTGAAAATTGCCATTCAGATAGTATATTATGACGTAGGCATCCGCTAAGAAAGGATTTTGGATAATTCCATATTTTTTTAATATTGTTGACGTTCGTGTTTTAGAATTATAATCCTTATTTTAGGGACGTCAAAGTTTGTGAAATAAAACTATCATTTTGAAATGATACTGCTATAAGCGATGGTAGTAGTCCACCGAATATCGAAGCAGTGTGCTATAAGCTATCAACATCAAACTCATCATATATAGTAATATTGTTTAGGTAATGCTATATGCGTCGGTGATATGGCCCCAGGCTTTCTCGTTCTATAAACAAGGTTTCAAGCGACGTAATATTGGGATGGCGACACTACTTTCGTAGGAAACCGTAGTTCACTTTAATTTTTTAATTGACAAGACAACACATGGAGTTTCTCTACATATCTAACTAAAATAGATGGAGTTTCTCCGTCAGTATATCAAGTCCGATAAAGTGTGCTTCGTTACCTCACAAAGGGAAAATACTCGGAAATTTTCGAATGTTACGTTGTTTAGACTTAAATTGTATTTGGATATTTTGGTAAGGAGGATGTTTATATCGGTGCAACCCACAGGAGTCTAAAAAAAGCTTATGTAATTAAATGGTTTCTGTTGTGCTTTTGTACGGGCCATCAAAAACCCAGCGAGTTTTTGATCTTTAGCTACTCAGACCTATAGAAAAACCATTTCGTTTATGCAAAATATTACCAGCGTAGAATACTAATGATCATCGTAATAGAGAAGCGATAAGTACCCCGAGAGGCCCATCTCAATATTATCCTAATCTAAAAAATCGACTTCCAAAGTCTACTGTTAACTAATAAATAAGTTTTGAGGCTTTGGTAGTCGATTGTTTTTGTTATTTCACTATTTTTGTGTTTCATTTCAAGGAGGCATTTTTTGTTTAATTTTTAATAGGCGACTACAATTGTGAGGATTTAATTTATAGGGATGCGAAAGTAAGAATATAATAATATTATAATAGCAAAGGCAAGGCAAGGGCAAAGGTTATTTCAATAAGTATCAATTTTCCCATTTCCGTTTAAAGGAGGAAACATAAGATATTTCTCTATGATAGGCTCTCCGAATCAATAACAACGTTGAGTCCAATCAAAAGTGCTTCGTTATTTCACAAAAAATATCTCGAAACTGAATATTATGTTTCGTTACGATAAAATATTTGTGTAGCAATACGTAAAATTAATATTTAGAAAATTTGTATTTCGGTTACCTTGGGCGACTATACTCTAAGCTGGTATTTTTGAAGAGGTTTGGTATAGAGATAACACTTTTTATCCCAAAAAATCCCCTTAAGATATCCAGACACCACCAAATCCATTTAGGGAATGTTAATAATCGTTATGTAAGTATCTCCACATTTTCTATCAATATTATATTATTATTGTTCGAATATACTTAAATATTTTTTCTAAAAAAACTTATTAAAATGCTGAACCGAATAAGATGCTTCAAAACACTTCTATCATACTATTACCTATTCTGTGCTCCTATTGACAGTTGTGACCCCTGCGTCCCCCCGTTTCACTATACACATCGATATAATTGATGTTTTGAGGGTTTTTGGTTCCCGCGGGAACTTTTTAATTTTCCGGGATAAATAGTAGCCTATGTGCTATTCCGGACTATAATTAAATTTAATTATATAATTTCAGCCAAATTGTAATACATACATACATGAACCCTGAAAACAATATACTCCTTTTTTCAGGCAGTCGTATAAAAAGAGCACCCACCGAGTTTCTTGCTGGCTCGTCTCGGTAGGATTATCATTCCGACCCTGCGGTGGATTCCCTCGATGATTGAAAAGCACTTGTAAAAGTTTATTAAAAATCATTGTCGATTGAAGTTTTAGTCTTAACGAAAACCTACGACATGCACAAGTTTATAAATCAACTACTTAGCTGATGCCCGCGACTTCGTTCGCGTGGATTGAGATTTTTTGGTTCCCGCGGCAACTCTTTAATTTTCCAGGATAAAAAGTAGCTATTGTGTTATTTCACACTATGGTCTATCTCTTTACAAATTTTTATCCAGAACCGTTCCGCCGTTTTGGTGTGAAATTTCGCATTTATAATATTAAGTATAGATAGGGTTTCCCATTCATCTATTCAGCGGCTCACTGGGACTCCCTGTCATCGATCCACCTAGTGGAAATTGTTTTTGTTTTTTTGAAAATGATTTTGTTTTTTCCTCAACCCTGTATTATAAACTTTATGCATCTTAGTTTTTTTTTTACTTCTTATCCAGTTTTTTTTAAACAATAGTTAAAATGAATGTTATATAATTATTGATAGTTATTTTCATTAATTTTTTATAGTCTTGTATCAGTAATCTTAATTATTTATTAATAATTCCCCAATGTATTCTTGTGTCAGTTATGTACGACTTTTCCTATGTGCATGATGTGACTACCTATAAATTGAATTGCTTGTTACCTATTGCCTAAGCCATTCAACGTTTTGTATTCCTACTTGAAATTCTGTTGGTAGTTCAAATAAAATAAATTAAAATTAAATCGACGCTTAGCTGAGCTGTACCAATAGACGTATAGATTTAGTAAATAGTACCAAACAAAGTTTCAATTTAATTTGTTTTGTTTTACAGTAAAATCCGATATGTTAATTAGATCACGAACCACGTACGTAACCGCAGAACGCGCATCAAATATCTACCCGATTAACCGGTGGTCGACTAATTTGTCGATCACTACTAACTACGTTGTGGTTAGTTTACTATTCAAGTGACGAGAAGTATTTTATTACCTGCACAGTAAGTATGAGGGTACAAAATACGTGTTCGATCATCGAAACGCTATAAATTTGTACGTTAACCTAAAAGTTATTGTCTCGAAGTAGTATTTTCAGAACTACTAATTATATGATCTTAATGAGAGAATCGTTAAAAAAAAGTGTGTGTGTGCAATTCATACACGGCAGAAATGAAACTTCGAAATAATGAGATAAATATAGCTTGTTTTTATCTTATTCTCTTCTTGACTAAAATCCTATATTATATGTTTGTCTCTTTTTTTGTGTTGCTTTTTAGTTTTAATTAATTTTCAAATCACAACGATTCTAAAGAAGTTTCACTTCAAAAACCTTCCAGATTTGCCGTAGTTGGATAAAAACCACGCGGGTGAAGTCGCGGGCATCACCTAGTACTTCATAATTGATCTATTAAAGTCAACAACAAAGTAACGAAGGGCGTTGACATGACGAATACAAGATTAATTGAAGTCTACATTGTGTGAAGGGAATCTTCAAAGGGTCGAGGGTAGACACTACCAAGTTTGATGGATATTGTGTTGACAGATAACGTCACATTGTTCTAACTATGACTTGCTGTTTGGTTTTATATGGTTTATTATTAAGTGCCTTTGCACAACCATGAATTTCCTATGTTTATTGCTTTTTGCCCTCGATGTATCCATAGTCGTAAACGAATAATGAAAGTTTGGGAGGCTGTTCGATTCTGTAATGAACTCCCAAAAACAAATTGGAGGTGTATCTCAACAAGTTCAAAGCTTATAAAATAAAATGCAAACACCACCACCACCACCACCACAACATCCCACTATCGTCCTAGGCTAGGTATAGGCCTCCACTCTCATAGGAGAGAGGAAATTAGAGCTTAGACCCACCACTCTGCCCCAATATTTAACGACTATTATCATGTTAGTGATAATAACCGGGGACGACGACGGAACGGAAATTATAAATTCACAAATTGACACTGCCTGTAATTGAACTAGGGACCTCCTATTGACTACCACTGTGCCAAGGAGGTCGCTCTATTCAGGTGGTCGGGATTTCGATCCCCGGGCACGTGCTTAATTTTTTTTAAATAATCATATCATTAATATAATCATTCATTTGCAAAGAATTTTTCGGACTTATGTGCGTTTAAGTACTTATATGGAAACCTGCATGCCCTAGAGTTCTTCGTAATGTTCTTGAAGGTGTGTGAAACTGCCAATCCGCTCTTGGCCAGCATGGTGGACTATTTCTGAGCCCTTCTCATTCTAAGAAGAGACTCCTGCTCAGCAGTAAGTCGGTAATGGGTTGATGTGATGACGAAGAATAAAACATAGTTTGAAACAAATACCTAGTTGATTTATGGTTTAATTATTTATTTCTCGTATAAAACAACTTATGATTATTTAAGAAATTGGATTCACTTACGGTCAATTAAAATAATACATTCAAAAGTACTCTTATCATTTTAAAAAAATAAATTACTTGCTAAATGCATTGACCACTTACATGTAAACACAACATTTCCAAGTCGTTGCAAAAAATTAAAATTACACCAATCTTAACAACATAAAATGAAGTAAAACTAAACTTACTACTGAGATGACAAGTCAAGACTCTATAGGCAATGAGTTTAAAAAACCGGCCAAGTGCGAGTCGGACTCGCGAAAAAAAATTGCGAAAAGCATAAACTAAAAATTTATGCTTTTCGCAATTTTTTCCATTATCTAGGCTTTATGTCCTTGCTTCGTACCAAATTTCAAGGTTCTGAGTTCACGAGACCCTGCAGGTTTTGATTAACTTGCGAGTGTCGAAAATTTGCAGCATAAAAGACTGTATCTTTTGATTGCGTAGGCTTAGAAGTTTGATTTTTTCATAGCTCCAAGGGATAGTAGACCTGAGTATTTGATATGAATTTCGGCTTGATACCTCCATGCGTTCCTGAGAAGAAAGGTCTTGACAGATAGACAGACGGGCAACAAAGTGATCCTATAATGGTTTCGTTTTTTCCTTTTGAGGTACGTACGGAACCCTAAAAATGACAAATCTGAACTGCATCGACGTGTTATCGCCTCTTGCATTAGTAATCAGAACGCAACTGGCAATTATCAGTAATCAACAATTAACGGACCGCCAATTAATAGGTTAGACATTTGATGTGAGGATTGTGGTTGCGATTGTAATTTGTGGTTAGAATTGCTGCATTTACTATCACATTAACAATACTCTAATTTCAGGATGATATCTGCGATTATTATTAATCTATATTAGTCTAGGCAATGAAGCTAGTTGACCCCAAAAATAATTCCTCAGGCGACGAAACTTTTTAGTATGATAAAGCATCATGAGTTATACGTTTAATAAAGATAAATAAGATATAAAAAATCAGAAAGAAAATAAGGTTTTTTTTATGCTTAGACCCAATTGTTAAAGCAGGAAGGTACATTATCGCGTAAACGCAGTTTAAATTTGATAATAAAATCGGTTTAAATATCGATGTTCTGCATGATTAATCATATGATATTTCGGTTTTGAGTGTAAATATACAACCTACTATTATTTTAAAAAGAAATCGAGAAAATATTATGTCATAAATATTAAGTTTCAGGTATAAATACCTAACTTCCAGATGTTTTTTTTGTTGTATGGTGGAAAACCCAGCTAAGTTTCATCGACTGAGGATTTAATGCTGGGGTCTCCATACAACGGACCGCCCCGTTGCCTAGACTATATTGTCCGTACTTATATTAGAACATTATGCAGTTCTCTGTGGTACGATGAAACACGGAGACCAGAGGTACATATTATCTGATCAAATTGTAATCATTTGACAGCTTAAAACGTATTATGGACTCGAACTCTTTTAAAAGTTCGTATATATTGACGTCCGTTTGATAGACGATCATGATTACGGTTCCCTTACACAATCGGGGAGCTGAAAAATCGCAAGTGAGAAAAAAGCGTTTAAGTCTTTTATATCATGCTAATATTATAAATGCGAAAGTGTGTTCGTTTGTTGGTTTGTCCTTCAATCACGCCGCAACAGAGCAACATAGAACGTGATTTGCATAGGTTGGAGTTAAGGACCTGGAGAGTGACATAGAATAATATTAATTCTGGAAAATTAAGGAATTCCCGTGGAGAGTAAAAAATCTTATTCGACGCGGACGAATATTGTTGATTGAAGTAAAACTTCTTTGGAATCGTTGTGATTTGAAAATTCAACGAAACAAAAAGAGACAAACATTGAAAAGTTTTCTACTCATGAGAAAAATTCGTTAAAAAGATGTAACAAAAGTTCGACAAAATTTTCTAGACAAAGTTCGTAGAATTTAAGCATTTTCCACTGATGCTCGCATTTTGCCCTTGTCTCTAGAGAGACATTATAACAAATTACTATTCTTATAAAATAGGCTCTGAAGGACAATAAATAATTCGTTAATGGTCGTCGTTGCGATAAGAGAGAGTAGGTATTCATGCGAATCATGTTTCTTTATTCACAAGTACCTAAGTATTTAAATAATATGTAAGTGCCTAATAGAAAAAACCCATGGGAACGGATGGTGGGACGTCTGAGATATTTTAATCCTTAATTCGGAAAGTAGAATCATCTTTCCGCACCGGTGTTAGAGTCTTGACTTATCATCTCAGTAGTAAGTAATTAAGTAGTTTAGTTTTACTTTGTTTTCCTCTTCCTTTTCTGTTGTTTTTTGTAACGAATTCTTGGAAATGTTGTGTTCACTTGTATATAAGTAGTCAATACATTTAGCAAGTATTTATCTTATTTTTTTAATAGGATAAGAATACCTTTGAATGTAAATGTAAGTCTGTCTGTCTGTTATGCTTTCACAGCCTATCCGTTCAACCGATTTTGATGATTGGTACACGGGTAGTTTGTAGCCCGGGGAAGTGTCGGCGAGCCCCCCATATTCTATTCCACTATCTGCTTAGGCCCATTTAAGGCAATAACATATGCTCATTTACTTAATCTAAATATTGATATAACGGGATGTTTTAGTGGAACAGAATGTTGCCGATTGAATAAACTATCACATTGGAGTCATACCTGCACAATAGTCGTAGGGTGCCCATTGCACCTGTTCTATTCCCATGTTTCTCTCCCTGCATTCTCTTACCGATCTTCCCCTGCCTCCTTCGTCGTCTCGGTGACCTGCACGTTTAAATTAACTATGACATCACCATTGTGATGCCTTAAAACCTAGCTGATTATCGTTATAATATCCCTAGCTGTCCCTAGCCGTGGACGTGTAAAGGTTACAATGTACGATGGCCCCAGAATCGCTAAGTTCCCCATGGAATCCTGTAGGAGGTCGTGGATGAGATGCTTACTTCCACCTTTCTATCTGATTATGTTCATGTTCCCCGTGGAACTCGCAGGGACAGGCTTTACCATACGCCCTCGCGTCTACCTGTCCGTGCGTCCGCCTTTATTCTGGTTCACACTTGGAACCTCGCAGGGACAGGCTTTACCAACGCTCTCGCGTCTACCTGTCCGTGCGTCCGCCTTTATTTTGATTCACCCCGGGAACCTCGCAGGGACAGGCTTTACCAACGCTCTCGCGTCTACCTATCCGTGCGTCCGCCTTTATTTTGGTTCACCCCGGGAACCTCGCAGGGACAGGCTTTACCAACGCTCTCGCGTCTACCTGTCCGTGCGTCCGCCTTTATTTTGGTTCACCCCGGGAACCTCGCAGGGACAGACTTTACCAACGCTCTCGCGTCTACCTGTCCATGCGTCCGTTTTTATTTTAGCACTACACTACAGGCGTTCACCTGACCATAGGACACAACCTTTACCCTTCCACGCCACGCCTAATTCACACTTATGAGAGCGCCCTCAATGAGTTGATCAACAAATAGATGCTTGGAAAATTCCTATATCTATACACATAAAAGAGGCCTAGGTACTTAGCTTTGATTTCACCATCTCCATGTGACGCGGGGATCACGGCTTCCACCACTTTTTCCAGACCGCAAACAGCGTGCTACCACCCTCTCTAACCGCCATTTCGAAGAGAAGCTGTTAAGGCAAAAATTCCATAACCAAAAGACCTAGCGACTAATTTCCGGTACGTCATAGACAAAAGATATGTAATTCTAGCATAGACTAATGTTGCCATTATATTTACCATAGATTTGAGTATTTCGCGACAGTATGTATGAACTTCGCGACAGGAAGGACATAAGCTACTTTTTATCCCGGAAAATTAAGGAGTTCCCACGGGAATCAAATAAACTTATTCCACGCGGACGAAGTCGCGGGCGTTATCTAGTAAATAAAATCTAAGTGACACAAGTTGTCCTATAAGATAAATTAATAAATAAATCATAAATCAACTATATATATTTTTATTCATGTCATGTCATCATAACACCAACCCATTATCGGCTCACTACTGAGCACCAGTATCCTCTCCGAATGTCCATAGTCCACCACGTTGGTCAAGAGAAGCGATGATAGTCTAGTGGCTTAGACACCCTATCTCCTAAGGCCTATACGGAACGTGGGTTCGATGGGCAACTTTTTTTGAGATATGTGTGTTTTAAGAAATTAGCTCTAACTATATCACTTGCCTCAAACTATGAAGGGAAACATAGTGAGGAAACCTGTATGCTCCAGAGTTCTTCTTATTACTCTCAAAGGTGTACGAAGTTTGCCAATCCTACGTTCTTATTTGGATGGATGGATGTTTATTACTCAATTATGCCCGAACGGCTGAACGGATCTGGGTGAAATTTGGCACAGAGATAGATTACCATCTGGAATAATACATAGCCTACTTTTCATCCTGGATAACTAAGGATTTCCCGCGGGAACCAAAAAAGCTCAATCCACACGGACGTAGTCGCTGGCATCAGCTAGTAAATAATATTTTGTAAGTAGATAAACTAACCGCATCTAGTAATTAATGGAAACTAACTAGGCTACAGATTAAACTGTTTGAAGATATTTAACGCGCTGCGGTTGCTAAAGCGGTTTGTGGTCGGCTTAACGCTATAGACTAGTCGATACTAATTATACACTTAAACTTAACTGTCTTTGTGTGAAAAGCTCTGTATCATTTGTACCTGATTTTTGAACGAACCAGAAGTTTAATCTTACTTCTTATCTTACCAATATTGTAAATGCGAAAGTTTGGATGGTTGTATGGATGTTTGTTACTCAATCACGCCCCAACGGCAGAACGGATCGGGCTGAAATTTGGCACAGAGATAGATTATAGTCTGGAATAGCATATAGGCTACTTTTAATCCCGGAAAATTAAAGAGTTCCCACGAGAACCAAAAAAACCTCAAACCATGCAGACGAAGTCGCGGGCATTCTAGTTAACTATAATCCGCGACAACAGGAAAATCTATATTATGGTGGATAACATCTCCTGAAGATGCTCCGGTATCGGAGTGAAACGTACGTTGAGGGTAGTTTTTGGGGAATTTCTGTGGTGAGAACCACTGTACCACTAAGATTTTCCTGTTGTCGCGGATTATAGCGAATCAAATTTCTGGTTCCATCATTAAAATTTCGTATGTCACTCTGCATAAACTACAAATAAACGCTAAGATATTATGATGGATTAATGGAATTCAAACATTTGTGCTTTTAGTAACGTAGATTACACGTCTTCACCACTCAACTCCTACCGCAAGAATAATTCTAGCACTAAAATCAAATTATCAGGATACACACTGTACCACATATATTTTCCTGTTGTCGCGGATTATAATGAATTAAACTTCTAGTTCCTTCATTATGATTGACTATTTATGATTGAAAGTACCTTCATTATGATTGACTTCCGCAAAGTAACGCCTGCTTCTATCCAATATTTACCTGATTTTTGTTAATAAGCAAAACAGGCCAAGAAATATATATTTTTATATAAAGTACCATGCGAATGAAAAAAATATGTCGCCAGCGCTCGAAACTTGAAGTTTCTTTGTTTTCGAGATGTTTGTTTTCCCGGGATATTCTATTGCGCGGTAAACTGGTAACTAGAATTATTAGATCTTGTAACTTTGTTTTCTGGAGTTTTATTAACAATCGATCGGGTATTGGTAATAGAGACTTGGGTCTGTATTGAGTGTAGCAAATAGGTTTATTGGCATTGGTACAAATGGCATTATTATTTTTTTGTTTCGTTTACTATTTTTAGGGTTTCATACCACTACAGCCCATTAACGTCCCACTGCTGGGCACAGGCCTCCACTCTCATAGGAGAGAGGGAATTAGAGCTTAGAGCTTAGACCCACCACGCTGCTCCAAAGCATGTTGGCGGGCTTTAACGACTATTATCATGTTAGTGATAATAACCGGGACCGACGGCTTAACGTACTCTCCGAGGTACTAGGAATTTCTAATCCGAAAATCCCGATACTTAATTATGGCCCGAACCGGGACTCGAACCCGGGACCTCGTCGGCCGCAGTCAAACATGCTAACCACTAGACCAACGAGGCAGTTTTTCATACCTCATTGTGGTAAAAAACCGATCATATCCGAATTATTCACGCACACCAAGGTCTCCGTAGCCAGGACAAAGAAGTTCTTAATATTTTTTTTTAATTATTATTTTTTTTTTTAGTTATTTGGTTCAATAAGATTATTGTCTCCCAAACAAGTAACTTTTTTGAATATAGTTGGATACTTAGCTTACAACGAGCTGAGAACTATTATTTTCAGTTCATCTTTCCGGACACTTCATTTTTACCTTAGATTGCATCATTACTTATCACCAATAACTAGATAGATAGAAAGATTGATAAAGTGCCACACAAATCAATAAACTTAGCATTTGTTAGACTTATAGCATTTGTTAAGTCGAGGTTATTTTACTATCGATGATTTTATTAATGACAAAGTTGCATGGAAGCAACCGGCCTCGCATCCAGTAACCCACAAGTCAGTGTAATACGTGTAACGTATGTGTTGTGTTGTCTACATATTGTAAACTTTTCTTTTCTATGAAAAGAGCAACTGCTGAGTTTCTCAGTAGAATTAGCTTTCCAAACCAGTGATACAGTCTTAACGTTTCATAAGTGACACAAGTTGTCCTACATGAAATAAATAAAACATTTATAGCGAGCAAAACGAAATACTTAACAAGTGTGCTAAGGTGGTTCCTATCACTAAGTGTTCTCCTCCAGACAACCCTTAATTAATCTTAACTATTACATAACAAGGTGAGCTAAGTTTTTTTTTTATCCACTACAAGTTAGCCCTTGACTGCGATCTCACCTGATGGTAAGTGATGATGCAGTCTAAGGTGGTAGCGAGCTGACCTGTTAAGGGCATGGCAGTTATATTAAACCCATACCCCTATTCGGTTTCTACACGGCATCGTACCAGAACGCTAAATTGCTTGGCGGCATGTCTTTACCAGTAGGGTGGTAACTAGCCACGCCGAAGGCTCCCACCAGGCAAAAGTAGGGTAAATACGCCGTAAAAAGCCATTATTCCGTTTGCTTATGATATGGGAGGCGTTATAACGCAAAGAAATTATACAACTAATTTCTCGTAAAACACATTCTGCTCAGAGGAACCGGCAAGAAACTCAGTAGTTACTTTTATTTTTAAACAATTGATTTTTTAATTACGTAACAAATAAAAATGTATCGAGTAAAAATTATAGCTACAGTTTAACAATGGCAATTGGACAAATCCATCATCGCACCAATCAATGTTACAGCTTTAACATAACAGGGTTACAGGTCGCGCATAATATTAAACCCAATAACAAAACCCCTGTAAGTAAATGTGTTACCAGTATTAAGGAAAAATCTACCAAAATAATCAATCAAAAGCCATCGGGCTTTGGCAGTATTTTAATCTGGGATTTTCCGCAAACGGGAATTACAAATTTCGCGTGTGCTCGAAACATATACAACGCGGATTCGTTATACTTTCTCTTTTTCGTACAAAATTTAATTAAATTTTCCTTCGTATTTATTGTGAGCTATAAATAAAAAGTATAAATATGTATCGACTATTAGTACTGGGTTTTCAATTAAAATTACTAGCTGACTAGCTGATGCCCGCGACTTCGTCTGCTTGGTTTGAGGTTTTTTGGTTCCCGCGGGAACTCTTTAATTTTCCGGGATAAAACGTAGCCTATGTGCTATTCCAGACTATAATCTATCTCTGTGCCAAATTTCAGCCAGATCCGTTCAGCTGTTGGGGCGTGATTAAGTAACAAACATCCATACATCAATACATCCATACATCCATCCAAACTTTCACATTTATAATATTATATATAAGTATAGATATATTTGTGTACCTAGATGATAACGATGATAACTGGAGAAAGATTTTCCTACGTACAGTTTGTTCCAATAAGATTTTTTCCGAACCGGCGATAGAGTCAATTAATTAGGTGCCTAATTAATTAATTATCTGCCTCGTTGGTCTAGTGGTTAGCATGCTCAACTGCGGCCGACGAAGTCCCGGGTTCGAATCCCGGGTCGGGCAATAGTTAAGTATTGGTCTATTTTCCTCTCCTATGAGAGTGGACGTTAATGGGCTGTGGTGGTGGTGGTGGTAGAGTCAAAACATGCTCGTTTCAGTCGTAAGTTTTGTCCTGTCCGTCCGTAGTGTGTTTTTGCCCTTAAACAGCTGTCAGCGAAGTTTTCTAATTAGGCAACGAACATTAATCTTCTCGCCACGATTCAGTGTGACTGGCACAAGTTGGCGATTCATAAAAATACCTGCAAAGAATTGTTATTGATTCGCCCGTGCCCCGCCGTGACCTATTTCTTCGATATTTTATGGTAACCTTACTGAATCGAATTATATTAAAATGTTGTTTCTAAACGTTTTTATGAGTTTATGAAAGAAAGCAATAAAAAATACAGGTTTATTACAACTGTTTACAATTGTGCTCCTTCACCGTTCTACCACAGAACAGCAAGAAACCATCAGCATTCTTATGTGGTTGATGTCTAATATGCTCGAACTAAACTTTTTTGCTCTACGTTTCTGATACGAACCGCTAAAACCTCATTATTTATTTTTATCTTGATTGACGTCAAGCGCAAGCCTATTCTAAAATAAAAACAAAAATTGGCAGTCATAGGGACTGCCTATAGAAGAGAAACGAAAAAATTTTTTTTTTTTTTTTATATAAAAAAAATATATAAATAAACCTTAAAACTAAGGCATTAAAGTTTAATTACGAATGTAGTATATTTAAGAACTTTTGTCTTCGTAACAACGCGAGTATATCGGTGACGGTGACGCGAATCCACAAGTTTACTATCTACCAAAAAGCGCACAACGCGGCTAGAGAAGTTTTCACATCAAAAAACACATTACTAAATATACCTTAAAACCCAGTCATTTGTGCTCAAAAAGGGAGAGCCGCAAACCAAAACCTAAATTCACCTTTCACAGTTTAAATAAATTTGTATTGTGGGTGTTTTACAAGTTCTTTCAACTAGGCTAGATTTAGCTAAGTCAATCTAATTTAGTTTAAAATCTTGAACACCAATTTTCAAAATTCCCGAGAAACTTTCCAGGTAAAACTACCAAATGACTGGGTTATTATAGGTTGATCATAGTATAACCATCATCTCTATCTCTTTCTCCTTTGATTGAATTTTCAAACTTTGAACTCTGAAACTTAAAACTCGGCAAGCCTGAGTATATTTCCTTCAACCTTGAGATCCGTGCTCTCGATGGGAAAATGGCATGGATTTTGTTTGGTTATGAATTGATGAATTATTAGATGAGTGTCGAAAAACAAAAACGATTATTCTAACTTAAATTTAAGGTAGCCTTAAAATTGAAATCAAATTTTTTTATTTGCTGAATATGAGTATGAGTGTACAGATGTTTACAATTTAAGGCGTCCTTCATATTCTACCATTTAGCATGCAAAATACTTACTCATTAGGAATAATATTATATTTAAAAATTATTCCAATAAGATTATGAGACATGATTAAAATAATGATTTTAATTACACAAAAAAAAAGAACTTCCAGATTAAAACAAAATTCAAATATAAAATATCATAATGTCAGTTAAAGAAAAAAATACTTGTCACACAACCAACGAAAACGTTTTCCTTTAAAGCTAGTTATAGTTTTTTTTTTGATTTTTTAGGTTTTTATCTAATTGTCATAACGCTTATCATCATCATCATCATTTAAGTTCACATTTCAAGTTTCTTGTTACTAACTTAAAAGTGAGACAATTCGCAATAGTGCAACGATTTGGGTTTAAACTTATGCATTAACCGTAAACTTGTAAGACGTTCAACTTTTCCCTTGAATCAAGTGTCATTACATTCAAATTCACATACTTGTAGACTTTTTCTATAATAAAACTAGCTGATGCCCGCGACTCCAACCGCGTGGATTGGGGTATTTTAGGGGTATGAAAAATAAATAGATAGTAGCCGTTTCGAAAGAGTATGGTAACTAACATTGTGACACGAGAATTTTATATACAAGATTTAAACATTCGAAAACAGAATCGTGAGATTGTATAAAAAATAATACTCCTTAGAAAGTTAAGCACACATTATATACACAATCCTAAGTTAAACACACATTGTTCCAATATTTGTCAACGCTCCACGTTCGCTCCCAAGTTTACTGACAGTATCAAACAAGCTTTTCATTTCTGCCTGAAACGACGTCATGTCCGATAAAATGTGCCTTCATTACTTCACAAGGGAGCCCGAAACTCATTACCGAGTGGAGCTTTGATATACATAAACTCCAGATATACAGTTACAGTGAAAGCACAGACACTACGGATAAGACAGGATAAAATTCTTTCTTGCTCGGCTCGGCTCAGTAGAATTATCTTTCCGAACTTTGGGTAGAGTCTTAACGTTTCATAAGTAACACAAGTTGTCCTACATGAAATAAATAAATCATTTCATTTCATAAATCATTTCATTTCAAATATCCGCGTAAAACACTCGCTATTTATGGGAAAGACCCTGTGATCCAATCGCATTATTGTACCAAGAAAACCCCAGCTATTATGTGATTAAAGGAAACGAGTCGCAACCCTCAGCAATGAGGAATACGACGTAGATTGATTTCTGCGAAATACGTCCTATCATGTCATAGTAGTCTGTCCAGCTTCATCTGTAAGCATGCATGCGGTATTTTGTCTGACAGACATTTCTTTTTGGTCCGTAACGTGTTTTCGGCCTTACGGGCGCCAAATACATTATTTGCGACAAAACTACTGCGTCGGTCCTGTGGAAAAAATGTTGCATCTTATCGCGATAGTCTGTACATCTTTATAATAGAAGTATGTACTTACGCGGTTTTTTTACCATACCTAATTGGTGTAAAGGTACAGTTTTATTAGAAAGTTATACGTCCGTTTTAGTGTAAATTTTAATGAACTGTATGTTTCTGCTTTCTTTTTTACTAAATGACAAAAATCTCTGTAGAAAATTCGTGTATCTTTGACCTTTTGTATCAATGGATTAAAAATAGGTAGGTATTGTTAATACGGGAATTGAGTTTGGATATGTTGATGTAGCGGAATGAGTTTTCTTGTATTCAATACGCCTTAAAGAATTGTTTAATGGGTTACAATATATTTTAAGTTTAAATGGCATAATATTATAATATTTCTTCGATGTCCTGAAGAAACCGAATATGAGTATGGGTTCAATATAACTGCCACTGCCATACCAGCTCTTATACTGCATCATCACTTACCACCAGGTTAGATTGCAGATAAAGGCTACCTCGTAGTAGAATAAGAAAAATAATTGACTTCTTGATTGCATCAGTTCCATGATAAATAAATAAAACTGAAGAGTCCCACTTTGTTCATGCTTTAATATTATGACAGTTATTATGTTAAAGTAAATAATTATGGATTCCATTTTAAGCCTGTGGGTTAATAATTACATTACTGCCCTTATTAGTCATGCATGATATAACGAATATATTATGAGTATCATAACATGCTGTCTGATGCAAATTTCGTTTATAAATATGCCGTTGTTTCCATAACAGATAATAAATATTTCACAATGGATGAATTAAATAAAAATTTCTCTCAGTGCCCAAATTTTAGCAGATCATTAAATGAGAACTTTTATAAAACACTAGCTGATGCCCGCGACTTCATCCGCGTGGTTTAAGTTTTTTTATTCCCGCAGAAACTCCTTAATTTTCCGGGATAAAACAGATAGTAATCTATGCCACTCTCCAGGTGCTTCTATACCCATGACAAGAATCGTCGATTCGTTGCCCAGTTGCGGTGTGATTGAAGGATAAACCAACAAACAAATACACTCATGCATTTAAAATATTAGTATGATTGCCTTTCTGTTCAACTAACATAATATTTTCATGAAAATTCAGAAAAACTCTTCCATTAAAAGGTAGTTTTAAAATCTACACTTCTTTGAAAGTTAAAATAACATTTAACTTACGAGAATCTCTCATTTGTATACTGTACAAAGGAAGCGCCTTTTGAATCCTTCATGCATACAAAGTAGATTTTTTTTAAATTTGCAAGCAAAAACCGTTTAAACTTGATCCAGGACTAATATCGAGAAGAAACTGTTGTTGGTACTCGGAATAGACGCGCTGTGTCTGAAAAAGCAATTTAAACTGTTCCCATGATGACGTGTGGTACAATTTATAAGGAACTAGCGAATGTACGCGACTTCGTCTGCGTAGTTTGAGGTTTTTTGTTCCCGCGGGAACTCTTTAATTTTCTGAGATAAAAAGTAGCCTATGTGCTATTCCAGACTATAATCTATCTCTGTGCCAAATTTCAGCCAGATCCGTTCAGCGGTTGGGGCGTGATTGAGTAACAAACATCCATACATCCATCCAAACTTTCGCATTTATAATATTAGTATAGACTAGCACTTTCACTCCTTCTTAACTTGACTGGATTTTCTATAAAAGGTCCGAATTCTTAGTGAGACTTCGTTATAAATAGTAAAACCTCGATTCAGCGCGGTAGTAGATTAGTGGTTTCAATGTTTGGCCTCCTGTTTGGGCGGTCGGGGATCGAATCTTTAGGCACGCACTTTATAACTTTTCTGAGTTCGTGCGTTTTAGGAAATTAAATATATAACTTAACGGTGAACGAAAAATAGCCTATGTTAACCTAGTGTGTCATCAAAAAAAGTATGAGTGCTCTGTTTCGTTATTAAAGCTTCCTCCAATTCAAAATTTAAAAAAAAATCATTGCACAAAAATATCCAATTAAATTTCAGTATTATTATATTAAGTATAGATTAAAACATCGCGAGAAAACCTGCATGCCCGAGAGTTCGTAATGTTCTCAAAGCTGGTGAAGTCTGCCAATTCGCACTTGTTCAGCATGGTGGAATAAAGCCAAACCACTAGACCAGAATCAAGCTCAATAGTGAGTCATGGGTTGGGATGATGATTGCAATAATGATGAAAAAATCAAGTCCAAAGATGTGATTATGTAAGAATTGCCGATCCAATCGTCTAAGTTCGGCGTCAAAGTAAAGTAAACCATAGCGGCATTGAAATAGTGCTCTATTCCGTGTATCCATTCTCATACGTTTATGGTAATTGGGGGGGCAGGTCTCAAGTCTAAAATCCTAGAAGATTGAACTGTAATTTGTTACGTTCATACATTGTCGTGCGCACTCAAGAATACATTATTATATCAATATCTATAGACTCTTATCAGCAATACCTAGTATCAAGACACGCGGAAGCGTGTCCAGCCAAAGTTCAAAAAAACTGGCGAGCAGCACCGTGTGTAATATTACACGAACCATTTGGAGCCACTTTTGACCCCCTCATAACTCAAAAACTATTTCATATAAACATGTCAAATTTGGCGCATATATTGAGACCCGTGAGATACATATGTGCTCCAAATTTCATAAGCACACCTCAAATGGTTATTTAGATATAAACGTACAAAAATCGTCATTTTTATGATCAAAGGTATAGATCAAAACTCTGACACGAGGCATGCTACCATTGCTTAAAGCCGTATTATTTTAATATTGTTGACGTTTATGTTGTAGTGTTATAATCATTATTTTAAGGACGTCAAAGTACGTGACATTCAACCGTTAGTTTGAAACAATACTGCTTTAAGCGGTGGTAGTAACTCCTTAACTATTGAAAATGACACATAATTATTATTTTAATGTAAATAATAATGAATAATAATATAGTTGCATTAAAACCTTACCTTCGTATTCATACATTTTGTGCAACGAAACGTCATTGACAGAAAAGAAGAAGAAACGTATTTGAAGTCGTCAGTTCAAGCTGTCAGTCATTGTGATTTGTATTCATTGTTTATAGTGGTTTTAGTGATATCGACTGTTTACCGTGCTTGTTTTCAATGTTTCACAAAAAACTTTTGATTTTGAACTTTTGCAATCAAAATTGATGAGATGTAGAAATGTGCTGTAGAGGTAGTCTGACCATAGATGTAATCTGTCAATGTCAGTGTAACTCTAGGTACACTATATATTTTTCTTGAGAATTCTCGACTTTAATTATCTTGTACAATGAGTCGTACAATAGAATTACTGGTGGGTGACACACTGACCTTACACCAAATAATAAGTACCTACTAATGTAAAACGTAAACTAAACTAATAGAAAAGTCCTATTACAGTGTCAAGGATTATTTGAATGATAGCAAGGCATGGGTATGAATTGTTACAACGGCTGATTATGTAATGTTATATTATAAGTACATATATATAATTTCAAATATTTGTGAGATGGTGATAATAAAAAAAAAGCGGAGTTTATTGCGGGCTCTTCTCAGACCAGGGCACGTTTGGAACCCTCGTAGCTTTAGTTTTAAGATATCGTAGTTAATTATCACCATCACGTCTTATGCTCTGTAAGCATGACGTTCAGAAGGTGTACTTTGTAGGTACATATTTTGAATAAATATGTTTTGAGTTTGAGATTGAGTTCAATAATTTCTGTACAAAAAGTAATGATATCCCATCAAAAACATAAATGTAAAATGAGAGCCAAGTTCAAAATTGTGATATTTATGCCTTGGTTGTTGACTTCAGCGACAAAAGAAGTGAGATCTAAATGGGTGCCAAGTTCAATGGTCAGTCCTGCAATTTATATATCCCATCAAAAACATAAATGTGAAATGAGAGCCAAATTCAAAATTGTGATATATATGCCTTGGTTGTTGACTTCAGCGACAAAAGAAGTGAGATCTAAATGGGTGCCAAGTTCAATGGTCAGTCCTGAAATTTATTTATAAAACATATAATATTTTATAACAACTTAAAATATCATTTCTTCTTATAACTTAGTATAAAATGTTGAAGACTAAGGCTTTGGCTTGGCTAGTTTTCATATACGAATTATAGCCTTCACAAGTTGTAAAGCTGTAAGTTCTTATTTTATTCTTCCGAAAATTTGGCTTGCTGGTAGAAACTGTACTTTTAGGTACCTACTTAATTATAATTCGTATATGGAAACTAGCCAAGCCAAAGCCTTAGTCTTCAACATTTTATACTAAGTTATAAGAAGAAATGATATTTTAAGTTGTTATAAAATATTATATGTTTTATAAATAAATTTCAGGACAGACCATTGAACTTGGCACCCATTTAGATCCCACTTCTTTTGTCGCTGAAGTCAACAACCAAGGCATATATATCACAATTTTGAATTTGGCTCTCATTTCACATTTATGTTTTTGATGGGATATATAAATTGCAGGACTGACCATTGAACTTGGCACCCATTTAGATCTCACTTCTTTTGTCGCTGAAGTCAACAACCAAGGCATATATATCACAATTTTGAACTTGGCTCTCATTTTACATTTATGTTTTTGATGGGATTATATATTCCGCTATCGTCTGTATCTTGTGCACATCGTTTTCGGACGGAAACTACAATGTGACACAAAGGAACTCTCTTTAGAGTTTACATTATAAATCTTGTGTGTTCGCGGAGCTAAACAACTTTTTGACTTGTTTGATTTCTATCGATAACATTTTCTGCGTTTACTATAAATGTAACTTTGTATTTTCATAATATATTTTCTTTGTATGTATGTACGTATATACTTTATTGTACACCACGAATATACAAAAGCAACATGTTTCAAACAAGAAAACAACAATTAGTAGGTACAATAAGGCGGTCTTATCGCTAAGCAGCGATCTCTACAACCTTAACACTAGGGAGAAAATGAAAAAGAGGATAAAGGGAGGTGGTGCAAAAATAATAATAAACTTAAATACTAATAGCTAAATAAACTAACCAATATACCATATATAACTTAATATGAGAAACTAATATATACAAAATAATAAATAATAGACATACATAAACTAAATAAACATACCAATAAATACATAAATAAATATGAGAAAGACAACAATAAATAAGTCGTTACTAATGCTAACAAAGATGTTTGTATTCATTTAGAAATCCGAAATCGAGCAATGGGGGCTACCTTGTTTAAATTCGCCGCTAGATGCGCTAGTATAGAGAGAGGTATCCGAAATGTCAAATAGAAATGTAAACCCGCGATAAAGGCCCAGTGATAATATCACTTTATTGCGGGTCTAATTATTTCATTAATGTATTTAGCAATACTGGATTGAATTATTGAAGATACGTGTCAATGACTGTCAGTGCTATGCGCTCTGAAAGCGGATTTAAGAAAAAAAGTGCAAAATTAAGTGGGTTGAAAGAAGAAGAATTCAGAAGTTAGTACATTATCTCCCTGGCTCCTGTGTGCTTACTATTTAAAGACGTATTTTTTGTCAAAAGTATGCTTGTTTACCGAATTTACAGCTATACTAAGGACCTTAATCGCCAGTGGCGCCAACTAGTGAGCATAAAAACGGTAGCCCTCATTCGAAAGACATCAGCGTTCCAGTCCGATTTTTTTAAATTTAAAGACTAGGTCTTGGCTGCAACCAGACCAGCTAAATCGCTCGGCGATACACGGTAACTTGCCACGGCCGAAGCCTTCCACCAGACCCGATCAGAGAATATTCAGAAATTTTATTTTCTAAATTAACCTTACCGGGGATCGAACCCGGGACCTTAAGACAACGCTTACCACTCCCCAGGGGGGTCGTCAAATAGGGAGATCCCTGTGTCAAAAATAAATTATTTCTTAATGATAATTAAATAGAGAGATAATAACTGCCTCGTTGATCTAGCGGTTAGCGTAGTCGACTGCGGATCACGAGGTCTTGGGTTCGATTCCCGGTCGGGCATAAAAATTGTTAGGTATTGGGTTTTTCAATTATGAAATTCTCAGTGCCAGCCCGGAGTTGGGAGTTGGCGGTGTTTCACCCCCGTGCCTCGGAGAGCACGTTAAGCCGTCGGTCCCGGTTATTATCACTAACATGGTAATAGTCGTTAAAGCCCGCCAACCCGCATTGGAGCAGCGTGGTGGGTCTAAGCTCCTAATTCCCTCTCTCCTATGAGAGTTGAGGCCTGTGCCCAGCAGTGGGACGTTAATAGGCTGTAGTGGATTAAATAGAGGTTCTTCTAAAATACTCAAATTCATATCTTCTGTTAGTTTTAAGTTTGATAAAGAGTTGCTGATTTGATTGAGTTGTCATCCTCCTTGACTTTGGCAATGTATTCCATAAGGTAAGAGATTTGAAACCAATTTATTCGTCGTCATTTCAAAATCCGATCGATATCTAATAATTATTAATGTTTTGATGTTTGCGTCAGCTATTCAACCAATATGATGTGTCGAACTATAAACATAATAAATAGTATACAGTACTTCCTGAATGTAGGTCAACCATTTCCTATTGGGACGAGCGTAAACTTTAATATCCTATAACTACAACAAAGATGGTAGATAGGACACTTTGAAACACTTTCTGTGTATTTCTAAGTATTTTATGATCCGATAAGACCAACCTGCCGACAAGTCTTGAGTTTTAAAGCAAATAAATGTAAATCATTCGGCATAGTTAACATTAAAGTACACTATTTTATGAAAATGTTTGATAACCCTTGTAATACTAAGTTAGTATTCTGTCTTCAGGCCGCCATACACAACGCTAAGCTGATTTAGTTAAACTTTGTGATGCAGTCACTTTTTGATAAGTTTATTCGGGGCTGAAGCGATGAAAAAGACAGGTATAAAATAATTACTTGAACACGTTCAACAGCCTTGCGCAAATGGGCCTGCGTACGACTTGATTGTGATTACCTTAGTACGAATTACGATAAATCAGCAGGTCTAATGGCAGATTTTTTGTAAGACTGCGTAAAGCGATTACGCATTTTATGAAGTCGTCAAGGCTCCACCACCGATTCAGAAAGTAGATCCTACAAGCTAACGAGAATCTCAGCAGTTGTCTTTTATGTTCAAAATACAAAATCCATACTTCTATTTTTTAATAGAGAAATTCAAGAGTGTGCCCATCTGTCTGCTACGCTTTAACAACCCATCTTTTCAACCGATTTTGATGAAATTTAGTATAGAGATAGGTTGCATCCTGGGAAAGGTCATAGGCTACGTTATATGTACGACAAAGGACATGAGTAGCTATATCAATGTTGATATTCCTAGCTGTTAATAACTAAACGCTGTCTTGCAAATAACTGAAGTAAAGCCGAATCCAATAATATCCTGGACTATAAATTGTACCTTTTACAAATCCTACGCCCATATTCATAAACCGATATCAACTAAGAACAGATTCCCAACTATCGGTCATTCTATGGTAATGACTGGTCCTTGCGAAAGTTTTCCCACCTGATATCGGTTTGGTAACACGGCCTGTAGAAAACTTGACCAGTTTAATTTAACTTGTGTCTGAACTATACCAGACTAAAGCAAAGCAAAACGAAAATGTCCGGGATATAAAACGACCAAATAACCACCAAAACTAGTCTAAGTAGAAATTTTGTGAAAGAGAACAAGTTTCCCTCGCCGTTTCCTTTTAAAATAAGACGGACCGCTAACACTACTTACAAGTTTCCGAGTTTCGTGCCTTAGCACAGTTTATCGTGACAAGTTACGACCGAATGGGTAGAAAGTAGAAACCCAAGTAGAATGGAAGAAACCTTTCGTCTTCTCTTATTATGTTGAGTGTAATAGAAATTAACTATCGCACTCGTAAAATAACAGAATATTTTTTGTACTCGTGAAATAACAGAATTGTTTTTATGGCCCGCGACTTCATCGGATTAAGATTTTTGAATGAAAGACACGTACTAGCTACTAGTATTTAATTGTAATAAAAAAAAAGAAATATAGAAAATTAAACGTAATCTCCAGTATTGTTATTTCTGAACTAGTGGAACGTTTATTACCCTTGACAATTGAAAATAAAGGTTATTGAAGTCTCTTTGAGTAAAGTAATTTAAGTTACGATTTGTTGGAAAACCAAATAAAGGAAAATTCAAACCAATTTTTTCACTTTTCATACCTTTCAATTGTAGTTACGAGTACGAGTGAGGAGATGATTGAAAAGAGAAATATTTGTAAGGCTGAACGCATATTATAAGACCACCAAAGATTCGCCTCGTCGCAAAAACAAGGCACAGAATTCATATTCAGTACGTACTGCAATTTTTAGTAATGAATGAAACCTCTATAGACGTTACGGTGCCATACGCCGCTTTCTAAGGTTACACGCCATCTTGTTTTCATATGTTATGTAATGCATCGGCGCAAAATTATTATGTAATTAAATTATATATATATATTATTTATTATATATTTATAATATATATATATATATATATTATAAATATATAATAAATAATATATATATATATATATATATTATAAATATAAGTATGCAAAATTATTATGTAATTTAAAATACCGCGATAATTTAATGGAAAGTTTTCGCAAAGGATAATCTCATACGATTTATTGATTTATCTGTTGTGCACACAATATTAGCATGCATTCTGCCATTTCTGGCGATTTCTTGCCGCTCGCATTTGAGAAACTCTTCTTAGGTAACTCGACTTTAGTGTGAAATTTACTTGCTCAGGGGAGCAGTGTACAGTTCAGTACTGCATACTGAATGTATGCATACCTACACGCTAAAGCCGCAAGATGCGCATATTGCGGCTGTAGCGGCGCATGCGGCTGTATGCGAATACCTTTAATTTCACGCCATTATTGTCACAAACAGCCCAACAAAGAGTGATTAAATTGAAATTTCAAAATGAACTGACAAAAGGTACCTATCTGCGATATTGGGATTTCGCTTAGCGATGGAAATGTTCGCGATAAAATTTAACTTTCAATTTGAACGAAAATATCTTTATGGGCATTGGAAATTAAGTAATATGATTTAAAATACATTGTTGGACATTCACTTCTGTTAAATGAAAGTGTACAAAATTAAAAATTTATGTAGGTATACTTAGGTTAATTAAATTATTACAATGGACTCATTAATGTATCAGCGATATATTGAGTTCATTGTAAATGTAATAATTTAATTAACTACCTACATAAGTGTGTTTATACTTATAGTTTGTTAGCTTTGTGAAACAAACCAGTTTAGGCACCTATGTGATAATGTAATCAAATTCCGTTCGTTAGGGTCTTGCAAATCTACACTGAGCATTTAGACATGGCCATGAACGCCCCGAAGTACTTAAGTTACGTAGCAACTTACTATTG
Source organism: Erebia palarica (assembly GCA_964035005.1). Lineage (NCBI taxonomy): Eukaryota > Metazoa > Arthropoda > Insecta > Lepidoptera > Nymphalidae > Erebia > Erebia palarica. Next base: position 31,586,925 of record OZ035990.1, read on the forward strand.
CCTATTCCGTTGTAATAGATAGTATTCTGTGATAAAGTAACGAGCTTAAAATACCTTATTAGCAGACAGGATGTATGTCAGTAGCCAAAGGTAAAATTTTATTAACTAAGGACAAGCCAAACACGCCGAGTGGATTTGTGGTAAATGGCGGCGAGTATAGGCGCAGCATGTTAAAATATGGCATCTACCGTACGTTAATATCGGAGCTCGGATGGCTGAAGCTACTGTGGACTTCAGTGGGGATACGCACAGCAGACGTCTCGTACGAAAACGTGCCAGTATGGTAAAAGAAACAAAGGGCGAGTATCGGGCTGGGTCCGCCATTGGCGCGCTGAGCTGTTGACTGGAATGCTGTGCGTAGCCCACTCGGCTGCGCTTTAGTACACTCACTTTAATACGATACAATTAATTCTTAATTGTCATTTAATGCGATTATAACACGTGTTTACGTTTGCACCATTGATCTGCACCATAAATGATTTAAAAGCAACTGCCATGTAACCTTTGCACGGTACAAGATAGACAGGTATTCCAATAAGTATCGTCGCAAAAAAAAAATTACTATTCTATCCATCACTCCATACATATATGTCCGTACAATTGTACGTAACTTCTGTGGGAGCTGTGATCGATTTGGATCACACGCAAACACAATATGTTAATACATATTATCCTTACATATACATTCATTACACACATACAAACTTTGTACATATTTTCCTTGTAGTATTTTTATTGTTATTTGCTGTAAAGTTCAAGAATCAGCTTAAATGCGATCTCACGTTCCGTCAATGGCGATACAGTCTAAGATGAAAGTAGAGTAACTTGGAAGAGGTGTAGCAGATGGATGAAATTGATAAAAATTGATAAACACCTTATCAATTTTTACTCGGCATCGCACCGCAAGGGCAAATAACTTGTCAGCGCATTTTGTTGGTAGAGTGGTTCTGGCAAAGGCAAATAACTTGTCAGCACATTTTGTTGGTATTTTAGGTTTCAGTTAACACCTATTAACAGGCCAGAGAACAGTTATTAATTTGCAAACTTCCATATCAAGAATGATACTTTGGACCTTAAGATCATAGGGCTCATTATACTGCACCAGGAAAGTTGTCAAGCTGCTAGGAGCCACGAAATTACCTTGCCGTTGCGCGTTATGTCTATCCAAGCCTTTAGTACGAGTTTAGACTAGGACCCAATGATGGCCCTAAGTCAATATTTTATTTCCATCCTACTTGTATGAAAAAGGTAGAGCATTAATATTTTAACAGCTTCCTTCTTATCGTATGTTCCTTTTATGGGTAGGTACATAAGACTAATTGACATTTTCAACTGTTTATTTAAGCACAACGTTGTACGGTCGGCGCTTTAATAATATTTGTAGCTCAATACAAGAGAGTACACACTACACATATGAAATGAAAATGAAATGATTTATTTCACGTAGGACAACTTGTGTCACTTATGATTAGTCGTAAGAATCTATCATTGGTTCGGAAAACTGATTCTACTGAGAAGGATCGGCCAGAGTTGCTCTTTTCATAAACAGAAAAATGTTAGACTTTGTAAATAATATGCAATGCATAACTGTAACTAGTATTACACTGACTTGTGGAGACACTGAACATACTGCAGTCAGCTAAGAAATTGCTGGCGCCAAGTGTCCTGTATTTGAAGCTGGGCATCCAATTAAACTAATTAACTGTAAGTCCACTGATTTATTTCGAGAATACAAAAAAAAAAATTCTTAAATTTTTGTATTCATTTTTAATGTACCGATTCTTATGGGAACTGCGAAATCTTTGACTTTTTTAATTTTTAGCCTAACAATAGATTCAAGTGGCCTAATCTCCAATTACTTCTAATTTCTAAGAACGCAAAATAAATGTCTACATTATTTTCCGTATTACAAAGAAATCTCGCTTCATTTAATCTTCGACTCACTCTTATTTCATTCAAAAATTCGGAGTTCAGTCAGTAATCATTTAATGCGAAAGACCTTACAACGCTAAAAGCGGCCAGGGAAATAAAAACAAAGAAAAATCCAAGTTGTTTTAATCAAATTTGCAATGCCATTTCCGCTTGGCCGCCGCTTTTCCTCTAAGAAATTAGTTTTGGAGAGGACGGTTTTGTTTATACACCTATTGACTTTGCTGGAAGCTTGGTCGAATGCTTAAAAGTTGGTATAACTGTATCTGGGAACAAGCATAAAGTTACATAAAGACCGGAGAGTTACTGATACACTTAGCCACACTATCTGGTCTGGTGGAAGGCTTCGGCTGTGGCTAGTTACCACCTTACCAGAAAAGACGTACCACCAAGCGATTTAACGTTCCAGTACAATGCCGTGTAAAAACTGATAGAGGGATTAATATAACTGCCATTCCCCTAATAAGTTAGCTAATCCTGGGCAATATTCACTCGTAGTAATGTTATAAAAGGGTACTGACGATCGTTGATTAGTAGTATTCCTAGTAGATAGTATTCCTCCTTCGCACCCTCTGACGTTAAGGCAACAGTGCTCAAAAATGCGCCAGGAAGGTTGTCAAATTGGTTTGGATTCGACAAACTCTTTGATTTTCCAAAATAAAAGTAGTCTATGCCCTCACATGCACATCCTCTTTGTGTTAAATTTCGCCAATATCGGTTATGGAAAAATCAGCAAAAGGAGTCTCATTTCCGCATTTGCTTCCTAACTACGGGCTAGCTGATGCCCGTGACTTTGTCCACGAGGATTGGGGTTTTTTGGTTCCCGCAGGAACTCCTTAATTTTCCGGGATAAAAAGTAGTCTGTCTATGTGTTAATCCAGACTATAACCTACCAGATCCGTTTAGCCGTTCTGGCGTGAGTGAGTAACAAACATCCATCCATCCATCCATCCAAACTTTCGAATTTATAATATAGTCTAGGCAATGGGGCGGTCCGTTGTATGGAGACCCCCGCATTAAATCCTCAGTCGATGAAACTTGGCTGGGTTTTAGTATTGGATGATATAAAACTTACACAAAAATATCCAACAAAAAAGAAATCCTGAAGTTAGGCATTTAGACTTAAAACTTATTATGTATAACTGAATATTTTCTTTTTGAAATAATAGTAGGTTGTATATTTAAACTCAAAACCGAAATATAAAATCAAATAACCATGGAGAACATTGATATTTAAATAGATTTTATTATCAAATGTAAACTACGTTTACGCGATTGGGTATAGCATAAAAAACCTTACTTCCTTTCTGATTTTTTGATGGATAATTATAATTTACGTGTAACTCATGATACTTTATCATACTGTAAAGTTTCTTCATCTGAGGAATTATTGTTGGGGTCTACTAGCTTTATTGCCTAGACTAACATTATTATAGAAGTATTAGTAAGTTAATTACTATCACCATCACGTTTTATGCTTTGTAAACGTGACGTTCAGAAGGTGTACTTTGTAGGTAACTATTTCGAATAAATATACTTTGAGTTTTTTTATAATAATATATTAGGTTAAAGAATTTATTTTCTCAAAAGAATTGTACAATTCACTTACAGAGAAAAAGCACTGTTTCCACAATACACTTAAACACTTCGGCAATCACAAACGTAATATATTATGTCACCGTAAGATTGCAAAAACCGTTAGATTGTAATCTAAGTAGCAAAATTGTAGACTGTCGACAGATTGTGAACAGTTCCACGTACTGAGTGTAATTTTTTGAAATATACACTGTATTTACGTTTTCTTGTCTCTTTGTTGTAGGTTAGGTTAGGATTCGACATAAATAATCATGTAGGACACATAGGTTTTATCGGGTTAATATACCTAACAGGTTACAATCTACCGAAAAATAATGAGTTAAATTGTAATCTGTCGACAGTTTACAATTTCTCAAGTTAGATTACAATGTAACGGTTTTTGCAATTTTACGGTGACATATACATATATAATAAAAGTTGTCAGACAAAAGCCTAATAGTAATAATGTTGCGTGACCCATTCTCGAATCGAAATCAATTCCAATTTAATCCATTGAAACATAGGTACATTGATACGTAATCAGTAATGATTTGAAATGTGGTTTTAATTGTACACGGGATTTAAATTATAAATGTGTCTAGGTATGCTTGTTATGTATGGCACAATTTGGAAATAAATGTTTTTTCTTTCTTTCTTTCTTTCTCTCTCTGCCCCTGCAAAGCTCCTACCTCCTGTTATAACATCCGATTGTGTCGGAACCGAAATTGGAACCGGAGGTGTTATATAAATCGAAAGTTCCGACTTCAGAGTCGAAGTCGAAGCTCCGTAACAACCCTACCTCGTATCACGAATCGAATTGATTAATTTTAATTAGGTACTCCTACTGTAGTTTTAGTAAACAGCTAAGCGAAGTTGCTAAGTAATTTTATAGATTTAATTCAGTAGATAGTTAATGTTATGGTGATTAAGTTTTATGTGTTTAGTCTATTATAGCTTTAGTTGATTTAGTTCATTATTAAGTAGCTGATGCGTGCGACAACATCCATCCATGCATCCATACATACATCCATCCATCCGTCCAAACTTTCGCATTTATAATATTACTATAGAGTATACATTTACATACATAGTAAATATATTAATGTGTCGACACCACAAATCACAATCCGTACTCGGTCATAAATGCCCAACATTTACAAATTCTATGGTAAATATCCGATACACGCATTTTAAATAGCTAGATGATTCCGCGATTTCACGGGGTTTCTTGATTCCCGCGGGAACTTTTAAATTTTCCGGGATAATAAGTCCGGCCTATGTCCTTCCCGGTCGAGCAGATGGACCCCGAAAGCATAGCAGACAGAATGACACACATACATTATTATCTCAAAAGTTCAACAAGCTATCAAATTGCCCCTGCCGGGAGTAGAACCACCAATATCCCCACTGCACCAGAAAGTTCTCCACTGTCTCTTCTTGTGGTAAATCCATACTTCCATAGTAATATTATAGATACAAATATCTGGTCTATCTGTTACGCTTTCACGGCCCACCTGTCCAGCTGATTTTGATGAAATTTAGTACAGGGATAGGTTGTATCCCGGGGAAGGACATAGGCCTGTTTTGTAAGAAAGAAAATTTAAGAGTTCCCGCAGGAATCAAATACTAATCCACGCGGATGATCTAGGATAAAATAAATCTTTGCTCTTCTTCTACCAATCCTACGGGTTGGATAACCCACGCTATGTAGGGTGGGCGTTTTTCCTCTCACTTCTGTAACCCATCAACGTCAATGTAAAGAGGTTGTCAACTGTAATTAAATAATTGTTGACGACCTCCCTGATGCAGTGCTATCGCTGTTGTCTGAACGTGGGAGGTCCAAGATTCGCTTCACGGCAGGATCAATTTGGGAATCAATAATTTGTGAATTTTGTCTGGTCTGGGCTGGTGGGAGGTCTTGGCTGTGGCTAGTTACCACCCTACCGACAAACACGTACCGCCAAGCGATTTAGCGTTCCGGTACGAAGCCGTGTAGTAACCGTCCAGGGATATTTGTTTAATTAACTGCCATACTCCTAACAAATTAGCCTGCTACCATTTTAAACTGCATCATCACATAACATCATGTGAGATCGCAGTCAAGGGCTAACTTGAAGTAGAATAAATAAAAAAATTTTAAAAAAAGGATTTGCTCGAAATCGGCAAAAAGGCAGAGAATTTCACGAAACCTATTTTCCTCCATTCCAATGTACTTCCAGTTAAAGCAAGGAATAGGAAGGAACAGAATTAAGTTAATTTCACAACTCATTGGATACTTAGGAGCCTGAATACCGGATACCGTGTGCGGAATTCATCCCTTTCTATCAGTGTAATGAATTCCAGAGCCGCAGTAATTAAATATATTTCGAATACTTAGTCGATTTATTTGGACTTTTATGTATTATTTAGATATATTTTAGAAAGAACAAATCTTAGTTAAAATAAGTATTCGAATGTGGGTTGTAGTTGTAGGATAATCATAATATTTTGTGCGCTTGAAAATCTTTTGAAGAAAACGGAACACGTATGATACATGTTACGTTTTCTTTTCGTTTTAACATTTTCTGTCAAAATAATGGTTCTTATCCAAATATAAAAAGTACTTATTATATTTCTTACAGTCCTTGACGATACCCATGCAAGAAATCACGTTGATCCGTTGCTCCGTTATGGCGTGATTGAAGGACAAGTGAAGGAAGGAAGGTGAAGAGAAGTGAGACAAGACATTTAGTATGAATTCTGATTATGATTTTTGATAGTTTGCATGCGCTAATTTTGTAAATGTTGTGTACACTTTTAATCGATGTACATATCAGTGAATGTGTCACTTTTTAATGTTATAATTTCTGTGTTAAATATGTATATTGTAAGTGAACCTATAAAAAAAAAAAAAAAAAAAATGATTTATGATTATTCTGAAAGGAAAAGTGAAGAAAGGAAGGTCAAGTAAAGTGACAATTGAACGACATTTAGTATGAATTCTGTTTATGAATATGATTATTCTGAAGTATGATTTCACTAAGTAACTATAACATAATGGTGATGTATCTAAAACGTAGAGTCGTGAGCGTTCCGTATTTTCCAGTATCCAGTATTTTTAAGTGCTAAAATACAAATTAACATCTAGTTTCCAGGTTTTAACGGCGCCGGTTTCCGATAAGGTCTATTTAACTCTTGTAAGTGCTTAACTTGTACATTTTAATGCCTAGATAAGAAGTAACTTACTTTTTAGGTAGTTTTACAATTTGTTCGAAAATATTTTTGAGAATAGTTAGAGAATACGAAGTTTTAACCCTCTAGTCAAACAAAGAAGTACTAGATAAGTATAACGTATCTATGTCTGTGGCATCATAGCTTCCAAATAGTTGAAGCGATTTTGTTTTAGTTTTACTTATTTAATAATAATGTCCTCCCGAACGAATTTCGGCCACGGCGGCCAATCTCTAGAGAGATTAGCCATCTGCGCAGTATCTGTAGGTGCAGTCTCTGTTCCTTTACTTTCATAGCCCGATGGGATAGAAAATCCGACACGAACGGAAAGAGACGAAGGGACAGACACCTGATAAGAGGCTTTGGCCGTGGCTAGTTACCACCCTACCGGCAAAGACGTGCCGCCAAGCGATTTAGCGTTCCGGTACGATGCCGTGTAGAAACCGATTAGGGTTATGGATTTTAATATAACTGCCATGCCCAAACTAAGTTAGCCCGCTACCATCTTCTGCATCATCACTTATTATCACTATTTTTTTTTTAATCCACTACAAGTTAGCCCTTGACTGCCATCTCACCTGATGGTAAGTGATGATGCAAAACAACAACAACAAATCCAATCAGACAATTCCTATCAGGTGAGATTGCAGTCAAGGGCTTTTAGTAGTAGATTTTAAAAAAATTAAAAAAACGTGTCAGAAAGGAGTTTGATTACCAAAATCCCCCCCATAATAGCTTCAAGGGGAAATCGATCATAAATCGGAATGTCGAATTGATGTTTTCGTCACAATAGCCCATTAATCCGGATTATCCCAACAGAGGCTGTGAAAGGGACCCAGTGTATTATTATTATATTTCTGATTGGGAACGCTCTTGCTCTATTTTGTAATAGATAGGAAAAATAACTCGAAAATATAGCCCTATGTACCCGTCCCGAAAACATGTCATTATTAAAACCCTTGTCTGTGATAGCCTTAGAGATGGTGGTCGCAAAATCCATGTCCCTACTAATATTATAAATGCGAAAGTGTGTCTGTCTGCTATCTGTCTTTTGTTTTCACGGCCATCTACTTAATCGATTTTGATTAAATTTCGTACAAGGATAGGTTCTATCCCGGGGAAGGATATAGCCCAATTTTATCTTCGAAAATTAAGGAGTTCCCACGGCAATCTAGTATGAGTATAATATTTATTAGTTACTATATTATGATAACATGTCCGTTAATGATGATATGTCCGTAGATTTAACTTTACGGAATCCTCAGGGAATTATTTAATTTCCCCTATAAAACTTAGCATATGGTCTTTCCCGGGACGCAACTCTTATCAGCTATGTACCAAATTTCATCAAAATCAGTTGACCACATGGACAGTGAAACCGTAACAGACAGGCACACATTCGCTTTTAAATTATGCGTATGGTTTAAACCTATAAGCCCTTCAAATCAACAATTAAAAATATTATGACAATGTTTGGCGCGAACTGAAATCTGTAAAATCATCGTGTTCCCATCGTGCTCCAAGTACAGTATTAGTATGTATGAAACATTTAAAGAATATTTTAACCGTAAGTACATCAACTCTTAGACTATAATACAGGTCATGGGGGCGTATGTTTTTGCTTTATATCCATACTTTATTATTGAACGAAATAAACTTTATTGTGTAGGAGATTTACTCATATAGAATTCTTGTGTACAGAAATATCAGCAGGTAAGTCATAATTGACGTATGTATTCGACGATCAATTTGGTTTTTTTTTCTATTATTGGGTACCATTATTAAGCGAGCTCTTTAAGATTAAAATCTAGCCAGACCATTTGACTAATAAGTAATTTTTCGTTAACCTAAGCTTATAATTCATAATCATAAGTGCTAAGAAATTGCAATGGCAATGACATGGCATTTTTTTTTTTGGTTTGGTCTGGTGGAATCGTGGAAGGCTTCAGCCGTGGCTAGTTACCACCCAACCGGCAAAACGTACCGCCAAGCAATTTGGCGTACCGGAACTATTCCACGTAGAAACTAATTAGGGGTTTACCCCATAAGTATGGGTTTAATTTAACTGCGATACGCTTCAGGCTAGCCCGCAACTATCTTAGACTGTAGGTATTATACTTACCTACCATCAGCTGAAATCGCAGTCGTCTTACTAATATTATAAATGCGAAAGTTTGGATGGATGTATGGATGTGTGGATGTATGGATGTTTGTTACTCAATCACGCCCCAACGGCTGAACGAATCTGGCTGAAATTTGGCATAGAGATAGATTATAGTCTGAAATAGCACATATTTAAACAAAATCGTCACTCCACCAAATTCTTTGCCTGGCTCTTGATCTTTTACCATCTTTTGGGTACCACTCTGTGACTCTCTTAGCCCATCTATCTTGGTTTTGTCTGCCAAGAAGAAAATGTTTACCAGTTTTCAAATTAGATAATTTTATACATTGCCGGCATTGGTCTGCAGCGCTTAAGCAAGGTATTTATCACGTTTCAAAGTTATCAAAAAAAATTCAAACATCTAATTCGAACAAAAAGAGTTTTCATAATCAAAGTAGATGACGCCAGCGACTTCGTACGCGTAAATTAAGTTTTCAAATCCCGCAGGAAGTTCTTGATTTTAGCCTGTCCTTCCCCGGGATACAAACTATCCCTGTACTGAATTTCATCAAAATCGGTTGAACAGGTGGGACCGTGAAAGAGTGGCAGACAGACAGACATACAGACGGACGGACAGACAGACACTTTCGCATTTTTAATATTAGTATGGATTAATTTCCCAATTTCAAGTGTTAGCGTTTATAAATAATAAGAGCTCATTTGACTTTAAATTGGATTTGAGAAATATAATGTCACGACAGAAACGTCATCGTACTAAATGTGCCTTCTATAAATAAGATCGCTTGGCGGCATTTGAGTCATTTTTTATCTGTTAGTAAAAGTGTAATAGTTATTGTCGCCAGTAATTGTTATTGGTATTTCGGGTTAACTAAACCGCGTTACAAGTACGTATTAAACACATAAAATAACTGAACCTGAAATTATACAATATGAAGCATCATCTGTGTGTATTATTTCTACGAATATCCTGCCTGCGTGCAACACAAGTTTGACACACAAGTTTGAATTTTGATAAAGTGATGTGTAATAAAAATATGTTATAAAAGATGTTTAAAATATTGAATAGAAGCAGGCGTTACTTTGCGGAAGTCCATGATAGGGAATGAACTAGAAGTTTAATTCGCTATAATCCGCTACAGTAGACAAATCTGTGTGGTACAGTGCGTGTCTTTCACCTGCAGCATGCGACACCCACCACCCAGCAATTCGCACAGGCACAACACCACACCACACAAATCCTTCACAATCGATTGAAGATTGTCTTCACAATCGTGCATTGTCGAGTCAACATCTCCTGAAGATGCTCCGGTGTCGGAGTGAAACGTACGTTGAGAGTGATTTGGAGGATTTGTGTGGTGTGGTGTTGTGCCTGTGCGAATTGCTGGGTGGTGGGTGTCGCATGCTGCAGGTGAAAGACACGCACTGTACCACACAGACTTGTCTACTGTAGCGGATTATAGCGAATTAAACTTCTAGTTCATTCACTATAAAAGATGTTCTCGAAATCTAGCCTATCGAGTTGCCATTTTTGCCACCGACACTTTAGGAAAAATGAAAAATCTATTGTCTATATATTTGTGTATTATTTCTACGAATATCCTGCCTGCGTGCAACACATATTTGAGACAAGTTTGAATTTGATAAAGTGATGTGTAACAAAAATATGTTATAAAAGATGTTCTCGAAATCTAGCCTATCGAGTTGCCATATTTGCCACCGATACTTTAGGAAAAATGAAAAATCTATGATCTTTGTGTATTATTTCTACGAATATTCTGCCTGCGTGCAACACAAGTTTAACACACAAGTTTGAATTTGATACATTGACGTGTAAGAAAAATATATTATAAAAGATGTTCTCGACATCTAGCCTATCGAGTTGCCATATTATTTGCCACCGACATTTTAGGAAAAATGTAAAATCTGTGATCTTTGTGTATTATTTCTACGAATATCCTGCCTGCGTGCAACACATATTTGAGACAAGTTTGAATTTGATAAAGTAATGTGTAATAAAAATATGTTATAAAAGATGTTCTCGACATCTAGCCTTTCGAGTTGCCATGTTTGCCACCGACATTTTAGGAAAAATGAAAAATCTATGATCTTTGCCTGAACAAACCACATATTATAACGACCTGCAGATGGGCCCATGCAATTATGGACCTTAAGGTGGTAAACATTGACCGCGGCTGTACACGCCGCCGTCTGCGTGCGTTCGTGGCCCGACAGACAAACCGCTGCTTTGCTAAATGGAGCTATATTGACGACCTCCGTGGCGCAGTGTGCAGCGCTGTTGTCTTAACGTGCGGAGGTCCCGGGTTCGATCCCCGGCGGGGTCAATTTGGGAATTTATAATTTCTGAATTTTCCCTGGTCTGGAATGGTGGGAGGCTTCGGCCGTGACTAGTTAACATCCTACCGGCAAGGAAGTTCCGCCGAGCGATTTAGCGTTCCGGTACGATGCCGTGTAGAAACCGAATAGGGGTATGGGTTTTATATAACTGCCATGCATCTAACAGGTTAGCCCGCTACCAACTTAGCATCATCACTTACCATCAGGTGAGATCGCAGTCAAGGGCTAACTGGTAGTGAATAAAAAAAAAACATCAGAAGGTTTTGAATTTTATTTTTAAAACTATCCTATATCCTACTCTCAGCTAATATTATAATACTAGATAATGCCCGCGACTTCGTCCGCGTGGATTGATGTTTTATGATTCCCGAAGGAATTCTTTAATTTTCCGGGATAAATAGTAGCCTATGTCTTTCCCCAGGATACAACCTAACCCTGTACCAAATTTCATCAAAATCGGTTGAGTAGTTGGGCCGTGAAAGCATAGCAGACAGACACACTTTGTACAATACAATATTACAAGTACACAAGTACATAATTTTTATCCTTGCTCATTGAATAGCTTGTGCATATGAAAACAAGAGATTGTTTATGCAAGAAAAAAATATAACAAGTTAAGCTTATTGCTTAGTGTCGGTACCGACTCCAACGTAATATAGCCTATTCGATTTGTTTACAAAGGAAAAATTTATTCATGAAATTTGTGTTTGGGTCCGGCCACGATAAAATACAATTTTCTCGCATAAGTTACTTTCGGACCCTTTCTTCGGCCCGACAAACATCCTTCATATTTTCTACGATTTTCTTTTCTATTACAAAATAATTTAGCTCTAACCCGTATAGGTATAAGGATACGTTAGGTATGTAAACCTAAGGGCGAAAGCACCATCATCATTATAACCATCATTATACCTATAATTACGAGTAATATGTCATCGGTTGTAACTCACTTGTTTTGTCGGAAAATGTCTGACTAGTTTTGAACTCGTCTGTTCGCTCTATCGCCTGTTCGGTTCGAAACTAGTCGGATATTTTCCGACAAAACAAGTGAGTTAACCAGTGATATATTCATAGTTATAATGAATATCACTCACAATAGTTTCAACGTTAGAACACCACCATCATCATCATAACTTCAACCAAATGCACAATGCTGGCTGGCTACTGAGCACGATTCTCTTCCCAGAATGAGAAGGGTTTGGCCTTAGCCTATAAAGCTGGCCAAGCGCGGATTTGCAGACTTCACACATCTTTGAGAACATTACGAAGAACTCTAGGGCATGCAGGTTTCCTTATACCGTTAAAGCAAGTGATATAATATTTAACAGATTAAAACGCCCGAGAACCCGGGAATAGAACTTCAATCCACCCGGATATGAATCCGTATATGTAGACGGCTCCTAAACAACAAAGCTATCACCGTTCTAGGGACCAGAATCACTCAAATTCTATCTATATATCATTATCTAACGAGTCACATAAATTCGCTATGTGTGTACACCCTATTGTCGTGCTATTGTATCCAAAGCCCTCGGTACCTTTTTACGAGTACAAAACTGATATAGACCTACGTCCATCTGTAATAAGATCATTGATACAAGCTAGCTAACACACAAACTAATCCGCCTGGACGGAGGCACTGCCCATTAAACAAACACTTCTTCGTTATAGGTGTCACCGACAGTCCTCTAAGCAGGGTTTGCATGGAGATAGATGAAATGCCCAACGCACGTTCTGCTGGAATGCCAATTGGGTATTTGACAACTAGTCAAATCAGCAACTTTTTTTTCAAACTTCTTCTTTTTTTGCTAGGTATGGATTTTGTATGAAATTTTAAGTTACGTCATCAAAGTTTGACGCACTTTTTTTTACTTTAATCGATAGTTTAAAATGGTTATTACTAATAAAACTAACAGGGGACGTGGATTACGACTTTTGGGAGATCCTTTATTTAATAATCGCTAAAAATAATATATTTAACATCACTGTAAATAATTATTTATTTCACTAGTAGTTAAATACCCAACTCGAACGCTACATTGGATGGACCCCAACCGATACGACTAGCCCCCGAATACCTGGATGGTCTTCTAAGATTCTGGAACGAGCTTGGGTGGATTGAGAACTCCGAAGTGGAGGGGCAATTTACGTACAACAGACCTCCAACTGGAAGTTTAAGGGCGGAAACCTGTCCAGTCGGAAGAAATAAAGAATAAATAATATCTTTTATTTGCAAAATTACATAGGTTCACATTAATAATTGGGCCTCTATCTCCCAAAAAAGTAGAAAAGAAAAGAGTCCATAGATGAAGATGATTGCAATCGTCGTAAAAATCGTAGTTTTTGAACTCGCATAAATATTAGCATTTCATCCGAAGCTTTGAAGTTTAATGTACGGAAAAATATTATGTTTGCATCTGCATAGGACTCACGCGATCGTATGCTAAAGGATGTAGTTTGAATAACTTTAGTACGCCGGCGGGTCTTAAAAGACAGATTTTAGAGTTGCAAGCCGCCAGGGAGCGCTGCAGTCGACATTTTAATACGACAGTTGCTGCTTGAGGCTGGCTTAGAATTTGTTGTCTAAGTTTTATGGTATTTTCATCTTTAGTTTGGATTACGTTACTAAGAACCATCAGGCAGCTGGTTGGTTGTATTTTTATTAAGTGTTTTCTTCATCTTTAGTTTGGACTAGCTGTTGCCCGCGTCTTCGTCCGTGTGTTATTCCAGACTATGATTTATTTCCGTGCCAAAGGACTTGACCGGTGGAACTATGGCAGCTTGCCTAGGTGTCAAAAATCAATGTTCAGCAATGATTTCTTTATTATTGTAATTGTAATATTTCACTGTTTTCAGATAAAAAAGTTTCAGGAGTCTGAAGGCTCGGAAAACTGCGAAAATGAACAAAAAAGTTTCACCAAAAGACTACTTTCCCACACTAGATGGCGCTATTTATTGTGTTAAGCGAGTCTAAAAAAAAATTTTCAAGTATTATTTCTTTATTATTGTAATTGTTATATTTTATAGTTTTCAAATAAAAAAGTTTCAGGAGTCTGAAGGCTCTGAAAACTGAGAAAATAGATAAAAAAAGTTTCACCAAAAACTGCTTTCCCACACTAGATGGCGCTAGTTATTGTGGTGAGTCTAGAAAATATTTTTAAGTGTTGCTCACTACTTTTCGTTAACAAGTTCAACTATTCGACCACAGATGGCAGCATATGCAATGTGACAGGGCGTTCCTTTAAACGTAGTATTTCAAAATGCTTTGTTCGATCGATTAGTTTGAGACTTGTCAAAAAATAAAAATAATTATAAACAAAACATACATTTCCTTTTCATTACTATTTAATTGATCAAAAATAAATCATTCCTAATATAATAACTAAGGTACTTAAATGGTATTCATGTAGGGTTACAAGATTATTATTAGGCATGGATATAATGGAACGTCAAAATGGAGTAGTGCTTAAAGAGGAAAGCGGACGCTCAAGATTTAAACAATAAACGTACTGTTTTTTTTTGTCATTTGAACCCCGACCTTATTTGGAATAATAAATCCATAATAATTTCGTTTTGAATTTTTAAACCTTACTGTAAAAACGGAAATCCTGTGCATTGTCCCGAATCGGAGGGCAATTACTGGTCATGTCCTTTCATCAAGATCCGTTTGGCCATTCTGGCGTGATTGAGTAACAAACATCAATCCATCCATCCAAACTTTCGCCTTCATAATATTTATATACTAGACATAGTGTTATTAGGAACCATCAGGCAGCCGAATACTTTAACTTTTTTTTGGTATAAAAGAGCTTTTTTATAGATAGGTAGTAAATCACGTGGAACTTAAGTCGTATAGTGGTATTTCCATAGATTTTTTTTGTTTTTTTTTGCAACAACGGCGAAAAAAAATTGTATCAAGTATATGAAAGGTGACCGAGTATCTTACAATACTTAGAAAACTTTAGAACACAGAAATGTACACCTACGAGAGCAAACACACTAGTGAGTAGTGACCACACAAAAGTGAAAGGAGAAAACGTACGCGTTTGAGGGGATATACGTCTTGTCTCGTCGCATTAGTATGTGCGGCGTCTTAAGAAGGCTCGTGTCACGTTTTTAACTTCAAAATGTAGCTTTTGAAGTTCAATATTTGGGAAGTAGGTACTAATTATCGCTTAAAGCAGTATGTAATACCAAGTTTCCGTACGCAGCCATAGACGCGCCATCTCTCTCGTTTTGACAGCCATCTTTAGTCTATGCCAGGACTTTTGAAGGGCATTCGATTATTCTCATTTTTTCTGTCAACTTATCTTTACATAGCCCCTTTCCTGTTTTCGATAGTGAATCCACCATATTTCTGATTATTGTAATTTACCGAGACTAAATACGCTTATGAAAATTTTCCTAGAGTTTCAATAATACAAGTATTATTTTTCAAAATAACAGTTTTATATCACATACCTTGATGACCCTATAATATGGACTATATAAATATTTTCTAAAACAATAACAAAATAACCTCAACAATATTAAAATAATACGGCTTGAGCGATGGTAGTATGGGCTCGTTCAAAGCACACATTTTGCATTGCCCGACCCAAGTATTATCACAGAATAGGTAATAGGTATTATGTTGTACCAACTCCTGAGCACGGTTTTATCTTATCAGGTAACCTCAATCTTGATTGTATTCTATCCGTGAAAACTTAAGTGGCTCTAGTCTTCAACTAGTTGGAGACTAGCGCCCTGATTATGTAGTTGAACTTAACAGCTTAATCTGTACGAGTCAGTAGCGTTACTCCGAGTTTTTACATTGCAAATTCGATTGATCGACGTGAGAGCTCACCTCGCCAAGTGTAAGCGAATATTTCCATACCATGAGTTTGTCAAACGGGCACGTTTTGTCAAAGCGACTAAACGGAGTTAGTAAATCGTATGACAAAACGATCGCAACAATTGTCTCTCTCATACATTCGCAAAAAAGTGAGACAGATACATGCGGCATTTTGGCATTTTTCATTGCGTAATTTGACAGTTTTTTGGCAGTTTGACACTGACAGCCTAGCGCACACTATGCTACGTTTCTTTATGGTAGAATGTCATAAAAAAGTATAAATGCCAAAATCTTCATTGTCTCTAATCAAAACATTCAAAAAGCTTGGGGTTTCCAGTGTTGCCACTTTAGCGAGTTTTTTTATTATTTTAGGGAGTTAAATATAATGTTTAGCAGCTAAAAATATTATATTGATTCCGTTCAAAATCGATATCTGAGGATCCTGGCAACTGGCCGGGAGGTGGCTAAATGACAAAACATGAAACTGTAACCAAAATTTTTTAAATCAGCGCTAGGATAGGCTGTGTGATTGGCCCGCAGAGTTGCCAGACGTATGAGAAATCTGTCAGAAATCAGCACATTAATAAATTCATTACTCATCACTAGTTGTCATTAAATGCAAGATGCCTACGTTATGTCTTTGAATCCCCGTTATATGTATTTCTATGCAACTATTTATCCACAGGTGAACTACTGGGGAATAAAAACTCAGTGGAACTAGTATTAAGTACCCTCGAGGTACCTACCCCAACCAAATGCATACAACATTAATTATTAATAATAATAAATAATTCCAATCTGTCTCCTCAGGGGGACAGATATCTCCCGCGAACATGCAAATCGATGCTGAAAAGTGTGATTTCAAGGAGGGGGATATCGGACGTACGTACTACGAGGGAAAATAGCAGCCAGTACCACCAGACCACACTTGACTGTTGCAGTCCGAGGCAGAGAGACTTGTCCTCGCAATTGTTGCCATTATAAGAAAATCATGGATGTAAGATGTAAAATGCCACAATATTTCAAAATTCATGTCTACTTTAAGTCAAAGAGTCATTATTTTTATCTTAAGTCTGTGTTTTATCTATGCACGGGATCATGGTTCCCAACTTAGGGCTTTTGGCCCCAAATTTAGGGCGTAAACAAATGCGAAGGGCTTCTTTTAGGGCCCTTATATTTTTAGGGATTTTTTGGCTTCTTATATTTTTTACCTATTTTTTATTTCTTAGATCTATCATCTACTACCGATTCTTATTATTAAGAATGCGGAGTTGAATGAATAACAAGTCAAACAAAATATTGGTTGTATAATTATTATAATTTTTTGAAGTTACTTGTTCAATATTTAATTTTCTAAAAATAATGTTTATTGTAATTTTTTCTTACGATCAATAAGAAAACCGTAATTCCAAAATTAAGATTTTCATTATTAGCGAAAATTTGAATCATTCATTGTGAATCTTAATTTTGAATGTACGGTAAACAAGTGAAATTAATTTAACGAATTAAAAAATACGACTGCCATGCTATATTATTTTCGGAGTTTACCTCCTTATGAAGCGATTTGCATGCCTTTGGAGTCTTATTCACATTTTTATTAAATGATATTTGTTTGTGAATCACTGGATATTGAACTATAATGTTATATATTTTTGGAATCTACTCATCATTTTCTAGATGATGATTATATAGTTAATCTTATTTTCGATTTTTTTTTCAACTTTAGTCTTTAATGCGGGACCATGGTCACCCCATCAACTTTTTTAAAAATTTTACTAGCCTATGTCACCCGGAATAAGCTAGGGATTCTAACGATACCTCATTTATCAAAATCGGGTCAGGCGTATAGAAGTTATGGTGGAATATACAAACTCACATACATACATACATATATACATACATACATACTTACATACATACATACATACATGAACCCTGAAAACAATATACTCCTTTTTTCAGGCAGTCGTATAAAAAATATATTTGGGGCTTTTTGACTTATGTTTTAGGGACAAATATTTTCGAGAGTTGGTAACACTGCTCGTGATATTGACCAGCATTTTTTGTCGGTATTCTGCATCAATCATTGTTACAGTATCAATTGTTGTGATTGGCTAAATTTATGGTATTCTTGCTACTTCAATGGATTTTGTCCAATAGTGGAAGAGTGTTATCCAATCAGAGATACGCGGTCGCGCTGTAGTATCTAAATAATGTACTCTGTTTTATTTACAATTAATAATTTTCGTTTCGGCTCCTATGTAGCGGGTAGTGGTATTCGGATTCACCGGTTTAACTTGTTTTTTAATTATAATTGATTGTACATGGAGGGAAAGCGAACATAAACTGTGCCTAAAAGTAAGTAGATGCGAATGCGAAATGTCAAATTTTCTCGACAAATCTTTCTGTTTACCTATTATTGATATTAAATTAATATTTCATATTTATTCAAACGTGTTCGTCTAGTTTTATCGCCATAATCAACTATTATTCTCTTCATTTAGATCAAGAAACAACAAATAAAAATGTTAGTCGACATACGACCACCAAGCCACTGTGGTGAGTTCACAGGACTGTTAAGCGCCAAAAGGGTGGACTTCCAGTTGCAAATACCTAAAGATATCTTAAAAGAGCATGGGCCAGACAGGACTGTCGAACACTGAAAGCAGGTAAGATCACGACATATTACAGTACTTAAAGTCAAGTAAACTACAATATAGACAAAATAAAATGATATACAGTGGCATGCAGTTCATAAAAGTACTGCTACCCAAATGGATATAAGTCAATATGTACTTATCATCAAAACTAGCTAGTAAATAGTACTAATGCCTACTCTAGATTCAAACCCTGTGCATGCCACTGTTGATATATACTAATTTTATCCACAAGAAAGTTGCAGGTACATAATAATATTATATTTTTATTTGCAGACTTACAAAGATTTAAAAAAAGGTGCCCGCACTGAGAACACTGCAGCAGTTCGGGCACTCAGTGCAACTGGAAATGCGGAGACCCCACTGTCTCGGAAGTTAGCACCAAAGTGCTTAATGTAATTGGGCACAAGTCCTCAATAGTCTATCGGCATTGGGCCAGAATGATCATTGATTAGTTAGTTAAATGTGTCTACTCATTTTGTTTTAATATTGTGTTGTGTTTGTAAAATAAATTGAAAAGGTTGAAAAGGTAATCATACAAATATATTTTAGTTGAAATATTTATTGATTAATCTGTCTCTTTTGTTGGGCAATTGTCAGCAGCCTGGTTTGATCCACAAAAGATGCGATGAGAGGATTGTTCACTTCACTTGTTACATCAGAGTTGTTATCCGTGGGCTGTTCCATTGGAATTCTGAAATATTCAAATTTAATAAATAATTAACACATTTTTGTTAAAAAAAAATTAATATACACAACAGACAAACTAGAGGCAGATGTGTAGGATTCCAGTAAACAATTTTATGAGTATCAGTGTGTTTTTTTTCCCTTAAATTATGTAAATTAGCCCGTTAGATATTGTGGCCAATTCTGTTTAACACAATATCTAAATTAAAATGACAGCTTTAAATCTATTGCCGGTCAATTCCACAAGAAAAATAAATATAATGTAAAAGGGATAGCAACTTAAATAGAGCTGTCATTTAAATTTAGTTATGGTGTACAACCAGTGGCGTGCAGTTCATAGAGGCACAAAAGCACTGCTTACCCATATTGAAATACATCAATGCTCATTTTTCATCATGACAGTCAATAAATAGGTATTCAAACTAATGCTTAACCTAGCTTCAAACCCTGTGTACAACAGAATTGGCCTCAATTATTTGGTTTGCTAAAGAAAATTAATTTAAAATATCATACCTAAAAGATAGTATTGCCTGATTTACATGCAGGCATTTCAGTTCAGCTTTAAAATTGGAGTTTTAACTTTAGCTTAAAGATGAACTCATTGTGGAGTCATACTGGGTATCTTGGGTTGATGTTAATGATGTGGCAGTCAACATCCACAGCCTGTAACATTTAATCATGAAGTAACCACCAATAGCTCAATGGTTAATGGTTGTAAGATCTATCGCAGGTCTATTGTTGTACCTATTTCTAGCACAAGCTTTATGCTTATTTTCAGGGGAGAGGGAAGTATATGATTATAACACTATAATCCATACTAATATTATAAATGCGAAAGTGTGTGTCTGCTATGCTTTCACAACCCATCTACTCAACCGATTTTGATGAAATTTGGTACAGGAGTAGATTGTTTTTTTTATCCACTACAAGTTAGCCCTTGACTGCAATCTCACCTGATGGTAAGTAATGATGCACTCTAAGATGGTAGCAGGCTAACCTGTTAGGGGCATGTCAGTTATATTAAACCCATAGCCCTATTCGGTTTCTACACGGCATCGTACCGGAACGCTAAATTGCTTGGCGGCACGTCTTTGCCGGAAGGGTGGTAACTAGCCACGGCCGAAGCCTCCCACCAGTCTACCTGTATCCTGGGGATGGACATAGGCTACTTTTTATCCTGGAAAATTAAAGAGTACCTGCGGGAATCAAAAATCTTAATCCACAGTCGCGGGAATCATCTAGTTTTTTTTATATACATATTTCTCCACATTAGGATGGTTAAGTGCCTCTGTGATGCACATATTTGCTCAGTTTGCTGTCCAAGATGACAGGCCTCACAAACCATCCTCTGATAATCGCCATTGGCATAAAAAAGCAGTGCACTAAGCAGCTGTAATTTGACAGAATTATGTTTTAGGTAGGTATTTAAGTGTGTATGAACCTTTGTATTTTAGTACAAATGTAGGTAGGTAAATGCATAGCTCTACGTTTAGTAGATAAGTAGGTACGTTGCGTTGTTAATACAGCGACTTAGAGTTACTAATAAAATAAATACATAGTTCTTGGGGCTGCTACAATAAATATAACCTAAATACTATGTGGAATTAACAATACTTTCCAAATGAATTGTCATACGTACCTTCGTCTCCAGCGATACTCTTTGCGAGCCTTTGAGGTCACTGTTTACCCTCGACATTTTGCACAAATAAATAAAAGCTCTCTTCGTGAGCCGATATAGCTGAACGAAATTTTTTGTCTGAGACGCGGTTAACTTGGGCCTTATCACGCCTCTCTTCACGTCGGTCATTCCGCAGCGTCCATTATCTTTTTCCAAGCAAAATAAAGCCTCGCAGTCATAATCGAGTCCCAATATAATAGTTTATCACTGGAATATTTTCGGTGAGTTAAGAATCCGCTATCGAATGTGAAAATTACGTCATTCTCGCATTTTGAGATGTCAATCTGTGTAAAAAGTAACACTCGGAGTGCCAAAATAGCAAATGACATTACTCATAACGTATTTTTTGTACGTTTGGTGAGTTAAAGACTCGATCTTTCTCATCGAATTTCACTTGGAGTGGGAATGACTCGGTGACTTTTTGTTCACCATGTTGCCGCTTGGAGCGCTGGCTGTAGATGTATGGAGGAGCTCACTCTCGCCTCACTTTAGTGAGACGTATTTCAAATTCGATCAAACTCGGAGTAACCGTACAGATATCTAACTTGAACAGATATAGGTTTGTTACGTATATTTGAGTAGATGGTAGCGCATGTATTTAAATTTTTCCGTTTGAAAAGATGGACCGTGTAAGCGCAACAGACACAATTTAGCATTTTTATTAATATTAGTAATGGATTGTACCTATTTGAATGACGATAGGTAGGTAGGTAGATCCCTACTAAATTTATAAATGCAAAAGTGTGCCTGTCTGTCTTTCTGCTAACTTTTTACTACATACTGTTCAACCTGAGATATAGGTTGCAACCCGAGGAAGGTCTTACTTGTTATCTCGGAAAATCAAATCATGCCTCAGGATTTTGAATACCTCAGTACCCGCGGATGAAATTGTGACCAACATCTAGTCAATATTATTTTGAAAAAAAAAACATTGAAATCAGTTCATCCATTTGAACACCATGATGCCACAGGATAGAGTCAGGCTTGTTGTCAATATTATAGGTGTCAAATGATACAAGCCGATAAGATCCCATACTAACATTGCATAAAGCAGTATTCTTTTAAAATGACAGTTTTTTATGAGACTCCTTTACGTCCCTAAAATAGGATTTTTTTCAGAAACAAGAACATCAACAATATTTTTTTTAAATATATATAGCGAGCAGGAGGGTCACCTGTTGTTAAGTGATTACCGCCGTCCATGGACATTTACAGCACCAGAGGAACCGCCAATGCGTTACTGGCGTTTGAGATATTATTTGTTTTTCCGCCATTTGAAGAGCCCCATATTATATTAAAATAATACTATTTTAAGCCATGGCAGTATGCTCCAAGTAAAATATAAAAGCTTATTTCTCAACGAACACGTTCACGAGATTCAATGAAATTCACTCTTATAATACTTTCAGTGGTTATGCAAATTGTTATCCATTTAGGATAATTCCCCGGAAGTTATCTCAGTGGAATTTGTCACGCAATGTGTTATCCCGGGATAATATTATCGTCAGGAAGTTAGACAACGGCGACCCAAGAGAGATATTGCTGTCGCTGTTATACCGTTCCGTATCGTATTAATGTCTATCTATATTATGGCTATTTGTGGATCTTGTCTGACACTTCATCAGCATGGAACAAAGGATTGTAGATTATTGTAAGATTTATTTAATTTATTTGACATCATAATAAATAGGTACATCGGCATTCTTATGATTATGAATACAGTTTTTCGTAAAATTAAAACTTTTTAAACAGTAAAATTCACCTTTACAAACATTTAAAATTAAAAAAATAAGTAATGATTTAGTAATAAGTAAGTATAACATTTGTAAGTGAGCTATATATACAATACCAATACAGGCGAGATGTAATATTGATTACATACATATTAAAAACGGAACAAAGGACTGTCTTAAAAAAATATACTAACATCCAGTATATAAAAACCTGCATCAGTCATTTTTACAATCTCAATTGTTTTGATTGGCTGAATTTATGGTATTTTTGCTGCGTCCATGAACTTGGCCAATAGTGAAAGAATGTTAATATGATTAGTTAATATGATTAGTTAATATGATTAGCAGTCTTGACGCACCTTCGAGGACATTTGTTTGATTGTTTTGTTGGCAGAATTTATGGTATTTTTGCTGCGTCCATGGATTTGGTCAATAGTGAAAGAATGTTAATACGATTAGTTAATATTATGATTAGCAGTCTTGACACACCTTCGAGGACATTTGTTTGATTGTTTTGTTTTGATTGGCTGAATTTATGGTATTTTTGCTGCGTCCATGGATTTGGCCAATAGTGGAAGAATGTTAACATGATTAGTTAATATGATTAGCAGTCTTGACGCACCTTCGAGGACATTATAGAACACTAACACTATATGCAGGTTGTCTATGATTTCCTTGAGCAAGACGAGATAATTAAATGCTCAGAATTCACACTCCCAAAAATTGAAAGGTTTGGGACGGAAATCCCATTTCGAGAATAGTATAGAAGTCTTGTGTGGTGGTGCATGTGAGTGGTGGTGTGATTGCTTGCTTGGGAACTTGGCTTACTTGCTTGGTTGGGAAGGTAAACGGTGCTTCGCTTGTAACTGCATGCTTGACCATACAGATTTTTTTCTGTTGGCGGATTATAGCAAAATAATTGTAATCTTTTCTAGCTATAACAAACGCTGAACAAACTTAAATTTTATTTGAAAAAAATTAAATTATTTCTAAGATATGCAAAAAAACGATTGTATTTATCCTGATTTCCATACAAAAATTCATTAATTCCCATAGGTCAATTCATTAAAAATTCAGTTACGTAACCGATACGAACCGTAACGAAAAACATTATGCACGTTTTTCTGGCTACAAAAAAATTCCGTGAGCTTACTACCAGCGCTTAATGCAGTACGATTTTAAAATGACAGTTTTATGTAACGTACCTTGACGTTCGTAAAATACGGCTTATAATTCTGAAACGAGAGCATCAACAATATTAAAACAATACTGCTTTAAGCGACGGTAGTAAGCCCCCAGAGCGGAAATTCCTCTTTAGAAATAAATTTATGTGGGCTTTTGTATTACTTTTTATTTCTCGAATAGAATTATTACGCGGCGAAAACCAGCTTACGTCTGTAAATCGCGTCTGTTTTGTTTCCTTCGCAAGCGTTGCCTTGATAAATGTTGATAACACACTATTTTATTATTTAGTGTAAGTATTTCTCTAATTATTGTAAGGAAATCCCTCAATAATAAAATCGGCTATTTCAATATCCAATTAGATAACTGTACCTATTATCATTTATACACTTATTTAACTAACAATCCATTGGCAATAAGCAGCCGTCTCCATTATTGACGCGTATTAAACCACTATTCGGTTTCTACAAAATCTATTAACAATAATATAATATATTTTATCTATTTTAGAGTAATTATCGTCATCATTGCAAGCGATTACCGACCCATAGTATTCTGACAAAGTGAAAATCAAGTTACAATCGTGTAATTAGATGACTACCCTCAACTTGTGATCCATACATTACACCTCCCTTCTTAAATATTAGACTATATAGGCTACGGCTAATATTTTTTTTAAAGTGGATTCACATCTTATTCTATTCCGAATCTTACAACCGGCTTCCTAATTATTTTTCAGCGATCTACGGCTGCGGTGCCGTTCTGTGTTCTAGGAGTAGGTACAAGCTCCACTAACTGTTTCTCCTTAGAAACTCAGTTTTTTCTGGGATATTTGCCATAAAAATGGCCAACCGAAATAGTACTACATTTAAGTCGGGATCTAACACTACTTTGTTCTTTACATTTATTCCTAAGGCAGCGTGGAGTAGACAGGATATTGTGCTCGAGTTCAAATATTTATCACTAGCCATTCCGTTTGACTTCGCCTTTAGGGCCGTAGTCTTTTGCCAGCAAAATACGTTGCTTTCCACAGGGACTGAAAAACAGACTCATAAAGGTTACAGAAATATGAGTTACATAATGAAAGTGTAACAGAATCGAAGCTGTCACCCTTTTGAATGTGTTTTTAATTCTGTTAACCCGAAACACTTATATTTCTGTAACTTAAATTAATAATGAAGGAACTAGAAATTTAATTCGCTATAATCTGCCACAGTATGTAAATCTATGTGGTACAGTGTGTATCTTGCACTTGTAGCTTGCGACACCACAAAAATCTTCCAAATCAGGATATGTTTAATTTTAGAAATCAAATGTATCTGTAGTCTATAGCCTTACGTAATTAAACCAGTGCTATTTTGCAACCAAAGCAATCATTTTTTTCTTTAGATTTCGATACATTTGTACTATTTTTCTGTTAAATAACCATTTAATTAACTGAAGGCCAATAAAAGAAGTTTTATTAACTGATTTTTTTAATGCCATATGTCTTTTTTCAATAAATAAATTGATTTTGATGTCGAATTACTCGAATAGTCAAGGGATTTTTGCTGTCTTAATTGCTGTAATAATTGTCCACTTCACAGTCTAGTCAGATTGGCAATGGTTAATTTAACATCAAAAAAGATACGCACCGAATTGAGAACCTCCTCTTTTTTTGCAAATCGGCTAAATAGCAAAGATTGCTTTATTGTCAAACTAGCTGATGCCCGCGACTTCTTCTGCTCGGAATATTTTTTTTAATTCCCATCCCCCATCCTCCCATCAAGGGATCCCCTTGATTTTCTGGGATAACAAGTAACCTATGTCACTCTCGAGGTCCTTAACTACATCCATGCAAAATCAAGTCAATACGTTGCTCCGTTGTGGCGTGATTGAAGGACAAATCAAAAAACAAACTTTCGTTTTTATAATATTAGTATGATACCTACTTTGTGACTTTCATTAATGAAAAGTTTTATGAATTAAAATATCCTACTAATACCAACCAACATTCTGAATTGTAAAGAAAAATTGGCTCACATAAAACCTGTCGATCTCCGAAATTTTCGCTCGTAATGAACCGTTGATGATTGATTACCTAACAAGAACGATTATAAAAGTAAAACAAGTAAGAAATGGTTTATACTCCCACTGTTGATTATCGACCTAAATAGAGAGCAAAGTATTAGTTTTTAGTTAACTCTATATTTTATTAATATTCAGCCTTTATTAATACTTGAGCTGATTAAAAAAAACATTTTCCGTACTAATATTACAAAGTAGAAAATTTTTGCAGGTACCCGACAGAAAATAATTAATCTATCCTTCTCCCTTTTTTCCTTGATATATAAAATGAAGGATGTTGGATCAAAATGTTCTTATTATATAAAAGGCCAAAGGCCAAGAACCCTATTTTTCGTATTTTAATGCTTTTCAGGCAAAGCACTATAGACAACCAAAACAAAAGACCAGTTTTTCTCACAAACCTAATAATTAACACCGCTAACTGTAGCGCCACATGCAATTGTGTTTTGCTGCTCCGAGGCTTAATAATCACAATAAAAGCTGTCTAGACACGTAAAACGAAGACGTTTGAGAATAAAATTTCGCGAACGAATGGTGTACAGATATAAAACCTTTATAAGCCTGTAAACTTATGTACGGGTCCGTCTACTGTTCAATAATTAATATAGCTTGTAAACTATGGTGTTTTTTTTTTTTTAAATCGTTAAGCAGCCAAACTAATTAGGTAGATTTATCCCGTTGGTATTGGGTATTTGACAACTAGCCAAATCAGTTGCTTTTTCAAACTTCAAAACGCGCGCTTTGCATAGGATTTTGTATGAAATACTGAATTGTGACGTCATCAAAATTCAACGCACTTTTTTACTTTAATCAATAAATTATTTAAAATGATTGTCAAACATGAAATTAACAGGGAACGTGGATTTAACGTCTGTTGGCAGGCCCTCTATTTAATAATTAATCACTAATAATAATTTATTTGACTAGTTGTCAAATACCCAATTCTTTGAATTTCGGTAGGTATAATAGCCAAGGTCTGTAATTATTATTTATGTGTACAAAAAGTCACATCCATCCATTACTACTAGGTATATCCTCGTACAGATATGGACTATAGCTAGATTTTATTTCGCGCTGACGTCTTGGTATACCTTGGATCTACGCTGACGCAACACCACCACTATTTAAAAAAATACCTCACAAACAATTTGATTAGCATTTACGAGTGCAAAATACATAATTTTGCGTTTACTTTAAAAGCTTTCTGCTTAACAAGCCCGCCGTATTTTGTTTTAAAGTGCTCTTAAATCCGTATTCCGAAATAGTCGTCTGGGCCGTCTACGAAGAGGGAACGGGCCGGCGTAATATCCTGTCCGATCCGTGCTCGCTTTACCAGTTCTGTGTTCCGCCTAACGCAGACATCAGATTTTTCACCATACTTCTTATTTCAATTATTTAGTATTTATGTTTATTGTTAGACTGAAATTGGCGGATCTATCTATGGTCCATCTATGGTCTGATTTCCTCTACAGCGCCCTCGACCGTGACGGGCGATTGGAGCGGTGGAGAGGGAGAGCGGGATGGAATGGTGGTACATAATAATCTATGTTGTAATGTCAAGCGATGGCTGTACAGTGTTTGTGTGTAAATTGCTAATAAAGTATGATTAAAATAGTTATCGAGTGTTTATATCTATTATTATATAACTCGCGAAATTCTAAACTGTCGAAAGATTAGAATTTAACGCATTATTTTCCGGTAGATTGTAATCTGATAGGTATTTAAACCCGATAAAACTTAACTTGATTATTTATGTCGAACCCTAACCTAACCTACAAGAAAGAGACAAAAAAACGTACATAAAATGAATATTTCAAAAATTGACACTCAAAACATTGAACAGTTTACAATCTTTCGACAGTTTAGAATTTCGCGAGTTAGATTATAATCTAACGGTTTTTACAATCTTACGGTGACACATATATGTTTGTATGTATGGATGTATGGATGTATGGATGTATGCATGTATGTATATATATATTATATATTTTAATTTTTAGTTATTGCACTATTCCGTGCTCTTGTTTTATAATCTCTTCTCCCCAAAGGTTGTCTGGAAGAGATTTCTTTAGCAATAAGACCGCCTTTGCACTTTCTGTCTTATCTTTTAAGCTTTTCCTTATTTTATATGTATGTATTTTATGTTGTTTTTAAGTGTGTGCAATAAAGAGTTCATACTTCTCTCAACAGAACGCCGCGCCTGTATACAACCTGGGGCCATACTGCCAACGCTTATAGCAATACTTAAGCAATATTATGTGTATAGTATAGTAAATGTACCTATTGTTTATGTGTATATATTTTATTAAATGTTATTTTGTTCTATATTTATCTTGATTTTAATGTAAATTGGAAAAGTTTTCGTTTCTGTTGTTTATAATTATTTACCTACTCATTTATAAATTTCACTCACATTCTGGAACATCTGGATGAAATCTCTTCAAGAGATAAGTTGTCCTTTCAATGTTTATGTTTAATTCTTAAATTTCTTGTACAAAATAAATAAATATTACTAAAAATGACAGTTTGGTGTTACGAACGTGGACGTTCCTAAAATAAGGATAATAATTCTAAAACACGAAAGTCAACAATAATGAAACAATATGGTTTTAAGCGTTGGCAGTAAGGCCCCTGTATGCGAAATTCTTCTCAACCCTGAGAATCTCCTCTGATTCCGATTCAAACCTACAACTATAAAGCAAGGAATATCTTATTGTTTAAAATGCACATGAATATGAATAAGACTACACAAAGA
Source organism: Erebia palarica (assembly GCA_964035005.1). Lineage (NCBI taxonomy): Eukaryota > Metazoa > Arthropoda > Insecta > Lepidoptera > Nymphalidae > Erebia > Erebia palarica. The sequence goes on from OZ035990.1 coordinate 31,615,712, forward strand.
GTAAAACTCTCGAGCACTTCACGCAAAACAGCCGAAAGAATCTCGCAGGATACAATACAATAAAATATCCTTTATTTGCATGAAAATAGGTACAGTGGTTAATACTTTATTATATTATGATCCAATCAGGCCAAAGGTCAGGAAACCTTTGATTTGCTAGATCCAAATTATATAGGTATTAATGTGCCTAATTTCGTAAAATCTGGTTCAGGGGTTGAAATGAGCCTTAGCGCGGTATCCGTTAATATATTTTAAGTCCTCCCTGAAAAATCAAACCAGCTTGACAAAAATTGATCATATCTCAGTTTTTTAACATTTTTGTTTGGTATGTCCATTTGGTCTTAATTACGTAGTTGACTCTCTGTTTTTCATTTAAACTTTAATAATTTATCGGACCGATTATTATGGGCTGTCTGCGATAGTCATAAAGCGGAAGATTTAGAGAGGTAATAAAGTGTTTCATGTTAATACCTACTTGGATTTTAAACAAGACCACTCCCAGCGGTCCACCCCGTGGGCATTTTGGTTTTTAGTTTAGGATTCTCTTCTCCAGAACTGAGCTTAACCAAGTGCAAACTATTACCTAAGTACTGGACTATAATAAACACATAATGTCACTCTGAAGCTATTGCTAATAGTACAGGACGCTGAATAAATTAGTACACTCGGACAAACCACCTTAGTACACGAATTTGTAGAACATTACCTGAACTTGTATTATGTCCGTAGTTCTGTGGCAAGGTTTCTTGTTCTTCATCAGTTACACCACCTTAACCTTGACGTGTGGAGGTCCCGGGTTCGACCCCGGCAGGGTCAATTTATGTTCATCTAAATTTTCACTGGTCTGGCCTGGTACGAGGTTTCGGCCGTGGCTAGTTACCACCCTACTGGCAAAGACGTGCCGCCAAGCGATTTAGCGTTCCGGTACGATACCGTGTAGAAACCGAATAGGGGTATGGGTTTAATATAACTGCCATGCCCCTAACAGGTTAACTCGTTACCATCTTAGACTACAACTTACCATCAGGTGAAATCGCAGTCAAGGGCAAAATTATAGTTGATAAAAAAAAAATTACGGAAGCACCAAGACTTTGCTCCTCGGAATTGGAAATTGCTATTTGAATTTATTACAATACTTACATTACGTATTATTAGACGATACCCGCTTCTACGTCCGCGTGGATTAAGGTTTTTTGAATTTTCCAGCGTCTTTTAATTTCCCGGGACAAAAATTAGTCTTGTCTTTACCAAAAATGCGCCATACAATTTAATTCTGTCCCAAATTTCGGTTAGAATGATGGGCCGTGACCTCATAAATTCTCTTAGGTCGTGAAAACGTAGCAGGCAGAAGTAAAAGTCAGGCAGACAGACAGACAGACACACTTTCGCATTTATGATATTATACTCACTAGTTACAAATAAAAACTATGATTTTTGACTCAATAACACGCTTTTTGTCACGCGTGAGCTATCGTGTTAATTTTAAAGTGTTTTCTAGCTATATCTGGTGTTATCATTGTGTTAAGATTACCTTTTGTTCCTTAGCTGCTCATTTTAGTTTTGATCTGAAAGCTTAGTTTGTGTTAAAATTGAAATCCTGTTCGTTGTGTGGTTCCTTTTTGGTTGAATTTTGTGTAATTTGTTTTAATTGTGTAATTAAAAAGTTCGTTTAACTTAACTGCTTTTATTTTTGTTGGTTGCTTATAATAGTATTAAAGTATAAATGTAACCTAGCTTGAAACATTTAGCTAAGCTTAAGTTCAAAGGGAAAAAGACGCTCTAGGACGCATTCCGCACAAAGGGTGGCAAAAGAAACACTTTAAATTCTCTTCCTTTGCCATTCGTTTGACAAAAGTCGCTCGGGACCGTTATCACGCGGAACTTGCTTCTTTTACATTGATATTCATAACCCTAGATGTTTTAAGAGCTCTCATTAAAAATTGAACCTTTGTAATGTTAAAAATTATAAATTATGAATAATTACGTCAAAATTGCTAGAGGTCATGGGGCATGCTACTATCGCTTAAAGCCGTATTGTTTTAACATTGTTGACGTTCGTGTTTTAGAATTATAATCCTTATTTTAGGGACTATAAGTTACACGACATAAAACTGTCACTTTTGCAACAATACTGTTTTATACGACGGTAGTATGCTAGCAGATCTTTTCTTCTTGTAGTATCGTAAAGGAAATCGGAAATTGCGTATGCATAATTTCTGAAATAACCAGATGTATTTTGAAAATACAATAATATGATTGAGACATTTAAAAGGACCTTTAGAATTACAATTGTTAGCATCGATTCGCATTTTGTCGGCTAAAAATGTGAATCAATAGACATACTTATATAATGTACTGCCACTTATCTATTATAATCTATATTCTAAGCCCAAAAAAGACAGAAAAGGCACAATATTTGAGTCTTTGTGAATAAGTTCTCAAAACATAATATCCTTAAAATATCTGTCTCTTACTCGCACTTATATAGACGAACAATCGTGATACGAAATGATTTTAAGCAATGACCGTTTTCTTCCATTTCTTATAATATCAGTGTTCTCAGTAATTGTTTTCGATTCTTTTCCGTATTTTTTTCACTTTTCTACTGTTCGTTTCCTTAGGCCTTTGTTTGTGAGAAAAATCGCACAGTCATTACACGAAGCCCGACTCGAGGTGTGAAAGCTATCGAATTTACATTAGCTACCAATTTAATGGTTAAGGGGAAAGGAAGAACGCGCCGAAATGCCTTTTGGATTTCCATCTACATTCGGTATGGTAAAACAAACTTAACTCATGTACCAAAAGAAATATCTATTATACACATCAGAACTGTGAAAGTTTGTCAGATTGTTTGTAACCTTATCATGGCCCATCCGATTTGTGATTAACTGATATGTACGAAAGAACAATGTCCAAATTCGCCTAAGAATCAACAAAGAATTGAAACATACAATAATTCTCAATTTATTTTATACCTTAAATTTTAATTACTAGAATTTAATGGACACTTCTAAATAATAATAATGAAAAAAACAGGCATTTAATTGATTTCCTGTCCTTTCCCGTTCCTCAAATAATATCTCAAATCACCGCTTAAGTGCTAGAAACGTAAAGTGAGAGTCAGCTTAAAGCGCGCGCTACATGAGAAGGAAGAATAATATTGAAATTGGCTGTCTTAACAATACGAGCAGGAAAGAAATGTATTTGTCTTAGTGTGATAAAACGCCATCGTTTTCATTTTGTTAGTGTTGAATTTGATAATGATTATTTTATAGGGATGGCAAAGATAAAAAATAGTTATTTGTGTTATATGGGGCCAAAGAAAATTTTTGTTCCCCGAGGGCGCTATTTTGAATTCAGAGCGAAGTGAAGGATTCTAAAGTAGAATCCTGAGCGTAGCGAGGAATTCAATATACGCCGCCCGAGAACAAAAAATTTGGCCCCGAGTGACACACACTATTTTTCATCATTACGAATGAGAAAAAGCTAGGAGTATAAACGTACTATGTATGGACATTACCTATACGTTTAAGCACCAATCAGAAGCACGAACGTGGACCAATCAGAACAAAGAAATGAAAAGTCCCATGGGCCTAAAAATTACATTTTGCTCCCGCTATCCTCTGAAGCCAATATTCGTTTTTCGAATAGGTATATGATGAAAACGATATTTTTTAAAGCGCGGTGTTTTTAAAGCCCAAATTCAAACGGACGAAGTCACAGGCCACCACCACCACCACTACAGCCCATTAACGTCCCACTGCTGGGCAAAAGCCTCCACTCTCATAGGAGAGAGGGAATTAGAGCTTAGACCCACCACGCTGCTTCAATGCGGGTTGGCGGGCTTTAAAAAGTATTATCATGTTCGTGATAATAACCGGGACCGACGGCTTAACCTGCTCTCCGAGGCACGGGGATGAAACACCGCCAGCTTCCTAACTCTGGGCTAGTACTGGGAATTTCTAAACAGAAAAACCCGATACTTAATTATGGCCCGACCCGGGACTCGAATCCTCGTCGGCCGCCGTCAAACATGCTAACCACTAGACCAACGAGTCATCTAGTAATCATAAAAATATTATGTGTGGGTGTAGGCCAGGGCCAACGGAGTCCTAAGCTTGAAAGCCAGTAGGCTTAAATGCTGTTGTGAACCGGAGCTGCAAGGTTTCAGCTGGTGAAGAAACCATGTAGTAACAGTTTATTTAGTTACTAGAAGATGCCTGCGACTTCGTTAAGTCGATTAAGTTTTTTTGATTCCCGCTGGAACTCTTTCATTTTCCGGGATAAAAAGGAGCTAAAAAGTCCATACCCAAGTTCAAAAGTAGCCCGGATACAACATATCCCTGTACCAAATTTCATCAAAATCGGTTGAACGGATGAGCCGTGAAAGCGTAGCTGACAGACAGACACACTTTCGCATTTATAATATTAGTATGGAAGTAAGGATTTTCGTTTACTGTACAATCTGTCTTAGTTAAATCTAGTTATTTTGCTATATACGAGCTAATCCATGACTAAGGATCTAACGGTTGATCGAAAAATAGATAGATAATGGTAGATTCACTCGAGTTTATTGGAATAAAAATATGAGTCTGAGTTTGATATCCAATCCAAACACACCTAGAAACGAAACATCAACTCCGACAAAAAAAATTAACACATAAAGAAAACAAAAGGATAATTTTTCTCATCTACCGTTTAAGGTTTTCGAGGTGATTAGGTAGCGTCATAGTAAGCCGAGCCGACGTGCGCGAAGCCAACAAAACAAACGTGATTTACAAAAGTGTAAAGAAAAAGTTACATCCCGAGGACAAGCCTAGACTACTTTTTAGCCCGGAAAATTTAATAGCTCTCACGGGGTTTAAAAAAATCTGGCAGACGTAGTTGTGGGCATCATTTAGTCTGCAAGGTACCGTATTTTTCTCATCTGCCGTTTAAGGTTTTCGAGGCGATTAAGTAGCCTCCTAGTAAGCCGAGCCGACGTGCGCGAAGCCAACAAAACAAACGTGACGTAGAGAAATAAGTTACATCCCGGGGACAGGCCTGGACTAATTTTTAGCCAGAAAAATTTAATAGTTCTCACGGGGTTAAAAAAAATCTGGCATACGTAGTTGTGGGCATCATTTAGTCTGCAAGGTACCGTATTTCTCTCATCTGCCGTTTAAGGTTTTCGAGGCGATTAAGTAGCGTCCTAGTAAGCCGAGCCGACGTGCGCGAAGCCAACAAAACAAACGTGATTTACAAAAGTGTAAAGAAAAAGTTACATCCCGAGGACAAGCCTAGACTACTTTTTAGCCCGGAAAATTTAATAGCTCTCACGGGGTTTAAAAAAATCTGGCAGACGTAGTTGTGCGCATCATTTAGTCTGCAAGGTACCGTATTTTTCTCATCTGCCGTTTAAGGTTTTCGAGGCGATTACGTAGCGTCATAGTAAGCCGAGCCGACGTGCGCGAAGCCAACAAAACAAACGTGATTTACAAAAGTGAGCTCGTTTTTCACCGAAAATAGGTAAATACCTAACCAAGTGCCCGAACGTGTTAGAAAGGTGTCGGCATTTCTTGTTGAAATGGGTTGTATTTGGGGTTTTCTCGGTAACATTGTTACTGCTTGTACCTACAAAGGTTTGAAACGAAGTTTTTATATATAATAGTTTATATTGATGACCCCCGTGGCGCAGTGTTGGGCACTGTTGTCTTAATGTGCGGAGGTCCCGAGTTAGATCCCCGGCAGGGTCAATTTCGGAATTTATAATTTCTGTATTTTCTCTGGTCTGGCCTAGTGGGAGGCTGCGGCCGTTGCTTGTTACCACCCTACCAGCAAGAGAGCCACCGAACAATTTTGCGTTCCGGTACGATGCCGTGAAGGAACCGAATAGGAATATTTAATATAACTACCATGCCCCCTACTAGTTAGCCCGCTACCATTGTAGACTGCATTGTGACTTACTATCAGATGAAATCGAAGTCAAGGACTAACTTTTAGTTTAATAAAAATACCAAAGTGTTTAAGAAAACCATAAGACATGCTACATACAATAAATACTTCACATAGGGTAGGCGAAATCGTATACCTAGTAGGCAAGGACTAACTTTTAATTTAAAAAAAAAAAACAAAATTTACCAATAAAACCGTAAGACATGCTATATGCTTCACGTAAGGTAGACGAAATCGTATACCTACGCCTGAAAACGCCTCAAGAAAGTCTAAAACGCAAAGCTTGTTCCAAAAAGGTCTAGCCGCACTACAGAGGCGCGGCACGGCGTGGGACGTAGCTGTAAGTATTGTTTGTATGAGGCCCACAATCTAATGATTGTGGGCCTCATACTAACCATTACCATTTAACGCAGTATGTTTCGACAATTTCGACAAATTGACATTTTTGCATGTAATTTATAATAATTCTTATAATTAACATATCATTCTAATAATTAAATATAGTGACATCCAACATATAAATTTATTTTAATGATTATTTACACAATTGACGGAGCACTCAAACAGTGCCGCTCAAACGAAAAAAAAAACACTTCCAATCTCACGTCCATCGTGAGCTGGCACCCTTTTCAGAGCAAAATTTGCAACAAAAAAGGTCTCTGACACTATCATCAGAGGATAACTGGGTGCGAAAAAAAACCAGATAGAACCGAACTTAATAACCTAATTATTTATGTTGAACCTAAGAGAAACAGACAAGAACTTAATAACCTAATTATTTATGTTGAACCTAAGAGAAACAGACAAGGAAACGTAAATACAATGAATATTTCAAAAATTGACACTCAGAACATTGAACGGGTCACAATCTTTCGACAGTTTACAATTTCGCGAGTTAGATTATAATCTAATAGTTTTTACAATCTTACGGTGACATCTATACAATAGAGCTGGACCCACTTATGTGACGCAGCACGGAGATGCACTTCGAGACGCGGCCACTTACTAGCTCATGTAATAGTACATTACTGCAGCGGCCAGCAAAACAGGCATTGAAGGACGAACGTATAATTATTGGCCGGGGCGAAGCCGAGGCACACATACGTAAGTCCATCAATGCCTAGTTGTGGCCAAGGCTTGTTTAGTACTTTTCTCAAATAATGCGCGGAAATTAAAATTAAGTAGTACCTAGACAGAACTTTTCATTTAAAAATATTTTTCTTTCGATTTTGGCGGTAACAAGTTTTCTATTACGGCTCTTACCGCCTCTTGAATTTCAGATGGCGTTAAAGTAAGTTCATCACACTCATTGTCTTCACTTGAACTCATTTTGTCAAATACATTTCAAAATCAATGACGAACAACAAACAACAATTATTTTTCCCGCGTTAAAGTGTTCATTAGTATTTTTTTTCAATAAACAGCTTTCTATTTGCAAGCTAGTTCGCAATTTAAATAAAACCTTTGATAAGTTACCTCCTTGGTTGCCATGTTTCGGAGTAAATGATCGTTCCATTTTTAAATTACACGACAGATATGAATTTACTGTGTAATTTATTTGGCCGCTAAACCACGACAGATATGGATTTTCATACAACTTTTGCCAGCCGCTGTTCGCATGTATTTAGCCAGTACGGCAATTTCGATTTATCTCGAAGGAGGTTGTCAAAATAATGCTCAAATTTCCAAGCCATCACTACAGCCCATTAACGCCCCACTGCTGGGCATAGGCCTCCACTCCCACAGAGAGAGGGAATTAGAGGTTGGACCCACCACGCTGCTCCAATGCGGGTTGGCGGGCTTTAACGACTATCATCATGTTAGTGATAATAACCGGGACCGACGGCTTAACGTGCACTCCGAGGCACGGGGGTGACACACCACCAACTTCCTAACTCCGGGCTAGTACTGAGAATTAGTGAGAAAACCCTAATACTTATCATGGCCCGACCCGGGACTCGAACCCGGGACATCGTCAGCCGCAGTCAAACATACTAACCGCTAGACCAACAAGGCAGTCCCAAGCATGTTTGAGAAAATAATATTTGCCGCTCCGTGCATCTCAAGTGGGGCTAGACCTAAAATGTTTCAGCGAATTGTTTGTCTTTTGAATACGCCAAGGAAATCTAGATTAAATACCTCACCACTGCTTTCCATCAGCATGATTGTCAAGTCCAAGCCTTCTGCATCTAAAAAGTTAAAGTAAATAAACTCCGGTTAAAAGTATCACAGTATGAACGTTGAGTTATTCGAACATAGAGTAAATAAATAGGGGTTGCTTCCTTCATAGAAATAAAACCATTCTGCAAATGATAGTACTCGAGGCAAATTTCTTAGCTGGAAACCGGGTCAGATAAAATGACTCCTTCGATCAGCTTAATCGAAGAGACAGATGGTTAAATTAATATCCCAAGAAGCCTATTTTACTCTGGGTTTAGAAATTTATGAGCTCTGCACCAAATTTCATCCGGATTGTTAGATTGGATGATCAAAAAATCTGGATTGTGTAATGATATAATTAAAAATCGGCTAATAGTTTTGATGAGTTTTTTTTTTAATTGGGACAGTTTAGGGAAATACAAAACCATAAAATAGTAGTCATACTCATACTCGAAGTACTGTCATGCTCAAATCATTTATTTATCACTTATTCGATTCAGTTCTTCCTACGATACGAGGACGATACGGAGTACGGTACGATACGGATCTCCTCACTGTATCCTCCTCAGGATCCTATGATGTGAATATATTTTTTTATATTTATAAGTTTACGCTTGACCACAATCACACCTGACGGGAAGTAATGATATGGTCTAGGAGGGGACGTGCTTTCCTAGAAAAAAAATACTCCGAGCATATATTTTAATTAAAAAAATGACTACGTAATGGTCTTTCACTCATTCAATATTTTTATGATGTAAGCAATTAAATGGCTAATCTGCTACTATCTCTTAGACTATTCTTATCCGCTCGTTACCCGTAGACCTTTTAGAGAGAGCACGGGGATGTAATTCATGTGGATTTTATTTTTATGTCGGCTTGCTGAACCCTTATTAATAATGTTCATAATACATCTTCCCATGTAGGGCGACTTGTGTCAGAGTGAAACTTCACTTACTTATCATTATCATCATCATCATAATCGTCATCTTCATCATTATGTATCACATTATTATGACTAGCTAATCTTCAAACCTCCATAACGTATTGCACAGAGTATTTCATCTGGGGGCATACTACCACCGCTTAAAGCAGTATTATTTTAATATTGTTGACGCTATTAATATTGTAATGCTTATTACGCTTACTGACAGTACTTAAAGTACCTACATCATAATATAAAACTTTCGTTTTAAAATAATACTGCTTTAAGCAATGGTAGTAGGAAAATATGTGCCACTAGAAAGACAGCTAATTTTTAGAACATGATTTTCTGTCTTTGTTTCTCATCTTTGTGGCATAATAGGTTAGAACAAATTAATTTAATAAACCTTGATACCTGATTAATTTTATAAACCTTATTTAAATACCTTGATACTTCGACCTCTTGTTTGCTGAACAGGTATATAGTCTAACCACTAAAAGGTCAAAGCTTTGATGCCAGGGCCAGACCGGGCCAAAGTGACCTAACTCACGATTGGCAAATTTACTTAAAATTTCGCCAAATTAATGGAGCGGACCGAAATTTAATTTGCAAATTGGGTAAGGCGGCTTGTTTGAGCTGACACCGGAGAGGTATCTTCTACTAGAGGCAGCAATATCGTAAAACAACCTCAACCGGACGTGCGAACTACATGGTAAGTTGCGCTTTTATATCCAGTAAATTAAGAGAGAGGATCTACGATTTACACTGACAGGAAAAATTTAACGGTGAAGAAAAATACCCTGAGGAAACCTGCATGCCACAGAATCTATACTAATATTATAAATGCGAAAGATTGGATGGATGGATGTTTGTTCTCAATTACGCCAGAACGGCTGATCGGATGCACAGTGATAGATTAAAGTCTGGAAAACACAAAGGCTACTTTTTATCCCTGAAAATTAAAGAGCTCCCGCGGGAAACGAAAAACCTCAATCCACGCAGACGAAGTCGCGGGCATTTGGTAGTTCTTCATAATTTTGTGTCAAGTCTGCCAATCCGCACTTGGCCAGCGTCTTGCCTGCTAAATTGTTTTATATCTTATATTTTTTCTGTTCTACCTAGGATACTAGGTTAAATTAACTGTGTGTATCGTAATTTTATTCAATAGCGATCCGCCCCGGCTTCCCACGGGTAGTACTAATAATGCTAATAGTCTATACTCTATATACCCAATATACCCAGTGGGCAGTGGGCAGGTTTTAAATTTTAATATTACATTGTAAGAGTACGCCCTTTCCTCACCACACCTGCCACAGCCGCCAGCCTGCCATGATGTAAAGGACAGTTTTTATCTTAATGAGATACTTGAGATGAATAACATATTTATTTTGATAAGGATTAATACTATGTCGGTAAAACACCTTCGCAAGTAAATCATTGGTTTAGAGCAAATTTGAAAATTATAAAAATGGTTATATCTCGGACTTTTTTTAGAACTTTTTGAGAAGACAATTCCACCATACATAGTTTTCGAGTATTTTTAACTATTTATGCAGCGCACGCCACGTAAGCTCTCAAAAGAGATGATTTTTTCCGTCTTAGTTCACATTATTGCAATTTTAGTAGAGATCTCTAATTTTTTGTAAAATAAAATATAGCCTATGTTACTCACTGATTGTGTAGCTTTCTATAGGTGAAAGAATTTTTAAAATGTTTGAGTTTATCCCTTACAAACAACCAAATCTTTCCTCTTTATAATATTAGCTTATATTAAAGATATTAAAAAAAAACTTGGCCAGCACGGTAGACTATGGTCAAACCCATTCTGAGAAGAGACTCTAGATCAGCCCCCCGATTGTGTAAGAATTGTCGATCATATCGTCAAAGTTCGGCGTCAAAGTAAAATAAACGATAACAGCATTGAATTAGAGCTCAATTTCGTGTATCCATTCTCATACGTTTAGGTATGTACGATACCATAAAAGTATGAGAATGGATACACGATATTGAGCTCTAATTCAATGTAGTTATGGTTTATTTTACTTGGACGCCGAACTTTGACGATTGGATCGGCAATCCTTACATAATTGCACCTCAGTAGTGACTTGAGCCGGCAATGGATTGAAATAAATAAATAAATGTTTATTTAGCTTTACACGGATAACAATAAAATAGGAAAGAAACACAAATATGAAAAAAACTAAAAATAGCTACAAAATAATTACTTGCTTAGCTTACTTACTAAAAAAAAAAATGATGATGATAATTAAATGTCTTCTTATAAAATATCTCTAAGTGCTTCAGCTCAATGGTGACACACGGTGCTTGCCAAGCGATTACTTAGCACGATCGTTACGGAAATTAAAATGTGAAAGTGTATTTGCGACAGGAAAATATAATTTTATTTTATTTTATTTGTTCGGGTTCACAAACAACGACACATATTTATGTCACCGTAAGATTGTAAAAACAGTTAGCTTATAATCTAACTCGCGAAATTCTAAACTGTCGAAAGATTGTGAACCGTTCAATGTTCTGAGTGTCAATTTTTGAAATATTCATTGTATTTATGTTTTCTTGTCTGTTTCTAGTAGGTTAGGTTAGGGTTCGACATAAATAACCAAGTAGTAGTAGTAGGGCACTTAGGTTTTATCGGGTTTAAATACCTATCAGATTACAATCTACCGAAAAATAATGCGTTTATTAAAATTACTTTAAAAAAAAAATTACAATTTGTAATCGTTCGACAGTTTGCAATTTCGCGGGTTAGATTATAATCTAACGGTTTTTACAATCTTACGGTGACATATACATATTACAGTAAAGTATTAGTATAACAATAATAACTGTAGCATCAACCACGTAAACCACAAATTATGAAGGTACATTTTTAAGTGGTAAATAATTTTAATATGGGTATGTACAATAATATAAGTTAGGTTAGGTTAAAACAAAAAACAAAAACCAAATGGAAATTTTCAGTTAGTCAGTAGATAAGTAAAAATTCAAAGAGGTTTTTTTAAAATGACCTATTATTTTAAACAAAACCTTGAAAACTAAAATCTTTCCAAAGTTTATCGACTGATCGTCTCACTATTAAATCTGAAACACACAAACATAGAAACAAGTAGATTATCTGGAGGAGATAATATCAGACTTCATACTAATATTATAAATGCGAAAGTGTGTTTGTTTGTTGGTTTATTGGTTTGTTAATTTGTCCTTCAATCACGGCACAACGGAGCAACGGATCGACGTGATTTTCGGCATGAGTGTAGTTGAGGACCTGGAGAGTGACATACGCTACTTAAAATACACAGTTTAATAAAATTAATGAACTTAGAGGAACTTTCCCGATTAGAAAAGAAATATTTGGGTGTGTCTTCGTGGATTGTACTATCCACGCCTGATGGTAAGTGATGATGAAGTCTAAGATGGTAGCAGGCTATCTTGTTAGGGGCATGGCAACCCCTATAGGATTTCTATACGGCATCGTACCGGAACGCTTAATCGCTTTGCGGCACGTCTTTGCCGGTAGGGTGGTAACTAGCCACGGCCGAAGCGTCCCACCAGGCCAGACCAGGGAAAATTCAGAAATTATAAATTCCCAATTTGACCCTGCCGGGGTTTGAACCCGGTACCTCTTCACGTTAAGACAGCGCTCAACAGTTCGCCACGGAAGTCGGTGTGTCTGATTTTCCCAGGCCTTTCTTGCGCTGAACCCTTGGATCACAAATTTCATGAATAAATTTTTCCTTTGTAAACAAATCGAATTGGCCATATTAGGTTAGGGGCGCAGACGGTATGTAATAAACCTGAACTTGTTTGTACAATGCGATTGAAACGGGCTAGGTTAGGTTTACCGACGTTATTAGTGGTGAGCCCTGTGTGGCTTTATTGCAAGCAGCAAATAAATTGAAATAAAAATGCACCACTGAAAATAACGTGGTCAATCCACAGCAATTAAAAAAACCCTTTTTTTCTAAAAATCTTTTAACAACACAATGTACCATAGAATGAAAATAATACAATAGAACTTAATGCTAGCTAGCCTAACCTAAATACTATATAAATCATGCCCACGTGGAATGGTGGCAAGAATGCTGGCTGCATTTCCGCGCTGGACAGCCAGGCTGATCCTTTGCGCAAAAAATGAGCCAGCCCTTCTGTCACCAGAAAAAAAAACTAAAAAAAATCATATAAAATAATCTAAAAATCTTGGAAAATATTGAGTAATAAATGCATATTTTTGTTATTTTTCTTAAAAATCATCCCATTAGCATTATAATATTTCTTCAGATATGATGTTCGTTTTTCTATACCGTAGAAAAGAACTAGGAATGAACCTGGCAGACAGGGATCCTAACATGCAAAGTTGATAACACAAGAGAGAATAGCAAACAAGTCAGAACTAAAATAAATTAAAAAACACGACTGCCCTGCCAAAATGCGAAATAAAAAGTTAAAAATCTTAATTAATCTAGTCTTATTCACATTTTTATCAATGATATTTTTTGTAAATCACTGGATATTGAACTATAGTGTTATATATTTTTGGAATCTACTTATCATTTTCTAGATGATGATTATATAGTTAATGTTATTTTCGTTTTTTTTTTCAAATTTAGTCTTTAATGCGGGAACATGGTCACCCCTTAATTTATTTAAATTTTAATAGCCTATGTCACCCGGAATAAGCTAGGGATTCTAACGATACCTCACTTATCAAAATCAGTTCAGGCGTATAGAAGTTATGGTGGAATATACAACCTCACATACATTCATACATACATGAACCCTGAAAACAATAAACTTCTTTTTCAGGCAGTCGTATAAAAACAAACGATATACGCAGAATGGTCAAGCGGTGCAATATAAGAGGCAGCAAAATGTCCATCGGTGCTCCTAAGATAAACCAGTGATACTGTGTGCATATTTAATTATTTATTTTATTTATTAATTTATTTTAAAAAGGCATTAAATAAAATATCATAGTTTAGTATCTCTTAATTATGTATTATTTCATTAGATATTCATATTTTTATGACGTAGAACTAAAAATCCTCATTCATCATATTATTATGCAAAAGAGAGAATAGCAACGCAAAGCAATCAATAAACGAGGCACAAAGAATGGTCAGACGGTAGATACGGGTATGTTTTCGCGTCAGCAATGGGCATGATGGCTGATTTTGAAAAATGGTCAGATTATGTTCGGCAGTATCTACTATTTCGAAAAAATATCTTATTTCAGCAGAAATATAAGGTTTGGTAGATAAAATTGGCATTTGAAATTCAAATTTTAAAATTCACGCCAAAACGCTAGCCGGTGTCATGGCGTCATGACGTCACTATTTGGTCACTATAGTTTTTACCAATGTACTCTGTACAGTGTGCAGTAAACTTTAGTGCAATTGTCAAAGTTCGAAAACAAACAATTGTGACGTCATTCGCTCCTTGGTGTTTAATCCATTATGGCGGTTTGCTGTATTTTATAGTTTTATTTTATCAAAATAAATAGCAATCTCACTCGAAATAGAAAAATAAATACGTTTTTTATAATCCATGAATCCTATTTCATTAGATAAATTCATAATTTCATTGATTCTTGGTTACTGTCATCATGCCTATTCTCATTGCCCCTAAGTTATTCTGTGTACATCTATTTGCATAGTAATTCTCTTTAACTTATTTTGTTGTGTTCATAATTCTCCATAATTATTTATTTTCTAGTCTTTATTCAGAATGATAATACTTCCATACCACAGAACAGAATTAGGCAATAGGTACATGCAAAGACGTCTAGCGCTGCAGAGCAATAAACAAACGAGGTACAAAATACATATAATGGTCAGAAAGTAAATACTAGTGTGTTTTCGAGTCAGCAATTCTCATTGCCCCTAAGTTATTCTGTGTACATCTCTTTCATAGTTCGCTGAGCGAATTTAAATCAGTAAACGCAGTCCGTGCCCTGATTGTGTAACATAACTGCAACTGTATTTCGAGATGCAACCGTACTTGCTTTGTGTTCTCGGACAACAAACACGTAACTGTCTTTGGCTGCATGGAATATTAACCTATTGTAACTAATGGCAGTTTATAAATCTCGTAGATTCAGTCGTACTTATAGGTATATTCTCTTGAAATTCCTCTTTATAACACTATCTTCTATAAAAGATCTTTCACAGCAGAAGCTACTCGTCTATAACTCCCTTCCTGAACAAATTAGGGAAAGTCAGTCCGTACATATTCTATTTAAATTCAGAGTCAAACAGCTTCATCTTTCAATATTTTAAGTATCATTAAAGTTTATTTATAAGTATATATATACTTAAATGTGAATATTAAGTATATATCATAATATATTAGTATATCGTTTTTATTTAAGTAATACGGTATACCAATTTATCGCGGGCATCACCACTACAACAGCCCATTAACGTCCCACTGCTGGGCACAAGCTTCCACTCTCGTAGGAAACAGGGAATTAGAGTTAGAGCCACCACAGTGCTCCAATGCGGATTGGCGGGCTTTAACGACTATTATCATGTTAGTTATAATATCTAGGACCGACGGCTTAACGTGCTCTCCGAGGCACGGGGGTGAAACACCGCCAACTTCCTAACTCCGGGCTAGTAGTGAGAATTTCTAGTGAGAAAAACCCAATACATATTTATGACCCGACTCGAGACTCGAACTCGGGAGCTCGTCGGTGACAGTCAAACATCATCAGCTAGTATCAAAATTAAACTAATGAAATATTGTTGCAAAAACAAGAAGTACAACAACTTATTCGGGTATTGCGAACCGCAGGCCGCAACACAACTTGACAAACAATGGCGCGTGACTACATCCGAGAACGAGCTTCGAGGAATAAATACCAAGCTGAAGTGTGATTTAATGCAGTAAGTTATTTGTGGGTACGCACGAGTCATATTACTAAATATCACTAACGATTATAATAATATTGTAACCGACTTCCAAAAAGGAAGAGGTTCAGGTTGCAATTCGGCGCGTTTATGAAGTGAAAACTTCTTTAAGCGTGTTGAACATTTATTGGTAGGTAAAAATATGAAACGGTATCGGATACGCGACACCATTCTTCTCGAGACAAAAGTTCTTGAGTAAAAACATATAGTACATTCGTAATTAAACTTTAATGTCTTTGTTATAAGGTTTATATTTTTTAAAAAAGTGAGGTGTACCCGTGACTGACACCTCGCGACACCATTATTCTTAAGACAAAAGGTCTTAAGTATAAATATTATAGTACATTCGTAATTCAACTTTAGTCCCTTTGTTTTAAGGTTTTTATTTAAAAGTGATGTGTAACCGTGTCTGACACTTCGCGTTGTTACGAACACTATCTCTAGTCTTAAATATAAATATTCATTCGTAATTAAACTTTAATGTCTTAGTTTTTATATTTTAATTATTTTAAAAGTGCTGTGTTGTTATTTTAAATTATTTTAAATATTCGTTTTCAGTTCTATCACCAGTCCCTATGACTGCCAATTTTTTTTTATATCTGGGCGGACTTACTGCTGATTATTTTTATTTTTTTAAAAGAACCGAATTGAGAACCTTCTACTTTTTTTTCACGTCGGTTAAAAATTGAATTATCTTATCTGTAGTCTGTAATTACCAGGTATCGTAGGAATTACAAGATCATTAACACACCAAAATTACAGTGCGATCTTTAATGTCACTGTTTAAAGTTTTTAATGCTATTTAACGTTATTTACCACTAGCTGATGCCCGCGACTTTGTCCGTGTGGTTTAATTTTTTTTAATTCCCGTGGGAACCCCTTAATTTTCCGGGATGAAAAGTAGCCTATGTCACTCGCCAGGTCCTCAACTATACCCATGGCAAAAATCACTACTATCCGTTGTTCCATTACGGCGTGATTGAAGGACAAACCAACAAACAAACAAACACACTTTCGCATATAAAATAATATTAGTTTGATTGTTTCAAATTGTTTTTCTTGTCTCGACTCGGTATTTGCAACGAAGACGAACTTTGCTCTCTTGTTGAACAAATATTGACGAACTGTTGTTTCTTGTTTTATTTATATTTTATTCCTTGCCAATGAGAGAAAAGTACTTACTTAATATTCAAATATTTTCACTTGTAAGTACTTTATAGAAAAACTCGCATTACACTATGTCAATAAATAACACAAATAGTCTAAGCAATAAAGCTAGTTGACCCTAACAATAATTCCTCAGTCGACGAAACTTTCTAGTATAATAAAGTATCATAAGTTAAACGTATATTATAAATATCCAATAAAAATCATAAAGGAAGTAAAGTTTTTTCATGCTATACATTAAGCAGGTAGGTACATTACCGCGTAAACGCAGTTTAGATTTGATAATAAAATCGTTTTAAATATCGATGTTCTGCACGATTATTTCATTTGTTATTTCCGTTTTGAGTGTAAATCTACTACCTACTATTATTTTAAAAAGAAATCGAGAAAATATTCATTCATAAGTACTAAGTTTTAAGTAGAAATAGCTAACTTCCGGATGATTTTTTTCTTGGATATTTTTGTGGAAGTTTTGGATCATCCATTACTAAAACCCTGCCAAGTTTCATCGACTGAGGATTTAATGCGGGGGTCTCCATACAACGGACCGCCCCATTGCCGAGACTAAAATTGACAAGTAAATAAGTACATTCAAGGATAAACAGCTAGTGTAAAGATGAGAACAAAGAAGTATAAGTTTATTTGCTAATTAGAACTTCAAACAATATTTACCTCGCACTTCAAACCATATTTACCGATAAAAATCATACCTATAATGCCCATATATATTAATATTATTGTGAGTACCTTTTAAAATTCACGCTTCCTAATAACTTAAGGTCGACTGCATCACTGTCAAATTGATTTAGTAAAAGTTTTTGATGCTGCCACTGTTTAATAAGTTTATTCCGGGGTTGATATGAAAAGGAAAGGTATAATTTTTTTTAATCATAATCACTAACACGTAATTTAACACCTTGTGTTATTGGGTTTTAGTTTCATGAACTACTTGAAAGAAGAAACCTCAATTTCGAGGAAATAAACCAAAGAATTTCCCGGTTCACCGGACAGTTACTTAGCGAGTCGAAATCCCGGATCCCGTATGCGGGATCAATCCCACTTTATCAGTACGCCCGCGATCCCGCACACAGCTTACGAAAGCTGCTGAGAATTGGAGAGCTAATCTCAACTGAGATTCAATTCTAGAAATTGTTTTGCTGAACCTCGGGTTTAAATTTTCAATAGAATTTCATTGTATATTTGTCTATTTTTGCTTTGCTTTAGTCTAAATCGCTAAATCCTAAGCCCGCGACTTCGTCCGCACGGATTTAGGATCTTAAAACTCCATGGCAACTCTTTGACTTTTCGTGATCAATCAATCAATCAATACTTATTTATTCAATTTAGGTACGCGGTATACTTATTGACTTCCGAAACTTATAAAACTTGATGGTGATAATCGATAACGGTACCTTAAAACTAAACCTACGAAGGTTCCAAACGCGCTTGGTCTGATAAAATAGCTTATTTCTGTGTATAGTATGCAAGCTGTCATTATTTTACTCAATATCGATTTAGCGGGTGGCCATAAAAAGGTAGAAATTCAGATAGACGGACAGACATAGGCACTTATAATATTAGTATTTAAAATCATCAATTAAAGGTAAGAAAGATAGAGTGGCGAGGTTCAATCTTCGGGCTCGCATTTTTCCTTCAAAAATATCGTAAGGAAACCCGCATACCCGAGAGTTTTTCCTATTGTTCTTAAGTGTGTCTGTATGTGTCTAATCCATACTTGAGCAGCATGGAGGACTATGACTTAGAAAGTGCCCTAGTGAGAATTAGTAGATATTTCTTAATAATTAATACACCCGATATAATGCTACAAGTGGGACGATGTCTGAGTCAAAAATAAATTATTTCTTACTGATTTTCAAATAGAGGGGTTACATCCTCGGTTAGTTTTAAGATTGACAACAAAATAAAACTATAGGTTAGAGAAAAAAATGCGTTGCAATTTGATGACGTCATAACTATTTACCTATGTCATACTAACTTAAATACTAGAAGCGCGACTTTGAATTTTTTAAAGAGTTGCTGATTTGATAGAGATGTCATCATCCCTATTAACCCACGTTTTTATGATCAGATACTTCGTCCGCGTGGATTGAGGTCTTTTGGTTCCCGCAGGAACTCTTTAATTTTCCGGGATAAAAAGTAGCGTATGTATTATTCCAGACTGTGTGTATATCTGCGTAAAATTCCACCCAGTTCCGTTCAGCCTTCTGGTGTGATTGAGTAACAAACATCCATCGAAACTTTCGCATTTTAATATTAGTACAGAATATAGATACAAACTTAATGAACATATAGTACCTAACTAAATTAAAACTATCGCAATCGTTTTCACAAATCTATTCTGAGGCGTAACTATAAAGACTTGATGCACTTTATAAACTGATTTCGCACTACGTTGGTGCGCTAAACAAAATAACCCTTTTATATCACGCCACCTGCAGAGGGAAGATAATAATCGCCGCGATTTTTCATGCCGAGGCGGGCTTTCTTTGAGCCTTGAATAGTAGTTGTTATCTGCACGCCTCGTTGATACCGCGCTCTATTTAAGTTAGACAAACTGTTGCCAGCGACTTTGTCCGCATGATAAAAAGCATAATACTAATAAATAAATAAGTATTTAATTTGTAAATTATATAATCATACTATGTAATTACAACTGTAATAAGAAAAAAAAATAAAAAAAATTTAAGAAATTTATGTGAAGATGCTTAAGATGTAGCTTTCATTCATGTAATGTATGTGTAGTTAAGTGTCCTAGACGAACTGTACGCACTAGTGCAGTAAGTAACAACATTTTACAGCAATTATAAAGGCTAAAAAAGAAAATGCCATTCATAGTACCGACCTAGAACAGTCTCCGATCGCCATGTCGGAGGAAAAAAGGAAGGAACACAAATAAAAAAATTAAAAAAATCTGTTGCCAGCGACTTTGTCCGCGCGATAAATAGTAACCTACCTGTGTGTTATTTCAGACTTTAGTCTGTTCACAATCTGTCGACAGTTTACAATTTCGCTAGTTAGATTACAATCTAACGGTTTTTGCAATTTTACGGTGAAGTTGGCGGTGTTTCACCCCCGTGCCTCGGAGAGCACGTTAAGCCGTCGATCCCGGTTATTATCACTAGCATGTTAATAGTCGTTAAAGCCCGCCAACCCACATTGGAGCAGCGTGGTGGGTCTAAGCTCTAATTCCCTCTCTCTTAAGAGAGTGGAGGCCTGTGCCCAGCAGTGGGACGTTAATGGGCTGTAGTCGTGGTGGTGGTTATACGCAACAACAACACTATAATATAAGTACCTAGTGTACCTACTCCATCAGTTCTATTATTATCTCCGCTAAGAGCCCCTGATATAGCCAATATTTTATTTCTTTTCACTATAATATACACAGTTATTTGTTGTAGCAGCCCTGTTTCCGCGTACAATACATTTATTGCTCCATTGTAGTACGGAGTGAATGATAGCGGCTCTTCTACCCTGTTGTGTATACAACATCTAGAGGAGTATTTCAACAAATTCTGACAGCCCTCATTAATTTGATTTTAGTGCTAGAATTATACTTGCGGTAGGAGTTGAGTGGTGCAGACGTGTAATCTATTTTAAGTGTAAGTAAAAGCACAAATGTTTGAATTCCATTAATCCATCATAATATCTTGGCGTTCATTTGTAGTTTATGCAGAGTGACATACGAAACTTTAATGATACTTGAACTTTAATGAACGTATATTGGATAGAAGCGGGCGTTACTTGCGGAAGTCCATCATAATGAACCAGAAATTTAATTCGCTATAATCCGCGATAACAGGAAAATCTGTGTGGTACAGTGGTTCTCACCACACCACAGAAATCCCCCAAAAACTACCCTCAACGTACGTTTCACTCCGATACCGGAGCATCTTCAGGAGATGTTGCCTTCACAATGCACGATTGTGAAGACATGCATTGTGGTTCACAATGACTGGAGTGAAACGTACGTTGAGGGTAGTTTTTGGGGGATTTCTGTGGTGTGGTGAGAACCACTGTACCACATAGATTTTCCTGTTGTCGCGAATTATAGCGAATTAAATTTCTGGTTCATTATGATGGACTTCCGCAAGTAACGGCTGCTTCTATCCAATATACGAAATTTTCTTCGTCTTTGACTTCAAAATACTTAAACTTACTTTTCCTAACATAATATTTGACATTGATTTTTTTTTAACTAGACGATGCCCGCGAATTCTTCCGCGTGGATTAAAGATTTTGATTCCCTCGGGAAATCTTGAAATTTTCCGGAATAAAAAGTAATGCCTAATAAAACCTATGTCCTTCCCTGGGATATAACCTATTCCAGTACCAAATTTCATCAAAATCGGTTGAACAGATGGGCCGTGAAAGCGTAGCAGACAGACAGATACACTTCCGCGTTTATAATATTAGTATAAAAGTATGGATTTATACGTAAAAAATAAAATTAAAAAGTTGAGTAAATAAATAAATTCCTTTTGAAACCAACTTAATTTTCTAATGTTACAGACTAGGACAATATTGGTTTCAAAAAACTAAATTAATAAAATAAGATTTGACCTTTAGATTATACCTTCGTATAAAACGCATGAGCTCGTGATCAATAGATGAGTATAAACATTCAGATATTATTATGCCTCGAACAATAGGTTTTGTGTTATATCCATCATTTGTATCAGCACTTCAGTCAGAGCCTCGGATTAATGTGAATATTGAATTTAAAAGTATATAAAACCAATCACGTATAAATAATAATATAATTTATACGTGTTTGAAACAGACCATAATAATATATGTTATACGTGGTCTGTTTGAAACATGTTGTTCATAAATATCAGGATAATTGATCTCAACAAAACGGAACAAAATATAGAAATGTATTTACAGAAATATAATGTAATACACCAGGATTGGTTTTTTAATAGTCCTCTATTCGTCCTTCGACATGATGATCGGAGATCTTTGATAGCTGACATGGCTTCATGTTGTTTTTTTTTCTTAACTCTGTTGGATGGGTTGGAACTATAGAAAACCAATAATAAGATATTAATATATAATTAATAATGAATGAAATTTTTATTTATTTATTAAATAATAACATAATTTTAGTCGCCGTGAGTAAGGTAAAAGGTTGCTTATTATTTTTTTACCGGCTTAGGTTTTTTACTACTACAGACATCATTGGTTTCAAAAATTCTTTAGGTACTTACCAACAGTTTTTACATATGTACATAATATAAAAACACGTACCTATAGCTTATACCGCATACATCACTACAGCCCATTAACGTCCCACTGCTGGGCACAGGCCTCCACCCTCATAGGAGAGAGGGTATTAGAGCTTTGACGCAACACACTGCTCCAATGCGGGTTGGCGAGCTTTAACGACTATTATCATGTAAGTGATAATAACCGGGACCGACGGCTTAACGTGCTCTCCGGGCACGGGGGTGAAACACCGCCAACTTCCTAACTCCGGACTAATACTGAGAATTTCTTGTTAGAAAAACCCAATACTTAATCATGGCTCGACCCAGGACTCGAACCCGAGACCTCGTCGGCCGCAGTCGAATATGCTAACCACTAGACCAACGAGGCAGTTATATATTATGTATACAGCATACATCTTACTGTTATTATAAATGCGAAAGTTTGGATGGATGTATGGATGTTTGTTACTCAATCACGCCCCAACGGCTGAACGGATCTGGCTGAAATTTGGCTCAGAGATAGATTATAGTCTGGAACATAGGCTACTTTTCATCCCGGAAAATTAAGGAGTTCCCGCGGGAACCAAAAAACCTCGATCCACGCAGACGAAATCGCGGGCATTAGTATTATGTATGTATTATGTATAAATCACGTGATTTCATGTTCAATAGATCGGAATGAACATTCAGATATCACGCTTCGAATCGGGCTTTTGTGTTATATCCATCATTTGTATCGGCTCTCTATTCAGAGTTGCGGATCAATGTGAATATAGAATTTATTATTGAATTTATACGTGATCGGTTTGGAATAATATTATACTCTGAATACCTAGCTACAACGTGGATGCTATACAAGCTCTATGCTTTATTAGAAGTATGAATATTCAACTATTCGTAGCATAGGTTCAATAGGTTGAACAAGGAGTGGATTAGTTATTCTCACTCAACTCAATATCATTTATTCAAATAGGTACACTGTAGGTACACTTATTGACGTTAAAAATTACTTACTTATAAAACATGATGGTGATAATCGGTAACGGTATCTTAAAACTAAAGCTACGAGGGTTCCAAACGCGCCGGTCTGAGAAGAGCCCACAATAAACTCAGCCGGGTTTTTTTTTTATTATCACCATCTCACAAATCATCTTAGCTAAGGAACTATCAGAGCCATAGAGCAAATTTTGTTATGTTATAAATATATTTTTAACAAAATTATATTATATAAAGCAAGTAGTTAATGCCGCTCGGGGGGGTTTACTACCATCGCATATCGCAGTATTATTTCAAAATGTCAGTTTTATTTGACATACCTTGACGTCCCTGAAATCATACTTACTTCATATTATAAATACGAAAGTGTGTTTGTTTGTTGGTTTGTCCTTCAGTCGCGCTGCAACGGAGCAACGGATTG
The DNA here is from genome assembly GCA_964035005.1 of Erebia palarica. Lineage (NCBI taxonomy): Eukaryota > Metazoa > Arthropoda > Insecta > Lepidoptera > Nymphalidae > Erebia > Erebia palarica. The sequence continues at coordinate 31,639,475 of OZ035990.1, forward strand.
ACTTTGATTTTTGGGCTTGACGCGTGAAATTTTGCGATAGCAGTATTGTTTTGTACTTTAAACAACTCTAGGTCATTACTTTAACATTCCAGAGGATTCCTTAGAGCTCGCTACACATAATATAAAAACACGTACCTATTACAGCATACATATTATGTATAAATCACGTGATTTCATGTTCAATAGATCGGAATGAACATTCAGATATCACGCTTCGAATCGGGCTTTTGTGTTATATCCATCATTTGTATCGGCTCTCTATTCAGAGTTGCGGATCAATGTGAATATAGAATTTATTATTGAATTTATACGTGATCGGTTTAGAATAATATTATACTTTGAATACCTAGCTACAACGTGGATGCTATACAAGCTCTATGCTTTATTAGACGTATGAATATTCAACTATTCGTAGCAAAGGTTCAATAGGTTGAACAAGGAGTGGATTAGTTATTCTCACTCAACTCAATATCATTTATTCAATATAGGTACACTGTAGGTACACTTATTGACGTTAAAAATTACTTACTTATATAACATGATGGTGATAATTGGTTACGGTATCTTAAAACTAAAGCTACGAGGGTTCCAAACGCGCCCTGGTCTGAGAAGAGCCCACAACAAACTCAGCCGGGGTTTTTTTTTATTATCACCATCTCACAAATCATCTTAACTAAGGAACTATCAGAGCCATAGAGCAAATTTTGTTATGTTTTGAATATAATTGTATAACAAAATTAAATTACCTATAGCAAGTATAATGCCGCTCTGGGGGGTTTATTACCATCGTATATAGCAGTATTATTTCAAAATTGACGACCACCGTGGCGTAGTGTTTAGCGCTGTTGCCTTAACGTGCGGAGGTCCCGGGTTCGATACTCGGCAGGGTTTGGAAATTTATAATTTCTGAATTTTCCCTGGCCTGGCCTGGTGGGAGGCTTCGGCCATGGCTAGTTACCACCCTACCGGCAAAGACGTGTCGCCAAGTGATTTAGCGTTCCGGTACGATGCCGTGTAGAAACCGAATAGGGGTATGGGTTTAATATAACTGCCATGCTCCTAACAGGTTAGCCCGCTACCATATAAGACTGCATCATCACTTACCATCAGGTGAGATCGCAGTCAAGGGCTAATTTGCAAAGTAGGATCTTAAAATAAAAATGACAGTTTTATGTTACACACCTTGACGTCCCTCAAATCACACTAATATTATAAATGCGAAAGTGTGCTTATTCGTTGGTTTGTCCTTCAATCACACCGCAACGGAGCAACGGATCGACTTGATTTTTGGTATGGGTATAGTTGAAGACCTGGAGAGTGACATAGGCTACCATTTATCCCGGAAATTTAAGGAGTTCCCGCGGGAATCAAAAAACTAAAACCCCGCGGACGAAGTCGCGGACATCAGCTAGTATAAATTATAATTCTAAGACAGTAACATCAATAATATTAAAATAATACGGCTTTACTCAATGGTAGTATGCCCCCTGTTCAGTGGCGTGAACAGGTTTTCAAGCTAGGGTAGGCAAGGGTAGGCAATTAGTTAGTCACAATACCTATTTACTAGCTGTTTTGATGAAATATGAGCATTGTCGTATTTCCATTTGGGTAAGCAGTGCTTTTATGCCTCTATGCAGTGCACGCTACTGCCCCTGTTGTGTCGTTTTCATAATAAGTTCTAATTAGGTTTTAGGTTCAAATAATGGTTATAAAACGCCAATTACGGCTAATTAGTTCTATGAAGAGTATTTTGAAAGCTGTAGCAATATGTTATTTGGGTCTAGTCTCATCGTAGATTTTTCACCTATTCGAACGCGCTTATTAAGTACGATTTCTTTAATATGGCACTAGATAAATTCCATACAAATCATAATTAAATTAGAACCAATACAATAAGTAAAAAATTACCCACAGGCATATACATAAAAAAAGTGATTTTACCATTGTTTTGAGAGCTTCAAGGGCCCCTAAAATTCATATTCATATTCATTTATTTGCATTTTTATACGACTGCCTGAAAAAAGGAGTATATTGTTTTCAGGGTTCATATATGTATGTATGTATTTATGTATGTATCTATGTATGTATGTATGTATGTGAGTTTGTATATTCCACCATAACTTCTATACGCCTGAACCGATTTTGATAAATGAGGTATCGTTAGAATCCCTAGCTTATTCCGGGTGACATAGGCTAGTAAATTTTTTAAAAAAGTTGATGGGGTGACCATGGTCCCGCATTAAAGACCAAAATTGAAAAAAAAAAACGAAAATAAGATTAACTATATAATCATCATCTAGAAAATGATGAGTAGATTCCAAAAATATATAAAACTATAGTTCAATATTTAGTGATTCACAAAAAAATATCATTTAATAAAAAATGTGAATAAGATTCCAAAGGCTATATATGCAAATCGCTTCTTATGGAGGTAAACTCCAAAAATAATATGGCAGGGCAGTCGTATTTTTTAATTCGTTAAATTAATTTCACTTGTTAGCCCTGTTGGGGCGAAGCAAGTACGTACATTAATAAAATTACAGTAATTAAAATACGTTACAATAGGTTAGCTTATCATAATTATTACATTTATATTGAAATTAAAACATAAAAATCAGATTTCATTAAATAAAATTATGTCAAATACAATAAATTATTACATTATGTCAAACCGGGTTTTTCGCGCAGATTGTTTAATTGGCTAAAATTTCCTCAACCTCATCGAATCCCTTCTGGGTTAACAGGGTCTGGAATTGGTTTTCTTGTGCCTTTGTATTATCTCCAACGAACTTTTAGATTGACCCAAATATCGCACCTGTGTGTCGTTAAGCTTATTATGGAAATGAAATCAATTCTAGCTCGAATACGTTCAAAATACTTACCCAGGATAAAACTTAATAAGTAAGAAAGAGAAAGTTTTCTTCAAAGAACAAATCACCTGAAAAAACTTGACGTTTCTTCGCGTCATTTGATGCTGGTGCCAAGTTGGCTACTCGAACTTCAAAGTTTTTGTTATAAGTCCTATTTTCTTATTGAAATAATAACTTGAGTTCGTCGGAAAATTTGCTTTGAGATTTAACCTACTTCGAGCCAGAAAATCCGAATTTCTTGCCGGCTTTTTTTTAAACTCAGCTTGGAAGTTAATATTTTTAAAGGGTAAGTTAGATGTAGGTATAATACCTACTGTATTGTTACAATAGTAACTACATCTAGTATCTACCTAATGTCAAGTACAATATTACGTAGGTATTGAAGGGGTTATTACTATCGCTGAAGTCCATGCTGTATATAGTACAGTAAGTGAGTGCCACCTTCACATAAGGTGGCATACCGATTACCATCGCTATAGTAACTATAAGAAAAACCAATGAACTGCTAAACATCTATACTGTAACCCACACTAATATTATAAATTCGAAAGTGTCTATGTCTGTCTGTCTGCTATGCTTTCCCGGTCCATCTTTAAGCCTATCTGCTAGTCGTTTTGCTTAAATATTGTTGACGTCTTCATAAGTATTATAGGGACGTCAAGGTACGTGACATGAAACTGACATTTTGAAATAATACATGTGATTTTTATTCATGGTAATTTCCGCGTATGATTCAACTAAGAGCTATCAGTTTATATCAGAATAAGCGGATTCTAATGTGCTCCATTAGGCACCCAAAAACATCTAAATATTAGGACGTTCTTATTACCCATCAAACATTTCTTGGGCCAAAGTTGTTTATACAGCAGAATTGAATAGAACTTTATCGGCAGTCGGCACAAGTCCCGTAAAAATAACATTATTTTTTTTTTTTTTTTTGTAATAAGTTCTTTTATAATCAACTTAGATAGTAATATCTTTACTAAATTCAATAAAAATCAGGCACATATTATTATAACTCTCTCTAACAGACTATCCGTTATATTACGTGATATGAAAATAATCATAGAATAACTTATCTCCCGGGTGCAATGAATGTTCGAGCAGATAACGGGAGATTTGTGAATCGTTCGTTATATTTTATTATGGAACTAGATCTAGAATAATGGATTGATATTAATTTCAATTCACAATTTATGTACCTACGGCAAAAATTTACATATCGTAAGTTAATATGATAACTTATTTTGGTCGCGTTATTAATATTCGTAGAGCTTAGAAAAAAATTATAAGTTCGAAGTCAATATTGGAGGTAAATTGCTAATTTCGTTCCATGCCTACTACTCATCTAATCTATTACCACTAGAAACAGGTGTTTAATTTTTTTTACCTCGTTTTAGCGGCTTTTTAGCCGACTGCACTAGAAGGCAAATAACTGTATCTACATTAGTATCTGCTTATTTTATTTTACAATAAATAGCGTAAAAAGTAAAAGGTATGGGAGATTTACCTGCAACTAATTTGAAATAAAAACGGCACAAATTGTCACGACAAAAAACAGGCACCTTCAATACCTCAGAGAAATAACATAAAGTTTTCTAAAGTGATTTATTTTTGTAAAGAAAACACTTTTTATAAGTTTTCCAGACTTTCCTTCGATATGAAGTTTTGTTTGGAGTCTGAAGTCGATACTTTGAAAGACGTTTAAGAAGGTATAAAAAGTTCAAGAATTATTACTTTCTTACGATTATTTACACACCCGGCTTCCTAAAATCAGATAAACCATTTTTTAAACAAAGATTTTGAAAAAATTTGGTGCATTGCTATGTAGCATCCCAGAGATGGACAAAGGGCTAGGTACTTTTTCCCGGAAAAGCGCCATCTACTACATGATCTTTCAAATAGCTCTGAATTTTCCTCTAGGTTATGGTAGGTATATTATATAATTATATAAACTTAGCTATGAATTAAATACACCAAGAAGTAATTAATTTACGAAGAGGAAAAGCTACCTCCGTACTTCCTTCGCGAATAAATTAATGATACTCGTAATTAATTTGTTGAGGACTCTTGCTTACTAGCAATTAATATTTCATTGTTACTGGAATATATTAATAAAATTTTAACAATAATAAAATGTTAATAATAATCAAGAGATTCATTCATGAATACAAAAAAGAAGAACTAACGTAGGTATACTTAATTAAAAAAGGAGGTCAAATTTAAACACATTTCTTTGATTTCAAAAATGTTATACACCGTTCCAATTACGTTAGAAAAAATACAATAAAGAGAGCTAAAAGTTTATACCAAAACAAAAAAATTTAGATGCCTCCAAACATTATACTCTACCCAACGCAGAATTTATTTCACTGCGAATTAAATACTAAAACTGACCTTTTTAGGGTTCCGTACCTCAAAAGGAAAAAACGGAACCCTTATAGGATCACTTTCTTGTCCGTCTGTCTATCTGTCAAGACCCTTCTTCTCAGGAACACATGGAGGCTCAAGCTTTTATCAACCTGAAATTAATATCAAATACTCAAGTCTACTGTCCCTTGGAGCTCTGAAAAAATCAAACTTCTAAGCCAACGCAATCAAAATACAGGCGTTTATGCTACAAATTTTCTACACTCGCGAATCAAAACCTACAGGGTACTTTCCGTGGACTCAGAATCTTGAAATTTGGTACGAAGCAACATCTTATAGCACAAATAAAGGAAAAATTACGAAAATTAAAAAATTTTAGTTACATCATATAATAAAAATATTTTTAGTTATTTTAAACTTACTGCAGGTATTTACGGAACCCTCGGTGCGAGAGTCCGACTCGTATTTGGCCGGTTTTTTATAATTTAATTGTATCTTTTTTCAGCCTCGCGTATAATTGGTGCCATATTTTGTTTCCGCTCTTTGTTTAAGCTCCCTAACACATGAGCGCTTATTTAAACGCGCGTTTCTCTAGCGTTACCTTACGTTACGTACCTACAGTTCGCGCGCGATTTGAATGCAGAGAATTAATGTATGTGTCACCATACATTTGCTCTGCATTCAACTCGCGCGCGAAATCTAGTTTTGATGTGATTGATGCATCTGCATTAAGTACTTAGTATACAAATAATCACGATTATGGAATTTAGCTTTCTGATACGAAGCTTTGTAAAACTGTAATCAGTTTTTAGAGATTAATGAACAGTATTGATTATTAAGACCTGAAAATTTAAATACTTCTCCCAAATTAGTATGTCTTGGTCCAAATCTGAATCGAAGTCAAAATCAAAAGATCGTTTATTCAAATAAGCTATTCTTCGTATTTCGTCAAGTCAATCTACCACTGGTTCGAACTTCAAATGCTCGATAAAGCAAACCAACAAGAAACCCCTTGGGTGCTCCTGTAACAAAAAAACAAGTAACAATATAGCTATAATTATTATCGTGAAGGAATTGAACTATTTGGCCCGCCAGGCAAATAATTTTGTGTGTGAAAAATCTTATTACCATGTAAAAGATAACGTAAATGACAAGGAGGCTTGGCAATAATTTGCTCTAATGGCTCTGATAATTCCTTAATTTAGATGATTTGTGAGATGGTGATAATGAAAAAAAACTCAGCTGAGTTTGTTGGGGGCTCTTTTCAGACCAGGTCGCGTTTGGAACCCTCGTAGCTGTTTTATATGTAAGTAATGGACGTCAATATGTGTATCTATAATGCACCTAAATTGAATAAATGATTGATTGATTGATTGAGTAAGTCCATCGTTTGATTGAAAATCGCGCACGCTCTACAACTGCTGATGTGGTTAGGCCCTATATTAAATGGGTCTGACATTTCTGGTCGTTATGATGACTGGCACGCTTACGTCTACACAAAGATCTTAACGGATTGTAAAGATAAATTCATTTATCATTTTCTTTTGTTGAAACACTCGATCTGTTGAAAGGTGAGATGAAAATAATTTTGTTGTTTTGTTGTACGTACAACGCGTTTCTTGAATCCATACCTACTAAATAGATTCCATACTGGTATTATAAATACGAAAGTGAGTCTGTCTGTCTGTTATTCATTTACGAACCTAACTTTTAATCGATTTTGAAATTTGGTACCTACAGAGGTTGCTTAAATCCAACCTGGGACGACTTATTGATTACACGACTGCCCAAAAAAGGGAGTGTAATGTTTTCAGAGTTCATGATTGTATGTTTTTAAATCCACGCGTACGATGTCTCTTTATAGCCTTGTATTGTAATTTTTAAAGTATCAAAATTATTATTTTTCCCCTTTTATATACGTACAGTTCATTTATATATATCGTTCTAGCTAATGCCCGCGACTTCGTGTGCGTGGATCGAGGTTTTTTGGTTCCCGCGGGAACTCCTATGTGCTATTCCAGACTATAATCTATCTTTGTGCCAAATTTCAGCCAGATCCGTTCAGCCGTTGGGGCGTGATTGAGTAACAAACATCCATACATCCACACATCCATACATCCATACATCCATCCAAACTTTCGCATTTATAATATTAGTAAGATTATTTTACTAGTAAGATTATTTTCATTATTTATTGTAGTCTTGCTTTATTAATCTTAATAATTTGTTAGTAAGTTCCCAACGTAAACTTCTGTTAAATATGTACGACTTCTCTTATTTGCTTGTTGTGTCCTGTAAATTAAATTGCGTGTGTACCTAGTGCCTAAGTCATACTAAACCTAAGATCATTCTGTATACCTACTCCATGTAATTCTGTTGGTAATTCAAATTAATAAATCACGCGTTCATCACTAATTATAACATTTCGTTAAACTTAGTTAATTATCCATTTAATTTGTCACAGAAACGCAAAAGAAAGCTTGAATTTTCATTGGACGGCTCAACATTATACTATCGGCCTACGATCCGCATAAATCTTCCTAAGTGACTTCTCTAGAACAAATTATTCAGGTCCAAAAGATAACTCTTAGAGGCATAGTCCCTCTGCTTCCCGTTTCCCTTCGTTGCTCCCATATAAATCTAATTAATCCCACTCTACTTTAAATTTTGCTTTTCGAATCGATTAGAAATGAATTTCCTTATTCCATCGAAATAAAATACTGAGTATGATGTACTTTTCCTTCGTTAGACGCCAGCTCAGTAACCTAAATTGTTAGTTATAAGACAACATTATTGTAAACATTTTATTTGGATACTAAATGGTCTAAATGCGAAGAACAACCCGTCGCGAGAATTCCACCCGCCTGGATTTAGGTGTTATTAATCCGAAAATTTAGAATATATCTATTACTTTACTAATATTATAAATGCGAAAGTTAGGATGGATGGAAGGATTAATAAAATTTGGCACAGATATATATATTATAGTCTGGAATAACATAACCCGCGGGAACCAAAAAACCTCCATCCACGCGGACGATGTCGCTGGCATTAAGTAAATAAGTAATATAGAAAACAATGTTTTGGTCCCAAGAATGTTTTCGTTCTTAGTATTACCTAAATACTGAGCACAGCCAAGGTAAAAACATAAAATTCATTATTTCATGGGTCATATTGTTATGACCTAACTCTGGTAGCATAATTATTATTTTTAACAGTGACAAGGCTCAAGGAAGGCCTAACAAATGAGTACAATTAACCCTAAAATGCGCAACGAGCTTAATACCCGAGTGTTGTCGGGCGATAATAATAATTCCCCTAGGATATTGGGGGGTATATGAGCCATAAAAAATATTACGCGCCCCGAAAGTGGTGATACTTTATGTTAAGGCTTGCACACACAATGCATGATGACGCGGCTGTTTGCTATGCTACACGTAGGTACACTACTGTTTAGTTTTACCACCACTAGAGCCCATTGACGTCCCACTGCTGGACACAGGCCTCCACTCTCATAGGAGAGAGGGAATTAGAGCTTAGACCCACCACGCTGCTCCAATGCGAGTTGTCGGGCTACACTACTAATTACTATTGGCGGGCACTACTGTTTACGTAGGATTAAAGTGCATTTGTAAAAACTGAGGCATAATAATGTCAAAGCAAATTTTTATCATTTGACAGCTTAAAACGTATTACTCGAACTGTTTGAGGAGTTCATGCTTATACGCTTCACGCTATTATACGCTTGACAAACGATTACAATGACGATTTCCTCTAAGATCTGAATGTGTAAATCGGGGGGCAGATCCTATATTTCCTGTTACATGAGCAGACAAATTTATTAGCACTATTACGGATGATATCATGTCGTTTGTAGCGATCCGTTTCAGCTACTTATGGAAGCCCCTATAAAAGAATTTGTAGTGTTGTGGTAGGTGATATGTGCAGCCGTGGACGTATATAGGTTGATTATGACTACGATGAGGAAGAAAAAAACATATTAACTTATAACACATGTCAGTAAAATTTATTAACTTCATAGCGATCGCCTGCGGCTTCGCTCCCACGGGAATTTCGAGAAATCCCGCCTAGTTTCTAGTCTATATCATAAAGGGAACCTCAGTACATAATATTTTCAGCTTTCAAGGGCTGGGCGTTGATGAATCACAGAGAGTATGTTCAGAACGGGTCGCACGGAAGTCTCGGTCGCGCGTAATCGACGTCTTGTCTGAACACGCCTTAAGATAATATTTACGTTACATTACGACATTTCGCGTTATTATTTGGGATATTCAGGCTATATCAGGCTTTCATTAGGAACTATCATAATTCATAATATAAACTAGGTAGGTATAATATTATGTACTTACTTGATTTAGCTTAGAAGCACGTCCTCGTATTTTATTATGAGTCATAACTATTCAAAATATTTGGCGCTACTTTATTTCAATTGGATACAAAATTATCTTTATTTAACAGCAATAGCTGAGTCCCTACCACTGAATGCTGAATAAGTATGGAAAAGGATAAGGAACAAGTTTTTTTTCTCAATGAGATAATATTGCAGTAAAGCATATTATAAATGCGTTTGAAATGGTGAAATAGGCGTAGACATTGTTTTGTGATGGTTAATTCGATGCGTTGTGGCTAGCATGGCTAGGAAGTGTCGATAGTATCATTCTAATATTATAAATGCAAAAGTGTGTTTCTTTGTTCTTCTTGATTTGTCCTTCAATCACGTCGCAGTACAGGAACGGATAGACGTAATTTTTTACGGGCATAATTGAGGACCTGGAGAGAAACACACGCTACTACTTATCCCGCAAAATTAAGTGTGTGTAAAAAGTGTGTGTATTAAGTGTGTGTCCCGGCGTGTAAAAAGTGAATTAAACTTTTCACACGCCGTCGTAGTCGCAAGTATCATCTAGTTGGTAATAATTACTGAATTATCAAGGGTGTGACTGGCGGACTGCCTTTGTCACACCGTAAAAGTTCATTTTATACCATTTTGGTACGAAACCTTAAAAAATCTTTAAGATAAACATTCGAAACAGTGAGAATAACGCACGACTAAACAAGATTGAGAATTGATATTTCGTGGAACACGGCAGATTCGAGAAATCGTGAGATATACGAGAATCACGGAACGCTTTTTCGCTGCCTTTTACTGCCGCTTGGCTGTAGTAAACTTTTGCACCACGATAAAAACATACGTGACTGTGTATTCTAATGCGGTTGCTATGGAGCACCGAATTAATTTCGGGGAAAAGGTTAGAATTTTTTCTTTAATTTTGCATAGATATGTAGGATGTCGTCTTATCTAAAAAACGAGTGTGCTTTAGACCACATGACAAAACTAATAGGCCTATTACACTACAGTTTCTATCTGCGTCGCTTATTATACAGCATTAAGGACTTATTTAGGGACCCTTACATCCTAAATATTTTTACACTACACTGAATCAGTTTAAGGCTGCCTTTGAAAAGTGCTGTGTAATAGGCCTATTAGTAACTGGCTATGAGAGAAAGAGAGAAAGAAAATGTGTGCTCGCACCTCTCTCTCTAGCCTCTACAGTAATTTATAGAAACGTAACTCTCTTTCTTTCTATCTTCACTAACTTATAGCTCCCTCTCATCTTCCGTTCGCCTCGCCCGATCACAGTTTTCGTAACGCTCTCGTCACGCATTCACCAGCTTACTCCCCAAGTCAAGCGTGCGTAAAGAAGTTTCAAGTTTTCAAGTCACTAAACGTTGGTGTCATATTTTATGTACTACAGCTTCTAGGACCATACTGCCAAGGCAAAAAAAAATTGACAGATTGACCTTGACGTTCCTAAAATAAGTGTTATAATTCTAAAACACGAAAGTCTACAATAATGTAACAATATGGGTTTAATTTATCTATCTTATTAATTATAAGACAGATAAATTCTCTATTGCCACACAAACATACATATATAAAGTAAACACTTGAAAAGTACAGAAAACAAAGTGCATAAGGGCGGTCTTATCACTAAAAGTGATAAGTTTATTCCCCCTAAAAATGTTTCAAATTTCAAAATTTGCTCTAAAAAATCCCATTCCAAAATGGCATTTAAGAGCACAGTATCATGGCACCTCATTCCTTCCACCATCCTGCCTCCTAATTGCTCTTTTCAATCTAATTCACTCGCTAATTGAGAGAGTCCTGAACGTACCTAATTAATTTAATACACGAAAACGCGTTCACGTCACAACGGGCAAACTTTTCACCAGAAATTCGTATGAAGCGTGACTTGATTCGAGCTGCACAAAAAGAGACGAAATTTATTATTTCTCGTACGGCAAACAAAATTCATTTCATCCATAAATAAAAAAGCTGCTCGTAATTCTAGGGGCAAATACATGCATAGCTGAGTAGTTAGTGATAAAGATATTTATCAAAACTAAACTATTAAGTATGTATTTTACATTACACATTATTGTTAAAAAAATATAAATACGAATTTTATAAGTGCGAAAGCGTGTTTGTCTGTCTTTTCAAACAATTTCGATGAAATTTGGTATATTAATAGGTTAAACCCCGGGGAAGACAGGCTTATATTCCGGAAAGTTCTCGCGGGATTAAAAAAAAACACGCAGATGAAATCGCGGGCTAGTCAACAATAATGCAATATTCTCATTTCTTTATAAAATATGCGTGAAGCTTGTGCTAGAATATCTTATATATAAAATTCTCGTGTCACAATGTTCGTTACCATACTCCTCCGAAACGGGTTGATCGATTTTTATGAAATTTTATATGTATATTCAGCAGATCTGAGAGTCGGCTAATATCTATTTTCATACCCCTAAAACACCTCAATCCACGCGGACGGAGTCGCGGGCATCTGCTAGTACATGTATAAAAGTCGTAAGATGTTTTATTCTACTACGTGAGGTTCGCAGTTTGAACTTATCTACTGTAACTACAAATCGCTCGAATTTCAGTAGCTATCATAGAAATAGATTCATAAAGTAGATTCTCTGTTCCATGGTTGCTACCATGGAAAAACAGATCCTCTGTTCCGTGATATCTACGCTACGGTACTTAGGGCTAAGTTACTCTTATTTACTCGAAGGTTCAAAAAATTTACAGCTTGTACTTATATTGAGTAAAATTTGACTTTGACTTGACACTTGGTCAAATATTTATGAAGATTTATAAATATTTGACCAAGTGGCCTTATACCGCATCCTTGGTTTTCCTTCCCCTCGACACCGGGCGTGTTACTTTTGCTCACGTGGATAGAACACATAAAGACGCATTCACAGTGCCACTTTTAATTTGCATGTTTTATTTCAAACGGCTTTCGTATCTATTTTTTTGTTTCGTACAGACGTCGGTTTAATTTGAGCTCAGTCTTTCTCAAAAGAGGGGCTAAAATAAACACTTTCAGGGTGAATAGGTTCACTTCAAAGTAGCTTTTGAAAAGTCGCTACATGTTATTTCGACTTGAATTTCCATTTAATTTTGTATGAAATTCGGGCCGTGCCTTATTGCAGGTAGAACCTGACTTTATCATGAAGCTATCATTGACTAAGTATTTCTACTTAGTCAAAGATAGCTTCAGCAATGATAAAGTCAAGTACCAAATTATGTGCTGACATTTAACACACTCCTGATTTTAAGTTAAAAGGCTCAATATTGAACAAGTATGCCTCTTGAACGACAAAAGTTGGAATCGCCAATTTTTTTGTCTTACACCAAGATTATAGTATCACTGAGTAGATATTTTAAATCGTTTATAGGTACAATGAAATGTATGTAAAGGGTACCAAGGTAAGTGTCAATATGGGCAGCATAGTGCTGATATTTTTATCTTATTTTAATATATGTATAGCAGCAAACGAGCAGGCGGGTTACCTGATGTTAAGTGATCACCGCCGCCCATGAACATTTGCAGGTGCTAGAGGAACCGCCAAAGCGTTGCTGGCTTTTGAGATATTTGTTTATCCGCTCTTTGAAGAGCCCCATCAAGAGGGAACACAGAAGATGCTGGTTCCACAATTTGCGGGTACATGGCAGAAATGACCTGGAATAACGGGTAGTGGAAGAGGACCAGGCACCCAGGTGGTGAGGATGAAATTTGTTACATATAATATGACTAGATGCCCGCGACATCGTTCGCGACCCACGTGGATTAAGATTTTTTGATTCCAGCAGATACTTTTTAATTTTCTGGGATATAAATGGTAGCCTCCATACTAAATTTCATCAAAATCAGTTGAACAGATGGGCCGAGAAAGCGTAGCCGACAGAAAACAGATAGACAGACAGACACACTTTCGGATTTAGTTTTAGTATGATGGATTTACAGATAGGTATAAAATAAGGTTCTAATTCTACCACCACTACAGCTCATTAACGTCCCACTGCTGGGCACAGGCCTCCACTCCATAGGAGAACGGGAATTAGAGCTCAGACCCAACACGCTGCTCCAATGCGGGTGGGCAAGCTTTGACGACTATTATCATGTTAGTGATAATAACCGGGACCGACGGCTTAACGTGCTCTCCGGGGCACGGGGGTGAAACACCACCAAGCACCGTGGCGCAGTGTGTAGCGCTGTTGTCTTAACGTGCGGAGGTTCCGGGTTCGATCCCCGGCAGGGTCAATTTGGGAATTAATTATTTCTGAATTTTCCCTGGTCTGGCCTGGTGGGAGGCTTCGGCCGTGGCTAGTTACCACCCTACCGGAAAAGACGGTCTTCACTTACCATCAGGTGAGATGGCAGTCAAGGGCTAACTTGAAGTGGATAAAAAAAAGCAATTATAGACTCTAACTACGGAGAGATAATTACTGTATCAAGATGCCCGATTCAAAGACACTACCATAATATTATTATTTGCGCCTAACTGTGAACGCGCCCTTAGCATCACCCGTAATTGAACCGATTACCACGCAAAGTGCTCTGTCAAAGTGTTACGGGCTTACACTAAATTAAGGCTTTACATTACATACAAAATAGCTACCTGTATCAAAGGGAATTCGTTAACAAGAAGTTGTTAGCCGTACACTTGCGTTTTGAAAATCGAAAACCCGTTTTCAAGGGTCATTTCAACCTAGTGGGCCATTAAGAACAAGTCTCCATTAACAAGGGTCCACCTCGCTGGCCAAGTGCGAACTGAAAGACTTCACACGCCATTATGTAGAACCAAAAATCCCAAAAATTTAAAGGTGTTGGCCTAAGAGTCAAACCCACGACCGTTCGTATAGGATGGTAACTAGCCACGGCTAATCAGTGAAATTTCTGAAATTATACATTTTACAACTGTGACGGGGAGGTTGTCTTAAATAACGAGAGGGAATTAGAGCTTTGACCCACCACGCTGCTCCAATGCGAGTGGAGGCCTGTGCCCAGCAGTGGGACGGTAATAGGCTGTAGTGGTGGTGGTGGATACAAGCTTCTTTCTAGAAACAATTTAAAAATTTATTTATTTTATTTAGATATCTTTATTGCGCACACAAAATATGAAGTATACAAGTTCAAAAGCAAGTATTTAGGCTTCATATAAATGTGAAAAGGCGGTCTTATTGCTAAAGCAATCACTGTGAAAGCTATTTTTTATTCAAATAAACTTTTACAAGTGCTTTTAAATCTTCAAATAAAGCTTACCTGCATAGCGTTAATATTATGCATACCATTGACTAATAGTATCCGTCATAGTGAAGAGTCTAATAACATTTTTACTGCTAAACAGCTGAACGAAATTTCGTAAAAAAATTGTCAATTTTTACGGCAAAACCACCGAATTAATTGAATAAGAACCGATTTATAATTTATTACAGACATAGTTTCAATAGGCATGATGACAGTAACCAAGAATCAATGAAATTATGAATTTATCTAATGAAATAAGATTCATGGATTATTAAAAACGTATTTATTTTTCTATTTCGAGTGAGATTGCTATTTATTTTGATAAAATAAAACTATAAAATACAGCAATCCGCCATATTGGATTAAACACCAAGAAGCGAATGACGTCACAATTGTTTGTTTTCGAGCTTTGACAAGCATACTATTGTTTACTGCACACTGCACAGAGTACATCGGTAAAAACGATAGTGACGTCACAAACGACGCCATGGCACCGGCGAGCGTTTTGGCGCGAATTTTAAAATTTAAATTTCAAATGCCAATTTTATCTATCGAACCTTATTTTTCTGCTGAAATAATATATTTATTCGAAATAGTAAATACTTCTGAACATAATCTGACCATTTTTCAAAATCAGTCATCATGCCTATTTTGCATACGTACAGTCGCGGTCTAAAAATGTTAGCTTACACTTTAAGGTAACGATTTCTGATTCTGATTCTAAAAAATTTCAGACTGTGACTCGACATTGGCTCCTTTTTACGGTGAAAAAGTGAAGGAAAAAGGAAGTGTAAATAATTCACGCGGATCTGCCCCCGATCCGCCGTTAATGATGTCACGCATTATAAAGCAAGTACAAAGTCCAGACGCAATTGAGATTTACGCGTGCCCTTTAATTAGAAAAGTTGTACGCAAGCCCACGATAGATATTAATGAATGGATAAGGCTTTAAATTAAAGACAGATAGATATATTGAGTTTTATTTGTTCACGAAACATTACATTGCATGCTTACAAAAATAAATAAATCTATTTATGATTAAATAAATAAACTAGACGAAAATCAATAAGGCTCCCCTCAGTGCGAAGCCTTACCAAGCTGCAGCGCTGGTTTTCGGGAGGAACCTTAGTATCTATAAACGTGCTTTCTAATAAAAGCCACTGGTAACCCAATTAAGTAAAAATATTTATTTAACTAAAACGTGTTACAATCATTTTTCTCAAAGATTTTCAGCAGAGAGTTACAACTAGGTACATTAGTAGATACAAGAAGCAAACACTAACTTTTTTCTCTAGAGCCTGTTTCTATTCTTGATGGAATATGCATGGAATGGATACTATTTCCAACACTTTCGACTAATTAGCCTCTTATTACTATGATATTATAAAACATTAATAAAGCCGTTCACGGAGCTGGTTGTACCGTGGCCGAGCATCTGTCAAAAATGTGACGGATAATGTCTTGACTCTTGTTCTTATAAATTATTTCATTACAACACTAATTGAATAACAAACTGTTATTCTACTTATTTGACCATCATTTTTATTCCGTCGAATGCATAGTGACGTCAATGGCAGATTTCTGGTCGCCACTTTATCTGTAATTTGTGTAAAAGCAAAGTAGCAGTATTTTAATGTGGCATTTATAATTTAAATCTAGCTATTGCTACTGTTAAAATAATAAGAAGTTACATATTGATTTTTGCACATACACAACTTAAGCAATACAATAAATATAGCAATCATACTATTTAATTCGGGTTATTTATTATGTGTCGATTCGTTGTTCATATAGCGGTGGTATTTTTCATACCTTCAAGATGGAGATTGTAGAGCCAGAAGCAGGTGGGTACAACGTCAAACATAATGGCGGTCGTAACTCGAGCAACGTCGCAATAAACGTCGACGCGTAATTACAGGTGAGCCAATGCCGCGTCCGAGCGCTTAAAACTTTCAGTGGCTCGTTGTAGTGTGTGGTAAGTATGTTGTAGGGCTGACAATTTCTGCAGTTCTGTTTTGAGAATTTTTTTTCCGGAAGAAAAGTATTTACTACCTTTTTATCCTATGAGCACGACTTTACCGGCGTTGAATTAAGTTTCAGATTTTTTCTTGAAACTCGAGTAGTCAGTAGCTTAGTGTATGGTTACTTGTAAGTTGTAACTGATATTATATCTTTGAGATGCCGAGACCGGCAGACGTGTCGAAATGCCGTGTAGAAACCGACTAGGCGTACGGGTTTAATATAACTGCGTCTAACAGCTAGCTATTAGTCCGCTACCATCTTGATTAATTCTCAAATAAAATAGACTAAGTCGGGTGCAAGCCACGAGTAACAGATTTTAACAATATACTAACGATCAGCAAACCGAGTTAAGTCTTATCTCTTAAACTTTAATACACATAAACAGCTAATTTTTAAGCGTATTTGAAGACGTATTGAATATTACACGAGCTGACGCCAGCGACTTCCCGCTGGAACTTCTTAAATTTTCCGGGATAAAAAGTAACCTATGTGTTATTCCAGACTGTAATCTATATCTGTGCCAAATTTCAACCAGATCCGTGCAGCCGTTCTAGCGTGATGTAGTAACAAACATCCATCCATCCATCCATCCAAATTTTCGAAATAAGAATATTAGTATAGATAGCGTACAAGCAGCGTGCGTTTTTGACGACCACCGTGGTGCAGTGTGTAGCGCTGTTGCCTTAACCTGCGGAGGTCCCGGGTTCGATCCCCGATCGAATTTATAATTTCTGAATTTTCACTGGTCTGGCCTGGTGGGAGGCTTCAGCCGTGGCTAGTTACCACCCTACCGGCAAAGACGTGCCGCCAAGCGATTACGCGTTCCGGTATGATGCCGTGTAGAAACCAAATAGGGGTATGGGCTTAATATAACTGCCACGCCCCTAACAAGTTAGCCCGCTACCATCTTAGACTGCATCATCGCTTACCATCAGGTGAGATCGCAGTCAAGGGTTAACTTGTAGTGGATTAAAAAAAAACATCAAGAGAGCGATGGAGTTGTGCCAAATTTCAGCACGTATAAGCCTTGCTGTGTGCCGCCATGTTTAGGTCACGCAGTGCTATAAAAATGTTTATGTTCATTCGAACGCGTGACAGCCCTAACGTAAGCGGATTGATGTACATTTGTAATTCAAAAGCTTATTATGTTTGTACATAAGTCTTTCTTGTTGACCTTTTTGGGATTTGTTAATAAAACAATCCAGTTTCCTAATTACACTTCCGCTTAATAAATTGCTTTTTCCACATACTTACAGACCTTTTTTTGATTTTATGCTTTACCAGCTAATGCCCGCGACTTCGTCCGCGTGGATTGAGGTTTTGCGGTTCCCGCGGGAACTCTTTAATTTGTCGGGATAAAAAGTAGCCTGTGTGTTATTCCAGACTTTATTCTACCTCGGTGCCAAATTTTAGCCAGATCCGTTCAGCCGTTGGGGCGTGATTGAGTAACAAACATCCTTACATCCATACATCCATACATCCATACATTCAGACATCCATACATTCATCCAAACTTTCGCATTTATAATATTAAGTAAGTATAGATAAATATAAATATAAATAAATAAATAAAAAATTGAGTGTAAATATAAGTATAATAAGTATTAGTATAGATTTTGGTGTTAGAATGAGAAAGCTCGCTCGCGTATCTCTACCATCTCTATCTTGATAGAGTTAACTGCAGTCAAAGTACGTTCTATAGATCTTAGCCTAAGTAATAGGTAACTAGCTAATAAGGTGCTTATTTTAAAGCGGAACCATTATAATTATGGGAAATAGTATTTAATCTCATTCCATCAAGAATAGAAACAGGCTGTAGAGAAAAAGGTTAATGTTCGCTTTTTGTATCTACTGATGTTTGTAGTTGTCACTCCGCAAAAAATCTTAGAGAAAAATGTTTGTAACATGTTTCAGTTAAATAAATATTTTCACTTAATTGGGTTATCAGTGGCTTTTATTAAGAATTTTAAAATTTTAGCTCCATAAGTCAAAGAGTTTGAGCCTGCGCGAATAAAAGACTGGACTTTAACTGTGTGAAAGGTTACACAGGCTTGAAGACTTAAATGAAACTTTAAAATATTTTAGACTAGATGATGCCAGCGACTTACGCGTGGATTAAGCTTTTTTGATTCCCACGGGAACTCTTTAATTATCCGGAATAAAAAGTAGCCTATGTCACTCTCGAGTCCCTCAACTATACCCGTGCCAAAATCACGAGTTGCTCCATTGCTGCGTGATTGAAGGACAAACCAACAAATCAACAAACAAACACACATTCGCATTTATAATACAAGTCATAATAAAACAATTAAAAACACGACTGCCCTGCCAAAAACGAACTAAAAAGTTAAAATTTTTTTAATCAATCTAGATAAATAGAATCTTATCCACATTTTTGTAAATGATATTTTTTTGTGTATCACTGGATATTGAACTATAGTATTATAAATTTTTGGAATCTACTCATTTTCTAGATGATGATTATATAGTTAATCTTTTTTTCATAATTTATATTATTTTTTTTCAACTTTAGTCTCTAATGCGGGACCATGGTGTCCCCATATTTTTTTTTTAATTTTACCAGCCTATGCCACCCGGAATAAGCTAGGAATTCTAACGATACCTCATTTATCAAAATCGGTTCAGGCATATAGAAGTTATGGTGGAATATACAAACTCACATGCATACATGAGCCCTGAAAACAATATACTCCTTTTTTCAGGCAGTCGTATAATTAAGTATGATCTATCTCTGTCCTTTCTATAGGACAAAGTTTTGAAAATCTCACCCTCGCGTCGTACCAACTGTGCAACTTTGTCCCTCACACTTTTCGAGTCATTCTGTTGAATATGTGTTTAATGTGGATGGATCGCATATTTGCATATTTGCCCAAGTTTCGGGTAAACGTCCCTTGTGAGTGACAGCTTTATCTATTCCAATGTTAATTTGCTTTCTACTGTTACATTTTTTTAACGATTTTTTTACGCAAATTATCATCTTGGTGTAAATTAACATACAAGTAAAAAGTACCTGAGTACTAGGTAGGTACATTACGTTTTACTGTGATACGAGAATTGTCAAAAAAGAATCAATCGCTTTCATCGAGAGACGTGAATAATAGCGGTACAAAAAAAAGTTGCAAAAAATAATGGATTACTAGATGGTGTCCGCGTTTTTGATACTCACGGGAATTTCTTAGTTTCCCGGCATAAGAACTCCTTTGATGCTCCTCCCTCTCTTCGAGATGTAACCTATATACCAACAAATTTCATCAAAATCGGTTGAAAAATTGTCTATGAAAACGAAACAGACAGACACACAGACACTGCACATTCTCATTAATTATAATATTATTATGGAAGTATGAATAACACTTAGGTACCTACTTATATTTAACCATCTTTGTTGCGTTTCATAATTTTTTTCATTGAAATTCACTTTTTCGACTACTTGTTAAAGTTTTATTTAATAAAAGTTATTTGTCTTCGACTTTGAATGTTTAAAGATACTTGAGAAGTTATTTTTAATTTATAATAGCTACAAATGAGCTACAAAAGTTAGAAAGAAGGCAACGATACGTCTATGTTCGCTCTAAGTTCGCAACTTCCAAACTTTTATCTTATGTTAACAGTGAATAGGTCCACTTTAACTTTGAACTGACAAAGTTTTAACAATCAAAGACTTGTGCCAGACGTGGAACTGTGTCACACTCATTCACCGGCACGGATCATTTTATATAAGAGGATGTACGTGTTTGGACATACGATTTGAACACATAAAGTATTTCTGGTGGGAGGCTTCGGCTGTGGATAGTTACCATCCTACCGGCCAAGACGTGCCGCACAGCGATTCAGCGTTCCGGTACGATGCCGTGTAGAAACCGGATAGGGGTATGGGTTTAATATAACTGCCATGCCCCTAACAGGTTAGCCCGCTACCATCTTAGACAGCATCATCACTTACCATCGCGGTTAAGGCCTAACTTGTAGTGGATAAAAAAACTTTACTTTTATCGAACACTAGACGATGCCGCGACTTCGTCCACGTGAATTTTGGTTTATAAAATACCGTGGGAACTCATTCCCGGGATTCAATCATCCGGGATAAAAGTAGCGTATGTTCTTTCCCAGTATGCAACCTATATTGGTACGAAATTACATCAAAATCGGTTTAAAAAATATGCTGACTAGGCGATGTAAATGAATGTAGAGGTAGTATTGGACTGATTAATTAATATTGACTTATAGTTACATGGATACACTTATAAGCTAGATAATAATTATAGGGCTAAGCACACACTGTACACCGTCAAACAGATATACACTTTTACATTTATAATAATGGTATTGAAATAATTCAGTTACTAGAGTCGAAAAAAATCTTATTAATGAAGCGGGCACAACCGAGAATATTTAAATTAAATTAAATACGTCCAAATACCAAATATTAAATGGATCCCTATAGACATTGTAAGTCTCACAAAACGTCCCTATATTCTAACTTGGAATCTTGAAAACTTTTATCTTATGGTACCTACTTACCAGTGAATGGCAGTTCCCTTCTGACTGTAAACAGACGAAGTTTTAACAATCAAGCACTTGTGCCAACTGTGGAACTTTGTCGTTGTCAATGTCTGCTTCTAATAATGGCAAACTTTGCTGGTATTTGATAAGCATATTTTGCTAAACCGTGATAGCCTAGTGGTTCCGACGTTCTATTATTCGAGGGTCGGGGATTCGATCCTCGGGCACGCACTTCGGACTGTCCTAAGTGACGTGCATTTTGAGAAATTAAATATTATCACTTGCTTTATCTGTGAAGGAAAAAGTCGTGAGGAAACCTGAATGCCTAAGAATTTATGATAACTTAAGTACTCAAAGGTGTGTGAAATCTACCATATCCATATAATTGTTGAGTAGATGCTTATTATGTAGTATTCTAAGTTATGTGGGATTTGCTGGTTCTTTATTTAAACACAAATTGCAGTGACACTTAATATTCAAAACCTTTTAGGAGACCACAGAAAACAGAGTATTAAACTCTTAGGTTTTTAGAACGATTATTATCAGATGTTAGTGATAATAACGGAGACCGACGCCTTAACGTGCTCTCCGGGGCACGGAGGAAACGAAAAGGCCAAATTTAAACCTCCAAATGCGCTCACCTATCTAGTTACCGACTTGGGTCAACGGTGCTCAACAATGGCAATCGACTGATATGCGTTGTCACAACTAGGCCACTCGTCTCTCATAAAAAATAAATTATACTCGTAAGGCTTAAAAATCTTTTATTCTTAACTGATCTTTTATTCTTATCAGCTACACCATTTAAAGAAGAATATCTTTTAAAACATTGACACTTCAATAACAGTAGCGAATTATGGAGCTCAGTATTTTTAATGAAGAATGCGTTTAACTTGAACGTTTAACTTTCTATCTTCAGATATCGATCGACTGAAGGCAGGTCACATCGCATGCCCTATATTTCCTACTTTGTTTGCATTGCAGATATGCTGTTACAATAACTTAGGCTGGTTTCGTGGCACTAAAGATTTAGCCGAGATAGGCTGGACTCTTCATTGAATTAATACGACATGTATTTTAAACGGTGATGCCGTGATATGGACATATACTTGTCTATATTCCCGACGACGTCTATAACTGTACAAATTTGAAGTCAATTTTTTTTCCAGTGAAGCTTCTTCAGCTCCGTTGTAATTTGAAAATTCGATGAAACGAAAGAGTGACACCACAAAGAGACAAATATATTCATAAATAGGATTTAACCTGCGAGAGAATGAGATAGAATAAAACTTCATTCTTTCGTAGGCAACTTTTCTGAAGTTTCACTTTTGCCGTGTGTGAATTACACACACCTTTTTATTCAAATCAACTTTCACGATGCTTTTTAATCGTTGAATGTAGGTTCATTTACAAGGTAATGCAATCTATATTATATCGCTGATATGTTTAAATACCTACGTTAAAATAATTTTTGAATAATACGCAGAAAGCTTCTCGATATGACCTTCCTTTACAAAGTGCTTAGGAATAAAATAGACTGCCCAATATACAAATAATTAATTTGAAAGTCCCACATAGAGTTCCCCGTCAAGCAACCGGCCTTTTACACCCACCCAGAGCTAGATCTAATCTCAAACAATTTTCAGTCATATCCAGAATATCAAAAATGTATAATTCCATCAGCACAGAGTAAGACGTCTTTCATGATACGCTGTCAAAATTTTAAAAAGAAACGTTAAGATTGTTAAGGTCGACTTAAGTTGTCTCAAATATCAATTAATAATTTTTTATTTTTCTTTCCTAAAATTTTTGAATTGTTTGTTTTTTTTTTGTAATGTAACTTTTAACTTTTTATTTTACGCGCATAAGCTTTTTATTTATATTTTAGTGAATGATGTGGCACCTTTGATAAATTGTTCATATAACAAGTGTCCTAAATGTGTCTAGTTTTGAAGGTTTACTTACTTAATGTCAAAATTTTTGGTTGTCCAAATAAATAAATATAAATATAAATACCTCACTGATTTAGTGGCTGGCTTCTTTGGCTACGAACTATGGGGTCTCGGGTGTTATTATTGGGTCGGGCAAAAATAAAAGGTACGTACAACACTAACGAAACGTTAAGGTATCTTGCTTAACCTCGTATAATACGCGCGCGAGTTGAATGCAGAGCTTATGAACGTGTCACCATAATCTCTGCATTCAGCTCGCACTCGTACTATAAATAAATCGATCAAAAGGTTTTTTTTATACACTACAAGTTAGCCCTTGACTGCGATCTCAGCTGATGGTAAGTGATGATGCAGTCTAAGATGGTAGCGAGCTAACCTGTTAGGGGCATGGCAGTTATATTAATCACATACCCCTTATCGGTTTCTACACGGCATCGTACCGGAACACTAAATCGCTTGGCGGCACGTCTTTGCCGGTAGGGTGATAACAAGCCACGGCCGAAGCCTCCCACCAGGCCAGACCAGGGAAATTTCAGAAATTGTAAATTCCCAAATTGACCCTGCCGGGGATCGAACCCAGGACCTCCGCACGTTAAGAGAAATCGATCAAAAGGTGTCGATCAAAAGGTGTCTCAAATAAAGTGTTTACGTTTCAATCAACGCCGAGACAAGCAGTATAATTATCAAGTCTCATTCTACGCCACAACCCCTCTACCACTAGATAATATAAACCGAGAGTCGGTAGGAAATATTGCGGAGGTGCTTGATAAAACTTAAGGTACTAAGATCCATGTGTTAGCTGATCATAATGACGAAAGATGTTATTGCTCAGTAAGGCTAATATGAAATGAAAGACAGTAATGTTTAAAATTGTATAAAGGTCCTTTTTACAATGCAAAAGGGCATGAGTCTAATAACTGTATGCATGTGTGTCACCATTTCACGGTGCAACTGCAGCGATTTTATATGACACGGATAGCTTAACACTCAGGAAACGAACTTAGGCATTTTATTCCTGAAACACAATATTATAGTACCTAGCATAATTTATTTGCGGGTAAAAACAAAATGAAAATTAAATAAATAAGTACGTTATCATCGCGGTTCTGTTGGTACTTGGTAGGTCTGTAGATCTTTGTTAGTCAATGCTAAACAACCAAGTTACGAGCTTTCAGCTTTTATCAAGCACCTCATTAAACATTCCCACTTGCTCTAGTTGTATCTACTAGCTAATCAGTAGACGTCAATATCAGAAGTTTCCAGTTAACCACGGGCGCAAATTGAACATTATAATTGAACGCGGCTGTTATACAATCATAACGGTTTTGAGTTAACATTGTGCTGAATTAATAGATACACTACATGAATTCGGTTCACGAACTTAGTGTTTATGTAATTAATTGAAAACAATGTAATTTACTCCAACAGACCTACAATATCTGTCGACAGTTTACAATTTCGCGATTTAGATTATAATGTAACGGTTTTTACAATCTTACGGTGACATAAATACCGGGTTTACAGATGAAACCACAAATTGAGGCTAGTCAAAAGGCAAAATACACAAAGGCTGAAAATTATTAAATGGCGTGTAAATTAAACATTTGCCCTAACAATGGACACGCGCAATAAAACAAACGGTGGCAGGCGGCACCCGTCACCGCCGCGTCAGCGCCTCGGCTCGGCCTGCCGTGGAAATAATTGTAACTACAGAATTACTTGCTAGGGTCGCCGATATTAATAGGCATGATGACAGTAACCAAGAATCAATGAAATTATGAATTTATCTAATGAAATAGGATTCATGGATTCTAAAAAACGTATTTATTTTTCTATTTCGAGTGAGATTGCTATTTATTTTGGTAAAATAAATCTATAAAACACACCAATCCGCCATAATGGATTAAACACAAACAAGCGAATGACGTCACAATTGTTTGTTTTCGAGCTTTGACAAGCATACTATTGTTTACTGCACACTGCACAGAGTACATTGGTAAAAACAATTGTGACGTCACAAACGACGCCATGACACTCGCGAGCGTTTAGGCGTGAATTTAAAAATTTAAATTTCAAATACCAATTTTTTCTACCAAACCTTATTTTTCCGCTGAAATAAGATATTTTATCGAAATAGTAGATACTTCCGAACATAATCTGATCATTTTTAAAAATCAGTCATCATGCCTATTATACGACTGCCTGAAAAAAGGAGTATATTGTTTTCAGGGTTCATGTATGTATGTATATATGTATGTATGTATGTATGTGAGTTTGTATATTCCACCATAACTTCTGTCCGCCTGAACCGATTTTGATAAATGAGGTATCGTTAGAATCCCTAGCTTATTCCGGGTGACATAGGCTAGTAAAATTATAAAAAAATTGATTGGGTGACCATGGTCCCGCATTAAAGACTAAAGTTGAATTTTTTTTCCGAAAATAAGTTTAACTATATTATCATCATCTAGAAAATGATGAGTAGATTCCAAAAATATGTAACACTATAGTTCAATATCCAGTGATTCACAAAAAAATATCATTTAATAAAAATGTGAATAAGATTCTAATTTAACTAAATTAATTTAGAATTTTAACTTTTTAGTTCGTTTTTTGGCAGGGCAGTCGTGTTTTTTAGTTTCGTTAATTATGATTTCCGTCCGGCATAGCTCTGCGGATTAGTAAACTGAAGTGGCAGTGGGCAGGTCATATCTGTCGCAGAGCCGATGGTCGTTGGGGCAGACGTGTTCTGGAGTGGAGACCGCACACAAAATAGCCTATATTTTCCGATGCTTAGGCAACCACTGATCCTTTTTTCATTTAATGAAAAAAATGGCGCTGAATGAGAGTGCGGCAAACTTGTGGCATCCCTATTCCCTACCTCCAGTTAAACAATTTGATTCAAAATTAAAATTTTGGGCACCCAAATTGGGTCTTCTTTTCTCGTGATTAATGCTTGCCTCGAACTTTGTACCCTAACAATAAATCTCTTGGGATAACGTATTTTATGAGCCGAAAGGGTTCAGTTTCTATTCTGGGTTATCCGCACAGGTTTTAAAGGTAGGCCCTTGGAATTAAATGTCATCCTTAATAAAAATATTTATGAAGAAACTAGGGACTTACCCGACAAATGGGTAGGGGCTAACCAGTAGGGGTATAGCAGTTTTATCAAACCCATACCCCTATGTGTATGTATGTATATGCGTCGTACCGGAACGCCAATTCGCTTGACGGTAGCCAGTTCAGTTGTTAGTCTGATTGATTGAATTAGTGTTACTTTTCAGTGGCAGTATATTTTTAGTACCCCTTCAGTAGCAAAAGTTCGGTGTGTTAAAATTTCTTCTTTTAAAAAAAATAAAAAGGGTTTGTTTCGAATAACTATTCGAATTACTTGACTAAGAAATTGACAAGTGCATAGACACAATATCTTAATACATTTTAGCTTTTTGATATATTTTTGGCTGTGACGTTTTAATGCACAATTGTAGGGTAAAATTGTAAGGTAATCACTTTGCAATTTGTGCATTGTTGAGTCAAAATCTCCATAAGATGCTCCGGTATCATATTAAAACGTACTTTCATTACGTCCTTGCCGGTGGGGTTGTAACTATTCAGGGTATGGAGCCTTTCAATAGACACTGATGTGACAGATTTTTGAATACCAGTTTTCGTACTAAAAACATTCAGTGAAAAGAAATACCTCTTCGAATCGTATATTCAAAATGTGCTTGAGGTCAGATAACGTTCAGAAGTGTGAAAACTGAAAACACGACAAATCTAGGTCAGTTTAAAACACCCGAGCCCTGCAGCAGGGCGGGGAAAGCTCGAGAACGTCGAGTAATTCGGGAAAGAGAAGACTTGTTTCATGTCACAAGTTTAATGTGTCTATGAGGAGTTCATTGTGACAGTAAAACACGTCAGATCTAGGTGAGTTTAAAACCTTAAACCCTGCGGCAGATCGGAGAACGCTTGAGAATATCTGGCTACTCAAGAGATGACATACAGTTCTAGTTTAATGTCACAAGTTTAATGTGCTTAATTAGGAGGAGTTAATTATTGTGAAAAGTTAAACATGTCAAATCTAGGTAGGTTTAATGATTAACATTGAGCTCTAGAGTGGAAACACGAAGACAGCTCCATAGGGATACTTCCCACTAGTAAGTCGGAAAAGAAAAGGCAGCAGAACTCTCGTTTGGTGTAACAATCTGCTCCTACTAAGTTTTGTAAGAAAAAAATAGTAATACTGCAAAATAATGGAAGTTTTTTAGCCTTGGTCATTGCTTTTGCAATAGCAGATCTTGTCAATTTGAATAGGACAGAAAGTGTCGACCAAGTTCTGATAAAACATTTCAAGTACTTACTTCTCCAACTCAAGAACTTAGATGCCTGTAGAATTACAGGTATAATAGAAGAACAGATAATCCAAGGCTTCATCTCTTACTCCTGTTTGACTCTTTAATCCTATATTTCTTGGTTTCTATGGTCATATACTCTGACAATGTACATTTACGTATACCTTCTCCCTTTATTATATGAAGGTAACTTATTGCTAGAGGGAAAAGAATAAAAAAAATGGCAAAATCACGGGCGTTCTCATTCACGGAATGCGAGATTCCGAAAAATTCAGCTCGGCGAGCCATGAGATACATATTATTATCATTACATTTGGGCAGATATATGCGTAATGAACGTTTCTAGGGTTCCGTATGTTATCTATACAATCCATAGTATAGTAATCTTACTAATATTATAAATGCGAAAGTTTGGATGGATGTATGGATGTATGGATTGGATGTGTGGATGTATGGATGTTTGTTACTTAATCATTCCCCAACGACTGAACGGATCTTGCTGAAATTTGGCACAGAGATAGATTATAGTCAAGAATAGTACATAGGCTACTTTTTATCCCGGAAAATTAAGGAATTTCCGCGGGAACAAAAAAACCTCGATCCACGCAGACGAAGTCGCGGGCATTAGCTACTAGTAATATAAATGCGAAAGTATGTCTGTCTGTCTGCTGCGCTTTCGCGGTCCATTTGTTCAGCCGATTTTGACGAAATTCGGAACAGATCCCGGAACAGATATGTTGCATCCCGGGGAAGGACCCTTTTATCCTGGAAAATCAAAGGGTCCCTCAAGACTTTTTAATAACCCAAATCCACGCGGACGGAGTCATAGGCATCATCTATTATTTACATAAAAAATAATGTTGGTAATTCTGTTTGTGCTATATAATGCATTCCTAATATGCCGTTCATCCGTTTGCGATAACACTTAGTGCAGCTTTTAGCAGCTCAAATCCTTTATTATTGTGTTTAATTATTTGTAATTTTACTTAGAATTTAAATTAGTGCAGCTGTTATTGGGACTTGCGCGAAGGTTTCTAACATAGCGTGCGAGTCATTCATTCAACCATTTACCAGGATAATAAATAGCCTATGTCTTCCCTCGGAAAGCAACCGATACCAAATTTCATCAAAATTGATTTAAAAGATGAGCCGTTATAACGTAGCAAACAGGCAGACGGGCAGACAGACAGGCCGTCAAAACGTAGACAGACAGACATTCACATTTATATTATTAGTATTGATACGGATATTATAGTAAGCATAGTTTAGCATGGATACCAGCGGCTGTGCTCGCGGTAACAGATAAAACAGAAATGTGTGACGATTTATAAAGGCTTTTCTGGAGTAAAGGTGGGATTTATAATATTCCACCCGCAATAACCGCAAGCGATTAGATAGGGCCGAAAGGTAACAGTTACAACCTTAGAGCAAAAACACACTACGGACACGGCAGGACACTCCTTGTCCTGCATATAGAATAGATTAAGAACGGTTGAAGGGATCTGGATGAAACTTGAATAACACATAGGCTACTTTTTATCCCGGAGAATTAAAGAGTTCCCACGGAAAACGAAAAACCTCAATCGTTAATATTCGTTAAATGTGTGTTCCCGTCCGTACCCGGGGGTTACTTAAGCTTATGGCATCTTCTCAGACCGGGCGCGTTTGATTTTTGAAACCCTTGTACTTTATTTTTAAAATACTATAATTATATTTAATTATCATCACCATCACGTCTTATATTTTACTGACAAAATGTGTAGTTTACCGAATTTGAAAACACATCTTTTGATTGTTTTTAAATCATTTCCTATATTGTCGTCTTTAGACCAAAAACAATTTAAGGGGGAAAAATTGCACTTGAAATTACGCGTCACTCACTTTTACATGAAGCGTGCAGACTAGCGCTACAAGACAAAACGTCGTCCCGCTCCCACTCCCGTCTAGCTGGTCCCTAGTGTGATTTCGCTGTTACGCACCTGTAAGGAAAGTAATGCCGACGATTTACAATCGTTGGTAAGGCTCGGAGTAGTGGAACGTGATGGGATTACAGTACAACTGTGTGAAACCCTTTTTAATATTGTATTAACTCTGAATGAATACTTAATAGAACACTCGTAGCGTGTTCCATAATTCACGTCGAAAAAGAGATCTAAAGGTAGGTGTAGATTTATTCTTTATTACGCGTATCATTGCAACCGTCCAATAAAATTGTCCGCATGCAGAAGAAGACCGAGTTAGTTAAAACCATCAAGCATAAGATCTCGTACCTAGGCCATATTTTACGACACGATAGGTATCGCCCGCTGCAGACTATAATGATGAGGAGAATCGATGGCAAAAGAAGGGTGGGAAGAAGGGAGAAGTCATGGTTACGTTACTTAAAGGAGTGGACGGGTATAAAAACAGTCGGAGAACTATTCCGCCTAGCCATGGACAAGGAGAAGTTCAGAAAACTTCTACTGACCTTCAGTAATGGAGACATGAAGAGGAAGAATGAAATTGTGGTCAACTACCTAATACCAGCATGTTGCGATTGGCTGAATCCATACTAATATTATAAATGCGAAAGTGTGTCTGTCTGTCTGTCTATCGGCTATGCGTTCCTGGCCCAACTTTCCAACCGATTCTGATGAAATTTTGGCACAAAGTTAGGTTGCATCCCGCTGAAGAACATAGGCATCATCTAGTTTATAGATAGTGCTCTAACTGCGTGACTAGATTTTGGCTACTAGCGGAAAGTGTGTTAGTCAATCAGAGGTGATTGCGATCGAAACAGAGTAGCAATCGTTTTTAATAGCCACCAAACATTGCCATTTGGCAAAGGCACACTATTACCTATAGGTAATATTAAGAGATAGTCTTCAAAATACTCGTTTTTTTGTAATCTTTATTTTGTGACGGGGCTTTAACACGCCGTAATTATGTCGCCCCCGTAAAAAACACTTTTTGTATCTTATTCATAATAATAATAGCTAAACAAGACTTGATTACTGACATTACCATACTCGTATTACGATATGAATTATGTCTTGGTTGTACTTTATATTATACTAGCTTTTGCCCGCTTTGCTCACCTTAAGTTCGATTTTCTTACAAATTTCAAACCTCTATTTTACCCGGTTAGGGGTAGAATTTTCAAAAATCCTTTATTAGCAAATGCCCACGACATAAAAGCTATCTGTATGCCAAATTTCAGCCCGATCCGTCTATAGGTTTGAGCTGTGCGCTGATAGATCACTCAGTCAATCAGTCACAACTCACCTCTTCTTTTTATATATTTAAATGTTTTATATAAGGGCTTTGAAAAAGCAATTTGGCGTTCCCAGAAGTTAATTACATGACCAAGAACGATAAGATCACGATGTTATTTTTCCTTTGTACCTAAATACTTATTTTATAAGATCAGGAACATAAAAGTTAAGAGGCTCTTTAAAGGTAAACGGTTATAAATCTTTCAGAACATAACAAATCCTGAAGTAGTAACGACCGAAACTATATTTTTACTAGATGATGCCCGCGACTTTGTCAGCATGGTTTAAGTATTTTTAATTTCCACGGGAACTACGAAGGCAAAATATAGCCAAATAAGTTAGCCTATGTCCTTTCCCTGGATACAACCTATGGCTGTACCAAATTTCATAAATATCACTTGCGTTAGCGGCGAAGGAAAACATCGAGAGGAAACCTGTATGCCCGAGAATTCTTCATAATTTTCTCAAAGGTGTGGGAAGTGGGAAGTCTGCCAATTCCCACTTGACCAGCGTGGTAGATTATGGCCAAACTCTTCTGAGAGGAGACGCGTGATCAGTAGTGGGCCGGCAATGAATTGAAATGATGAAGAAGTTGATAGGTATATTTTTATTAATTGAAAATTAATCGCCTCATAGTCTGAAAATGGCCGGCAACATTTTACATTAATAAATATACATTGTTTTACATTGTTGCACTCAAACATTTAAATTAGACTAACAAAAAAAACTAAAAGGACTAACAAGAACACGTCTGTGACTACGTCTAAGTGAAATAGATTTTTTAAAATCCCTTCTACTCCCGAAATTCGGCTAGGTCTGTTCCTGATATTAGACACGCGTAAGACCTAAAATAAAATACTAAGTAAGAGTAGATGTGGCACGATATTAGGAAACTTTTATAAGATTTCTAAAGAATGGGCTGAAACACGTTATTGATAGCAGAATTATGTTAATTTTATGGATGAAGTTAGAGAGACTAAGTGGGCAAAAATAATCCACTGTGAAAATTATGGCTTTGTCTTCGATTTCGATATGAAGAGTGAAGACCTTAACGTAGGAGGTCCCGGGTTCGATCCCCGGCAGGGTCAATTTGGGAATTTATAATTTCTGAATTTTCCCTGGTCTGGCCTGGTGGGAGGCTTCGGCCGTGGTTAGTTACCACCCTACCGGCAAAGACGTGCCGCCAAGCAATTTGGCGTTCTGGTACGATGCCGTTTAGAAACCGAATAGTGGTATGGGTTTAATATAACTGCCATGTCCCTAACAGGTTAGCCCGCTACCATCTTAGACTGCATCATCACTTACCATCAGGTGAGATCATAATCAAGAGCTAACCTGTAGTGGATTTTAAAAAACCTATCGCAGTGATGAGCATCATGCTATTATGAATGGAAAGCCCTGAGTTCGATTCCTAGAAATGTCGATTTGGATTTTGTAATATCTACATATTTCTAAATAACGTATTTTTTTTATGAAAAGAGCAACTGCTGAGTTTCTTGCCAGCCCTTCTCATTAGAAGCTTAGCTTAGCTAGCTAGATAGTTTTCCGAACCGGTGGTAGAGTCTTTACCTATCATAAGTGGCCCACGTCTTCATACGTGAAATAAAAAAATAATTTATCATATAAGGGGTAGTTTAGATCATTACTGTTGGTGGTGGTGATTGAGGCGCCGGGGTAGCATACCCTTGAGGTAAGGGTATGTGTGGCAGACTTAGTAAATAATTTTTTTTCTTTCTTCCTTTCTTTTCTTATTTAAATTTTCACTGCGGTCTTGTCTGGTAACCAGATTTCGGCTGCGGTTAAATCCTACCGAGAAAGACATGCCACTTCAGCGATTAGTATGTTGTTAGTAACTAATTATGTGTATTAGTATGATGGTTAGTAACTTACCACGGCCGAAGCCTCCCACCAGACAGAACCAAAACGCGAAGATCGCTTAGATTAGGATATTTTATTTTCTGCTGGACCTCTTTCCTGTATCCGTCTAAATATAAACTCGTAGAGAGTATAGAAAGTATCAAAATTTATTTTAAAAAAAATGACAATTTAGGCCTCAAGGCGAAAGCGTAAAAGACAGATACCTTTTCGCATTTTTAATGTAAATTTGGATAAGTATACAATATAATTGAGACTGCCTCGTTGGTCCAGTGGCTGGCATGTTCGACTGCGGATGACGAGGTCCCGGATCGGGCCATAATTGAGTATTGGGTTTTCTGATCAGAAAGGACTTGACCGGTGGAACTATGGCAGCTTGCCTAGGTGTCAAAAATCAATGTTCAGCAATGATTTCTTTATTATTGTAATTGTAATATTTCACTGTTTTCAGATAAAAAAGTTTCAGGAGTCTGAAGGCTCGGAAAACTGCGAAAATGAACAAAAAAAAGTTTAACCAAAAGACTGCTTTCCCACACTAGATGGCGCTATTTATTGTGTTGAGCGAGTCTAAAAAAATATTTTCAAGTATTATTTCTTTATTATTGTAATTGTTATATTTTAAAGTTTTCAGATAAAAAAGTTTCAGAAGTCTGAAGGCTCTAAAAACTGAGAAAATAAATAAAAAAAAGTTTCACCAAAAACTGCTTTCCCACACTAGATGGCGCTATGTATTGTGGTGAGTCTAGAAAATATTTTTAAGTATTGCTCACTACTTATGGTTAACAAGTTCAACTATTCGACCACAGATGGCGGCATATGCAATGTGAATGGGCGTTCCTTTAAACGCAGTATTTCAAAATGCTTTGTTCGATCTATTAGTTTGAGACTTGTCAAAAAATAAAAATAATTATAAACAAAACATACATTTCCTTTTCATTACTATTTAATTGATCAAAAATAAATCATTCATAATATAATGACTAAGGTACTTAAATGGTATTCATGTAGGGTTACAAGATTATTATTAGGCATGGATATAATGGAACGTCAAAATGGAGTAGTGCTTAAAGAGGAAAGCGGACGCTCAAGATTTAAACAATAAACGTACTGTTTTTTTTGTCATTTGAACCCTGACCTTATTTGGAATAATAAATCCATAAAAATTTCGTTTTGAATTTTTAAACCTTACTGTAAAAACGGAAATCCTGTGCATTGTCCCGAATCGGAGGGCAATTACTGGTCATGTCCTTTTCAGTCCTAGCCCGGAATTGGAAGTTGGCGGTGTTTCACCCCCGTGCCTCGGAGAGCACGTTAAGCCGTCGGTCCCGGTTATTATCACTAACATGATAATAGTCTTTAAAGCCCGCCAACCCGCATTGGAGCAGCGTGGTGGGACAAGCTCTAATTCCCTCTCTCCTATGAGAGTGGAGGCCTGTGCCCAGCAGTGGGACGTTAATGGGCTGTAGTAGGATACAATATTAATTAATTATACAAATTGCTCCAGGCGGGCATCAAAGCCCACCCTCTTACCGCACCTCACACCCTCCTGCTTAAATAAGACCACAGCGCTCACCACTAGGTATACCAAAGAGGCTTTTATTTCTAAATGAGCATCGTGGGTTGTTTTAATGGTGTTCCTGTGTACCTTTATCCCACTTAGATACCTACTTTTCTCTCAGTAAAGGGTTATTTATCTTAATCCATCTTACTTTGTTTTTTTTTTACCTCGACTGCCTACTTGGTCTAGTGGTTAGCATGTTCGACTGCAGCCGACGAGGTCCAGGTTCAGAGGCCCAATTGTCTAAGCCAATCGTATTAATTTGACAGTTCTTAACGTATAACTCGAACTTTTTCAGGAGTACATACAAGCGTATTGACGTGCAAGCATCTATGACCTTCTTAAACAGGTCGAATTATACGTGTGACAGACGATTACGATTACGATTTCCTTACATAATCGGGGGGCAGGTCCCGGGTCGAGCCATAATTAAATGTTGGGTTTTTCTGACTAGAAATTCTCAGTACTAGTCCGGAATTAGGAAGTTGGCGGTGTTTCACCCCCGTGCCCTGGAGAGCACGTTAAGCCGTCGGTTCCGGTTAATATCGCTAACATGATAATAGTCATTAAAGCCCACTAACGTCCCACTGCTGGGCACAGGCCTCCACTCTCATAGAAGAGAGGGAATAACAGCTTCGAACCACCATGCTGCGGTCCAACGCGGGTTTGCGGCCTGAAAAATAATACAATAGATCCAAATTGTACCTACATGTGTCCAGTTCTATTATAATAATCAATTAAAGGCTTAGGTAGTATTGCGAACCTACCCTTTATCAAAGCAAACATGTGTTTTAGGCAAATCAATTATCCAAATTCCAATATATGTAATTAAACTTTGGTTACCCACGTTTGAATTGCTGATCGGACAAACGAAAACTTTATCTTCGCTTGCAATTCTATTGGTTACTCAGAAGGAGAGTGTTGGAAGATATTTTGTGTGGTGTGGTGTTGTGGCGGTGCGTACTATAATCATAATCATAATCATAATAGTTAATTTGCTTGATTACAGGTAGATACATTACAACTTACAACTTTTTACCATCTACAATCCGCCATACGATGGACATGCAAAATATTTGTATGATCACATGTTGGCAGATAGTTTTTTTTTAAATAATTAACTGAAATCATAAATTACATTAAACCATAAAAATAGTGGGATGTCAGTATTGCTTTTTGGTTGCTTGTTTTTCCTGCATGTTTAACCTTATTAACTATAGTCTATAGCTTTATGTCATAACGATTTGAATAATACGAGAAGTATTATGTACTAGCTGTGCCCACGACTTCGTCTGCGTGGAATAGTGAATTTCGGCAGCATTTTTATTCATTTTGCGACGTCATCACACAAAATCTTTCATCCCCTATTTTTACCCCCTTTAGGGTAAAATTTTTACAAACTTTGAATGTCGCATTTATTTATATCTAACTAGCGAATGCCAGCGACTTCGTCTGCGCGGTTTGAGGTTTATAGATTCCCGCGGGAACTCTTTAATTTTCCGGGATAAAAAGTAGCCTATGTGCTATTCCAGACTATAATCTATCTCTGTGCCAAATTTCATCCAAATACGTTCAGCCGTTCGAGCGTGATCGAGTAACAAACATCTACAAATGACATACAGCCATACATCAATCCAAACTTTCGCATTTATAATATAAAGTAAGTTTAAAAGCCTAAAAAATAAGGCTCAACCTAAAAAAATGATGTAATTTCCATAAAAATTTTCATCCCCTATTTCAACCCCTTACAGCAGTTTTTTTGCATTAAAAGTAGCCTATGTCCTTTCTCAAGCTATAGACTATCTCTGTACCAAATTTCATTTAAATCGGTTCAGTAGTTTAGATGTGATTGCGTAACACACAGAGAGACAGGGTTACTTTCGTATTTATAATATTAGTATGGATAGTAGCAGCGCTCGCCGCGTCCGTCCGCGTCGAGAGATCACAGACAAATGCCCCGAGCGGCCGTACGCAGACATTTTGAATTCACAAAATGGCGGTCTGTTAGTGCAAGGGTAAGGAGCAGGCAGCGCATATCGCATGCTGTAAAGTGGGTGAAAAAATAATTTGGTCTTCAAATAATTCTGTTAATTTATAATAATCTCATTATTAAAAATTGTACTTCTTTTATATTTTCGACCAAAGACAACGAAGCGCCATCTATTTAGAACTCCTGCGCATCGATCCACCCGTAGTTCCGCACCTCGATGCTAGGTGTCACTAACATACTTTCCCCAAACGAAGAAAACGAAATATTATTAAAGTGATATGAAATCACTACGTGACAATGCTGCACGTTGCAACTCACAAATTTGTACGTTTTGGTAGATAATAGCGAATAAAGCTTCGTGTTCCTTACATATTATGGACAATTAACAACATTTGTGAAATAATTTAACAACTATTTTCTGCGTTATTACTTGTCCCTCATTGCTGAGGCTGTCATTGGTAAGGTAACTTAAACATTAGTAGGGGGAAAGGCAGTAATAGCTTTAGTTTTGAGCAAGTTTTCGGAGTAATGTGCATTTTAAAATATCACTCGCTTTAGGGGTGAAAGAAATCGTGATGAGGAAACCTACATGAAAGTTCTCCGTGATGTTTTTGCCAATTTGGACTTAGCCCGCGTGGTGGACTATGGCCTTTTAACTCTGAAAGTTGTGGGCCGGCGTTGGGTTGCTCTGCTCTGTAAGATGGTCTGACGGAATTCCGAACCAGTGGTAGATTTTCGATCGATTCGACTATTCAAAAACATATGTAAAAAGTCAACTTGAATAAAAAATATTTGATTTTGACTTTGACATGTATGATCTATAGTAATTTGACCCAATTTCTTTCCGACCTACCATCGTAAGAACGTACAAACTCTGACGCGGCTTGCCAACTGTGCTTCCGATATTTCGACTCCAAAATACACATACATTTATTATTATGCGGATATAAATTGTATAACGGAACGCAAACGTCACCCCAGGGCCCAGACGATCTGTTTCTATGGCGCATATGAAGCCCCGTTTGACATTTAACGTTCCTACAATTTTCGCGCTTTGGAGTGACAGCTATTGAAAAGAACCGAATCGTATTTTGAGATTTGACGTTCTATAGATTGATATAAAGTTTTATAATACAAGTTCCACAAACTTATCGGTTACTTAACAATTAACAAAAACTTAACAGACGTAAAAATTTGTTATTATTTGGGCCACCGTGCCAGATTAGTTGGTGGGACTGTAATTAATACTCCAG
The DNA here is from genome assembly GCA_964035005.1 of Erebia palarica. Classification (NCBI taxonomy): domain Eukaryota; kingdom Metazoa; phylum Arthropoda; class Insecta; order Lepidoptera; family Nymphalidae; genus Erebia; species Erebia palarica. The sequence goes on from OZ035990.1 coordinate 31,677,118, forward strand.
ACGGGTATACATTTTATAAATTTAATTCCTTGCATACAAAATGAGTTAATAAATAGATACATAGGCTCATAAATCAAAGAAACCCCTTCTTGGTAAGTAAGTTGTAGTGGAAGGTTCTTTAAAGTTCGCAACAAGTTAGCTTCTGTTTAAAGGTCACGTATTAATGGGACTTCCTAAAATGTTTGCTTTCAAACTTAGTCCATTATCTTTATATTACTTTAGCAAAGCATTTCATATTTTGCGGCTAGTACTGGTTTATATCAGGGCTTTTAAGCAACAAGCCAGTAATATACCACAGCATAAGTAGGTATATATTCTCCATACAGTGGATCGGCTACCTAAACCTACACGCAAGTATGTATGTATATATAGTGTATACTAATTTTGTCCACCATCATGGGAAGAAAACTGGCATTCTTCGGACATCTACAAAGAGGATCCCAATGCTCACTCCTAAGACTAGTTTTGGAAGGAAGAATTGCAGGCAAGATAGCTCCAGGTCACCAAAGGCGCAAGTGATGCTAAAGTGGTGTGGCTTAGCTACCAAAAGCTAAAAGATGCACCTCATAATAGATAAGTTTTACGCTAGTTAACTGCTTAACTTCGTATTGAAGAAGGTACATGGTGATGATTAATTTTGTCCTAGAAAATTCTGCTAGCTTGAAGATACACTCCAATGTCTTGCCCCTGTCATTCCGTAGCCTTGCTTTGCTTAAACATCTCCGTCAGAAAACAGGTACAAAATAAACTATCTCTTTAAACTGTGCAATTTTATTTGTTGACTTTATTATTTTAAAATTATACTTAAACGCTACTTTTTTTTATTTGATAGCTTATTCATTAAGAATTTAATTGATAAATGTGATAAAAATAAGCGGGTAATTTAAAACGGCAAAACGCAACGCTATTGGTTCGACGGAATCGTGGCGTCACGACACATCCGGAAAATATGTCTACTGTTGAACATTCCGGGCGTTTTTAATTTTGCGTAACAACGTAACCTAAGTAAAAAATCTAAGTACATAGCATTAAAAAAAAAAGGTCTAAAATTATCAGCGTGGTCTATCCAATTTATACAAAAACTTTACAAATTATATACCTAACCCTTCCGTCTTTCGATTGGTGAATACCATTCGATACCTACTTCATACAGTATTTTTTCAGATTAGCGTTGAAATGGCCTATTCCGTATTCGGATCCGTATCCGCGGATATACGTTTTTAACGATCCGGCACATTTTGATTGTATTGTGTATTATGTTCTTTTTGAATTAAACCAACCACAATATAATATAAACAACAATAGCGAGCCTAAAACAATAAAAGTTGGTATAATTACAGACACAAAGGGGCAATTAAGACCGAAAAAATTTCACCCCGAATGTTGGCTCAAACAATTTGCTTCAAATTAGAGCCGAAAACTAGTTTGCGCCCTTTTATTGTTTAAGTTGGATAATTAGTAGCCGACCCTCGAAATAACGTGGATGTAGAGCGAGGCAACACGAAGTAATAAAACAGATATATACCTACCTACTGGGAGTTTGATCACCTCTTTGGCTATTGGATGGAACCATACTTTGCGGAAGTCCGTGATAATCAAGGAAAAAGAAGATTAATTCGCTATAATTCGCTAAAACGTACAAATATATGTGGTACAACGTGCAAAATTAAAAAAATCAAATATTTTTTATTGAATAGACTTTTACAAGTGCTTATGAATGGTCAAATGAATCTTCCACTGGTTCGGAATGCCGTTCCTACCGAGAAGAACCAGCAAGAAACTCGGTGGTTGCTCTTTTGAAAAAAAATAAAGTAGGTATGTTTACAATAATTGCAATAATCCAAAGATACTTAAGTACAGTCCTGAACATTGCTGGAGTGAGTCAAATCTATGCGCTTTTATCTATAGTACTATTATAAACTGCCTCGTTGGTCTAGTGGTTGGCATGTTTGACTGCGGCCGACGAGGTCCCGGGTTCGAGTCCCGGGTCGGGCCATAATTAAGTATCGGGTTTTTCGGATTAGAAATTCCCAGTACTAGCCCGGAGTTAGGAAGTTGGCGGTGTTTCACCCCCGTGCCTCGGAGAGCACGTTAAGCCGTCGGTCCCGGTTATTATCACGAACATGATAATAGTCGTTAAAGCCCGCCAACCCGCATTGGAGCAGCGTGGTGGGTCTAAGCTCTAATTCCCTCTCTCCCATGAGAGTGGAGGCCTGTGCCCAGCAGTGGGACGTTAATGGGCTGTAGTGATGATGATGATGAATATTATAAATGCGAAAATTAGGATGGATGGATGGATGTATGGATGTATGGATGTTTGTTACTCAATCACGCCCCAACGGCTGAACAGATCTGGCTGAAATTTGGCACAGAGATAGGTTATAGTCTGGAATAGCACATAGGCTACTTTTTATCCCGGAAAATTAAAGAGTTCCCGCGGGAACCGAAAACCTCAAACCACGCAAACGAAGTCGCGGGTATTCGCTAGTCATTTATATAATCTTCGACAGTATAATAAGCTTTTTTCAGGAGCATTTCTTTAATGCAGCATGCGATATGCATAGCCCACCCTCCCGCTTCGGAGTATGCAGGAAAAGTAAGCAATACATACCGCCTTGACGGCCTTGATAACACCACACCACACAAATCTTCTTAAGTTGACGCAGAATCGAGCGCAGTTGCCTTCACGTGTGGAGGTCCCGGGTTTGATTCTCGGTAGGGTCAATTTGGGAATTTATAATTTCTGAATTTTCTCTGGTCTGGTCTCGAAGGCTAGTTACCACCCTACCGGCAAAGACGTACCGCCAAGCGATTAAGCGTTCCGGTACGATATCGTGCAGAAACCGACTAGGGGTATGGGCTTCATATAACTGCCATAACTATTCCAAGCAGGTAAGCCCGCTACCATCTTAGACTGCATCGTCACTTACCATTGCATTGCACCAATTGTAAAAGATGAAGATTGCAGTATTGCAGTTAAGGGCTAACTTGTAGTGGAATAAAAATAAAATTAAATAAACAAAAGTATTTTAGACGTACATTTGGCCCCGGCACCAGAGCATGCCCAAGAGACGTAGACTCAACATAGATTTGTCGGTGTTATAGCGAATAAAACTTTTAATTCCTTGAACTCTTTGGCATTATAGAGCCACTAGCTGATGCCCAGGATAATACAGGATTTGAGCTGCTAAAAGCTGCACTAAGTGTTATCGCAATCGGATGAACGGCATATTAGGAATGCATTATAAACAAGAACTACCAACACTATTTTTTATGTAAATAATAGATGATGCCTATGACTCCGTCCGCGTGGATTTGGGTTATTAAAAAGTCTTGAGGGAACCTTTGATTTTCCAGGATAAAAGGGTCCTTCCCCGGGATGCAACCTATCTGTTCCGAATTTCGTCAAAATCGGCTGAACAAATGGACCGCGAAAGCGCAGCAGACAGACAGACACACTTTCGCATTTATATTACTAGTAGCTAATGCCCGCGACTTCGTCCGCGTGGATTAAGGATTTCTGATTCCCGCGTTCTTTAATTTCCGGGATAAAAAGTAGCCTATGTGCTATTCCAGACTATAATATATCTCTGTGCCAAATTTCGTCCAGATCCGTTTAGCCGTTCTGGCGTGATTGAGTAACAAACGTCCATCCATACATACATCCAAACTTTCGCATTTTAATACTAGCTAATGCCCGCGACTTCGTCCGCGTGGATTGAGAATTTCTGGTTCCCGCGGGAACTCTTTAATTTCCGGAATAAAAAGTAGCCTATGTGCTATTCCAGACTATAAATCTCTCTGTCGCAAATTTCATCCAGATCCGTTTAGCCGTTCTGGCGTGATTGAGTAACAAACGTCCATCCATACATCCATCCAAACTTTCGCATTTATAATACTAGCTAATGCCCGCGACTTCGTCCGCGTGGATTGAGGATTTCTGGTTCCCGCGGGAACTCTTTAATTTTCTAGCCTATGTGCTATTCGAGACTATAATATATCTGTGCCAAATTTCGTCCAGATCCGTTTAGCCGTTCTGGCGGGATTGAGTAACAAACGTGCATCCATACATCCATCCAAACTTTCGCACTTATAATATTTTAGAGCCATTACTGAAGCACTCTGACGCATTTGATTCGTGACCGTATCCGGAATATTAAATTCAAATTAATCACACCGAACTTAGAACCATATTCATCTTCGTCTCACATTGAACATCGTTTCGTATTTAAAGACGTGTCCCGATCGGGTGGAGATCAATCTTACGGGCATTAGGCGACGCGTTGAGCCGACATCAATCACACGTGATCCGAATGTTTGGGAAGAGGTGAGTAGAAAATATATTCTAATGTATTAGGAGCTCGCTGTTTTACCGATTTCCCTGATACTCATTTCATCGGGTGGATATATATCGCTTTTCCTATGATCGCAAATATAAAAATTTCATTTCATTTCATTTTTTTTTTTGCATAAACTGTGTTACAGTAAAGGTCTTATCTACTTCATAGTTAAGGCACCTAGAGTTTGCCAATTTTGGCGTACAACATAATTATAAATCGAATCTAAATTGATGCATTATAACTCACTAGATGATGCCCGCGACTTCGTCCTCCTTAATTTTCTGGGATAAGAAGAACCTATCCCTGTACCAAATTTCATCAAAATCGGTGGGCTGTGAAAGCGTAGCAGACAGACAGACAGGCAGACAGACATTTCACGTTAATAATATTAGTATGGATTCATGTAAGTACTACCAAAATTTAATTGATTGCCATTATAACATCATTATTCATTACATTAGTTTCAATATATTCCACATTTAATTTGAGTACATTAAATAAAATAAATTAAAAAGTCGTAGCTATCCGGAAATTCTGGTGTATCAGTACGTTTCCATACTTTGAAATAATAAATGCTTCTATCTGTCTGTCTGTCTGTCGGCCTACTATACTTTAACTGTCCATGTTTTCAACCGATATTGATGATATTTTTATTATAGAGGTAGGAAGACATAGACAAACATAGAATCAAAAAACATAATCCATGCAGGCATCACCTTTTTTTTATTCCACTACAGGTTAGCCCTTGACTGGGATCTCACCTGATGGTAAATGGCGACGCAGTCTAAGATGGTAGCGGGCTAACCTGTTAGGGGTATGACAGTTGTATTAAACCCATAACCCTGGTCGGTTTCTACACGGCATCGTACCGGAACACTAAATCGCTTGGCGGGACGACTTTGCCGATAGGGTGGTAACTAGCCACAGCCGAAGCCTCCCACCAGACAAGTAATCTAGTATTATTTAAGTAGATCGAGCTTTATCTAGTAATCCAAAAACCTCCTACACCATGCTGTAATAACGAGTGGGGCGAACATTTAATTAAAAAAATCTCGTCCTCAGTAAACCTATTTTGTTATTATTTCCAAAATTTTCCCTAGCACATCACCCAATAAAAATTACAGGCTAAAATGCTCAAGGAATTTTCAAGTATACTCAAGCTTGCTTGTTACCTCAGTAATCTTCTCATTATATTTTAGACTGTAGGCTTACAAAAGAGCAAACAAAGAGACCTTCCCCCTTCAAAACTTAGTTAACTTTACGGCAGGATGGGTTTACTACCAAAATGAAAGTAGTTTAAAAATTAAATAAATAAACGTTTATGGATCACTTTTTAACGTTTAATCTATCGTGAGAGATATTCATTATAAATATACACTAGCGAATGCCCGCGACTTCGTCTGCGTGGTTTAAGGTTTTTTGGTTCCCGCGGTAACTCTTTAATTTTCCGGGTTAAAAAGTAGCCTATGTGCTATTCCAGACTATAATCTATCTCTAAGCCAACTTTCAGCCAGATCGGTTCAGCCGTTGGGGCGTGTTTGAGTAACAAACATCCATACATCCATGCATCCATACATCCATCCAAACTTTCGCATTTATAATATTAGTAAGATTAGTAAGAAGTAAGATAACAAACCGGATACAATCACCTGTTATGTCGGAATTACTACTTACACAATAGTGCCCGACTAATTTCGAACCCGTTCGGGGCCCTTATTCATGAGCCTGTTCGCACGGCTTGAGTTGAGCAGGACATAACACGTGAGTGTATCCGGTTTGTTATATATATTTATTGACCACCTTTAACAAAAAAAATTACGGTTGTCTGTAAAGTCGGTTTACGGACGATAGTTTTACGTGATAACTAGAAGTTCTCGAAGAAGCTCGCGTGGCGGTTCCGGTACGATGCCGTGTAGAATCCGAGTAGGGTTATGAATTTAATATAACTGCCTTACCCCTAACAGGTTAGCCCGCTACCCTGATGGTAGCGGGCTAACCTATAAAACCGATAAATAGATAAATTAATAATATGATGATATGATATTATGGATTAAAACTGTAATAGGTCGCAAGGAAAATTGAAAAGTTCCACTGAGATTTTACAAATAACAGGGGTCACAAATCCAGAGTGTTTCATTATTGTTGACTTTCATGTTTTAGAATTATAATCCTTATTAATTTAGGAACGTCGAGGTACGTGACATTTATTGATTTTTCTCTAGTATTGTAAATAATTATAGACTGATCCGATTTCGTGCTAATAATGACTGATGAATGAAGAAAGTTTAATATCAAAAGTTTGTTATAAATTTTAAGACTTATTTATATAGATTTTCCCTCGCAAACTTTACGAGTAAAACCACTTAACCGCCCTCAAAATCTTGGGCTAAAACAATGCTTCTCAATTCACGATAGGCCTTTAGAATTGACCTCTTAATTACAACTCGCAAAGTGTACAGCGAGCTTCGTTCATACAATACACCACAGTTAAACATTTTATTAGAAATGTAGTTAATAATTATTATTTATTTATTTCAATTTAACAAAATACACTTACAGTAAAAACCATAACGAATACAGTCCACAAACTTATCTGACCCGGTAGCCAAACTTTGGAGTGAAAACTTCTTTAGCCGCATTGAGCACTTTTTGGTAGGAGGTAAAAATTGTGGAAACGCGTGACCGACACCGTCACCCATTTTCAATTTCAACTTCCTTTGGTTATTGACCGACACCTCACGTTGTTAGGAAGACAAAAAAGGTTATTTTTTAAGTATCTTAATTTTTATTTTTTTAATTCATTTAAATATTCTTTTTCACTTGTATCGGCAACCCCTATGACTGCCAAGTTTTATTCTATTTTTTTTTCATATAAACTAGCGGCGCTGACACCGGGTCAGAAAAGTTTGACGGACTATACGAGTACATGTTAAATTAAGCTAATATAATCTATAAATACTAGTACTTTACACAAAACAACGCTTGTCAATACACGATAGAGTTCTTTGACCTTTTACATTTGACTTCTTTATTACAAGTTCACTTAATTTTTTATAACTTTACCCTCTTTAACTCTGTATTTTCAGTAGGTAAGTCCAGTGATAGCTTTCGCCGCAAATAATTATTTCAAAAAAAAAATTTCTCAGAAATTTAAAAAGTCGTAAAACAAACGTTTTCCAGTATAACGTACAAAACCATTACGCGGTTATTAGTATGTAATTTTAAATTAAAGCTGTATAGAATGTGTGCCCTAAGTGATAGTCCAAAGGTTGCTCCTCTCCACGGATGTTTCGGGAGGATGTTGGGTTCTGTCCGGTTCCTAATCCCAAGCAGGGTTTTGCCCTTATACAACCACCTGTCAGTAAATGGCACATCTTAATTATAGCAATAAGCTAACAACGAGGCGTAGGTGTTAGAAATCCCGTACTCTCAGGTAAGTCAAAATAATAGTGTAATCAAGGATCTAAGAATAAAGATCCAGGATCCCAACGTATTCAAACAGAAAAACTAATACCATTATTTGATTAATTAATCTAACCTTCGGACGGTTGGTACCGTCTGTAATTAAAATATGATGTATAGAATCTTTCAAAAATATACAGTTTTCATTCAAAAATCATTCAAAGTACTTAATCACGAATTATTTAAAATGATAATTTATCATTGCATTAGATATCTAGATCAGAGAGAGATCAATCTTGCGTAGAGACATCCATCATTCGATCCGAATGTTTCTTGACGGAAAGTGAGAAAAATACGTATATAAAGAACCGAATAACAATATTATCGTAAAAGTGGTTCCTATTCGGATGGTTCCGAGTTTGAATCCTGGGCACGCACTTTTCGTACATTATGTGGATTTTAAAAAATAAAATGAGTGCCTCGTTGGTCTACTACAGATCACGAGGTCCTGAGTTCGATTCCCGGTCGGGCTTAAAATTTTAGGTATTGGCTTTTCAGAAATTCTCAGTGCTAGCCCGGAGTTGTTAGCGGTGAGTCACCCCCCATGCCTTGGAGAGCACGTTAAGCCGTCGGTCCTGCTAATTATCACTTACATTATAATAGCCGTTAAAGTCCGCCAACCCGTCTTGGAACAGCGTGGTGGGTCTAAGCTCTAATTTCCTCTCTCCTATGAGAGTAGAAGCCTGTACCCAACAGTGGGACGTTAATGGGTTGTAGTGATTAAACAATAAAATAATATCAATAATTGTTTACTGTCAAGGAAATCGTAGTATAGTCGAAAGTGCGTGAAGTCTGCGAATCCACAATTTGCCAAAGTGGTGTACTTCAGCCTTACAAAAGTAGACCTTTAATATTTGCAAAAAAAACTTGCATACTTATATACATTCGTGATCACGACCTGAATATTAAATTCAAATTAATCATACAATTCTTAAAATGGTATTAATCATTGCATTGTCCGCGGACCTTTTCTGATTTCAAAATGTGATCCTGGGCGAGTTCAATTTAGCAAGGATTAGCAACATCAATCACACGCGGAATGTTTGACTACAGGAAATGAGAAAAATATTCATTACCTTCCGAAAAAATGTTGGGATGAAAAACAAATCTGTTCCATTAACCGTGGCTACTTGTCATGCGTGAGAGCATGATATTTCTCGTTTCACAATTATTCTAGGCTTAATATTCAAATGGTTTTATTTGTACTCGAGCAAGTGATATGGCTCGACAGTAACAATAGAATGATCATCCTCCGAGCGGGTGCTGTGCTCAGTGACCAACGGTCCGACCATTGATCTTTGGAAGTCGTATTTAAAGCATAATAATTAAGAGAAAGCTTCGTAATCGCGATTCAGGCTTTTCGTATTCTTAATACGCTGCTAGTAGTGCCATCTGTTGGATTATGTACGGACTGCGAAGACTACAAGTACATTTATATCAAGTTTTACATCTGCTATAAAAAGTATTTTACTTCGTGTATTTCCGCTCTTAAGGTATTGCGCGAAAAGTCCGTATCAGATTAGAACGATGTCACGCTAGTGTGTGCAGCTTCATACGTGAGTATGAGATTTGTTTGTCCATAGTTTGTTTTCGCTCTATAGTAGTATTCCATAGTCAAAACTAGTTTTTTCGTGTTCAAGAAGTACCTTTGTTATGTTTGAAGAATTTTACCTCTGTACCTATCCGTAACATTTTCGGTATTTGACTCTAGCTTTTACCTGCGACTTTATCCGCGTTGACTACACAAATGTCAAACTCCAATTTACCCCCTTTGGAATCAATATTTCAAATACCCTTTTTACTACGTCTTAACAGCAATCTGCATGTAAATTTTTAGCCCGATTCGTCCTGTGGTTTGAGCTCCGCGTTGATAGATGAGTCAATCAGTCACCTATTCTTTTTTAGAAGATAATATTAGTAAATTAGCAAGTAAAAAAAAATTCCACGCTTTGATTCTTTTCGGGTATAGAGCGCAAACACACAATTTTCACAATTATTCTAGGCTTAATATTCAAATGGTTTTATTTGTACTCGAGCAAGTGATATGGCTCGACAGTAACAAAGAATGATCATCCTCCGAGCGGGTGCTGTGCTCAGTGACCACTGGTCCGACCATTGATCTTTGGAAGTCGTATTTAAAGCATAATAATTAAGAGAAAGCTTCGTAATCGCGATTCAGGCTTTCCACGCTTTGATTCTTTTCGGGTATAGAGCGCAAACACACTACGGACAAGTCTTCAAGCGTCATTCGCTTTTATTTAAACCGTCCGCTTCTGAGAGGAATGATATTTTGTCTTCTCCCATCGCTAGTGTGTTCGCTCTTATACTCATAAGACTCATCGCAGCGTGCATTATTATATCTAAATCAATCAACCTCAACTTAAAATCGTATTCATCATCTACACCGCGTCGTTTCGTATCTCAAGGCGGATTTGAGCGAGGCTCTGAGGTCAATCTAACGTGCATTATGTGACATCAATCATAAATTATATGCGACTTGCTTCGTCCTTTCGCCCGTTTTCGTCCATTCGCTGTGTAGAAACCGAAAAGGGGTATGGGTTTAATATAACTGCCATGCCCCTAACAGGTTAGCCCGCTACCATCTTCACTTACCATCAGGTGAGATCGCAGTCAAGGGCTAACTTGTAGTGGATAAAAAAAAAAGTTTACCTACTCATAAAATACTAGATGATAACTGTGACTTCGTCCACGTGGATTAAGCTTTTTTAATTTCCTGGGGAACTCCTTAATTATACGGGATATAACCTACCTCTGTACTCATCAAAATCAGTTGAAAAGATGGGCCGTTAACGGGTAGCAGACAGACAGACAGATACATTTTCGAATTTTTTATAATATTACTGTGGATATTAAAAGAGAAAAGAGCATTTTCTTTCAAGAAGAGTGGGGGAACTAAATGAGTTGCAAGCCGTACTTGACCTCATCCGGAGTGAGGTGCAAACCTCATTACCGTGTTTAATCCTATTATGAACCTCCGGCCCTCCCTGAAAATCGAGACGTGTTTTGCCACATTTTCCTACGAAGCTAAATATTACTAAAGCCCGTTTGCAGACACGCCGGGTTACGTTTAACCCAGGGCTAAATTTGAAGTTTCAACACAAGTTTTATACGAATTCTGTCAAAGTAGCAGCTAACTCAGGGTTACAAGATTAACCCGACGTTTCTGCAAGCGGAACATTTGTAAGCTAGGTAGGTATAATTAGAAAATATGAAGTTACCGTATCTAAGGGCGTTAACACTACGGATATATCTATTTTATCTGGCGCGCGTCGTTCAATTTTAGTATACGACTGCCTGAAAAAAGGAGTAGGTATATTGTTTTCAGGGTTCATGTATGTATGTATGTATGTGAGTTTGGATATTCCATCATAACTTCTATACGCCTCAACCGATTTTGATAAATGAGGTATCGTTAGAACCCCTAGCTTATTCCGGGTGACATAATCTAGTAAAATTTTAAAAAAGATTGATGGGGCGACCATGGTCCCGCATTAAAGACTAAATTTGAAAAAAAAAAAACGAAAATATGATTAACAATATAATCATCATCTAGAAAATGATGAGTAGATTCCAAAAATATATAACATTATAGTTCAATATCCAGTGATTCACAAAAAAATATCATTTAATAAAAATGTGAGTAAAATTCTAATTTAACTAGATTAATTTAGATTTTTAACTTTTTAGCTCGTTTTTTTTGGCAGGGCAGTCGTGTTTATAATTTTTTTTTTATTATGGATTTAGTATGGATCGCGCTTATGATAGGACGTAACGTTATTCTCCTGCCGGCCGCTACGTTTTTAAAGTCTAGCCCCACTTGAGATGCACAGAGTGGCGTGGCACGTAGCTACAAACATTCTTTTTTTTTCTTTCATTTATTTGGTCTACCAACAGCATATCATTTAAAACATAGACCAGAAAATTTACAAAGTATTAGGTACTAAGATAAAATGATTAGCCACTTAAAGGTAAACACCGCATGCACTGTAGTGATAAGATCTTTTACAACTCTAACTCTAACTTCTTTTATGAGTAGGTACAAACACAAAATCAATACCAAGCATTGCAATTTTTAAAAATAAAATCTAAATCTTAACTATATTTGTAAAAACTAATTTAAAACCAAAAGTACAAATCGGATATGTAAACTCTTTGTAACGAAACTCAAGGGACTGAGATTTTTTTGTCGTTATAGAGAGTTATCGTTATATGGAGTGAACAAAAAAACAACCATATTAATAAGAATTTTCAAGACTTAGTTCAAAACGCTTTCCAACGTCACTTTTCTTTTATCCCTTTTCAATCGCACGTATCACACAAACTTTTTCGTCAACACTAATCGCTTTCCGTTTACTGGCCATGTTAACAGTTTCAAAGTAGGTTTACGACTGATAATACGATAGGTACCCAGTATGCTTGGTCGAAGACCATCACTTCCGAGAAAACAAAACAAGGCTTCATACTGCACGTGTTCAAGGCAATTAAGGATTACAAAAGCTAGACCGACCTCGGATGTTTCGGAGCTTCAAAGTATTTTGTTACCTGATAACATAACATAAACAATAATACCGATAATAAATATTTACTGTCTACAAATATGAACACATTTCTTCGTAATAGAGAATGGCGTATCGCTCTAAAGAGTGTTCGAATATGTGGGTTTTAACGCAAACCAACCAAGTTGGACTCACTTCAACGTTACAGGGAGTTTATTGTTATAAAGGATAATAACGTTATAAAGAGTTTACACTGTACTACATCTTACTTAATGCTAAATGAACCGAACTACGGAATTTAACATTTTTTGTATGAGTGTACCGCGTCGCTTAAGAGGGCCCAGCTCCATACAACCTCATATATAATATTTCACCGTAAAATTGCAAAAACCATTAGATTTTTTTTTTATCCTCTTCAAGTTAGCCCTTGACTGCGATCTCACCTAATGGTAAGTGGTGATGCAGTCTTAGATGGTAGCGGGCTAACCTAGGGGCATGGCAGTTATATTAAACCCATACCCCTATTCGGTTTCTACACGGCATCGTACCGGAACGCTAAATCGCTTGGCGGCACGTCTTTGCTGGTAGGGTGGTAACTAGCCACGGCCGAAGCCTCCCACCAGGCCAGACCAGGGAAAATTCAGTAATTATAAATTGACCCTGCCGGGTATCGAACCCGGAACCTCCGCACGTTAAGACAACAGCGCTACACACTGCACCACGGAGGTCGTCAAAATTAGATCACATATTACAATTTCGCTAGTTAGATTACAATCTAACGGTTTTGGCAATTTTACGGTGACATATTATAGGTTGTATGGAGCTGGGCCCTTTTAATACATATAATACTTGCCGATACGTGCCGCGTCTGTAGTGGGGCTAGACCTTTATTTCACTATAAGTTAGCTCTTGATAAGTGATACAGTGTAAGATGGTAGCAGGCTAACCCTATATTAAACCCATAGGTACCCTTAGTCGGTTTCTACACGGCATCGTACCGGAACGCTAAATCGATGGAGGCACGTCTTTGTCGGTAGGGTGGTAACTAGCCACGGCCAATGAATGTATCAATACATAGATAGATTTCGACGTACACTATACATCCAACACTACAGCCCATTACCGTCCCACAGCTGGGCACAGGCCTCCACTCTCATTGGAGAGAGGGAATTAGGAGCTTGGGTCCACGCTGCTCCAATGCGGGTTGGCGGGCTTTAACGACTATTATCATGTTAGTGATATTAACCGGGACCGACGGCTTAACGTGCTCTCCGAGGCACGGGGGTGAAACACCGCCAACTTCCTAACTCCAGGGCTAGTACTGGGAATTTCTAATCAGAAAAACCCGATACTTAATTATGGCCCGACCCGGGACTCGAACCCGGGACCTCGTCGGCCGCAGTCAAACATGCTAACCACTAGACCAACGAGGCAGTTACACTACAAATATTGCCACTAAATAAGTCTATGTAAGTTCGTTCGTTGTATGTCTCATATTATGGAAATAAAAATGAAAATTTTGAAAATGAGTTACCGATTTTCCACTGGACCGATGATCCGTTCTATCATATTATGCTGATTAATGCAAAACAGAATCATTTAAATTCATTACGGTCCATTGTGCTCAAAAATTAAACATCGATTTATTACACTCTGTAAAATAGGTTATGTAAATATTGTAAATTATTAACAACTAGCGAATGCCCGCGACTTCGTCTGCTTGGTTTGAGGTTTTTTGGTTCCCGCGGAAACTCTTTAATTTTCTGGGATAAAAAGTAGCCTGTGTGCTATTCCAGACTATAATCTATCTCTGTGCCAAATTTCAGCCAGATCCGTTCAGCGGTTGGGGCGTGATTGAGTAACAAACATCCATACATCCATCCAAACTTTCGCATTTATAATATTAGTATTAAAGTATTAAAGTATAGATATAATACATATATATAGATATAATTTAAGTATACAATATTTATAATTACCTAACTTTTCTAAGATGACTTAAAGATTAATTTATGACACTAGCTGAGGCCCGTGACTTCATCCGCGTGGACGAAGTTTTTTGGAAACCTGTTCTGCACGGCATCATACTGGAACGCTGAATCGCTTGGCGGTACGTCTTTGCCGGTAGGGTGGTAACTAGCCACGGCCAAAGCCTCCCACCAGACCAAACCATAGAAGATTCAGAAATTATAAATTCCCAAATTGACCCTGCCGGGAATCGAACCCATTACCCCCCACGTTAAGACAACAGCGCTCAACACTGCACTAGGGAGCTCGTCAAAAAGACTGTTAGATAGAAGCAGGCGGCAGGCTTACTTAGCAGAAGTCCATGATAATCAAGGTACAAGAAGCATAGAATAGAATAATCTTTAGTTGTATAATGTGTGTATACATCTATTTATGTTAGTTATGATGTTATATCTAATAAGACAGAGTCCAGCACATTAGCCGTATTGACGTACAAATATATTTTAAATAGGCAGTTGAGCTTAAATTCATTATAATTACTATTACAATAATAATATTACAACAATATAAATTAGATTTTATTAATAATAGGCATGATGACTGATTTTGAAAAATGGTCAGATTATGTTCGGAAGTATTTACTATTTCGAAAAAATATATTATTTCAGCAGAAAAATTAGGTTTGGTAGATAAAATTGGCATTTGAAATTTAAATTTTAAAATTCACGCCAAAACGCTAGCCGGTGTCATGGCGTCGTTTGTGACGTCACTATTGTTTTTACCAATGTTATCTGTGCAGTGTGCAGTAAACAACAGTGTGATTGTCAAAGCTCGAAAACAAACAATTGTGGCGTCATTCGCTGCTAGGCGTTTAATCCATTATGGCAGATTGCTGTATTTTATAGTTTTATTTTATCAAAATAAATAGCAATCTCACTCGAAATAGAACAATAAATAGGTTTTTATAATCCATGAATCCTATTTCATTAGATAAATTCATAATTTCATTGATTCTTGGTTACTGTCATCATGCCTATTACACAATGTAAATAATAGTCAGGATCAATGTCAAAGCTATATGAAAAATAATAGAATGTAAAAATTTCATAAGCGTTTTTTGTAATGTTGGAAAAATTCTTCCAAGGTGTAAATTTTTTTCCCTTGTAACCATTTCTTAAGTTTTAATTAAAAATATTTTGTCGTGCTGATTTTATGTCAGATGGTAACATACATACATGTTTCGCTATAGTCCGCCAAAACAGACAAATCTATGTGGTGTAGCTTGCCAACACCAACCACACAAATCTTCTAAATTACTCTCAAATAAATAAATGTTTATTTAGCTTTACACGGATAACAATAAAATAGGAAAGAAACACAAATATGAAACAACTAAAAATAGCTACAAAATAATTACTTGCTAAACTTACTTACGAAAAAAAAAATGCAAGAATTATTTTTCAAAATTACTATAAAAAGGTTGCTACCTCAGCATGTTGCTGCAGTATATGATAACTGCAGCGCTGATTTTCAGGCAGAACCATAAGTGGCGTCACGAACCGGAAGCGATTAGCACATACTTTTCTTAAATAAATACCAAGTTAGGCAATAAATTAAGGGAAAAAAGCAAATATAAATTAACTCAACGTACGTTTCACTCCAACACCGGAGCATCCTCATGAGATGTTGACTCGACGATGCACGATTTTATTTTCTTCGCGTTTCCGCACCCACATACTTATACTCCTTTCAAAAATAGAGCCTTGAAATAACGCACCTCATAAGAAAATCCTTCATTCCTTTCATTCACACTACACCTGTAAGGAAATGGGTACAAAAAAGATAGCAAATAAAGGCAGGTACACACTTCCGGTAGCGGAAGGCAAACAGAGAGGCTTGCTCGCGGGATCCGGGAATCCGGATCGGAACTTACGCGATCACGTACGCGGAAATGGAATTTTAAATCCGCACATTGTGCTTAACGCTACACTGCGGGAAAAGCCGGCGATACACTGAGAGGAAAACTGAATATCTTATGTTTTGTGCGTAAAATTAAAATAATTGCAATTTTTTTGATCCTTACTGTCAAAAAGAAGAAGAAATTTATAAAGCACATTACGGTAACATAATGTGCTTCCTAAATTTTCACTTCTTCAGTAGACTCTCTAATAAGACACATTTTAATCATACCTTAAAAAATAAGTAGATACCAAAATATTTAATTATTTTTATTTAATTTATTAAAATGATACCAATATTATGGGTTATAGTTTCGACAAAAGTACAACCCACGTCGCAATGATAAGGTTTTAACTACTCGCTATTAAAGTTTTGAAATAATGGGGAGGGACACTGCCAATTTATCTCGCTAGGTGTCGCATCGTCGCTGGTGTTGTTTACCTGTCAAATACCATATATTTTTTACGCGATAGTTAAATTTTCTTAGATTAATCCATTATAATGCTTAAATGTTCTGCATTCAAATGTGATAATAAAGGCGCACACCGTTTTCCTGCCGATGTGGAATGAAGAAGGCTATTGGTTCAAATCCTTGCGCCAACAAGATTAGAAACCCAGTTCATTGGCTAGGTTATGTAGCGCTCACTTTAGACCTGATGATTTTTATGGCAACAGCACATACACTGGTTCTTTTCCCAGATTAAATTCAAATAGGACGCCTAATTACCTCAAATATGTACGCAAATAAACCTGACAGTCATAGCTACCAGCGAGGGTGGCGCCATCTGAGATTAGCTTTGCCTGTCCCTCCCCATTAAGAAAACGCGATATGCGCTGATAGGCGCTTTATTTTTTTGTATGTATTAAAAATTATCAAAACACTTAGAAAAAATAAAAATATGGATCTCTGCCATATTGTTATCGATATCTACAAACAAAAACAGTGTATCTCAGTTTTTGCCGATTTTGTGTCGAAACTCAAGTATCGAATTCAATGTTGCCAAAATCTGCAATGAAATATTTTTTCTTAGCTGGTTTCGATATCACGTGACGAAATCTCGGTGTTCCCTCAGCTTAAACATAATATTTATGCCTTACGAATGATACAGACATACACTTAGGGAGAGCGTGAACTCATCCGTCAGGTATAAAATATTTATTATTTGTAAACCTGTCGGTACTCTTTAACACTCTTCGTGTATAGGAACGTGTGAGTTGATTTTCATTTTTTTTTAACCACTACAAGTTAGCCCTTGACTGCAATCTCACCTGACAGTAAGTGATGATGCAGTCTAAGATGGAAGCGGGCTAACCTGTTAGGGGTATACCTGATGGTTATATTAAACCCATACCCCTATTCTACACGGCATCGTACCGGAACGCTAAATCGCTTGGTGGCACGTCTTTTGCCGGTAGGGTGGTAACTAGCCACGGCCGAAGCCTCCCACCAGGCCAGACCAGGGAAAATTCAGAAATTATAAATTCCCAAATTGACCCCGCCGGGGATTGAAACCGGCAGCCCTATTCTGTAACGCAGTGGCTATCAAAAAATTAAAGCCACTGACTAATATTTTTTATCCATTGAAGATTTGCTATGAAATGTTCTTTCATTTTCCATAGTAAACCTTCAATGGACACAATATATATGTCAGTGGCTTTCAGTTTTCGATAGCCACTGAGTTACAGAATAGGGGGGATGGACCCCCGCACGTTAAGACAACAGCGTTACACACTGCGCCACGGAGGTCGTCTGATTATAGCTGTTTGTTTTAACTAAAGGTTTGATTAAAAAGGCACTTCAAACGCGTGATAATTACTTGTATCGTGCGGTTTCTATATGCTTACTTACTGTCCTGAGTGAGCGAAGATAGCGACGCAACGCAACGCGATGCGATACGACCTCATAGGACAATAAAAACCTTATCTATTGCGACAACTTAGTTCACGTGAGCTACAGTGTTTGATACTGTCACGTCGCATCGTAACAAATCGCTTTTCATTTTTTTTTTTTTTTTTTTATTGAAAATAATACAATAGAACTTAATGGTAGCTAGCCTAACCTAATTACTATATAAATCATGCCCACGTGGAATGGTGGCAAGAATGCTGGCTGCATTTCCGCGCTGGACAGCCAGGCTGATCCTTTGCGCAAAAAATGAGCCAGCCCTTCTGTCACCAGATGAGGCAATTAACCGCGGTGAAATATCTCGCAAAAAATTTTTGGCACTAAGACTCCACGGCCCAAGGGTCTCCACGGCAAACGGAACAAATATTGTGATTCATTTAATTTTATAACGTATATAAGTCATACTAGCATATTACGTAATATTATTATTTATGAGAAAGTGTGTCTGTCTGATTATCTGTTACCTTTTCTAGGCCAATTAGCTTTACCAATTTTGACGCAGTTTTATTCAGAGGTAACTATCATTCCGGAGGCGGATGAAAAATCAAAGAGGATGCGTTTTCATAATTACACTCCTAGCGAACAAAATCGCAGGCATCATCTAGTTATCAATAAAAATTCGAAAATGTGTCTGTCTGTCTGCTATTTTTCACGGCTCATCTTTTTAACCAATTTTGACAAAATTTGGTATAAAGATAGGTTATATCCCCGGGAAGATCAAAGGCTATTCCGCGAAATTAAGGAGTTGCCGCGGGAATTGAAGAAACTTAATCCACGCGGACAAAGTCGCGGGCATCATCTAGTTAATAATAATTATGAACTTTAATCTTCCTAACCGCGGATTTCCATTTGTGAGTTTAGTGAGAACTCAATTATGAGGCTATACATCAATTTAAAGTTGTTAATGTCCAAAGTTTTCCGCCCCGAATACGAATGCAACCATAAAACCACTCTGAATAGCAATTTATGACACTTCCAACACCTAATGACTAAGGTTTTGTGCATTAATACGTCATTAACGCATATTTAATGGGTTCAACCAGAGAGATGACTTATCACTAGAACTCGCAACCTTCTAAACTCTGTTTTAAGGGTACTATGAAGTTAAAGAAAACTTCAATATCTGAAATAACCTCAACCGAACCAGTGTATAATAATTGCATAAGTAGCGGTATTGCAAAAAAGTTAGAGCTCGCAACGTGATGAGATCTATTTCAAGAGTACTT
The DNA here is from genome assembly GCA_964035005.1 of Erebia palarica. NCBI lineage: Eukaryota > Metazoa > Arthropoda > Insecta > Lepidoptera > Nymphalidae > Erebia > Erebia palarica. The sequence continues at coordinate 31,696,496 of OZ035990.1, forward strand.
AAACGTTAAAGAAAACTTCAATATCTGAAACGGCGCAATAGGTTCAACCTAACCAGTGTATAATAATTGCATAAGTAGCCCTATTGCGGAAAAGTTGTAGCAATAATATGGTGGCAATCTTTGTTTTGATTGCCTCAATGTGTGGTAGGTCTTTTTGCTGCGACAATTTTTGTTATTGGTGCAGAGATGATGGCAATCTTTACACTGTAGCAGTTACGTAATAAGGCCTGGCCTGGCTCACATGAAATGAAAATGAAATGAAAATATACTTTATTGTACACCATACATCTCTCTCTCTCTCAAGTCGTTGCTTCATTGCTGAAGATCGTGGTCTTGAGGATTTTGCAACCTTGTGCGGATTAAATTTTTCCACCGGGTTCTATCGGAGGCCAATCTTGCAATGGTGTAAAATTTGCAATTAGAATCTCTCAGCTGGTCTGACCATCTGGTTGGTGAGCGGCCTCTAGATCTTTTGCCCTCGGTGTTGCCCGTCACTATAAGTCTTTCTAAGCTGTCGTTCCCTCGTCGCATGATGTGACCGAAGTAAGAGAGCAGGCGTTGGTAACATATGGAGGAAAGCCGCGTTTTTACCCCTAGCTGTGACAGGATAGATGCGTTTGTGCGCTTGGCTGTCCAAGGAATCCTTAACATGCGTCTCCAGCACCACATCTCGAACGCGTCTATCCTTTGCCTTTCTCTCGCCTTTATGGTCCATGTTTTCACTCCGTACATGAATATTGGAAAAATCAAAGCACGGACCAGACGACTCTTAGTGTTATTGCTTATACCCCGATTCCTCCATATTCCGGTTAGACGTGTCATGGCGCTTTTCGCCATTACAATGCGTCTCTTAACTTCTGGAACACAGCTCCCATCACTGCATATTCGTGAGCCTAGATAAGTATATTCCTCCACAACTTCTATGGATGGAATAGTGCAGGATTTTGCAAGTTTCCCAGCGCGGTCAACTATCATGAGCTTGGTCTTGCTTCTGTTTATAGTCAAGCCTAACTCCAAACTCTCCGCTTCCAGTCTTCGCAGAAGTTCCTGCATGTCTTCCAGTGAAGTAGCGACAATGACCGTATCGTCTGCATACCTTAGGTTGCTTATCCGTTTTCCACCTAAAGGGAATCCTCCGTTCCAATTCTCCAAAGCTTTGCGGATTATGTATTCTCCGTAAATGTTAAAAAGCATTGGAGAAAGAATGCAGCCCTGACGTACGCCTTTGCTTGTAACAAACACATCAGAACAGTCGTTGTCAATCTTAACAAAGGATCGGTTGCTGCAGTAAAGGTTACGGACAAGACCGGTAAGATGTTTTGGCACTCCCATTTCCTCCAAAACCGACCACAGTCTGCTCCATACTACGCAATCAAAAGCTTTGGTGTAGTCTATGAAACAGAGAACAACAGGGTTGTTGAACTCACGACTCTTTTCTATAATCTGGCGGATATTTAGGATCTGTTCTCGTGTACCCTTTCCTTTCACAAATCCTGCCTGTTCTTGAGGAATCTGCCGATCTAGATAGGCTTTTAATCGCTTATTGATTATATGCAGAAGAATCTTGCTTGCATGCGATATAAGTGCTATTGTTCTGTAGTTTCCGCAATCAGTAGTCGAGCCTTTCTTGTGCAGCGGTATAAAGACGGATTCGGTCCAATCCTGGGGCCACTGACCCGTCTTCCAGATAGAATTGCAGATATTCGTTATTATTTTAGTACCTGCTGAACCTAGGTTTTTAATAAGCTCAGCCGGAATAGCATCCTTCCCTGGAGACTTGCCTAGTTTTAGCGACGATATTGCTGATTCTACCTCTGACGGTATAATATCTGGTTCCAGGTCTTCCGTGCCCCAACTATGTGGTGCTCCATCTACTGATTCACTCTCATATAGAGCAGCGCAGTATTGCTTCCAGCGTTCTAGTACTTGATTGGTTTCGGTTACTAAAACCCCACTTTCATTTTTTATTGCGGATGTCTTGATAGTACGAGTTCTCGTTAGGACTTTTACTTTTTGGAAGAGATCTTTTGTTTCATTCTTAACGGAATGTCTTTCCAACTCTTCGCAGATTTCGTTAATCTGATTAGTCCTGTCCTTCCGACAACGTCGCTGTACATCTGCGCTCAATTCGGCATATCGGTGGTGATCTTCTTGTGACACAAGACCATTCTCCTTTACTTTCCGTCTCTCCAGAATGACAGCTGCCGTATCTGGAGTTATAAAATCCTTCATGGTCCCTTTCGGTAGTATATTTTCCTTGGCAGTTTCTACTATTGCTTCTTTTAAACGGTTCCATGATAGATTCGGATCGTGAACGCCGTCCTGTGGGAGGTCTTGGATTTTACTTCTTATGACTTTTTTGAAACCAATGGTGTTTACTCGTCGCAGATCAGGTGTTCGAGTCGGTTTGAGCAGTGTCTTAAAACGTAGCCTTAGAGTGGTGACAAGAAGTTGATGGTCACTTCCGCAATCCGCACCTGGCATAGTGAGCGTGTTCATAATTTTATTTTTATTTTATTTTATTTATTAGGTCTACTAACGGACACTTACATTAAAACATTCAAAGATGAACTTATCCTATAAAAAAAAGTTAAATGTAGTAACCACTTAAAAGTAAACACAACATTATAATTAATTTGTTACAAAGCTAAAAAAAAGAAAATTAAATGCAAGAAAAAAAAAATTACATAATACAGAAATAAAACTAAAAATGAGAAAAAAATACTAAGCTACTTAATTAAACTTAATACAGATAATACTTATGGTAAGATTGATGCTCTGATTTTATCACGGAACTTAGGTAACGAGTCAAAGTAAATGTCAAGATTAGTACTGTGGTGGTTTAGGGTCTTACACAATCTTGAGACTGGAGAATGGGTGCCGAGGACAGTTCTACGCAACGGTGGATAAAGAGGAGTAATGGATTTACGTGGGTAATGGACAGGAACCTTAAACTTAAAGCCACTCAACAATTGAGGACAGTCAATTTTAGCATTAAAGATTTTATACAAGAATTGCATATCTAAGAGCTCCCTGCGTTTTTCTAAGGAATGCATTTTAAAGCGAGACAGCCTATCTTTATAAGAAAAAGTTCTGTTGGCTTTCCCCATACAAGTAGCTAGGTGCCAGAGGAATCTTTTTTGAATACGTTCGAGTCTTAAAATGTGTGTTGCGTAGTGTGGTCTCCAAACCACTGAACAATATTCCAAGATGCTTCGGACTAAATTATTATAAAGAAGCTGTTTTGTTTGTAATGGAAGACTTCCACCGTTTCTGAACCATTATATAGTCGATCTGGTTTCTGCACCTGTCTCCCGGTGATATCCATGTGTACAGTCGGCGTATATGATGTTTAAAGCATGTGTTCGTAATGACGAGGTCCTGCTCACTACAGAACTGCAGCAAACGCTCTCCTCTTTCGTTCCTTTCGCCAATTCCGAACCTTCCCACCAGATGTCTAAGATGGGTGTCACCCTCTGTTTTGCCGACCTTGGCATTAAGGTCTCCCATTACTAAAGTCACCTCTCTTCGTGGTAGTTCTTCTAAGGTCTGAGACAGTGAGCTGTAAAACAAATCAATTTCTTCTTCGCTAGATTGAGATGTTGGAGCGTATACCTGAACGATATTTAAACGACATGGGGATGTGTTAAGCTTGATAGTGATTATACGGTCACTAATTGGTTTATATCCAATCACACACCTATCTAGCTTTTGTGGAACAATGAAGGCAACACCTCTACTACTTTCTTCTTCAGGTCCTGAGGAGTATATTTTATTACCATTATCGGAAATAAAGTGGCCTGATCTTCTCCATTTTGTTTCACTTAATCCAAGCAGTTGTATTCCTTTTCTGTCCATCTCTTTCTCTATGATGTTAAGTTTGCAGTCTTGATTAAGGCCACGGACATTCCATGTTCCAATGCGCTGAGGGTGTCTGGCCCGGATCTTCTCAATACTTTGTGCACCAGATGCATAATTTCCGCGTGGTGCCTGGTGAACCACACCCACGTGGCCGGTAGCATATTTCACACCACCTCTCCCGGGAAAGTGGCGCCGGGCGTTAGCCGGATCGTCCGACAAAATCAGCACTGAGTTACAATCCACCATTTCTCTCTTGGGAAAATAGTGCAGTGGTTTCCCGTTGCCTTCTGCACCAGTCCTTTTAGGAGCCATTTAGAGCCCCAAGGTCGCTGAAGCCTCTTCCAATCAGTTGCCTGGTTAGGATATGATGGATATACCGCCATCGACCGGTCGCCAGAGCCTCGTCTGTTGTCTGGCAGGGAGCACCGCGTGCAGGTGAGGTTGACACCATACATAAAACACATTTAAATAAATACAAGATATTATGAAAAACTGTACAATAGGCGGCCTTATCGCTGAGAAGCGATCGATATTACTATCGCTTAAATCCGTATTGTTATAATATTGTTGACGTTCGTGTTTTAGGATTATAATCCTTATTTTAGGGACGTCAAGGTACGTGGCATAAAACAATCATTTTAAAGTAATACTGCTTTAAGTGATGGTAGTAAACCCCCTGTAGTTTATGAATATAAAATAGACGCGCTGTAATCGAAATTCCGGTTCGCCTTTTTAACGACAGTTAAAGTTTGTTGCTCTATAGACATCAACTCAGCGGGTTTAACATTCCAGCCAGTGTCGCAAAGTGGAGCTCTGTGTTTTACTGCTAATCAAAATTCGACTATGCTAAATTTGGAACTGAAATAATACGTTGAAACCGGCTCCGCAGGATTTTCGGTGTGTTGGGAATATTTAAATTACCACCAAACTACATAATACTTGTACGTGGAGTTAGTGAGAAAATCGTGCGGAACCCATATTATTATATTATTACTAATGCCCGCAACTTCGTCCGTTATTTTTTTTTTGGTTCCCGCGGGCACTCTTTAATTTTCCGGGACACAGAGATAGATTATAGTCTGGAATAGCACATAGGCTACTTTTTATCCTGGAAAATTAAAGAGTTCCCGCGGGAACCAAAAACCTCAAACCACGCAGACGAAGTCGCGAGCATTCGCTAGTTGTAAATAATTTACAATATTTACATAACCTATTTTACAGAGTGTAATAAATCGATGTTTAATTTTTGAGCACAATGGACCGTAATGAATTTAAATGATTCAGTTTTGCATTAATCAGCATAATATGATAGAACGGATCATCGGTCCAGTGGAAAATCGGTAACTCCAATAATTTTCATTTTTATTTCCATAATATGAGACATACAACGAACGAACTTACATAGACTTATTTAGTGGGAATAATATGTGTAATATACGTCGAAATCTAACCAATGTATTGATACATTCATTGGCCGTGGCTAGTTACCACCCTACCGGCAAAGACGTGCCGCCAAGCGATTTAGCGTACCGGTACGATGCCGTCTAGAAACCGAATAGGGGTATGGGTTTTTTAATATTACTGCCATGCTCCTAACAGGTTAGCCCGCTACCATCTTAGACTGCATCATCACTTACCATCATGTGAGATCGCAGTCAAGGGCTAACTTGTAGTGGATAAAAAAATAGAAAAAAAACTGTCTATATATCGGTTTGGTTCAACCAACTTTAACGAGATATGGTACAGAGATGATAAGTTGCATACCGGAAAAGGTACAGAAATAACAGATTGTATCCCGGAAAATTAAAGAGTGAGGATTCTTCGGTTTGAAAGTCTAGCCCCACTACAGAGGCCGGCCGGGACGCGGCACGTATGAGGTTGTATGAAGCTGGGCCGACTTAAGCGACGCGGCTTAGATAAGATAAGATATTTATTTATTGCAAAATACACGTATATAGCTCTTACAATATTTTTGGAAACAGTGTACTACCAAATATGGCGTGCAATTATTAGCATCTTACATCATAATATTTCCTACTGATTATTCTTATTGAAATTAAACAATACTTAACACAGCATAGTACTCCAAATCAGATGGAGATAGATGTAATGCGCGATGCGACCCCGTACATACTCATATAAATAATAATTTTGTATTCTATGTATTTTATAATGTGGGCCTTGTTGCCTGAAATAAAAGAATAATAAAAAAAATGCCGCTACGTGTCTCGCCGCTCCGTGCATCTTATGTGGGGCTAGACCTTTACACTTAATCCACGCTGACGCTTTAGTGTAGGTATGGCTTAGGTGCGGTAGGTATAGTAACTACATAAGCAAAAGCTGTAGTAGGTATAACGAATAGGTAATAGTACGGTAAACCCACAAGAAGGACAAAGCCGGAGTGGGTCAACTAGTCTTCTATAATAAATGCATGTTTTATTTTTGTCAACGGAAAATTTGTGTTAAACTGCAGGTAGTTATTTTACCTTTATATTCGAACCTTAGACCATAGATAATAAAATCTTCATGTTCTAACAACGAATGTAGTAATAAATGCTGTACAGCTGTGTACGACCTTTGGCCTCTTGCCACCATCTTGTAGTTGCGCCGGTGTTGTTTTGTTATCCCGTAAAAGAGTGAATTAAAAGCAAATGTAACTTCTAGTAGAGAAATTCCACCCTAAAAATTAAGTTAATACCTAGGTGTAGAAAAAGAAGTCTCGATGGACGTCCCCGGCCACAATGGTGAATTACTTGGTGGCAAGCGTATGAAAGTAAAAAGCTACTAAAAGAAGCAATTGGTACTGCATCGGAAACTATGGCTGCTGCAACGACAGACATCCAGGGAGTTGGATCACCGGCTTTCGTCTATGTTCCGTTCTGATTCCTAAACACAAAAGTGAAGTCCAGTGTTTGTGAACCACTTAAACCTCCTCCTCCTAAGTGGCGCCTGGATCTCTTCAAGTCTAGGCCAGTCAGATTAATTATTGTCGCGAAAAAAGTAGATTTACCGAAATAGTAAGAACGAGTACCTACCTAACCAAAAACCTTCTCACCGTCGCTCGCGACCTCGCCCTTGCTCCAGCCCTCGCCCCCGCCCTCGCTCTCTCCTTCACCTTCACCATCGCCCTCGCCTTCGCCCTCGTCCTCACCTTCGCCTTCGCCCTCGTCCTCGTCCTCGACTTCGCCTTCGCCCTCGTCCTCACCTTCGCCCCCGTCCTCGCCTTCGCCCTCGTCCTCACCTTCACTCTCGCCCTCGCCGTCACCCTTGCCTTCGCCATCGTCCTCGCCCTCGCCCTCGCCTTCCCCTTCGCCCTCTTCCTCGCCCTCGCCGTCACCCTTGCCTTCGCCATGGTCCTCTCCCTCGCCATCCCCTTCGTCTCTTCCTCGCCCTCGCTCTCGCCTTCGCTCTCGCCTTCGCTCTCGCCTTCGCTCTCGCCTTCGCTCTCGCCTTCAGTCTCGCCTTCGCTCTCGCCTTCGCTCTCGCCTTCGCTCTCGCCTTCGCTCTCGCCTTCGCTCTCGCCTTCGCTCTCGCCTTCGCTCTCGCCTTCGCTCTCGCCTTCGCTCTCGCCTTCGCTCTCGCCTTCGCTCTCGCCTTCGCTCTCGCCTTCGCTCTCGCCTTCGCTCTCGCCTTCGCTCTCGCCTTCGCTCTCGCCTTCGCTCTCGCCTTCGCTCTCGCCTTCGCTCTCGCCTTCGCTCTCGCCTTCGCTCTCGCCTTCGCTCTCGCCTTCGCTCTCGCCTTCGCTCTCGCCTTCGCTCTCGCCTTCGCTCTCGCCTTCGCTCTCGCCTTCGCTCTCGCCTTCGCTCTCGCCTTCGCTCTCGCCTTCGCTAGCGCCTTCGCCCTCGCCCTCGCCCTCGCCCTCGCCCTCGCCCTCGCCCTCGCCCTCGCCCTCGCCCTCGCCCTCGCCCTCGCCCTCGCCCTCGCCCTCGCCTTCGCCCTCGCCTTCGCCCTCGCCTTCGCCCTCGCCTACGCCCTCGACTTCGCTCTCGCCTTCGCTCTCGCCCTCGCCCTCGCCCTCGCCCTCGCCCTCGCTCCGCCCTTGCCTTCGCCCTCGCCTTCGCCCTCGCCTTCGCCCTCGCCTACGCCCTCGCCTTCGCTCTCGCCTTCGCTCTCGCCCTCGCCCTCGCCCTCGCCCTCGCCTTCGCTCCGCCCTCGCTCTCGCCCTCGCCCTCGCCGTCACCCTTGCCTTCGCCATCGTCCTCTCCCTCGTCATCCCCTTCGTCTCTTCCTCGCCCTCGCTCTCGCTCTCGCCTTCGCTCTCGCCTTCGCTCTCGCCTTCGCTCTCGCCTTCGCTCTCGCCTTCACTCTCGCCTTCGCTCTCGCCTTCGCTTTCGCCCTCGCCCTCGCTCTCGCCCTTGCTCTCACCCTCGCCCTCGCTTTCGCCCTTGCCTTCGCCCTCGCCTTCGCCCTCGCCTTCGCCCTCGCCCTCGCCCTCGCCCTCGCTCTCGCCCTCGTTCTCGCCTTCGCTCTCGCCTTCGCTCTCGCCTTCGCTCTCGCCCTCGCCCTCACCCTCGCCTTCGCCCTCGCCATCACCCTCGCCTACGCCCTCGCCCTCGCTCTCGCCTTCGCTCTCGCCCTCGTCCTCGCCTTCGCTCTCACCCTCGTCCTCACCTTCGCCTTCGCCCTCGTCCTCGCCTTCACCTTCGCCCTCGCCTTCGCCCTCGCCTTCGCCCTCGCCCTCGCACTCGCCCTCGCCTTCGCTCTCGCCCTCACCCTCGCCTTCGCCCTCGCCTTCGCCCTCGCCTTCGCCCTCGAATTTGCCTTCGCCCACGCCCTCACCTTCACCATCGCCCTCGCCTTCACCCTCGTCCTCACCTTCGCCTTCGCCCTCGTCCTCGTCCTCGCCTTCGCCCTAGTCCTCACCTTCACTCTCGCCCTCGCCGTCACCCTTGCCTTCGCCATCGTCCTCGCCCTCGCCCTCGCCTTCCCCTTCGCCCTCTTCCTCGCCCTCGCCGTCACCCTTGCCTTCGCCATCGTCCTCTTCCTCGCCATCCCCTTCGTCTCTTCCTCGCCCTCGCTCTCGCCTTCGCTCTCGCCTTCGCTCTCGCCTTCGCTCTCGCCTTCGCTCTCGCCTTCGCTCTCGCCTTCGCTCTCGCCTTCGCTCTCGCCTTCGCTCTCGCCTTCGCTCTCGCCTTCGCTCTCGCCTTCGCTCTCGCCTTCGCTCTCGCCTTCGCTCTCGCCTTCGCTCTCGCCTTCGCTCTCGCCTTCGCTCTCGCCTTCGCTCTCGCCTTCGCTCTCGCCTTCGCTCTCGCCTTCGCTCTCGCCTTCGCTCTCGCCTTCGCTCTCGCCTTCGCTCTCGCCTTCGCTCTCGCCTTCGCTCTCGCCTTCGCTCTCGCCTTCGCTCTCGCCTTCGCTCTCGCCTTCGCTCTCGCCTTCGCTCTCGCCTTCGCTCTCGCCTTCGCTAGCGCCTTCGCCTTCGCCCTCGCCCTCGCCCTCGCCCTCACCCTCGCCCTCGCCCTCGCCCTCGCCCTCGCCCTCGCCCTCACCCTCGCCCTCGCCCTCGCCCTTGCCTTCGCCCTCGCCTTCGCCCTCGCCTTCGCCCTCGCCTACGCCCTCGCCTTCGCTCTCGCCTTCGCTCTCGCCCTCGCCCTCGCCCTCGCCCTCGCTCCGCCCTCGCTCTCGCCCTCGCCCTCGCCGTCACCCTTGCCTTCACCATCGCCCTCGCCTTCACCCTCGTCCTCACCTTCGCCTTCGCCCTCGTCCTCGTCCTCGCCTTCGCCCTAGTCCTCACCTTCACTCTCGCCCTCGCCGTCACCCTTGCCTTCGCCATCGTCCTCGCCCTCGCCCTCGCCTTCCCCTTCGCCCTCTTCCTCGCCCTCGCCGTCACCCTTGCCTTCGCCATCGTCCTCTTCCTCGCCATCCCCTTCGTCTCTTCCTCGCCCTCACTCTCGCCTTCGCTCTCGCCTTCGCTCTCGCCTTCGCTCTCGCCTTCGCTCTCGCCTTCGCTCTCGCCTTCGCTCTCGCCTTCGCTCTCGCCTTCGCTCTCGCCTTCGCTCTCGCCTTCGCTCTCGCCTTCGCTCTCGCCTTCGCTCTCGCCTTCGCTCTCGCCTTCGCTCTCGCCTTCGCTCTCGCCTTCGCTCTCGCCTTCGCTCTCGCCTTCGCTCTCGCCTTCGCTCTCGCCTTCGCTCTCGCCTTCGCTCTCGCCTTCGCTCTCGCCTTCGCTCTCGCCTTAACTCTCGCCTTCGCTCTCGCCTTCGCTCTCGCCTTCGCTAGCGCCTTCGCCTTCGCCCTCGCCCTCGCCCTCGCCCTCGCCCTCACCCTCGCCCTCGCCCTCGCCCTTGCCTTCGCCCTCGCCTTCGCCCTCGCCTTCGCCCTCGCCTACGCCCTCGCCTTCGCTCTCGCCTTCGCTCTCGCCCTCGCCCTCGCCCTCGCCCTCGCTCCGCCCTCGCTCTCGCCCTCGCCCTCGCCGTCACCCTTGCCTTCGCCATCGTCCTCTCCCTCGTCATCCCCTTCGTCTCTTCCTCGCCCTCGCTCTCGCTCTCGCCTTCGCTCTCGCCTTCGCTCTCGCCTTCGCTCTCGCCTTCACTCTCGCCTTCGCTCTCGCCTTCGCTTTCGCCCTCGCCCTCGCCCTCGCCCTCGCCCTCGCTCCGCCCTCGCTCTCGCCCTCGCTCTCGCCCTCGCTCTCGCCCTCGCTCTCGCCCTCGCTCTCGCCCTTGCTCTCGCCCTCGCCCTCGCCTTCGCCCTCGCCTTCGCCCTCGCCTTCGCCCTCGCCTTCGCCCTCGCCCTCGCCCTCGCCCTCGCTCTCGCCCTCGTTCTCGCCTTCGCTCTCGCCTTCGCTCTCGCCTTCGCTCTCGCCCTCGCCCTCACCCTCGCTTTCGCCCTCGCCATCACCCTCGCCTTCGCCCTCGCCCTCGCTCTCGCCTTCGCTCTCGCCCTCGTCCTCGCCTTCGCTCTCACCCTCGTCCTCACCTTCGCCTTCGCCCTCGTCCTCGCCTTCACCTTCGCCCTCGCCTTCGCCCTCGCCTTCGCCCTCGCCCTCGCCCTCGCCCTCGCCTTCGCTCTCGCCCTCGCCCTCGCCTTCGCCCTCGCCTTCGCCCTCGCCTTCGCCCACGCCCTCACCGTCGCTCTCGCCCTCGCCCTTGCTCTAGCCCTCGCCCCCGCCCTCGCTCTCTCCTTCACCTTCACCATCGCCCTCGCCTTCACCCTCGTCCTCACCTTCGCCTTCGCTCTCGTCCTCGTCCTCGCCTTCGCCCTCGTCCTCACCTTCACTCTCGCCCTCGCCGTCATCCTTGCCTTCGCCATCGTCCTCGCCCTCGCCCTCGCCTTCCCCTTCGCCCTCTTCCTCGCCCTCGCCGTCACCCTTGCCTTCGCCATCGCCCTCTCCCTCGTCATCCCCTTCGTCTCTTCCTCGCCCTTGCTCTCGCTCTCGCCTTCGCTCTCGCCTTCGCTCTCGCCTTCGCTCTCGCCTTCGCCCTCGCCTTCGCCCTCGCCTTCGCCCTCGCCTTCGCCCTCGCCTTCGCCCTCGCCCTCGCCCTCGCCCTCGCCCTCGCCCTCGCCCTCGCTCTCGCCCTCGTTCTCGCCTTCGCTCTCGCCCTCGCCCTCGCCCTCGCCTTCGCCCTCGCCATCACCCTCGCCTTCGCCCTCGCCCTCGCTCTCGTCTTCGCTCTCGCCCTCACCCTCGCCCTCGCCCTCGCCTTCGCTCTCGCCTTCGCTCTCGCCCTCGTCCTCGCCATCGCTCTCGCCCTCGTCCTCACCTTCGCCTTCGCTCTCGCCTTCGCTCTCGCCTTCGCTCTCGCCTTCGCCCTCGCTCTCGCCTTCGCTCTCGCCTTCGCTCTCGCCTTCGCTCTCGCCTTCGCTCTCGCCTTTGCTCTCGCCTTCGCTCTCGCCTTCGCTCTCGCCTTCGCTCTCGCCTTCGCCCTCGCCCTCGCCCTCGCCCTCGCCCTCGCCCTCGCCCTCGTCCTCGCCTTCGCTCTCGCCTTCGCCCTCGCCCTCGCCTTCGCTCTAGCCCTCGCCCTCGCCCTCGCCCTCGCCTTCGCCCTCGCCTTCGCCCTCGCCTTCGCCCTCGCCTTCGCCCTCGCCTTCGCCCTCGCCTTCGCCCTCGCCTTCGCCCTCGCCTTCGCCCTCGCCTTCGCCCTCGCCTTCGACCTCGCCCTCGCCTTCGCCCTCGCCATCGCCCTCGCCTTCGCCCTCGCTCTCGCCCTCGCTCTCGCCCTCGCTCTCGCCCTCGCCTTCGCCCTCGCCTTCGCTCTCGCCCTCGTCCTCGCCATCGCTCTCGCCCTCGTCCTCACCTTCGCCTTCGCTCTCGCCTTCGCTCTCGCCTTCGCTCTCGCCTTCGCTCTCGCCTTCGCTCTCGCCTTCGCTCTCGCCTTCGCTCTCGCCTTCGCTCTCGCCTTCGCTCTCGCCTTCGCTCTCGCCTTCGCTCTCGCCTTCGCTCTCGCCTTCGCCCTCGCCCTCGCCCAAGCCCTCGCCCTCGTCCTCGCCTTTGCTCTCGCCCTCGCCCTCGCCCTCGCCTTCACTCTCGCCTTCGCTCTCGCCTTCGCCCTCGCCCTCGCCCTCGCCCTCGCCCTCGCCCTCGCCTTCGCTCTCGCCTTCGCTCTCGCCCTCGCCCTCGCCCTCGCCTTCGCTCTAGCCCTCGCCCTCACCTTCGCCCTCGCCTTCGCCCTCGCCTTCGCCCTCGCCTTCGTCCTCGCCTTCACCCTCGCCTTCGCCCTCGCCTTCGCCCTCGCCTTCGCCCTCGCCTTCGCCCTCGCCTTCGGCCTCGCCCTCGCCTTCGCCCTCGCCATCGCCCTCGCCTTCGCCCTCGCTCTCGCCCTCGCTCTCGCCCTCGCTCCCGCCCTCGCTCTCGCCCTCGCTCTCGCCCTCGCTCTCGCCCTCGCTCTCGCCCTCGCTCTCGCCCTCGTTCTCGCCTTCGCTCTCGCCTTCGCTCTCGCCTTCACTCTCGCCCTCGCCCTCGCCATCGCCCTCGCCTTCGCCCTCGCCCTCGCTTTTGCCTTCGCTCTCGCCCTCGTCCTCGCCTTCGCTCTCGCCCTCGTCCTCGCCTTCGCCTTCGCCCTCGTCCTCACCTTCGCCTTCGCCCTCGCCTTCGCCCTCGCCTTCGCCCTCGCCTTCGCCCTCGCCTTCGCCCTCGCCTTCGCCCTCTACTTCGCCCTCGCCCTCGCCCTCGCCTTCGCCCTCGCCTTCGCTCTCTCCTTCGCTCGCGCCCTCGTCCTCGCCCTCGCCCTCGCCCTCGCCCTCGCCCTCGCCCTCGCCCTCGCCCTCGCCTTCGCTCTCGCCCTCGCCGTCACCCTTGCCTTCGCCATCGTCCCCGCCCTCGCCCTCGCCTTCCCCTTCGCCCTCTTCCTCGCCCTCGCCGTCACCCTTGCCTTCGCCATCGTCCTCTCCCTCGCCATCCCCTTCGTCTCTTCCTCGCCCTCGCTCTCGCCTTCGCTCTCGCCTTCGCTCTCGCCTTCGCTCTCGCCTTCGCTCTCGCCTTCGCTCTCGCCTTCGCTCTCGCCTTCGCTCTCGCCTTCACTCTCGCCTTCGCCCTCGCCTTCGCCCTCGCCCTCGCCCTCGCCCTCGCCCTCGCCCTCGCCCTCGCCCTCGCCCTCGCCCTCGCCCTCGCCTTCGCCGTCGTCCTCGTCTTCGCCCTCGTCCTCATCCTCGCCTTCGCTCTCGTCCTCACCTTCGCCCTCGCCCTCGCCGTCACCCTTGCCTTCGCCATCGTCCTCGCCATCGCCTTCGCCCTCACCCTCGCCTTCACCCTCTTCCTCGCCATCGCCTTCGCCCTCACCCTCGCCTTCACCCTCTTCCTCGCTCTCGCTCTCGCTCTCGCTCTCGCCTTCGCTCTCGCCTTCGCTCTCGCCTTCGCTCTCGCCTTCGCTCTCGCCTTCGCTCTCACCATAGCCCTCGCCCTCGCCCTCACTTTCGCCGTTTTTGAGTTAACCGATTTAAAAACACATTGAAAAGGATTACAGCTTTGATTCCGTTATCAATTCTGGATATTGTAACACATTATAATTCTGTAAACTCGCCTTCGCCCTCGTCCTCGCCTTTGCCCTCGTCCTCGCCTTCGCCCTCGTCCTCGCCTTCGCCCTCGTCCTCGCCTTAGCCGTCGTCCTCGCCTTCGCCGTCGTCCTCGCCTTTGCCCTAAAATAAAAATCTTCATGTTCTAACAACGAATGTAATAATAAATGCTGTACCTACTTCGAACGTAAAATCATAGTTAAAAATCTTCATGTTCTAACAACGAGTGTAGTAATAAATGCTGTACAGCTGTGTACGACCTTTGGCCTCTTGCCACCATCTTGTAGTTGCGCCGGTGTTTTGTTATCTTGATGGAGACTGTAAGTTTCTAGAAACCTATATGTATAGGAATGTTCTTGCTAGATTTTATAATTTTAAAATTCTAACTTTTATCGAACTTCCGGGCAAAAGCATTCAGAGAGCTAAGCTCCGAGTGAAAATCATATTAATGCTGATGTAACTTTTATAAGTGACTGGACCTGCGACGCATGCGTGGACTTAGGTGTTTTAAAATCCCGTGGATACTCTTTAATTTTCCGGGATAAAAATTAACCCGATATCCTTCCCCGATATGCCACCACTGACCGGGATTGGTTGAAAAAATCGGCAGGTGTGTTTAATATAACTGCCATACCTAAAACAATCAGATTATCCCGCCGCCATGTTAGACTGCATCATCACTTACCACCAGGTGAGATCACAACGGCTTACTTGTAAATGATAATATATAAAAGGAAAAGGTGACTGATCTATCAACGCACAACTCAAACTACTGAACGGATCAAGCTGAAAATTGCTATTAATACGTAGACATCCGCCACGAAAGGATTTTTGATAACTTAATGTTTTAGGAGATAGCTGCACTTTTGGTAACTATCGCCAGAAAGGCTGATTCAGTATTCGGTAGGTGTAGGACTCTCCGCTGATGACAAAACGAAAGTCTGCCCGCATACGGATGGGGCCTTTCGCTAGATATGGCCGCTCAAAGACGGTTACCAAAAATGAACCATAACTAGAAAGGCTGATTCTTGTACAGTATTAAAGTATGCGCTCTACCTATGTAAGCGGCTATATCTAGTGAAAGGCCCACCTGTATGCGGGCAGACTTTCACTATCGTCATCAGTGCAGAGCCCTACACCCACCTAATACTGAATCAGCTTTTCTGGCCAAAAGTGCAGCTATCTCTAAGTCTATAACCCCTAATTAATAAGGGTAAATAGAGGTTTGAAATGTATGTAGTCCACGCGGACAAAGCCGCGGGCAGAAGCTAGTAGTAGATAAAAAGTATTACCTATTAAATTTTTAGCCTTAAAAGTTAAATTGGCCAGTTACAAGACTACTTAAATTTAAAGGCATTAATTACTCCTTAATAATTTATGCGACAAAGTTTTGAGACGGCCGGAGCCCGGAGCCGGGAGAGCAAAAAAGCATCTTCTACAGTTTCTGAGTGATTATCTCGAATGGATGTAATTAATTTGACGTGCTCAGCCCGTCTTGCTTAATCGTTGTTGATAAATCTTGAGTTTACTCAAGAAAGTTGTATTTTATAATCCTCATCTTCGTCTTAACATGTTTAAGTTCTAATTTGACAGCTTACAATATTAACAAAAGCAATATCTAAAGCTATATTTTTTTTTAAATGCATTAGTAAATCAGGATTAATTCCTGGTGACACAAGAATTTTAATAACACTTTTACAATTTTAAAGTGTTTACCTAAACTTAGAATCCAATTAATTAAAATGGTTAATTATATTTTTATTTTACTTATATCAAAATTTACGTCTGGCCACACTTATCAGCCGCTAGTCGCTTATGCAATAATAAGGAGAGCAATACGATTTTTAGCCTATATCCTTCCCCAGGATACAACATATCCCTGTACCAAATTTGAAAGCGTAGCAGACAGACAGACAGACACACTTTCGCATATATAATATTAGTATGGATACAAATGAAATATACAATATGCCTACTTAAACAAAATTTCGGCCTTGGGCAGAACATCAGGATTATTGTTAAAATTGCATATGAAAGAAACAACATTAGTGATTTCAAAGCGATATCATTATTTGAAAATAATAATTCATACCTCTATGTATTAATGTCGATTGAAAAAATATTAATCTCATTCTTGTAAAATAAGAAGGCCGTAAAATATCCCATCTCAGAAAAGCGATTCACAAAATCTAAACACCCGAAAAGCAACCACAATCCACATCAAATTTCATAAGAAATATCCCAAATAATTCCTCTCATTTTCCACATACGGCCCTCTTTTAACAATATTCTCTGCGAACAGCGACAGGGGCTCTGCCACAGAATTCGGGAAAAATATATAAGTTGTTAAAGAGCATGAACTTCTCAGCGTGCAGATGTCTAGAGACACATCTGTGGGCATTATTGTTAAAACAGGTATTTACGTGCAGTTTATTACCGACGTTTTTAGTAGAACTATCATAAGTTCCTGTCTAATGATATTCTAATACAGGTTTAATTTACGGTAGATATTAGAGATAAGATTATTTTTATGAAAAGAGTTTTTTGTCGGCTCTTCCTAGTAGAATCTGTTTTCCAAACCGGTGGTAGAGTAAAACATGATGTAACCTAAGAGACGAGACAGCTGTATGTCCTATATGAAATAAACAAATTAAGTATTCAGTTTAAGATGCAGTTTTTTTTTTTATCCAGTACAAGTTAGCCCTTGACTGCGATCTCACCTGTTGGTAAGTGATGATGCAGTATAAGATGGTAGCAGGCTAACCTGTTAGGGGCATGGCAGTTATATTAAACCCATACCCCTATTCGGTTTCTACACGGCATCGTACCGGAACACTAAATCGCTTGGCGGCACGTCTTTGCCGGTAGGGTGGTAACTAGCCACGGCCGAAGCCTCCCACCAGGCCAGACCAGGGAAAATTCAGAAATTATAAATTCCCAAATTGACCCTGCCGGGGATCGAACCCGGGATCTCCGCACATTAAGACAACAGTGCTACATACTTCGCCACGGAGGTCGCAGTTATGGAAGGCGTAATTATTTTTGCCAGCTTTATGATATCGGTGACTTTTCCCGCTTGGTTCTGGGTATTATGATTTTTGATCAATGCAGGAACTCTTTCATTTACCCGGACCAAATATAGCCTATGTGTTAATACAGTTTTTAAGCTATCTCATATCCTTTCAGTCAAATCGGTTCTGTTAATGTGGCATGAAATAGTAACAAATATCCAAACATACAAACTTTCAAAAATCCAACCTTTCATGTACAAAAAGTAGGGTGAAAATAAGTAGCCTAAAATCACCAACGTGTTAAAATTCTAAATAATAAAAAAATTGTTAAAAATAGTACCTATCAGCTGTCTAACTTCCGGGACATGCATTTCTATTATACCTTAGAATTCTATAGGCTCTGCCGAGGGATTTTTGGTTGAATTTAATAAATCTTTCCAATGTTTCCTCCCTCTGAATGGATCTCGGAAATTCGACGAAAGACCTGTTTTCATAACAAAGCGCCCTCAAAGGATGAAATGAAATATTTCCGTCTACCGAAAAGGCTTTGCCTTGTAACTAAATGGTGTTAAAATGTGCACGTGATTTTCCGCGGTACCGGGCCATGTATGTACTATGTATGTACCGTTTCGCTTCTCTACGGATTATGCCTGTCTGGAATTTCTGAGATTACCTACGTTACGGTACGCTCTAGGTATTTTAGATGAAAATATTGTTAACAATTCTACCTATTTGAATATTTATAATAGTGTCACTACACTACTTACATTTAATGTAATATTTATAATAGTGCAAAATAATTTTTATTTTAAATTCAATAAGAGTGCCTTTCTCAAGGACGAAACATATTACGGACACAAGACATAATTTAAAAAATTTAAAAACACGACTGTTCTGCCAAAAAACGAACTAAAAAGTTAAAAATGTAATCTAATCTAGTTAATAGAATCTTGTTCACATTTTTATTAAATGATATTTTTTTGTGATTTTTTTTCAACTTTAGTCTTTGATGCGGACCATGGTTACCCCATCAATTTTTTTTAAATTTTACTAGCCTATGTCACCCGGAATAAGCTAGGGATTCTAACGATACCTCATTTATCAAAATCGGTTCAGGCGTATAGAAGTTATGGTGGAATATACAAACTCACATACATACATACATACATATATGCATACATACATACATGAACCCTGAAAACAATATACTCCTTTTTTCAGACAGTCGTATAAAAAACGGCAAACATTTAAATTGTATGGGAAATACGTTTTGTCCTCTCACGAAATTCTGTGCAGGTCTAAGGAGCCAGCTCGGAATTTTTGTCCTTTGCCGCAGCACTCCGCAGTTAAGTCCACGGTGGTGGTGGAAGTTCTATGAAACCTATATTATCAGTGGACATCTGTCTGTCGACGACAACGTCTACACAAATTAACCAGCCGTATTGTATCGTGAGATACCTCGAAAATAGAACATAGACTTTACTATAATTTGCTACATTTTGTTCGCTATTCTATTTAAAAAAAATACAAAATAATTTGCGAATATCGTGAGTGGGCTTCGAACCTGCGATATCTTGTTAACGATGCACGAAATCTTCACTACTAAACTAAATAATATTCAGATAGAGTTTAATGTTTTTTTATCAGGTCCGATTTTTTCAGACCAGGTGCCTAGTAGGAGATTTTCTTCCCATTCGATCACGACAAAATTAAAAACGATTTGTATGGAATTGTCAAGTGCTCGATCATTTCCATCTATACCTATATTAAAACTATTAAAACAGGTCTGATTCTGTACATTTAATGTATTTAGTTTTTTCTAGGGGGCACTCTGTAATTATCGATACTGAAGCCAAAACTGTAATTTAATTTATGGTAGTTAACGAATACGTAAAAATCTTTCTCTTGGCCTGCAGATCCCATCGTTTCAAAAGATCTATGTTCTGTTAGCTTAGTAAAATATAGTTGCTAATGCATGAAGCCCCCATAACACAGAGTAAGTGTCATTAATGCTTTTCACTGTTGTTTAATGGTTGCATTCGTTTGCGAAGCGAATAACTTCGGTCCATTACTAACTGGGAATTGATGTTGGCGTATAATTGGATTCCCGCTAAAAACAATGGACGTGGATTCGATAAAGTGCTGCGTATTGGTATTGTGGAATTCGTGGTAAGAATTTGTTTAGTATGCATGTGACATGTCCAATATTTGTGAATATATTGAAATGAGAGTATGGACTGTTTGATAAATAGAATACGTGATCTTTGCCGAGGTTAGATCACAGTTCGATACGAGGTTTCATTAAAATGGGGTGGGGGTTTGGGGTGATCGCATACAAATAGGCAACAACAATCAATGACGAAAGAAATCCTAGAAGCGTAAAAAAAATTGGCAGTCATATGGACTGCCGATAGTAATGAAAACGTATTTTTTTTAAACCTCAATATGTCCGGGCTTATCTAAAACTAACTGATGCCCCAACTTCGTCCGCGTGGTTTAAATTTTGTTTTGTTCCCGCGGGAACTCCTTAATATTCCGGATTAAAAGTAGCCTATGTGTCACACTCCAGGTCATCAACTATACACATGCCAAAAATCACGTTGATCCGTTGCGGCTTGATTAAAGGACAAACAAACACACTTTCGTATTTATAATATTAGTAATAAATATGATTTCAAGTTTATATACTTGTTATAAATTTTTAAAAATTAACAGAGGTAGGTATGCCAAAAAGGCATGATACCCAGTGCACCCAATGAGTATAGTTATTTATCTTGTCTCCTTCAGAGCAATACTTTACAAAACATAGACTAGGGTCTTAACTAAGTAACAAGTTAGTGGCAAGGGGCCAAAGGTTGTACACAGCTGTACAGGGTGTATTTATTATTAATAGTTCGCTTTATAGTACATAATATTTTTATAAGTCTCTCCCTTATTGTTAGTGATGATAATTATGTATTCAATATACATAAATATCATTGTTAAGTCTAACAGTTATTTTTCAGTTACAGAAAACAGTAAGTTATTTCAATAAATAACCAATCCAACCTAAGTTATTATGCTTTATGTACTCACTTGAGAAATGTCACCGATATAACTTATCTCATCAATATTGCTAATAACTCGGTCGATTGTCCGCCGCTTCTTGAAACCCATCCCCGTGCCCATTCTATTCTCCGCCCACCATCTGAGCATCCCAGATTTCGTCAGAACTCCTATTTGCCAAGAAATAATACCAACTCCTATCATTCAATAAACTATTAAAAAAGAATACTAACCTAGATCTCTTTTGCACCCCGGCCACCTCCATGCGTAGAATTCTAGCCAATGAATTCTTTGACTCTCACAGCCTGAGTTCAAGTAGTTTGCTGGCTGGTAATCTTAATCTTAATAATAAGTAATATCTAAATGATCCCTAATATTAGTTTACTCTGGTTCTTCTCTTGTATTAATTCATCTTCCTGACTATAAGCTTTTTTTTTTAATTAATGTAGTATATTTAATATTTATTTTTCCCACCTTTGCGAGCTATTTTTAACTCATGTAAATTATATCTGTGAAAACTTGTATTTGGTGTTATACTTATTCTTTATTTATCTATCCATTTCTGTTGGAGCTGTAAGTTTTCTGTGCAAAATAAAATAAAATAATAAATAAATAATCTATGTCTCTGAAGAAATAATGTTGGAGTTCTCAAACTGCCAATCATAGTTATTTAGGCACAAAGTAGCCCAAAGTGTCCTATAAAAAGTTCAGTAATTAAAACTGCCGAATGCGTTTTTCCTCGTATTTTGCGATTAATTATAATCTCCCTGATGAACAATGATGTAATGGCAGCTAACTAAACCAAACACTCCGGCACAAGCCACTCCGCTTGAGTGTCTGCGCCGCTGAAGAAAACTGCTACTGACACTTAAGGAAATTGTAGTGCCGCTTTGAGCTGCGTTTACATAGCAGATGCTTTAGTCACTACCAGTAAACATTTTATCAATGTTGTTTCCCAGTAGTTGGTCCACGCTTCTGGTGACCCAAGAGCTGGCCCTTATTTAGCCCAACGGCTTAGCCTGGAAATTCAGAAAGGCAATAGCGCCAGTGTCTTGGGTACCATGCCCATGAACGATCATTTGACGGTGTATATTTTACCATTGAAAATGGTTATCAGATTGACAATAGTTATCAGAAATCGCCTGAGACGTATTTTTGCCCATAGCTCCGAGGATTTTGGGAGGATCGAGATGGGAAAGTACCAAGAGTTGAGAACTTTATCGAGACACGTGTGAGCGTGAAAAACGGCACTTGAATTTTGAAAAACGGCTCGTAACTTTTTTTGGAATTTTGAAGGAGAAGTGCATTCGAGTTGGTATTTTGAAAATAGGTCAAAAAAAAATTAAAAATTTTGAAGATATTTTTATTTCAGATTTTTTTTTCGTAAATTTTTGTATTCATTTTCAATGCTCCAATTCTTGCGGGGACTGCGAAATCTGTGAATTTTTTTTAAATATAAATGTTATTACAGATTTTTTATAGGTGGTTTTTTGTAAATATTTTAATTATTATTAATACAATTAAATTAAACACTCAGCGCAAGTGAAGTTGAGAACGGGCATCTTGGAGTAGAGTTGAATAGTATGGTGATTATCGAAAAATTAAAAATGAATTGTTTTCTGTCTTTCATGTAAGTCTGTAAGATAACTGGCGTCATTTATGATATGTTGGAACTTGGAACTGCAAAAGCAGGCCATTTTTGGTTATGCCAATATTATCCTGGAAGTCGTGGTGACATCGAGGTGATAGTAGATTAGCTGGGCGATGTTACTGGAGAAACATTGTGGCTACTAAAATGTTTCACAAAAGTTGCCTCAAGCTTATGATACCTAAAATAAAAAGCGCAATAAAGCAACCCATGTAACCACACCCTTATAAAATGTAGTGCCCTCAACTAACGTTTGCCCTGACGTTAACGCTGTGGTAAACCTTTGTTCGGCGTTTTGAACCTTCTGTACATGACGTTAAATGCCCTTTTAAATGCACATCGAGATTGTCACATGTCCAGCGTTCACGTCATCGACCCATTTACAAGAGCTCACCGTTTATGACGTCAAAATATTGTCTTAGGTAAATTGCGAAAGGGTTTTATTAGAGCAAACAAAGGGGGGTAAAATCTACAGCTATACCCACTGTATATACCCCAAGATCCCTTCCTATGAGATGGCTTAAACAAAAGAAAATTATACCTCAGGCCGCACAAGAATTCTTAAACTGATTTACTTATTGAATTTTTTTGATGCTGTCACTTTTCGATAATTTTATTCCAGGATTGACACGAAAATAATAATAGGTCTATTACACTGCACTTTTTACAGGGCCCTGTGGTAAGGGTGGGCGTAGCAGCTTAGAGAGTCGCTTATTACACAGCATTATGGACCCTTTCTCCCTAAATCTTATTACACAACACTGATTCAAGTGTAAGGGTCCCTGTGAAAAGATCAGCGTAATAATTGACCTATTACGTAGCAGTTTAAAGTTCACATTTTTGTTTGAGTCAAGTGCCCCCTTCTGCCAGCTAAGCGGTGCTTTTTTAATGTTTTTTTTAATCCATAACAAGTTAGCCCTTGACTGCGATCTCACCTGATGGTAAGTGATGATGCAGTATAATAATATGTTAGGAGACTAACCTGGTAGGAGCATGGCAGTTATATTAAACCCATACCCCTAATCGGTTTCTACACGGCATCGTACCGGAACGCTAAATCGCTTGGCGGCACGTATTTGTCGGTAGGGTGGTAACTAGCAACGGCCGAATCCTCCCACCAGGCCAGGCTACACAAGTTAACGAGTAATAGTCGATTTACTTATAAAATGTTCGCATTATTTGTAACTGTTAACTACGGGCCTACACTGACCCGACTCGCAATTGCCACGGTTTGGTCTTTGGATGTAAGAAAGAAAGAAAGAAAAACCTTTATTTGAGCACTTCTGAACAAAAAAATAAACTTAAAATTAAACACTCACATGCAAAATCACTGTATTGTACAGCAGTGCAACAAACAGGCAAGCCACTCGGCTTGTGTTGGGACTCCGGGCTTCTCAGACACGAAACCATGTAACACGGATGTAAATTTCGTCTTATCAATTTTAGTAGTGTAAATTGTAGTGCCCGGTCAGTTCTTTAGGCTTTACGGTGGAACAAACTTACATACATAAATACATAGACTGCTAAAATCATAATCATAAATTATTCAATTTTGGTTTTCCCGTATTCGGGTAAAAAAAAATTGTACAATACGGAACACATTGCATTATTATCGTTCTTAACATATCATGGTCATAACACCCTCGGACAATAGCTCGGCCCATTTGGACGCGGCCCAAAATACTCTTAATTGTTAACGAAATTGAACATTTACGGGGATTACCCTTGTGTGTGGATATTGTTTGCTTTATTTATTGCATTCTCGGTAACAATAGGTGCCGGCTTCGAACTGGTGTATTCTGACTTTTTCAATACAATCTGATGCCCACGCCTTCCTCAGGATTTATAACTTGGGAACTTACATCGATTTGGCTAAGCAATAAAACACGAGCGGAGAAAGATTAGGCATAGGATGAAATGGATGGAGGCAACACCACCAACTTTCTGAAAGCGCACTCTAAAAACCAATACATTTTTGTCTAGCAGACAAAATGTAGAGAGTCTGTACAAGGTGACAGAAAAAAACGTCTTTCGTTTTTAATATTTTTTGCAGTTGTCTGGGCTGCTACTGAAGCTATCTTGACAGAAAATAACAGAAGTTGTTTATAGTTTAGGATACAATTTTCGCAATTCAGTTGCTCGACGTTACGCGATTAGTGAGAAGACTAAAAAGGACGAGACCCTGTGAGATAGTGTACAGTGAATAGTGTTAGTATAGTGAAGTGCTGCCTGAAAGTACACATGAACAAAGCTAGAACGAAGTGTCTATTCTAACAAGAAAGACTAAGATACGTCATTGGACAATTTCTTAGGATTTATGTAATTTATAAGCTTAGGTTAAAGTAAAATTACTTATTAGCCGATTAGTCTAGCTAGTTTGTAATTATATTGAGCACCTTTCATTGGTACTTAATAAAAGGGAAAACAAGAATAATAAAAAAAATAAAAAACACGACTGCCCTGCCAAAAAACTAACTAAAAAATTAAAAACAATAAATGATATTTTTTTGTGAATCACTGGATATTGAACTAGAAAATTATGAGTAGATTCCAAAAATATATAACACTAATATTTTTGGAATCTACTCATAATTTTCTAGATGATGATTATATAGTTAATCTTATTTTAGATTTTTTTTTTAAACTTTAGTCTTTAATGCGGGGCCATGGTCACCCCATCATTTTTTTTAAATTTTACTAGCCTATGTCACCTGGAATAAGCTAGGGATTCTAACGATACCTCATTTATCAAAATCGGTTCAGGCGTATAGAAGCTATGGTGGAATATACAAACTCACATACATACATACATACATACATGAACCCTGAAAACAATATACTCCTTTTTCAGGCAGTCGTATAAAAAATGATTCTTGAATTGGTGGTAGTTCTCTCTGGAAATGTTTCAATTACTGTGCAATTATTATAGACCCTTACAAAGACTTCCACATGCCGCGGTCTTGTGGTACCTAGATCTAAAAGATCGGAAAAATTAGGTAATCTAGATCTAGCGGCTCGCTACGGCTAACTTGATGGCACTGGCGTTCCGTGGCTGACCATTACACATGAAAATATAGCAATCATCATAAATGCGGAAGTATATTTGTTTGTTGGTTTGTCCTTTTGGCATGGGTATATTTGTGGACCTGGAGAGTGTCTACGTTTTGTCCCGGAAAATTAAGAAGTTCCTGAGGGAACAAAAAATACTTAAACCACGCGGATAAAGTCGCGGGCATGAGCTAGTTGAAAAATATACGTGCATCAAAATATCCTTTACAATCTCCGTGAAGGAGAAATACGAGTATGAATAATATAATAGAAGGTTTAACTAAAGAAACGAACATTTAAATATTTTTTTATTATTTAAAAATTAAAAAAAAAACAAAAAAAAAATATAAACCTTAAAATTAAGGCATTAAAGTTTAATTACGAATGTAGTATAATAACTAGTACGTTTAAGACGTCTTCGTAACAACGCGAGCCGAGCATGTCAGTGTCGGTGACGCGAATCCACAAGTTTACCCCCTACCAAAAAGTGCTCAACGCGGCTAAAGAAATTTTCACTTCAAAAAACGAAGGAAATAAAGCAGAGCCTTTTTGTGTAGTCAAAAAGGCGGGAAAGTTTCGCGCATTATTCGCACTAGTTTCCGCATGCACTTTGTTTTAAGCATTAATTGGTGCGAATTCCGGGACATGCTTTTATACTGTAAGTCACGATATCGTTCACTTTCTTGGATAATTAAATGCTCATTAGTCATTATACGCTTTACTTTTCATCCGTTCGTCTGGAACTTGTTATCAATGTAAAAAAATTAACAACTTAATGTTTAACCCGCTTTTAACAGCTGTATGTAGTAATTGTCAATTTAAAACTTTGCAAACTTGTGTACGTGGTGATCTTAAGCCTCTTTTCGACACCCAATCTTAAATTTTTGGTACAGAAAAATGATCTGTGTTACCTATTTGTAATGACGCATGTACCGAAAACGTCGACTTTGAAAATTGGTTCCACTCATAAATCAATATTTTATTGTAGTAGGTAGATTTCCCAGAAGTAAAATCTGAAACCAAAAAAATAAAATAACCAGGAAAATAAATTCACCGAGATGTAAGGTCAAAGCATTAACCAGCTGAAGTGCCAGTGCCAATATTTTGTTGAACAATTTCTGTAGGAGAAACTTCATATCAGCAAGCACACTATGTCATAACTTCTGCCCGTAAGACCGATGACCTCAAAAAAGTGATTTAAAAAAATAAAAACGTTTTCAGACTCATAATCCATCCTTTCTCGCCTTTTTTTTAAGCGTTTCTCCTTAACTCGGTGATATAAGAATCTCGAGAAAACGGCCTACGTACAGCAGAAAGTGCATTCAGACTGATTGATTGGATTGGATAAGTAAGTTACCTGTTAAGCTAAAATATCGTATTGCAATGTATAAAAAGGAGCATTCGTCCCTCACCGCTTCACGCGTGGAAAGTACTCAAAGCGGTAAACCGCGTGCGTGTTCCCAGTTTTGAGCCCCTGATAATCTTTTAATCCGGGATACTTTATGGTTACATTTTATAATTATTTTCTACTTAATTGTTGTACACTGGTATTATACAGGGATATTTTAATATGTGTGACAAATCTGCTTTTAATAATCGCTTTTAAAGTGGGCAGTTATGATACAAAATAGGTATTACTATTTTGTGCCTATCCATACTGTTACTGTTACCTTAAATTTAATATTATAAATGCGAAAGTGTGTCTGTCTGTCTGTCTGTCTGTCTGCTACGCTTTCAAGGTCCATCTATTCATTCTATTTTGATGAAATTTGGTATAGCGATAGTTTACATCCTGGGGCATACATAGGCTACTTTTTATCCCGGAAAATTAAAGAGAATAAAATTATATTCAAGGAGAAAATGTGAATTAAAGTTAACGTAATTCTAATATTTTCCGTTGAAGTGCATGTAAGCGACTTTAGACACAAAAATATTCAATAATCGCTGAGTCTGCCTGCAGGAGACTGACTTACCATCGTTCAAACACTCGTATTTATACTATTTTCAATATGGCATCCGTATCCGCAGATTAAATTGAATGACATGAAACGAGTCAAATTAACATAATATAATGTGCTTCCTGTTTCATGAGATACTATTGACAAACAGTAACAATGCTAACAATACATTACGGCCATACGAGTTTATAAGAATTCACCCGATGAGAATCAAAGTACTTAAAGAATTGGTTAATAATCAAAGCCTACTACAGCCTAGATGAATTTTTCAATGACGGCTAGCTAAATTATATGCTAAATTATATGCTCATAGCAGATCTATATTTTATTATATGTAAAAGCGAAAGGTCACTCACTGATTCATCACGAAATCTCAGGAACTATAAAACATACAGACTTGAAATTTGGAAGGTAGGTCCCTGTTATAGTGTAGACATCAGATAGGAGACGGTTTTGAGAAAATTCCCTCCTAAGGGGTCGAAATGGGGGTTGGAAGTTTGTATGAAAGTCCTTTGTTTTTGAAGTCTGACTCATGAAAATTGGCAGTTAAGTTATTAGTTTTAGTAATTAGTTTGGGGGTTCCAAGTTTTTGAACTTAGAGACTTGAAAATCAGGATTTTGGTTATTAGTTTTGAGTTATATTAAACTGTATAAGCAATTTTACGAAAATCTACCACACAGAGGGTGAAAATAGGGGTTGAAAATTTTTATGAAAGTTCTGAAGTTTTACGTAAATCCATCCCAAAAGAGGTCCAATGTGGGTTGGAAGGTTACATAAAAGTTCTATGATTTTTAATTATAGACGTATAAATCATCAATTAGGTTATAAATTTTAAATAATAAAAACTTGCTTAAGCTATACAAAGCCTCTATAGATAAGCTTTTTGCAGCGGGAAAATTTCATAATATCATAGGAAATCAAAAATTGTACGCGGATGAAGTTGCGGGCAACCTCTAATTTATCGATAATACTTAATCTAAATGTATGACATTTTCAATTTCAGGTTCAGTTGATATAAAAATATGTAGGTATTGTCGGTATTTCAAGAATTTTCTTAATTGTTCACCTATCTTGTTAATTAATACCGTGATTTGCTACATTGATTGTTTTTTTAGTATTGCACACCATGACGATATGGTAATACACTTGTATTTTTATCTTTTACCACCTTTGTAATATGTGTATTAAGTAATAAATAATTTATGATTCTGTAATACATTGAAATGTTTTATGTCATCTCTAGCATTCTTTATATGGCAACGAAATGTACGGAATACTATCAAAAAATGCTTTTTCAAGCTTATACCTTTCAAAGACAGTATATAATATACTTGAATATTGGCTGTCTCATGACCCAGCGACCATCACTCCATCTAGAGGTCATATCAGGTAAAATCTAAATCAAATATTATAGTCGATTAGTATTTCTAGGATGTTCGAACTACTATTTTAGCCCTAACTAAGCATCTATTGCACGAAGCCTATTTTTTATTACAAAAACTGAAATAAATCGCTTTCTTGCGTGATGTTTCTTTCTTATCGAGTTCAAACTACAGCGCGATACAAAAGCAAACAGAAGTTTTCATTTTCACTGTAATAAGTAACATTACACCTAATGTAACATTTTTGATACAATTATGATAAGAGTGTAATGAAAAATGTTAATCTTTTCAAATATTTAAATCTAAAAATATGAGATTTTTACTTTTCACTGTGAGCTTTAATTAAATAAGGACTATAACTCATACGTACCTACTGCAATATTTAAACTAAGATAAGGCATGTTTTTACGAATAGTAACAGTAATTTTTGAATTCGCTTACTATGTTACTTTTTCCTTTTGGTTCGCTTGTATATTTTCAATACAATTCTTTATTCATAAAAATATGGTGTGAAGTACCTAACACTGGGTTCTTATGAGTTTAAACAGAAATATAGTCAAAATAATCTTATCAATGGAAAACACCCGTGGGAACTCGTTAATTTTCCTATCCCGGGTGCATATCCGACCTATCTCTGTACAGACAGACCCAGTTTCGCATTTATTGGGTTTGTGAGGTATGGATTATAACATTACACTTTATCTTCACGCCGTAAGCATATCACTACAATAAAAATTTGGTGATAGCAAATTTTTCCACAGTGCAATTAGAGACATGGCTGGTAAAGTAGCTGTCGTAACAGGCTCTAATAAAGGCATAGGATATGCTACAGTTCGAAAACTGTGCAAGCGTGATATAGAACATGTTTACCTAACATCCAGAGATATTACTGGAGGCCAAGACGCAGTTTATAGCTTGAACCAGGAAGGATTTAAGCCTCTTTTTCATCATTGATGTAACCAATAAGAATAGTATCAAAATATTAGCAGAATATCTGAAACAAAAGCATGGAGGCTTAGATATCCTCATTAACAACGCTGCAATAATTAATCAAACTTTAAAGAGACGACTTATGAAGATTCAGTAGCAGTACTCAATGCTAATTACTATGCATTATTACCTGTGCAAGAATACGTTTATCCGATTTTGAAAGATAATACCCGAGTTATAAACTTGTCGAATGATTGTGGCCATATTTCCAATCTTAAAAATACGTATTGGATCAACCGGCTCACTAAGGAAGATATTAAATTAGAAGACATAAACGCATTCGTGCATTGGTTCTTGGAATCTGTTAAGAATGGAACCCTAAATGAAGAAGATTTTGCGGAAACACCTCTTTTAGCGTATAAAATATCTAAAATTGCTGTCAGTGCTTTGACAAGAGTTCAGCAAAAAGAAGTAGGACGTAGGATATCTGTCAATTCTATACATCCAGGATTTGTCAAACCTGATATGACAAAGTCCGTTGGTTTCATAACTACAAAGAAGCTTGTGAATCCCTTGTTTATTTGGCTCTGGATGTTGATCAGTCCGCAAAAGGAAAATACTTCTGGTTTGATAAAACTGAAAAAGATTGGGCTAATTCAAACCTGAAGCTATACGACGATTTTGCGGAATTTGAAGAAATGTTAAAAGACAATAATGAAATTTAATGCGTATAATTCTAAAGAATTCATCGAGAATTTAATAAAAATTAAGAATGTTCAAAAACATGTTATACATTATATTAAATAAATTGGAGAAATGATCTTTTCATCAATTAACTTTTCTGATGAATTATCATCAAAAGCTAACTATCAATAGAATATTTTTGAGCAACCTAACATTTTATGTAACTTTAGTTTACTGTTTATTATATATTTAACATCGACCATAATATTATTATAATTTTTTTTGTTTAAAGTCCCAGGTATCATCCATTATCCATCCATCATAGATTAATAAATTTAATAATGCACTGCTTATTATCTTATCATTACGATGCTTACGTTATTTAAATCTATTAGATAAGCAGATTATATCAAGCTAGCTTTTGCCCGCGACCTTGTCCGCATGTACTCAGGCTTCCTAAAATCCTACGCATCTCTTTTCGCTTAACGCAATAAGATTAGCACAAGTTAGTCCCTGCATAGTCCTATAACTCTGTGATCAAAATTGCTATAGTCGTTTCAAAGATATGCCCCAACAAACAAATAATAAGTAAGCAGTTAAATGGATATAAAATTGTACTTCAATTTGATTAATTTGTTTACATTTGTAGTATGCACGGAGGTGGATGAACCTTTTTATTTATATCATAACTAGCTATTACCCGCGGCTTCGCTCGCGTGGCCTAAGGGAACAATAACCGAGTTTTATGTGAAAATGACAATTTTTGAAGTGAAAACTTCTTATGCCGCGTTGAGCACTTTTTTGTAGGGGGTAAAGTTGTGGATTCGCGTCACCGACACCTCGCTCCGTCATGCTCAAGAACAGCCACATGTTCGCGTTGTTACGAAGACGAAAAAGAAAAGAAAGCGAAAAGTCTTAAATATAAATATACTATATTCGTAAGAATTAATTTAATGAGAACATCTTTACGCCGTTGCCGCCTAATTGAAGAACAAATGCGAGAAAAAGAACATACTATCCCACAGGAAATATTAGTTTTTCCGGAATAGAAAGTAAGCTATGTCAGTCTCCAGGTCGTCAAATATACCCATGCAAAAAATCACGTCGATCCGTTGCGTTGTTGCCGCCTAATTGAAGAACGAATGCGAGAAAAAGAGCATACTATACCACATGAACTGTTTATTTTTCCAGGATAAAAAGTGACATATGTCACTCTCCATGTACTCAAATATACCCATGCAAAAAATCACGTCGATCCGTTGCGCCGTTGCCGCCTTATTGAAAAATTAATGCGAGAAAAAAAGCATACTATCCCACAGGATCTGTTTGTTTTTCCGGAATAAAAAGTAGCCGTTGTAACTCTCTAGGTCCTCAAATATACCCATGCAGAAAATCACTTCAATCCGTTGCGCCGTTGGAGCGTGATTGAAGGACAAACCAACAAACAAATTGACCTTTGCATTTATAATATTAGTATAGATTTCTTTCTCAAAATACGCAAACTTACAGTCTCAGTCTCAATATTATCATCGTCAACACAGTTAGTTTAAGTTATTATTGAGAGTTTACGGTCAAAGTTATCACAATTAACTTTAATAACCTTCACTGCATTTTTTATCGGGGGTGATACAAAATAACAACAATACAATAAATATTCTGGCAATTGAAATTTTTTATTCAGTATAAATTCAAACATGGCTAACAAAGTAGCTGTCGTGACTGGCTCTAATAAAGGCATAGGATATGCTATAGTTCAAGAATTGTGCAAACGTGGTGTGAATTATGTCTATTTAACATCAAGAGATGTAAAAAGGGGTCAAGACGCAATTGACAAACTCAACAAAGAAGGTCTGAAGCCGCTTTTCCACCAGCTTGATATTACCGATAAGGATAGTGTCAAATCATTCGCAGATTACCTAAAACAAAAGCACGGAGGTCTGGATATTCTTATTAACAACGCTGCAATCATCACGTCTAATTTTACAGAGACAACGTATGAAGATTCAGTACGAGTACTCAATACTAATTACTATAGCTTAATAACTATTCAAGAGTATTTATTTCCAATTTTGAAAAATAATGCTCGTGTGATAAACATATCAAGTGATTGTGGGCATATTTCTAATCTCAAAAATATATACTGGATCAACAGACTAACAAAAGAAGATATTAAGCTGGAAGACATAAACGCATTCGTTGATTGGTTTTTGGAATCCGTGAAGAATGAAACTCTTAATGAAGAAGATTTTCAGGAAAAGTCTATTTTAGCGTATAGAATTTCTAAAATTGCTCTATGTGCTCTAACAAGAGTTCAACAAAAAGAAGCAAAACGTGGGATATCCGTTAATTCCCTACACCCAGGATTTGTTAAGACTGATATGACCAGGACCGCAGGATTCTCAACTATTGAAGAAGCAAGTAAAGCTCCTGTTTATTTAGCTCTAGATATTGATCAATCAATAAAAGGAAAATACTTTTGGCACAATAAAACCGAAAAGGACTGGGCAGATCCGAATCAAAAGCTTTACACTCCCTATGCAGTAATCGAAAAGATTTTAAAAGAAATGAATAACAATTAATGTGTATTCAAAGATGGCGTGGATGGAGGTTTTCCGGTTCCCGCGGGAACTCTTTAATTTCCCGGGATAAGAAGTAGTATTATTCCAGACTATAATCTGTCTCTGTGCCAAATTTCATCCAGATCCGTTCAGCCGTTGGAGCGTGATTGAGTAACAAACATCCATCCACACATCCATACATCCATGCATCAATTCCTTCGCATTTATAATATTAGTATAGAGTATAGATAAATAGTAAGCATCAAATTGATACTTAACGAAATACATAATCACGCTAACAATTTAATTTTAATATTGTAGGTATATTCAAATTCAAATCTTTTTTACTTAAGTTAAATGAAATGAAATTGAATGAAATTTATTTAAAAGTTGACTTTGACAAGTGTATTTAACTAATCGAGTGAATCTACCTCTGGTTCAGAATGCGATTATTCTACATTGTATAATTTTTCAAATTATCATAATTATTAACATCTCAGGTGTGACGTCTCATACTTTTATTATTGCTGCCATTTATTTTATCTTAATTTTCAACTAAAGTAAATCCTATAGAACGTTTCGTTAGGAAATCTGCCATTGCTCTATAAGGAGGACATTATTAAAATAAATTTAATAAGTAAAAATTAACTTTTGAATACATGTTTTTTCTAACGCCTCTTATAATCTAATCAAATTAGATTTAGAAAACAACGGATGATTCTTCTTTGCTTGAAAAGTACAAGATATAATAAGGTTTTGCACGCAAAAAATTCAAAGCAAACAAAAACTAAAAAATCTAATGCCATCAACCTGATTTATAGGGAAGGATTTAGAGATTGAATTATTTTTAAATAATTTAAATATTGACATTTAATGTGTAACTGGATTTTGGTTAATAATAATAATAACTTTATTTCAGGAAACTATCCCATATTTTGTTAGTTACAATTACTTAACCTATGTTAGTAAATACAAAATACTTAGCCTACTCTATACCTATACATACTAATTAAAACCTAACACAACTACAAGGCCCTTTGGGGCCTCCTCGCGCGACTGTGTGCACCATTTCAGCACCTCCAGAGAGGGCTGTCCAGTTTAACCACCAATGTGCCAAGGAGGGTGTTGGAGCTACTCAATAGCCTGCTCATTATGGACGCGGCACGCTTGCGTATGATCGCGTAAAAGTCATCCACCCGAGCTTCCGCAAACATTGCCGACGCGCTACAGTGTCGGCAATCGGGGCTTCCTCAGCACCGCCCTCAGCACATTTTTGTACTGTACACGCAGGGCACCGTAGGCCCGTTGCGTGTAGCTTGCCCATAGACTGCACGTGTAAAAAGATTGGCAATAGGCTTTAAACAAAGTTAACTTGACTTGTGTCGTGCAACGTGCAAATCTACGGGCCAACATGTTGCCTCTAACCGACAGAGCCCTGCGCTCACGTTCTATGTCACTGTCATCCTCCAGGTGCTCGGTTACAATGTGACCGAGGTACTTGAACTCAGCTACGTATTTCAGGGGAGTCCCACATAGATGAATACATGGTTTAAAATTTTGTGGTTTGTTCTTTCCCCTGAAAATCAAAACTTCACTCTTTTTGGAATTGTAGCTGAGTCCATTTTCAGCCGCATAGTCTTCACAGATTTTTAACAAACTTCTAAGACCACTGACCGAGGGGCTCAACAGAACCGTATCGCCCGCGTAGCGTAGTCGTCCGGTTAAAAAACCATGAGTACATGTTCAACTTTAGTGATCACCAGGTTGGTAGTTCGTTCACCAGATCTAATGCGGGCTCGTTAATTTTGTTGCATAAAATGTCTAAATTTAAAGACCGAAATGATATTGTGAACCTGTCTGTTGACCGAACCATAGAACTCCTCAGTCGAATTGGAGCAATTAATTGTTGTGTCTGTATATAGACCACCCTTGTCTAACTTTGAACTTTTTTAACTTTAAAAGGTAATTGATGAAGTACTATTTAAACTCTCTAAATCTGTAACTTCGGGCCGGAGCCCCAAGTTACAGATTTAGATTTAACTTCGGAAAGTTGCTTCTGTTTTTGAAGGCTTCTTTACGGATATTTCTGCTTCTACCACAGAATTGTTGAACTCCTCACCAATTGTCGCTCTTACTTTAATGGAGGTTAACGTGCTCGAATGTAATAACGTTTTAAAATTCTGTCACTTTAACTGCTCTGACGTTATTAAAGCATTCAAATTAATAAGAAGACAAATGATTTGTGGGGCATTTCCGTTAACATTGTAAAATCATTGATTGATATCGTTGCACCCGAGTTAGCATTAAAATTTTATCATTGTATTGATTGTTGGGATTTTCCTGACTAAATGAAGCATAGTAAATTAGTTACTCTATTGTGTAAGCCAATCGTATTCATTTGACAGTTCATAACGTATAACTCAAACTTTTTAAGGAGTACCTAGATACATGCGTTTTGACGTGCAAGCATCTATGTCCTCCTTAAACAGGTCCAATTATACGTTTGACAGACGATTACGATTACGATTACCTTACATAATTGGGGGGCTGGTAGTACCAGTGACCCCACTAACTTTAGACCTATATCTGTACTACCCACTTGCAATAAAATATTTGAAAAAAATATATTAATTCAATAGCTTAAACATTTATGTAATAATGACTTATTACATAGTAAACAGTTGGGATTTACAAGGGATCGCTCAACAATCGATGCTGGTGTTGAGTTAATTCAAAATATATTCGAAGCCTGGGAGGAGTCACGTGATGCACTTGGCGTTTTCCGTGATTTATGCAGGGCTTTAGATTGTGTTGATCACGAAAAATTAGTCAGAAAATTGCACCATTACAGAATTAGAGGTGTAGCACTGGATATGATGAATTCCTACTTAAAAAATAGGTTACAAAAGGTAGACGTCAATGGAACGCTTTCCATTGACGTCTACCTTTTCTAACCTGTTCTCTTCTGGATCGACTGTAAAAATGGGGGTTCAAAAAGGTTTTATTTTAGGGCCTTTTCTATTCCTCATTTACATTAACAATCTTCCTTATTTTGCCAAGGATAATCATGGGATAGTACTGTTTGCTTATGATACATCACTTTTGTTTAAAATAAATCGTTACAAAAGTCTTGACAAAGTAAAGAATTCTCTCACTAAAGTGATACAGTAGTTTGAAGCTAATAACTTACTCCTCAATGGAAAAAGACAAAGTGTATCAAATTTACATTACCTAATGTCAAACAGGTAAAAACCACTGTACAACTTGATCATGAGGAATTAGATTTAGTGGATACCGCTGTTTTTCTCGGAATAACGTTAGATGCTAAACTCCAATCGGGCCATCACATAAATTACTTATCGAACAGGCTTAGTTCTGCTGCATATGCGGTTAAAAAGATTCCATCCATCCATCCATCCATCCAAACTTTCACATTTATATTAAGTATAGTATATAGTATAACTCATAATTCATTACTTGTCCAGAAAATGGTACATTATAATATAGTTACATATAGATAGTATAGATGATGTTACATTACGAGTAATTATTAAAGGTTTCAAGCGTAAGTACGTAAACAAGTGATAATTACATTCTAGACTTGTTGACTCGCCCTGACTTCACACAGGTGGGATAACTTATATACCTTTTATACTACTTTAATGAAATTCAGTACACGGGTAGGTTGTATCCCGGGAAAGGATATAGACTACTTTTTATCCCGGAGAATTCAAGAGTTCCCGCGGGAATCAAAAATCTTTATCCACGGGGACGAAGTCGCGGGTATCATCTAGTTCACGAGACGAGACGTCCACTGCTGGGCATAGACCTCTTGCAAGGATTTCCGCATGCCTCGGTCTTGCGCCGCCTTGATCCAGCGGCTCCCTGTGACTCTCCTGATGTTGTCTACAAAGCATACAGACTTGAAATTTGAAAGGTAGGTTCTTCTATGGCGTAGACATCAGCTAAGAATCGGTTTTGTGAAATGTGTTGAAATGAGGGTTGGGAGTTGGTATGAAAGTCCTTTGTTTTAACCGACTTCAAAAAAGGAGGAGGTTCTCAATTCAGCACGTATTTTTTTTTAATGTATCTCGGCGCTTATCTCCGTGATTTCTGAACCGATTTGAAAAATATTTCTAAAGGAAGCTCTTGAGGTGGTCCCTAATTCCAAACCCTCAATCCTGACACTAAAAAGTTTAAAATATAAATTCTCTCCAAAAACCGACTTCCAAAGCTAGCTACTATAAAGTAAAAAATAATTTTGATTTCTACACACTATGTGGAAGTCGGGCGGGTATAACAAAGACAAGCAAAGTTGACACATCAGGCTCGCCCGACCTCACCATAGTGTGTAGAAATAAAAATTATTTTTTATTTTACAGTGACTTTGGAAGTTTTTGGAAAAAAAAAATATTGAAGTTAGAGACATGAAAATTGGCAATTAAGTTAATAGTCATGAATATTGAAAACCCATACAAGCAATTTTACGAAATATCAACCACAAATGGGGTGAATTTTGAAGTATATACATGAAAATCAGCATTTAGCTTATTAGTTTTAATGAGCATGAGCGAAGCTTGAGGTTAGCCCCCCGATTATGTAGGGAAATCGTAAACGTAATCGATTTTCAAACGTCTACTTGTTTAAGGAGTTCATAGATGCCTACACGTCAAAAATCATGTATGAACTCCTTAAAAAGTTCAAGTAATACGTTTTAAGCTGTCAAATGATTACGATTTGCTTAGACAATCGGGCCAGTGTTTTCGATTAAAAAAAATACGGTAAGTAAAGCTGCATAAAAGCCTTACAGTTTATAACGATTAAATCCCGCACCATCTATTTTGACTTTATAATGAAATTTAAGAAGGATTAGCCGAGACTAGAAATAAAGGAGTACAGATTTAATTATAACTGTATACTGTAAGAAGATTGCATTAATTAGAAATTTTATTCTCTTCGTTATTATGCTTTTAAAAATCGATTGCATAAAAATATTTACGGTGGGCAAGTGTACAACTTTTGTTATAATTACAATAAAATAATAATAATTAAAAAAACAGTCAAAATTGGCGGCTACGACACAAAATGTAGAAAATTTTCTCTATTTTAAGTTATTAAATATTTTCATCGTAAAATGAGTCGGAAAGGAGTTATTGTCAAAACAACAGTTTTTGGACGCCATTTTTCCAATATGGCGGCACGAGCGGCAAAGATACATGATGGCAAAGTGTAAATTCGGAAAGAGCACATCGAAATCTATAAAATTACCAGTTTTCAAAACTTCCGAAAAACTTTCCAAGTACTTTTTGAGCACCAAATGACAGAACTAACCTGTCAAATTTCAGTGACGTTTATAAACTTTATATTGACCTTAAATCTGAAGTTCATTATCGTATAAGTAGGTACTATTTTATTTAATTACCTGAGTTTATGATATCATCGTTGTGTTTATGAATTTTGGTGATTGGGATCGTTGGGAAAAACCGATTATTTGCATCAAAATTTGAGCGAAACATTTTTGAGATACTTATACTTGAAACTTTAACGACACAAAAATTAATAATTATTATGTCAATTTTTAAACGCTAGTCGTATTTATAAAAATGAAACTATTAAAGAATAGTTACGTACATTAATAATTGAAGAAATCTTGCTAGATTTTCGATAAAAAGAAAAAAATAACCGGTAAGGAGCTCATTTAGTTAGTTTTTCCTGAATGCAGAAAAACTACCAAATTTTCAAAATTACTCTTCTGGTAGCTATTGGCATTTTTATTTAATCACTTACTTTGAATATTAATAATCATCACGACAAAAATCGTTTTAGTTCAACTATAGCCAGTACAGGTGTAAAATAAATATACTTAATTGCTTTTGGCTGAAGGTAAAGTAGATATTATTTTACTTGGTCCGTACTAACTGCAGCGGTTTTACCCGCGTAGTTTCCGTTCTCTAGGGAAATGGGAAAGTCTAAGTTATTTCTTATTACCTATTTTCCAGTGAAATTCCCGTTATAATCGGTCCAGCCGTTCTCGAGATTAGCGCGTTTAAACAAACTAATTCGCTTTATAATATCATTATTAAGTTAAACTAGCTGTGCTCTGCGGCTTCACCCGCGTATGTCCCGCTTCCATGGGTATTTCGGGAAATAATATACCTATAAACCTTCCTCTTGAATCACGCTATCTACTGATGAAAACCGCATAAAAAGCCGCCGCGTAGTTTAAAAGATCTAAGCGTACATACATACATACATACCAGTACATACATACTTTGACAAAATCTTTATTTGAATTTTAAAAAAAAGTCTAGTCTTCTGAACTAGACCAAGAACATGTGTCATCAGTGTCAGAGAGAGTTGCAGCTGGCAATCGATCAACACTGCTAGCTCCAGTAGCCAGCGACTGATACTACCCATGATACTCTTCCGGTAGTATACTTTTATTGTATATAATATATATATATATATATATATAATATAGATATAATAATAATATATATATATATAATAT
Organism: Erebia palarica; assembly: GCA_964035005.1. Lineage (NCBI taxonomy): Eukaryota > Metazoa > Arthropoda > Insecta > Lepidoptera > Nymphalidae > Erebia > Erebia palarica. The sequence goes on from OZ035990.1 coordinate 31,735,075, forward strand.
AGGAATTGCTCATTTAAAGTCTGTCTGCTATGCTTTTATGACCCATTTTTGACAGATTTTGTTAAAATTTGGTACAGAGGTAGTTTGCACCTCGAAGAAGGACATAGGCTACTTTAATATAATAAAAATCAAGGCGTTCCCGTGGGAATCATAAAATCTTAATCCTTGCGGACAAAGTCACGGGTATCATCTATTAAAGATAAATAAATTAAATAATGTGCTGCTTACTATCTTATCATTACTATGCTTACGTTATGTAGGATATAAAGATCTAAAAGATTAGTTTATTATATCAAGCTAGCTTTTTAAATTTTTATTCAGTATAAATTCGAACATGGCTAATAAAGTAGCTGTCGTGACTGGCTCTAATAAAGGCATAGGATATGCTACAGTTCGAGAGTTATGCAAACGTAGTATAAATTATGTTTATCTAACATCGAGAGATGTAAAAAGAGGTCGAGAAGCAATTGACAAACTCAACAATGAAGGTCTAAAGCCGCTTTTTCATCAGCTTGATGTTACCGATAAGGACAGTGTAAAATCATTCGCAGATTACCTAAAACAAAAGCATGGAGGCCTGGATATTCTTATTAACAATGCTGCAGTCATCACGTTTAATTTTAAAGAGACAACGTATGAAGATTCAGTACGAGTACTCAATACTAATTACTATAGCATATTAACCATTCAAAAGTATTTATTTCCCATTTTGAAAGATAATGCTCGTGTGATAAACATATCAAGTGATTGTGGTCATATTTCTAATCTTAAAAATATATACTGGATCAACAGACTCACCAAAAAAGATATTATGCTGGAAGACATAAACGCATTCGTTGATTGGTTTTTGGAATCTGTGAAGAATGAAACTCTTAATGAAGAAGATTTTCAGGAAACGCTTTGTTTAGCGTATAGAATTTCTAAAATTGCTGTCAGTGCTTTGACAAGAGTTCAGCAAAAAGAAATAGGACGTGGGATATCTATCAATTCCATACATCCAGGATTTGTCAAAACCGATATGACAAAATCCGTTGGTTTCATAACCACCGAAGAAGCTTGTGAAACTCTTGTTTATTTGGCTCTGGACGTGGACCAGGACGTAAAAGGAAAATACTTTTGGTTCGATAAATCCGAAAAGGACTGGGCAGATCCGAATCAAAAACTTTACACTCCCTATGCGGTAGTCGAAAAGATTTTAAAAGAAATGAATTACAACTAATGTGTATTCAAAGATGATTTGCATTTATTTTAAAATAAATAGTTTAATCAACAAATTAATACATTTCGAAATACTTTTTCATGCTTCTAATTGAATTTGATTATTGTATATTCAAATTGAAATCTTTTTTATTCAAGTTCACTTTGAAAAGTGCTTTTCAAAATTCGAGTGAATCTACCACTGGTTCGCAATGCCATTATTCTGCGTCATATCATTTTTTAACATTATCATAATAATTTAACATCTGTGTGACGTCACATACTTTTATTTCCGCTGCCGTTTATTTTATCTTAATTTTCAACTAAAGTAAATCTTATACTAACGTTTCGTTTGGAAAGCGTCCATTGTTCTACAAGAAGGACATTAATATCAAAATTTTACACAAAGTATCATAACGTATGCGGAGGTGGATGAGTGAGAGTTTTAATAGTGTATAAAGTATGCACACTGACTTTTCTGAGATTACTGGTCTCATAGACAAAAAAAGAATCATAATTTCTCTCTCAAAATACGCAAATGCTCTGAGAACTTGCAGTCTCACTCTCAATATAATCATCGTCAATACAGCTAAAGTTATCATTAAAATTTTACGCTCACAATTTAAAAAGATAAAATATTATTAATAATTGATAACCTTCAAAATTTTTATCAGCATGCCGATTAAAAAATTATATCAGTACAATAAAAATTTTGCAATTGAAATTTTTTATTCAGTATAAATTCAAACATGGCTAACAAAGTAGCTGTCGTGACTGGCTCTAATAAAGGCATAGGATATGCTACAGTTCAAGTATTGTGCAAACGTGGTGTGAATTATGTCTATTTAACATCAAGAGATGTAAAACGAGGTCAAGAAGCAATTAACAAACTCAACAAAGAAGGTCTAAAGCCGCTTTTCCACCAGCTTGATGTTACCGATAAGGATAGTGTGAAATCATTCGCAGATTACCTAAAACAAAAGCACGGAGGTCTGGATATTCTTATTAACAACGCTGCAGTCATAACGTCTAATTTTACAGAGACAACGTATGAAGATTCAGTACGAGTAGTCAATGCTAATTACTATAGCATATTAACTATTCAAGAGTATTTATTTCCAATTTTGAACGATAATGCTCGTGTGATAAACATATCAAGTGATTGTGGTCATATTTCTAATCTTAAAAATATGTACTGGATCAATAGACTCACGAAAGAAGATATTAAGCTGGAAGACATAAACGCATTCGTTAATTGGTTTTTAGAATCTGTTAAGAATGGAACTCTTAATGAACAAGATTTTCAGGAAATGCCTCTTTTAGCGTATAAAATTTCTAAAATTGCTCTCTGTGCTCTAACAAGAGTTCAACAAAAAGAAGCAAAACGTGGGATATCTATTAATTCCTTACATCCAGGATTTGTTATGACTGATATGACAAGGACTGTTGGTTTCTTAACAATTGAAGAAGCAAGTGAAGCTCCTGTTTATTTGGCTCTAGATATTGACCAATCAGTAAAAGGAAAATACTTTTGGTTCGATAAAACCGAAAAGGACTGGGCAGATCCGAATCAAAAGCTACACAGCGTCTATGCGGTATTTGAAAAGAATTTAAAAGAAAGTAATAAAATTTAATGTGTATTCAAAGATGTTTAATAAAATAAATAGTATAAGCGTCAAATTAAAAGCTAACAAAATAATCACGCTTACAATAGACATTGCATTTCTGCATTGTAAAATTTTTCAACATAATAATAATTATTTAACATCTGTGTGACGTAACATACTTTTATTTGTGCTATCATTTATTTTATCTTAATTTATTTATTAAACTTATCTAAATCCTATGAGATCGTTTCAAAGGACATGACCAGAAACTGCCCTCCGATTCGGGACAAAGTGCAGGATTTCCGCTTTAACAATAAGGTTTAAAAATTAAAACCGAAATTATTATGGATTTAGTATTCCGAATAAGGTCATGGATAAAATGTCTAAAAAAAAGCAGCAGTTACAATGTGACGTGATTTATTAAAAATAATGCAAAGCTGATTTTTTTCCTGAACAATGTGGTCAAATTTAGACTCGCTAACCACAACGTCTTGCGCCATCTAGCGTGGGAAAGCAGCAGTTATTTAGTGAAAGTTTCTTTACTTTTTTTGAGCCTTCAGACTTCTGAAACGGTTTTATCTAAAAAGTATAAAATATAACAATTGCAATAATAAAAAAATATTTGCTCCACTTTCATTTTTGACACCTAGGCAAGTTAAATGTGTTAAAATAATTCAATTTCTTTCAATACAACTGGTTTTTTTTCACGCCTCAATATAATTTAATATGATTATATCTTATTAAACTATATCTAATTAAATTATATTTCATTCAAGATGTATTATTATAGACGTCAAGCGTAAACAAGAGATGAGTGATTATATATAACCTAGTCTAGACTATATTCTAGACTAGTTGACCTGCTCTTGCTTGATTACCTTAGCTTAGAGAAAAGTATAATATTTAGAACTTATTATAAAAGGTGCAAGCCTGCAAATGCTTACATACATGAGCGACGCTTTAGGTCAGTTTTTGATTTAAAAAAATACGGTAAAACTGCATAAAAGTTGCAGTTTATCACTATTAAATCCCTCACCATCTATTTTGACTTTATAATGAAATTTAAGAAGGATTAGCCGAGACTACAAATAGAGGAGTACAGATTTAATTATAACTGTATAATTAACTAAGAAGATTGCATTAATTAGAATTTTTATTCTCTTCGTTATCTTGCTTTTTATAATCGATTGCATAAAGAATTTTTACGTAGCAAGCATACATATTTTGCTACAATTATAGAATATTCCAGCCAAAGTTGACGGTGTTTTACCCCCGTGCCTCGGAGAGCACGTTAAGCCGTTTGTCCCGGTCATCACTAACATGATAATAGTCGTTAAAACCCGGATTGGCTGGCTTTGGGCAGCGTGGTGGGCCTAAGCTCTAACTCCCTCTCTCCTACGAGAGTGGATTCCTATGCCCAGCAGTGGGACGTTAATGGGCTGTAGTGATAGTGGTGGATTGAGATGGTAGCGTGCTAACACAGCATTGAGTACGGCAGTTATAATATTGACCCTAATATTGGTCTTAACGCTTATTCGCGGTACTTCTTTGCGATAAGTCACGGCTAAAGCCTCCCACCAGGCCGGAACACAGGAATGCCAATATAAAATTGCAAAATGCACTACTCCAGTGAGAATATTTACCTAGTAATAATAATAAGAAACCGATATCGTAATAAGAAGTTCAACAAACACGTTGAAATCTTGAGAAAAGGGAAAACGCTAGAGAATAAGTAAACAATTCCTCCCACTCGGCAAAGGGTAATCGTGGTATCGCACGCAACCTATTTATACTGGGGGTGATGAATCACTCCATTTGTTCCACTTATTCGACCTCGCCACAATGAATTTATATTCAATTAAATTGGATTTACATAATAAGGGCCGATAAACAAATATCTCAGAAGCCAGCAACGCATTGGCGGTTCCTCTGGTGCTGCAAATGTCCATGGGCGGCGGTAATCACTTACCATCAGGTGATCCGCCCGCTCGTTTGCTCGCTACATATATATATATATATTTTTTAATGGGTTTTATTTCAAAGATAATTGACGACCTCCCTTGCCCCGTGTGGAGCGCTGTTTTCCGCCTTAACGTACTTAGGTCCCGGGTTCGATTCCCGGTAGGGTCAATCTGGGAATGTATAATTTCAAAATTTTCTCTGGTCTGGTGGGAGGATTCGGCCGTTCGGCCGGCTAGTTACCACCCTACGGGCAAAGACGTACCGCCAAGTGAATTAGCGTTCCGGTACGATGCCATATAGAAACCGACTAGGGGTAATGGGTTTAACATAACTACCATGCCCCTAACAAGTTAGCCCGCTACCATCTCAGACTGCATCAACACTTAAAGTACCATCAGGTGAGATCGCAGTCAAGGGACAACTTATAGCGGAATTAAAAAAAACCTGCAGGCCAAGTCTCAAGCTTGTAGACCCTATGTTTTTTTTTGTTTCGCACTCAGTTTTTTCAGTCTCACTCAATCAGATTCACTCAGTTATCCTCTGACCTTTTTAATGCGAGAGCAAAACTCTGAAAAAAAAGACCCTAGGGTTCAAGCTTATTACGTAAGTCAGTTCCTCTTCTATACTAATATTATAAAAAGGTAAAGTTTGTGACTTTGTGAGATTGTAAGGGGTAATCTCTAGATCTACTGAACCGATTTTGAAAATTTCGGTACCAATAGAAAGCCACATTATTTATGAGTGCCATAGGCTATATATTAACCCGAAAAATTATGGAGCTCCCGTTGGAATTTAAAAAACGTATTTCACGCAGACCAAGTCGCGGGCATCTGCTAGTTATATATATTACTTAATACACTTAATCTTATTTATTTTATCACTAACTAATGCCCGCGACTTCGTCTGTGTGGATCGAGGTTTTTTGGTTCCCGCGGGAACTCCTTAATTTTCCGGGATAAAAGCCTATCTGCTATTCCAGACTATAACTAATCCATCTCTGTGCCAAATTTCAGCCAGATCCGTTCAGCCGTTGGGGCGTGATTGAGTAACAAACATCCATACATCCATCCAAACTTTCGCATTTATAATATAAGTAAGATAGAACAGTAAATAATGATTGTGATAACTTTTCATACTGTAGATACGTAGTTAACGTACTTACGGAATGGAATATTTCCGATAGATTGTTTTGATATGAACATGTTTATCCTGAGTATCGAGAAACTCTTTCTGATAAGCATTGTAAACAAATATTACTTGTATTTTGACAAATATTTTGGCTGTGATTCAAGGTTAGGTTTTAGTTATAATATTTTTAACGTAGTCTCAACCAATACACGTCCACTGCTGGGTGAAGGTCTCCTACATGGATCTCCACAGGACAAGATTCGCTTGCTTCAAGCGGCTTCAAGCTACTCACTATGGTTCATACTTCATCCAAAATAATATCTTACTTCTTACTTTTTATTTTACTATAATATTATAAATGCGAAAAGTTTGGATGGATGTATGGGTGTTTGTTACTCAATCAAACCCCAACGGCTGAACGGATCTGGCTGAAATTTGGCACGGAGACAGATTATAGTCTGGAATAGCACATTGCACACATGGAATTTCCAGACTATAATATATCTCTGTGAAAAATTACTGTGCTGGCGTGATTGAGTAACAAACATCCATCCATCCATCCAAACTTCCGTATTTATAATTTATAATATTAGTATACAGAAAAAAATTTATAGGTTATAGTGTGGTCTAATAAATACCTATTTTAAAACACAAACCCAACGTACGTCTTTCCTTTAAATAAAAATATCCGAAACACGATGCATGTTCATGACCTAACGAAATTGGCTGTCCTACCGGAGAAATAGATTGGGTCCGTTACTAAATGTGCCATCCAACATTTTTTGACCGTATATATTTGAGCATAAAGACTATTTTCCTTCGTCGAGTAAGGTATCAAGTGGTCAGGTTTATTGCAATGCATAATAGATCGTAAATAAGGGTGGGCAGAAGATATAGACTCTTACATTTTTTACCAAAATCTTAAGATATCTTTTAAAGGTGTACCTTTTGTTTAACTTACTCGTAACAAACACGATGGTTTTCCAAGTTTTGATCCATTGCATGTATTCCTATATCCTATTCCTGAGCAGGATCTTTCATCGAACTTTTTCTTTCTACCGTTTACCTCAACACTCTTAATTTTAGTGGTCAGTACTATGTGCTTCTAGCATTAAGTACTGTCTTGTAACCATGATCCTAAACAAGTGCACAATCTTTGGATATGCGCCTTTCAGATTTGAGTAACGTTTTTAACCTTCTAAACCTACATCAATCATTGTTACAGTCTTAATCGTTGTGGTTACCCGAATTTATGATATTACTAGACGATGCCCGCGACTTCGTCCGCGTGGATTAAGTTTTTTAGTTTCCCTCTTTGATTTTCCGGCATAAAAAGTAGTCTACGTCCTTTTCCGGGATGTAATATACCGCTATACCAAATTTCATCAGAATTGGTTGAATAGATGGGCCGTGAAAGCGTAGCAGACAGACAGACACACTTTAGCATTTATAATATCAGTATGGATATGGATTGCTGCGTTTATGAATTTTGGCGATTGCGATCGCTGCAAAAATACATTTTAGCATCATTTTGGTAAAAATAGGAAGATATTCTTACTCTTTTTTTAACGAATTAGAGGTGATTGTGATCGTAACACTGTAGCATTTTAGGTACTATGGCTTCTGCTCGTAAGCTGATGTTGTTGGGAATATAAAAACACAATGTAAGCTGTTTTCCTAGACTAAACTGACTTGATAACCTTTCATGAAAGATTACTTTAATTAATTATGCTTCTGTAGTGTTTACAATAATATCCGCTAAATATTGATATTATTGTAGACGTATCATATTAATCTAGATCACGTAATTTCTTATGAAGTATATAAATATTTAACTACTAGCTGATGCCCGCCACTTCGTCCGCGTGGTTTAAGATTTTTTTCCCGCGGGAATTCCTTAATTTTCTGGGATAAAAAGTAGCCTGTTACTCTCCAGGTCCTCAACTATACCCATGCCAAAAATCAAGTTGATCCGTTGTTCCGTTGCAGCGTGATTGAAGGACAAACCAACAAACAAACACGCTTTAGCATTTATAATATTAGAATGATAATATTGAGTTACTTATTAAAACAAATTTAGCCATCAAAATAGATAGATAGGTAGAAAATTATTCTTTAGTATTTTTCAAGGTAGATCTTGAAAAATGCTAAAGAATAATTTTCATTCATTTTAATAAAGAATCGTTTTGATTGATCAAAACTGGTTATAAACGTCAGAGATAACTGTCATGAATTATAGTTCATAAGTTTACAAATATTTGATGTCCGCGACTTTTTAGGTTTAGGTTTTTGAAACTACCCGTGGGAACTCTCTTATTTTCCGTGATAAAAACATCAATATCAGTTGAACACAAGGCTGTGAAACATAGGAGACAGACATATCACCACATCACCACTGCACCTAACGTCCCAATGCTGGGCACGGGCCTCACTCCACTCTCATAGGAGAGAGGGAATTAGAGCTTAGACCCACCATGCTGCTCTAATGCGGGTTGGCGGTACAGACGGTAAGAAACATTTTCTCATTTATTGTATTAGATGATGTCCGCGACTTTGTCTATATTGATTAAATTTATTTTATTTGCGCGGGAACTCTTTAGTTTTCCTTCCCCGGGATGCAGCCTATCTCTATACAAAATTTCATCAAAATGGGGTGAAATGATGGGCCGTAAAAGCGTAGCAGACAGACAGAGGGACAGACATTCAGACTTACGCATTTATAATATTAGTCTGGATCAAACGTTATTTGCTTCGGCCTCCTATTTTCGAAGTTATGTGGGTTTAATTAAAATATCACTGGCATCAACGGTAAAAGAAATCATCATAAGCTTGGTCGACTATAGACTAAACCCTCCATCTTCTGAGCTAGGCTCATTGAAGTTAGATTAGCAGGCTTTACTTTGCGGAAGTCTATGATAACAAGAGTCTAAATTCGCTATAATCTGCCAGAACAGACAAATCTATGTGATACAACGTGTAGCTTGCGATATGCACCGCTTAATAAGCCAGAAATTCGCACCGCCAATAACACCACACCACACAAGCCTTCCAACTTAATTACAAGAGTATAATTTGATAGAAATTGATAAATGATACATGATTCATTTATTTCATGTAAGACAACTTGTGCCACCTATGACACGATAAAACTCTACCACCAGTTCGGAAAATGATTCTACTGAGAAGAGCTGCCAAGAAACTCAGCAGCTGCTCTTTTTATAGAAAAGAAAAGGTTACAATATGTAGACAACACAACACATACGTTACAAGTATTACACTGATTTGTGGGTCACTGGATGCGAGGCTGGTTGCTTCCATGCAACTTTGTCATCAATAAAATCATCGATAGTGTAATAACCTCAACTTAATAAATGCTGTTTAACACAGTCTTTAAATCTATGCAATGGCAAATCCAGAAACTCTTTGGGAACCATATTGCTGGCTTGTTAGGCAGTGCGTGTCGCAAGCTACACGTTGTGCCCTATGATTCATAGTAATCAATATCCATACTAATATTATAAATGCGAAGATGTATCTGTCTGTCTGCTACGCTTTTACGGCCCCACCGTTCAACCGATTTTGATGAAATTTGGCTAATTTTAATCCCGGAAAATCAAGGAGTTCCCGCGGGAATTAAAAAAAACGTAAACAAAGTCGTGAGTATCATCTAGTATTGTAATAAGTCGTTGCGTTGTAACCTTAGAGTAGATATATTTATACTCTATGGTTGTAAAACATAGATTTGTCTGTTTTGACGGATTTTAGCGAATTAAGGTTCTTGTTATTTGATTATCATTGATATTCGCAATATTCTTGCAAAAATATTAAATGAACAAGCTTTTGAAACAGAACAGACGAGTTTTCCTTCACAAATAATTGTTGTTCAGACAGAAAGACAGACATACAAGACTTCCGCTACCGGATGTGTGTACCTTTATTTGCTGCCTTTTTTGTACTCATTTCCTTAGGGGAATAGTGTGAATGGCAGAATTTTCTTATGAGCTGCTTTATTTCAAGGCTCTATTTTTGAAAGGGGTAAAGGTATGTGGGTACGGAAACGCGAAGAAAATAAAATCGTGCGTTGTCGAGTCAACATCTCCTGAGGATGCTCCGTTGCCAGAAATAAACGTACGTTGAGAGTGATTTGGAAGATTTGTGTGGTGTGGTGTTATGGTGGTGCAAATTGCTGGCTTATTGGGTGGCGAATATCGCAAAGTATACGTTGTATTACATAAATTTATCTGTTTTGACGGATTATAGCGAATCAAGCTTGTTATTCCTTCATTATCATTGATATTTACAATATTCTTGCAAAAATATTAAACCAGCGTTTGACACAGAGCAGACGAGTTTCACAAGTAATTGTTGTTCAGACAGGAAGACATATTGAATCAATTTGTTTGGCCGATTCTAACTCGGGACAGTTGGGAATAAATCACAAATCACTATGAAATATTACGAGAGACGGCCAGCATAAGAAGGACCCTCGTCCCTTTATCCGCGTATAAAGATGGAGGAGCATGGTAACAAGTTCACGTAACTTGAATAAAATTCAACGAAATGGCACCCATAAACTCTAGGCCATTCGTTTGGTAGTTTCGTAATTTCAGAAATAAAAGAAGAAAATTCTATGACTAAATATAATAATATGCTGGTTAGGAATATAATGGATTTTTCTGGGACAACCCACAGATCATTATCTTCAGGAACTAAACATAAACATTGACGGAGAAAACATTCCAAAGCCATTTCATTGAAATACCAAACGAAAGCAGTGCGCAGAAATCACACAAAGCTTCGAGATTTTATCTCTCATTAGAAAAAAAATTAAGACCGACAAAGCCTACAGTTAGAAACTTTTTGTTAATAGAACTGCCGGCGTTAATAAATTTCAAGAACCGAGATTTGATATCTTCTTAGAAATCCAAATTAATACAGGTTCCAAGAAGACATTATACATTTTAATTTATAATCAATTTAATTTAATTACATTAGTGAAGATAAATAAAATTGGAGTCCAAAATCAAAGGTCGGTACCTTGACGCTTGAACAAATGGAATTTGATTGATTATGAAAATGCCTCCAATATTCCCCGCTTTAGAAATATTCCAACTTTAAATTCCGAGATCGACTCGAAGGAAATGAATCCCACTTTAGCCTAATGAAAATTCTTTGATACCTCCCCTTAATCTCGAAATTTCGAACTTCAGATTGGGACGCGTCCTTAATATTTGAATAAACTCGACAAAAGCAATTTGAATTTTTTTATTTATTCACAATGTTTAAAAGTTAAGAGCTTGGAAAACGGGTATCATAGCCTAAAGGCTTAATCGAGTTGCTAGACTAAGGAATTATTACAGAGTAAAAACGTTTAAAATTGAAATAAGATGATAGGGAAACAAAATAACTTAATAACATTAAAGAATTTTTAGCAAGAATGTAGAATTGGAATAGCTGGACTTCAACTATTCATAGTGCTTGGTGCTAGAAGCCCTGAGTTAACAGTAACTTCTACCAGAACTAACAATAAGCTAATAAGGTAACGGACGGTACGGATAACTTAGACCATTTCGAGTTCTCCAAGTTACTTTTGACCTAATTTAATACCATATTGCTCAGTTACTTGCACCAATTCTGTTACTTGGGTTACAATAGCTTTAAGTTTAATCAACTTTCCCATAATCTGAAATGAGTTCAAGTTATTAATAAATAGCTAAAGTCCGCGATTTCGGACGCAGGAATCTAAAAACCTCAATTGTTTTTAGATTCCTGCTGGAATAAGAATTTTCCGGGATAAAAAGTAACCTATGTGTTATTTCAGATTATAATATCTGTGCCCAATTTCATCCAGATACGTTCGGCCGTTCTGGCATAATTGAGTATCAAATATCAATCCATTCATCCACCCATCCATCTATCCAAACATTAGCATTTACAATCTGTTCTGACATCTGAACTATGATGGTGATATATCATCAAAGTTCGACGCACTTTTCTAACATAATCGATAGTTTAAAATGGTTAATCCACATAAAAGTTTTATGTGGATTTATGATAAAACTAACAGGGGACATGGATATTACAGCTTTTGGGAGTTCATGTATTTAGTAATCACTAAAAATAATAATATTTGACTAGTAATCAAATACTCAATAGTCTCTCCATGTCTATCTTACTGTCTCTCATGCTAAGATGGAAGATGCAGATTCACAAACCAAAAAGACATCACTGACAACAAAAACATCCAAGAAATCTAACCAAATCACGGAAGAAATCTAATTCAATTGAAAACCAACATTTGCATTCGCCTCTAAAAAATTTATTCGCCAAACATCGGAACCAGAAATAAAACGTTCGAGGGAATTCAATGAATTCGAGGACGTAGCAACGGAATCAGATGATAAGCCGAGACGTCATTCCTTTTGTATCTCATTTCGTCCCATTTGCCTTACATTGTTTAGCAAAACGTCTTCAAAAATCGCCGTCTTTTTTATGTTGTGACCAGTTTACATTGTTCTAGCATCATTCCAGTCAGGGGAGCTCATTTAATTTTAGTTAGAATTAGGTACGTTAACAACGTTTAGTGTATTAATAAAAGTGTACTTTATTAACAAATAAATAACCTGGTAAATAGCCTCGATAGGAACTTTATTTATTTAGGAAAACTTAGCTAGGTAAACAAAGTAGATAGGTAAATAATTAATAAAAGTTTTCGCAGATAGATTTAATTGTTTTCACAAATATACTATTATTCATAGGTCTTAATCTCTAAGCATTTGAACAAAGCATATATAAATTAAATGAATTCAAGAACGTTAAAGTTACGTACTATTACCTATTCTGTGGTAAAAGTCCTAATTAGTAGTCATTATAATTTGTTAGTGTAATATTTTTGTTTATTTAATTTATGTACTTGCTTTGCCCTTTGAAATGCAAAATAAATTAATTTGAAATGAAATGAAGGAATCAAGTACCTACCTATGTTTTGATTAAGTATAAATACAGAGTACTTTATAATCATACTTAATCAATACTCTAATGTAATTCAGCGAGTCTAAAAGTAACATCGGTAAAATATTATTTGATTTTCTTCGTACACATTTAAATTCACACTAAAATGAGCAATTAATGTATTAGTCTGTTTTTTTTTTTGGAATAATGTCAACCGGCCATTAGATCTTGACAGTGTTGCTCGCGCTCCCTAAACTGCAGAGATGTTATAAATTTTAGAGATGGGCAAAATAACGGAATGTTTTGTTTTTTCGGGCGATACAAAAGCAATAGTATTTGATTCGATTGTAATAAAAATAACATGTTTTCATCCACTAAAAGTTAGCCTTTGTTTGTTTATATCCCAGCAGTTCAAGGGCTTACTCTTATTTTAATTCTCAGTGATGATGTTGTATAACGCCAGTTATCTCAGTCACACCAGACCGGATGAACGGATTTGGATGAAATTTGGCACAGAGATATGCCATAGTCTGAAATAGCACATATTATACTAATTTTTATCTCGGAAAATGAAAGAGTTCCCGCGGGAAACAAAAAACCTATTAACCATGCGGACGAAGTCGCGGGCATCAGCTGGTATTATAAATTCGAAAGTGTGTCTGTCTGCCTGCTACGCTTTAACAGCCTATTTTTTCAACCGATTTGACGAAAATCTAGAGTTATAAGTGTTCGAACAAACCCCGACTTTGTTTTATATATAAAAAAAGGAAAGATATAAGCCTGTACTTGGTATTCTTTAATTAGTACGTTTTTTATCATTTCATTATTACGATGAGTTATATATCCTCCCTCTGCTGGGCAAAGGCCTCCCCCTTTTCCTTCCACTCCTTCTTATTGCGGAACCAGTAGCTTCAATAACTTGCTAAACGTTTATTCACAGAAAGATATTATGCGTTGCAAGAACTCATAAGTCTGAGAACAAATTCGAGATACACGTGCAAAATTCATCACAGTAATATCTTGACGTGAAACAAAGGGATCCTGTCACACCGTACGTTTACAAAAGACCAGCTGAAATATTCATACTCGCTGGTACTCTTCCTCAAGACGTGCTAAAGAGATTTGACTTGAGGGTAGAAAGGATATTACGACGATTTCTCGGCTTATGACCCGCGCACCCACCAGCTGTCATTCCAGAAAATATACCCCTGCTGAAATATAAATAAAAAAATATAGCTAGGTAGGTGCAAAAAAAATTGTTTTAGTTACGTTTAGATTAAATTTTTAAACAAGTAACGTTTCAAATAAAGTTTAAAACGATACGACTTTAATGGCGGCTGAATAATTCCGGGTTAAGTACTATTTTTTTTTCTTTTTTTTGTGTTTCGGTTTGGTCATTTGAAGAACGCAAAATAGCGGCTTTGTTTGGGCATCCCTAATGGGTAGAATTTTCTTTTGCGTTAATTTTGTACATTGATATAAGTATAGCATCTTAGAAATGTCCTATGCTCAGCTTTCACTACGCAGATTCTTGGGTCCCTACGAAGAGACTAATTTATTTATTTCTATTTTTTATTTCCAATACCAATGGTTTTGCTTGTGGACTGTGGCTTTAATTACAACCGTATATGCATTTACCTATAAACAAATTATAATACAATAGAGTGGAATTAAGAACATCTATTTCTACAGGCCTATTAAATTGTACCATTTAGCGAGACTGTTTCATTGCTTACCGTCATGAGCGATTGCAGTCTAGCTTTCAATAATTGACACTGTCGGTTCTATAATTTGAAATATCTCTATCCCTTATGCAACAAAGATCCTGGAAAAATATAATGTCGTCGGGAAGATTCTAAAATGACCTGTATATTTTCAAGAGCAATTTAAGTTGGTCCCTTTGTGATCTTATCCTGTTTGAGTTAAAGTGTTTTTTTTCTTATTCTAAGATGCCTATTCACTCTTGATTTGAAGATACCAATATCATAAGCGGATGGAAAAACAACAGCCGGAAGGGCCTATATCCTAGCGGTTCGAATTAGAAAGGATAAAGTAAATCGCTTCGTGCTTACGCGTCCGTGGGATTTTAACTATATACGGATGCAGACCTCGTAACTGCCTCGTTGGTCTAGTGTTTCGCATGTTTGACTGCGTCCGACGAGGTCCTGGGTTCGAGTCCTGGGTCGGGCCATAATTAAATACTGGGTTTTTCTGACTAGAAATTCTCAGTACTAGCCCGGAGTTAGGAAGTTGGCGGTGTTTCACCCCCGTGCCTCGGAGAGCACGTTAAGCCGTCGGTCCCGGTTATTATCACTAACGTGATAATAGTCGTTAAAGCCCGCCAACCCACATTGGAGCAGCGTGGTTAGTCTAAGCTCTAATTCCCTCTCTCCTATGAAAGTAGAGGCCTGTGCCCAGCAGTGGGACGTTAATGGGCTGTAGTGGATGCAGACCCTGACGGTGCTTTGCGGTAAGGTGGTGGTCGTTTTTGGTCTTAAGGTGGTAGTATCAAGCCACTAAATTCATTTTATGTTAATAACTAGCGGATGCCGGCGACTTCGTTCGCGAAAATTCTTTGAAACATGAAGGGCTTTGATGATACAAAATTTCATCCCATATTTCAGCACTTTGGGGATAAAAAATTTAAAAAAGGCGAAAAGCGTTAATATTTCTTCATTTTAACCCGGTAACTCAAATACCTGATTTCATGGCTATAACTTGAAACACGACGGACTTTCATACAAACTTGCAACTAGTTTTCCAAACCAAACACTCCAAATTTCATGTCTCTAAAACCGGCGGTTTAGGCTGTGCGTTGATATATAAGTCAGTCAGTAAGTCAGGACTTTGAATTTTATATATTCAGAAGATTAATCATAATTATTTAAAAAAACACCTACTTACCAGTCATTGAAACGTAGTAGATTTTCCATTATTCATCTCAAATATAGAGTTACTAACAAACTGTACTACAAAAATATTTATTGCCCAAATTGAGAGCGACCTTCCAAGTTTGATATCGAGTTAAATACTTTATGTTAATGTAGAACAAGAAGTTACAACAAAACTTCTCGTGCTCTTTGTGCTCCTAACCTATATTAACCGGGTTCATTGTATAAAAATGAGCTCTTTTACTATTCCGAATAAATTGTGATGTTTACTTTAAAAATACAGTGGGACTAGACTTTTAAAGTCCACCTCCAAACGTATTCGTTCTACTTGGTATAACGCACCAGCTTTTGGCCGTGACTTCATCCGCGTTTAATTTTTTTTACGGATTTTTGCGGGATTTAAAGGAGTGTCATACCCCGAGATGCTACCTTTAATGTACCAAAGTTTCTGAAAATCGGTTAAACAGGTCAAAACACGCATTTCTTCATTTTTAACCCGCAGCTTATATACCAAGTTTCATGGCTATAACTTGAAAAATGAAGGACTTTCATACAGACTTTCAACCCCTATTTTTTCATTCCTATTTTCACACCTTTGGGGGTCGAATTATTAAAAACTGTGAAACACCTCAATCTTCATTTTCAACCCGCAGCTCATATACGAAGTTTCATGGCTATAACTTGAAAATGACGGACTTTCACACAAACTTTCAGCTCCTATTTTACCCATTTGGGGGTGGAATTTCGGAAAACCCTTTCTTAGTGCATATTTAGTCTTCACAAAGAACACACTCACCAAATTTCAGGTCTCTAGGACCAGCGGCTGTGCGTTGATATATAAGTCAGTCACTCAGTCAGGACTATGAATTTTTTAATATATATAAATAAAAGTCGAATCTCGATACCTACCAAGATGTTTGATTACTCTGTCGAGGCATTGAGGTAAGACTACACCACAACTGACAGTCCAATTATTTAAAGACGAGCCTTTTATAGAGGCGACACGGATTCGACTTTTCACGGGACCAATTGCCAGACGGCATATTGCCAAACTAATCGCATGCAGGGCCCAGCGGTTAAAGCAGTATATTAAAATTACAGTTTGATGTCTTGCCTTGACGTTCCTAAAATAAGGGATATAATTCTAGAACACGAAAGTCAACAATAATAAAATAATATGGCTTTAAGCATTGGCGGTATGTATGGCATATAGATTTGTGTGCTATGATGGATAATGTCGAAGTAAGCTTCGTGTTCCTTATTTAGTGTGATCGTCAGAAAATTAACGCTTACTCAATGCAAAATTGTAGTTTTAAAGGTTGACAACTACAAAACGACTGCGCAGTCCGCTTGCACAGTTCTAACGACTGCACACCGACTTAATGCTTACTACATGGTTGTTATGCAACCTAACTTGGTAGAATCAACTGCAACAGAACTGCATAGCTACTGGGATCACGTGCAAGTAAACGAAAGGATTTATGAATCCACAGTTAGCTAGCTTGATAGGCTATGGCTTAAACCCTTCTCATTTTGAGAGACACATGCCCAGTAGCCACGATGATGATGATACAAAGCTGACTGCCAATCATCGTTAGTCGGAGAGGCACCCGAATAAGAAGATTATCTTATCCGAATCGTATCGTTGTCGCGTATTGAAAGTCAACCAATCGCGATTCGCGACCCCGGTCTCTGTTCCCGATGTGACTCATTTATTTGCCGAGAAATGAAGGCAAGGAATAATTGGTTCACCACTGAATAGATATCGGCTGTCGTTAGGATTCCGCATCAAAATCGTAAGTGAGGCACTCTTAATTATAGTTATCAAAAATCGAATCTGATTCGACTGATTCGATTTCATCATCAATTGCTCGAAGCGAAAAGCGGAAAAACTAACGCTAAGTGAAACAGTAACACTAAGTGATTTCGAAATTTAGATATAAATTTTGAATTCAATTTTGAAGTTTAAGTGGTGTTCGTTGTCACTGTTGGACATAGGTCTCTTGTAAGGTCTTCCACACGGCACGATCTTTCACCGTTTGGATCCAGCGGCTCTCTGCGACTTTGCTGCTTCCGTTCACCTAGTGGGGGGATTGCCAACGCTATACGCATTTTAGTGTGGGGTCACCATTCCAGCACTTTGGGACCCCAGTGTCCATCGGTTCTCCTAACTATGTGCTCCGCCCATTGAATACCACTCCAACTACAACCAACTCGTCGAGCTATATCGGTGACTCTGGTTCTAATACTTCTATCTGGCTCATCATTTGATCGCGTAGGGATAATTATTTAAGCGGTGACAAACTAATTTAATCACAAGATTCCTAATTATTATTATTATCATTGAAATTAGTAATGAATTGGTCTTGAGTTATGGATTATTAGAGAAAGAAACCAGAAATAAACTATTACAATATGTTGCGGTCCCAAATAAAAACATATTAATATGTTTTTGTGATGGTCGTAACAAATTAATATGCACATGTTTCTTTCTCAGGTCTACGAGAACCTCAGTGGTCAAGCTTGATTCACACTTGACCGCTTTTTTTAAAAAACCACCGTTGTTCAGATATTATTCGTGTCGTACTTTTTAACTATGAAAATACCAAACAATGAAAAGTCGAACAAATTAAAAAAAGAGTCCGTCAGCTTCGTTAATTATGCAGTTCTTTATAAATCGAGTTCCTATTTAATATGTATGTATTGTACTTTGTAATGTTAATTGGGTACATTTATTATTGATTCAACCTTAATCTTAAAATATATTTTAATCAAAATAACTTTTACAAGGACTTTTGAATCGTTAGCATTAAATTAACAATAACATTAAGAATATAGGATAAGATCCAATTAAATGGTATAGGTTAAAAATGTTGAATTATTCAAGTCAACTCTTTACTTTTCAGATAAACAACATTAATGATATACCTAATTCGATTGTGATAGATTTTTTATTTATTTATGTACTAGCGAATGCCCGCGGTTTGAGGTTTTTGGTTCCCTCGGGAATTCTTTTATTTTTCGGGATAAAAAGTAGCCTATGTGCTATTCCAAGCTATAATCTATTTCTGTGCCAAATTTCAGCCAGATCCGTTCAGCTGTTGGGGCGTGAATGAGTAACGAACATCCATACATCCATGCATCCATACATCCATACAAACTTTCGCATTTATTATATTAGTAAGAAGTAAGATGTACCTATGTATGTATGTATGCATATATTTATGCGTGCAGATGAAACTAATGGTTACGTAACTGTTACTCAAATAAATTAAGTACACAAATATTGATGGAGAGTGTAAATTTTCCTCAATGTCAAAGCGGTCAAGTTAGATAATAAATAATGTATTGATAAACAGTGAGTTAAGTGTGAAGGTAAGAGGTTAACACAACAATATAGCTAATAAGAAGATTTGAGTGTTTTGTTATGAAGCAAACAACTTAGGGTGTTTACAGACAATATACGTTAGACCTTTTTACGTTATTATACGTTTTTTACTTTATAACTATTTTTTAATTCTGAGATAGGCTTGCGATTTATGATGAGGTTTAGGTGGGAAAGCGCTTGCCTAGAAGAAGCTTATTCACTATTGCTTCGACTTGCTCTTGCCTAAACCGTTAGCTTACTACAAAACTACACTTCTGGCGCTATTTGTTGAAGTTAATATCTCTCCTGGGGTCGGTTTTCTGTTTTTATTTATTCTGATAAAAGCTAGCTCTTGACTGTAGGTTACTGTTTAGGTTAGTAAGGATACAATCTAATGTGATAGCGACCTTAACCTTAAAAA
Organism: Erebia palarica; assembly: GCA_964035005.1. Classification (NCBI taxonomy): domain Eukaryota; kingdom Metazoa; phylum Arthropoda; class Insecta; order Lepidoptera; family Nymphalidae; genus Erebia; species Erebia palarica. The sequence continues at coordinate 31,754,599 of OZ035990.1, forward strand.
CCTTACTTAATAGGATCATAACCTTGAAGGGATTTGGCATTTATAATATTAAATTCATGCCCCAAATTTGTTCCTACACAGCATCGCACTAGAACGCTGTATCTTTGCCTGTAAAATGTGGTTACTAGCCACAGCTGAAGACTTCCAGCACACCAGATCAGAGACAATTAAAAATTATAAATTCTCCTATGGCCCCTGTCTGGGGATCGCACCCAGGAACTGCTGTTAGCGCTCAACACTGTGCCTGAGAGGTCATAGAGTCTTAATTATTAATTAGCACAAAAGGCCTTGGACACCATTACTCACAGAATGGCAAGAACTCGTCATACTAATATTATAAATACGTAAGTGTGTTTATTTGTAGGTTTGTCCTTTAATTACGCCGCAACAGAGCGATGTATCAACGTGATTTGCATGGGTATAGCAAAAGGACCTGGATGTCATATAGACTACTTTTAATGACAGTAAAATTAAGTTCTCGCAGGAATAAAAAATAAAAAACCAAGCGGACAAAGTCGCGGGTATCAGCTAGCTAGGAGCTCAAAGCGATAATAACATTCTATATACGACTCAAATTTACAGTTAGATAGAATTTTTATTAATAAAAATCGAAAAGCCGATGGTAAGACCAAATTCGAACTTATTTACTCGGTCATTCACCCAGATAATGATTTGGGTTAATTTCAATTAATAGACACACGCCTTTGTTATTGTAATGTACGACAATGTTACTATGGCGCACGTTTTAGGGTGGAGTGCGCCGACTTTTGCTTAACCGCTGTTTTGGTAATCGGCTGATTAATTCCTCAACATAATAAAACAACCGTTGTTGTTAAAAAAATATATATTGTTCACGACATTATTCTGAAGCACGATTGATAAATCATTCGATAACCAACCGTTCACAGCAAATGGACCCAAACTGAACGAATGATACAAGCCGAAGCATTTGCGTAGTCACATTGTCTTAACTATTCACCATGTATAACCTACAAAAAGAGCCTAAAATTGACACTAACTAAATTCAAACATCTAAATGTGATAAATGACGGTTAAACCGGTTATATAATCAATATATTCAGGCGTTCAGGCGCTTTAACCATTGGTTAGGTTGTGGTGAACGTTAAAGAGTATTTAATCAGTCGTTTATCGGATAAACAGCCGTTTTAAAAGTCGGTGAACTCCCTTACTGTAATAATGCAACTATGTGCTTTCTTTGGCATGCCACATTGTCGCAATTTTTTGTACGCCTGCCTGAAAAAAGGAGTATATTATTTTCAGGGTTCATGTATGTATGTATGTATATATTCCGGGTGACATAGGTTAGTAAAATTTAAAAAAAAATATGGATGACCATGGGTCCCGCATTAAAGTTAAAATAAGATTAATCGATTTAAAAAATATAATAAAAAAGAAGATTAAATTAAAATAAATCGAAAGTAAGATTAGTTAAGTTAGTTTAATCATAATCTATAAAATGATGAGTAGATTCCAAAAATATATAACACTATAGTTCAATATCCAGTGATTCACAAAAAACTATCATTTAATAACAATGTGAATAAAATTCTAATTTAAGTAGATTAATTTAGGTTTTAACTTTTTAGTTCGTTTCTGGGCAGGGCAGTCGTGTTTTTTAATTTTTTTAATTATGACTTCTTGCTCCGGAGTAATCGAAGCTTTAGAACTGCACGTTTACTTGCTATGCACACAATGCAGATAGTCTGCATAGATACTAAGGTATCTATCTACCTACCACCGAGGCTCTAAGTGAAACTCGATTTATTAAAATAAAAATAATTTTATTTGTATTTAATGCATTCTAACAACACTACACTAAGTTTTTGATATCAATTGAACCACCAAGGTTCTAAGTGAAACTCGAGTTATTAAAATAAAAACTAATATTTTTTATTCACTGCATTCTAACAACACTACGTTAAGTTTTCGACATCAATTGTACAACCAAGGTTTTAACTGAAACTCGAGTTATAAAAATAAAAATAAATATTTTTTATTTAATGCATTCTATCAACACTACGTTAAGTTATCGATATCAATTGTACCACCAAGGTTCCAAGTGAAACTCAAGTTATTTTAATAAAAATAAATATTTTTTATTTAATTCATTCTAACAACACCACATTAAGCTTTCGATATCAATTGTGCAACGTATTTCTGAACTGTCTCGTTATCAGTACACATCAGATCCATATTCCGATCAGTCCAATCCCTTTCGGATTTATCAAACCAAATGAACTTCCCCTTTATCGAGTGATCGCAATCCAACGCTAAATAAACTGGCGTTTTACAAGATTGTTCCACTGTCATGAAACCATTATTCTGCGTCATATCAGTCTTCACAAATCCTGGGTGTAGCGAATTAATTGCTATATTCCTATCCACCTTTTTACACTGAATCCTAGTAAGAGCACACACAGCAATCTTCGAGATCCTATAAGCAAGGTATGGTGTGACAGCAAAGTCTTCTTCTTTTAGCGTTCCATTTTTTACAGAACTCAAAAACCAATCAACGAAATCGTCTACATCCTGAACTTCTATATCATCTTTCGTAAGCCTGTTTATCCAGTAATTGTTTTTGAGGTTAGAAATATGCCCTAAATCACTTGAAACGTTGATTACTCTAGCACTCTCTTTGAGTATTGGAAACAAATATTTTTCGATGATGAACAAACTCCGATAATTTACCTCTATAACATTTTTAGCCTCTTCATAAGTAGTATTTGTGATGTTTTGTTGTATTATCGCAGCGTTGTTTATTAAGATATCCAAGCCTCCATGTTTTTCTTTTAGGTGATTGGCCAATTTTTCTACACTTCTCGGATCCGTAACGTCGAGTTGGTGAAACTTAGGCTCAAATCCGTCTCTCTTTAATTTCTCGACCGCTAAATGACCTTTATGCACGTCTCTTGCTGTTAGATAAACTGCGCTGACTCCACGTCTACACAGTTCTTTCACTATACCGTAACCTATGCCTTTATTTGCACCAGTGACCACTGCGACTTTATCGGTCATGATCGGACGATGGTCTAGGACACACTGAGGTTTGTACATATGCATCAGTATATATAAATGAGTAATTGAAATACTTTTCAATGTTATCTTAAGGCGATGCTATTTACACGGAAGTAGCTGATAAAGTGTGATCACACGATGACTTCTGCTTGTGATCACTGTCGCAAAAGTCCTAACTACCTGGAAGGGCTAATAGGCAGGTAGTTAAAATTAAATAAATGCCAATTAATATCAAAAAATCATACTTTATATCTTATACTAATATTATAAATGCGAAAGAGTGTTTGTTTGTTGGTTTTCCCTTCAATTACGCCGCAACTTAGCAACGGATCAACGTGATTTTTGTATGGGTATAGCCGAGTACCTGGAGAGTTCCCGTGGGATTTGAAAAACTTTTTCCACGCGGACGAAATCAACTTCTATAGTCTAGGCGAGTTTGGAAAATACAAATTACACAAAAATCCGTGCAAGCTGCCACCAAAAAGTAACGACAACAACAATTATTATGTTAAGAAACAACAAAAAGTATTTCGAATTTAAAACGTGAGCAAAAGTAGTTTTTCCAATCTTGTATTGATTAGATAATTATAATATTTCTCAATTTATGTAACTTACTAACTATCTGATATGTTATTACGCTTAAGTCATTTCTTTAACGTTTGTTGTTGTTTTGTTTATTTCTTTAACGTTTATTTTAATAGTGAATCTACGTCAGATAAACAACATTATACTATAGACAAAACCTCAATTTTAACACGTCAGAGAAAAAAAAATATTTATTTCCAGGATACGTTTTACATAAAAATATTGTGCAAAAGTTTTATTGAAATGTCCAATAGTATGTTTCTTCAATCGACAATCCGTGTCGGATCAAAGAAAAAAAAACGAACACGGTACTATACCATCGCGTTTGTTATAAAATTACTTATACCATTATATGGTACATACCATAGTCCATAGGTATCTTCACGGATCTGAAATAGTGATCACGGATAGGATCTTCGTAATGAAATAATCTTTATTTTAACTTAACTTTAATAAATTAACCAGACGAGTGCAAATTACTAGTAGCGATTTACCTGTTTATACATGCCTACCCAAGAGTTGTGACGGGAAAATAATAATCAACCTAACGTTTGGGTATTCTATAGGCTTCATACTTTCGATTGGTATGGAGTTTGTCTATTATCCAAACCAGTGTTATGTTTACAAAAACAAAAATTAATTGTAAATTAATCATACTCTGAAATTTTTTAGTCAACCCATTTGCAATATATTCATTGACATATTTAATTTGATCTAAAATAGTTTTCATCCATTAAGCAGCTCGGTGAAGGTCGTTTTATACTGGGAATCCTATACTATAAGTAAACTTCAATATTTCCTTCTAACTCACCGAGTTACTATCTATCTTTTTCGATGCTATCTATGTTATTTCGTGATCGAATCATGTGGAAACACACGAGAGAATAAAAAGAACATAAAAGCGTATGATTTTCAGATGAGCGCCAACCACTGAACCGATCTTGATGATTGCCACATTGATAGCATCGTAGACATAAAATCCTTTTCAAGTTGGGGAAGGTATTCACGCGGTTTTAAATTGTAGATTGCACGTGTTGTCCTGTTTTCTGTAATACATTTTTTTTATATATGCCGCCTTACCCCACAACAAGATTCTGTATCATAATACTATGAAAATAAGGAAAATATAAAATTTTATAGTTTCAACGTCAGTTAAATATGGAATATATTTTGTCAGAGCTGAGTTTACCAGCAAGAGTTGGTAAAGTCAAAATCCGAAAGACATCCATCAGCGGGCGTGTTCCGATTGAAACGAACCCTGCGACTTGGTAATTTAATTAAAAACTATTTGTTGGAGGAATTTCTATAAACTGAGTTCTAAATAAATAACCAGTACTAATGGAGGAGTTTATGAAAATAAATAGAATTAGAAAAATAATTATCAAAACGTAGCGATTTCGTACTCATCTGTGTGCCATGTTTTTCAGCACTCACATTATTATTGAAGTGAGCCGAAGATAACCGAAAACTACCGATGTAGTGTGTACCTAGTGTATATTATGAAAGTCATGAAAGGTTGATAAGATCACGCGGTCGCCTCGCCATAGCCATATTGTATGGTATGTTTTATTGACTTTTACTAGGATGCGGTCTCGGGAAATTTTCAAATGAGTTTCCTATCGTATCTACTATTATAGCTCTACCTTGAATTCTTTCTTAATATACTACAAAACTTGATGTAATTAAGTGTGTCAATAAGTAGGTACCATAGATCAGTATAAATAATGGTAACATATGGTTTGTAAAATTTAGGACGATAATTTTTGGCAAATTCCATTTGCATACTACTACTTCAGTCTGTCTCACTGTCCTTCACTATTGCTACACACCTTTCATCTGTCTAAATTATCATTCTTATTTAGAAAAACTATAGTCTGTCGACGATTCTTAGTCGTCATCGTCAAACTATAGTTAGACGTCCACTGCAAGACTTTGACATTCTTGCCACAACTGCTCTAGCTGCCTGGTTGGGTTGCCGAGCGCTAGGCATCGCTGAGAAGTTGGGAGTGAGCCCTAGAGCACAAAGACATCCGGAGGCAACGTCTTCCTTAAACAGCTCTTGTGAGGCTCGACCCTCGGCTTAGGATGACGTTGTTCTGGTAAGAAGTTGGACTAGACTAGTCCGTACGTCCCCGAGTCGTGGCGTGAGTCCAGGTCTTTTCTTTCTTTTGTTCTTTTAACCACTACAAGTTAGCCCTTGACTGCGACCTCACCTGATGGTAAGTGATGACACAGTCTATGATGGTAGCGGGCTAACCTGTTAGGGTCATGGCAGTTATATTAAACCCATACCACCCACCAGACCAGACCAGGGAAAATTCAAAAATTATAAATTCCCAAATTGACCCCGCCGGGGATCGAACCCGGGACCTCCGCACGTTAAGACAACAGCGCTACACACTGCGCCACTGAGGTCGTCAAACCACCACCAGCCACGTCCGGCTAAGGTAAGAATTCGGGGACATCATCTTCGCCGGCGAAAACGCTGTGATTGATTCGTTTCGGTCGTAGCGCTTGATGTCTTCCGTCCTTAATTCCTGCTACATTTATAAATCAATACAAAACCTCCTTACGCTAGATAAGCTAAGTTTGGTACTAGGTTGCTCTTATCACTCGTAATAATTGTTTCGCTGACACTATAATACTATAATATTAAAGTTTAATCTAATACGAGAATTCTTGTATATATATACCTATATATATAATCTGAATCTCGGAAACGGCTCGAACGATTTTCATGATATTTAGTGTGCTGGAGGTTTCGGGGGCGATAAAACGATCTAGCTAGGATTAATTTTTAGAAAATTTCGTTTTATTCGTGTTTTCAGGCAATGAAAAACTGCTACAATTCCTGCTGCTTCAGTTCCTTCTTTTGTGAGAATAAACTATTATTGGGAGCCCAATTGCACTCACAATTTTTTATTTAAATAACCACTTTCATACTTTTTTTCTTATTATGTCGGTAAGATCGAAAAAAATTATTTATATTTCATCAGTATGTAATTCGTATTTAAATATAATTTCCAAAAAAACACGATTTCCCAAAAAAGTAACGAGCAAAGCTCGGTCATCCAGGTACTAATTATAATAGGTAACGAAAATATTATTCTTCTAATTTTTCGGTATATTATGGCTCCTAAGACCTTAAGAATCTTTAAATATATTCAGTTTGAAAGCTATTGAGTGTTGAATATTGGTATTTTGCCAGTAATTTAACGCATGAAGTATGTAGTTTTGTTTCGTAGTTTTTGAAGAAGTCAGCACTTTTTGGTAGGGGGTAAAAATGTGGATTCACGTGACCGACATGCTCGCGAACAACGACATACTCGCCTTGTTACGAAGACAAAAGGTCTTAAAACTAAATATACTACATTCGAAATTAAACTTTAATTAAATATCAGTATTTTAAATATTAAAAAAAAATCGTTTTCACTTCTATCGACAGTCCCTGTGACTGCAAATTTTGTTTTATATTAATTTATTTGTGGACCTCTTGTTTGAACCGTATTTCGTGATAAAAATTTTTACAGCGAGTTACATAATTATTTAAAAGGCTTTATAATTAAGAACAGGATAAAGATACTTTTTATAAAAATAATTAATAAAAAAGATAAGAGAATGAGATTCAGCCTAATGACAGCTTTTATTAGGTACTTAACTACTTCAAACTAAAAATTAAAACAAAGCTCGTCTCTTTTGTTTGAAACTTTGGTTTATTAAAGAATATTATTAATATATTGCGTTACAAGTGGTATGTGCCTTAACTGCCTTACCTACTAGGCTACCACTATAGATTTATCTGTCACTATATTAGCGGCACGCTATGATGGCCGGTTTGACACATTACAATAGTGATGTGGAATGTCAATTTATTCTCGAACAAAAAACAATTAAGTTTTGTTTTTGTACCTGATTAAATAGGTTTAATAAAACAAAAATGTATATGTTTATTTAATTTATTTGAACGAACTGAATATTTGAACGAAAATGAATATACATACTTTATATGCACACAAGAAACATATGAATACAAAAGATACCAAAAAAGGTGCCACAAAAGGCCATAATTAATCAGATTCGTCCATACTACTATTTTCACTGTCGTCACTGCTATCATCACATACATTAATAATTATATGTTCGTTTTCTATAATATTATCTATTTTCACATCTCTTTCATAATCTTCCCTTATTAATTTAACAGTTCTATTCACAACCTTTTCCCAGTCTCCTTTAGTCACATGTTCACAAGCTTCTTCTAATAATTTTAGCATTTTTTTTGTGGTAAATGGGGGTTCTGTATTGTGTCTTGCAGCATATCCCTTAATTTGAGCCCACACCAACTCAATCGCATTATACTCACAATGGTAAGGCGGTAACCGTATAACTCTGTGCCCATGTTCTAATGCTATTTCGTCAATGACGTATCGGATCTTGGTTGGTTTGTTTTCTTTTAAAAGACGTACTAATTCCGCTTTTAACATATTCATGTTTGCATCTACGCCATTTTTACGAAGCCATGCGACGATATCAGCTTTCTTTTGGGATTGGGCAGGTGGCTTGTCAATTTGCATCGAGTGGTATGGGGCGTTGTCCATAATTATAATAGATGGTTCAGGGAGGCTACACAACATTGAGGTAAACCATTCAGTAAACTTTTCTCCATTCATGTCTTCATGATAGTCTCCAGTGGTTTTTGACGCAAAAGCCATGAGAGAACCTTCGACAAACCCGTTGATGGTTCCGGCGTGACAAATTATAAGTCGCGATCCTTTTCCTACAGGAACTTTGGAAGTAGATGCTGCTGTGTCATCGTTCCAAGAACGGCCTACAGTATGGTTAGCATTAAGCCATGTTTCATCCAAGAACACAACATTTTGCCAATTTTTGATTTCTTTCACTTGCCGTAAAAAAGTATACCTTGCCATCGCTATATCAAATCTTTCCATCAATATTTTGCGTTTGTTACATTTTTTGTATCGAAATCCAATGGTCTTCAAAATCTTCGTTAAAGAACTTTCCCCACCGAAGAATAATCCAGCTTCCTTCAGTGAATGCACCAACTTTTTTCTTGTTGGATACTCCTTCTGTAAATAGTAGCCGTAAACATGTCTTCGGATAGCATCGGCATCAAAGCTATCGATGCCTACGACTGGTTTTGCTCGTTTTCTCTTTTTTGGTGTGTGAAGTTTATTTTCCTCTGTGCCAGTCTCGCCATATTTTTTTTTAGTTATCCGTCTAACAGTTCGTTGTCCAATATTAAGCGCATCAGCTACGCGTTCAACCACTGACGTTATAGGTAAAATTGGCCCTCCATTTTGAGCTTCACGATCGAAATAGTTACGAAGGCGTATTACGAACTCACGTGTCTGACTATTTAGAACAGTTCTCTGCGTACGTTCGGTCATATCGACGAAATCCACAACAAAGGGCTTGAACAGAGTCCAAATTAACGAGCAAGGGTCAACAGTAATGCAGTATCAATATTTGAAATCCAAAGCCAGGTCAAAACTATATCACAATCGCATTGCACTGACAGTTTATACTTTTCGAAGCAACGTCAATTCGAAACTGCTTTGTTTTGCATTGAGCATTGACGCGAGTTTGCCGGAGGTAGTAGTTGTGCTAGCCAGCGATCCTATGTGACGATCGTATTAGATTCCATTTTTAAAAATTTATTGATATTTTTTTGCGATTTCAGAGGTTTGTCCACATAGTGAAAATTGTTCATATTCATAAGTACATTCACCCCTTAAATGGTGCAAACTGATTTTTCTACACTTGTATACATTTAAGAAATCAATTTAATAAATAAATTTTGAGTCCTAAACCTAAAACTACATTCGATAAAATTTATGAATCTCTGCACATCACTATCGTCAATAAAGTAATACAATTATTTCCTTCAAAGTCGTTATCAATTAATACGGAACTTCATGAGCGGACAAACGTCAAACCGGCCATCATAGCGTGCCGCTAATATAACTTAGGAAAAAGTATAACAAAATAGACTGTCCCTTGGTTCGTGATATTGATTTTTGGAAATTACCGCGTTTAATTTTGTAGATCATTTTAAAATTATGTAAATTAACTATTAACTGCCCTATATATAGTAAAAATATACAAATAAATCGAATAAATTTACCTCAAAAATGTAAATTCAGATCACCTTCAAACTCGTATTATTATATTATAATATAAGAAACTTAATTAAATAAATTATTTTATTTTAAATTTACATTTAAATTATCTTAATTATTATATAAATACACAAGTTACAAAAATGTGTCTTGAATATCCCTAATTCGGTAGTATCACGAACACACATGAAAGATATTATGACCACTATTTCGTGAGTCGATTTATTGCAATTTTGAAGAAATGTTGTTTTTATTTAACTTTTTCTGAGTCAAATCGATTTAAGGAACACATAAAAGCCCTATTAAAAGTTTTATTCAAACGGACTTAGCTATGCCTTTCTGTGAGCCTAAGAAATACGAGCGCCCTTACGGTGACTAGTCATAAAAGCAAGCCCCACAGCTGTTCGTGGCCGTCTGACAGTTTCGAGGGTCGTATTGCTTTCAGTTTAGCAGCTAAAATGTTGGTACTTGATTTTTTGGACAGTTTAAATGATAGAGACTTTAGAGAAATGTATAAATTAAATATTATTTATTTACTATCACGAAATAGGGGCCCGTTACCTTAGTTGTTGAGTAATCTAATTTTACCTTGCTATGAAATCTTATAAACTGAGTTGCAATTTGCTTAGTAATGATACAAATTTTTTGCAATTAGTGAAATGTCCGGATGTTGCCCGGGGGACGTAAATTGTAATATATTATTGAGTATATATTTTAAAAGAAAAGCTAAAATGATTCAACAGTCAAAAAGGCCGTTTATTGTTCGTCGAAACAGGACTGAAATTTACGAATGTAATATCGCCCGAATTACGAAAGTAATATCGCTTGAATTACGAAAGTAATATTGGTGAAATATCGCTTCCGTCAGAAATATTCAATTTCCATGCGGACAATGAACGGTACTTAGTATGGAATATAGGTTCCAGTTCGAATATTAAATGTGAAGTCTGAACTGTTGAGCTGATAAATCTTTAAGCCCTGATATAAGTTGTGCCTCGTTTATACTTTATCTGATCGATTTTAATAAACAAAAAACAGGAAAAATATACCATGCTTAGTTAAGCGCGATTTCAATTTGCAAAAAATATTCTAATAGGATTGTATGGTAGTTATTAATTATCGTTTCTGAGTACTGACCCCGCGGCTTCGTTTCTGTGGGAATTTCTAAAATCTGGCCTTTTTCCTTGTCTACATAATAAGGGGGACCTTAAGCTTTCTAGGTCTAAGGGGCTGTGTGCTGTTGTGGGTAAGGACTTTTCTTTCTATGTGTATCAATTAAACCACAACCTCACTTGCTATTGTTTGTATAGATTAATAAATGTTGACCAATTTGTAATTATTTGGATATATTGAACTAACTTTTAATTATTAATATATAGTACTAGCTGATACCCGCGACTTCGTCTGCGTGGATTGAGGTTTTTTGGTTCCTGCGGGAACTCCTCCATTTTCTGAGATATTTCAGCCAGATCCGTTCAGCCGTTGGGACGTAATTGAGTACCAAACATCCATACATCCATACATCCATATATCCATTAAAACTTTCGCATTTATAATATTAGTAAGATAAGATTATTATCGTACAGTATAGTATAGTATAAAGTATTATAGTATAGATTAACCTATGCAGAATGTTGCATTACAGATTTTAAAGTTTATAGCATATTATTATATTATATTTTCCTATACTACGTGTACTTGGATCGTTATAAAAACGTGCTCCAGCTGATAGTTTAGTTCAGCGGTAACACGCTAACGAAAGTTAACCCGGTCGGTTTTTAATCCCCTTTGAATTATTAAGCTGATATGCAACGGATATTTATTAATAACGAGGGATGCTTGCTTAAATAGTTTTATATATCGCGCGTAATCAATATAGAGAAATGTCCCGACTTACACACTGATTGACTCGTCAACGCCCTTTGTTGGACCCTTGGAATAAAGATAGTGTTGGAAACACAACAGCAAATATATTTTCTAGTCTATGTACAGTTCGTTCACGGTTCATTCACCCTGTCACAAATTATGTATATGTCACCTTAAAATTGTAAAAACCGTTAGATTATAATCTGTTAGGTATATTAACCCGATAAAATAGGCACTACTTGATTTTTTATGTCGAACCCTAACCTAGCCTACAAGAAAGAGACAAGAAAACGTAAATACAATGAATATTTAAAAAAATTGATACTCAGAACATTGAACGGTTCACAATCTTTCGACAGTAAGTAAGTAAAGTAAAACACTTTATTACACACAAACAAATAACAGAACAGAAGTAAAACGAATCGTGACAGAATTTACAACTTGTTACGGTGTAAAGGCGGCGTTATCACTATGAGTGATCTCTTCCAGGCAACCTTTTTAAGATAGGAGATTGGTTGCATGATGACAGGGTGGTGCCACACGTGTAAACTTACAATATCGCTAGTTCGATTATAATCTAACGGTTTATACAATTTTACGGTGACGTATACCGCACGCGAGCTCTGAGGAATCGGGGGCTGAGGTGGCGGGCGGGAGCGCCCCCTCATACCCCGCACACTCCCATACTAGTGCCGACCGTGACGCGAGAGTACGCTTTATCGAGTCCTGTTTTTATACGACTGCCTGAAAAAAGGAGTATATTGTTTTCAGGGTTCATGTATGCATGTATGTATATATGTGAGTTTGTATATTCCACCATAACTTCTATACGCCTGAACCTATTTTGATAAATGAGGTATCGTTAGAATCCCTAGCTTATTCCGGGTGACATAGACTAGTAAAATTTTTAAAAAAATTGATGTGGTGACCATGGTCCCGCATTGAAGACCAGAATTGAAAAAAAATATTCGAAAATAAGATTAACTATATAATCATCATCTAGAAAATGATGAGTAGATTCCAAAAATATATAACACTATAGTTCAATATTTAGTAATTCACAAAAAATATCATTTAATAAAAAATGTGAATAAGATTCCAAAGGCTATATAATATGCAAATCGCTTCGGAAGTAAACTCCAAAAATATGGCAGGGCAGTCGTATTTATTAATTCGTTAAATTTATTTCACTTGTTGATTTTGCGATGGTAGTGTTACATAGTACTAAACTTAAAAGTTTCTTTGTATGTGCAAATAGCTGTTTAATGATTAAATTCCCTGAAGTACCGATTATTTTGATTGCGACAGTGATTAATTAGATTTTGCGTTCATTTTGTACAGTTCATTATAATTAAATTTTATGATACAATTTGTTTTTTCTTCCTTATTGCACATACTATCCTCATAGAAATATTATTTACTAATTAACTCAATGCATGCGCATTTTAAATTATATTGAGGGTAGAGCTTGAATTTAACAAGTAGCTATATAATACTATGCAGAAATTATAATACTATGTACTTAGTTGTGTATACCTTTATAAGTTTTTAAACAAAAATGTAGGTAGGAAACTGATTTTATAGAGTCCCTTCCTATTAAAAAGCACAACTTTTTAGGCAAAAGAATAAAACTCTATACTAGAAATTTAGCATTATGGTATTATATTCAAGAGTAAATAATGAACCTATTTCAAAGCAAAAGTAGTAACGGAAAAGAAATTAAACGAAATACAAAATTTAACACTTTTTATATTATTGAAAGATTCAAAGCATCAGTTCAAAATGAATACAAAATATTTACACAATTTAGATTATATTTTCACACAGGAATTAGTACACATATACCAATAAATACAACAATTAAATATAAAGAGTTACAGCAAGAATACTTATCTTTACTCTAGGTGGCTCGTAGACAAAAAACCCCTTATCTCATAAGAACAGTGGGTTTTATAGGTTAAGATTCCCCCCATATACCCACACCTCTTTCCTATCCAAGTTTGACAACGTAACAGCATTTTGTTTATACCAAACTGTTAATCTTAAGAATCAAAAGGAAGTATCAATTGATATACATAAATTCTTAATTACAGTAAATCATTACTCAAAATACAGTTACGATTAATCATTTATCATAATAATAATTATCAAATAGTTCTCCACATTTAAAACAGAATTATAATTTAATTAAGTAACTATTTTACAATATCTCTTAAAACGCTATGATAGTCAATTGACGTATTTCTAAATTACATTATTTATTTGAAGCTTAACTATCAACACTTTGTGTTGCTAAATTAGTTATTATTTATTTCAATAACTTCAATAACTTTCACTTTCTTTTATGAATAAATTTAAATATTTAGTTTCACAAATATAACTTAAGGATCATTACCAACATATCAAGTGAGAATACAAGTGTTACCACACTTTATTAACAAATAATGTTTACCTACTACAAAATTCAGTGTTTACCCACTGTAATATTTAATTATTCCTCATGAATCACAAAATAGAGTTCTTTTATTTTCCAATAATCTATCACGGCCAGGCTGACCGTGCTTCGTTCTCGAAGCATAACGAAAAAAAAACTAAACAAATTTCCTAGTGTCTGACCGTGCTTCGTTCTCGAAGCATAACGAGAAAAAGACCATAACAAATTTCCTAGTGTAGACATGTCTGTGGCAACATTCTACACCACTCTTCAAAAAAAAAATATGTGTGTGAACACCAAAATCACAACACAACTCCAAAAACATCAAACTTTTTTTCCACACAGGACACGGCCTCTAACCCCAGTAGTTTTCAAGCAGCACCAAAAAAGCCATGAACCCTAAAGGTTTTAGAGCACCACCAAAATTTCCTATATCCTTTAACCCCAAAGGTTTTGAAGCCCACACTATGAAAATTTAATGTCCTTCAACCCCAGTGGTTTTAAAGCAATACCCAATAAATAATAATAATAAAGTATTATCATTATCTATCAATGGTCTTCTTTACAATTTTTTTTTTTCATACCCTTAACCAAAATCGATCATTTTCAAAAATATTGATCATTGTATGGACCTTTGAATTTAGCGATAATTGCACTTTCCATAAACCGCTTGGCCAGTCTGACATATTACATGGTGTACTTAACATATTTATTATATTATTATAACACATTTATTTTTAATCTTAGGATGTGTAAGCATTGTCACAGTTGTAAAATGTAGTGAAATATACTGAAGCAATTCGATCAACGTGCAATACGTGTCTCAACAGCGCCTTTAGCAAAAAATGAAGCAGAATCAGAATTTGGGTAAAGACACTGATTCACTCCAGCATAATTCACTCACAATTCAATTACGTCAAAATTAATAATAGTACCTCCCTCGTCAGTGATTTCAATGCTAATACATCACTATTTGCAAATACCACCAATAATCCATTACATACCTACTAAATCTCAAGTAATACCAACATTTTTATTACTCAATGGCAAACATAACCAAGTCTAACACAAATTGAAAACTAGTAGACTATCCAAAGCATCTTTAATGATTTCTACTATTCTAAAAATTTTCTATATTTTTTTTTTACTACCGAAGTATGTTCTATCTGTAAAGACTAGTGAAAAGTTTTACTAGATTTTCGAAAAAGACCCATACAATCTAAATGTACCGTTTTGAAAGGTACCGGTTTTTTTTTGTTGTTGGATGTAATATTCCTTGTTTTAGGCCCCGAATGTAATTTTCGCTTGTCTGTTGCAAATCAAACAATGAGAAAGATGTTTCTCAATAAAATTAGTTCCTGTTTTGACGGTACTTATTTTATTATTGTTAGACTATAACCTAAGGGTATTTTGTAAATATTTTTTCTTAAATCAAAATCGAGGTGATGAATAATAGAGATAAATAATTAATAAACAAGTTATTTTGTTATATGGTTCCTAAACCCCCACATATCAGATCAATTAATTGACTTTGCGAAAACTAATCTTTCAATTTGTAAAAGTCTTCACTTTTCTCTTTCATAGTTACAATATACGACATAGCCTTTGCTAATTTTTATTTTCTAGATACCAATGACAACGCAATACCCTTTTCTCTAGCGCCAAAGTTTCAGAGCACGATAAAGCAGAGGCCCGAAGAGCCTTACCGTCTTTAGCTGCTTTTTGAATACTGCTCCATCCAAGCTCGGTGCCGAGTGACTCGATGCTCTTGCACCAGGTCTTGGCCTGCTGTCGGTCTTC
The DNA here is from genome assembly GCA_964035005.1 of Erebia palarica. NCBI lineage: Eukaryota > Metazoa > Arthropoda > Insecta > Lepidoptera > Nymphalidae > Erebia > Erebia palarica. Next base: position 31,770,460 of record OZ035990.1, read on the forward strand.
TCAGGATCGAAGATGGGCAGCGCGATGTCATCGCTGCGATGATTGGGCGTTAAAGAACTATGTATACTCTTTAGGATTCCTTGCAGCTGCTCGGCGTTAAGATTCATTGTTTCTCGATGTCCAATCCCTGTGTAATACACAAAACACTATTACAATTGTCATAAATAAGTTCCATCCCACTTCTGATTTTAAATTATATTGAGGGTAGAGCTTGAATTTAACAAGTAGCTATATAATACTATGCAGAAATTATAATACTATGTACTTAGTTGTGTATACCTTTATAAGTTTTTAAACAAAAATGTAGGTAGGAAACTGATTTTATAGAGTCCCTTCCTATTAAAAAGCACAACTTTTTAGGCAAAAGAATAAAACTCTATACTAGAAATTTAGCATTATGGTATTATATTCAAGAGTAAATAATGAACCTATTTCAAAGCAAAAGTAGTAACGGAAAAGAAATTAAACGAAATACAAAATTTAACACTTTTTATATTATTGAAAGATTCAAAGCATCAGTTCAAAATGAATACAAAATATTTACACAATTTAGATTATATTTTCACACAGGAATTAGTACACATATACCAATAAATACAACAATTAAATATAAAGAGTTACAGCAAGAATACTTATCTTTACTCTAGGTGGCTCGTAGACAAAAAACCCCTTATCTCATAAGAACAGTGGGTTTTATAGGTTAAGATTCCCCCCATATACCCACACCTCTTTCCTATCCAAGTTTGACAACGTAACAGCATTTTGTTTATACCAAACTGTTAATCTTAAGAATCAAAAGGAAGTATCAATTGATATACATAAATTCTTAATTACAGTAAATCATTACTCAAAATACAGTTACGATTAATCATTTATCATAATAATAATTATCAAATAGTTCTCCACATTTAAAACAGAATTATAATTTAATTAAGTAACTATTTTACAATATCTCTTAAAACGCTATGATAGTCAATTGACGTATTTCTAAATTACATTATTTATTTGAAGCTTAACTATCAACACTTTGTGTTGCTAAATTAGTTATTATTTATTTCAATAACTTCAATAACTTTCACTTTCTTTTATGAATAAATTTAAATATTTAGTTTCACAAATATAACTTAAGGATCATTACCAACATATCAAGTGAGAATACAAGTGTTACCACACTTTATTAACAAATAATGTTTACCTACTACAAAATTCAGTGTTTACCCACTGTAATATTTAATTATTCCTCATGAATCACAAAATAGAGTTCTTTTATTTTCCAATAATCTATCACGCACATATACAAAAGATGTGTTAGTATCGATAACGTAATATCGTCAGTCACAACTCTATCTCATTACGTCAACATTCTTTAAAATTCCTCGGACCTGGCGTGCGAACTGTACTAAAGAACAATATTTCCCTTACCTCAAAAATTGCCACAGGGCATTGACGTGTTTACGCTCACTTAGTATCTAAAAATTGTAAAAATTAATTGTGCCACAAATCGTGTTTACCTCATCAAGCATCCAGTCCACCACGCTGGTCAAGTGCGGATGAGCAGAACTCAATTTTAATCTGTCTCTCTTTCAGGCATGAAGGTTTCCTCACAACGTTTACCTTCAACGTTAAAGCTTAAAAAATGATTGCTTAAAACGCAAATTGATTATTAAAATTTGTGGTATTTAATTAAATGTAGTACGCAAATGGTCCATGGCGCCTCAGTCGCACTCTCGATCTGTCATCGGTGGCGAACAGACGTTACCGTCAATTTGTGTACCTACCTACTTACTGATAAACAAGTGTTTTGATTTATTTATTTATTTATTTTATTTATTGTATTTCGGTATACCAACGGCGAGTACACAAAGCTTAAATTAAAAATAGTACATAAGGTCTATAACCATGTGGCACGCCACTTATAGGTATACACAGCTATTGAAAAATAACATATTATAAAAAAGAAACAACCGATCTCAAGTACTTAACTAATTACATGATAAAAATAATATAAAACCAAAGGAACAATGTACCTGCTATTACTTCTACGACAAATAAATTAATCTATAAAATAAATAAACTCAAAACTAACTGACTAAAATAACGAACTAAGACTGGCCGATTTGTCCCTCAAAGCAGAGATCGCTGACGCTATAACTTTTAAAACCTAAAGCCTAGATGTTTGGCCATGACATAATTCAATTAAATCCCAATAACAACAAAATAAACGCAAATTATAACTTCCTTCACAGAATTACTTCAACTCATATAATAAAGAACGCCTGTCAAAATCTTAAATGCAATTTCTGTGAAAGAGATTGTATCAATTGATTTGTTGGCTTAAATTAGTTTAGTAACAAAATCAGCACCATTTTATGAGCAATAAAATCAGCCTAAAAACTCTTATGAAGGAGCCGAAGAAAACATCCTTTATTTCCTTCAAAAAGCAGGAAATTCTCTGGAAAGGTTCTCCACCCGTAATTACTAAGGCCCCTAATGAAAGGGTTTTTCCTTTCAGGCACTCAGGTACCCTTACCACAAGTTTTTAAAATACACTGGCGTTGAGCTTAGTCTAGCGTCGAAACACTTTGTGTCTGAGTAAAATGGTGGGTCCATTTTATTTTTCCACTCTTAATTTAAATTATTTTAAAAACTCTTAAGTTCTAACACATGCAGTAACACCAATTTTTACTCCGCAACGTATCTGCTCCGAGTGCCGTCTGCTGATGTATGTGCGGATATGCGAACTTGAGTTCTAAAACACAAATGTTAAGGATCATTTTACTTTAACCCCAAAGTGTTTCGACGCTCGATTAAGCTCGTCCTGGGTTTGATTTAAGACCTCAGTTTTAATTCGATTGACCGTATAAGAAATCGAAATTCTTCGAAGGTTTCAAATTAAAACAGAGACCAAGCGTACCGGTGGTAAGGGTAACCTCGCTGAAAGAGAGCCCGTTCGATGAGACTGGCGTAAAATTTCGTATGAGTGGCCCTTCACCGCTCTGAGGATTTTATATGGATCTAATAAAAACGAAGAATAACGGGAACAGGGGCTTTTTTTAAATTATGAATGGGCTGAACAAGGATCTTCTTTTTCGTAATATAAGATTCAGTTGTCCATAAGGACAAGAAGATTGTATACCTTAACTAGCTGATCCCCACGACTTCATCCTAATGAGGTTTTGTTTTGTTGACTTCTTTTATTTTCCGGTATAACATGTATTGTCCCAGACTATAATCTATCTCTGTGCCTAATTTCATCCACATCCGTTCAACCGTTTTGGTGTAATTGACTAACAAACATCCATCCATCCGTCCGTTCGTTCATCCAAACTTTCGCATTTATAATATTAAGTAATAGAGTATAGATGACTAAGCTGACTTTGCGTTTTTTTTTTTAAAACGCAACAGTTTCAACTAAACAGAATAATTAATTTGAATCAAGAAAATGCAGAAGTGAATTTTATACCTAACAGATCTCTGTACCATTTGGTGACAAAGCCTAAAATAAAACAGGTTTGGTTAGAAGATAATTCCGTATTGTGGCCAAGATATAAGCTAACTGATTGTAGCTTACTTTACCTTGGGACCTTGATCGAGCTTTATGCAGCACTAGTTGATGCCCGCGACTTCGTTCGGATGGATTGATGTTTTTCAGTTCCCTCGCGAACTTTTTAATTATCCGGGAAAAAAACAGACTATGTTTTATTCCAAACTATAATCTCTGTGCCAAATTTCATCCAGATCTATTCAGCTGGGCTTGATTTTGTGTTGCAATGCAACTCACGTGTCACCTAAGCTGTAAGTTGATGGATGAACGATGAAACTGTTTTTTTATATGATTGAATATTGTACTGGAACGCTACGTCGCTTCTGCCCCTAGTTCTGCTTTTCAGTTGATTGTGTAATGAAATCTTATTCGTAATCATTTGTAAAACGTATAATTCGACCGGTTTAAGGAGTTCATAGATGCCTACACGTCAAAAAGCATGTATGAACCCCTAAAACAGTTCGAGTAATACGTTTTAGGCTGTCAAATGATTGCGATTTACTTAAACAATTGTGCCTCTGGTGTAGAACTACACTGATACTGATACTGTTAAAGATAATGACAATGAATAGAGGTAGGAAATATCAGGGACTTAACTTGTACAAGTGAAATATAGTCCAGACAAGCAAAATGGTTTATAAGTATATAGAGAAAGAAAAACTACAAGAAGCAGTTTTATAAAAAATAATAATAATAAAACAAAACTGCTTTTGAAAAAGTTAAAAGTATTTCCCAGCGGAATTGGAAAACGTCAAAAGCAATCTGTAATTACTGTTGGCCCAAATGAATAGGACCCTTTTCATTCACTCACGTACTCGGTAGGTACTGATGTTTATAAGAAGGTACATTCTGCAAAATCTGACGTGAATTTCTTAACGGGAGCTTAAGGATTTTGTAAATACTTATATACTTATACTATTAATGCGAAAGTGTCTGTTTGCTACGCCTTCACAGCTCATCTTTTCAACCGGATTTGATCCAAAGGTTTCAGTATGTATCCGAGGAAGGACATAGGCTACTTTTTATCCCGGAAAATTAAGCAGTTCCCCTGGAAATGCAAAAATTCACAGATTTCGCAGTAATTTCCGCAAGAATCTGCGCATTGAAAAATAATGCAAAAATTTCTTACATTTTTCAAATTCAAAAAAGTTACCAGTGGATTTTTAAAATTTAAACGCTCACACGTGACTTGATAAATCCCTCAACTCTTGGTACTGTTCCCAACTCGATCCTTCCAAAATCCTCGGAGCTATGGCCAAAAATACGTCTCAGGCGATTTGCATCTGATAACCATTTTCAATGGTAAAAATAATTCACGCGAACGAAGTCGCGGGCATCATCTAGTTCACCCTATTTGATTAACCGATATCATAGAATCGATTAGTGCCTAAACTAAGGAGTCCTTCTAACCTTCAAGCTATGTTTCGACCTTGAAGAGGACCTATGTCTGTCTGTCGGTTCGGAGAAGGAACAGACAGACAGACATAAATTCTTCTCTTCAATGGATAACTTAATCGTCGTTGCACTAATGTTTTTATTTAGCAGCTGCATTTAGCATATTATACATTTTCGCACACGAAACTTACTATAGCAATAAATGGAAGGAAAAAAAAACCTCGCGAAGAAAGTTCCATCTCGCCTTTTTAAGTTTGAATTTCTTAGAAATCCCTTCAAAGAATTAGCTGCTCAGGATTTTTGTGTTACAACGAGGGTTGAATCTACGAAGTGAAATTCGGTACAAGAGGCCCTTTACCGCTTTAAGGATTTTCTATGGATCTAATAAAAGCCACGAATGACCGTTTCTCTGCTGGAATATTTTATTAGTATCGGTATATTTGGCTGAAATGTACATGTACCTCCTACTTACGTTTTACGGGTTTTTAGATACCTCGTTGATTTGGATTTTCTTATGTAGATATTAGTAACTTCCAGTATTTGATATGTCTATGTTATGACGGTGATAATAGAAAAACCCGGCTGAGTTTGTTGTCCCCTGCCCATGCTCGCCCTGCAGGGCGCGTTTGGAACCCTTTAGTTTTCAGGTCTTATACTTTGTATACTTGTTGCTTGACGTTCATAAAGTGCACTGTATATGTACCAATTTTGAATAAACATACTTTGACTTTGGTAAAATACAGATCATATTTTTAGGGTTCCGTATCTCAAAAGGAAATAACGGAACCCTTATAGGATCACTTTGTTGTCCGTCTGTCTGTCTGTCAAGACCCTTCTTCTCAGGAACGAATGGAGGTATCAAGCTGAAATTCATATCAAATACTCAGGTCTACTGCCCCTTGGATCTGTGAAAAAAACAAACTTCTAAGCCAACGCAATCAAAAGATACAGCCGTTTATGTTGGAAATTTTCGACACTCGCAAGGGAATCAAAACCTTCACTTCCCGTGAACTCAGAATCTTGAAATTTGGTACGAAGCAACGTCTTAAAGCACAAATAAAGCATACATTTTTACTTACATCATATAATAAAGATATTTTTAATAATTTTAAACTTACTACAGGTTTGTACGGAACCCTCGGTACGCGTGTCCGACTCGCACTTGGCCCGTTTTTTTTTCACCACAAGTCAGCCCTTGACCTCACCTGTGGTAGTTAATGATGCAAAGATGATAACGGCTAACCGGTTAGGGATATGTTAGTTATATTAAACATACCTATGCATAATCGGTTTCTACAGGTTATCTACCCGAACGCTAAAACACTTGGCGGCACGTCTTAAGCCACGGCCGAAGCTTCTCACCTGACAAGAGAAAATTCAGAAAATTTCAATTCCCAAAATGATCCTGTCGGGGATCTATCACGGCAACTCCTGATTATGAGACACTAGCGAATGCCTGCGACTTAGTCTGCGTGGTTTGAGGTTTTTTGGTCTTCCCGCGGGAACTCTTTCATTTTCCGGGATAAACAGTAGCCTATGTGCTATTCCACACTATAATCTATCTCTGTGCCAAATTTCAGCCAAATCCGCACAGCCGTTGGGGCGTGATTGAGTAACAAACATCCATACATCCATTCATCCATGCATCCATACATCCATCCAAACTTTCACATTTATAATATTAGTAAGTATAGAGGAGCGCTCAGCACTGTGCCAAGGAGATCTTCTAATATTCGATTCGATACGGGTCTAAAGAGTATCAATAATAAAGAAAGACGTACATTAAAAATGTTCTTAGGCTAATGTGAGTTGGTTAATGAAACTTATGGAACTATACTTTATTTTAATACGTTAGTACAATATCTATGTTTCATTTCGGACCGAATGCCCGATTGCAAGAGGCAGAGACAGTAGACGTTGGGCATAGACGACTGGGATCCCAGGGCTACTTTTAACATCTAGTTCTTTTTTTTTTAAATTATAAAAGTTTAGTTTTTTATCAATCTATCATTCAGTGCCTCAGGGATTATAGTGATGCAAGAACTTAAGCCGAGTTTTTATGACCACTTATCAGCGTGTAGCAACCAAGTTTGCGCCGGTAAGCCTCGAGGGTGCGTTTTGTAGGAAAATTGATAGTTATCTGTCAGGCTTGCCAACTTTTCCCTTGTTAGTAAAGTTAAACAACTTACCTACAGCAACTTTATACTTATGGATTTCTGGTAGATGTAAGGCATTATAATCACAGAACACACAATACCTATTGTGTAATAACCACAGGCACATACTATGTGACTTTTTTGTCGTCTCGAAAAAAATAGGAGGTGATGAGGTAAATGGAATAGAAGCCCATGGCATCCTTATTTTTTTTAGTCTTTGTATATCTTTCATAAAAAAAAAATATATTAAAACATTTACAGGAAATCAACAAAAAGTTAAATTATTAAAATTGTAAATCATTGTCAACATTTACACAATAGATGATCGTTACATTTTAGTTTTTTCTAAATTTTGTGTATAAGTAATCTATGCTCTTAGTCATAAAAAAAATACACCTATACCTATCACTGTTAATATTTTCCCTAATCGGTATTTTAAATTAATGTACCTACCAAACTTTTTTTTTGCGCAAATTTGTCAGTTATTTCAATTAAAACTTTGTTTTGTATTTTAAATTGCATTTTTTTAAATTAGTTTTTAATTTAGATTTTGATTTATTTCTTAGTTTTAATTTAAATAAACCTACCAAACTCAAACTCATATTTTTTTATTCAAATTAACTTTAAAAAGTTGTTACCCACAATTTGGCAAAATTAAAATTATGATTATGATATGATAATAACATCAATGTACCACAGTCCTAAGCAATGCTGGAGCGAGTCAATTTAATCTTCAACAGTATAACAATCGTATTTTATTTTAATTTAATGGAATTATTCAGATCAGTAGCACAGAATACTAACTAGCTATTACTACATATTGTTAGGAAGGCATTTTATTCGCATAAACCATCTACTTTATAAATTTAATAAAAGTTACACTTATTAGCAATTTCCTCATTTTCCAATATACTTAATTAAATTAGCAATCCCCCGACGAAATAGGGAATATTTTATCGCAAAGGAATAAAATTCCTGGAATAAAGCCATCGCAGCTATTGAATAAGTGTCAGAGGAAGGCTTTATGGAGCAACAGGCGACATTATGTTAGCTTCCTTCCTTTGGCCCAAGGTGAAAGAAAATCGCGGAATATTATTGAAGTGAAACTTCTTTAGAATCGTTGTGATTTGAAAATTCGACGAAACGAAAATGCAACACCAGAAAGGGACAAAAATATTCATATATAAATAAAATTCAGCCTGCGAGAAAATGAGATATATAATACAAGTTATATATTCACGACCAATAGATGGCGCTGTACGATATTGAGTCACGCTGCAGCATGCTCAAAAGGGTACATATTTATCTCATTCTCTTGTAGGCGACTTTTCTGAAGTTTCACTTTTGGCATATCTGAATTGCACACACACACTTTTATATTTCATATCTCGTTCTTAATGACATCATCCCTTCAACCCATTGCCGGCTCTATTGAGCACGAGTCTCTTAGAATGACAGAATACCACCATAAACCACCACCACGACGAACCAAACACTATTTCATCCAAGCAAACTTCACACACCTTTGATAACATTATGAAGAACTCTTGGTGAGGAAACATGCACGGCTTTTCCGTCACCGTTTAAAGAAAGTGACCACAACTCCGAAATGATAGAAGTATGCCCGTAGTCAAATCACCGACCACTATGTTAGATCTCAGCTTTACTATAATAAGAAGAAGCTAAAAAAGATAAGCGTGCCTGAGACTTTCTATGAGCTTGAGTCTAAATTTGTATTTTTTTATAATAACAATATGTATTTACAATATTAACCTTAAAACTAAAAGCATTAAAGTTTAATTACGAATGTACGATAATCGCAAAATCCTCATCACTTAAACCAAGATGCAGAAATAAATCCTAACGATGCTACGTTACTGTTACGCGGGGACTCATTAAACTCGGCTTTGCACAAAACACAGCTTATTGGTTTTTTTTCTTCATATTACTTTAAAGGTGTTTTTTTACCGACTGTCATATTATAATATTATGAATCAACCATTTTCCCGCGACTTGGTCCGCATGGAACCTAAAACCTCTATAAAAAGCTTTTTAAATCCTGTACCAAAGTGAACGAGCCGTGTGGTATCGTTGGACACCCCGTAAGAACATAATAACTTTCGCTATACTTAATATTATAAATGCGAAAGTTTAGATAGCACGATGACACGCACGATTTTTCCAAATTCCAGGCTAGATCCTCGAGTTTTATGGTTCTAAAAATAACCATGTCATAATAAAACTTAGTAAGTACAGAATAGGTAAAAGTATAAAAAAGAAGAGTTTCAACTTCATCTCCATAGGAGGCGCCCTTAGGAAGACGACTTCATAAATATCAAAATAAAACGGCTTTAAGCGATTGCAGTATACCCCTGTTTTGAACAGAATAAAATAAATCAAATATATAAAGGTCGTAAAATATAACAAAACATCATCTATAACACTTTTTATATATTATAATATTTAAAGAACTAATACCTCACGTCTTTTAAGTTGAGATCTATAAATATAGATCTGAACTTAAAAGACGGTGAGGTATTAGTTCGTTTCTTAGCAAGCACTAATTATATTATAATGTGCTTACGACAAAATCAAAAGTGAGTGGGCATTTTCAAGGCAAGCGCGCTCCACCTTAAGCTTCATCACCATTTGCCAAATGGTAATTCAAGCCTATAAATTAAAAAAAACAGAGTACGGAACCCTCAAACGGTGATTCCGAAACATGCTTGACCTTAATTTTTTACTCATACACGAGCCGAGCCGAGCCGTTGCCCTCGTATTTCTCTTTTTCCATCGAGTGGTCCTTCCGAGCCGGATGGATTTATTTGATCCATAATCTACTCGATTTCGATTTGAATATGTCGAGTGCCTATTTGATTCGTTTTGCTTTGATATGGAAAATAAAATTTTGAATTAATTTTATAGCTAACTACCACTTTTATTTAATCTTTACAATATGTTACGGTTAAGTTTGTACTTGTACTTATATTTACATTTAAAAATTAGTGTATACTTTATGTGAGTTTATCATAAACAAATTGTGTAAATTATGGAACCAGCTTCCACCTTCTGTGTTTCCTCATGATTATAATATGGGACTCTTCAAAGGGCAGATAAACAAATATCTCAAAAGCCAGCAACGCATTGGCGGTTCCTCTGGTGTTCTAATGTTCATGAGCGGCGGTAATCACTTAACATCAGGTGACCCGCCTGCTCGTTTTCTTGCTATTTAAAAAATATAAATCTTAAATAAAAGAAATGCTAAATTATTGATACTAGGTAAAATATGAAAATATAGTAACAATTCTATGCAGTATTCATCTTCTTCTTCCCCCGTGATATATTCTCCGCCTCTTGGATAGTATCCGGTAATGGCATGTTGATGGTCTCCGGTAGAGTGAACACGAGAAAAGTTGCTAGTAGCGCCATACTACCGAAGAAAATCGCTGGCAGATTCTTGAAGTATAGAGCCTGTAAAAAGCATAATAAACGGACTTAAAAACGTGGCGAAAGAAGGGAGTAGTCCTCTCCCTTCTTTCGCCACGTTAATATGATAGTGTGCTCTCCAGAAGGCCAACTTCCAGCAATGGACGGAATAGGCTGATGGATGGATGAAAAAATTAAAGGGCGGACATTACACCCACAGCGGACGCCTACGTCCAAGTGCGGAAAATAATCCCAGGACATAAAGAAGACAAGACATACTCGTATTTTTTTAAAATTTAACTCCGTATATACGAGTAGTTGAAATTCCACGGATGCGAACGAAGCGATTTGCTTCCTCGTGTGTAAGTCGAACCGCTAGGAAATGGAACGCCCTTCCGGCTTCCGTTTCTCCATCCGCTTATAGTATTAGTATCTTCAAATCAAGAGTGAATAGGCATCTTCCAGGCAAGTGTGCTCCACTTTAGGTTGCATCACTTAAGTACTTCCAGCAAGTCTGATTGCAGCCAAGCGCTTTTAAAAACAACAGTCGGTTCCATTTTAGAATTGTTCACAATTAGAAGACAGAGGATAATTCTATTTTGATTTGAGTTCTTCCTGCATCACTTAGAGTAAAAGAAAATTACCAATAGAGGCGTCATAGGTGCCATAACGGATCCGAACCGCCCCATCATAGAGCATACAGAAACCAGTGATTGTCTCGCGTTGGTGGGGAACAACTCCGATAGGTATATGTACACTGAGCTGTATGCGACTGTGATGCTGAACTTGCCAGAGAGATATACTATAAGAAGCCAGATTTTGTGTCCTGAAAAAAATTTAACATTCGATACATCATATTGATTTTTGAACATAACAATTACTTCATTCTTAAGAGTAAGATTTTCTTAAAAGATGGAAAATTAAGGAGTTCCCGCGAGAACCAAAAGACCTCAATCCACGCGGATCAAACCGCGTGCATCAGCTAGTGTTTACATTAATAATTAAAATATTTACAAAAACATTACCAACTACTAAAAATCTATAATAGGTATTTATATTTAACTAGAAACGACCGAAATAAGAAATTTAATTTTTTGTTGAAACAATTGAATATTGAATGTCTGATAAATCTAACGTTATGCGTAAATTAATAAGTTCAAGTACCTTCAGGCAAAAACGACAAGCCGATACACAACCCAGCACTGAGAAAATACGTAACAGCTAAAACCCGCTTCCTTCCAAACTTATCCAGCACCAAAAAGCAAACAAAATTAGCTGGAATCTCCACAAAAGAGACCAGAATAAAGTTCACATATCTATTGCCAGCTAATGAAACTGAATTGATCGACAATCCATAATACACAAACGTACATGTTATCCACATGTAAGAACACACAATCAATCTTTTCCTTATTTCCGGAGATCTTATAACTTGTTTAAATATGGACGGTTCCTGTTTAGCATCAGCACGTCCTATTTTACTTTCCGTTACATCTTTAGTGGATTCAACATTTTTGAGTGAGTTAAGAATTTGTTCTGATAAAACAACTTTGTTCATCTTAGCGGCTTTTTTAAGGATTTCCACGGCTTCTGCATGTTTGCCTTGACTGAGTAACCATCTGGGACTCTCGTTCAGAAAGTAAAGGTAGAAGAAGACGGGAAACGCTGGTATGTACATGAATCTAAGCATGGTCCTCCAGTCTTGCAGCCACCAATGGAGGCCGGCGAGATTCATAAGGCCTATGACGTAAACGAAATTAATAAGTGTGTTACCAAATACTCGGCCTTTTGGTGGTACGAGCTCCATCGCTAAAAAACATTAAAATAAAGTTTAGAAATAGGCACATAATACAAACTATTTACCACGATCAGATAAATCTGATCCAAAATATTAGTCTGGAATAACACATATTATGCTACTTTTTATCCCGTAAAATTAGAGTTCCCGCGGGATCCAAAAAAACTCAATCTACGCAGATAAAGTCGCAGGCATGAGCTAGTAATAAAATATACTTTATGCCCATATGGCAAGGCCCTTAACTTTACCTTAACCGATATCTGGTCCAAAATATTATTTAATAGGTATGCAATTTGGCAAATATTATGAGGGAGCTAAATGTTAATATAGGTACCAAAGCAAAATGACTAAAAGGTTGAAAATTGAAGCTAATTACTCACCCAAAACAAAAGCCACAGTATAGGCCCCACCACCCAGTGCTGCTTCGGAAAACTCCCAAATCGCCATCATAATATAACTCGTTGAGAAAGATCTGGCAATACCACATATCCCGTTCATCAGGGATGCTATAGGCAATGCGATTCTCCTCCCAAACTTGTCAGAAATCAGACCCGTAATAGGTAGTGAGATAAATAAACCAGAGTTGTGTATGGTGCCTAAAAGAGTTCTCTTCCAATTTTCACATCCTAGGTTGAACTAAAAATTGAAATGTTGTGTTTTTTATTTAAAAATATTACAATTAATGTACTTAGTATTTTAACATTAGTATGAAATTCCTAAAAATGAAAATTGACTGCCTCGTCGGTCTTGTGGTTAGCATGTTCGACAGCTCCCGACGAGGTCCCGGTTTTGAATCCCGGGTCGGGCAATAACAAGTATTGAGGTTTTCTAACAAGAAATTCTCAATATAAAAATAAACAACTTTTTAACAGCATCAATATTCTTCTTCTTCTTCTATTCTTCTTTGAAATTAACTCTGACTATTAAAATTGGTAACATTAACAAAGTTTGTAGTAGTTACATCTTTTACAATGGAATCCTCGTTACTGTAAACTATGCCTTCACAGTCGTGTATCACAGTTTGATCAAACGCGTCTATGTTGCATGTTCCATTATGGTCAACATCCTTAAATTGATACCGCTTGCATTTCGAATAATCATCATTATCATCTTTAGGTATAGCAAAATCAATCCACTGTGTTTCGTTGACGCCTTCACACTCTGGAACCTCGCACCTGGGAATGAAAGGACATGACCAGTAATTGCCCTCCGATTCGGGACAATGCACAGGATTTCCGTTTTTACAGTAAGGTTTAAAAATTCAAAACGAAATTATTATGGATTTATTATTCCAAATAAGGTCAGGGTTCAAATGACAAAAAAAACAGTATGTTTATTGTTTAAATCTTGAGCGTCCGCTTTCCTCTTTAAGCACTACTCCATTTTGACGTTCCATTATATCCATGCCTATTAATAATCTTGTAACCCTACATGAATACCATTTAAGTACCTTAGTCATTATATTATGAATGATTTATTTTTGATCAATTAAATAGTAATGAAAAGGAAATGTATGTTTTGTTTATAATTATTTTTATTTTTTGACAAGTCTCAAACTAATAGATCGAACAAAGCATTTTGAAATACTGCGTTTAAAGGAACGCCCTTTCACATTGCATATGCCGCCATCTATGGTCGAATAGTTAAACTGGAACGCCCTTTCACGTTGTATATGCTGCCATCTGTGGTCGAATAGTTAAACTTGTTAACAAATGTAGTGAGCAATATTTAAAAATATTTTCTAGACTCACCACAATACATAGCGCCATCTAGTGTGGGAAAGCAGTTTTTGGTGAAACCTTTTTTATTTATTTTCTCAGTTTTCAGAGCCTTCAGACTCCTGAAACTTTTTTATTTGAAAACTATAAAATATAACAATTACAATAATAAAGAAATAATACTTGAAAATATTTTTTTAGACTCGCTCAACACAATAAATAGCGCCATCTAGTGTGGGAAAGCAATCTTTTGGTGAAACTTTTTTTGTTCATTTTCGCAGTTTTCCGAGCCTTCAGACTCCTGAAACTTTTTTATTTGAAAACAGTGAAATATTACAATTACAATAATAAAGAAATCATTGCTGAACATTGATTTTTGACACCTAGGCAAGCTGCCATAGTTCCACCGGTCAAGTCCTTTACCTTTAATTTAGTATTCAAATTAACTACCCCTGACTTAGGCCCAATGCATACATCGTCACCTCCATGGCAAACTTACGAATCTGCAATTTTAGTGAAATCAATTTATCGTTGAAAAATCGTAACCATTACCCAATGTAGTACTGCACACCGTAGTAAAGTTACATATTTCTGGCACTGATAGTTAAAGAATTCAAATTCAGTGACAGAAATAACTTTACCACAGTGCTACATTTGGTACGGTTTTTTATGGAAATATTGATTGCACTAAAACTGCAGATTCGTAAGTTTGCCATGGAGGTGATGACATATGGAGTGGAGTTTTTGATCTGGCACTCAGATTTATGTACTTTGTCATACGGTTGAAATTTGAATACGACTGCCCGCCCGGCCGATCCATACTAAATAAGATCTTAATGCGAAAGTGAGTCTGTCTGTTTGCTACGCCTTCATGGCACATCTTTTCAATGGAGTTACAAAAAATTTGGTACAGATAGGATGTATCCCGGGAAAGGGAATGTGCTACTTTTTGTCTCTATGGATATGTTGTAGCTTTTTATTTAATCGACAAACATCTCATATTCACATATTCATACAAATAAATGATTTCTTTTTTCTTTCTTTCTCGGGCAATTTATTTTCCCTCGGGAATTACTTAAAATGCAGGAAAAAACTTAATCCACGCAGACGTAGTCGCGGGCTCAAGTAGTCCATACTAATATTATGTTTATGAGAAAGTATTTATGTCTGTCTGCTACACTTGCTGCCTCGTTGGTCTAGCGGTTAGCGTAGTCGACTGCGGATCACGAGGTCCTGGGTTCGATTCCCGGTCGGGCATAAAAATTGTTAGGTATTGGGTTTTTCAATTAAGAAATTCTCAGTGCCAGCCCGGAGTTGGAAGTTGGCGGTGTGTCACCCCCGTGCCTCGGAGAGCACGTTAAGCCGTCGGTCCCGGTTATTATCACTAACATGATAATAGTCGTTAAAGCCTGCCAACCCGCATTGGAGCAGCGTGGCGGGTCTAAGCTCCTAATTCCCACTCTCCTATGAGAGTGGAGGCCTGTGCCCAGCTGTGGGACGTTAATAGGCTGTAGTGGTGGTGGTGGTAGTGGCTACACTTTAACGATCCACCCTATCAACTCATTTTGATGAAACTTGGTATAGGGATAGGTGTCATCCCGGTAAAGTCTACTACTGTTTTCCCAGAAAATTAAGGAGTTCCTGCCAGAATTAAACAAAACTGAAATCACGCGGGCCAAATGAAGTCGCGGGCATCATCTAGTTCACTCTAATAGCTTTAAAAAAAGTAGTCGATGTTTAACAATACATAAAACTAGCTAGCCAAAGTGAGTCAGCTAGAGTAAAACATAAAATATCATCATACTATAAATCATATTATAAATTCGAAACTATGTTTGTTTGTTGATTTGTCCTTCAATTACGCCGCAACGGAGCAACGGATCGACGTGATTTTTGGCAAGGGTATAGTTACATAGGCTGTCAAAGAGTGACATAGGCTTCTTTTTATCCCGGAAAATTAGAGAGTTCCTGCGGGAATCACTCAAAACTTTAAACACGCGAACGAAGACGCGGGCATCAGCTAGTCCACAAATAAAATCTTTACCTGTAACCAATATCTAATGCTTCAAAATTGAATCCAGACGCTTGCATGGCTGCCAAATAACAGGGAAATAGTAGTAAGGCATAGTTCACGATGTTGTATTTTCCGAATGGACCGAGCTCTTTGAAAACGTCATCCATTCCGATTTCATCTGCCATGATTTTATGTTTATTTTTGTTAAACCTCGTAAGATTTATCTAATACTGCAATAAATTTTGCTAAATATATTTAACTGTATAAGGAAACTTGTTGAGACGATGTTTTTTGTGGAACTGTTTACGAAATAATGTGACCAATTCTGTATAACACAATATAACCTAACTAAAATGACAACTTTAAATATAATTCTGTGCCTTTCCGCTGAATTATGAAAGGGTTAGCAATGTTTTTAATGCTGTCAGTTTAGAGATTGTGCACCACAGAATCAGCCGCATTAACCATTAAAGTTTTTGGCAAATAGCATTTACTAATGTACTGTAATTACTAAATTGGCATGAACCTCTGTTAAACTTAATTATTTTAAAACCTGAAAGAGGCTTGATTCTACGAATCTTTTCAGTACAACCTTTGGTACAAATAATTCCGAACGGCGTTCCGAACCAGTGGTAGATTAATTCGACTATTCACACGCACTTGTAAAAGGCTATTTGAATAAAAAACTTTTGAATTTGAATAAATAAATTAATAAAAAAACACTTTCACAACTAACCTACACAACATTATGTCGCTAAAATATTATAACTGAACTATTTGTGGAACTCCATTCTAAAAGAATCAAACGTAGGAGTTATTGCAATGTTAAGATGAAACTAGGAAGTCAGCAAACTTGATTTCTTCATCTCGCCGTATTATCTATTTGTTATCATATTATTATTATTATGTAAAAATATCTTATCTTTCTTGCTGAAAATGGCCAAGTTTCTGAACTACATAATAATCGTAACGCGATAGGCATTTCGATGTGTATGATTACCGTATTCACAAGGAAAGGAAAAATCTTAGTTTTTGGCATAGTATGCACAAATCGGTTTGTGTGAAAAATGTATTGTTAAAAGGATAAAGATATGTAAATTGAGGTTTAACGATTCTAAAAAGAAGGCGCGTTTTTGAAGCGTTATACCTTTGTTGAGGTCGGTTTATGGACCTTAGTCCATATTATTAATAAACCGACCTCAACAGATCGATGCAGCCTAAGGTGAAGCTTGCCTTGAAGATTTGATTTGAACATACCTACCAGTGTTAAAAGTTCAAGTATCGGTTTAAAAATGGTAAAAGCCAAACAGCGATTAAACACTTTTAAAACTACAACGTATTTTGTCTAATTGGATCTCTTCTCTTAGGATTACATATTTTTTAACAATAAAAACAATACTCACTGTGAAACTAGTTTCATTGCGAATTTGAGCTATATTCTATTCGAGATGATGTTGCTCAATAATATGCATCCTCTTCTGCATATTAATATTAAAAGATAAAAAAAGAATATTATACTGTAGTCTTCGATAGTCACGATTGTCAAATCTTTCGTCCGTCAGTACTCAGTGAGCATATCTAACTTCATTACTGTCAGCGATTCTTTAACTACCCGCATGTGTTGTTATTAGTATAATTTAAAACAAAAACATCAAAACAAAATATAAATATAGTACATTCTAAATTAAACTTTAATGCTTTAGTGTTAAAGTTTAATTTCGAATAAATTATACATAAAATCTTACTCCACGCATTTTCGTTACGGACGTTTTTTCCCGGGGTGGGGTACTGCATCGTCCCGGGATAAAAAGTATCCTATGTCACTCTCCAGCTCCTCAACTATACCCAAGCCAAAAATAACGTCGATCCGTTGATCGAAGGACAAACCAACCAACAAACAAACACACTTTCGCATGTATAATATCTGCATGATTACAGAATTTCAAAAATTTTATAAGTACTCTGTACGTTTCAAAGGCGAGGATAAAAATAAATTTTAACTAATTGGAACTTTTCAACCGGCCCCATTCAGCCATCAGCCAGACTGTCTTTCAAAATGGCCGATAAAACGGCGGGAATTCACGAGTGTGCTAACGAATCTCTTTGTTAAAACCTTATTTTAGGCTTTGCTGACCGTTCGCACCAGTTCCGGAGTCTATTAAAAAGTAACCGTTCCACTCTATCAATAGTCCAACGGTTTTGGCAGTGCTGGCCATTTTCTTTCATCAAAAATATACAGAGCTACCTATCGTTAACAGCTTTGTACACACTGGTCCAACACACTCGGCGAATTTCCTTTTCTTTCAGAGACATTTCAGCATCCCTTATTTTACAAGATATAAGTGGGGTATTTTCTAGTAGGTATTTTTTTAAATGACGTTCTCAATTCGTATATTTTTTTTAATGAATGTAAGTAGGTACAGTAATTTCATCAAGATTTCTGAACCGTTCTTTACTAAAGTACCAATTGCCTAGCCTAGCTTATCCGAGTCGACCACAGGTCTTTCTAGCAGCACAAGGAACAAGCGAGTGTGTGGATGCCCAAACCCTGATCAGTCGCATGTTGTCAAGTGAGGACGAGTGGCGTAGATACAGCTAGATGCTGAGAGCCATAATGCGGAGAAGAGAGGAAAGAGAAAAACAAGAAAAAAAAGGAGAGCGAACAACTTGAGGGTCAGCATGAAGAAATGTAAATCGGTACCGTGCTGATCCCGCAGACAAGGGGAGGTTATTAAAATAAATCAGGTCTTTCAAGGTAGAGTAGACAGACAGATCGGACTATGTTGCAGCTGTAAACTGTGACTGCAAGAACACACAGGCATCGGACAGGAAAAAAAGGTATGTGTCGGAACGAAAACACGTTTCATCAGAGTGAAGTGAAAAGAGTGTGAGTGAAGTGAAGTCAAGTGAAGTCATTGAGTGAGTGAGAACTTTTTGTCCGCAAGCCTAACTTTGTCCGTATATAGCGTTTTCTGTCTGTACTCCGACTACTTGAGTGTCTCATAAAAAACCACCCTAAACTTTGTCGTACTTCAACGTTAGTTTTATAGTTTTGGATACGAAAAGGTAATTCTAAAACTTATTTTTTTTCCACTACATTAACCAGACCCGTTCCGCTGGTCGTCGAACTCCGAGCAAATCCATAGAGCTTTAACTACATCAGCAAACTCGAATTTTCCGCTCCGACAACTATTGGACGACTCTTACGAATTTATGTTGACTGTTTTTGGAGATTTGGGACCGTTACAGATTATTTTTATTAACTATAAATATTTTTATAACTCTTTTAAGTCGCAAGTCTATTCTGTCCAGATTGCATAAGCAATAAGACCGCCTTTGCACCCTTCTTTCTCTATGTAGGTAAGTGTTTGCAATAACGAGTTAGTCTATATGTTTCGATAGAGTTCGGATTACAACACGTAGAAAATTTGTGAAGTTGAGTAAAATTGAGTCGGTTTTTTAACGAAACTACTTTTAAAATATACAGCTCATTTACTGCGTTTAGTTAAAGTAATTTAGCGTTAAATTTGTAGAGTATTTGACTAATGTTGACTACATTATATATCCCGTGTGTATTTTTATGTAAATTTATTATATTGTAAAAGGTAAGTATTTTTTTAGGTACTTATTTTCGTTTTCCTTTTAAAAGTCACACATACGCTACACTCTTCGTGCAATTTATGTCCTTTCATATAGCTTGCCTGGAAGAGATCACTCGCAGTGATAAGGCCTCCTTTACACCATAACAACCTGTATATTGTATCACGAACTGTATATCATATCCTTTTGTGTGTAATACAGTGTTTTTACTTACTTACTACTATGGGATGATTAAGGACTGAAACAATAACCGAAATAAGGTTAAACACTGTTTTTTGAAACTGATATAAAGCAGAAACACTTATCTTATCGGAAACAGAAACGATACTGTAATCCAATCAATCTGTAACCGTTTATTTCTTTTAATAAGTGTTTTTATCTGTAACCGTAATAGGTACATGCCCTAACAAACTGCACGGTGTGACAACGCGTTCTTCTCTCTTCATTGGACTTTGTCACTTTACATACACTGACACAACATGGCCATGGTTCTCTTAAAACAATTGCAACCATAGGTGCTTGAACCTTAGGTTCAAACTTGAATACGCGTCAACAGTAAATTTGGCAACGTCGCTTTTTCGGTTACACTATAAAACACTTTAAACCCCTTTAATTCTGGTACAGATTCGTTTCTGTTATAGAAATATAAGTGTTTCGGGTTCACCGAATTAAAAACACATTCAAAAGGGTTACAGCTTCGATTCTGTTACACTTTCATTCTGTAACACATAAATTACTGTAACCTTTATGAATCTGTTTTTCAGTCTCTGGGGATGATTCTATGTTGCTATTCTCGAAGAAAACCCGCTCCTTCAGGTAGCATAAAGACATTTTGATTTGATTTGTGAATTAAATCAACCACTACATCAATATATGGTGATAGATACTACAAACCATGGTAAAATTCATTAAGATAGATGTATTTGCTAAGGCTGTGCTATTACGTAACACTGTTTACTATTTATGTTCATAGTTTGTACAAGTTTGTGCCCAATTATAGATAATGTTGACTAAGATTCGTGTTGATGTTGTCTAATACAAACATCCGAATTGTGGTTTGCACTAGTATGCGGGTATTAGTAACTATGTAAGTTCACTGTACAGGGTTACCGTTAAATATTACTAATGTTAAATAACCTATTCAGACTAATTTCTCTACATATAACTGCAAAAAATATGTTATCTTACTTTACAAGAAATCATAACATAATATTAAAGGTTTTACACTCTAGACAATATTTAAATCTGTGTGTTTAGTTGTAGCTAGTTGATCTATGGCCCTTCCGCCAACCGCGCGTCTCGTAGAGCAATGCTATTTTAGAGCAGCCAATTTTAATATTTAATACAAGTTTTGCAAGAAGGAAAGTGTTTCCTTCCACCTTTTGTGTCGATTATCCATACTAATATTATAAATGCGAAAATATTTCTGTCCGTCTGTCCATTTGTCTGTCTGCTATGTTTGTTCACGACCCACCTGTCCCGGGGAAGGACATAGGCTACTTTTTATCCCGGAAAATTAAGGAATTCCCGCGGGAATCTAAAAAACTTAGTCCACGCGGTCATCCTCTAGTTGTAATATACATAAAACTAGATGATGCCCGCGACTTCGGATTAAGTTTTTTCGATTCCCGCAGGTTAAAAAGTAGCCTATGTCCTTCCCCGGGATACAAACTATCCCTGTACCAGGCCCAAGGTCAAACAGGTGGGCCATAAAAGCGTAGCAGACAAACAGAGAGACAGACACACTATCGCATTTATAATATTAGTTTAGATTGTGGATAGTATGGATTAGTATGGATTGACTCTGCCGGGAATCGAACCTGGGACTTCCCATTTGTAAGACCACAACTCTGACCACTGCACGAGGTCATCAAAACATTTATTAGTTAGGTCTTTACTAAGTACGCCAAGAATGGAGACTCGTTTGTTTAAGCTATGTCGAAGAGGTCGTTAAAGCAGTTAATATTAACATGCTATTATCATAGTTTACGCCGAGTTCATCATGGCACAGTAAATTATCCGCAGGCCTTATCTACAGTTTAGCACGCGTAGCCTATTAAATTAATAGCAATATTTGAGGGTAGGTCAACCTAGTTGCGTAATACAACGTAAGTAATACTACAATAATATTATTCACAATAATTATATTAAATGTACTAGATAATCTATACATATAATAAATTATATTAAATGTAATAGATCTGTTAAAGATTGGAAAAGTGTGAGTGATAGTGACACCGTGATAAAACAGAATAAAAGGCAAGTATATATGGACAGTAAAAGGAAAGCTAAGAAAGTTGTTGCTTTTGCGAGGGGAAATGTCCAAGAAAAGTTTTATGAGTCCCTAGAAAGCCCCCAAGGACAAAAAGATTTGTACCGACTAGCGAGAACGAGAGAAAAGAGTGCAAGGGATATCATACATATCAAATGCATGAAAGGTGATGATGGGAAGGTTTTAATGAATGATGATGAAATAAAAGCATGTTGGAAGGAATATTTCAGAAGGTTGATGAATGAAGAAAATGACTGGAGCACCCAACTTGGGTGTCGTGAAAGAGGTGAGTGTAGATGAAGTAAGAATGGCAGTGCAGAGTATGAAAAATGGTAGAGCGACAGGGCCAGATAGTATACCAGCTGAAGTATGGGAGTTTCTAAAAGCGGATGGATGGAGTTGGCTGACTTTATTCTTCAATAAGTTGTTACTCGAGGAGGCGATCTCAGAAGAACGGTGCAACAGTACGCTGGTGCCCATTTTCAAAAACAAGGGTGATGTACAGGACTGTAATAACTACCGAGGAATAAAGCTCATGTCACATAGCATGAAAATTTGGGAAAAAGTGATAGAAAGAAGAATGAGAGAGGAGAGTGAGATCACAGAAAATCAATTTGGGTTTATGCCAGGGCGAACTGTGCGACTGATGCAATATTTGCACTTCGACAACTGTGCGAGAAATACAGGAGTGCACATAGAAACTTGCATATGGTGTTTGTCGATCTTGAGAAGGCATACGACAGAGTTCCCCGAGAAGTTCTGTGGTGGGCTATGAGAGTGAAAAGAATACCTGAGACGTATGTGAGGCTTGTGAAAGCGATGTATACAGAAGCGAGCACAAGGGTTCGGTCAGAAGCTGGCCTTACAGATAGGTTCAATGTGGAAGTGGGCTTGCACCAGGGATCGGCTTTAAGTCCTTATCTGTTTCTCCTGGTAATGGATGCTCTAACATCAGACATACAGGAGCAGGCACCCTGGTGCATGATCTTTGCTGACGACATTGTACTTGTCGGGGAAGAGGCTTCCGAGGTCCAGAGCAGACGGGGAAAATGGCAAAAGAAATTGGAGAGTGTTGGCCTGAGGATCAGCCGAACGAAGACAGAGCATCTGTTCTGTGACTTCGGTGGCCCCTCTCGTTTCTATGAAATCGCCTTAGATGGTGTATCCCTACCGGTCTGTTCCGATTTCCGGTACCTCGATTCGCTCTTTCAAAACGACGGCAATATTGAACGAGATGTGAACAAAAGAATGAATGCGGGATGGATGAAATGGCGACAGGTCTCAGGAGTTATATGCGACCCACGAATGCCCCTGAAACTAAAAGGGAAAATATACAAGACAGTCGTTAGACCTTTTCCTCCCTCTCTCTCTCCCTCTTGCACCCTTAAAAAAATACATACTTATATTTTAAATGCGGAAGTGTGTCTGTCTCTCTGTTTGCTACGCTTTAACAGCTCATTTATTCAATCGATTTTGATGAAATTTGGTATAGAAATAGCTTCCGGGGAAGGCCATAGGCATCCCGGAAAATGAAGGAGCTCCCGTAGGAATAAAAACTTCGACGCGGTCAAAGTCGCCGGCATCATAACAATAAATATAAAATCCCCGAGTAACTGTTTTTAGATATGCCATATCGAAGGTGGTACTCATTATTTTTTACGGCAACAATCTTCAAAGCGTCTGTAGTTTACACATAAATGGTGGTAAACTTTATGAACTGCCTTGTTAGGGCTCTCGTTAGCTTTCTCGTTACGTGTATAAGCGATGCGGGCTCAATGAATAACGAAACATATTCGTTAGACAGTTCTAACGAATGCGAAGGTTCATGATATGAACAGAAATAATGATTTAGAGCTGCGAACGATGAAGGAGCTTTTCGTTTTTGTGATTGAGGTTTTTCCCGCGGGTGAGACAATGACATAACAAGTCCACTAACCCACCAAACTCATATTGGTGGGCACACTCGTTTAAACTTCGGGGGTGAACGAAAAGCATTTTTTTTCAGTGAAAAATTCATTTTTACTTTACGCGTAGGTACCAAGCCTTTAGTCCCCCATTGTCAGCGTTATGCGTATTCTCAGGCCAATATACACTTCTAAGATCCGATACAGACCAATTTAAATTTTGCCAACACTCAGCAAGATATTTGAAAAAATGATGCTCAACCAACTGCTTCAGCACTTTAATTCAAATAAAGTTCTTCACTCTGAGCAGTATGGTTTTACTAAAGGTCAATCAACAATTGATGCGGGCGCAATGCTGTTAAAACATAATATATTCGATGCGTGGGAGAAATCACAGAATGCTATTGGTATTTTCTGTGATTTGTCTAAGGCATTCGATTGCGTTGAGCACGAGACGCTTTTAGTTAAGTTGAGCCACTATGGAGTCAAAGACACTGTGCTTGGCCTCATTGCATCCTACCTCAGTAATCGCATTCTAACAGTATGTATCAACGATGTGAAGTCATCCGGATCAGCCTCACTAATGGGTGTTCCTCAAGGCTCCATTTGGGGTCTCTTCATGTTCATGGTGTACATCAATAATTTTCCATAGTTTGTCCGTAACACTTGCGATATTGTACTCTTTGCTGATGATACATCCTTGATTTTTAAAGTCGATAGACATAAGGACGACAGTTTACAATTTCGATAGTTAGATTACGGTTCTAACGGTTTTTGTAATCTTACGGTGACATATACATTGATATAATAATTGTAAATGAATTATTTAAAAAGAGCAACCACCGAGATTCTTGTTGGTTCTTCTCGGTAGGAATGGCATTCCGAACCAGTGACGATTCAAAAGTACTTGTAAAAGTTTATTTGAACAAAAAATTTTTGAATTTTGAATACGGTGACGTTTGCTGCCATACCTCTTACAGGTTACCTAGTTGTAGTTGAATAAAAGTAACAATAGGAATGTTCCTACCTCTATTATGGATGAAGTTTTAACATTTGTGGATTTAACAAAGTCAGGCATAACAACCAAGGTACTCGTAAAACGTATTTCCTTCACTGTTTAAGCAAGTTATATTTAAGTTATTGCTTAAAACGCGCATTATATGGTTTTGCCGTGGTCGCGTAAAAATAAGATTGGCAGCTGTTAAGAATAAAAAAAGCAATAGTCGTCTAATGATTAATTGCTATTAAAATTAAGAAGGCGTATTCGATATCCGTACTAGAAAGTATAGAAACGGTAACAAGGCGAAACCTAGCTTTTGCCCGCGACTTTGTCCGGGTGGAATAAGGTTCGTTAAAATTCCATACAAATTTAACCCCGTTATTCTCTAGTCGTGTCAGATTTTCCGTCCCATCGGAATATAAGAGTAAAGGAACAGAGAGTGCACAGATTGCTAATCTCTCTGGAGATTGACCGTCGTGGCCGAAATTCGGACGGAAGGACCGAAATTGTCTTTTTGTATGCCACTACAAGTTAGCCCTTGACTGCAATCTCACGTGATGGTAAGTGATGATGCAGACTAAGATGGTAGCGAGCTAACTTGTTAGGTGTGTGGCAGTTATATTAAACCAATACCTCCAATAAGTTTCTACAAGGCATCGTTAGAAAGCTAAATCGCTTGGCAGTTCGTCTATGCCGGTAGAGTAGTAAGTAGCCACGACTGAAGCCTCCCACCAAGCCAGACCAGAGAAAATTCAGAAATTATAAATTCCCGAATTGACCCTGCCTGGGATCGAACCCGAAACCTCCCTCCGCACTTATAAGACCACAGCGCTCACCACTGCGCCAGGGAGGTCGTCAATAGACTTGTAACAACTATTGATTAATAAGGTACCCATCGAGTTAATAGATATAAAGATATAATGTTTCTTGTTGGATGAATTCAAAGACTCCTACACAGAGCTAGTTCAGTCACGAAGATAACTCAATATCGAACACCCGCGCAGATTGCTAATCTCTCTGGAGATTGACCGTCGAGACCGAAATTCGGTCGGGAGGACATTATTATTATTTCTTTCTACATAAATATAGAGTTAAGATTGGAAGTAACAACTATTATACTAATATTATAAATACGAAAGTGTGGTTGTTTGTTGGTTTGTCCTTCAATCACGCCACAACGGAGAAACGGATGGACGTGGTTTTTGGCATGAGTATAGTTCAGGATCTGGAAAGTGACATAGGCTACTTTTTGTCTCAAAAAATTTATGTGTTCCTGCGGGAATAAAAAAAAACTTAAACCACGTGGACGAACTCGCGAGGATCAGCTAGTTATTTAATAAACTACCCATCGACTAGAGATATAATGTTTCTCGTTGGATGAATTTACAGACTCCTGCACAGAGCTAATCAGTCGCGAAGATAACTCGAAGCTCTGACGGAGGTTCTGTAAACAAGGTGGGGGTAGCCATCGACGGAGACTCATTGTGCGAACTCACCAAGTAGATTATCGCGAGGCGCTATTGTCCCTGAGATATTATTTGTGACTGCGACGTTACAAATAGTTTTTGCCGCTTCTTGACTTGACTGTAAGGAATAATTGCCACTACTTGCCGTGCATTTCTAATATTATAAGATAAATTGATTTATTTATTTCATGTAGGACAACTGGTGCCACTTATGAAATCACAAGACTCTACCCCTGATCTTTCAATTGGGGCTAGACCTTAATATTATGATCTTTATCTTTTAATGGCTTAACCCAATGATACTTAAACACTGGCTTAAAACATCTTGATTCTTGATATTACGGCGATTACTATTAGCGTAAATATCTCTGAATGGATGAGTTACTTAAAAACGTTATTTAATCAAAAAGGATTTAGGTAATTGATAGTTTACAACAAAGTAGCCTATCGAGATATCACCGATGATGAGATTTTTTTTAATTTCTGTGGTTAATATGCAATCTTGAAACCAACATAAGCAAATTTTAACGAAAGAGAAGATTTTATAATATCTATCGAATCAACCTGATATCTAGTACATTTGCTGGCAACATACCTACTGCTTTCTGTACAAATAAAAATAAAATAGCAAATCCCACCAGAGTAATGATTGCTTTTATAATTTAGCAGGCGTGTTATATTTATTTGGTACTGCGGTTCTACAGCTTGCTTACTTCGACCTGTGGGAACTCTTTGATTTTCTTATTTCTGGAACAAAAAGTCTCAAGTCAATGTGCTTCCCCAGGGTGCAAGCTATCTCTGAGCCAAATTGAATAAAAGTTGGTTGAACGAAGGTGCTGTAAAACGTATTACACATGCAGACAGCAGAGACACTGTAGCATAGCACGAATTGTTACAAAACCTAGTAACCTAGCGAGTTTTTTAAATGATGTTCTTACTTAGACTATATTGAAGTAAGAAGTAAAAATAAGGAATAGGATCCTTTAAATACGATAATCGTACTTAAAATAGATTGAAGAGTAAAGTTTGGTTGAAAAGATTTAATAAGTGAAACCATAAACCTCTTAGGACTTTGTAACCACGTCTTAGTATGCATAATCGTTCTTGGAACTCGTATCAAAGCGTGGCGTTTCGAGGAACTACAGTATATCCCTTACAACTTACCATAATCTCCTTGGAGATTTTACATAATACAACCACACAGTACAGCTAAGCATAACAATAGACAGATCTCTTATAGCAGAATTAAATATTTTTATATCTTTATTGTATTTCTATATCTTTATTATATTTCTATATCTTTATTGTATTTCAGAATTAAATATTCCTATAAACCTAAACAATCACTACAAAAAGACTGTAAGCAGGCACATTAAAGTTTTATACTATAACTAGCTGATGATCGCGACTTCGTCCGTGTATTAGTAAAAAGGAATGATATCCTAAACACAGGTATCTAGTTAGGAGTCAGACCTACCACCCACGAAAATGGCCACATTATGATGTAAGTCCAACTTTGTTTTATTTTATGTTACTGTTATTTGTGTTTGTGGTTTTATTCTAGTTTTAATTATGAATAAATGAAGAAAAAAAAAGATTGAGGTTTTTTTCCCCGCGGGAACTCTCCAGATCCGTTCAGCCGTTCTTGCGTGATTGAGTAACAAACATTCATCCATCTATACATCCAGCAATCCAAACTTTCGCATTTATAATGCTAGTATAGATTTTCGCTCACGATATTCTACACAAGGTTTGAAGATTTAAAAAAATCAAATCGGTTCAGAAACCGCGGAGAATATATGTACCGACATACATTCAAAAAAAAGATACGCGCCGAATTGGGAACCTCCTCCTTCTTTGGAAGTCGGTTAAAAAGACAATATTATCTTACGAATTCCATTCAAGGTTTACTCTCAATCTATCAACTCGAACTATTATAGCATGTAAGGTTTTAAATATACCTACGTACTTACTTCAGAGTGCATAATAATAATTATTATTGTAAGCTCTACGCATGATCTGTCATGTATAATTGAATTGAATTGAACATAAAATAAAAAAATCTATTTGTTAAGTATCAAACGATGTACTGAAATTGGACTCAAATAAAGACTAAAGAGTAGATTATAGTAGAAGTAAAATTAAATTCTTAAAAGGTACCTACTTACTATTACATGAATAGACGGAAACAATATTTCAAACAATACCCACCTATTAAAACTAAGAAAATTAATTTCAGGGTTAAAAAGACCTCTCTAGTTAGTAACTAAATTGAAAGATTACTTACTGACTAACCGGCAGTTCCGTACAATCAATGCTCGTTACTAATGATCACAGTGACTATGCTTATAAAAATAGTTTGTTTTTTATTTTTTGTCCTTAACAAGTTAGCCCTTGACTGCGATCTCACTTAAGTAAGTGATGAAGATGATATTATCAGTATACTAAAAAACATTAAGTAGGTAGATAAATAAAATGCACGAAGTTCATAGGTACACTGATACTGCAATAACTAAGCTTAACACTAACATAAACATTAATATCAGTTGTTTTTTATGCAATATATAATTCAGTGAACTTTTGTAATAAATAATAATCTACGGTTGGCGTAGGTGTTGCAAGAAAAATAGAGTATCTAAGTACGATAATACATACGCCCTACAATTTATGGGTGACTTCGACTTCTTCTTATTGGTACCTAAAACCAGTCAAGAGAAGGGAAACTTCGACATCTATAACCATATCTACTTGGCACGCATACTCATATTTTAACCAAAATTAGCTTGTAGTTAATTTAAAGTACACTTACCATTTAAGAAAAATTTAAGAAAGCAACATCTTTATAACATTTTAGCAGATTTAATTGAAAGCGAAAACTCAGCGTTGGCACGTCCCCACACTCGTTATCTTACGTGTGTTATCCTCACTACGACAAACGCGACTCCGCGACTCAATACGACGCGACAAACAGTAGACCTGCCCCCCGATTATGTAAGAATTGTCGATCAAATCCTCAAATTTCGGCGTCCGAGTAAAATAAAGCATCCATCCATCCATCCACTACAGCCCATTAACGTCCCACTGCTGGGTACAAGCCTCCACTCTCATGAGAGAGAGGGAATTAGAGCTTAGACCCACCACGCTGCTCCAATGCGGGTTGGCGGGATTTAACGACTAAGTATCATCATGTTAGTGATAATAACCGGGACCGACGGCTTAACGTGCTCTCCGAGGCACGGGGGTGAAACACCGCCGATACCATAAACGTATGAGAATGGATACACGAAATTGAGCTCTAATTCAATGCCGTTATGGTTTATTTTACTTTGACGCCGAACTTTGACGATTGGATCGGCAACTCTTACATAATCGCACCTCTGATCCTTAACGTGGCCTACTTTTTAACATTTTCTATGGTGTCGTATCGCGTCGCGTCGCTTCTGTCGCTCATCTAAGACAATGGATAGGAATATTATTAGTTATACATTAATCATTGGCGTCTGGAAATCGCTAAAAAAGATCTATGCCCAGACCCAGTAGGATAAAAGTACTGCTAACCCCAGCTTAAAAATGGTCATGATGCTTGTTTTTCACCATGCCTGTTTATTTATCTACAACGGTATCTAATATTTATCTAATCATTGGTAGATTCACTAAACGATTCAAAAGCACTTGTAAATGTTTATTTGAATAAAAAATATTTGAATTTTGAATTATGAATTAATGCATACCCTGGCTCCGAATTCTGTGCATGCCAATGATGCCCAGCAGTGGAGAATGTAGCCAACCGTCAAAAGACATAACAAGTCATCCTAATTAAAAAAAATAAAAACACGACTGCCCTGCCAAAAAAGAACAAAAAAATTAAATATCTAAATTAATCTAGCTAAATAGAATCTAACTAATCACATTTTTATTAAATGTTTTTTTTTATGAACCACTGGATATTGAACTATAGTGTTATATATTTTTGAAATCTACTCATCATTTTCTAGATGATGATTAAGATAATCTTATTTTCGACTTTCAACTTCAGTCTTTAATGCGGGACCATCGTCACCTCATCAATTTTTTTTTAAAGTTTTAGTAGCCTATGTCACCCGGAATAAGCTAGGGATTCTAAGGATGCCTCATTTGTCAAAATCGGTTCAGGTGTATAAAAGTTAATACATACTATGAACCCTGAGAACAATATACTCCTTTTTTCAGGCAGTCGTATGAAAATATGGACATCCTAATCGTAGTTAGTGTAATAGGTATACATCTGTTATCGCTTGCCCTATTGTCTTGTCTCTACATTATGTAGAGTTAGGGAGACGGAAAATACCAGTATAATGGTCTAAATAAACATAATATCAAGACGTTCTTAGCATTGCAACAGTCCAAATAATAATAATTATTATTATTTCACAATTATTAATTAACAAATTGAAGTATTTTTAATCTAAAGTTGAAAATATGATTACCTCGGTCTAACGTAAACTTTTCAGTTACAACCAAAAATTTTCCAAGTTAGTGTTAAGATGGTAATTATTTTATGCAAAGTACCTAGTACACTTCTTAGCAGGTATGTTCACAAAAAAAAAGTTCTCCTAAAAAAATTTAAAAAATTATAACTCGAATACTACCTACTTACCAAAAATCGCTGAATATACATGGGGTATTTTCTGATAGGTCTAAGTACCACCGAAGAATCAAATTTTTTCTTTGGACGTCACTATTTGGACCACTCTATCTATATCTATATCTATCTAATTATTAAAAACATTTAGCGTCTTGAAAGTTTAAAGACCCACTGATAAATAATTAATAACCGATTTTATTTATATCTATTATAGGCTTTCAATTCTGTGTTTTAAAATTACCTGAATTTGTATGACAACCTGTAGTTAACGCGTGTATTATAGTCCCACAAACATATCTGACAGCCGGTGACAGCGTCGCTAATTTAAATGAAAAATAAAATGAAAAGAAAAACTAACTAGGCATAAAAAATAGTTCCAATTTTGGCCACCGGGTCAGATAAGTTGGTGGCACTGTACGCAAATGATCGCGTGAACCAGAATAATCATAAATCATTCTACACACACACCGGTCGATGCGATAATACATACAATACTAATTGTAACACTATTCAGATTAACAGCTGTTAATACGCGTAACAATCAAGCCATATCTGTTTCCCTCACACACATGTGATTCGACGAAGAAAATTGCGTCTATCACTGTCATACATAGGTAAACCGTAGGATCGTACGATTTTAGCGGGACTTTCTTCTATTTTTGTCCCTCCAGACACTTAGGTACCAGTATTGTAGCCAGCGGTGGCCGTGAGAAGCACCCGTTTCGCTTTAAACGCTTTTTATCGAAGTGATCATAAATCCCGCGAAAATAAATATTTAAGACAAATCACGGCACGCATGCGTGATAAAAACGTCAAATGCAAAAGTCTCTGTGAATAGACACACGTGTTAACTAAAAATAATAAGAATATGTTGTGAGAA
Source organism: Erebia palarica (assembly GCA_964035005.1). Taxonomy (NCBI): domain Eukaryota; kingdom Metazoa; phylum Arthropoda; class Insecta; order Lepidoptera; family Nymphalidae; genus Erebia; species Erebia palarica. The sequence continues at coordinate 31,802,257 of OZ035990.1, forward strand.
TCGTTAAAAGAACCGGTCAAAATGGGTCAGGACATAGGGCTGGACGCGATTTTGAAGGAATTAGGTTATTTCGGAAAGTACAATATAGTGAACTATGCATTATTGCTATTTCCTGTTTATTTGGCGGGAATGTTTGGCTCGGTCTTCGTGTTCGAAGCATCGGATATTAATTACAGGTTTGGAAATTATTTTATTTAGTAATATCATAGTATATTATCACATTCTCAATTATTATATTACGTGAAACTATAATAAAGTCATGAAAATAATAGACTGTACAGAAATAAATGCTTTTAATTATCGTGTGTATGTAAATTATATGTTTTATAATGTACTCATTAGTCTTTATTGATAATGTTTTTAATTATTTGCAAAGGTCGAGCTTTCGAGGTTAGGAATTTCTTCAAGGAATTTGTTCACTGCGCATGCGTAAACTTATATCGCGTGAGCTTTCTCGACATCCTTTTCATCAAGTCGTTCTGTCATCTCTACGTCCGTATCATCATACTATTATTATAAATGCGAAAGTGTGTTTGTTAGTTTATTGGTTTGTTGGTTTGTTCTTCAATAACGCCGCAAAGGAGCTACGGATCGAAGTGATTTTGGCATGGATATAGGTTTAGGTAGGAGAGTGACATAGGTTACTTTTTATCCCGGAAAATTATGGAGTTCCCACGGGAATCAACAAAACTTAAACCACCGTCGAATTCGTTGAGTCGTGGGAAGTGATTTATAAATACGAAAGTCGGTCAGTCTTTCTATATTATACCTTATTCCAATGCTTTTTATATGTTACTATCGTCCTTATTCACTGAATCAATTTTATCTATTGTTTATAGTACCTAATATTATAAATGCGAAAGTTTGGATGGATGGATGGATGTATGGATGGATGGATGGATGGATGTTTGTAACTCAATCACGCCAGAACGGCTGAACGAATCTGAATCAAATTTGGCACAGATATAGATTATACTCTGGAATAACACAAAGGCCACGGAATCAAAAATCTCAATCCACGCGGACGAAGCCGCGGGCATCAGCTCGTAATACATAATTTTATTTTATATATAAAATTATGCATTTGTTATATAATATAACAAATAATTTTGTTCATGTATTTCCCCTTAGGCAACGTGTGCCACTGATAAGTCGCAAAACTCAACCACCGGTTCGGAAAACTGATTCTACTGAGAAGAGAGGGAAAGAAACTCAGCAGTTGCTCTTTTCATAAAAAGAATAGTCTGATTTTTTTTATGGGACCACCTCGAACGCTTTATGGGAGCTTCCTCTAACGACTGAAAAAAAAAAACAAATCCGTTTAGAAACCACGGAGATATGCACCGACATACCTACTTTAAAAAAAAAAAACGCGCCCTGTTGAGAACCTCCTGCTTTTTTGGAAGTCTGTTAAAAATGTTACACTTTGTAAATAATATACCTAGTCAAAGGTTACCTAACAAGTGTTACACTGACTTGTGGATTGCTGGATGCATAATATGCATTCATATTGCATATTAGGCAATATGCATGCATAGTAGATCTCCATACCACATATAATCCCCATATTATAACCACATATAACACTCAGCTCCTACTATCAACGCTCCTTTGTATAATAAAGCTCCAAATCAGCTGAAAATCTTGAAAGCACACCATATTCTAGTCCCCTTTTGTAATAATATAACAGACAGCGAAATTGCGATACTATGCATCTATTAGTATATAATTGCTTATAACTGATCCTTGGATTTCACTTGCCATGCCGCAGTTTAATCAAATCAAATCAAATAAATATTATAAATGCGAAAGTTTGGATGTATGGATGGATGTTTGTTACTCAATCACGCCCCAACGGCTGAACGGATCTGGAGGAAATTTAACACAGAAATAGATTATAGTCACATAGGCTTCTTTTATTACGCTTTTATTTACGCCTTCACGGCCCATCTGTTCGACCAATTTTCATAAAATTTTGTACAGGAATAGGTTGTAGGTATCCCGGGGAAGGACATAGGCTACTTTTTATCCCGGAAAATTCAAAGTTCCCGCGGGAATAAAAAATCTTTTCAACCGATTTTGATGCAATTTGGTATAGGAATAGTTTATATCTGTCCCCGTAAGATTGTAAAACCCGTTAGATTATAATCTAACTCGCGAAATTGTAAACTGTCGAAAGATTGTGAACCGTTCAATGTTCTGAGTGTCAATTTTTGAAATATTCATTGTATTTACGTTTTCTTGTCTCTTTCTTGTAGGTTAGGTTAGGGTTCGACATAAATAATCAAGTAGTGCCGGGCACTTAGGTTTTATCGGGTTTAAATACCTATCAGATTACAATCTACCGGAAAATAATGCGTTAAACTGTAATCTTTCGACAGTTTGCAATTACGCGAGTTAGATTATAAACTAACGGTTTTTACAATCTTAGGGTGACAAATGCAAGGGAAGGACATAGGCTACTTTTTATAATAAAGAGTTCCCGCGGGAACCGAAAAACCTCCATCCACGCAGAAGTAGTCACGGACATCAGCTAGTACCTAATATCATGTTATCCATCTAACCATGGTATAACTGATAATGATGTAATGACTAGAAGTTTAATTCGCTATAATCCGCCACAGGAACTAACTAATACTAACTAGGTACTAATACTAATAGTAACTAGTGAGTACTGAAGCGGATTATACCTAGGTAGCGAATTAAACTTTAGTTCTTTCATTATCGTGGACTTCATCAAAGTAAAGCCTGCTTCTATCCAATATAACCGATATCATGTGCAAACAGACCGCCACGGCTTTGCTCCCGAGGGAATTTCGTAAAAATCGGCTTTACTCTTTGTCTTCATAATAAAAGGAACCTCAGTACATACTAATGGGGCCTAAATTATTTTTATATGGAACCTTGGCCTACATACAGCTCCATCAATTTATTTTTTCGAAATATCTGCCACTCATAAAACTTATATTAATCATTAGCTGGCATCAATACAAGCAAGTATTATATGAGACAAACTCAATACTCAATACTCAATATCATTTATTCAATATAGGTAAACTGTAGGTACACTTATTGTCGTTAAATATTACTTACTTATAAAACATGAAGGTGATAATTGGTTAAGGTAGCTTAAAACTAAAGCTACGATGGTTCCAAACGCGCCCTGATCTGAGAAGTGCCACAACAAACTGAGCCGGGTTTTTTTTACTCTCAACTCTTTACAACTCTTCTAAAGCGTCAGCTTTTCCATAAACTATCATTAAAGCTGTACTAGTGGCGCCATTGTCGAGTGAAACGTAACTTTGATACATTACACTCAAATTGAAAGCCTAATTACTAATATTAGGCAAATGAGATTCCCAGTATCACGGTACACAATCTCAGAATTGTATGGCAGATGACATTCAAGGCTGGGTTGAATGCAAATGTATGTAAATGGATGCATCGGGCGTCGCAAATGTACCAGTTACTGCGATGTGTCTACGTGAACCGCTCCTTGCAAGATTTCATCCTTTGTTATGCATACAGCTTCATTTTCTAGGGATATAAACACTAGAATGTTGCCCGCAACTTCGGATTACGGTTTTCAATTCTGGCGGTAACTCTTTAACTCTTTGATTTCCCGGGATAAAGAATAGCCTATGTCCTTTTCCGGGCTGCAACCCACCTTACCCACCCACGTTTACCAAATTTCGTCAAAATCGGTTGAAAACAAACAGGCAAACACAATTTCGCATCCATACTTCCATACTTACATAAATACATACAGTCTTCCATCCAAACGTGCAAGTGCCAGTCGGACTTGCACACAAAGGGTTCCGTACCGTCGTTCAAGATTTAAAACTATACACCAAATTTTTAAATACTTACTTTCGTAAAAAAAACAAGAGAGGCTCTCAAAAGTCATGTTTCTTGTTTATCCTTTATTTTATTTTATTTTTATTATTTGTTGTTATATAGAAAATTTCAACTATCTACCCGACCAACTAGATACAGCCCGTTGACAGATAGATGGACTGACGACGGAATGGCTTAAGGACTCCTCAAAGGATGGAAACGACGTCGAAAGCGTCGGGTCCCCCGATTGTGTAAGGAAATCGTAATCGTTTGCCAAATGTATTATCCGACCTGTTAATGGAGTTGCATAGAGACCTGCACGTCAAAAAGCATACTAGGTATGAACTATGAGCTCCTTAAACAGTTCGAGTAATGCGTTTTGAGCTGTTAAATGATGGCGATTCGCTTAGACAATGGGGCCTCTGTTCCACGTCGATAGATTTGGGGAGACCCTTAGTAATATTGTCCCGTTGGCACACTTTGGGCACGGAACCCTAAAAAACGCTTAAATGTGTCCAATTGATCATCAAACAAAAACGCGGGCACTTAAACGTTCGATTAAAATTTGACTCCTGTAATAAAAGCCTCATTATAATTAAGTCGTTTCACGCCTCTCGCCACCATCGCCATAGTCACTGGGCACATTATTTGACGTAATTCGGCGTTATTAACGCTCAACCCAGAAATCCTCCAATTAACAGGGATTACATACATTCGTACGCGTTACCGATTACATAATACTGAATATCGCCGAATGAAAACGGTGAAATTGCGCATTGAAACCGGCGTTTTATTTTCATTTTATTAATTTGATTGTGCGCTTTATTTTTTGAGTATTGGAAGTGTACCTATATAAGCTGAAAATAAGTAATTGACAGGAATATAAAATTTTATAATCATCTGTATTTTCGTAAACATGCGCTTCGCACACTTGCAGCCTGGAATTTTCATTCAGATAGCGACTCGACTATTCAAAAGCACTTGTCAAAGTAAACTTGAATAAAAAAGATTATAGAACTTTGATATCTGAAGCATAATCGATATAGTCAGATTAATAATATAATGATCTCATTATACTTTATCAAAATAGGTCTAATATAACCCGCCTACCGTGATGCTCCCCAAAGATAGGGCTCTTACGCAATTCACTTTCAGCTCAGCTTTGCAACCCTTTGTCGATAACACTAGTTTTATAAAATAAGATGTCTTATGTTATAAAATTTTGTTTTAGTTAACTTTAGTTACTTTTAAAAAACTTTTTAACTTTAGTTACTTTTAGTTACTTTTAAAAAAAATGCCTGTTTAGTTTTTGTTTTTATTTTATTTTTCATAGATACTATTTACGCTGACATCGGGTCAGATAAGTTTCCCGGACTGTACTTAAAATTAACAGTTTCGCATCGAGAAACTTAGCAGCGCAGCGCTTAGCTTAGCTAGTCAGTAGGACTAGCTATTAATACCCGTCTTTCCTTAACTATGGGTAGTTAATATAGATAGGTACCTACTAGAGTTGGTAGACCTACTACCTAGACTAAATTATGCTAAAGATATCTAGGTAGTAGGTAATACTCGGTAGGTCGGTACTCGTTAGGTTTGTATGTGTGTATTTATTGTGTAAGACAAAAATATACAAAATATAATAAATGTGGGTATATAATTATACACTAAGTACTAGATAATGCCCGCGACTTCGTTCGGATTGATTAAGTTTTACTTATGCTTGTTACTTATCTTATCTATACTGATATTAGATATAAATGCGAAAGTTGCGATGGATGGATGTGTGTTACTCAATCACGCCAAAACGGCTGAACGGATCTGGATAAAATTTGGCACAGAGACAGATTATAGTCTGAAATAGCATATAGGCTACTTTTTATCCCAGAAAATTAGAGTTGCCAGGAGAGTCTTAAAACCTCAATCCACGCGGATGAAGTCGCGGGCATCAGCTAGTAAGATATATTATGTAATTTAGCTCAATAGTTCTCCTTTTCCATAACGCTGTCTTAGCTAGAATGGAAACTTAGCGTACCTATATCCATTCAATAAACCCCACATAACTGAAATATACATATAACAATATGTTCCATCCCCTGACACGTCTAAATATGTTCATCCCAATATAATAGCCGGGCTTCGACAAAGCTCTTCAGCTTGAATCTGTCTGCAAGCCTAATAGGAAGGCTTCCTCCTGATGTAATCCTCGTACGGGTACGTGTCTAATGATTTACCTTCGTCATTTTGATAAATAGTGCCGACGACGACGATATTAGCGACTTTGCAATGACAGTTTTTTAACTACTCAATACATTTTATGGACTGTTTTTCAGCTTTTTTGGGTTTCGTAGTCAACAAGGGACGAGTGGCCTAGCTGTGATAACACATTCGATCATTCGATTACAAATGTTAATGATGATGGGTGACCGAATTTGGAGGTTCAAATTTGCCCTTTTTGCTTCCTCCGTGCCTCGGAGAGCACGTTCAGCCGTTAGTCCCAGTTATTATCACTGAAATCTGATAATAATCGTTACAAAAACCTAAGAGTTTAAATACTCTTAGTCGAATCATATGCGGAAGGACGTGGGAACCCACCGCATTATTATCCCAAGAAAACTCCTACCAATATTTGATGAATGGAAAGGAGTCAGTAAGTAGGAATAGTAGTACCCTCAGTAACGAGGAATACGACGCAGAGAGAGAGAGAGTGTGAAGCAGGAACCCTTATAGTTTCGCCATGTTCGTCCGTCCGCGGCTTAGCTCAGACTCAGAGAATCTTAGTATACTAGAAAGGTGTAATATGGAATAAATCTAATACCTTTAAACGAGCAATTCTTGTATATATAATAATATATATGTATATTATCTGAATCTTAGAAACGGCTCAAACGATTTTCTTTAAATTTAGTATGGTGCGCCCCCACCATCGGGGGCGATAAATCGATCTAGCTAGGATTCATTCTTAGCAAATGTCGTTTTATCCGTGTTTTCAGGCAATGAAAAACTGCTACAATATATATCATTAGAAGGAAAATTTAGCCACCATCTACAAGTGGGATAGCGGGCGGTCCCTAATCCAGAAGACCATGGTTCGAGTCCAGTCTCCAATCCAATTATATTTTTCTCTTTTTAAAAACATAAAATATAATTTATTATTTTCCAAAAAACACGATTAACCGAAAAAAATAATACCGAGCAAAGCTCGATCATCCAGATATTGATATTAATCACGCCGATAAAGTGGTAAAATAAAATTTTGATTTTTTTTAACTCCCCTACACATGCCTACTTCCTCCTACCTACTTGTACGTTAAATTGTGTATGTTAATTGTTTTCCTTTTAACCTCGTTAAATAAACTATGAATTTTTCACATGCCTAAAAACAACCTTAACAATTAGCTGTTAAAGGGGTCCCCCCTTTAACAGCCCCCTCCTCCACTGAACTCTAACAAAAATGTAGTTGCATAATATTTCGCAAACGGATCCCTGAATCGGGAACGGTTTTCCCACACCCACAATATTTTTGAACGACATCTCACACTATGATAGGCGAGGGGAAAAAATCATTCCATTTGGCCATGGCGAAACTACGATTCCTTTTTGACTACGGAACCGTAAAGAATTGGTCACACCAATCTAAATTTGGAGTTCGTAAAAAAATCCATGGATTTTTTTGAGCTTCAAACAAATATTGAGTAAAAATGAGTGCCTAGGTTTTGCATCGGCCACATTTATATTTTTTTTTATATAGTTTTTCTTTGTAAAACCAAAGAATACAATATTATTACGTGAAACATAAGTTAGAATTATAGTAATACCAATAATCCATACTTATTATTATAAATACGAAAGTGTCTCTGTCTGTCTGCCACGCTTTCACGAGTCATCTGTTCAACCGATTTTGATGAAATTTGGTACAGGGGTAGATTATATCACAAGTAAGGACATAAGCTACTTTTTCTCCCGGAAAATTAAATAGTGGGAATTAAAAAACAGTATTATCCACGCGGACGAAGTCGCGAGCAACATCTAGTTGTAATAATATACCTATCGTTATTTCAATAGCCTGTATGTATTATAAAACAATAAAAATGTAAAAATGTCATGCAATCCTAATTTTTGTTTAAAAAAATTATTTGTTTTCTAATCAAGATGTACTTAGCACTTACCTATAATATTTCCAGTATTTAAAAGCGAATTCTCAGAACGGGCGATAATAATTAAGAATCAAAATATCCTTCGAAGTATCTTCTGCAAACAACTGACAAGAACTTCTAACTCGTCGTATGTTTACATTTTGATGAATACAATATGAAATTTACAACCTAAAAAGTTTCAGATGCCATCAGCCATACAACAAACAAAACTTTAGATTAATTTCTTGGGGCATTGGAGTAGCAATATGATGCCTCAACCCGCCCTTGTGAGTTGTGACATACAAAAAAGTAAGCGCCGTATTGAGAAGCTCCTCCTCTTTGGATGTCGGTAAAAAAGATTGATAAATCCAGCCAAATCACACTGACAAAAAAAAAAACAATGTCGCTACGGTTCAGTACATAGAAAAATAATACCAGAATCACTCCCATCAGAAAAATTTCACACCATGTTAGCTAGAAAACCTAACATCGCTAAGTAAACAAAGGAAAGCAAAGAAAGTTATTCATCAGCTAGTTCACTATATTACTACCACTTATCCCTTGTAATTTACATGAATGCTCGTACAAAGGTAGCTATCAAAGAGGACTGGAAGTACGCATCAACGTGCCAAGGCCAAGTGTCATGGCCACTCCATGACCGCTCTGCCAAGTACTTACCAAGAGAAACTAGTATCACTTCCAAAAATGCGGCTCTTACACCCGAATAAGTAATCATTCGATCAACTTGGCCAGCAGAAGGCCGAAATTGCAGCGGCCAGTGGTCTACGCTCAGCGTGGCCGAGTATAATCCGACAAAGATTCCAAAGTTTCCGTAGTTCCATTCACTCGAGAGTAGCAATTATAGCTGAACAAAGGAGCTTCTCGGCCGAACTAATTGTAGTTGCTGTGACCAGTAGTTAAAGCAGCACAATCTGTTTTACATTTCTACTTATACACGGTGACTTTAAAACGAAATAAAAATGTATACTCTTTACCAAAGATATTTATAACATTAATTATATCGGGAGTAAAATGTGTGCTCCCGAGTTGCTTCCGGTCTTAACGCGTCTATTTCAGCAGTCTTACTCCTCCGGCATTGTACCATGTTCTCACCATCTGGATAGGTATCCAGGTGGTAAGAAGACTAGGCGGTCTTTCTCCACCTCCCGTTATTCCAGTTCATTTCTGCCACGTACCTGCAAATTATAGAACCAGCTTCCATCCTCTGTGTTCCCTCATAGTTATAGCATGGGGGTCTTCAAAGGGCGGATAATCAAATATCTCAAAAGCCAGCAACGCATTGGCGGTTCCTCTGGTGCTGCAAATGTTCATGGGCGGCGGTATCACTTACCAACAGGTGACCCGCCTGCTCGTTTGCTCGCTATATATATATTTTTTTTTTTAAATTAGTGACGCGGAATATCAAGAATATTCGAGTGTCGGACCTTTGCATCACTGGAACTGGTCCACCTTTAAGCTACTTTTTGGACTACACAATAAAATATGAGGTGTTCATAATCATTAGTCAGACTACCCTCGATCCCAAGCCATAACTAATCCATAGATACAAAAGTTTTTTTTTTTTATCATAGATGATTCGCAGCTTAAGATTTCTAACAGAGTTTCAAGTTGACAAAGATTTCAAAGTTCCGTAGTTCCGTTCAAGTGAGAACACTGAACAGCAATTATTGCAGCGCTAAAGGACTTCTCGTCCGGGCTTTATTGTTCCTACAATGCCCACTGCCAGCATTGATGTAGAATTTTAGTACCTATACTGCCAGTGATTAAGTATTTCGATTTCCATCTGATTCTTTTTAAGTTAATTAGACGACTATAATAAGACGACAGTAAATTAGTCGTATATAAATAGCACACGTTTTGAATATTCTATTCGGATTAAATTCTTTTTGAAATATTAATTGATGAGTTTTTCTGCTAAACAAATCCACAAACCACCAACTTCTCTAGGAGAGTTTGGAACTAGACGGTAAAAACCGTCACCGATTACCAACTTTTTCGTAAAAGCTCTATAAAATCCCGGTACCTATTATGACTCACAAAATAAACTAAAATATGTGAACCCCACATTTCAATTACTGCGCTGGAATAAAGACGTGGTCAAACACATTGCGTGACGGCATCGGGTTCCACGTGTCTCCTAGAAGCAAGAACCTTGACTAGTAGTGATATTTTTTTAATATCTTTCATGCCGTCTTCTTGCTTAATACAGCCCGCCTAAATCTATAAGCTAGCGAACCGAATTTATTAGCGTTTGCCTACGTAGAAGATACCTAGTCACTCTTGATTTAAAAGTAACTGGTCACTATATTAAACCGGAAGGGATATTCAATCGCGTGCTCAGTATTGTGAGGTACTTCAGATAGATTCATAAATTGTGTGTCAAAAGGATTTTAACAAACATTTTCTGTTGGATAACAGTAACCATTCTGCCTAGCTTTAGATTCCTCAAACGACCTTTAGCTTCCCGCACTGCATAAAAGAACCCTTGTTCAGATACATCCGCTTAACTGTGATCAAGGGGCTCTATTTCGGAAGAGCTGCATCAATCATTATAACAATCTCAATTATTGTTATTGGCTGAATTTATGCCGCGCTGCCGCCGTCGCGTGTCTTGTATGTCCTAGTTTTAGCGTTCTGCAAAAATTTCAATCGAGCATTCAATTCCGACCGGATCTTATCTCCGTGTATCGAATTAGAATTGGATGGCCGATGGATGTCTCTGAACCGTTTTGCATACGTATTACGTACCTACATATTAGTTTTGGCGGGCTGAAATTTATAACATTTTTTTTATTACGTGACAGGCTTACGCTTGACGACAATCATGCTTAGTACAAAGCAATTATGAGGTCTAGGCTTGATTTTGACACGCTTGCCTTGAAGTTTCCTGCCACACATATATAACTTAAGTACCTACGTACTTAAGTTATATAACATCACATATCTCTGAGGGTAGATATAAAGAGGCCGTTATCAATATTTTAAAGGAAAAACAATTTTTATAAGGTTCTATATGGTTTTAATAAGATATTGTACATTGGACTTAATTTATACCAAGAATAATAATATAGAATAATATAGAATATACCAAGAAGTTGTAATCATCTATGTACTTACCTCATCACTTTTTACTAATTTTTTGTTTTAAATAGTTAACCCGTGGATGGTGTGATGGATTACACATTTGTCAATATTTTATTTTTATTGTGATAATTACATTTAATGTGTAATTGTTAATCGTCCCGAATAAGTAAAAATAAAAAATAAAAACATGTGTGGCAGGAAAAACGTGAGCTGTGGGAGTGCTTGGTGGTTTCGCGCACACACGAGTTTTTAACCGATTCAATGTGACATAAGGATCAAAATTTTAAATGTTCATATACGTACTAGCTGGTGCCCACGACTTTAACTCCTTAATTTATCAGGATAAAATGTCACTCTCCAGGTCTTCAACAATACTCATGCAAAATACCACGTCGATCCGTTGCCCTGTTAGGGCTTGATTGAAGGGCATACCAACGCGACGCGATACGACTCCATATAAAATGACAAACTTATCTACGCGACAACGCAGGCCACGTGAATGGTCAGCTACTGTTTGTTATTGTCGTGTCGCGTCGCATTAACGTGTTCGTCGTTCACCTATACTGTTTGTCTAATTTAGGATGACAATTTTGACAGATGAGACGTGCATAGCAATAATTAAGGACAAGAGTGAGACAGATTGAAACAGTAGCAGTCAAACGGCAAGCAGTCTAGCAAACGGCATTTGCCACAATAGGGATGACGACAACTCAATCGAATCAGCAACTCTTTATCAAACTTAAAAACGCTCTTCTAATATGGAAGTTGCATGAAATTCGCAATTGTGACGTCATCAAATATCAACGCACTTTTTTCCTTTATTATAATTATAAAATGGTTATCAAACTTAAAACTAACCGAGGATGTGAATTTTAGGTCCTTTTGAAGACCCTCTATTTAATAATCAGTTAGAAATATATATTTTTTGATTTAAGCATCATCCCTATTATCATCCTAAATTAGACAAACCATATGACAAAGCCATACTTTTGATAACAATCGATAGGAAGGCTGATTCAGTATTTGGTGCGTGAAGATTTATCCTCTGGTGAGAATAGTGACGGTCTGCCCGTATGATGCTGGCCAAATGACTACTTATCGCGGCTCAAAGACGAGTTATTGTTACCAAAAATGAACAATAACTAGTAAGGCTGCTACTAGTATGGCAGTATCTTATAAGTAGTACATGAGTAGAACAGTATAAAAATTAAAAACGGTTGGTTAAGAAAAAAACGTGTGTGTGCAATTCACACACGGCAGAAGTTAAACTTCAGAAGGGTAGCTTACGAGAGAATGAGATAAATATAACTTTATATCTCATTAACTCATAGGCTAAACCTATTATGAATATATTTCTCTTTTTGGTGTCGCTTTTTCGTTTCATCGAAATTTCAAATCACAACGATTCTAAAGAAGTTTCACTTCAAAATGAATGATCTCTAGCACATAAATATTATGAAGGCGTCAAATTAATTGCTATCCTATTATTACACAAATTTAGTTTGCCTATTTTGTTAGTGTTTGTGTGTAGTATTTAAACATCCTCTTACTATCCCCTTACTCTAAGGCCCCCTTGCACAACACTGCCTAAACTGATTTAGTTAAATTTTATGATGCGTCCCTTTTTGATAAATTTATTCCGCGGTTGATATGAAAATGACAAATGAGAAAATTTAGCTTCAACACATTAATTTTAACGGATTTGTGCAAGAGGGCCTTAGTCTAATAGGATAACAGGGTGTTAAAGGCTGACGGTAGAAACACAAATCGCGGCGCTAGATTTCAGTAAGTAAATCAGCTGCCGTACAAGTAACACAATTAATATCAGTCTCGAGGAGCTCATGATTGATGGTGCCAGCATTAGAACAGATGTGAGTGATGCATCAGTAATCTGTTGCTGTCAAACGCGGTTACTTAGTCGTGGAGTAATCGCGTTAGTTTTGATGTGAAGACGTTAGTTTATAGTGTTGGAGTAGGAGGATGTAGACGGAGTGACTGACAAACACTAATAAAATCGGTCTCCCTAACACCATGTACTGTTTTGTTGCCACACCCAAACTAGGTATCCATAGCGTGCCTTATTTACTAATGACTATTATAAGTAAATTAAGAAATAATGTAACTATGGAATTGCAACCAATAAAGAAACTGAAACTGAAACAGAATGAAACTCTAGGGAGAAAATAAAAACGAGGCAAGGTGTGTGCAGTTGAGAGACTTTCGACAGCCAGTGTCGTGGCTATACATACATGCATACTATCTCTTATATATTAAATTCTCGTATCACAATGTTAGTTACCATACCCCTCCGAAATGGCTGGACCAATTTTTATGAAATTTTGTATGCATATTCAGTGGGTCTGAGAATCGGCTACTATCTATTTTTCATACCCCTAAAGCACCTCAATCCACGCGGACGGAGTCGCGAGCATCAGCTATTACTATAATATTATAAATACTAGAGTGTGTCTGTCTCTCTGCTACGCTTTCACGGCTCATCTGTTCAACCGATTTTGATGAAATTTAAGGACATAGGAAAATGAAAGAGGAAAAACAAAAAAATCTTAATCCACGCGGATGAAGAAGCTTAGAAAAATGTATCTGCTTATATTAGAAATGTATAGTGCCACGATGACAAGATCTGAAAATACTGGGCTCTGGTACCTATGTGTTTTTTTTTAATTTTTACTTTTTTTTTCTACTACAAATAGCCCTTGACTGCGATCTCACCAGCTGTCAAATTAAACCAATACCCCTAGTCGGTTTGACACGGCATCGTAGCGGAACGCTAAATCGCTTGGTGGTACATCTTTGCCTATAGGGAGGTAACTAGCTACGGCCGAAGTCGCAAATTGCATAATTATATTTTTAAGCATGGATTTTAAATAGATACCTAAAACTATACATCAAAACTGGTTCACGTTTTCATTTCGAGTAGTACCTACATGAAGCATCGCACGATTTTAAAATTAGCACTGAAACTGTAATAATCTAGGCCACGGTAACTTATATTTCTAAATGGTATTCTAATATGTTTGGAAACATAAATAAAACACTTGAGTTCGATGTAACTCATTTATATAAAGGTAGCTTTACACAAACTGACAAAGTCATAAAACCCGACTGCCCTGCCAAAAAACGAACTAAAAAGTTAAAAATCTAAATTAATCTAGTTAAATTAGAATCTTATTCACATTTTTATCAAATGATATTTTTTTGTCAATCACTGGATATTGAACTATAGTGTTATATATTTTTGGAATCTCATTTTCGAATTTTTTATTTTTCAACTTTAGTCTTTAATGCGGGACCATGGTCAACGCATCAATTTTTTTTAATCTTACTAGCCTATGTCACCCGGAATAAGCTAGGGATTCTAAGGATACCTAATTTATCAAAATCGGTTCAGGCGTAAAGAAGTTATGGTGGTATACAAACTCACATAGATACATACATACATACATGAACCCTGAAAACAATATACTCCTTTTTCAGGCAGTCGTATAAAAAAAGACAATAGCAGAATGGTGTTTCTTCCAAGCAAGAAATTAAATATCATTTGCTTTAACGGTGAAGGAATACATTGTAAGAAATCCTGGATTCCTGAGAGTTCCCCATAATGGTTTGAAAGGCGTGTAAATAGTCTACAATTAGTCGGCATGGTAGACGATAGCCTAAAATCTTGTGATTTTTAGCAGTGGGTCGGCAATGTTTTGAAGTCCCTAGACAGGCTAAAGAAGACGGGTTTTCTGAAAAGAAGTTATGATGATGAATTTCGGTGTCTAAGAGCCGAAACTTCTGATATTGAGAAGTGACTTAGTAGTGGGTCGGCAATGTTTTGAAATTAGACATTTCAAAACATTGCAGAAGGCAGGTTTTCTGAAAAGAAATTATGCTTGGGTGTCTAAGAGCACGAAAGGTCGGTCCTGCGCTTTATCTCTCTCCAGTAGGGTTGGAATGCCGCCCCTTCTTACTATGAGAGTAAGGGAAAAAGATTTAATCTGTGTTTGAGCGACAGATTAGTTCCTGTGTAGTCTTCAAATTCGACTAGCATCCATTTTTTTGTACGTTTTTAAAAAAAATATCCAATGTAATGTAATGTAATTATACATACAATGTAATATAATCTTATTTTTTAATTCAATGATCTAGTGAAATAATTTAATTTATTTACTTTAAAAACAAACACACATTTGCACACTATTGTATGATTGAATATGTTAGGAAAATTAAAACTACTTTTAGACCTAATCTGTACCCATATTCTTGCAAATAAATATTATTTATATTATTTATTTACTGGGAATTAGGACTGACCGCTGCGGTTGATATTCGGTCAGGACCTTAAATCAATCAGTCTGCCCTTGAAAACCTATAATATGTACCTGTGATATCAACCCTCCATTGTGTGAAGATGGCCCGTCTTTTAGAAACTATTTATCAAATTGACGAAGGTAAATCACCTCATCTCACGTAGATTACGGTCGTAAGACACGTAGACAGGTCTAGACTTCAGGTTTCAATTTCTACTTTATTTCAAATTAGATGATGCCCGCGCATCCGCGTGTGCTACGATTATTATGATATATTTAAAGCTAAGCTACGTTCTTCGTAGCTCTAATTTGCAAAGCGCTTAATATCTAAATCATATAGAGAGTGATACTCGGAATATCTGACAACCCTAACTCTAATCATCATCATCATCACTTACAGTTACTTTTTATCCCACTTTTATGACAGATCCCACGGCATTCACGTAGATGAACAATTATTAGTCACGACTCGCAGTCGCGAGTATATGTCACCGTAAGATTGTAAATTTCGCGATTTAGATTATAATCTAACGGTTTTTACAATCTTACGGTGACATATATATGATGAACACTGCAACAAAGCTTCTCTTTCACAAGCTCGTCACTCACACCCATACATCTAATCCGGTCAACTCTCCCATATTTCGCAGTGCAATCAAAATAGTGCGAAATTCAGTCCGGCTATAAATTCCAGCCCAGCACGATTGGTGTACGGATGCAAATCAATTCACCAATCGTCCGGACCGATCATAATTCGGATCACGGGGCAAACAGACATTTGAGTTTGCAAATCCTGTTGGGAATTTACGTCGAATGTTATTTCCTTGCCCTGATGGTGTAATTTTGTGTTCTCTTTTTTGGAACGTTTTCTACGACATCGAATTTAAATAGATAATAAATTTTATTCCCTTATTGCAGCAAAGCGTATTGCACTTAATGACTTGTCAAAATAATAGTATAGGTAGATGAAAACGAGCTGACCGCCATATTTATCTGTTTAAAAGCGATAATATAAAAAAGAGCTATACTAATAATTGTGTTTAATTGTTTGATAGAAGATAAAAAGACACTTTGAGAGCTTTCCCTTAAATACAGCACCGTTTTCTTTTAAGTTGGTTAAAACCAATTTAAAGCCACAAGCTCTCCCAAAAATCCATATATCTAATCGGGTCACATCTCCCATATTTCACAGTGCAATCACAAGTGCGAAATTCAGTCCGGCTATAAATTCCAGCCCAGCACGATTGGTGTACGGATGCAAATCGATTCGGTGTCACCTATCGTCCGGACCGATCATAATTCGGATCACGGGGCAAATGGACATTTGAGTTTGCAAATCCTGTTGGGAATTTACGTCGAATGTTGCCTTGCCCTGATAGTGTAATTTTGTGTTTTCTTTTTTAGCAAGTTTTCTGTAGAATATCGATTTTAGATGGATAGCATTTACAGTATTAATTTATAGTATTATGTTTATCATTCTGAGATAATTTATTATCAATTAATTATTTATCTATTCCGCTTACCCCTCAGTACATAAATAATGCATTTAAATATAAATAAATAATTACAGATAGGTAAGTTAATATTCCGTGACCTGGGTAATAATCAGATTTTCACGTTGCGATGTTGTGTAATCGAAAGTGCAATTAAGTGTCGCAATTATGTTGTATTTGTTTATCATAATTTTAACTTGTTATTTTATAGTGTCAGTTCCGCTTTTCCTTCTTATTATAAACATAATGATGCACTTAAATATTAACATAATAATAATTGCAGAACACATTACTTTTGTGTTCTGCAATAATTTTTATTAATTAGGTACATTTGCAATGACATCCGTATTGAGGAGATCTGTAGGAGACCCAGAGTGACCGGCACAGCTCGAAGAGTCGCCACAATGGGCGTAACAATGGGCGGGGGGCACATTCGTAGAACGGGTTAGGCATTGGGGTCCCAAGGTGCTTGAATGGCGGCCTCGCACTGGCAAACGCAACGCTGGACGACCCCCCACTAATTGGGCGGACGATCTCAAGCGAGTAGCTGGGAGCTGCTATAGAAGCAAGCGGCTAAGGACTAAAAGAGTAACCGAAATACGGTGTTTAAACACTGTTATATAACAGAAACACTTATAACGGAAACAGAAACGATACTTATTCATTCTGTTAATATGTGTTTTTATCTGTAACCCTAAATAGGTACATGCCCTAACAAACTGCACGATGTGACAACGCATTCTTCTCACTTCATTGGACTTTACACACACTGATACAACATGGCCATGTTTTTCTTAAAACAATTGCAACCATCGGTGCTTTCAAGGTTCGAATTTGAATACGGGTCAACAGTAAATTTGACAGCGTCGCTCTTTCGGTTACACTTAAAAACCCTTTATTTTTGGTACAGATTCATTTCTGTTACAGAAATATAAGTATTTAGGTTAACAGAATTAAAAACCCTTTCAAAAGGGTTACAGCTTCGATTCTGTTACACTTTCATTCTGTAACCTTTATTTAGAATATCTTTTTCAGTCCCTACAAGCGGCATAAGATCGTGTTCCATGGAGATCCCTGCAGGAGACCTTCGTCCAGTAGTGGACGCCTATAGGTTGAGACGATTGCAACAACATATCAAAACTGTAATTTAATCGCAATTTAAGTTGCACTTGTTTATCATAATTTGACAAGCTTTCTTGCATTTATTACTTTGCATTTGTAATATGATTATATAGGATGCGTAGGATGAGAGCAAAAGCTAGTAAAACATCTTCTACTTCTTCTTTTGGTGCCTTTTCTATCTAAGGTTGGCTATCAAATTGGCAACTTAAATTTTAGACACTGCAGCTCTAAATAAGTAGTGATCAATTGCTTTTATTGCACTGGCGTAGATTCTTCAGCTAGGGTGTCCTTCAGCTCCGTCCCATGCCCCTTCTGCCTTGTGTCTTGTGTCCTGAATAGTTAATTGTAGAAGGTCATACTAGTATACCCCGAAGTGAATGACCCATGATACTCAAATTTCCCATTTTTCACAGGAAGAAGAGTCTATCTTTTAACGTTTAAACTATCGTGAGTATCGTTCATTATAAGTATAAATATATCACCGGTTTAAACTCACTAGTTTTGTCGGAAAATGCCCGACTAGTTTCGAACCCGTCCCGGGCTCATGAATAAGGGTCCAAAATCTTATTTTTTTTAAGAGTCTAAAATAGTCTCGTTTTTTCAGATGCAACATCACGGAATGTGAAGGTGTCAACAACAACTCCTGGCTTGAGCACGCAATACCTCAGGAAAAGGGAGCGCTGTCGAAATGTAAACGATTCCAATCTTACAACTACACGGGGACGTGCAGTTTACAAGAGTTCAATACTTCTGTTGTGGAGCATTGTGACAGCTATGTTTATAGTGATGAAGATTCCGCTGTTAAGGATGTGAGTTTCACTTTATTTATTATTGATTATTCTCCACAAAATGGTTGCCACCACGAGCCGCTCACTACGGACTTCGTTTAACTCGCAGAGGAAGACTGCTTTTTTTAATCCACTACAAGTTAGCCCTTGACTGCGTTCCCATTTATTGTATGGCAGTTATATTAAACCCATACCCCTAATCGGTTTCTACACGGCATCGTACCGCTTGGTGGCACATCTTTGGCGGTAGGAAGGTAACCATGCCCACGGCCGAACCCTCCCACCAGACAGTATACCACTGTACTGTTAAGTTAGTATATAGATATAAACACTTAACAGCCGTAGAGCATTCGTAATAAAGAAATAAAAATTCCTGTAATAATATATCAAAAGATAAGAACATCCGCGTGGCAAAAAGTGTTATCGGTCAGTCGAGTAACCGATCTACCCGTCGTAGTAATTCTCATAAATCATCAGCTAGGCTAAGAGAACCATCAACCAACCAAACAGAACTGTTGATGAAATACATAGAAAAGCTAGCAGATTCCTGCGAAGTCGTCCGTGTGGATTGAGGTTTCTAGTTCCCGCGGGAACTCTTTAATTTTCTGGAATAAAAAGTAGCCTTCTTGTCATGATAGGCACAGAGATAAGATGGTAGTCTGGAGACTATATTCTATGTCTGTGCCTTTCATCCAGATCCGTTCAGTTGTTCTGGCGTGATTGAGTAACAATCTTCCATCCATCCAAACTTTCGAAAGTTATATATATACAAGACAATTAACGAATTAAAAAATACGACTGCCCTGCTATATTATTTTCGGAGTTTACCTCCTTAAGAAGCGATTTGCATATATAGCCTTTGAAATCTTATTCACATTTTTATTAGATGATATTTGTTTGTGAATCACTGGATATTGAACTATAGTACTGTACTCTACTATAGTACTGTATATGTATATTTTTGGAACCTACTCATCGTTTTCTAGATGATGATTATATAGTTAATCTTATTTTCGATTTTTTTTTTCAACTTTAGTCTTTAAAGCGGGACCATGGTCACCCGATCAATTTTTTTTAATTTTAGTAGCCTGTGTCACCCGGAATAAGCTAGGGATTCTAACGATACATTATTTATCAAAATCGGTTCAGGCGTATAGAAGTTATGGTGGAATATACAAACTCACATACATACATACATACTTACATACATACATACATACATACATACATACATACATGAACCCTGAAAACAATATACTCCTTTTTTTAGGCAGTCGTAAAAAAAGAAAGTCGTGTTAGTTACACTATTTATAACTCAAGAACGGCTGCACCGATTTGGCTGCAAATTGGTGGGGAGGTAGAACTTAGAACCAAGAGACGGACATAGGATACTTTTTATCCCGGAAAATTACCGGAAACCTTTGTGGACTTTCCTAGAATTGCTTATTTAATGACATAAATATACAATGACAACGTTAAATTATAAAACTTATAACGTCGTCTCTTACATTATTGACCATATCAAACCCGTGCTAGTCGGGCGTTGTAGACACGTGTTGGAGGCGTGGTGATTTAAAACTGATAACGTATCTCTACCCTGAACACAACATTTAGGTTATTTGGACTCGCACTCGACTTTTGTTAGGAATTAATATGATTAAAGCAGGCGTATTTTTTTTTCATTCCTAAGTTGTGGATATTCTTTGAGTTATTTTACTAATATTTTATTATATATCATAAAGTACTAACAACAGTTAATAACCTACTAAAGTTGCGATCTAGCCTACGAGTAATATAGCTAATGAGTAACATAATTTTAACCTAAACTTATAGTATAAAATTATATCAAAAAATTGGTCCATTGACTTATCTTATAGTTTACGCTATATTATATTATGATTCTTTTACTAATGATACGAAACTTTAAACTTCGTCTCTTACACTCTAAGCATATTATCAAACCCGTGTTAGTCAGGCATTGTAGACACGTATTGGAGGCGTGGTGATAAACTGATAACATATCTCTACCCTGAACACAACATTTAGGTTATTTGGACTCGCACTCGACTTGCGTTATTTATTTATTTATTTATTTATTTCATAGCTTTCATGTTCATGCCTTACTTACTAATACATAATATTAATCATTGACATGGACATGAGGCCCTGTCAGGGCGTTGCTAACATAGTTATACTTATTATATATATCACAATTGTGGCGTCCTGTCCTTACATAATTCAAATAATGTAGTATAATTAATTGTGTCAACATTAAAATATTAATTTAACATAACATAGGTACGCTGATCAAGTAATCGAGGTCTATTCACTCAAAAAATCTTTTGCACTGTAGAAACATTTTTGTATTAGCCAGTCTTTTAATTTTCTTTTGAATGTTGCTTCTTTCGTCTCATCTGTTATCAAATTTGGTATTTTATTATAAATTATTACTGATCTAGAATATGGGCTAATTCGAGATAGTGTTATTAGGTTTAAATAAGGTTCAACCAATTTCTTTTTTTTGCGTGTCTCTTTGGGGTTTTGTACTTTCGAAAATTTTATAAAGGTATATTTTTCCTAACAAACAAGGCCGTCTCCATTATGAATGGCCTACAGTTATCGCACTGTCCAATGTTTACGAGTACCCTTATACATTTTTTTTTTACATACAGGGTTACAGGAAAAGTCGACCTAGATCCGTTAAGGGCGTGTAGTACACATCATTTCCAGATCTCACAGATCTCCTACGTCGGCTCTGACCCCATAGGACTATACCATATCGAAGCCACGAGTAGGCATATGCATAGTATGCTGAATTAATATGATTGTTTTTTGTTTGTTTTAAAAGCAGGCTTATTTTTTTTTAATTCCTAAGTTGAGGATATTCTTTGAGTTATTTTACTAATGACACGAAACTTTAAACTTCGTCTCTTACACTCTAAGCATATTATCAAACCCGTGCTAGTCGGGCGTTGAAGACATGTGTTGGAGGCGTGGTGATAAGTGATAACGTCTCTAGCCTGAACACAACATTTAGGCTAATTTAACTCGCACTCGACTTACGTTAAGAATTGATATGATTAAAGTAAGCAGACGTTATTTTTTTTGTTCCTAAGTTGTGGACATTACTAGGGTAATTTTATTATGACATGAAACTTTTAAAATCGTCTATTACACTCTAAGCATATGAAACCCGTGCTAATGAGTTGTTGTAGACGCGTGTTGGAGGCGTGGTGATAACGTATCTCTAGCCTGAACACAACATTTAGGCTAATTTAACTCGCACTCGACTTACGTTAAGAATTGATATGATTAAAGTAAGCAGACGTAATTTTTTTTGTTCCTAAGTTGTGGAAATTACTAGGGTAATTTTATTATGACATGAAACTTTTAAAATCGTCTATTACACTCTAAGCGTATGAAACCCGTGCTAATCGGATGTTGTAGACGCGAGTTGGAGGCGTGGTGATAACGTATCTCTAGCCTGAACACAACATTTAGGCTAATTTAACTCGCACTCGACTTACGTTAAGAATTGATATGATTAAAGTAAGCAGACGTAATTTTTTTTTGTTCCTAAGTTGTGAACATTACTAGGGTAATTTTATTATGACATGAAACTTTTAAAATCGTCTATTACACTCTAAACATATAAAACCCGTGCTAATGAGTTGTTGTAGACGCGTGTTGGAGGCGTGGTGATAACGTATCTCTAGCCTGAACACAACATTTAGGCTAATTTAACTCGCACTTGACTTACGTTAAGAATTGATATGATTAAAGTAAGCAGACGTAATTTTTTTTGTTCCTAAGTTGTGGAAATTACTAGGGTAATTTTATTATGACATGAAACTTTTTAAATCGTCTATTACACTCTAAGCGTATGAAACCCGTGCTAATCGGATGTTGTAGACGCGAGTTGGAGGCGTGGTGATAACGTATCTCTAGCCTGAACACAACATTTAGGCTAATTTAACTCGCACTCGACTTACGTTAAGAATTGATATGATTAAAGTAAGCAGACGTAATTTTTTTTTGTTCCTAAGTTGTGAACATTACTAGGGTAATTTTATTATGACATGAAACTTTTAAAATCGTCTATTACACTCTAAACATTTGAAACCCGTGCTAGTCGGGTGTTGTAGACGCGTGTTGGAGGCGTGGTGATAACGTATCTCTAGCCTGAATACAACATTTAGGCTAATTTAACTCGCACTCGACTTACGTTAAGAATTGATATGATTAAAGTAAGCAGACGTTATTTTTTTTGTTCCTAAGTTGTGGACATTACTAGGGTAATTTTATTATGACATGAAACTTTTAAAATCGTCTATTACACTCTAAGCATATGAAACCCGTGCTAATGAGTTGTTGTAGACGCGTGTTGGAGGCGTGGTGATAACGTATCTCTAGCCTGAACACAACATTTAGGCTAATTTAACTCGCACTCGACTTACGTTAAGAATTGATATGATTAAAGTAAGCAGACGTAATTTTTTTTGTTCCTAAGTTGTGAACATTACTAGGGTAATTTTATTATGACATGAAACTTTTAAAATCGTCTATTACACTCTAAACATATGAAACCCGTGCTAGTCGGGTGTTGTAGACGCGTGTTGGAGGCGTGGTGATAACGTATCTCTAGCCTGAATACAACATTTAGGCTAATTTAACTCGCACTCGACTTACGTTAAGAATTGATATGATTAAAGTAAGCAGACGTAATTTTTTTTGTTCCTAAGTTGTGGACATTACTAGGGTAATTTTATTATGACATGAAACTTTTAAAATCGTCTATTACACTCTAAACATATGAAACCCGTGCTAGTCGGGTGTTGTAGACGCGTGTTGGAGGCGTGGTGATAACGTATCTCTAGCCTGAATACAACATTTAGGCTAATTTAACTCGCACTCGACTTACGTTAAGAATTGATATGATTAAAGTAAGCAGACGTAATTTTTTTTGTTCCTAAGTTGTGGACATTACTAGGGTAATTTTATTATGACATGAAACTTTTAAAATCGTCTATTACACTCTAAGCATATGAAACCCGTGCTAGTCGGGTGTTGTAGACGCGTGTTGGAGGCGTGGTGATAACGTATCTCTAGCCTGAACACAAAATTTAGGTTAATTAGACTCGCTCTCGACTTTCGGCCGGCAAACAACGTGATTATCATTTTTAGAAACACTCATGACACTGTGAGTTAAACTAGATAAGGTCCGGGACCCGGGTACATTGTACAGTATGAAAAAGCACTCTTTGTCCTTCTGTTACTATTTGAGGATAATATTATGCAATACACAACCACATCCATGTAAAATCACATAGGCACTTTATATTTAAACATGTTACTTCCAAACCAATCGTATCATTTACTCATCCTTAATAAAACCTTACTCACCATCGATGTATTATGTAAAACAAACTGATGCCCGCGACTTCGTCCGAATAGGTACTAAAATTATGCATCAATGGTCCGCGTGGTTTAAGTTTTTTATTCCCGCGGGAAATCCTTAATTTTCCGGGATAAAAAGTAGCCTATGTTATTCTCCAGGTCCTCAACTATACCCAGGCCAAAAATCATATCCATCCGTTGCTCCGTTGCGGCGTGATTGAAGGACAAACCATCAAACTTAGAAACAAATACACTTTCGCATCTATAATATTAAGTACTAGATGATGCCCGCGAGTTCGTCCGCGTGGTAGTTTTTGATTCCCGCGGTAACTCCTCTATTGACCGGGATAAAAAGTAGTCTATGTTACTCTCCAGGTCCTCAACTATACCCCTGCCAAAAATCACATCCATCCGTTGCTCCGTTGCTGCGTGATTAAAGGACAAACCAATAAATTAATAAACAAACACACTTTCGCATTTATAATATTAAGTATGATATTATGATGATTATAATTAAAGTAAAATCTTATTTTTCATACACTTTTCCATCTGTATCATGGATATAAGCACAGCGCCTGCTATCCAAGTATGCTTTTGAACCATACTGATAATTTTTTGTGATAATGATAATTTTGAAAGATAGAAGGTGTATTGCAATTAGTATAAGCAATAAAGCTAGTTGACCGCAACAATAATTCCTTAGGCGACGAAACTTTATAGCATAATAAAGTATGAATTATAATATCTACTATTATTTTAACTAGAAATCGAGAAAATATTGAGTCATAAATATTAAGATTCAGGTATAAATACCTAAGTTCCGGATGTTTTTTTTGTTGGATATTTTTGTGTAAGTTTTGGATCATCCAATACTAAAACCCAGCCAAGTTTCATCGATTGAGGATTTAATGCGGGGGTCTCCATGCAACGGACCGTCCCATTGCCTAGACTAAATGGTGTAGGACTCAAGTGAGACTGGCTACAGCCTGTACTATGCAAACGGCATCTGCCAAAATTATCATCCTAAATTTGACATACCATACCTACCGAAGAAACGGCCAGGATTATCAGTCACCTGTTAAATCAGGTCACTTTGAATTTTACAAGAATCTTCCATTTCGGAAACAGGTCGATACTTCGTTAGCGAGGATCCGGGGTAAACGGTATCTCTGGTTCAGTTTTGCCTGAATCCGCCGTCGCATCGTATTGGAGCATTTTTTGATGAAAAATTACAAAATCTTGTACAGAGACAGGTTTTATCACGGAACAACGGAACTTAACAATACGGTTCCGTTAGAATTAATAAAACTTAATCCACGCGGACGAATTCAGAATGAGAATCAGATTTTTTTTATTGTACACATAATATTACAAAGGCATTCATGGGCAATACTTCGCTTGTATATTAAATCTTAATATAAACTTATCACAATACCCAAATAACTATAGCAATCAATTTAGCTAAGCGCATTAAATGTATCGGAAATTGGAAACTATCTTTGTTTTTTTCTGCTCCCAATTAGTTATCCGTTACTAAGTACCTAACTAGTCCCTAAAAGGAATTTTTAACATTCCATTCAATTACAACATATGATTTAAAGTTTTAAATTCTACTGTCATGATTTATTCGGTGCACAGTAAAACCGACTGTGGTTTTTGTGGCACTGTTTCTAACACATTTTAAGTTAATTTTATAAGATTAATAATAATAAATAAATGTAACGAGAGTAAAATGTTAAACTTTTAAAATTAATCTTCTATCCCAATCTATCCAGAAAAAAAGAAAACTAACAGTCTTCCTTTGTTCTAGTTTAATCTCGGCTGTCAAAATTGGAAAAGAACACTTGTCGGGACCATACACAACGCCGGTCTTTTCGTATCACTGCCCCTCACTGGTATCATATCCGACAGATATGGAAGAAAGCTTGCCTTGGCTGTTGCCTCACTTATGAATGGCATCTTTGGCTTTCTAAGGTCGTTTTCTACAAGCTATATCATGATGCTTGTCTTTGAGTTCTTGGAAGCTGCATTGGGGGCCGGAGCGTATAGCACTGCCTTTGTTATTGGTAAGTTAACCATAAACTGTTTTAATATATTTTTTCTATTGATAATAGATTTTATGTTTGTGCTTGACTTTAAATATCTGTTTATTGTGACTAACATTAAAATTGAATATTTGAATTTTGAAGTTGACCATCATTTTCGGATCCACTCCCAAGATCACTGTTTTTAAAAGCTCTTGTATTTCTTGATAAGAAAAATTCCCTAAATTTATCCTATAGTTTATAGTTAGCTTTATTAATTTACATTAAGTAAAAAGTTCAATATTTACAAAATTTTTTTTTTTACAAAGCAATTATTTTCAGCTGTGGAACTGGTGGGTCCTAAGGGAAGGGTCTTCGGGAACACTCTCATCAATGCTGTCTACGTGTTGGGTCTGATGTCCCTATCAGCCCTATCATGGTGGCTACAAAGTTGGAGAACGCTCCTCCGACTCATTTACATTCCGGCCATGTTTGTGGTGTCATATTACTGGATATTAAACGATAGTGCCAGATGGCTGATCAGCAAAGGCAGACATAAAGAAGCTGCAGAGATTTTGAAAAAGGCAGCGAAAATGAACCGCGTAGATCTATCTGAAGATGTTCTATCGCCGTTATATGATCTAGGAAAGCAAAATACTGATACAGATAATGAAAAAAAGCAAGATACAAATGACGTTGACGAAATAAAAGAGAAGAAACAATCGAATTTAATGAAAGTGATCAAATCTAGTATAATAAGGAAACGGGTAGCAACATGCTCCTTTTTGTGGATAACGTGTACTTTCGTTTATTATGGTTTATCTATAAATTCAGTGTCCCTAGCTGGGAATAAATATGTGAACTTTATGCTGGTAGCTTTTGTGGAGATTCCAGCAAATATTGTGTGCTTGCTAGTGTTGGACCGATTTGGAAGGAAGAAAGTGTTGATATTAACTTATGTGTTGAGTGCGTGTTTGTGTATAAGTTTGTCCTTTCTGCCAAAAGGTGAGCATTGTTGAATCTACTTTATAACAGACTGTTTTGTCTTTTTAAGTTACATCTTATTTCTAGGGTTTTCTCTTCTTTGATCTGGCCCTAGTGATACTTAGCGCTTAAGGTCTTAATTCTTAAACAGTTTGGCTCCCATCTCCAAATTATATTATATGTTACATATAAGATGGAAGCAGGCATTAATTTTCTGATTTCCATGGTAATCATGGAACAAGAAACTTAATTTATATCACATGCTGCACGTTGTACCACATAGATTTGTATGTTTTGACAGATTAATAGCGAATTGGTGTGCATTTCTTTCTTTTTTCTTCTTCTTTTTCTTGAAATTAAGCTTGTTGTTCCTTGATTATCATTTGCTACAATATTTTTTATAAAATTGGCAGAACATCATCTGTTCCTCTGGTGCTGCAAATACATATTATAGACGGTGGTTAGTGGTTACCATTAAGATGACCTGCCTGATCGGATGATTTTTTGCTAATTATTATAAACCCCCTTTCAATGAATGCAATATCGTGTCAATAAACACTGTGATTTAAGCATACGCAATCAGTTCAATAGAACTCCATAGATTTATAAGTTTTCTTATGATGATATTATATTAAATCCTCTCTCAGAAGCAACTTTATCAATCTGAAGAGGTAAATATTTCCGTCGAGATTAAAGGTAAACAAATTATATCAAGATATTGTATATCCAATAACAAAATCTCTTCACAAATATACTCTCGAAGATAATACAATCATATTACCAGTTGTCAAAGACGCGAATATCTTTCCCAATCTCATCCAAGCACGATTTGACGCGAATAAAAGCCAATTTTGATAATCCAGAAAACCGTTTACGTAAAGGAGAGTTTGGTCTCAATTGTGGAATTATTTCCTTGAACAGACAAACAAACAGATCTCTTTATATTCAATATTTGATAGCTATCACTTTACTGTTGGTACACAGAGAGATGATTGGTTACTATAACAAAAAGCTTAGCTATATTTTTTTTAAGATTTTGAATATTACAAATAAAAAACACGCGACAGTCTTGTTATTCTGATTTTTGGGGGTCAAGCGATGTACGGAACTTAGATGATTCCTAAGTTTTTAAAACTTGATGACGTCCTAAAAATCCAATATAATGCTTTTGGCAAAACTATGGCAAAAAGTTACGGTGGAAATGTTAAACATTTAGATTCATTGTGTACATTTCGTCCTAGATAGTATTTCAAGTAGTCTGGTTTTAGTTTTAGTATAACTATTGGTTCTATTGTAATTATCTCATCATCGTCTCAATTATTAGACGTCCACAGTTGGACGAAGGTAACCTGCATGGATCCATTGCTTCCAGCGCCTCCCAGCTACTCGCTTAAAATCCTCCGCTCTAAAAAGGCCCATCTAGTGCCTACATACTTATATATCGTTGCTTTCGCATTTAGATAAAATATTACTATGGATTATAACAGGAAAAGATCCGTATCGACATCTCCCTTAAGTAAGTCAAATGGACTCTTGCTCAAATCTCGGAATTTTGCGTTGCTATTGTTAACCTAGCAACGAACAATATTTGTTCATTGGCCTGAATTAATGGAATATTCAATTTAAGCCGATTTTGGCAGCCGTCGCCCGATGAAATGTTGTGGTCTCGATGATCGAAGAGCTGATAGCTGGTGCGTTATGTCAATTGTCAGTGTGTTAACCAAGCAAACTTGTTGAATTTTTTTGAAGCTCTTAGTGGCACTAAAATTTAGTATTCTGCGGTGTTACTATTATTATTTTGACGACCTCCCTGGCACAGTGTTGAGCGCGTCTTTACGTGGGAGGTCCTGGGTTCGATTCCCGGCAGGGTAAATTTGGGAATTTATAATTTCTGAATTATCTCTTGTCTGGACTGGTGGGAGGCTTCGGCTGTGGGTAGTTACCGGTAGGTAGGGACCGGTAAAGACGTACCGCCAAGCGATTTCGCGTTCCGGTGTGATGCCGTGTGCCGTGAACCGACTATGGGTTTAATATATCTGCCATAACAGGTTAACCGGCTACCATCTTAGACTACATTATCACTTGCCATCAGGTGAGATTCCATCGCTTTTCTGTGACGTACGATTTTTCCAGGCCAGGGCCCCGCGTAACCTGCCATATACTTAGTAAGAAGTTAGAACTAACGTACTAGAAATAAATTATGGCGATTTAAGCGTAAACGTAGCAGTCACAACTTTTACAAGCTCTTCGCCTATTACAGTACTGTTAGAAATGACGTTCGCTCCGATTTCAGACCACTCCAAAGGTTATTTAACAAACATTGCATGAATAAATGAATGAACGCGAAAGCGTTTTGACCTAGGTCGGATAGTACAGACTATAGGAAAAATATCGGTACCCAATTCCTACACATCAAGGAGGAAGTGAAGCGAAGACATCCGAAGAATGTTTGGCATCAAATGGATGCTAACAGCTAAGGATAGGCAACGTTGGCACAATCTAAAAGAGGCCCATGTCCAACAGTGGATGCATATTGGCTGATGATGAAGATTTTAAACTTCCCTTTACACAAGTTTAAGAAATCCATTAAAAGTATGCTCCTGAAAAAACTTTATTTTACTGGTGAAGATTATGTAAATGATAAAAGAGCATGGACCCGGACCAGCAATGCTAATTACTGCGGTTACTTATGTATCTATATTGATGTAATTGTAATTATTTTTTTCAAAAGAGAAACCACTGAGTTTTTTCCTGGTTCTTCTCGGTAGGAGTGACATTCCGAACTAATGGTAGATTCACTTGTTCAAGTCTACTGGAATAAAAAAGCTTCGTATTTGATGATACACGTCCAGACCCAGTAAATCAAGTTACTTTTTCTTAAAACTTTCACGGTAAATTGACTTCATAATTATGAAATGCAGCTTTAAAAACAATGCTTTGGCATTGTTTTCTTAAAATTGTGTTCTGCACCCCAGCGTGTAAGCCGCCATCTTAGTCGTAAACTTCGATCTATTATTTCCCTTTAGTCTGTGGTCGGATCTTGCAATTTTAATAGCGATAAAATAAAGATTGCCGAGGACTTGGCTGCGTATTATACGACTGTTTTGAGAATTGAGCGAGAGTTTTGTATGGAATAGGATTTTAATACGAGTTTTATACTCGCTGGATTACCATTCGACGCCCTTCGTATGTGCTATTGAAGATTCAAACGACTTACGCTTCAATTTTCCGGATGAAATCACAATGTATATTATTTAATCTCTATACCTAGAGTATTATGAATCGGTAAAAAGTAAAGTGACTTTAATAGACCATTTCGTCGTTACTCCCGTAGAAGTAAATCCCGAAAATAGGAGAGCCCCTAGGTCTCCTAGTTTTGGAAATGAAAATTAAATGAATGAATGAATTTGCCTGGTGGGAGGCTTCGGCCGTGGCTAGTTACCACCCTACCGGCAAAGGCGTGCCGCCAAGCGATTTGGCGTTCCGGTACGATGCCGTGTAGAAACCGAATAGGGGTATGGGTTTAATATAACTGCCATGCCCCGACCAGATTAACCCGCTACCATCTTAGACTGCATCATCACTTACCATCAGGTGAGATCGCAGTCAAGGGCGAACTTGTAGCAGATAAAAAAAAAGAAAAATTAATTTCACGTAGGACAACTTGTGCCATTTATGACAAGTCTTAAGTATCTACTCTAATTTAACTAATCTACTTTAATTTTAATTCCTGTTCGGAAAGCCGATTCTACTGGGAAGAACTGGCAAGAAACTTAGCATTTTGTTCTTTTCATAAACAGAAGAATGTTACACACAAGTACTTGTGGGTTTACACTACTTGTGGGTTACCGGATGCGAGGCCGGTTGCTTCCATGCAATTTGGTCATTGAGAAAATCATCAGTAGATGCCTATCTCCAGAATCCAAGCTCGGTAGGAATGGCATTCCGAGATTGACTTGATGATTCTAAACATTTGTATTTGAATTTGATAGCTGCATAATATCATCAAGATTAGGTTTGCGGTCGCAAAAGGACAGATAAATAGACACACATACGCATTTAAGTAAAAATAATGTACTAGATTTTAAGGCAATAAGAATAGTGCTATACTTCATTATCATCATCATCCACTGTTGGACATATAGGCCTCTTTCTCGTGCTCGTGCTATATATATACGCGTAGTAAATATTATAAGACTGCTTACCCGCCTTACGTAAGTTTTGAATTGTCATTGGGGATAATATCACTTGTCGCTATAAATAATAAATATAAATAAATAAATAGTTTTTATTAATAATTAATTGGATTATTACGGCTAATTAATATAGCTTTGTGGCTTATTTCGCCAAATAGATAAATTTATTTACGCAATTCGCACTGGTAAACGTAATTCTTTCTTCTGCGAGTATTTATACAATGCAACTTCTACTAATCGTACAAGGACATGCTTGTACGATTAGCCATAGCATCCACAGATTATAATTGAAAATTTACGTAAAAATATAGAAAAAAAAACTAAACTTTACCAAGTTATAGCAGCCAGAAGTTACTTAGCTAAGCCGTAGCATAAATACTATATGTATACCTATATTCATAAATAGTAAGTAGTAAATATTATAAGACTGCTTACGCGCCTTACGTAAGTTTCGAATTGTCATTGGGGATAATATCACTTGTCACTATAAATAATAAATATAAATAAATAAATAGTTTATTTGCTGGAAACATTGTATAATTAAAAAGATGACAAAGACTAAATCAAACCAAACAAAGGACTTGACCGGTGGAACTATGGCAGCTTGCCTAGGTGTCAAAAATCAATGTTCAGCAATGATTTCTTTATTATTGTAATTGTAATATTTCACTGTTTTCAGATAAAAAAGTTTCAGGAGTCTGAAGGCTCGGAAAACTGCGAAAATGAACAAAAAAGTTTCACCAAAAGACTGCTTCCCCACACTAGATGGCGCTATTTATTGTGTTAAGCGAGTCTAAAAAATATTTTCAAGTATTATTTCTTTATTATTGTAATTGTTATATTTTATAGTTTTCAAATAAAAAAGTTTCAGGAGTCTGAAGGCTCTGAAAACTGAGAAAATAGATAAAAAAAGTTTCACCAAAAACTGCTTTCCCACACTAGATGGCGCTAGTTATTGTGGTGAGTCTAGAAAATATTTTTAAGTGTTGCTCACTACTTTTCGTTAACAAGTTCAACTATTCGACCACAGATGGCAGCATATGCAATGTGACAGGGCGTTCCTTTAAACGTAGTATTTCAAAATGCTTTGTTCGATCGATTAGTTTGAGACTTGTCAAAAAATAAAAATAATTATAAACAAAACATACATTTCCTTTTCATTACTATTTAATTGATCAAAAATAAATCATTCCTAATATAATAACTAAGGTACTTAAATGGTATTCATGTAGGGTTACAAGATTATTATTAGGCATGGATATAATGGAACGTCAAAATGGAGTAGTGCTTAAAGAGGAAAGCGGACGCTCAAGATTTAAACAATAAACGTACTGTTTTTTTTTGTCATTTGAACCCCGACCTTATTTGGAATAATAAATCCATAATAATTTCGTTTTGAATTTTTAAACCTTACTGTAAAAACGGAAATCCTGTGCATTGTCCCGAATCGGAGGGCAATTACTGGTCATGTCCTTTCGACGTTACTGGCATGCAATTTAAAAACATGAATTCATAAAACCATAATCCGTTAAACCATAATTTATTGGGACATAAAGATAATAATAAATGTCTATAAAAATAATGTCCTAACAAATTATTAAACAAAACAAATATATTTTATAATTCTTAGCAATTAAATGACGAGATTCATAAAACCATAATCAGCTAGACCATAATTTATAGGTACATAAAGATAATATTATAATAAATGTCTTTAAAAATATTGTCCTATTAAATTATTATACAAAACAATTATATATTATAATTCTTAGCAATTAAATGTATTAAATTAGGCACTGTCGTAAGGGATGTTAGTTTGCTTAGTAAAGCACTAAGCAGGTGTCTAATGTTTTAGACGGAAAGCTGGCGACGAATTTCGGTAAGATCCTTTTGGCAAGCTGAAATTGTGAAAAAATATAATTTCGTCAATTAACGAATCCAGTCCTGCCAGTCTGGTAGAGCATTTGCGGTTATTTCGCCACTGCTCAGCATTTGCAAACAACATTTGCAAAAAAAAAACTTTTTTGCCAACTTGTTTTCTTTATAAAAAGAAAACAAGTTGGCAAAAAAGTTAAGGTAACTTTTAATTCAGTACCTATAGAACTCGAAAACAAAGTCCCAGACGTTTTTGACGGTTATAAAGTATATTACCAGACTTCTTCAAAAATATTTTATTAAAATTTCCAAGAAATATACTTTTGGCAATCTGAAATTTGAATCACGTGTTTACTGAGTAATTTCAATAATACCTGCATTTGCAGGTATTATTGAAATTACCTACTAGACAAATTTTGCGGTTTTAAACAATTACCAGACGTGAATAAAGCTTTCAACACAAAATACGACATACGAAATAACCGCAAATGCTCTACCAGACAAGCAGGACTGGATTCGCCAATTGACGAAATTATATTTTTTCAGCTTGCCAAAAGGACCTTCTAGAAATTCCTTGGCAGATCTTGGACCATTTTATTGTTTTTCACAGATCAAAAATGGCTGTCACTAATTCTATATCTGTCGGGCAAGTTCTCAATAACTGTCGCATACAGTTCCGTATACATCTACGTGTCGGAAGTGTTCCCGACCAGCGTCCGACAGTCGCTGTTGGCCGTATGCTCCTCGTTGGGCAGAGTTGGATCAACGTTGGCGCCGATGACGCCGTTACTTGTAAGTATCGTATCATTCCACTACGGCCCATTAACGTCCCACTGCTGGGCACAGTCCTCCACTCTCATAGGAGAGAGGGGAATTAGAGCTTAGACCCACCATGCTGCTCCAATCCGAGTTGGCGGGCTTTAACGACTACCTATTATCATGTTAGTAATAATAACCAGGACCGACGGCCTGACGTGCTCTCCGAGGCACGGGGGTGAAACACCACCAACTTCCGAACTCCGGGCTAGTTTTGAGAATTTCTAGTCAGAATAACCCAATACTTAATTATGGACCGACCCGGGACTCAAACCCAGGATCTCAGGAGCAGTCGAAACTGCTAAACACTAGACCAACGAGGCAGTTAATCTTATCATTAGCATCACTTTAACCCATTGCAGACGCTACGACTATGCACATCGATATATATGGAGATAGGTACCAGATGGGCCCTTACACAGAAAAAAGTTGGGCGTCCGGCTTGTAGTGTATGCCCCTCACCTGTATAGCCCTGTCCTTGTCCCCGCCATAGCGCTGTCCCGCTTTTCAGACTTGATGGCTTTAGTAAACTAGGTCTACATTCTTTGTTTGACAGGGTTCGTCTATGTAAATTGTGGTCATTGGCTATGCATTATCACAGGTTTTCGGTCGACAAAAAAGTCACGAGAAAGCGTTATCACGTTGATTTTATTCTTGGGCTGCGAAAAGTTATATCCTACCGGCTACGCCATTGTTGTTTTAATGGTTGCAATGAAAACTTTGTTATAAATCTGTTCATTGTTGCTCGTAGCTCCGCAACTCGGATAAACTTTAATACTGTTCGTTTACTTTCCGTTGGTGTGTTTCGAGTTGGTGCTTAATATTAATTGGATTATTACGGCTAATTAATATAGCTTTGTGCCTTATTTCGCCAAATAGATAAATTTATTTACGCAATTCGCACGGGTAAACTTAATTCTTTCTTCTGCAAGTATTTATACAATATAACTTGCAACATGTCCTTGTACGATTAACCAAAGCATCCACAGATTATAAATTGGGAATTTACGTAAAAATATAGAAAAAAAACCTCTAAACTTTACCAAGTTATGGTAGCCAACCAACCAACCAAGCCAAAGTTATGGATGTTTGTTACTCAATCACGCCCCAACGGCTGAACGGATCTAGCTGAAATTTGGCACAGAGATAGATTATAGTCTGGAATAGCACATATGCTACTTTTATCCCAGAAAATTAAGGAGGTCCCGCGGGAACCAAAAAAAACTTGAGAGGTGTCAAGGGACACTCGAATGGAACGAAGTTCCTTTCGATTAATTAGTGAAGGAATTGTAATAAAATTTTATTTTTTTAAGTTATAATAATATTTTTTTTTATTATTAACAAATACACACAATATTTAATTTAAAAAAAACTTGAGAGGTGTCAAGGGACACCCGTGGAACGAAGTTCCTTTCGATTAATTAGTGAAGGAAGTGTAATGAATTTTTTTTTTTAAGTTATAATATTTTTTTTTTATTATTAACAAATATACACAATATTTAATTTAAAAAAATCGTCGCGACACCACACTGTTCAATGCGAAATAGAAAGACGAAACGAAAATAACTGTCTTGCTTTCTATGAGAGAGAGAGAGACAGAGAAACACGCGCACGCCGCACAGCTTACAACTATAGCAAAAAGTGTCGTTACAACTTTTGGTCTTGAATTTTCCCGTCTAGCCCCCTTTCGCAACGCGCGATAAGGAACTTCGTTCCAAATCGATCCATACAGACGAAGTCGCGGGCATTAGCTAGTTACACTAATATTTCCATTATTTTCCCAGAATCAGTACTACCACAATCTGCCGGCGATATTCTTCGGCAGCATGGCATTGATCGCCAGCGTCCTCGTGTTCTCCCTACCAGAGACAATCAACGTGGCTCTTCCAGACACTGTGGAGGAAGCTGAGAGGATATCCAATAGGAGAGACAAGAAAGAGCCGGCTTAGGAGCGAACCCCAACGAATTCATCAAGTACAAATGTTTATATTACTGGATGGAGTGTTGTAAATGAAAATAAATCGGACAAGTGTGAATGGACTTGTACACGAAAGATACCGTACAATCGTACAAGATTTAACACTATGGTTACTTTTTAAATACAAGTTTATTGTTTCCCCTTTAATTTATTATTTTATTTTCACTATCTGTTGTTATAGCGCCTATAGTTTCACTAGCTCTTTGAAAATTTCATGTATATATATGTCACCGTAAGATTGTAAAAACCGTTAGATTGTAATCTGTTAAGTTTATTAACGCGATAGAACCACCTCATTATTTATGTCGAACCCTAACCTAACCTACAAGAAACAGACAAGAAAACGTAAATACAATAATTATTTCAAAAACTGGCACTCAGAACATTGAACGGTTCACAATATTTCGACAGTTTACAATTTCGCCAGTTAGATTAAAATCTAACGGTTTTTCACAATCTTACGGTGACAGATACACCAAGATACACAGCAATAACGCCGAAAAAAATCACGTTCCTTGTACCCTCCCTTTAAATTTTTTTTTTATTTAATTTTTAAATTTAAGTATGTATAGTGGTAATAAAAATACACACTCTGCAAATTTCAACTGTCTACCGATTACAATTCATAAGATACAGCCAGACCAGTGGCGTGCACAGGTTTTGAAGCTAGGGTAGGCATAAGTTAGTCAGAATACCTATTTACTAGCTGTTTTGATGAAAAATGAGCATTGATGTATTTCCATTTGGGTAAGCAGTGCTTTTATGCCTCTATGAACTGCACGCCACTAAGCCAGACAGACGGACCGCGGAGACCTAAATTACTAAGGCAGATTCCCGTTGGCAGTTTGGCACCCTTCGAGTACGGAACCCTAAAAATAAGCCAGATGAGTAAACTGAACGAAATTTCAACTGTGAAGTACCTACCTAAATAAGCTGAGTTACTCAAACAGAACAAAGGGCACTTTGCGCCTTGTAGGTACCTATTAGCTTTCGTTAGTAGCGTAAGTTTAGATGTATAATGTGGGTATATTGTATATTCAAAATTCATTAGTCAAAGAGGGTCGTGATCCGTGACAGTAGCACCAAGAGGAAAATGTTATAGTAGGAGAGCCCAAGAGGGGATTTTTGGATTTGCTCCAGCGCGGCAGATTAATATAAAGGGGGATTCTTTGGACCCTGTAGAGATCTAAAGAAAAATTTGTATTGGAAAAAATTGTATTCCCTGCCACGTACAACTTATGTAGCTTCAAGACAAGAGTGAATAGGCATCTTCTAGGCAAGCGCGCTTCAACCTCATCAGTACTTTGTATTGTCGTCAAGCGCAAGCCTATTCTTTGTTAAAAAAATAGTCAAATCAGCAACCTTTTTTTCAAACGTCAAACGTCAAAACGCGCGCTTAGTATGGGATTTTGCATGAAATACTGAACTGTGACGCCATCAAAATTTATCGTACTTTTTTACTTCATTAAATAGTTTAAAATCAGTGGCGTGCTGTTCATAGATGCCTAAAGGCACTGCTTACCCAAATGGGCTCATTTTTCACCATGACAGTCAGTAAAAAGGTATTCTGACTAACTAATGCCTACCTTAGCATCAAACCCTGTGCACGCTACTGGACGTAGGTAAGTAAATACCTAATTCCTATAATAATAGTATAATGCAATATTTTGTAATCTTTAAATATCTTTACTATTACTGTACCTGTACGTTACTGTACTGTTCTATGAATAGGTCTACTGCCCTACGCTGCGATATTGTAATTTGTAAGCTTTCCTATATTATAACTATGGAGGGTAGAGTAGAGGAGTAACAACTCTTATGGGAGAAAAGTTGAAAAAGTGTCCAGTGGTTGCTATAAATAACCGTTCAAAAACCTTCCACAGTGGCGCTGGTGTAGCAAAGGGTATGGTATGAATGTAGCAATTGTAGATTGAAGTAAAGTATGCCGAGTTAAAAAAAATTAACATTATTGTCGATTAAAATAGTTAAATAATGAAAATTTCAACAACTTACGTTGTACAAAATAATGATGAATGTTTTCTTTCCTTGTTTATTTCTCAAACCTACTCCTAATAATATTTGGCGCTTCCTTTTAAATTTACCCTGATGCTAATATAGCACCCCCGATTTAATGCATTTTGACGGACACTATATATTTTATATACAGAGATGTTACTCCTCTTCTCTACCCTTCATTGATCTATAATTTCATCGTAACGTAGTTTCGGTAGTTTCGTAAGTTTATCGTATCTAACCTTAATCGTAATGCTCTGCTCAAAATATAGTTCTTATATCGCTCTATTTAAAAAAAAAGTAAATACCTAAATAAAAGTATGTAAATATCTTACGTACTGATATACAAACATTAGTTTATTTGCTATACATATAAATATTGTTATAAAGGTCTATAAACTCGATAAACCTTACGTAAACTGTTTGTATTATTGTAATTTGTAACTACCTCACGAGTCATTTATAATAGTATATTGATAGGTAATAATATAATATTGTGAAACACAAACATAATAATATTATTATTATCGTAATAAAATAAATATTGTGTTCATAAGATTGTACCTACTTATATGTAAGATTACAGCTGACTTGGACTTAAACTGAATGGAATGTCTAAAAATGCTTTCTTAGGTGGGTCTACCGTTAAGTAGAACAACCTATGTATAGTATAAATTATAAATACTCTGTTAAAAAGAACTTACAAACCTAAAATACCAAATTTCTGACCATTTAAGTTGTTACTTTGATAATCAGTCAGTTTCTTCAATAATATTAGTGGTGTTATTTAGATATACTTTATTACAAGTGTATGTGCTAAAGCTTTTAAAAAAATATTTTCAGCTTTTAATAGGTACCTACGTAATGTGAAACATTTTTAATGAAATTTAAATTAAATATTTTTGATATCTATAGTATAATGTAATATTATTTCAAACCTGCCCATTAAGAATTGCAACATTGACCAAAAATATCACAGAAATAGGAATCTGCATATTATGAAATGCTGAGAAAAACTGTCCAACGAACTTATCCGGCCCGGTGGCCAAAATTGGAACTCATTTTTATGACTGTTCGGTTTTTTTTTTTATCGCTGACACCGGGTCGTATGAGTTAGTGGGACTATAGGTATATTAATTTATCATTGACAGAATTTTCTATACGTTTACTATGAATGCTCCGAACGGTAAGTATATCACAGGCTTACGACCGTTTTTTTTTAAACGACTACCTGAAAAATGGATTATATTGTTTTCAGGGTTCATATATGCATGTACGTATGTGAGTTTGTATATTCCACCATAACTTCTATACGCCTGAACCGATTTTGATAAATGAGGTATCGTTAGAATCCCTAGCTTATTCCACGTGACATAGGCTAGTAAAATTAAAAAAAAATTTAGGGTTGACCATGGTCCTGCATTAAAAACTAAAGTTGAAAAGAAAACTTCGAAAATAAGATTAACCATATAATCATCATCTAGAAAATGATGAGTAGATTCCAAAAATATATAACACTATAGTTCAATATCTAGTGATTCACAAAAAATATCATTTATTGTTTTTAACTTTTTAGTTCGTTTTTTGGCAGGGCAGTCGTGTTTTTTTATTTTTTTTTATTATTGCTTGTAATAGTCAATCTATCTGTATAATTGGTCGATACGTTACTTACTGTCGCACTCGCTTAATCATTATTTAATGAACTCGTGAGTACCTATACATTTCAATACAAATACTATTACTTTCAGTGATTCTTATTCTTTACGATAAAAGTAAGCGCCTATAAATTAACACAGTTACGAAAACCTTTTCTTGCGCGTTGCATACAAATTTTAAAAGGCGTCAAAATCATACTCATATTTAAAATGCGAAAGTATGCTGGTTTATTGATTTGTCCATAACAGAGCAACGGATCGAAGTGATTTTTTGCATGGGTATAGCTGAGCATGGGTTTTATGTCACGTACCTTGACGGCCCTAAAATAAGGGTTATAATAATTCTAAAACACGATCGTCAATAATATAAAACAATATAGAGGAAGATCCCGCAATGATCAGATCTTCGTTAATTCGTTGAAGCTGAAAGTTTTTCTATGTATGTCTATAATAGAGGTAGGATAAACGATGCCCGACTATGAAGTTTGGATCGCGGTTGCTTTGGAAGGTATCAGGTAGAAAAGGTGGCACCTCAAATTCGTTAACATAATGTTTTTTTTTATTTTACTTTGGAATATTATTGGAAACCACGTTGTCCATTGTCAGACACTAAGTTACGATTGCGATCCCCTGTCAGACACCCTGTTGTTTTATGATTTAAGAGTAATTAGAGACATACATAGAAAAACTTTCAGCTTTAATAGAATAACGAAGCTCTGATACTCGCGGGGTCTTGGACCAATACGCCTCTAAGCGATGGAAGTATGCTCCCTGGTGGGCTGCAGCCTACCAGTGATGCAACGTCGCCAGCCTTGACTGGATAGAGTTAGAACTTTAAAAAATACGTCTTGTTCTTAAAGCTGCTCAGCGTCAATGTACCTTTAGTGTATTCCATCCATCCATCCATCAGCCTGTATGCATCCACTGCTGGATATAGGCCTTTTCGAGAGCGTGCCACCAAACACGGCCCTCCGCCTTCCTCATCTTCATTCCTTCTGTAGGTCATCTGACCAGCGAGCTGGAGGTCGTCCTACACTGCGCTTGCCGGTCTCCACTCCAGAACACGTCTGCCCCAACGGCCATCGGTTCTGCGACAGATATGACCTGCCCACTGCCACTTCAGCTTGCTAATCCTCAGAGCTATGTCGGTCACTTTAGTTCTTTTTCGAATTCCCTCGTTCAGGATTTTATCCCTGAGAGAGATTCCCAACATAGCCCGCTCCATAGCACGCTGAGCGACTTTTAATTTGTTTATTAGTCGCATCGCATTGCAAAAAAAAATCAGCCCTTCGAATATTTGGCTATAACGGCCTCCCTGGCGCAGTGTTGAGCGCTGTTGTCTAAATGTGCGGAGGTCCCGGCTTCGATACCCGGCAGGGTGAATTTGGGAATTCATAATTTCTGAATTTACCCCGGTGTGGCCTGGTAGTAGGCTTCGGTCGTGGCTAGTTACCACCCTACCGGCAAAGACATGCCGCCAAGCGATTTAGCGTTCCAGTACGATGCCGTGTAGAAATCTATTAGGGGTATGAGTTTAATATAACTGCTATGCCCCTAACAGGTTGTTATCTCGCTAGTCGCTACCTTAGACTACTTAGGCTACTGCTATCTTAGACAGCACCATCACTTACCATCAGGAGATCACTTGTAGTGGATCAAAAAAAACTTTTTTACTTTTTAAAGTAAAGCTTTTTCTTAATTTGCAACCAAAATCCGATGAATGAAACATGCATTTCGAATTCGTTTGCATTCACTCAAATTGTACCGGATTGCATAAAAATAACTGTGTACTTTACAGACTGTACTCGTGGCGTACAAAACTACACATCCGTCGAAAATGACCTTAAGCAAATATGGAATGCTCTCCAATCAATCTAGTATCGCCGTTTCATTGAAAAAATATAGCGATTAGTCAAATATTTGTTAAATCCCGAATTCAGTGATAGAAAATCTCTATGCATACATTTTTTAATTCCCACGGGAACTCTTTAATTTTCCGGGATAAAACGTATCCTATATCACTCTGCAGCACCTCGACTACACCTTTGCAAAAATCATATAAAAAAACGATTCTCTGTTGCGGCGTAATTGAAGGACAAACTAACGAAAAACCCACTTTCGCATATACAATAATATAGATATTAGTATGACTAGTTCTGGCTTACTGACTGACTTATCAACGCTCAAATTCTAATGTTTTTATACATACTTATTATACAAAAGAACATAAGACGAACAAACACATTTTTGCATAATCAGCGTTTGCTGTTTTGCAAAAAAAGCGCATTAGGTAAGTATTAATTAAAGTTTTGACACAACTAAATAACTAATAGTGAGGTCTAAACTTAAGTACCTTGATGTACGTAAATAAGCACTAAGGCACTCTCAAAGAAAGAGTTATTGGAAATTGGACGATTTACCTTTCACCTTGGACATGAACCTTTGGCAATGTAGTATGAAGGCAATGCAATATGAATACTGACTTGTACACAACCAACTTGGCTTTTCTGGTAGTTAAAAATTAGCGGTAACCGTAGCGTAACTTTAGCCGCCTGTTATAGGTACAACTAGGCCCTAAAATATGCTAAAACGTATGTAAATAAATTTGTTCGTTTAAAGCACAGTTTCAAGTCTGCACTTCACGAGCTAACGGGTAAACCGCTTTGCTAGCGGAGGCTGTGATATTTTTAGAACATGTAACAGACTGCGGGTGATTATGCTCGGGTCTCACTGCGGGGGTTATGCAAACATGTGCAAGCGCATTCTTACAGATGCATCATGTAAGTTGGATTAATAAGTAAGTACTAAATTGTTGGATTTTGTCTAGTGGGAGGATATAACTTTCCTGCAAAGACGACCAAGCGATTTAGTGTTCCGCTACGATGTCGGCCGTGTAGAAACCGATTAGGGGTATGGGTTTAATATAACTGCCATGCCCGTAACAGGTTAGCCCACTATCATCGCAGACTGCATCATTACTTGCCATCAGGTGAGATCGCAGTCAAGGGCGAACTTGTAGTGCATAAAAAAAACTTCCTAACAAGTTAGCCCGCTACCACCTTTTATTGCATTATCACACCGTCAAGTGAGATCGCAGTCATAGGCTAACTTGTAATGGAAAAAAAGAGTGGATATCCCTAGGGTCCCAAATGGCTGTAATGATGACCCGTCATACCCCAAACCCCACTAAACTAAACCGGAAGGACTCAAGCCAATCGCAGACAGAGAGATTGGCGATGACCGATGGAGCCGAAAAGCTTAAAGGAGTGACTTAAAGGAACTAAGCTTAAAGGAAAGACTGAGGAGATTATGGTTACGATCCGTCGACCGCCACTCGATGCTATGGCCGTTTCTATCAAAGGAAGGGCAGGTGCAGTCCAACAAGGAAGAGTAGTAAAGAGAAAAAACAATTAATAGTCATATGAAAGAATTAAATTTAGAAAGTCAATAATTTTCCCAATTAGGTACATATTTTTAATCATGTACCTTTCATTTAAGAGTTTACATTTAAACTCTTAAAATTGATGATAGTGAACTTGAACAAGTAAGCAGCTTCTGTTACC
Organism: Erebia palarica; assembly: GCA_964035005.1. Lineage (NCBI taxonomy): Eukaryota > Metazoa > Arthropoda > Insecta > Lepidoptera > Nymphalidae > Erebia > Erebia palarica. The sequence goes on from OZ035990.1 coordinate 31,845,549, forward strand.
TTAGCTCCGTCCTGGACTCACAAAACAACATTAAAGAGGAAATAAAAGCTCAACTATTACCTGGTAATAAGTGCTTCTACGCCTGTAACAAGTTGCTTGCCTCAATACTCCTCAGCCATAAGACCAAACTTCTTCTCTACAAAAGAATCATACGACCAGTGGTTACCTTTGCATAATATGTAAGACCTGGACACTGACTGTGAAAGAAGAAAACAAGTTAGCAATTTTCGAAAGAAAAGTACTGCGCAAAATCTTCGGTCAGGTATGAACTTTGAACTAGAACATTTTATTGATGGGGAAACAATCTATATTACTAATATTATAAATGCGAAAGTTTGGATGGATAGATGTATGGATATATGGATGGATGTTTGTTACTCAATCACGCCCCAACGGCTGATCGGATCTGGGTGAAATTTGGCACAGCGATAGATTACAGTCTGGAATAACATAGGCTACTTTTTATCCCGGAAAATTAAAGAGTTCCCACGGGAACCGAAAATCCTCAATCCACGCGGACGAAGTCGCAGGCATTTGTTAGTAGTAAGATAGTGTCAGAGATAGTAAGATAATCTCAGCGTCTGCGAAGGGCAGGACATGTAGAGAGGATGTTTGCCAAGCAGAGGAGTAAAAGTGATGATACAATGGATACCACAACAGAAACGACCCAAAGGGAGACCTTGAGAAAGATGGATGGATCCTTTGTGTAGAAAAAGATCTACAGAAACTTAGAAAGTTCCCTTCATGGAGGAAGGAGTCCAAGGATAGAGCCAGGTGGAGAGAAACTGTGAAGGAGGCCAAGACCCACAAAGGGTTGTCGCGGTATGTATAAAAACACGTGAAAGTCGTACACGTTTCTTCACTTTGCGTTTAAGAAACCTTATGACTACGATCGTAATTAGGCAAATCGTCACCATTCAGTCTGTACCTATGAATTGGGTCACAGCTCACAGTCTTTACAGAATATTAGTTTATGGGCCAGTTGCATATACGGGGGTTACCGTTAAGCTTTGAACCTCATTTCCAATATTTGAACAGATTTCTTTTGTTACAAATTATCTATGTCAAGTTTTTTATTTTTTAAGTAGGTAATAGTAATAAGTAGTTATCAATAAAGAATAATAGCACGTCTGCTCCATCTTGATTTTGACAACTTGATTGTGAATTTCGTACTAGAAGCGCGTTTTTAAGTTTGATAAAGAGTTGCTGATTTGATTGAGTTGTCATCATCGTTTAATGTACGAATTTTCTCGTTCCGGGGGTAGCATTATTAGGCGTGTTAGGTTTCGAGCTAAAATTTTACCTTTAAAATTACTAACTGAATTATGAATAGGTACTACTTGTTCATAATTCAATTAGTAGTAGTTGTGCTTATCCACTTTGCTTTTTTATGGTCGTAAATTGTCGGTTAATATCAAAATTGGTAAAATCCAGTGGAGGAAAAAAAATGTTTTTGATGCAACACGCCTAAAGTTTTGACAAGAAATAGGTACGACACTATTTTCAGAAATGGTAAAATCTTTGCCATAGTAATTTTGACCCAATGTTTTACTATACATACCTACCTAAATCAAATTCAGCAAAATCCACATCTACACTTGTTAATATATCGACGAGCCCGACGACGAATATCGACGAGTTTGGGAATCCCTGCTCTAGAGTCTAGGGTCTAGACTTCTTTGCTTCGTCACAAAATATGGTCAAATGCGGTATAGGTAGCTGTATCAATCATAGCTACAATCTCAATTGTTAAGATTGGCAAAATTGTGTGTCTGGTGATTAAAACGATGACTAAAATATTTAAGCATGTAAGAATTTATAATACGAAACACGTGGACTATGTTTTTACTACTCCTACAGTCAAGTTAACAACTCAAAACCTAAGTTGTTGCTTATTTTTAAAACATCGACGTTCAATGATGCATACATGATGTACCTATTTACTGTTTTATGTAGAGATTGATGGGAACAATGTCACAACATGCGTTGCGTGCCGCTACTAAATAATTCTTGACACCTCAACTTAATGATGCAACAACTATTTGATGTACATTTCCTCATACCCATAAAATTAAAGTGATACGTGTTGATACCGCGTCAAATTAAAGCAGCAATGCATGTGAGTGAAAGCATGTTAGTGTATTGTGAGTATCGTCGGCGTGCGCGCTTGGTGTTTTATTGATGATCGTGGTAGCAGTTCAACCAACTGTGTCTTGTTTCTACTCGGCCAATGAGTGAGGCGAAACGATCGGCCCGTGGCACACGCGATTATAACGCCGGCCGGCTGCCTTCGATTTCTAAATCTCAATTCGATTTTCAAAAATCTACCATAGACTTATTTTAGTTGTTTTTAACAATATGGACTATAGTGCTGAGTGTACTTCTGTGTAAAGTAAAGTTTAAAGGACTATGATGCTATAAACATTCCATTTTTTTTTTTTTGTAAATTGGGACGTGAAATTCTCGAACTTTTTTCCATGTGAGTACTACATTTGTGTATTAAACAATACTGCATCTATTCAGCAACAAGAAAAATAAAAATAAATGTCGGTTTTTAGTAAAAATGTTTGGAAAACTAAACAGATGTTTATCAAAACTTATACGCATGCGTTAACTGTTGTTAATTACTTAAACAACACACGCATTTTCGCTTTAATGAAACGTACCTATAGCTTTAATTGGTCAAAATTATTTAATCCCATGATAATAAGTCTCTGTAGTACTTAATATTTACCTAAACTTGCAATATTTTCGAGTCTTAATAAAGTAAAAAATTGAAATACATTTTATTAAATGTATATACACAATCACTGATTTAAAAAAATTGCGAATTATGCTTATATTTTTTATTTGTTACACAATATTTGAGAAATAACAATCAAGAATAACAAGACACAAAATACATTAATGAAAAAGTGAGTGAAGCATGATGATACCTAACTTAAAACACATCACACATAGGGACCTGGTTAACAACGATTATTTTGAAGTTCTAGCTTATGCTCACGATTTTACCACTGTGTTTTGAGGTTTTTGGTTCCCGCGGGAACCAAAAAATTTTTCGGAATAAAAAGTAGCCTATGTGTTATTCCAGACTATAATCTACCTATCTCTGTGCCAAATTTCCTCCTGATCCGTTCAGCCGTTCTGGCGTGATTGAGAAACAAACATTTATCCATCCATACATCCATTCATCCAAATTTTCGCATGTGTAATAGTTAAAGATCTTAAGATAATATTATGTAGGTACCTATGTCAATAGTGAGACCTAAGCTATGCTTGGAATAAATACTAAAACGTACCTAAATTTAAAAAAATAAGAGCTTCCAAAAGCTATTATAATGCTGATATCACAAAATGACAGAGTATAAGGCTACGTTCGCACTGCGAAAAATAATGGCGCGGGTTTTTTTTCGCAATTTTTCAACACTAGAAATTATAACGTGGTGTTCGCACTCGCGAATAAAATAAATGACTGTGATACAAATTTTAGGAGTAGGTGGAATCTGTACGCGGAAAATAAATCGCGAGAATAACATACGCGCGAATATTTTTCGCTGTACGAACGTGGCGTAAGAAGAGCAATTAGGCAGAATAATGAGCAGAACAGTACTGCCAGTTTCTACCATGCGCGTTCACAGGGTAACAAACAGCAATACCCATTAATTTTGACTCACACTCGTATGAAATCGGCATTCGGGTGAAAGTTTTTGAGGCCTTTTTAAAAGATTTTAATATTGTTATGGTTAAATGACAAAACTCACTTTACCACATAATAAAATAATGGTCGTACACACTTAGAAAGAAATAAGCTTCTGTAGGACGGCCGACAAAAGTTAAAATATAAATCTTGAAAACCGGTGCTTGATAATAAGTCTTGGTCTGCAATAATTTGTAATACTTTACACAGTTTTTATTCCATATTTAAAACTCTCTAGTCTCTTAGATCTTAGTGTAAATTTAGGCTGAGTCCCAAGTAGCTGTTCGCTTATACAATAGTCAGCAAACATTAATTCCTTGTTCAACCGTAGTGATCCCGAGTAATTAAAACAACTGGCTACATTATTCTCTTCCAAGGTTATCTGGTATAACTATGGAAAACTCTTTGGTATAGTTTGGAAAATTTTCGGTTTTAATTCCATTACAATCTGGCTTGTCGTCGATCTGTTGCTCCGTTTCGACGTTATTTAAGGGCATATCAACAAACAAACATACATGTATACTTTCGTATTTATGATATTAGTAGGACAATTAGTAAACAGTAATCCAAAACTATTTAAATTTAATACGAATGCAAGAGTCCCTACCTGCCAAGTTGTGGCTAAATAGTTTTTTAAATAACGGTTGTAGTAAATTTTTAGACAAAACACTATTCTGGGAGGCCATCCGTTATGAAAGTGTGTTTAATCCTATTGTGTAGCCCCGCCTGTAGTTCATAAACGCATTGCATTGTCAAATAACAATCGAGTGCGCTTCCAGGTTATTTCTGTGTGGGGTTCGACAAACGCCCGGCTGACTGATTGAATGGGACGGCTGATGGGTTTAAAATGAACAGACAGGCAACTTATTGATGGTTTTTTACCTGCAAAACCGTGTATGGTCGAAGTCAGGTAGCGTGTGTGATGACTGATGGCCCTAAGTTTCATCGTAAAAATGTTCATAGTCAAATATCTTTAAATCTATTTTTTATTTTTTATTTAATTTTCGCATGGAGATACAAAATTAGCATAGCCTCCAGATTCCAGATTGATGACAACTTGAAAAGTAAATTTTAACTACAAAAATCGGAAATTGAACTGTCAATTTTTCTACTTCGATACCATCATGACGAATGAACAAGGTCACTATTCACTAACCAAGAAAAAGATACAATGGGCACAATACCTCCTATACTTGATTAATTGAAAATGCCCCTAACATGTTAAACTGTTAAACAATTGCTTGCTAAATCTGCGTGAATGAGAAGCTGAAAAAATATAGAATATGAATAAAATATTGGCGTGTTTTTTCCGCACGCGGTATTCCGCTAAATTATCAACATAAGAAATTAAAAGCCAAAATAATACGCATAGCGCAATACAATAAATTAAGTTCTTAAATTAATTTAATTTATTATCTTCGCGATTACCTACATACGGCTACAGAATTTGTATATTGCGCAACGCCTCAGACGCATCTTCAATATTGTATTCTATAACTTTTAAGGACGAAACTAAAACGCGATACAGTCCATCCTGTTTATAGCTCGCGTCATATTTTAGTCGCGTCTGAAGTTGAACGCCACCTCAATCATCGCAATCATTGAGTTATAATGTACTAAAGAGTACATATTACTTCAATGGTCACAATATAGGTACTAAATTATTCTACATCAAAGGTCGCAATAGCATATTTTCGCGCGTAGGATGAAACTGACTTTGACAGTTTGTGGGAGAGCTGCGCAAACAAGCATTCGCATTTAGCACCTCAGTATCAGAGACGACTATTTGATTGGCGCTTAATTGTTGCTTTACATACCCTTCTGGATAAAAGGTTCTTGCCCACAGCTGTCGTCGTACGTTCGTAAAACGTGCGTATAATGCGCGTGAAAATAACGCCATGTTAAAAGGCCCTGATTAGAGTTTTAATATTAAAAGCTACCTATTTTATGATTATGTTAAACAGTGAAACTCATTGATTGTTTAGAATAAAGAGCTTATTATTATAAATTACATTAATAATGAACCGCTGGAGCGCAGTTTATTAATAACAATTTATTAATTACAACTTTGTTTGCGGGAACTGATAAAGGTTATTCGATTTATTCGATGATTTAGAATAATACTGAGCTTGTTTTATGAGTTTTGATAAGACTCTGGCTCCTCTTTCATTTTAACCGACTACCTAACAAAAGTTTCTCAATACGGCGCACTTTTTTTGGGCTTTTTTCTAAACAGCCTATAAATTATGACGTACATAGGTTTTTTTATATTGTCAAACTTATAACTGTGCATGTGGTGGAGACGCCACTTTCTATTATTATTATTTTTATCCACTACAAGTTAGCCCTTGACCCCGATCTCACCTGATGGTAAGTGATGATGCAGTCTAAGATGGTAGCGGGCTAACCTGTTAGGGGCATGGCAGTTATACATATTAAACCCATACCGCTAAATCGCTTGGCGGCACGTCTTGGCGGTAGGGTGCTGGTGGTTTATCCTTTGGCCAATATTTACAATTGTATCCATAGATGGCGCTATACAAAAAATATATAAAAACACGACTGCTCTGCCAAAAAAAAAACTAAAAAGTTAAAAATCTAGTTAAATTAGAATCTTATTGACATTTTTATAAAATTATATTTTTTGTGTTATTGAACTATAGTGTTATATATTTTTGGAATCTACTCGTCATTTTCTAGATGATGATTATATGTTATAGTTATAGTTAATCTTATTTTCAATACTTTTTTCAACTTTAGTCCTCAATGCGGGACCATGGTCACCCCATCAATTTATTTAAAAAAAAAAATTACTAGGCTATGTTACCCGGAATAAACTACGGATTCTAACGATACCTCATTTGTCAAAATCGGTTGAGGCGAATGGAAGTTATGGTGGAATATATGAACTCGCATACATACATACATGAACCCTACAACCAATATACTCCTTTTTTCAGGCAGTCGCATAAAAAGATCGTAAAATATCACAAGAGTCAGGACAATTCTTTTTATAAGGTAATATTTTTGTATAATTTAATTTAATAATGAAATTTGGTAACTTTTAAAATGTTGACATTGTATTTTTATAAGGGTTCACATTACCTGAAATAAATAAATTGAATTGAATTAAAGCTTGTGTCAATATGAATATGCATTATTGTTAATAGCATTGACCTACCAATCCAGTACCAATGGAGGTTTACCCACGAGTTTATCACGCAGCGCCATTAGCTATGCGACCCACATTCACGCCGCGAAATGCTAATGACTTGGACTCACTTGTAACACGCCTGATGCCACCTTTTGTTCTACTACAAGTTAGCCCTTGACTACGATCTCACCTGGTGGTGAGTCTCCACATTCGGTCACCCATCCAGTTACCGACTTTTGTCAACGTTGCTTAACAATCGCAATCGAATGTTATTATGCGTTGTCACTACAAGGCGTTTTACTTACTAGGCAACACTCTTCGCGTATAAGTCTCGATTTATATCAGCTGTAGGTACGCAAAGTCAAAGCCAGTAGCCGGCTAAGTATAAACATTTCGTTCCGTGAATGTGGGTCGCATAGCTAATTGTGCACTACGGCTTGCGCGTCATAAATAGGGTTGTAACGGAACCTCGCCTCTGCCTCCGTAAGTGCGGAGTTTTCGCTCCGCTTCCGCATCCGCCTCCGCAGTTGTTTTTGCGGAGTTTTAACGGAGGTTCATTTACGTTGACTTACAATGCGAGAGGTACAAATCGTTCAGGTGACATCAGTTACACCATTACAACAAGTAAAAAGGCAACTGTCCTTAGAAGAATCCTCAAAAAAAATATGGGATTCATGGCATCCTAAAGCACAGAAAATGGACGATATGATCAGAAAAATTCACCTCCGCCTCCGTTAACCTCCGCATCCGCGGAGGTTTAGCCTCTTCACCTCCGCATCCGCCTCTGCTTCCGCTAAGAACTCCTCCGTTACAAACTTAGTATAATCTCGCGACGATTAATAAACCTGCCTTACGTGATACATCACATTAGCTGGGAGGCGCTGGAAGCAAGCGGCACAATACCGTGTTCTGTGGAGATCCATGCATGGGACCTTCATCCAGCAAGCAGCCTTCTATTGGTTGAGGCGACGACGACGTCGGAGACAAATATCCCCCTTAATATCCTTCACTCACTTCAACCCATTGCCAGCTCATTGCTGATCACGAGTCTCCTCTCAGAAAGAGAAGAATTACGTTACGGACTACATTTTTTTTGTGCTATATCATGCGATCAGTCTTCCGACTATGAGCAGATGTGTGGAGCGTCGTTTTGTGATTTTTTATGATTTTCCCACTGTAAAAGTCATATATACTGAGCCTGCTGAGCTGAGGCTCAGTATATATGACTTTTACACTTTTAAAAAGGAAAAATATTCTAGACCTGGATTAGGTATCTATCCAGGTCTAGACTATTTTTCCTGTTTAGGCGCCTGAGACAGTCTGGAACAGTGAGTTGTACTGCCAGCTGATTGGGATGGTGCTGTAGCCGCGACTTGTATTTGGCGCTACAAAGCTGTATTTCTTCTTTCACTGTTTTTTCACGGACTACTGTTAAAGTTTTTTTTTCACTACACGTTAGCCCTAGACTGCGATCTCGAAGTCAGCAATCTAACATGGTAGTATCTAAGTGTTTACCTGTAAGGGGTTATGGCAGTTATATTAAACCCAAACCCCAGGGTTCTCTCGGTTATCGTTTGTAAATCGGAATGACAAATCGCTTGGCGGCACATCTTTGCTGATAGGGTGGTAAGTTGGTAACTAGCCACAAAGGATAGAAGCAGGCGTCACCTTCACTTGTTGTTTCACCCCCGTGCCTCGTAGAGCACGTTAAGCCGTCGATCCCGGTTATTATCACTAGCATGATAATAGTCGTTAAAGCCCGCCAACCCGCATTGGAGCAGCGTGGTGGGTCTTAGCTCTAATTCCCTCTCTCCTATGAGAGTGGAGGCCTGTGCCCAACAGTGGGACGTTAATGGGCTGTAGTGGTGGTGGTGGAGGCGTTACTTTGCGGAAGTCCATGATAATCAAGGAATTAACTCCTTCCTTCTAGTTTCTTCACCAACCTTCGACAGCTAAGAATGTCTATCTCCGGCTCTTGGATGGAATCTTTTTAGCGAACTCATTAAAATCGGCAAAGCAGATGGCCAGACAGCCGGACAGACACACTAAGAGAAAGACACAGGCTTTCGCATTTATAATATGAGTATGGATAATTATTTAATAGAGTTTGATACCTATAGTCTGTCTGTAACTAACGGAAACGCTCTAGATAGGACTAATATACGTCGTATCGTCAGACTTGTTCCAAAACTCGAGCAGTAACCTGAATTTGATTAACAAAAGTCTCCTGACGTCAAACGTGACGTGATTCATTTGTTTTACATATTACCTACAGAGTTACTAGGCAGACATTAAGAGACCACGTTACGTTAAATCCTACTTAATATTAAGGTTAATAGTAAAGTAAACTCTATACTAATATTATAAACTAGCAAATGACCGCGACTTCGTCTGCGTGGTTTGAGGTTTTTTGGTTCCCGCGGGAACTCTTTAATTTTCCGGGATAAAAAGTAGCCTACGTGCTATTCCAGACTGTAATCTATTTCTGTGCCAAATTTCAGCCAGATCCGTTCAACTGTTGGGGCGTGATTGAGTAACAAACATCCATACATCCATACATCCATCCAAACTTTCGCATTTATAATATTTATTTTTTCCACTACAAGTTAGCCCTAGCAGCGATCTCACCTGATGGTAAGTGATGATGCAGTCTAAGATGGTAGCGGGCTAACCTGTTAGGGGTATGGCAGTTAACCCATACCCCTATTCGGTTTCTATATTAATATAGATGCGAGTTTCGATGGATGGATGTTGTTGTTTGTTACTCAATCACACCAGGGGGCTTACTTGTATGTGCTAACTGCCAGTGCATCGAACCCCGGACTTCCCAAGTAGCCAGCCAAATATTTAACAACGAGGCAAAACTATCACTATCACCACTTCATAAGTGAGTACGGAACACTAAAAATAAATACACATTATCTCTACGTGTTTTAATAAAACACGTGTTTTCTTATGTCTAGTGTCTAATCAGTGTTGTATTTATCTTTATCTTTTTGTATCTGTCGCCTTTTTAGATAACATTAAAAAGATTAAATCATCATCATCATCAAATCAGACGGATATGGTTGATATTTACGTGCCGTAAATCGTTGCTCTTAAATTGGTTTTTAATGTTTTCGTAGTATTACAAGATCTAGGTATGAAATTGTCTTGGTTTTAGTACCTAGTTGGTCATGTTTAAAAGCTAATCCATACTTATATAAAGAGTCTGTCCGTCTGTCTATGTCTGCTGCGTTTTCACGCCCCATCTGTTCAACCGATTTTTATTTGGTATAAAATTACAGATATAGACTAGAAGGACATTGTGTAGCCGATTTTTTATTTGGTACAGATATAGACTTGCATCCCAGTAATATCTCGGAATAGGGAGATAAACATAAAACTATAGATAGGGAGGTAAGTAAAGTGATACTCAATTGTTGATAGGTATCCTATTGTTTTTAAGACACCCAACCTCCTCGGGCTAACGCTTGCAACTTTTAGAAGTTATGTGTGTTTTAAGACATTAGCTAAGAAGGAAAACATCGTGAGGAAACCTGCACGCCTGAGAGCCCTCAATAATGTTCTCAAAGGTATGTCAAGTCTGCCTATCCGCACTTGGCCAGCGTGGTGGACTATGGCCAAACCCTGCTCATTCTGAGAGGATACTCGTGTTATGTGGGCAGGCGAATGGCAATGGGTTGGAATGATATAAAACAACATAGTAACATTATTTACGGCCGTAAGTGTCACAATAAGTCCCCATGAGGTCATATTCAAGTAGGTGTTTAGGTACTAGGGAGCCATAAAAGGCATGCAGTTGGTACAGTACCAACTGCATGCCTTTGTATAGTGAATAATACCGCGTACTCTATAAATATCTTACTAATATTATAAATGCAAAAGTTTGGATGGATGTATGGATGTTTGGATGTGTGGATGTATGGATGTTTGTTACTCAATCACGCCCCAACAGATGATCGGATCTGGCTGAAATTTAGCACAGAGATAGATTATAGTCTGGAATAGCACATAGGCTTTATCCCGTAAAATTAAAGAGTTCCCGCGGGAACCAAAAACGTCAAACCACGCAGACGAAGTTGCGGGCATTCGCTTGATAATAATAAACATAAAACCCCGACATTTTAGGCGGAAGTTTTTAATGAAAAATCCTTCGTAAGATTAAAGAAAAATTTACTTAAGCATTTTCAGAGTGAAGTGTAATAATAAGATTAGTATGTAGGTCACCTTGTTACTCTACGAATTCATTTTTTTATGCATATCTTTAAACCTAAACTTCTTTAGATTCGTTGTGATTAGAAATAGAAACAATAAAGCGACACCAAAAGAGACATACCTACATATTCAAAAATAGGAATTACCCTGCGAGAGAATAAAATTGAATACAACTTGTAACAGATATTTACTTATCTCATTCTCTCGTACGCTACTTCTCTGAAGTTTCACTTCTGCCGTATTTTTTTGAGTTAGTGAATCGATGCACTTAATTACTTAAATAAATAAAATGTATTGATTTCTACACCTGTTGGAAAAAGAGCTAATGATCCAACAGCTAAACTGATTTTCATGTTCAACATTGTTGGATAGAAGCAGGCGTTACTTTGCGGAAGTCCATGACAATGAAGAAACTAGAAGTTTAATTCGCTATAATCCGCCACAGAAGGCAAATCTATGTGGTACCTTACAGTGCGTATCTTGAACTTGATGAACTCGATATTCACCACACCACATAAACCCTCAAAAATACCGTCAACGTACGTACGGAGCATCTTCAGGAGATGTTGACTCTACAATGCACGATTGTGAAGTTATTTAAAAATACTCAATATACTCGATACTCAATATCATTTATTCAATATAGGTACACTGTTGGTACACTTATTGACGTTAAAAATTACTTACATATAAAACATGATGGTGATAATTGGTTACGGTATCTTAAAACTAAAGCTACGAGTGTAATAGATAACTGCGGTCAACCGCAAAAATATTATTATAAAAAATGATCTATTTATTCTGATTTTACTAGTGTCAAATAATCGTCCATTATAAAGACAAGTATTATAATATTCTTTGGTAAAGATCAATATTGTATCGGCAAGCAATGCGATCGCTCAAGGACATCCCACAATCAGACAACTCAGCCGGTAACCGCGTAATGTACACACAACCGCAATCGACAACCGCAGGTAGCATTGGCTGTCGCGTCGTAAGCGATCACATTTCCCAAACATCACACGTCAAAGACCTTGGACTGCGGTTACATACATTATTTACGAATTATTCCGATCTGTCCCCCTAGGGCACAGTGCGTCTCCACAGCCGCATGTGGCTCTTTGACACCTTAAGTGCGGAGTTTGCTGTTCTTTCCTTTTTTTTTTTAAATTGAAAATAATACAATAGAACTTAATGCTAGCTAGCACAACCTAATTTCTATATAAATCATGCCCACGTGGAATGGTGGCAAGAATGCTGGCTGCATTTCCGCAGACAGCCAGGCTGATCCTTTGCGCAAAAAATGAACCAGCCCTTCTGTCACCAGATGAGGCAATTAACCGCGGTAACTTTCCTTTTTCAGTTCTCCATATATACTTAACTGAGAAGTCGTCTTATTGATGAGAACTTGGAAACATGCCTAAAATTAAAAACAACAACATACAAACCTGACCTACTCAAACTTTCCAAGGAGATGCAAGCACATTGTTCGCATTAATAAATATTTATTATGTATGAAATTTAGTTTTACTTAGTGTACTACTTATTTACTGTAATAAAAGTTTACTAAATAAGCAGATTTGGCTCCCAATTTTTTTTTTAATTGTTGTATATATTTGGCTCTTTGGCTAATAAGTTTGCCGACCACTGCCCTAGGGGGACAGGTAGGAATAAAAAGTTGGCTCTGTCCCCCTAGGGGGGACCGGTAGGAATAAACAGTTCAATCTGTCCCCCTAGGGGGACAGGTAAGAATAAAAAGTTCGATCTGTCCCCTCTTCGGTACTAGAGGCCGGATTGTCTAAGCAAATCTTAATCATTTGACAGCTTAAAACGCATTATTCGAACTGTTTAAAGAGTTCATACCTACCTACATGCTTTTTGACGTACAGGCATCTAATAGGTCCAATTATACGTTTGACAAACGATTACTGTTACGATTTCCTTACACAATCGGGGGGCAGGTGGACAGAAGGGTTACTGCAATCACATAAAGCATTATTATTTCAAATGACAGTTTTATGCCACGTTCCTTGACGCGTCTTAAAATAAGGATTATAATTATTCTAAAACAGACGTCAATAAACGTCGAACGTCAATATTAAAACAATACGGCCTTAAGCGATAGTTCTTCCCAGTCTTCTATCTAATTATGAAGGGAGACTATACTTATTAAAAAATACAAAAATTCTTTCCAAAAAACCGACTTCCAAATCCACTGTAAAGTAAAAAATAATTTTGATTTCTACACACTATGTTTAACTCGGGCGAGCCTGATGTGTCAACTTTGTGCCTTGTTATACAAGCCCGACTTCAACATAGTGTGTAGAAATCAAAATAATTTTTTAATACTTTACAGTGGCTATGGAAGTTGGTTTTTCGGAGACAATTTTTATTTTCAATTTTGTGTCTGGGTTTAGGATTTGGAGTCAGAATTTTTTATGGGACCACCTCGAAGCTTCCTCTAACGGCTGGTTTTTTTTTTAAATTTTCGGTTTAGAAACCACGGAGATATGCACCGACATACATTTTTTTTTAAAAGTACGCGCCGAATTGAGAACTTCCTCCTTTTTTGGAAGTCGGTTAAAAAATACTCGTTCTTTTCTTTCATTCAATACCTCAGGCCGCTGTATTATCAGCTGCCCCTCGTACTGAAACTGCTACGAAATACTTACGTTTTTCGCAAAGACTTGGTCCACTTTAGTTCGAGTGTTTGAACTCTACTCTACACACAAGCTATGCATCAACCTACATTCTAAACCTGCAATCCTTTTACAGAAACCACCGCAAAGGGTTAAAGAAGAATGGAACATAAGAAAGAAATAAACCTAGACTCCATCCTAGAGAGTTTGGGACCGTACGGACGATACAATCTATTCAATTTCGTCCTTCTACTATTCCCTGTGCTTTTGACCAGTTTCTTCGAATGTGGTTTCATATTTGAAGCTCAGGAACAGATGTACAGGTAAACAATTTTAAGTCTAGTACAATAGGATTTAGTTTTATTGTTAACTTTGTTGAGGTAATAAAGTAAGCTCCTCAACATAAAAGCGAGATAAGATGACTTAGATATTTTAGAGAATTATATCATTGCTTAACTGTAAAAAAATTCAAGTTTATTTCAAGTAATAAAGGCTCATAATACTTATACTAAGATAACTAAGTATAGATAGATAGATAAACTCTTTATTGCTACACAAGACATAAAAATAAATAGAAAAGAAATTATATTAACAAAGGTTTCTATAGCAGCTGAAATCTTGCAGCATCGGTTCACATAACAGAGCCCGCTGACTGTCAATCTTAGGACTCAAATAGGGCATGTTTGTAAAGAAGATTGGCATCAATTAACATCCCTGGACCCTGATACATTACAGAAGTGGGGCAGCCCCATCAAAGTTCTGAAAGCATATTTGTATTGCACTCAAAGGATGTATTACTCGCTATACTTATAATAAATTAGCGACAGCCCTATTGCAACTATGGCAATTATTTTTTTTAATCTGGTGTATTTTACGTCATATAATCTAGTGAACGTTGAAGTACATCATATAGAGAACTGTCAAGTCGAAGAGTTTGGGAGTTGGGAGTTTATGAGTCAGTCAGTGAATAAAGACTTTTTTTACCACAAGTTAGCCCTTGATTGCGATCTCACCTGATGTAAGTGATGATGCATTCTAACATGGCTAACCTGTTAGGGGCATTTAAACCCACACCCCTATTCGGTTTCTACGCGGCATCGTACCGGAACGCTAAATCGCTTGGCGGCACCTCTTTGTCGGGTGGTAACTAGCCACAGCCGAAGCCTCCCACCAGGCCAGATCAGAGAAAATTCAGAAATTAATCTTTTAACAGTATGTTTTTGTTAATTCTCCTTAAAAAAAAGAAACTAACTGGCTAACATAATTATACAGAATTGGCCAAATTATCATAATTATCGCTTGCTCTACAAACTTGAAATTGAAAAATTTAAATATAGACCTAAAGATAAACACACTTACATTTTATTTTTAATTCCATTTTACCCGTACTTACACAATTGCATAATCCATGCTTTATCACAGTTTATCACCAGATGAGCACGCATTAACTAAAACAGTTGAAATCAGTTTAATCATCATACTGCAATCAGGCATAGCTTACTGATAGCTTATCAATATGAAGTCTATAAATGTTATCTAGACGTGTGTTAGGAAATCAATACGCAGATATTGGGCCTCAGATAATAGGTATAGTAACAATTTGATGCAAAGCCGTAGACAGAGCTTCATTTTGAGGGACAGTTTTATTACAAGTAGATAGAGTAAACGAGAGCAAGCGAAGCTAATTGTCCTTAAACAAGTCAAACATGATAATATTATCTCGACAAGAAAAACATACCAAATAAGTATTGATGAGTGTTTTTTTATTTGAGCTACCAACACAATTACATGTAGAAGGTATGCAAATCGTTAAATTGCTTAGGCACTAGGTACATACGCAATTAAATTTACAGGTAGTTACATCATTTTATTTTTCTTTGTCTAGACAACACTAACGGGATAACAAAAAAACGATACAGCAAATTATACTTTTTTAATGTTTCAAATATTTATTCAGTGAGGAACATGCCAGCAATTACATAACCCCCTGGCAAAGATATATTTAAAATCTCTGCCCCTGGTTCTGCTCTGTTATTCTATAGCGCCAGAAGTTAGATATCTCCTATATCGCGATTGCTTATTAGATCGAAGATAATCGAAGTAGACGAAGAGCCCTCAATTTACTAGCTGATTAAATTAGCTGATTAGTAGCTATTTTAAAACGTCCGTGGGAACTCTTCGATTCTCTGGAACCAAGAGTAGCCTGTGTCACTTTCCAAGTTTTAACTATGTCCATACAAAAAACAATTGAATGATCTAAACAATGTATCGTCGTTTCATTGTTCCGTCTTTGTACTAAAGTACTTTAATTGTCAGATGCAAAGTCCCCGGCTGTGAAGAGAGATTTAACGACACATCGTGGCTGAAGTACGCCATACCAACCAACGTGGAGAAGGACCGTCCAGATTCCTGCACTAGATACGCTCCCCTACACAACAACAGGACGGTAGATCAGTGTCTGCCCGAGGAATTCTCTAATGTAACCATCCCTTGCGATGGTTTCGTCTATGAGGAGGGAAGGTCGTTTGTTAAGGAGGTAAGTGACAAAAAATCAAACTACTAACCTCACATTCTAGTGAAATAGCAGTCTAAACTGGATCAGACTAGCTTGAAGCTATACAAACTTTTGTGGTCTTCTGCTATGAATATGAAAGTAATAATATAGAGATAATTATATTTGTACAGCCTATGCTTATAGAATTCAACCTAAGCTTATATCTATCATAGGTCCGAGCTAGGCTATAAAATATAATACACCTGATAATTTACGCTCATTGGGCTTCAGGTTTAATACACAATCCTATGTTAATGCCATATAATGCTAGATTGTCGTAAAGTAAGGATCCTTTGCAAAGCATTTCTTATATTATATGTTTATGTGCAATTTACATTTAAAAATTTCTTAACTAAGTACAAGTATGAGATCAGAGTCTTGCCTTAATCTATAGGGTTCTTATGCCATCAAATGGTTTCCTTTCTTTGTAAAATTCTCTTGATAGTTTATTTTATTTTTATTCCATTACAAGTGAGCTTTTGACTGCGATCTCACCTGATGCTAAGTGATAGCGGGCTGACCTGTCAGGGGTACCGCAAAAGTTGCTCTGAAAATTTGTAATATGCTCAACACAATAAGCTATGAACATTACCTGACAAATGCTGTATAACAACAATTTTTTATCTAGTTCAATCTAGGGTGCCAAGAATGGAAGCGAGCGTTGGTAGGGACCGTGCATAACTCGGGAATGTTCGCAGCCATGCTAGTGACCGGAGCGGTCTCTGACCGGTTCGGTAGAAGAGTTGCTGTAGGTATCGCCGCTACCGCCAGCTTCATCTTTGGCATCTCGAGGGCCTTCTCACCAGATTACATCACGTATTTGGTGTTGCATTTCTTGGAAGCTGCGTTCGGCGGTGGCTTATATCCGTCTGCGTATGTTTTTGGTAAGTTTTAACTTCTCGTATTTATAATTCTTATGTTTCTGACAGGCTTGAATACCATATTAGCAGGGCCGTCTTTAAGATGTTGTAGACTCTGGGCACATAAGGATAATGGGGCCCCTATGTAAAGGCATATGCTTGTTTGAACAAAATAGTCTTCTGTCTATTTTGTTAAAACATACATAAAGGGTAGTTAAGCAATGTTATAGATTGATTCAACTGTAATTTTAAACGGTTACTTTAAAAAAACTTCAAGATCTGCTCAACTTACTACTGAGGTATATTTTTAACGTAATTTATGTACGTTATCGGTAATGAATATCGGTTATCTATCGGTTGGTGATCTGGCAGTAACTAGAAGGTCCCCATCGATCGCGGGGCCCTGGGCGCGTGCCCAGTGGGAAAGAGGGGCAGGATAACGATAATAACGATAGTCGGAAGTGAAACCATCTAGCTAGTTAAGCTACTAAAGCATAAAATTAAAAATTCTAATCAAGTTTATATATCCCTGGAATATGTCCAAGACAAGAACAAAAATCCATTATCATACTTCACGCTCTATGGTGCGCAGTGCTTTTACAATCCATACTAATATTATAGATGCGAAAGTAACTCTGTCTGTCTGTGTGTTACGCAATCACGCCTAAACTACTGAACCAATTTGAAATGAAATTAGGTACAGAGATAGTCTAGAGCCTGCGAAAGGACATAGGCCACTTATTATCCCGGAAAATTCAACAAAAAAATAAATTGTCTCTTCAACATATTTTGATGAAATTTGGTAGGTATAGGGATAGTTTATATCCAGGGGAAGGACAGGCAACTTTTCATCCCGGAAAATTGAAGAGTTCCCGCGGGAATCAAAAACCTTACGAATAAGTCGCGGGCATCATCTAGTATTCCTATATTTTGTACTCTCTCTTGCTCTTGCAAAATTAAATATCTTCTTTCCTTACAGCGGTAGAACTTGTCGGCATAAAACAACGAGTGATGGTCTCGGCCATGTGCAATATGACATTCGTCGTGGGCGTTCTCCTGATCGCGGTCCTCGCTTGGTTCGTCGACAATTGGAGGACATACATCCTCATCCTTTACAGCCCAGCCATTTTAGTCGGAATATACGTCTGGTTCATGAACGAGAGCGCAAGATGGCTACTCAGCAAAGGCAGAAAAGACGAAGCTGTCGCAACGTTGAAAAGGGCAGCCAAAATCAACAATTTGGACCCAAGAAATTTAGAATTGGACTCCTTGAGTGATCCTTTATTAAAACCAGAAAACCAAACTGAGGATAAGAAATCTCAACTTTCAAAAGCTATACGCTCCAGTATTATATGGAAAAGACTTCTCATATGTTCTTTCCTGTGGTTGACGTGTTCTTTAGTGTACTACGGGTTGTCGATCAACTCTGTGTCGTTAAGTTCAAATAAGTATGTGAGTTTTATGTTGGTGGTGTTAGTGGAAATACCTGCTTATATCGTGGTGGTTATTGTGTTGGACAAATATGGCAGGAAAAAGACGATGATAGTGACGTATTCTACGTGTGCAATTACGAGTTTACTCTTCGCTTTTCTACCGAGATGTGAGTATGAAAATTTTATTTCATTCCATGTATGCCTATTTCGCTTGACCTTGTTGTCATCTGTAAATTTTTACAGCTAAACAAGGTCAAGCGAATTAGACACACATGGAATATGCCTGTCTAGAAGAAGATTTATTATTTAACTAGATGATGCCCGCGGCTTCGTCCGCGTGGATAATTTTTTTTCAATTCCCGCAGGAACTCCTTAATTTTCCGGGATAAAAAGTAGCCTATATCCTTCCCCGGGATACAAACTATCCCTGTACCAAATTTCGTCAAAGTCGGTTGAACAAGTGGGCCGTGAAAGCGTAGCAGACAGACAGATGGACAGACCGACAGAAACACTTTCGCATTTATAATATTAGTATGGATATGGATATGGATTTCAATATGGTTTGGTATAGTAGCACGATTAGAATCAGCTGAAAATTGATCCAATTTAGGAAAGAGCGTCCCAGATGAAAATCAGCGCTGTATTATTCTCTTGTACGACTCAAACACTTCGTCCATATGAATGCTTTTGTGTTGTGTTTATCTATGGAATTTCATCGTTGACTGCCTCGTTGGTCTAGCGGTTAGCGTAGTCGACTGCGGATCACGAGGTCCTGGGTTCGATTCCCGGTCGGGCATAAAAATTGTTGGGTATTGGGTTTTTCAATTAAGAAATTCTCAGTGCCAGCCCGGAGTTGGAAGTTGGCGGTGTTTCACCCCCGTGCCTCGGAGAAGCACGTTAAGCCGTCGGTCCCGGTTATTATCGCTAACATGCTAATAGTCGTTAAAGCCCGCCAACCCGCATTAGAGCAGCGTGGTAGGTTTGAGCTCTAATTCCCTCTCTCCTATGAAAGTGTGTTTGTATAGCCCGACAAACTTATCTGACCGGGTGACAGCGTCGCTAGTGTATATTGAAAAATGAAATAAAAACAAAAACTAAACAGGCATAAAAATTTGTTCCAATTTTGGCCACCGGGTCAGAAAGATTTGTGAAGGTCTACCAAGTTACCAAGTGATACTAAACGGATCTAGCACAGACTTAAATAAACTTTTTTTCTTCTTAAATTTTTAAAAATATAGGGGGATTGAATTTTATGGAGATTAATTATTCATTTCTGACTTATATCTGCTGGATTTACATGAATTAGGTAGATAATATTGCGACATCATCTTTTTCCATATTACTTCAGTCTACCTGTCGTAGTACTGACGAAACATCTCATATCGTTCAGGTAAACATTGATAAGAAAATATAATTGGGTTCCGCACATTTTAATGCTGCAGATTCTGATTGTTTTTTGATTGACTATTAGTAATATTTCTCTAATCAGTTTGAGAAAAAAATTACCTTAAATCTTTTTAATTGCCCTAAATCTGGTTTAACAAATTAAACCAAAACACTAAACTCTAAATTCAAACTCAAAGTAGGTATATTTATTCAAAACAGGTACGTACAAAGTTACACTTTCTGAACGTCACGTTACAAATTATAAGACGTGATGGTGATAATTAACTACGGTACCTTAAAAGTAAAGCTACGAGGGTTCCAAACGCGCCCTGGTCTGAGAAGAGCTACTAGTAACTAGTTAGTTATAAACGTGAGTGTGTTTATCGGTCTGTGACTTGTCTGTGAATCTGCGGGTCCGTCTGTCTTTCAGTACATCTGTCAGTTGCATTGGGTTGTTCCGCATCCATCAAACGTCATCTCAATTATTCTCATGCCACTAATTTTTTTTCCTAACTCAACCCGTTTGTGTTTATATTCCTTACTCGTCCCACAGCAATTACGTATTTGTTATATTTTTTTCCATGAGTATTCTGACTTCGGCCTTCAATCACATTGATGCTAAACACCACACATAAAGTTCACTTATGTCAATTTTATTTATGTCGTAAAATAACGGACATAACGGACAAATGGTAATATTACAATTATTAAGGTTTTCATCACACGGATCTCTGTGTAGTTTCTGAATAAAACGGCGATAGTCTATTGACCCAGTTATTTTCATTTCGAAACAAATAGAGGTACACGTGTTTACTATATGGTCCGATCATTCTCAGACTGCATGGATTTTTATCTTTTTGCGTATTCTTTAATTCTGATAACCCTGTCTGGATATTTTAATCGGTTAGCATCTTTTTGCAATCTTAGCTCATGATTAGTGATAACATTTGTATACTTCCCTACATAACATCCCAGAATATTAATATTAACACGTTCCGGGACAGTACGTCGAGAGGCGGGCCGCAAATTCCTTTAAATTACGACACAACGTCTGTCGACGGCTGATTTTGAGCTTCGAAATATGACAGCCCGTCGAACAACGGGCGTCAACCATAGAATATATAGTAGGCTGACGTATTAGTGTCGTATTACAAGAACTTAGAACTATCTAGTGTCACATCGTGAAGTTTTATGAGCACACAAGTAAACTACACGCACACATGCAAACTTGTCTCGTGTTGTGACACAACGGCCTGGGCCGCGTGCGCGTATACGCATCCCCCTACTTCAGTCGGAACTGTGTCACTGCGCGGGAGCCTCGCGTCGCTCGAGTCAACGCCACGGAACACGATCGCAAAACGTAGGTATTATTTCATAATTACTTGTATTTTATAGTTGTTTTGTTATAAAATGTGTTCACGAATAAGTACAAACGTATAAAATATAAATATTGTTGTTAAATCTTGTCGAAATCCTTGTATTTCTATAGTGTTACCTATTATCTGTAGGTAGGTATGTTATTTCTGCAATCTTTGTATTACTGTGGTGTTAGTGGTTATACTTACTATGCTTACCTTTTCGTAGATGTCTTCTAGACGAAGAAAACGGTCACCGGTGCCCGAAGAGGAAGTATCAGAGTCTGAAAATCATGATCCTTTTTCCGACGGGGATGGAGAATACGCATCCGACAGAAATTATGAACCCCCAGAAGACGAGTCTGACTCCAGTGATAGTATTTTTGACACCCGGCGTCGATGGAGTTTGTCCCAAGGCGACTCGGATGAAGAGGATTCTCAGGCAGCTGATGGTAATGATGCTGAATCTTTGCATTCGCAAGAGGATCATAATCAAGGTGCTTATCCCAATCCTAGTGCTCAAGTAAGTGAATGTAGTGACGATATGGATGTTTCAATAGACGGCGACAATAATATTCAGAATTCTCAAAATACGAACGATGTTGAAGGCAGCGATGCTCAGATTGCTCAGTCTACCCAAAATTCTGATGCTGAAGATGGCGAGGAGACTGAAGCAGCAGATAATAATGAAGCAGGTAATCTACAACAAGACACCGCTAGTAATCATTCGAGGGTAAGTGATCAGTCAGAAAATTTGTTTCAAAACAATGAGACACCAGCATCAGTCCGAGAACCTAGACGACCAGATATCCCTGTAAATGAAGATGAATGGGAAGACGTGGTTGATGATATCCCCGAGTTCTCTTTTGATTCTACTTTTGTGGGTCCCACGTTCGAAATAGATGAGAATTCCACACCGATGCAAATATTTAGCCAGATAGTTAATGAGAATATGATTGAATATTTGGTTGAATGCACAAACACTTACGGCGCTAACTTGTGTAACAAAAACCGGCCTCATACTAGAAACAGTCGTAACAAAAGCTTTAAACCGACTACGATAGAAGAAATGAAAGAATTTTTGGCACTTTCATTTTTACACGGTCACATACAGATCCCTGTTTCACGAAAATTGTTCACGCATGACGATCCTTTATACTACCACCCAATATTCAGCCATGTCATGTCAGGTCGCCGTTATAACCAAATATTACGATGTTTCTGTGCCGCTGAATCGGGAGCTGAAGGAAAAGATAAAGTTGATCACTTTGCGAATTCTCTTACACAAATATTTCGGCAATCCTTAAACCCAGGAATTGATTTGTCTTTGGATGAATCGTTGTTACTATTTCGAGGACGTCTCCAATTTAGACAATACATCAAGTCTAAGAAAGCCCGGTATGGAATAAAGTTTTACGTACTCACGACTGATGACGGTTATGTGTTAAACCTTAAAATGTATCATGGAAGCGAGGATGTGACTGATGCCGATGGAGAACCTGGAAAGAAAGTCGATAAGCTGGTGTTACGGCTCATGCGTCCTTATCTCTTGAAAGGACACCACCTGTATATGGATAACTTCTATAATTCCGTGACATTATCACAGAAACTTCTTGATCTTAAGACGCACACGAATGGCACATTGCGCACAAACAGAAAAGACAACCCCAAAGAATTGATCGCAAAAAAACTTAAAAAGGGTGAGCATTTTTGGTTGAGGAAGAAGAAGGTTTATGTGAGCAAATGGAAGGACAAGAGGCCAGTTCTTGTCCTCACCACGCGGGAACATCCAGAGATGGTTGAAGTTCGAAACCGGCATGGAAAAAGATCTATGAAGCCCATAGAGGTCGCCTCATACAACGCACATATGTGTGGAATTGATCGTTGTGATCAGATGATCAGTTATTATTCTTCGCCACGCAAAACCATAAGATGGTACAAAAAGGTCTTGTTCCATTTATTGGACATTGCTCTCTGGAACTCCTTTTATTTGTTCAGGAAGTATGTGAAGCAAAAGAACAAATATGAATTCGTCACATACAGAGAAGAAATTATAAGAGAGATGTTGAAGCTAGAGAAAGACACTAAGGGAAAAGACTTGATGACAAGAAAAAAGAATGACTCCCGACGTTATGGTCCTGGACAAGTTGGCCAAGCAGCTGCATTTCCCATAAATTCAGGGCACTGGCCAGTCCGAATTGAGGCACCCCCAACAGGAAAAAAGAAATTTGCATTCTTGACTTGCAAAGTATGCGCAAAAAAGAAGCTACGAAAGGAAACTAGTTACAGGTGCCCAGGATGTCCTGATTCTCCAGCACTGTGTCCAACTTGTTTCAGAGAATGGCATGAAAATTATGAAAATTTTAACAACTAATGTTTAAATGATTGTATTTGAGGCTGATTCCTAAAACATTTTGTGGTTTATTATTAAAACAGAGCTATGTATCTGATCTTTTTGAGAATATATTAGTATTTTTAAGAATCGAACTCTTAAGTTAAGTATACCATAAATGAATACCTCAAAATGTTCCTAAACTAATTATTGTGATCTCATATCATATGTGATTTGATTATTTAGTTGTATTTTATAAGCTATTTTTAAGTTGATGTTTATTATTCACTTATTTTGTTATATGATTATAACATTTTCTTAGTGAGAGAGTTGTTTTCATAGATACTAATAAGTAACTAAAATTTGATAAGTCCTTTTAGAAATCTTGTTCAAAATGTTAATTGTTACTTATCAGAGCTAATTGTTTTCGTCATCAATCACGTCGACAGACGTAGTGTCATATAACACCCCACAGAAAACGCGTGATATGATACCACGTTCGAAGGCGGTCACGTCGAGGAACGAACTGTCGTATCACACAATGTAAAAACTATCAAGGTATATCACAACGTCGTCAGGCGGGGGGCGAAATTGTATGGGGAGTTCATGTGTCAATTTGCATAGGAATTTGCGGCCCGCCTCTCGACGTACTGTCCCGGAACGTGTTAATATATACGAGTATGTTACGGGTAAGGTTGGAAGTTGGACTGGGGGCACTCCGACTCGGATAGTTCAGGTGACGAATACCTACCGATTTCCTTTATAACCCACCCAGAAATAAGGTAATAATTGTTACACCATAACAGATATATTCTAAAATTAGAAACGCAATACTTGTATTTTAAAACAATTTGCAGTCATAGGGACTGCCGATAGAAGTGAAAACTAATATTTAAATTAATTTTCTCTTAATTTTTTTTTATAAAAAATATTTTAAAAAGAAATATTTAAAAGATAAACCTCAAGACTAAGGCATTAAAGTTTAATTACGAATTTAGTTTAATTATATTTAAGGCCTGTTGCCTGGTCGGTGTCGGTGACGGTTACGCGAAGTTTACCTCCTATCAAAAAGTGCTCAACGCGGCTAAAGAAGTTTTCACTTAAAAAATTAGCATGCGATAGTTTGTCTGTGAATCTGTCTGTCTTTCTTTCCGTCCGCTACGTTTTCACAGATTTTGACAAATTTTGACATAATTTGGTACAGTGATATGTTTATCTCGGGTGAGGACATATCCTGGAAAATCAAGAGTTTCCGCTGGAGCTGCAAAGACCTAGTCTACACTTAACATTAGTTCTTGAGAACTAATGTTCACTAAATTAATATAACTTCTCAAAACCGAGCGAAAAATTGTACTTACCAAATATATTTTTCACAGCGGATCTCTGGTCCATCCCGTTATATCTCATCGGTAAATGGAGTGTCACGTTAACGTACAGCTCAGTATACATCTACGTGTCAGAAGTGTTTCCGACCAACATGCGGCAGACGCTGATCAGCGTGTGCTCCACTGCCGGCAGGATAGGATCGCTGATTGCGCCGCTGACTCCTCTACTGGTAACATTCTATGTTAACGTTAACCTACATCTCAGTATACATCTACGTGTCAGAAGTGTTCCCGACCAACATGCGGCAGACGCTTATCAGCGTGTGCTCCACTGCCGGCAGGATAGGGTCGCTGATTGCGCCGCTGACTCCTCTACTGGTAACATTCTATGTTAACGTTAACCTACATCTCAGTATACATCTACGTGTCAGAAGTGTTCCCGACCAACATGGGCAGACGCTGATCAGCGTGTGCTCCACTGCCGGCAGGATAGGGTCGCTGATTGCGCCGCTGACTCCTCTACTGGTAACATTCTATGTTAACGTTAACCTACATCTCAGTATACATCTACGTGTCAGAAGTGTTCCCGACCAACATGGGCAGACGCTGATCAGCGTGTGCTCCACTGCCGGCAGGATAGGGTCGCTGATTGCGCTGCTGACTCCTCTACTGGTAACATTCTATGTTAACGTTAACCTACATCTCAGTATACATCTACGTGTCAGAAGTGTTCCCGACCAACATGGGCAGACGCTGATCAGCGTGTGCTCCACTGCCGGCAGGATAGGGTCGCTGATTGCGCCGCTGACTCCTCTACTGGTAACATTATATGTTAACGTTAACCTATAACATCTCAGTATACATCTACGTGTCAGAAGTGTTCCCGACCAACATGGGCAGACGCTTATCAGCGTGTGCTCCACTGCCGGCAGGATAGGGTCGCTGATTGCGCCGCTGACTCCTCTACTGGTAACATTCTATGTTAACGTTAACCTACATCTCAGTATACATCTACGTATCAGTAAGCCGAGAGGGAGTTTCTTTTACGTATTGGATCGCGACAACTACCATTTATTTGAAATCGATTAAGCGCCAGCTGTCAACTCTGGCATTTCTCTGCATTTGACAATTCCATACAAATCGTATTTAACGCTGTCGCGATCGAATGTGAGGAAATCCACCACTCGACCTGAGTCGTGATGTGAAAACTACGAGTTCATATTCTGACTATTGGTCGAAAATTTGCAATTTTCATGAGTAACCCATTCCGCAGCGATACAAATGAAAATATTATCTACTCCACCTTTTGTAGGGTAAAACTAGCCGATGCCTCAACTAAAATAACTATGATGTGACATCTAAAAAGAAAAACAAATATAAAAAGGTTCGCAAAGGTGTTCTTAACACTAAAAGTATTGGATAGAATCAGACTTTACTTTGCGGAAGTTCATGATTTAGCAAGGAAAGATTAAAATTTTTTTGCTATAATCCGCCAACAGATTACAATTATCTTGATAATATTAGATAATTGTAATCTGTTGGCGGATTATAGCAGAAAAATTTGAATCTTTTCTTACTAAAAGTTTTTTTTTCAGTCGCAGTACCACAAATCGATGCCAACGGTTCTATTCGGCGGTATGTGTCTAATATCCAGTGTGCTGGTTCTGATGCTACCGGAGACCAGGAACGTGAGGCTGCCAGACACTATTGAAGAGGCTGAAGCGCTGTCTAGAAGGAGCAAGAAAGAAGATGATCTGTGAAGAAGATTAGTTGATAAAGCTTTCGTCAATCGTTTACGGCCGAAATTAATCAACTCAAATCAAACTCAAATAATGTTTATTCAATTTAGGTAGGTATACTACACTTATTGACGTTCAGTTATTTCTAAAATACTAGCTGATGCCCGCGACTTCGTCTGCGTGGATCGAGGTTTATTGGTTCCCGCGGGAACTCCTTAATTTTCCGGGATTAGCCTATGTGCTATTCCAGACTATAATCTATCTCTGTGCCAAATTTCAGCCAGATCCGTTCATCTGTTGGGGCGTGATTGAGTAACAAACATCTATACATCCATACATTCATACATCCATCCAAACTTTCGCATTTATAATATTAGTAAGATAATGGTGATAATCAGTAATGGGATCTTAAAACTAAAGCTACGAGGGTTCCAATAATCAATATATTTGTAATCTGTCGATACGTTACTTAGTAACTTTGCTATTTTTCAAAAGTTCCACAAACTCATCTGGCCCGGTGGCCAAAATTGGAACCAATTTTTATTCCTTCTTTATGTTTTTGTTTTTATTGTATATTTCATATATATGTAACCATAAAATTGCAAAAACCGTTAGATTGTAATCTAACTGTGAAAAAACTAGAAGAACACTGTACCACATTGCCTTCTTCATTTGCCTTCTGTGGCGGATTATAGCGAATTAAACTTCTAGTTTTTTCATTGTCATGGACTTCCGCAAAGTAACGCCTGCTCCACTATATGTAATCTAACTAGCGAAATTGTAAACTGACGACACATTGTGAACCGTTCAATGTTCTGAGTGTAATTTTTTGAAATATTCATTGTACACGTTTTCTTGTCTCTTTCTTGTAGGTTAGGTTAGGGTTCGACATAAATGATCAGGTAGTGAGTTAGATTCTTTCGGGTTAATATACCTAACAGGTTACAATCTACCGAAAAATAATGCGTTAAATTGTAATCTGTTGACAGTTTACAATTTCGCTAGTTAGATTACAGTCTAACGGTTTTTGCAATTTTACGGTGACATATATACCTACTAGTGACGCTGTCAACGGGTCAGATAAGTTTGTCGGACTATACCACAGACATCATATATAAACCGAAGGACTATACACTACTTTTAGACCTATAAATTTAGTTCACCTTAGAATTTTTTTAAAAACACCTTTTAGATCCTAAACTTATTTAGTTTTCAGCTACATTTCTCATATTGGATTTTAAAAAGCTTTCCAAAACTAGGAAATATTCATACAAAGCAAAATATTCATACATATATAACAGCTGTCTTTATGGAAACTTAAAAAGCTCGAAAACTGTATAAACGTTTAGATTTATGAATCATGGTTAGGATACGCCTTAAATCAATTCCAGAAGTAAAAGATATACAAAGAAATGAAACACCTGAATTATTTTCTTTACTTTTTGTTGTGATATTACTATGAAAACAATAAATATTATATAAAACAATATTAATAACAATAACACTGAGAAAAGCTCATAAAATATCGTTCCATAGTTAAGCGAGTGACGAATCATACTGTCTATCTTGTTTTTAATATATGAATGATATAAAACTAGTTATTTATTTACTTGTTCACTCAAAGCGAATTTAATAAGTTTTGAACGGCGTTTTTATCTTTTCTTTATGTTGCGGATATAAAGCTGACAATAGGGCTTTTGATGCCCGTACCATTGTTGGCAACACTGTATTTGTTCTCGTTATGAATCAACAATGTATCACCTTTCAGTAAATAACACTGAAATACGATTTTAAGAAAACTTACAGTGTCGTTGTACGCGGTGAAATTATTGTTACAATCCGATTTTCGATGGGCACTTCACACTCATAGCTTCTCTCATTCTAAATTCTGTGGTATGGGGTCATACTGCCAATTCTTAAAGCCATAATGGGGCCGATTCTGTAGTGCACAATCTCTAAACTAAACTAAAATGACAGCATTAAAAATATTGCTAAACCTTTCCTATTACTCTCTGCCGATAGGGACAGGACTCGATTTAAAGCTTGTGCACTACAGAATCAGCCCCATTGTTTCATTATTGTTGACTTACGTTAACCCTAACGTTAAGGTTGTCTGGAAGAGATCGCTGCTTAGCGATAAGACCGCCTTTTTGTACCTACTTATAGTTTTCTTGTTTGTAACACATTGTTTTTGTGTATTGTGTATACATACATACATACATACATACTTTCGCGTTTTAGAATTATAATCCTTATTATAGGAACGTCAAGGTACGTGAGTTCATATACTGTCATTTTGAGTAATATTGCTTAAGTATTGTTTTAAGCGTTGGCATGTATAAGGAGCACGAGCTCCGAGGAATCGGGGTCTGAATAAACGACGGCTGTACGCCACCCCCGATCGTCGCTCCATATCCAGCTCGCTCCCAGCACTAGTTTCGAGCTTGAGACGTGTAATTTTGCGAAAGCAGTATTGTTTTGCACTTTAAACAACTCTAGGTCATTACTTTAACATTCCATAGGATTCCTCAGAACTTGCGCGCGGACTATATGTAATTATTCCTAAGGGCCCCATACACGAGCTGATTTTCGTGACGTTCTGACGTCCTATGTTATGGCCGTTTCACACGAGGGCAGGGTATGTTCACTGTGCAGTATATTTTTTATGTTCTGTTCCAGCAATAGGGATGATGCCTATATCAAAAATAATTATTTCTAACTGATTTTTAAGTGGAGGGTCTTCCAAACGACCTAAAATTCACATCACTTGTTAGTTTTAAGTTTGGTAACCATTTTAAAATATAGATTTTATAATATGTAGAAAAGAAGTGCGTTGAATTTTTTGACGTCACAACTGTGAATTTCATACAACTTCCATACTAGAAGTGTGTTTTTAAGTTTGATAAATAGTTCTTGATTTGATTGAGTTGTCATCATCCCTACTGCGTTTAAACGGTAGTAGTATATTGCTCCCCTCACTGGTACTCTACCTTGCTCGTTGGTACCCTGATATTTACATTATATAAAAGTATAAATATCTGAAATATTTCAAATGTATTATTGTAATAAGTATCCAGCTGACAGTTATGATTTAATACCAGATATAAACAGTCGTGAACCATATTGATCCCTATTTATCATTGTCACACCCTCTATCAAGCTGTATTCATTAATAAATGTATGATAAATGACAATAATAATTTTATTGTAGTATCTAAAATATAAATTATATCATCATAAATATACATCAATGTATAGTAAGAAGGCATTTTTGACACATTATTTTATTACCTATATAATTCAGACTTATCTAATTAATGGACAAAGATCACGGTCATGTCACGATTTAATTATTATTAAGTATTAATAATCAGGAAAACAATGTCTTAAAGTAAAATTTAACCAAAAATTTACGATTTTTCTATGAAAAATGTACTTAGAATTTAGCGTTTTAAATATACTAACTTAATACAATTATAGTAATTTTAAAGTAGGTTGCTCGTTGGTAATTAATTGAAAATAGAATTTTCTTTTCCCTAAAAAACTTAGGTTGCTTATTTACCTACTTTACTTAAGACTTATTATATACTGCATTAAATAAGTCAGTTTGCATAGGTATTTTAGACAAAAATTAAAATCACATTCTAACGACACCATTGTATGCTGCCAAAATTCAAAAATTCAAATTCACAATGCTTTTTTTATTCAAATAAACTTTTACAAGTACTTTTGGACGTCGAGTGAATCTTCCACTGGTTCGGAATGCCATTCCTACCGAGAATAACCAGAATAATTTTGAAAAAAATATTTACAATTTCATTAATTTATAGAATACATAAAATCAGCTGTCCTTAGCATTGCTGGAGCGAGTCAAATCCATGCTCCTTTGTCATTTACGTAATCTTCAACAGCATAATAAGCTTTTTCCAGGAGCATACTTTTAATGGACTTCTTAAACTTGTGTAGTTTTAAGAGTTGGGATTGTTTATCGCATTTTCAGTGTTGCTTTTTCAATTATCTTGTAATTTACCCATGTAATTTTTTACATAATTTTATCTCTCCTATGAGAGTGGAGGCCTGTGCCCAGCAGTGGGACGTTAATAGGCTGTAGTGGTGGTTACCCATGTGAACTGACTTATTGAACAGACTCTACCTACTAATTTTTTTATCATCCTTTAGTGTAGGCTTATATTGTACTTACAATTATTCCCCAACTTAGACATCGACAGTATTTTAGACTATAATTTAATTGTCTGTGTATTGTTATATTAAAATAAAATAATTTAAAAAAAAACGTAAATAATTAAGCATTAGACTAATGAAAAATATGGACGGAGACCCCGTGACCCAATGAGATCGAATTACAATTCAAAAAGCATTCCAGCTCTACCATTGAAATTGATTTCTGTGAACCTATAGGGATTAGCACTGAAATACCTTATGGTCTATGACCAGTGTGTTTTCCGTCCATATTTTCAGTAAGGGTATGATCAGGCTCAGTACAAGTTTTCCCATCTCGAATTCGTTGACATATTTTGAATTGTATATGTCACCTTAAGATTGTAAAAACCGTTAGATTATAATGTAACTCGCGAAATTCTAAACTGTCGAAAGATTGTAAACTGTTCAATGTTCTGAGTGTAAATTTTTGAAATATTCATTTTATTTACGTGTTCTTGTCTCTTTCTTGTAGGTTAGGTTAGGCTTCGGCATAAATAATCAAGTAGTAGGGCACTTAGGTTTTATCGGGTTTAAATACCTATCAGATTACAATCTACCGGAAAATAATGCGTTAAATTCTAATCTTTCGACAGTTTAGAATTTCGTGAGTTGGATTATAATCTAACGGTTTTTACAATCTTACGGAGACATATACCTACTTACTGTAATTTTTTAGCATTTCGATGTTTTTGATACACTAACTAATAGGTAAACGTAATCGAGATGAGCAAGGTCGTACTGAGTATACTGGAACATTATAAACATCAACTATTCATATAAATTATTGGTGCTCGATTAAATTGCTTGTCTGTTTAATACTGTGAATTATTATAGTTATTTATGATTATTAAAGTGCATTAATAAAGCTGATCGACTACAGGCTATGCAACAAAATGCAACTCGGCTCGTTATTGTATTCGTTTGTATGCTCAGAGGTGCGATTGTGTGAGAAATGCCGATCAAATCGTCAAAGTTCGGCGTCAAAGTAAAATAATACTGATAAGAATGGATACACGAACTTGAGCTTGAACTTTCACGATTTGATCGGCCACTTTTAGACAATCGGGCGGCAGATCAGTTTCAGATCCGGTGGGTGTTTAGCTTTAAATTACTTGTATACCGTAGCATAAAAAGACAGCATACTTACAATAGATAAGTTAGGTACTGAATGTTTTACACATTTTAGTATGTTTTATAGTAAGGGTACCTAATTAAGACAATAGATTTTTGTTAAAACCTTGTATCCTTCCTTGTATTATTGTAAGTCTTAACAGATTGATCTGATAATCTGATCACAATGTTTAATATATATAATATTATGTAATAATTTCACAATAAAGGTTTTTTTAAATAAAAATGGAATACGTCTTATTTTCGTTTTCATTTTCCCCGTAAACTAATAAAAAAAACTTCTCTCCCTCTCTTATAAACCCATTGCCAGCTCACTACAGAGTACGAGTCTCCTCCTCCACCACGCTGCGCAAGTGCGAATAACGAACTATCGGGCGTGCCGATTTCTTCAAGATGTTTTCCTTCACTGTTTGAAGCTAGTGAAATATGATTTCTTTAATCTTAAATCAAAAAAAATACAAACTTAATAATAATAAATGAGCAATTAACTTCATAATAATATGTTTGTTATCGTTTCGCAGCTCAAGCAGTGAACTTATCTTGACAAAATTTAACAAAGCTTGCGTCCTGGGGACGGAAATATAAATTAATGATAAAAATGATAAATGATTTATTTATTTCATGTAGGGCAACTTGTGTCACTTATGATACGTTAAGACTCTACCATTACTCTTATATTATTACTTTTTAACCCGGAACATTTATAAGTTTACACGGAATTTTCAAAGAACCAAAATGAGCGTGGAGAAAATGGCGAGCATCAATTTGTGTTCATAGATTAAACCAGTTGCTAGCTTCTGTTTTTGAAAATCTTTGCATATTTTATAAGCAGTTTGTTTATTTCTAGATCTGTCTTTTAGTCTGTGATTTCGAAGTAAAAAAAGTATAGTTCGCTCACGAGTTGAAAGCAGAGGAAATGTATGGTGACACATTCATTTACTCTGCATTCAACTCGCGCGCGAGCTGTAAATGAAATGATTTATTTATTTCATATAGGACAACTTGTGTCACTTATGAAACGTTAAGACTCTATCACCGGTTCGTAAAGCTGATTCTACTGAGAAGAACCGGCAAGAAACTCTGCAGTTGCTCTTTTCATAGAAAAGAAAAGGTTACAATATGTAGACAACACAACACATACGTTACAAGTATTACACTGACTTGTGGGTCACTGGATGCGAGGCCGGTTGCTTCCATGCTACTTTGTCATAAATAAAATCATCGATAGTGTAATAACCTCGACTTAACAAATGCTGTTTGACACAGTATTTAAATCTATGTAATGGCAAATCCAGAAACTCTTTGGGAACCATATTATAAAAGCTAAATATTTTAAAAGAATTGTCTTTGTTCTGAAAAATTTAAAAAGTTCAAGCTTTGCAATCAAAATAATGAATTCGGCTAGTTTTAACACCTGTAACTTAAAGTTTCAAGATTCTAGGTTTACCTAAGTATTTCACGAAATGAATTTATAATAATATATTTTTAAAGTCAACACTCCACAAAACTCGTGCATATTATATTAACTTATCGCTTATACTGAGAGTAGTTGGGTACTTTTATATGATACGACAAAACAGTGATTTTTATGGCTTTTTGCATCAAAATCTTTAGTTCGTAACTTTGTACCATTGAGAGAGAGGTGCCTGTGAGAATCAGCGAATTGATCAGAGTTATATTTTGAAAGAGAAAGAGTGAGTAAATATTTTGGCTATCTCTTACTTCACTTTTTTTTATAGTTTCACTTTTTATTTTTATTCGACACAGACTTGCATTATTTCTGGAGATAACAATATACCTAGTAGGACTTTATTAGTAGGTATTTTATTTCAACCGAAAACAGAAAATAATATTATAAATTATGAATTTGAATTCGGATGTTACAGCTAGGAAGAAATGCATTGCAATACCTGGTGCGTTTTATAAAATAACAAACGAGACTATTAATTAGGTAAGTGAATTTGATGGGCTGGATGATGGGGGTAAAGGAATACGTACTCATGTGGTATAATAGGCATGATGACTGATTTTGAAAAATGGTCAGATTATGTTCGGAAGTATCCACTATTTCGAAAAAATATCTTATTTCAGCAGAAAAATGAGGTTTGGTAGATAAAACTGGCATTTGAAATTTAAATTTTAAAATTCACGCCAAAACGCTAGCCGGTGTCATGGCGTCGTTTGTGACGTCACTATTGTTTTTACCAATGTACTCTGTGCAGTGTGCAGTAAGCAACAGTGTGATTGTCAAAGCTCGAAAACAAACAATTGTGACGTCATTCGTTTCGTGGTGTTTAATCCATTGTGGCGGATTGCTGTATTTTATAGTTTTATTTTATCAAAATAAATAGCAATCTCGCTCGAAACAGAAAAATAAATACGTTTTTTATAATCTATGAATCCTATTTCATTAGATAAATTCATAATTTCATTGATTCTTGGTTACTGTCATCATGCCTATTGTTGGAGACTAGGCCTCGCAACCGGTTTAACCGGCGCGGGACATCATGCACTCCGACAATTGCGAATCACATAAACACGCGGCAACTGTGCGGATTACTTATTATAAACAGTCCACATGATATATATATATATATATATATATAGTAAAGTAGTATATAGTAAAGTTTGTTGATGTTGGCCGGTGGACCAATGATGCGGTGGAATGACGCAGATATAGGTATAGGCTTGTTCAATGAAAGATCAGCAGGTCAAACTTGCGTTTGTATTTGAATTCAACAAACCCAATATGCAATGCACGTCCAACATATAAAACATTAATTATATCAGATTACACGGATTAACATATTGCTTATTTATTTAATATGATTAAATTAGTCGGGAATTAGATAGTATAAAATTGAGACGTGGTACATGGCTGACTACAAGGAAGGTAGAAGTGAAGGAAGTGACAACTGTCAGATTACATTCCATGGTCTATGTGCATTGATAAGAATGCGTTCAGGATTTTAACAAAGTTGATCATTAATGGAAAGTTTATTCTAATCTTCAAGACTTTCTGTCATCCTTCAACATACTGTCCTCAACAATAGCCTCGCGAGCATGCACGTTTGCTGTAAACGTTGTATCGTGGTAGCATCCGACACTCAGTTACTCTTAACATGTAAAGGGATCATAATTATATGCACGTTAGCTTCGCGCGTCTCAAGAGTAACGAGGCTAAATATTTTACCGAGCTTAAGTAATTACTTAGTATGCTCGAGTAGATACGACATAACGGTACGACGGCGAAAAGACTGCTATATTATGTCTGACATCAACCTCGCATTAGTGAGAACGTGACAAACTATTTCACTTGATGAAACAATGTTTGGATTTGAGCTTCGAGCCTTTTAGAACTATTAGGCAGCTGGACATTGATCAGGCGGAATTTGTAGAAAAAAAACCTCCATGAAATAATTGGAGTGACTAGAAATTAGAATATATCTTGTACATACCTACATATGTAATGTCTTCGACGTGTCTTGTATGTCATTCGCTGAGTTTTTTGAAGTGAAAACTTTATAGACTAGGCAATAAAGCTAGTTGACCCGAACAATAATTCCTCAGGCGACAAAACTTTATAGTATGATAAAGTATCACGAGTTAAACGTATATTATAATTAATATCCAATAAAAAATCAGAAAGGAAGTAAGGTTTTTTTATGCTATACCCAATACGCAAACGCAGTTTAGATTTGATAATAAAATCGGTTTACGTATCGATGTTCTGCATGATTATTTCATTTGATATTTCGGTTTTGAGTGTAATATACTTGTAGCTACTATTTTTCTAAAAAGAAATCGGGAAAATGTTCAGTCATAAATATTTAGTTTTAGGTATAAATACCTAACTTCCGGATGTTTTTTTTGTTGGATATTTTTGTGTAAGTTTTGGATCATCCAATACTATAACCCAGCGAAGTTTCATCGACTGAGGATTTAATGCGGGGATCTTCATATAACGGACCGCCCCATTGCCTAAACTATTAGGCGCGTTGAGCACTTTTTATACGACTGCCTGAAAAAAGGAGTATATTGTTTTCAGGGTTCATATGTATGTATGTACCTATGTATTTATGTATGTGAGTTTGTATATTCCACCATAACTTCTATACGCCTGAACCGATTTTGATAAATGAAGTATCGTTAGAATCCCTAGCTTATTCCAGGTGACATGGGCTATCAAAAATTTTTTTAAAAATTAATGGGACCATGGTCCCGCATTAAAGACCAAAATTGAAAAAAAAAACGAAAATAAGATTAACTATATAATCATCATCTAGAAAATGATGAGTACATTCCAAAAATATATAACAAAAAATATTTAGTGATTCACAAAAAAATATCATTTAATAAAAAATGTGAATAAGATTCCTATATATGCAAATCGCTTCTTAAGGAGGTAAACTCCAAAAATAATATGGCAGGGCAGTCGTATTTTTTAATTCGTTTAATTAATTTCACTTGTTGGTAGGGAGTAAAAATGTGGAAACGCGAGACTGACACCGTTCTTCTTAAGACATAAGGTCTTAAGTATAAATAGTACTTACATTCGTAATTAAACTTTAACGCCTTTGTTCTAAGGTTTGATGTGTAACCGTGACTGGCACCTCGCGACACCATTCTTCGTAAGACAAAAGGTCTTAACTATAAATAATGTAGTACATTCGTAAATAAACTTTAATGCCTTAGTTTTAAGATTTATATTTTAATTATTTTAAAAGTGCTGTGTTGTTATTTTAATTATTCGTTATCACTTCTATTGGCAGTCCCTATGACTGCCAATTTTTTTTTAATTTGTCTGTCTGTATTTTTTTATCCACTACAAGTTAGCCCTTGACTGCTATCTGCACCACCACATACCATCAGATGATGCAGTCTGAGATGGTCATGGGAGCGGGCTAACATGTTAGGGTTAGTTATATTAAACCCATACCCCTAATCACGTTTCTACACGGCATCGTACTGGAATATGAAATTGCTTGGCGGCACGCCTTTCCGGTAGGGTGGTAACAAGCCACGGCCGAAGCCTCCAGGCCTGACCAGAGTAAATTATGAAAGTATGAATTCCCAAATTGACTGCCAGGGGTCGAACCCGGGACCTCCCACGTTAAGACAATTATGTCTAATTTCTTAGAGTCTAATTTTCTTAGAGGTCTCCCCGCGCCAGGGAGGTCGTCAAAATGTATAGTCAATGCTACTCCACAACTCTGTCAAATCAGAACCTAATTTACCAATTCTTATTTCTTGACAAAGCTTATTATATTATCAAGTTGGTCTCATGTGAAGATCTGATGATTGCGTAATTCTTCAAAGGAAAAGCAATCACGATTAGCACCGATTAGGTAGTGTAACACAGCTTAGTAAAAAGTGTTTTTTTTTTAAGTTTAATCCAGTATAGTCCCGTCCCACAAACTTATCTAACCCGGTGACAGCGTCGCTAAGTAGATACGAAAAATAAAAACAAAAAAGCATTAGAATTAGTTCAAATTTTGGCCACCGGGCTAGATAAGTTTGACGGACTTTATGTATGACGGAAGTATGTATCCTTGCGAAGCTGTTCAGGGTGGTTACCATCGAATAAAAGAGTTTTATTTAAAAATGACAGTTTCATGTCACGTACCTTGATATTCTTGAAATAAGGATTATTATTGTCGAACACGAACTTCAATAATATTAAAACAATATTATAGCTCTAAGCGATTATAGTATACCCCCTGATAGTCTTCCATAATATTATGTAGGTAGCTATATTGAGGTTTGAGACTGGAATTAATATTATGTAGCCTAACTCTATAATATAGGTATTTAATATGCTAGTAGGATCTAATTCAATCATAGAGGTAATCTTGGCAAAGGCCAAATGCACAACTGAAATTATAATTAATTTGCTTCTATCATAGTTGTATGGCTTGACGTGTGACGGTTCATTAATATTCTCATAAATCTACTTGTTATATTAACATTCAAACTGACAATATGACAAAATAAGGCGAAGCGCACACAGGTAGAAGACTCGCGGCGTCTTTGGTAACAAATGAAATTGAGCTTTATTAACTATCGCATAAGGCTAGTAAATCCAGCGCAGAACTCCCAAGCATGGGCATGCAGGTGTTCTCACAATGCTTTGCTTCTATTAGTTAATGCAAGTCTGAATATTTCTTTAATAATATCCTACTGTGATATTTAATTTCTTAAAACGCATATAACTGAGTAAAGGGGTGCCTAATCGAACTCTGGACCCCCGAATAGGAGGCTGAGGTCTGAAACACTAAACTATCAGGCAAACACTATACAAGCAATGTACAAAGGTTGAAATGGTGCCAATTTTATAGAAACCTCTTCACTTGGAACCTTTAGACTTTAGAGCGGCTTTTCATTGGCCGTCACGATAACGATAATGTCGGAGTCGACACATACTTTATCAGCGAC
The DNA here is from genome assembly GCA_964035005.1 of Erebia palarica. NCBI lineage: Eukaryota > Metazoa > Arthropoda > Insecta > Lepidoptera > Nymphalidae > Erebia > Erebia palarica. Next base: position 31,884,031 of record OZ035990.1, read on the forward strand.
GATATCTCGGTATCGTGTAAAATGCGTAATAGGTAGCTCCATACATTTCAGTGCCCCAATCAGCTCAAGAAACTACAATTATTAAAAATTATAAGCCACCCACTAATCCACGTACCTACAAGCCTTTCTCAAAGATAGTGATGGCATGACCATACTGTAATTGGATGGAGGTATATTATTAACTGCGTCGTTGGTCTAGTGGTTCGCATGTTTGACTGCGGCCGACGAGGTCCCGGGCTCGAGTCCCGGGTCGGGCCATAATTAGGCATCGGGTTTTTCGGATTAGAAATTCCCAGTACTAGCCCGGAGTTAGGAAGTTGGCGGTGTTTCACCCCCGTGCCTTGGAGAGCACGTTAAGCCGTCGGTCCCGGTTATTATCACTAACATGATAATAGTCGTTAAAGCCCGCCAACCCGCATTGGAGCAGCGTGGTGGGTCTAATTCCCTCTCTCCTCCGAGAGTGGAGGCCTGTGCCCAGCAGTGGGACGTTAATGGGCTGTAGTGATGATGGTGATGATATTATTATGCTGCAAGTTGGCAACACCACAATTCATGTGGAATGCCCATATATTGTTTACATCCTTTAACAGCAGGGCCACCGCGTATCTCTGACAGCTACAGTGTAACGATCGCAATCACCTCTGATTGGATAACACTCTTCCACTATTGGACAAAATCCATTGAAGCAGCAAGAATACCATAAATTCAGCCCATCACAACAATTGATACTGTAACAATGATTGATGCAGAAGATCCCCCCAGCTGGTCATGAAATTCAAGACTGAACTGGGGTAAGTTCAATGTTTATATTATTTGCTACAGTCCCCGCGCTAGCTTTATCCGGCACATTCCCCAATATCGGTGACTCTATACCAGCGACAATATAATCGGCCAATGTAAAAACGCCCTCACTTACTAGATTGAGCACACTTTCCTACAGTAACGCTCAGAAACATTCCAAGACCAAAATAAGTCGAAAAACTCAATTTCCCAATAAAACTCTAACACAAGTATGTAAGTTGTAAGAACGAGTGTGTTCTTTCGAATCCCCCGGTCTTTTAAGTATTTCTGGTATTCACTTGAAGAAGCTTTTACAGTTTACACGTTACGTAAACACTTAACCCAATTCAGAGCCATATGGGTCTGAAAGACCGATTTACTATTGAAAAACTACGAACCAGCTTTTTTTTCTTTCTTTATGACAGTCGGAAAATTATTACGACTTTGGAAAAGTTCTAATCTATACTAATAATATAAATGCGAAAGTTTGGATGGATGTGTGGATGTATGGATGAATGGATGGATGTTTGTTACTCAATCGCGTCAGGACGGCTTAACGGATCTGGATGAAATTTGGCACAGAGATAGATTATAGTCTGGATTAGCACATCTCTACTTTTTGTGCCGGAAAATTAAAGATTTCCCGCGGGAACCAAAAACCTCAATCCAAGCGGACGAAGTCGCGGCCATGAGCTAATGATTAAAACATCGTGTACTGCTTCGAATAGTAGGCCTTGGCTTTAACTACAGTGTACCAAAGCGAAAAAGCTTTAGGAAAAGAATCTCATTCATTTTGGGATACCCACCCAATTTTTTTTTAATTTGCCGCCTTAACACACTCTCAGCGTTCGCAAGACCGACTATTGTTATGTTAATATATTAGTAGTTAACGTAGTTAACATAGAAACAGTAATTTTTTGTAGGTTCAACAAATCACTAAAAGTCATCATGAAAACTTTAATTTCGCCCGTAATCATCACAAAAGAGCACACAACCCGCTATTCGTGTTTTATCAACCGTTTTTAAAACCTGCAAAATAATATCCCTTTTGCAGTCTCATTTAAAACTGCAACTAAGCTATACGGCTACGAGAAGACATTTTTATAGATCGAGAAAGTTTTATTGGGTAGAATTTATCTCTTGCTAGCTGATGCCCGCGACTTCTTCCGCGTAGATTTTTTCCCGCGGGGACTCTTTAATTTTACGGGATGAAAAGTCGCATATGTGTTATTTCAGCCAATAATCGATCTCTGAGCTAAATTTCATCCAGATCCGTTCAGCCGTTCACGATTGAGTAATAAATATCCATCCATCTATCCATCATCCAATCAATCCATCCAAACTTTCGCATTTATAATATTAGTCTTTCAAAATAAAAGTGAGAGCTGATACATACCGTTGTCTTTTGAGGCAGAAGTTACCATACAAGCCATCTTTTGCTTGAAAATGATGCAAGAGAACTAGCTGAAAGCCATTTATGAAGGCCTGGTCTGCTTCCTAAGGTTAATAACCATAGAGCAATACACTTCCCCGTAACTATAGTTTTATTTTATTTTGATTTTTTGGCTAATTTAAGCCAATTTTTAAATTTATTTTTACAGATCGTATTGGAAAAAGCCCGCACTTTTATGATGCCTATATAAATATTTTTAGGCCCTGTGGTCACATATAGAGTCACATTGGTAGAGGGCAACTTTACCAATAACGTCTCCTCAAGAGGAAATGTGGCTCTTTGTCTTTAGTGTTCCTCGGAGTGTGAAAACGACCGCACATTTCGTATAAAAGAGTATAATGTATTCGTTTCACAGGAGTTGAATATTCACGTATTCACACTGTTCATATCTCCACAAAGTGATGTTTGATTGCAGTTGTCTGTCTGAAATAAGGAGTGTTATATCCAAGCAGGTGTTTGAAATGTTGCATTTTAACGAGGATTCAAATGCAACTCCCTAACGAAGTAGTGAGTTACATATGGTCGAATATATTAGCGAAAACATATTAGGAACAAAACAAATTGACTGGCGGGTAAAAAGCCCCACTACAGGCGTAGTACGTAACGGCAAGTATTCTTTGTACAATTATGTAGCAGTGTATCTCCGTGCCATGATTTCCTTAGACAATCGGGGGGCAGACCAGAGAAAATTCAGAAATTATAAAGTCCCAAATCACTCTGCCGAGGATCGAACCTGATCGAACGAGACTTATACAACCACAGTGCTCACCACTGCGCAAAGATGGTCGTTTTGACTTTTGATAGTTCTCTAAAATTCTCCCTAGAGGTACAGTAGCAGGTATACAATTGCAGGTGTACGTTTCAGAGATTTCCTGGGATGCAACTAAGCCGCACTCGACCCCTTTGTTCAGGCAACACTCGGATCGCGGCCGAAATATTGCACTTCTCTAGATCGTCTCCAAGTGATGTGCTTGAAAATTATCGATAACCGATAAAAAATGGGAATAAATTCTGTACACTATTCCATAACTATTCTAGTACAACAGCAATAATAAGTTGCTATTGTACTAGAATAGTTATGGTCACTAGTTATAGTTATAGTCGTCATAAGGATGCGTGATATTGGTTAACAGCCTAAGTTTCTCACGAGACAAAAATTGCTGAATGCCCTGCATTAATTAAACATACACATATAATACATTTCGGCGATGTCGACTAATATATGGCACGAAGATAACCGTTCAAAAGAAATTAGAATTCTACATAACCATGAGACCATTATTTCTCTCTATTGTATATATGGGTGTAAAAAAGCGCGGAATTTTTGAAGTAAAAGCTCTTATGGGTTACTTTTAAGTGTATATCAGCCATCATACAGTCGTCATCTTATCCTGTGTAAAGAACTAAGAACCAAAGACATTTTCTCTCAATTATGCAGGCAATTCGTTCGTGATCTTCATATTTTTCATCGATACTTATATATTCTTGACATCACTAAGCCCAACAAACTGTAAAGGCTTTTTGTGTGATTGAAAGCAGCAATTTTAAGATATTCAACACCGTTGTATCATGTCGTTTTGGACGATGGTAATACCAAAAAAAAAACTACATTTTTCAGTAAATGCGACAGCTTGGGTATGTTACAAGAAGGGTTGCTAAAGGACTACTTGCAAATGTAATTTTTTGTCTTCATTTTATAGTTACCCATACCGTGTATGGTTGTCGAAATACGGTGAAAAATGACGGCTATATTTCTAAGGGCTTTTATATTTGTACGGTGGGCCAAAGGTGGGTCTTGGACGAATTAAACACGGGACGCGTGATATCGGCCATATTCGCCTTTCCATATTGGCCTCACCCCTCTAACCGCGAACTGGGCAGTTCCGCCATTAATTAAGATATTGTTTTGTCATAGTGACCGTCTTTTTCATACACTAATTGGGCAGAGAAACGAAAAGGCACTACCCCTCGTCCCGCAAAAGTTAGTCGAACGTGATTTCACACATTTTTTCTTACGTGTTCTATCCCGTGTTTATTTTATCCAAGGCGAATGTGCACTAGCCTTTTCAGACTTTGAACTTGTCAAGTGTATGTTTCAAACTTGAGAAAAAAAATGTTTTTTGCCAAAGAAGACAGCGCCAAAGTTGGCGGGGGAAGTTTTCAAGTAGCCGGATCCAACTCAAACAAATTGCAGTAGTTTCCCAACATTCGATACTTACTTGGTCGCTTTTTACAGCGAACTTTACTCTAAGTGAGTGCAGAGTTCTCATAAAACGGTGTAAGAGCTGCTACACAGTAACACACAAGTGCCGTGCAACTCATACAGGCATAAATGCACTGCTTACCATAGTTGTAAAAGATCTACTAGGTTTTCAGGCAGGTTTCTAGTCTACCTATGTAATGCGTACTCTAACAGCAAACCCTATGCACCCTACTGCTATATGTAACATAACATAAATATCCACAATTGCTGTCTTCAAATCGCCTTCGCTAAAAACAGTAAGTACCTAAGTACCTAAGTAAAATTCAGAGACTCAAAAATGTATAATATATTAAATAACCGGGGCCCATACTACGAACGCAAAATTACTCAAAATGACGGTTTGATGTCACGTCCTACCTAAATAAGGATTCCAATTCTAAACCACGAAAACCAACAATAATGAAACAATATGGCTTTAAGCATTGGCAGTATGGCCCCTGGTATCATAAAACTCTATTTTATTCTTGAAGTATAAACTGAAGACATTTTTAATATCGTGCAATATTGTACTAAGCCCAATACTTTAACCGAACGGCCACCGGGTTGAACTGCAGGGGACTGTAAAGTAGCATTACTGTATGGTCAGTGATGATCAGTGGCGTAAATAGGCTTTTCTGCGCCCTGTGCGAGCTTCTATAACTGCGCCCTTGATTTTTTATACGACTGCCTGAAAAAAGGAGTATATTGTTTTCAGGGTTCATGTATGTATGTCTGTATGTATGTATGTGAGTTTGTATATTCCACCATAACTTCTATACGCCTGAACCGATTTTGATAAATGTGCTATCGTTAGAATCCCTAGCTTATTCCGGGTGACATAAGCTGGTAAAATTTTAAAAAAATGATGGGGTGACCATGATCCCGCATTAAAGAATAAATGTGAAAAAAAATAATCGAAAATAAGATTAACTAATAATATAATCATCATCTAGAAAATGATGAGTAGATTCCAAAAATATATAACACTATAAGTAGTATCCAGTGATTCACAAAAAAATATCTTTTAATAAAAATGTGAATAAGATTCTATTTAACTAGATTAATTTAGATTTTTATCTTTTTAGTTCGTTTTTTGGCAGGGCAGTCGTGTTTTTTATTTTTTTAATTCTTTGCGATAGAATAGGTACCCAAGCTAGAGCAATGTATATAGCTTACTTTATTTCATTCAGGGTGATAAAATAAACCACAAGGACCTTGGCGTTGGTGGACCAATTATCTAATATTTTGGAAAAAAAACTATTTTTTAAAGAACTAGGACTGATGTAGGCAAAAAAACAGACAAGCACTTAAGTGGACCCTCGTCTTTTATACCACCCACTGTGTCTCACTCACTAAAACTCAAACGTAAGTTTTTGACACTGGTGATGATGCAAACAAAATGGCAGCGGGCTTACCTGCTAAGGGTTATGGAAGTTATTATTTTTTTTTATCCACTACAAGTTAGCCCGTGACTGCGATCTTACCTGATGGTAAGTGATGATGCAGTCTAAGATGGTAGCAGGCTAACCTATTAGGGACATGGCAGTTACCTATATTAAACCCATACCCCTATTCGGTTTCTACACGGCATCGTACCGGAACGCCAAATCGGCACGTCTTCGCCGGTAGGGTGGTAACTAGCCACGGCCGAAGCCTCCCACCAGGCCAGACCAGGGAAAATTCAGAAATTATAAATTCCCAAATTGACCCTGCCGAGGATCGAACCCGGAACCTCCGCACGTTAAGACAACAACGCTACACACTGCGCCACGGAGGTCGTCAAAAACCCATACCCGACAGAAGAGATGTGTTTGACGGTATAGGGTTACGACTAACCACACCCGAAGTCTCCCACCAGACTTTTTAACTTGAGACTCTTTGTTAACAAGTCGTAATTAAAATAATCAAAAAACACGACTGCTCTGCCAAAAAACGAACTAAAAAGTTAAAAATCTAAATTAATTTAGATAGATTAGAATCTTATTCACATTTTTATTAAATGATATTTTTTTGTGTATCATTGCATATTGAACTATAGTGTTATATATTTTTGGAATCTATTCATCATTTTCTAGCATGCTTTCGCATAGGTACCGACGTCTGAATACCGCTTATGCGACAAAGCCGTGGCCCTGCGTATATAAGGTTATTAGTGCAAGTGATATCAATACGCCATCGTTATAAATTCGATATCAGGCAAATCTGTTTCTAATGACATCTTGTATCGCTTTACGAAACTCCTTTATTAAACTTGCCTTGCTTGGGGAGTAAAATAGATAGAGAGGTTCTTAACTATGAATACAAGACACGATTGTACTTTACTACGGGATTTAAAAAACTCCCTGACGCAGTGGTCTTAGGAGGTCTCGGGTTCGAACCCTCGCTGCTTTAGTTTTAAGATACCGTAACCGATTATCACCATCATGTTTTATAAGTAAGTAATTTTTAACGTCAATAAATGTACCTACAGTGTACCTATATTGAATAAATGATATTGAGTATTGAGTATTGATCCCCGATGGGATCAATTTGGGAATATATAAGTGTCACGTTGATAAGTTTTTCATTTTTTATGGAGTCTTAACGCGTAGCTGTCATCGCTTATCGGGCTAGGACAACGGGTCAGACTACCGCTCTTGCTACAAAGCAGTGGCCCTGCGATAAGGTTGTTAGTGCAAGTGATATCAATACGCCATCGTGATAAAATCGCTATCAGGCAAATCTGTTTCTAATGACATCTTGTGTCGCTTTATGAAGCTCCGTTAAGCTGCTATATCAAGTTTAAACTTGCTTCACTTAAAACTAGAGGAGTTCTAAATGAAGAATACCAGTACCTTGTTCCTACGGGATTTAAAAAATGATTAGCAGACTTCAAAACTCTTTGAGAACATTATGAAGAAGTCTCGAGTATACCGATATCCTCACGATGTTTTTCTTTTACTATAGCAACTAGTAAGTTACTGATATAATTAGTGATTAAACGAAGTTACCTGTACGTGAAGTTCGATCATAATTATACGAGGACTTCGTCCGAAGAGATTAGATTATTCCCTAAAACGCATAAATCGAATAATGGTAGGAGTTTTCTTGGGATAATAAAGCGGCGGGTTCCCATGTCCTTCCGCATACGACTCGACTATAAGAGTATTTAAACTCTTAGGTTTTTGTAACGATTATTATCAGATGTTAGTGATAGTAACCGGGACTGACTGGTTAACGTGCTCTCCGAGGCACGGAGGAAACGTAAAGGCCAAATTAGAACCTCTAAATTCGGTCACCAATCCAGTTACCGACTTAGGGAAACATTGCTTAACCTTCGCACTCGACTGATATACGCTGTCACTACTAGGCCACTCGTCCCTCATAGTCTAGGAAACGGGTCGGTTTGTTGTATGGAGATCCAAATCAAATCAAATCAAATCGAATTAATTTATTTGTGAATACAGTAAGTAGGTAAGATGTTAGTATTACAGAAGGTATCATGTATTCTACCACAGTGTGGTGTACAAATCTTTTCGCTTCATTACAAATTAAAAATTTCGAGCATATTATAATAAAGTGTATCTCGCAGAGTGCTAATCTAGTAATAACTATTATCATACATTATTAAAACACCATCCCCGCATTAAATCCTCAGTCGTTGAAACTTGGTAGGGTTGTAGTATGGTAGGTATGAACCAAAACTCATACAACATGCAGAACATCGATTTTAAACAGATTTTATTAGCAAATCTTCCACCTTCCTGCTTTAACAATTGGGTATAGCATAAAAATCTTACTTCCTTTCTGATTTTTTATTGGATATTTATAAAATATGTTTAACTTATGATACTTTCACATATTGTAAAGTTTAGTCGCCTGAGGAATTATTGTTGGGATCCACCAGCTTTATTGCCTAGACTGTCAACGTTTTGTGTCAAAACCCGTTTGTGCGTTATCTCTGAAAAAAAAAGCGTGGGTATCGAACTCCCAACCACCTGAATAGGAAGCCGGGCGTCTTACTTGTACCTACTATTACCTATTCTGTGGTCTTACTCTTAACCACTAGGCTACCACCTCTTGTGTACTACGAGAGTACTATTAGAGGTAGTTAGGTAGGATAGGCAGAGCATAAAACTTATGGAATATTAATGAAGTTGGTGATACGTTCATAAGAAACGAGTATTTCGCTTAATGCTTAGCCCCCAGCGGTGAATAAATCCTGAGCATGACACAGAGTAGCTACGCCTGAGATGAATTTGCTTAGTACTATAAAATTAAATCTAATATTATAGATCTCGCATTTTTTTTTAACCATAATATAATTTTTCAAATACATCTTCACGTCCTGAAACTCTCATGAGTTTAACTGGACATTGCACATTCCTCATTGTGGATCCACGGAACCACAGTCATAGCATAATGCTGAGTGGAGTCCATTTTGGGATCCACAACTCATATTTTTGTCTCATATCTTTCTACTATTAGTATTGTATTGTGGTTCCAAATAAACGCTTTTTCTTTCTTTCTTTCTTTCTCATATACTATATAAAAATTACTTATACAAATCAATAACCTAAAACAACAAATTATCATAGTACTCAAATATTAACTATAATCATTAATAAAAAAGTAGGAAGATATTAGCGTTTTACAACAATGTTAACAATGGAGCGGCTACAATCGAGTAACATCGTACCGTGCAAAACTATAGATACGCCAATTCACGAGCACGCGTGAACTTTACTTGTACGTTACTTTTTGTTTTTGACTTGTTGTTATTATAATGCCATACGTTTCGATGTTGAAATGTTTGCATTGTAAGTACTTATGTAAAGCTTGTAATACTAAAATAAGTTGAAATCCGGTGCGGATCAGATAGTAATTAAATGAAATCATACTTTGCGTCTGTAGGGTTTATCTTGTGTCCCAATCCATGCACTGGAAAGCGCAGAGTTGGCAGACCCCCTACTCGGTGGACGGACAACATCAGACGAGTCGCAGGGAGCCGCTGGATCCAGGCGGCGCAAGACCGGGGAATGTGGAGTTTCTTGCAGTAGACCAATATCCAGCAATGGACGTCTATCGGTGGTTGATGATGATGATATAGGGCCTATATTAATTTTAAGTTTTCATTTCTGGGGTAAGGAATACCATGGTAAATCGCCGGTTGCATTTTGTGAATATTGGTAGCGGATTAATTTCTGTCTACCTCGTGATCCTACTCTATGTAAATGTTTTGAACAGCGAAAGTGCGGCGTCGTGTTAAACATTAAACACGTATCTAATTTCACAGTGTTCTCACGGGCTAACTGCCCTCAGTTGTGCTTTAAATTCGCGAGATTTGGATTTTTGTCAACCTACGTAACGTAGTACGTGTACCTATACAAAACAGCCCGTTTTATCCTCTTAGGATTGGGTACTTGGTAGTTATTATATTAAGGTGATTTAAATCCATAGTACTAATATTATAAGTGAAAAAGTGAATCTGTTTGTCTATTACCCTTTCAGAGACCATCTGTTTAACCGATCTTGACTGATCTATAGATCTCTTGCTTGCGATTTGAGATAGTTTGCTTCCCGGAGAAGGAGGATATTTTGTATCTTAAAATAAAAGAGTTTCCAGGGGATTTTTAAAATAAAACTTAATGCTATTTAAGTAGTTCCGAATTTAGGTGTAGTAATTTGATATATGGTTGCACTTCTAACTTTTCCATACCATAGATAAAATGAAAAACTAGACACATGTATGTTTTATTCTACGAAAAGTAATAAATTGTAAAAGTTTCCTACTTACCTGTCCTTAGTTATTAAATTAAACTATCTCCAATGCAATCAAAGAGAATGGAAGCGCTTGTTTAATTTTCCTAGAATTTTATTCACTCTTAAAAACTGAATTCTCATAATATACTTAAACTTTTTAAGCTAAGGGACCCTAGGAAAATAGAAGAAATACTTTACAGCAAGTCGAAGCTTTCTTGAGTTAGCTCGAAACATGTCGGTTTAAAAGCGACTGGCAAGTTTAAAAATATAAATAAGTATAAGAAAAGATTCTCGGAAGAACCCACCACAAAAATAATAAAAAATGTAACATAATACCTTCATATTTCTTCGAATCAAACAAGCATTCGAGGCATTCAAGAGAGAGCAAGGAAGCTTTTTCAATCATTAGGTATACTTAGTACGGAGATACCTACTTAATTAGAATTCACAGAAACTTTGAGATTTTTACACTTACTAATTTTATGTCTGTATTTATATTATTTTCTGTGGTCTTATAAATAGGAGGTCTTTGATTCGAGGATTTTGGTTTTTTGATAATCCTGTGTGATTTCTTTGACTCTCCAGAATAAAAACTAGCCCTTGTCTGTCCCCGGGATGCAAGTTATCATTGTACCAAATACTCCTAATCAGTTGAACAGATTGGCCGTGAACAAGGCCGTAAAAACTTTGCAAAAAGACGGACCGACAGAAGGACATAATATAGAAAGCTAGTATGGATTCAATAATGAAAGCTAAAACAATATTATCAGCAACTCCGATTTTTTCCTAAGATTTTGATTTATTTAATAGCAATACCTACTCCGATTTTGTTCTGAGATTTTGATTTATTTCTGTACTTAGGTCACAACGCGAGTTTATTTTATGAGAGTAATTTAGCAACGATTATGATTTATTGTGGTTGTGGTAATCATAATAAATCATATTCAAGATAATCTAACAAATGTATTTCATCACAGAAACTATTATATTGTCACCACAGCTATTCAAGACATGTACCTTTAAGTCAAAACTATATTTTTATATTACATTTTGTGGTCTGAAGTCAATGAAATTTACCCTACATTACATCTCAAGTCTCAACCCATCACAGGTTCGTGACTAAGCATAAGTCTTCAGATTGAGAAGGTTAGGCCATAGTCTAGCACGCTAGCCAAGCGCGGATTAGCATAATAACTCACACACTTTTTGATTATAATGATTATCTTTTTCCGTTAATGCAAGTGATATGTAATTGTTTAAAACGCACATGATTCAGAAAAGTGCGTTCCCGAGGATCGATCCCCCACCTCCTGAACAGCCCTATTTCTTATTCAGTGGCTATCAAAATAAGGAAGCCACTGACATATATTTTCTATCCATTGAAGGATTGCTATGAAAATGTCATTTTTTATTCATAGCAAAACTTCAATGGATAAAACATGTCAGTGGCAAGGTCAATGGCTTTCATATTTTGATAGCCACTGCCCCCTGAGTGGGAGAAAAAAGGGCTGCTAAAACTAGAAGGTCAGTCAGTAAGCCGCTATCTATTACCATTTTTATTTATTCACTTATATCTTTATGAAAGTGTACCACTATGTAGTACCTACTGATTTGAAAAATATTTCTAATTCAGTAGCCAATTTTTCCTATCAACATTTTTCTTTATATCCGAAACCTGTTCATCTTCGAAATAGGATTTGCATACCTACATTTAAATTTTATCTTGACTCCTCTTTGTATGAGGATTTGTGTAGTTGTCCCATTGTCGTGAACCACGTATCCGATATTGCACTTCCGGCTAAGAGGCGAGTGATGCATCATGCACGGAATATAAGTATCGATAAATTCCATAAATTTAACATAAACGGCCGATATCAATAAAAATTAACTATTATTTTTTGACAATAACAAGCCTATAAAGCTATCGGCAGATTTAATGGATTGATTAAATATCAATTTCGACCATTAAATGCCTTTGTATCCTTTTGTATAGCTTTTACTGTATTTTTCCAGTGTTACAAAGATTCTTAAAAATCTAAAAATACACTAGCTAATAGTACGGGACTAATAAACATTCTAAGACCCTAAAGAACACTTGTGTCAATAATCTGCTTTACTTTTTTTATTTTGGGGTTCCCATACAAAGCTTGCATAGGTAGCCTGAGCTATACGACAATATAGTGACGAAAGAAACAGCCTAGCTACAACTACATTCAATCCACCGACCTATTTTATTTAATTACCAGGAAATATTTACTATGTCATCCAACCGTAACTATGCGCAAACACATTGTGATATGAGATTTGACGCCACCTCAACACAATTCATACAATGAATGTCAAATTAACTAATTATGATGTCAAAATTGGAGTTAATTATATACACGTGTATCTGGGCCTTGGTGATTGAAGTCCAGAAGATTTTTAGAGTTTCATGACACAAGTCATAATTAAGAAATTAAAAAACACGACTGCCCTGCCAAAAAACGAACTAAAAAGTTAAAATTCTAAATTAATCTAACTAAATTAAAATCATATTCACATTTTTATTAAATGATATTTTTTGTGAATCACTGAATATTGAACTATAGTGTTATATATTTTTGGAATCTACTCATCATTTTCTAGATGATGATTATATAGTTAATCTTATTTTCGAAAACAGAAATTCAACTTTAGTCTTTAATGCGGGACCATGGTCACCCTATCAATTTTTTTTAAAATTTTAGCCCATGTCATCCGTAATAAGCTATGGATTCTAACGATACCTCATTTATCAAAATCGGTTCAGGCGAATAGAAGTTATGGTGGAATATACAAACTCACATACATAAATACATACATACATACATGAACCCTGAAAACAATATACTCCTTTTTTCAGGCAGTCGTATAAAAAAGGAAGAGGAACCTTTACATCTACATTTTACAAGTCTTCATATGCATCTTTCCTGTTTTATTCAGAAACTAATATAGGTGGATATTTGAAACGAAGTTAAATACTAATAGGCACTTAGTTATGCATTATAATATAGGTACTTACATAAAGAAAAAATTTTTTGCGTCAACCACCGTTACACATTAGAGGCAATAGTCAATATATACCGAGAATAAAATATCGCGAGAATAAAATTCGCGCTAGTATTTTTCGCAATGCGAACGTAGCCTAAGAACAAAACACAATATGGATAAAATAAAATATTTTGCGAACAAAAAGTCCGCGCGCGCACTTTTATTCTATGGAGCTGCACAGACTTTTTCGAGCGAAGACAGTCAGTCGTGTTCGTAGTGTGTTTTCGCTTTATATCCGCTTTTATCGCTGCGTCAGTGAAACAGTAAGAAATTTTGTCAAGTTTAAACCGACCCGTTAAAATTCAGTTCTTCTAAGAACTTCGATATTTCAGAAAGATCGACAAGTACGTCGCAATAACATCCCTACACCAGTGTAACCAAAGAAAGCTCTTTGTGGGATTGAAACTTTTTGACTCCGAGGGTTCGCTATCTCCACAGAAGCGTATGCGCCACCAAATAGGTAAAGTGGGGCCTGAAATAAAACTGCACTAATGCTTTATTCACGTTCGCTCGGACAAAGTTTATTCTTCTATTGTTTTCATTGGCTGTACGATTATTTTTAACCCGTTCAATGCGTCCAAAGGTTAGGGTAGGTAAGGTAAACGGTCAAAGGTTAAGTTAAGTTAATAAGATTCAATGGCTAGGTAAAGACTCAAATGTTAGCAAGTTAACCCGACTTTAACACCTCTACTTGGATAGGTACCGACTTACCAAGTCTATAATAATAAACTTATGCAGAAAAATTAAAGAACCGTTTTGCTTTACTTAAATATTTTCAGCATAATTACATATTACACCTTTGTTACCCTATATTTACCTGTATATTTCATTAAAGCTAAGCTTTTAACATTTTTAAGGGTTCCGTTGTAAAATAATCAACTCGTTTTATACACTCGTCAGTCCGTCTATCTACTTGTGTGTTACAGCCTTTATCACGTATCACTAGAGCTATATTCTATGAGAGTGAGGCAATAGAGAGAGCAACTGTAATTGCAGTTTGCTCAAACACTGATAGGCCGTCGGGCCTGAAATTATGTCAGGAGTAGGTAAGTACATCATTTGTAATGCAGTAATTAGTAATCGTAATGGAGTGGATAGGTACACGTGATTCGGTGAAGAAAATCATCGTGAAGAAACCGAGAACATACCATTGCAAAAGAAAATTATGTACTATCTATTACATAACGAAAATTATGCCTTTACTCACAATATAGATAGATGGAACTCTCTATTTGTTTAGGTAATTTTAGTAATTTAAAAGTTTTATAGATATGGTATACTTTGCAAAAAATGTCATGTCAAATTGCTGTACCTATCTACTTTTTAACAATTTTATAAAATGTTTTAAAATAAAGTTAAAGTACAATAGTTCTCGTAGTAACTAGAAAGTTGTTTTATCAATTTGGGATTTGCAATACTCGATGCTTGATAAGCTCCTCTGTATTCTGTGCATATTAAAATATATTAAGACTAAAAGCATGCTCTACCAAAAACAAAAAAATCACGGAAGGTCACGGTTAATAGCCAAAGTTACATAAAAATTAACTGAGTACTGATTGACCTACTAGCTTATAATAGTTACAACGGTTTATGGTTAAAGAAATTATGCCTCGGTCAGTAGGTACCTACGATAAGCGAATGCAATGTAAAAAATTGTTTTACAATAAAAATGTTCAATCAAACGACTCTCGCGCACTATACCTTTGGCGGGCGAGCCAATCGCGTCGCGTTCTTATTTTAAATTGATTCGTATTTAGATTAAACTATTTAAAAAAAAAAATTTTTTTCATTAAACATAGTGATGCGCTAAAGCGAGACGACTCAATCCAATATATCGATAGTAATATTTTAAAAATGGATCCAGAAAAAAATAAAGAGAATGAGGTGACCGTGGACGATATTTTGCAAATTCTAGGGCCGTTCGGAAAGTTCAATGTTTTGAATTATTTGTTAATCTTGTTTCCTGTGCTGCTCGCGGGAATGTACTCATCTGTGTATAACTTCGAGGCGATGGATCTCAGATATAGGTAAGGTTTTAAACTAAAGTCAGAGTAAAGCCAAAGTCAAAGTAAACTAAAGTCTTTTTTAGAACGGACTGAAATTCAGAAATACTAAGTTCAATATACTTACATAATAACAATATCTATCCGTAGGGGCATGTTTAATTCATAAGTCTTACTGTATCGTAGATTTTGAAAATGAATCTCTATTAGTTCTAGAGCTTAAGAAATAGGTATTAGATATTAAGGAGTGTTTCCTCAATAGAGATATTGGTAGAATCAAAATCATAAATATTTAATTATTTATTGTAGGATGACTTTACTTACTAGGTATACCTACTTATGAGGTAGGTAGGTACTATAAAAAGTCATGGCTACTAATACTGTACAAGGTACAGACTAGAAGTTTATTGTTAGACGTGTTAACAACTACAGGTTAACACACTTAATATGACGCCGATGTATATCGCAAATAGGAATTTATACCTACATACTTCTATACTAATATTATAAATGCGAAAGTTTAGATGGATGGATGTTTGTTACTCAATCACGTCCGAACGGCTGAACGAATCTGGATGAAATTTGGCACAGAGATAGATTATAGTCTGGAATAGCATATAGGCTAATTTTTATCCCAGAAAATAAAAGAGTTCCCGCGGTAACCAAAAAACCCCAAATCACGCGGATGAAGTCGCGGGCTGGTATAATATGAGTTTTATCGACACATTACTGCCCCTAGGAATTTCCCTAAATTCTCATGCTATCTGATCAATAAATATGTTAATATAAATTACAGTAAGGATATTAAATAAATAATTAGACTAACAGAAACAATAATTAGATCTTTCGCTATGCGTTGGTACATTTTCCTTATCAATGAAAAGAAAGTCACGTATATAATCTATATATGTTACAGTAAATGCAAGCAATTAAGAAATCATTTTAAATAAATTACTTTTCCTGCGATAAGAACGTGAGAATGTGTCAAAAAATCATGCTTATAAAGTAATAAATTATCTTCTCCTAAGGAAATCCTTTCGACTTTATTAGTATATAGACTATTAAAAATCCCTCTCTCGCCTTCTTTCAAACGTACTCCGAAGTTTGCCAAAAAAACCTGAAATAATAATTAAAGTAGTAGGTTCAAGTAAAATTTACAGAAAAGTACAATAAAGTTTCTAATTGTTAGCACAGTTTTTAAAAAACCGGCCAAGTGTGAGTTAATTCCCCCTAACAAGGATTTCGTAGCTTGAATAGGAATTTTGTATAATTAATTATTTGGTCAAACCAATTTGTTGTCTTTAAATATCGCTTTCATTTGAGATACTTTATTTGTAAAGGTTTCTAAACTATCTAAAGCTCAGATTTCTAAACTATCTTTCATTTGTACTTACTACAGATGTACTTTAAGCATTATTTATAACTATTCCCAATCCCAAGTCTATGGTATCAGTTCTTACTGAAATTTGGAAATATGACAGACAGATAGACAGACATACAGTCAGACTGACGGATATACGGACGTAAGCATTCCTTTTTTTACCATTTTCGTACAGAGCCCAAAACATCAGAAATCTTAGTAGTGCGGTTCCAAATTCCAATCAAAAGGACATTTTGTTGTTAAGACATCAACAAAGTCCCGGAAGTCCGAACTCTTTCCAAGCTATGGAACCGTCTAACACTTGGCTGGTACTTTCGAGATGTTCACCGATCAATTTATTGTACGTTTATTCTCTGGACAATATTGAAATGAATAATGTTTTGTTCACAGGTGCGCGATACCAGAATGCGTAGACCAAGACGCGAACTTCACAGCACCTTACCAACAAGATGGTACGCCTGCCAAGTGCCTCCGATACGCTCCCTTTGTCAACTTCTCCAATACCGACTACGGGTTTAACGACACTTGTGCGCCACACTTCTTTGACACCTCCACCGAGATCAAGTGCGACTCGTATATCTATTTTGAAGAACACTCTATCGTCAAAGAGGTAAGTTACTCTTCTCTCCTTCTAAATACGACGACTTCCCTGGCGCAGTTGTGAACTCTTTTGTCTTATAATGGGAGGTCCTGGCCTGGGTAATATAAGGGCTTGAAAAGACTAGCTCAATTCAGTGTGCCGTCAACGGGTTGAATATCCTTATAACTTTTCAGTCATCAGTTTTAGTACCTTGGGACAGCGACCACTGTAAAATGTACTAAACAGAATCAAATCTTTGTTCCTTCACGCTAATTCCATTTTACAAATGTTTACACATAACAACAATTCGTTTTGCAATACAAAACACCTATTACATTATGATTTATGGTTGTGGTTTAATGTGTTGAATAATAATCTTTGTCATATCAAAAAGTGGATTTAAATGCATAGAATCACTATGATTATGTCATTATAGTGTTTAAAATTGCGTCATGACATATGCTCGAACTAATAAGTTTCGTTTAATATAAAAAATCAAACACTATTCCAACCATTAGACTTCCACAGCTAGACGAAGGTCTCCCGTCTCTATAGAACACGGTCTTGAAACGTTTCTTATGACCAAAGGCTTTAAAAATGATCCGTCCATACTTTCAGACTGACTGATCTATCGATGCACAGCTCAAACAACAGGACGGATCGGGCTGAAATTTAGCATACAGATATTATCTATTATGACGTAGGCAACCGTTATGAAAGGATTTTTGAAAATTCTGCTCCTAAGGGGGTAAAATAAGGCTTGAAATTTTGTATGATAATTGAAGCTAACGTGATCGCTCACGTTAGCTGCGTCAGCCGCGAACAAAAACTAATAATAATTTAAAAACGAAAGTCTGTTTGTCTGTCTGCTACGCTTTCACGACCCATCTTTTCAACCGATTTTGACAAAATTCGGTGCGGAGCTATGTTGCATCCCTGGGAAAGACAAACTTAATTAGCATGGAAAAATAATTCCCACGGTAATTTCACAAAACTCAATCCACGCGTACTGGAATCGTATTATAGTAAGTAGGTATTTATCCTAACATACCTATTATACAAAAGGTCTCGAATAACTGCCTAGTTGGTCTACCTAATGTCATGTTCCACTGTGGAATGTAGATGACGAGGTCCTGGGTTCAATTTCCGGGTCGAATTAAGTTTTTCCTATTATACTTTTGGGTTTTTGGGAAATTCTTAGTAGGTACTAGGTACTAGCTCGGAGTTATCCGGTGTTCCGCACGAAGAAAACGTAACATTGTCGGTCCTGTAGGCGGAATATCTGACCGATCGTGTAAGATTTTCCATCCTCAGGCTATGAGAGTAAAGGAATAGAGAGTGCACTTGTGTTTACGGACACACTTTTGCACTAGGTACACAGCATATCTCCCGCGCAGATGGCTAATTTCTGTGGAGATTGGCCGCCGTGGCCAGTCGAGTGACATTATACAATTCCTTATTTCGAAATCACAGCCACTTAAGTTTAATGTATTTGTATTAGATTATTTACTCAAGTGATGTTGTTGCCAAGTAATCAATTAGCACCACCGTTTGAAACATATGTAATATGTATTTAATATGGAATGCATTTGCAATAAGGTAAATTGCATTGCATACGCGTATGAATACGTAAATATTAATTGATCTGATATTATTAAACCGTAGTAAGTATAATTAGATATAATTATTCTTGTTACTAAGACAGAAGAACTTTATCTTATACTAGTAGACCTGCCTCAGCTTCGCACGGTTAGGCTTACCTTATATGCCAGCATTGACCTGTGTATTATATACTCGAATGATTAAAAAATCTTCGTTTTAGGTTTCCGTACTCAATACATTAAGTACATATTAATCGCGCCGTGGGAAGACCAATATTTGTCAAGAGCAAGCAATAAGGACTGAAACAGTAACCGAAATAAGGAGTTTAAACACTGTTTTTGAAACTATTATAAAACGGAAACATTTATAACGAAAACAGAAACGATACAGTAACCCAATCAATCTGTAGCCTTTTTATACGACAAAAAAACGACCTGAAATAAGGAGTATATTGTTTTCAGGGTTCATGTATGTATGTATGTATGTGAGTTTGTATATTCCACCGTAACTTCTATACGCTTGAAATGAGGTATCGTTAGAATTTCTAGCTTATTCCGGGTGACTTCCGGGTGGATAGACTAGTAAAATTAAAAAACAAATTGATGGGGTGACCATGGTCCCGCATTAAAGACTAAAAAAAAAAAACGAAAATAAGATTAACTAAATATATAATCGTCATCTAGAAAATGATGAGTAGATTCTAAAAATATATATCACTATAGTTCAATATTGAGTGATTCACAAAAAATATCATTTAATAAAAATGTGATTATGATTCTAATATATCTAGATTAATTTAGATTTTAAAACTTTTTGGTTCGTTTTTGGCAGAGCAGTCGTATTTTAAATCTTTTTTAATTATGACTTGTAAGTATTTGTGTTAAAAAAAGTTTTTATCTGTAACCCTAATAGGTACATGCCTTAATAAACTGCACGGTGTGACAACGCGTTCTTCTCACTTCATTGGACTTTACATACACTGACACAATATAACCATGTTTTTCTTAAAACAATTGCAACCATCGGTGCTTTTACCTTAGGTTCAAATTCGCAAACGCGTTTAACAGTAAATTTGGCAACGTCGCTATTTCGATTACACCTTAAAACACTAACTTCTGCTGCAGTTTCGTTTCTGTTACACTTTCATTCTGTAACACTTATATTTCTGTAACCTTTCTGTAATCTGTAATCTTTATAGTCCCTGCCGAGCAAGATGGTTGGATAATAATATCAAAATATCAAATTCGCGAAATGGTATTAAAGAAGTGTTTTTTTAATTAACTGGCTTTACGGCTCTCGGTTCCAGCCCATTCCAGCCCTTCTGAGTATTAAAAAGTGATTAGCTATAAATGACCATAGCTTAATAACAATGATTGATCTATGCTTCGACTATGAGGTATGGTCGAAATGACTAGTATGCGTTTCAAATTGCACGTGTTTTGTGAAAGAAAATACCTTTTACGAATGCGTTTAATCATTATTTTAATAGAGTAAGAGATAAGGTATGGTACCTAGAAAAATGTGCCAGAAACGTTACGAAAGGGCTATTATTTTTTCATGTTTACAACACATTTTTCTGTGCATATAAATTAATGGTAAAAACATTTATCTATGCGCTTACTTAAGGACTACTCTATTTTTTAATATTTTACAACACATTTTTATATGCATATTTTATGTTTTAAAAACATTTTTCTATGCACTTACACAGATGAAATAATAGTTACCGTAAAGTAACAAACAATTACTATTTTAAGTACTTGATGGGCTTAATAACAATAAACGAACAAAACATTACATTTATCTAAATAAAAATCTTATTCCTATGATAAAAATAATACCTAATAGCGTCATCATAATGACAAACTGAGCCTCATTCTCGCTCATCAAAGATCTCCCGGCTAGTATATACAGAGAATTTCCTGACAGTAAATTTAAAAATTTTTAATTAAAAAAAATGTCGGGGGTTATTTTAACTTTTTAATTTATTTCATTTCATTTACAGTTCAACCTCGGCTGTCAAGACTGGAAGAGATCCCTAGTCGGAACCGTCCACAATGCTGGTTTCTTCATCTCCATACCCCTGACCGGCCTCATCTCTGACCGATACGGCCGACGCTTGGCCCTGGTCTTTGCGAGCGTTGCTAATGGTGTCTTCGGAGTGATTCGGGCGTTTTCGTTGAACTACGAAATGTTCATCGTGCTCGAGTTTCTAGAGCCAGCTCTGGGTGGAGGGGTTTATACAGCGTGTTTTGTCCTTGGTGAGTGTTTATTGCTTTTAAAAACAGAACCCTCTTGTAATTTGTATGCATAGGAGCCGTCTGGCTTTATATTAGTCGTTGCCACTCGCGAGCGTTGCTAATGGCGTCTTCGGAGTAATACGGGCGTTTTCGTTGAACTACGAAATGTTCATCGTGCTCGAGTTTCTAGAGCCAGCTCTGGGTGGAGGGGTTTATACAGCGTGTTTTGTCCTTGGTGAGTGTTTATTGCTTTTAAAAACAGAACCCTCTTGTAATTTGTATGCATAGGAGCCGTCTGGCTTTATATTAGTCGTCGCCACTCGCGAGCGTTGCTAATGGCGTCTTCGGAGTAATACGGGCGTTTGCGGTGAACTACGAAATGTTCATCGTGCTCGAGTTTCTAGAGCCAGCTCTGGGTGGAGGGGTTTATACAGCCTGTTTTGTCATTGGTAAGTTTTTGTTACTATTTAAAAATATAACGCTCTAGTCTTACATCTGTGACATAAAAAAGTTGCCTAGCTTCAGTTCTCGCGAGTGTTACTATGGCGTTTTCGGAGTGATTCGGGCATTTTCGTTGAACTACGAAATGTTCATCGTGCTCGAGTTTCTAGAGCCCGCTCTGGGTGTTGGGGTTTATACTGCCTGTTTTGTTTTAGATGAGTTTGTGTCACTCTTTAAAAATATATCGCTCTATTAGATACATCTGTGAAGTATATAAGTTGCCCAGCTTTAGTTTTCGCGAGCGTAACTAATGGCGTCTTCGGAGTGATTCGTGAATTTTCGGAAAACTACAAAATAATAATAATAAATACTCTTTATTTAAACAACTAGGGCTCACTGTTAGTAGAATAACATGAAATTTAAAACCTCAAAAAATAATGTTAGTAACTACCTACACAAAATTATTTAAAAAATATTTAAGTGCATTCAATGAATTGTGCTCGAGTTTCTAGTACCGGCTCTGAAGTCTGGAGTCTGGATGCATCAGTTATTTGCAATTTTTGTTTTACTTGTTATGTTTTTGTAATGACGCTAATTGTGATTTCTTCAAGAAGTACCTAACCTATAGAAGTATGGCGTTGGCCTTCCTAACCTAAGCCAATGCAAAACAATAAGGTCGATCGGTACGGAAAATAATATTATTGTGAAATCACGTTTTACGTGAATTACGAGTGAACAGGTACTCACTGGCAATGATGATCGCATATTAACCTACGCGCTGCAAGGTAAAAGGTTTTTCACCTCAGTATTTTTAGTAAATTAAGTTTAGTATGAGATTTTATATCTCGTCACGATAACTTCTGAGTAAAATATCTGTACTTAATATTATAAATGCAAAAGTTTGGATGGATACATACTCAATCACGCCAGAACGGCTAAACAGATCTGGATGAAATTTTTCACAAAGATAGATATAGATATAGTCTGGAATAGCACATAGGCTATTATTTTTTAAGACAGGAAATTAAGGAGTTCGCGCGGGAAGCAGAAACCACAATTCACGCGGACGAAACCGCGGGCATGATAGTTCATGCCCGCGAACCTAATAGTTTTTTATTTAAAGCCAAAAATGTAGTGATGATTTTAATACTGCAAGGTTTCCGCTTGGAGCGCTGGCTGTATTTAATTGCATGAATTTCAGCTTTTAAAACGAAACAGTTAAAGTAAATTCTACTTTCACGCATAAAGTACTATAAAGACGCTCAAATTCTACCAATTTTGATGAGGTGTAAAATTTACAAACCCCCCGGAAAATACTCGCTTTGCTCGGTCAAAATAAAAAATCGTTACGTTTACATCACATGCGGTGCATGTGTACATCACAATATGCGATCAGAATAAGAATTCTCTTGGTTATAAATTAAAAATAAATTGTAAATTAATTTATAAATCCGTTATAAATCTTACTTCTTACTAATCTTACTCTTACTAATATTATAAATGCGAAAGTTTGGATGGATGTATGGATGTATGGATGTTTGTTGCTCAATCACGCCCCAACGGCAGAACTGATCTGGCTGAAAGGCACAGAGATAGATTATAGTCTGGAATAGCACATGGGCTACTTTATATAGCGGAAAATTAAGGAGTTCCCGCGGTAACCAAAACACCTCGATCCACGTAGCCGAAGTTGCGGGCATAAGCTAGTTAAAAATATTAATTTCTCTTGGTTCTCTTGGCTAAAAAAAAAGTCGTCACGTTTTGTGTACGCGGCTCTTGTGGCGCACACAAAATAATATGCGATCAGTATAAGAATTCTCTTGGTTATAAATCAATGGCGATAATAAATAGTTCACTAATAACCCGGAGGAAGGCTGTGTAGGATATTGTTGTTTACGTAAGTAAACTTACATAAATGACAATGCACGAATACTCTCCGGAAGTATATAGCTCATGAATTCATGATTATTTATTTACTAGCTAATGCCCGCGACTTTTGCGACGTTGATCGAGGTTTTTTGGTTCCGGCTGGAACTCCTTAATTTTCCGGGATAAAAAATAGCCAGTGCTAGATGTGCTATTCCAGACTATAATCTATCTCTGTGCCAAATTTCAGCCAGATCCGTTCAACCGTTCGGGCGTGATTGGGTAACAAATATCCTTCCATTCAAACTTTCGCATTTAAAATATTTATTTGATTGATTATAGTTACTAGTGGGCGCGGCATACGTTGTCCTGCCCTATCTTTCTCGCAATTTTTCCATATTTTCTCACCGTTAAAGCCTTCCCTGGACTACGATAAACATTTCAAAACTAAAATCAACTAAATCGGCCCAGCCGTTATCGAGTTTTAGCGAGAAAACCGAACAGCAATCGATTTTTATAAATATAAAATATATATATGTCACCGTAATATTGTAAAAACCGTTAGATTATAATCTAACTCGCGAAATTGTAAACGGTCGAAAGATTTAACACATTATTTTTAGTAGATTGTAATCTGTTAGGTATATTTACCCGATAGAACCTAACCTACCTAGCACTACCTGATTATTTATGTCGAACCCTAACCTAACCTACAAGAAAGACACAAGAAAACCTAAATACAATGAATATTTCAAAAATTGACACTCAGAACAATGAACGGTTCACAATCTGTCGACAGTTTACAATTTCGCGAGTTAGATTATAATCTAACGGTTTTTACAATCTTACGGTCACATATATAAAAGAGATATATATATAGGATATGTACAAAAAAAAAGTTACATTGTAATAAAGTTACATTATACCTCTATGTTTGACAGCGTGTGTGTCGTAGTCTAGGGCTTTCGAATACCGGGATCCCGGGATCATAAATCCCGGGTAAAAATACATAGTTTAGTCACAACAAAAATTGGTTAAAAATTCAATACTTAGTTATTTTTTAAAAGAAAAAAAATCATAATAAAATATTGCATTGGATAAAAAACAGATTTCTAAACGTTTCGTGACTCGATTAAATAGAAATGGCAAGCCACAGGGTTCTAAATTCAAAAACTAATGCCCTCTGAGTGATCAAAAATGACTTTTCTTCACTGGTTTGAAGGTGCTCTTATTGAGCTAATGTGCTTATGATACCACTTTTAAACTTATCCGAATAAAAACAGTGGATGTACCAAGAAATATATGCAATAGTCAGTGTCGTGTTTATAGTGTCACCAATACCGGTATTAGACATTTCAATACCGGTATTGAAAACGGGCGAAGAAAGTCCGGGTTCCCGGTATTAAGCAGTACCGGGATCCCGGTATTGGAAGCCCTATGTCGTACAGCACTTTTACCTATTCTGTGGAACAACTCATAAGAATAGATCGCCTTAAATGCGGATTTTTAATCACTCACGAGGTCGACCTCGTACAATCATCATCTGGAAATAAACTTGGTCAATTATAACTTTCTCGACTGCTAAATTAGGATAAATCGGCAATAAAAAGTAATTGACAAATCTAGCACTTTTTATCGTTATCATTTCCACTCGAATGCTTATTAGGTACTTAGTATTCGTATATTTAAGTACAGAAACACCTGAAAAGAAGCCTATTGTAGTCAGACTCGTTGAGAAAATTTTGCTTTCTAAACGATTTCTATTAATAGACAAACAAATACATGAAACTAAAGCAAATATTCGCTTTATTGCTTCCATAAATTAAATCCATTATCCATACTAATATTCTGCGACAGTGTGTCTGTCTATCCGTCTGTCTGTCTGTCTGCTACGTTTTCACGGCCGATCTGTTCGATTTTGATAAAATTTGGTACACGGGTAAATTGTATCCCGGGAAAGGACATAGGCTACTTTTATCCCGAAAAATCAAAGAGTTCCCGCGGGAACCAAAAATCTTAATCCACGCGGACGAAGTCGCGTGAATCATCTAGTTATTAATACTATTATTAAATAGTAGTTGATGCCTACGACTCCGTTCACGTGAATTAGGTAATATTTTGTCATTCCTGCGGGGAACTCCTTCATTTTCCGGGATTAAATTAACCTATGTCACTCTCCAGCTCCTCAATGCAAAAATCACATTGATCCGTTACCCTATTGCGGCGTGATTGAAGAAAAAACCAACAAACAAACACTTTCGCATATACCTACTTACCTACTATAATATTAAGTATGCCAAATGTCATTAAAATCTGATGCATAAAAGCTGTGAAAAAGTATCAGTAAAGGAAAAGCAATCAACTTATAAATCTATATTCAATTATTATTTACTAGCTGATGCCTGCGGCCTCGCGGTATAATTTTTTTGATTCCTGCGGGAACTCCTTAATTTTCCGGGATAAATAGCCTATGTCACTGTCCAGTGATATGTATGTCAACTATAACCATGCCAAAAATCCCGTCGATCCGTTGCTTTGTTGCGGCGTGATTGAAGGACAAACCAACAAACAAACACACTTTCGCATTTATAATATTAGTATGATGATAAACTTACTTTGCATACCTACTTACCTAGATTCAGCACAGTTCGTGCTATACGTAATTATTATTCAATTACTTCTTAAGTTAATTTATTAGATACTTAAAGCATTATCATTTTACAATGTTCATCTGTCAAATCCTCATGATAAAATTTCTTCGAAGTACGCATTTTATACAATGGAGTTATTTAAATTGAAATTCAACGAAAGAATAAGACGTTAATATTTTCTGTGTTGAATTTTTTTATAATTGAGGTATTTATCAGGTTTTGATAACAAAATAAGCAGTAAGTATTATAAAAATGTAACCCGACTATGGAAAAAGTATCACTTTTTTGGATGTAACATGCGTCATATTAATTTTGTTCGTGTAAGATGTAGCTTATGTTCCCCGGGCCATAATAAATTTGATTGACAGTTAAAAACACTTAACCCAGTCTTGGTCGTTTTACCTGGAAAGTTTCTCGGGAGTTTCGAAAATTGGTGTATTTCATAGACATAGACGTAATGTTTCCGAATTTTCACTTTGACACCTCGTATCTTTGCCGCTCGCGCCTCGAGCCAGCCACATTTAGCCAAGTTAATTTAATTTAGTTTAAAGAACTTGTAAAACACCCACAATAAAAATTTATTTGAACTGTGGAAGATGAATTTAGGTTTTGGTAATGAAAAGTATGCTCTTGAAAAAAGCTTATTATACTGTTGAAGATTATGTAAATGATAGAGGAGCATGGATTTGATCACTCCAGCAATGCTAAGGACAGCGGTTACTTATGGATACATTGATATAATAATTGTAAATGAAATATTTATTTAAAAAGAGAAACCACCGAGTTTCTTTCTGGTTCTTCTTGGTAGGAATGGCATTCCGAACCAGTGGTAGATTTACTTGACGATTCAAAAGTACTTGTAAATTATTGCATTATTGTAACGTAATGTAATGTATTATTGCATTATTTTGAATAAAAAACATTTGAATTTGAATTTGAAAATGGTTGGTGATGAAAGTGTTGATTATACAAAATAAAAGATTACCACATAAATTGTAAGACATTTTCTCTAGGATAATTTATTACATGGCTATTTTCATCGTAAAATTAGTCCGAAAGGTGGTATTCTCAAAAAACTGCTTTTGGGCGCCATTGTTCCAATATGGCGGCGCGAGCGGCAAAGATAAGAGGTGGCAAAGTGGAAATTTCCGAATTTCCACTTCGCCATCTTTCGCGAAGAGCACGTCGAAATCTATAAAATACACCAATTTTCAAAACACCCGAGAAACTTTCCAGGTAATCCCCCTTTTTGAGCACCAACTTGCTAGGTTATAACAGATATTTATTATTATTATTTACCCATTCTTTATGATTGGGTAACAGTATTGTTTCTGTTGCATTTATAAGTGTTTTTGTTCTATAACAGTTAAAAAAACAGTGTTTAAAACACTTACTTCGGTTACTGTTTCAGTCCTTGGTTGTGTTATGGAAGCTAGCAATATGACCTAGGTATACCCTTCCTATATTTAGGTATACCTATTTAGGTATCTTTGTTGATTCTGATTTTTCACAGCCCAACCAGAGAGCTGGCTGTTTTTTATTCCGGAAAATCAAAGAATCCCCGAGATTTATAAAAATCTTAAACTTACACTACCTAGTTACGTTTACATCGAGGTTACATAGGGATTACATTTCTTAGGTTTTAAATCATGCCGAATATAAATTATTATTGCATTATTTTGATGAAAATTTAAATAATTAAATTATAGGAATATAATATAGGAATAGTAGGAATATAGGAATAATATAGGAATATAATTATAGGAAATATTTGTTATTATTTGATTTATCTCCTCATTGTTGTCTTGATTTAGTAAAAGCGTGACGAATATAAATGTTGATCTTGACTTCTTAATTTTGCATTAAGTATTTTATTCAAATCTGTAATCTTATTAGCTGAACGCCAGTAAAAAAAACTGAAGCTGGCGACAGACTTGTATATATTTTTTTAGTTTAAACACACTTACGAGTGGTGGTGATATTTACCCAATAAAAAAAACATGTAGACTAACTTCTAAAGAATGTTCCCAAATGTGTGTGAAGTCTGACAATCTGCACTTGGCCAGCGTGGTGGAATATTATTTATTTATTAAGAGAATCTCTGCTAAGTTTCTTCAAGATATCCGTGCTTAGTAGTGAGTCGACAATAGTTGAAGTGAAGAAGATGTGGAATATATGTATTACTAGATGATGCCCGCGTCTTCGTTCGCGTGGATTAAGTTATTGATTCCCGGGGGAACTCTTTTCCGAGATAAAAAGTCTATGTCCTTCCCCGAGATGTAACCTACCGCTATGCCAAATTTACTCAAAATCGGTTGAATAGATGGGCCGTAAAAGCGTAGCAGACAGACAGACACACTTCAGCATTTATAATATTAAGTATAGATATATCTAATTTCAAAACAAAAAATATATTACAGTCTTCTTCATAGCCACATGATGTAAGAAAAACCAAATTGCCACGCTATTTTCATAGCCCTACTAATTTGGGACCGTCACCTAAATCCGGACTAATTAATACTTTTTGTTGAAGCTAAGTTTCCGGCCATGACCATTGTTTAGCTTTCTGACCCGTCATGTCCCTACACGACGGCCATTCGTGACTTGCAGAAGACAAAAAAGGCTTCATAGAGTAAAAAAGCTGGACGTGAATTTATAATAATGTCCTCTCATGTCCATACCGAATTACGGCACGGCGGCCAATCTACAGATAGATTATAAACATTATTTTAAAAGAAAATTGTGTGTGTCAGCTCCGACGCACGACTGGAGTTTACTCTTTACGAACGATTATAAAATATATTTTTTTAATGATTAACTACCTGCGTGGGAGAGTACACTTGTGCACTATTGCACAAGTGTATGCAAACACAGGTGCACTCTCTATTTCATAACCGGAAAATGTTACACGACCGGAAATAGATCAGGTGCTGGACGGCTCTACGTGTTCTCCGATTCCAAACACCTAAATTTACAAATGAGCAGGGGAACCAACCTGGAACCTCCTACGTAAAATACCACTGCGTCAGAGAGGTCGTCTATATGGTCGATCTTCATTTCAATACTCAGACATAATTCCTTCACAATAGGCATGATGACAGTAACCATGAATCAATGAAATTATGAATTTGTCTAATGAAATAGGATTCATGAATTATAAAAAACGTATTTATTTTTCTATTTCGAGTGAGATTGCTATTTATTTTGATAAAATAAAACTATAAAATACATCAATCCGCCATATTGGATTAAACGCCAAGAAGCGAATGACGTCACAATTGTTTGTTTCGAGCTTTGTCAATCACACTATTGTTTACTGCACACTGCACGGAGTACATTGGTAAAAACAATAGTGACGTCACAAACGACGCCATGACACCGGCTAGCGTTTTGGCGTGAATTTTAAAATTTAAATTTCAAATGCCAATTTTATCTACCAAACCTTATTTTTCTGCTGAAATAAGATATTTTTTCGAAATAGTGGATCCTTCCGAACATAATCTGACCATTTTTCAAAATCAGTCATCATGCCTATTGTCTCTATGTTTTCCCAACCATCTAAATCAATTTATTTATTTTCCCAGTCACAAAATTTGCAATAGTTACTCTTATACTAAACAGGTATAATGTTGGGACTGGTGCTTGAGCTTGGCATGAACCTGTGTTTTAAGACACAAGGCCCTTTCCCCAGAACAATGTTAATTAATAATCTAATGTATTATTTATCTCTATTTCAGCATTGGAACTGGTCGGTCCAAAAGGCAGAGTCTTCGTCAGTCTACTCTTCAACACCATGTTCATACTAGGAGGGGTAGCTGTCACCCTTCTATCCTGGTGGCTCCAGAGTTGGCGGTACCTCCTCCTGGTCATCTATATCCCAGCCATATTAGTCTTCTCCTACTTGTGGTCACTCAGCGAAAGCTTCCGATGGTTCTTCAGCAAAGGAAGATATGAAGAAGGCTTGAATGTACTAGCCAAGTGTGAGAAATTCAACAACGTGACAGTACCCAAAGACCATTACGATCAAGTAGAGAAGCATGCTATGAAACAGCGCGATGCAAGGAAATGTGAGGTTATAGCAACGAATCGGTCTACTTTCAAACAGTTGCTTATGTCTCCAATGATATGGAAAAGACTCTTCACTTGTTCATTTCTCTGGACGACATCCACTTTGGTGTACTATGGCCTATCTATCAATGCTATTGAACTATCCGGGAACAGCTATCTGAACTATATTGTGGTGATAGTTATTGAAGCTCCAGCTAACGTCTGCAAGTTGATCTGCTTGGACAGATTCGGTAGGAAGAGAGTCATAGCGATTGCGTATTTCTTGACTGGCGTTATACTCATCAACTATGGATTTATACCAGGTAATTTTATGTTACGACATCATAACATATTACAGAGTTAAATATAATAGATATATATAAGATTTTCCAAGAATAAAAGCATAATATACTTAGGTCATAACACAGCCGAATTGTAAAATCCGACGCATTACGTAAAGGCTACGTTTTAAAACGTATGCGTGAAATAAGGTTTTTTAATTCCCACGTTTTTTTTAAATTTTGCGGGATAAAGAGTATTTGATAGAAGCAGGCGTTACTTTGCGGAAGTCCATGATAATGAAGAAACCAGAAGTTTAATTCGCTATAATTCGCGACTATAGGTAAATTTATGTGGTACAGCGTGTATCTCGCACCTATAGCCCGCTATATTCACCACACCACAGAAATCCCCCAAAATTATTCTCAACGTACGTTTTACTCCCATACTGGAGCATCTTCAGGAGATGTTGTCTCGAAAATGCACGATTGTGAAGTAAGAATAAAGTAAAGTAGGTAAAGTTGTGGGATGTAAAGTAGCTTATGTCACTCTCCACGTCCTCAACTATACCCATTACGATGAGAGACGAAGATTGAAATTCTGCCAGTTCAGCAATTTTTGATTATGTATTAAAAAATTCACAATTTTTGGTAATCTATTGTGAAATTCGATTGATTCATTACTCATTTTTCAGTTGGCAACTGGTCAACAGCGTTCTACCTGGGCGGAAAATTCTTCATCACCCTAGCGTACAACTCATTGTACATTTTCGCAGCGGAGGTTTTTCCGACCAATTATAGAACGTCTTTGTTGGCGATTTGTTCCACTATTGGAAGAATAGGCTCGGCTGTCGCCCCCCAAACGCCATTGTTGGTAAGTTTTTTGTTAAAAAATCAAATATCATCGTTATTTTGCTTATTTTTTTTTTAATAGGGATGTTGACAACTCAATCGAAACAGCAACTCTTTATCAAACTTAAAAACGCGCTACTAATATGGAAGTCAAGGCAGCAAAGATCGTAGTCAAGGGCAGGGCAATATAGCGGAAACTGGGGGGCCCGGAATTCGATTCTCGATTTTTTTTTCGAGAAGATTCTCAAACTTCTAACTTTACGGAGTTATGTGGGTTTTTTATGTAATTAATAACCCTGGAAAAAAGCGTATTGAGGAAACTGACAGTGCTCCATAATGTTTTCTAAGGTGTGAAATCTCCCAATCTACCTGACCTGAATCTGACCAGCGTAGTGGATTATCACTTAAACGCCTCTCATTTTGAGATGACACATGTGCTCAGTAATATGCCGGCGATGTACTGATGACGATTATGATAAAGCATGATGATGATAAAAAATAAAAAAATGATTTATTTCAAGATACATTATTAACAAATAATGTGGCTGAGGCCTTCTGTTAAACATAATAACCTGTGTCAGAAGGCCTAGCTCTTCCAAATTTAACAATTACATTATAGAAATAACAAATTTATTGATAATTTTTTTTTAATTCTATTCATGCAGGCATGCAAGAGTGATGATAGCAAGTGTGTGAAGTGTGTGTGTGTGTGATTATGATAAATTATGATGATGATTATAGTAAAGTAATAATGTTTTATATTCCCTCTCTATTTGTTTCAGTCACGGTACTACGAGTTCTTTCCAACTTTACTATTCGGCATAATGTCTGCACTCTCTGGATTCCTAGTGCTCACGTTGCCAGAAACAAACAACCAGAAATTGCCAGACTCCCTGAAGGAAGCTCAAGATCAAGACAAAAGAGGACAGACAGATGAGACAGAAAGAGAAAAGAATGCAGCGGAACCTCAACCAAGCACGGGAGTCGATACCAAGACAAGACTATGAAACTAGGGGTTTCTTTGATAGCTGTGAATTTAAGACTGAGCCTCGATTAGTTTTTAGAAAGCCCTCAATGACGTGCGAGCTTAAAACCGCGATTTTTGTACCTTGCTAGTAAAGACCGCGGTTTTACGATCCGACGAGCCAGGTGTGAGGTTGGCTCGTCCGGTGTATTCGAAAGAAAGGTGTTTTGATTCAACTCACCGAAATCTTTACCGCTTGTTAAAACAGGAAATTCAAAATTCAAATTCGAACGTGCCTTGACGAGTGATCTCTTGATTCTACTCTGTGTGCTTAGCATGCGCATAACGAGATTATCTCGCGACGAGAGAGAGAGATGTTGTCGTTGCCGGCAAATTTTTATACGACTGCCTGAAAAAAGGAATAGGTATATTGTTTTCAGGGTTCACGTATGTATGTATGTATGTATGTGAGTTTGTATATTCCACCATAACTTCTATACGCCTCAACCGATTTTGATTAATGAGGTATCGTTAGAATCCCTAGCTTATTCCGGGTGACATAGGCTAGTAATTTTTTTTAAAAAATTGATGGGGTGACCATGGTCCCGCATTAAAGACCAAAATTGAAAAAAAAAACGAAAATAAGATTAACTATATAATCATAATCTAGAAAATTATGAGTAGATTCCAAAAATATATAACACTATAGTTCAATATTTAGTGATTCACAAAAAAAAACGTTTAATAAAAAATGTGTATAAAATTCCAAAGGCTATTTAAGCAAATCGCTTCTTATGGAAGTAAACTCCAAAAATAATATAGCAGGGCAGTCGTATTTTTTAATCCGTTAAATTAATTTCACTTGTTCATTTACCCTAACATGCACAAAATGCGGTGTATTACAAGAAAAAAATTGTCGACATGTAAAGGTTCGTAGAGAAAAATACCACAGTTAAGAGATATTACTTTTATCTCTACTTTTGACGTAACAAAACAAGTAACCATGTTAGCTTCGGTAGACGGATAGAGATAACGGGTAGACATAATTTTACTCGTAGTGCGCATGCTAGCCATACTGGTCTCTACCAGAGTGCAGTCCCATAAACTTATCTGACCCGATGGCCAAAATTGGAACTAATTTTTATGCCTGTTTAGTTTTTTTTTAATAATATTTTTCATAGATACTAGCGACGCTGTCATCGGGTCAGATATGTTTGTCGGACTTTAAAATGAATTTCACGCAGTCGCATGACGGTTCTAATTTTGAATTCGTTCCATATTCAACATGATTCGGAAAATGAATTCAACCAAGCGACCAGTGTTCGAAAGAGGCCAGCCTGCAAAACGCCACAAACATTTTTATATGACTTTGATTAGAAATCCCAGTAGGTACCACACATTATTTGCATAAATGCATGTAAAATTATGTATTATTTTTCGGTAACTTGTAATCTGTATTAATGTCTAATATTAACCCAATAGAACCTAAGTGTCCTGCTTAAGGGCTGATTATTTATGTCGAACCATAACCTAACCTACAATAAACAGACAAGAAAACGTAAATACAATGAATATTTCAAAAATTGACACTCGAACATTGAACGGTTCACAATCTTTCGACATTTTACAATTTCGCGAGTTAGATTATAATCTAACGGTTTTTACAATCTTACGGTGACACATATATACAAAAGAAAGGCCCTTGTAGGTACTGCTTACAAAAAATAGAACTGCTTACGTTGAGGTGGCGTATTGTATCGTGACGAACATAAACAACGAGAGTGTTACATTGCTAAATGCATTTACCATTGGGGTCCCAAAATGCTGCAATGGTAGATCCCCACTCCCCCCACACACATATGGTGGAACTCCACTGGCAAACCTTCCATCTCCCCACTAACTGGACTGACAACAGCAAACTGGTTAGGTTAGAAAATAAGTCTACATATATGTTGACGACAACGAAGAGAGCTTTAACTAAAAAGGGCCGCTGTATCTTCTTTTTTTCTGAATTTTCTAACAGCTAACTAGTTAGGATGTAGGGTAACTTGCCCCACAGAGTACATTAAATATACTGGCATAGAGTTGCTACTCGACTTTCCATGTACAGCGACATCTATCGGGAAGTTGTCCAACTAAAATATGTATATATACACAAAATGCTATAGTACTATATATTACAAAGTGTATTGTATAATAATTTATCTTAATTATTACAAGATCACCTAATTCTGCAACTATAGAATTATGTGACCTTGTAATAATTAAGATAAATTATTATACGATAAACACAAACTGTAAAGATGTTCAGATGTTAGTTAATGAAACGCATGTTGATTATTTTCTCTTATATTCTCAATTACAAAAAATATACATAAAGCATAACAATTATTCCACAGTTTCATGTTTTTCACATCGTACACACTTAAAACACTCTTTATTAATATAGTTTCACATTGTAACGAATTTATCAAAAAAAATATAATTTTGTCCACCCGGCATCCGGCATGCCACAAAACGTCAATGTCAATGTCGAATTTCAAACTTTAAAATGGCGGCTGTTCACGTTTGGAAATTAAAACACAAATGTTTCATTAAACTTCTAACTCATTCCACTAAACTAAATTTATAACAGATAAATCTTTATAAATTATCTAAGATAACTCATATTCTGAAGTTTTAATATATTATTAGTTTTGTGTTTATATAAATGGCAAAATCATTAATTTATCTAAAACATAAGCTTCTGAACGAACACTTATTTCAACGCCATCACAGACCCTGATCACAGACTTTTAAGTATACATACTTTCAGTACAAGATAAGCGCCATGAGCGCCATCCTTTAGGGAGTTGTGGAACTAACATCCCCATACAAAAGAAAAATGTTCTAAGTGCAAAGGCCCTGACTTGCCCTAATGTTGTCACCCCTCCAATTTATTGGCACTCTAAAGTTACCATTGAAAAATAAGAACATTATTTATTATATTGTGTTGCCTCAAAAAAATCGGTATCATTGGTTTATCATCTTCATAAATTGGCAACACTGAACTGTCAGATATTTTAAATAGCTGTCAAACTTTCAACAATCGTTCGAGTCACAACACGTTCTGTGCTATGTGTCCAGTTTCTTATGATTTTGTTAAGGTATGTGACTACTTGTTTTAGTTGTTTATGTGCTTATTTTTTGTTAGTCTCCATGAGTGTTTCTTTTTTTATGGTTTTGTAAAGTTTAACTACTTATATTTGTTAACATTTTGCAATATGAACTACGTGTTTTTCAAATTATTGACATGCCAATAACTGGTATGACAATTTAACTGAATTCTAATTTATTGGCACACTGCCAATAATTTGGATTTTGTTATTTATTTTTTTTGGCATTTGGAACCTTATTTTCATAAACATAAAAATGTTTCCTAAAACATGTATGTTGACGACAACGACGAGAGCTTTAACAAAAGAGGGCCGCCGTAATTTTTTTTTTTTTTAATTTTCTGTGTATTATTTCCTGGCATCACGAATCACGATAGCATAGTGAAGTAAAATGTATGGATTTTTTTTTGACAACGCTTTTAAAATTCCATCCACACTAACGTTGCAACGTGCGCGTCATAATACATTTTTGCTGTGGACTTTGACGTCTACAGTTATACTCGGCGCGGCGAACCTTGATCCCTATGACACTGACAGCTAGAGTCTGGCTAACGAAAGTAGAGACTGGAAAAGAGCGGCAAATTTAAAAATTGTTAGTATGGCAAACTCAAAATTAGTGTGACAGACCTGGAGTAACCTAATTTGATACTTTAGAATTATTTTTCTTATTTTTGTTGAAACCGATTGCATACTAAAAAACCTACCACCTGCCTGAATGAAAAAACAACAATATTCAATAATAATTTATTTTAGTCACTATAGTCAAAATCTGAATCCAAAGCTTCTATCTGCAAAGATTCATCAGAGTCACTGGTGTCACTATTTCCAACGTTGATTATGAAACTTTCTAAATTTTCTTCAGTAATTCTATCTCTTTCTTTGTATTTAATTTCAATATGCATGACATGATCACACATTTTCTTCCAATCCTCTGATGTAATGCTTTCAAACGACTCTCAATGTAGGAACTTGTTTTCTGACAATATAAAAATCATTGATTTTGTTGCGAATAGCATCTATGTCGAAACTATCTAAGTTAGACACTGTGGGTTTATGGGGCCGTTTTTTTCCTGGGGTATTCCACACACCATCATTTAGCGCACCTTCCTTTTTTATTCTTTTTAAAGTTGCAACACTTACTCCTGTAAAGAATGATTAAACAACGATTAGGTACAGTATTGACAATAGCAAATTATATTATTATTATACATTATATTTCTTGTGTATAAATCTTGTGCTTAGTAAAAAATTACCAGTAATTGAAGCTATTTCTTCCAAGTACTGATTCTGGGTTCTCATCCTGTCATTCTGTATCAGTAAGTTTTTCAATAGTTCTCACTAGTTCTCACTCCAGATTTTCTGTCAAAGAAAATAATTTGTGTTACAAATTAATAAATGTAACATTTACTTACCTACCACAACCAATGAAAAATAACCATTTAATTGGAAGTTGCATTTAGTAGGTATTATTAAGGTGTTTAATGAAATGTATAATGAATGTGGATGAAAATAGAGATATAGTTTTTTAAAAAGAGAAATATACAAACAAAGTATCAAAATAATGCGTCATACTGATTTAAAAAATCTAACACAACACGTAAACAATCTTGTTTTTGTTTGAATTTTGCATCTTTCTCTCGTTGTTTTTCTTCAAATTTGGAAATCATGCAAAACAACATCTTCCGCACTCCACTTTTAATTGTTTTATTCATTCTTAAACGCGTAAATGCTCGTAAACAAGATCACAACTAATCACTGCAAATCACCGACAACCACAGACAACCGCCATCTTGTTAGGGCAAAATGTAGTTGAGTATTGCCATATAAAAAGTTTGCAAATAATTCGAGTCTCTACTTTCGTTAGCCAGACTCTAATGTCACCATATAACATTGTAGTGGCGTCACCATTAAATTGGGATCATATTGGGGGTGTCTAAAAATGCCATTTATAAATTTTACGTAGCTTTATACCATTAGTAATGATATTCCGTTGATATTTTTAACAATTCTTAACATTTACAACAAGTTATCTCAATCTGAATTTATGTTTACGTCCTGCAAAACTTACGTCGTGTGACGTTTATCGACTAGGGCGGCAAGTATCAATAATAAAAATGTCGGTAATGGAAACGAGTGCACAATTTTTTTTCATACTCACATATCTAAAAATATCCTATAATATTATTATAACCTACAATAACAACCAAAGACACGACCCATCACTAACACGAACTGTCATAGGGATCAAGGTTCGCCGCGCCGACTGTATGATATGACGCCCACGATAACGTGTCGTCTAGAATTCACCTGTTGATACATTAACTCTAAAATCGAGGCAACGAAAGATAAAAAAATTAATATAGCTTAAAATAATTAGGTAAACAAATTATTTTCTGTGATTTGTATAATAATTATTGTAGTCCATTTTTAGAGGTTAAGTAGTATAGTTATATAGATATCTGTAATTAACATAATATTACTTATAATAATTATTTGTAAAGTTTTGAATATTAAAAAAAGTTATTTGAAAAATGACTACTAATGTACTGTGCATACTTTAATACTGTACAAGAATCAGCCTTCCTAGTTATGGTTTATTTTTGGTAACCATAACACGTCTTTGAGCGGCCATATCAACTGAAAGCCCTAAACGCATGCGGGCACTTTCACTATCGCAATCAGTGGAGTGCTCTACACCCACCCAATACTGAATCAGCCTTCCTGGCGATAGTTACCAAAATTGTAGAGCTGCGTGTCCGCTAAGGTAATGATATTATAATATCTTATAAGAAATCTCTTAAAATCAACACCCTTCGTCTTATTGTTTTGGGTCATTTTTGGGTGTAGTTTACCCTTGTTTTAGGGTTCTGTAGTAAAACTATGAACCCTTGTAGTTTCGTCTAATGTTTTTCACAGCTATTTATTGAGTATTATGTTAAACTTGCATCAATCGCTGTTACTGTATCAATTGTGATGATATTGTTTTAATAATAATGAATGAATTATAGGTAAGTCACATCACTACAGCCTATTAACGTCCCACTGCTGGGCACAGGCCTCCACTCTCATAGGAGAGAGCGAATTAGGAGCTTAGACCCACCACGCTGCTCCAATGCGGGTTGGCGGGCTTTAACTACTATTATCATGTTAGTGATAATAACCGGGACCGACGGCTTAACGTGCTCTCCGAGGCACGGGGGTGAAACACCGCTAACTGCCTAACTCCGGGCTAGTACTGAGAATTCATAATTGAAAAACCCCAATACCTAACAATTTTTATGCCCGACCGGGAATCGAACCCAAGACCTCGTGATCCGCAGTCGACTACGCTAACCGCTAGACCAACGAGGCAGTCTTATTTACTTAAATATAAATAGGTATTTATATTTAAGTAAATAAGTATTAACGCTTCGTTGGTCTAGTGGCGTAGTTCGACTGCGGCCAACGAGGTCCCGGGTTCGAGTCCCACCATCCAGCCAATTATTCAAGTCTCTGACATAATATCTAAATGACTCTGTGAGTGTAACAACGCTTCGCAATCGTAATTATTCGTTTAGAACGTGATCCTATTCCCTGGTACGTGACCGAGTGAACGGGGATAAAAAAAAAGCTCAGTCCTAAGACAGTCTACCCTAGTTTTGACGACCTCCGTGGCGCAGTGTTGAGCGCTGTTGTCTTAACGTACGGAGGTCCCGGGTTCGATCCTCGGCAGGGTCAATTTGGGAATTTATAATTCCTCAATTTTCCCCGATCTGGGTGGCTTCGGCCGTGGCTGGTTACCTACCGGCAAAGACGTGCCGCCAAGCGATTTAGTGTTCCGCTACGATGCCGTGTAGAAACCGAATGAGTATGGGTTTAATATAACTGCCATGCTCCTAACAGGTTAGCTCGCTACCATCCTAGACTGCATCATCACTTACCATCAGGTGAGATCGTGGGTTTAATATAACTGCCTAACTCCTAACAGGTTAGCCCGCTACCATCCTAGACTGCATCATCACTTACCATCAGGTGAGATCGCAGTCAAGGTCCTAACTTGTGGTGGATAAAAAAACCTTTAGTTTTATGCCCATATCACACGAAGGTAGTAATCTGCATTAACACCGTGCACTTCCATAAGAACAGCACTTTAGAATTAGCATACGGCACTTTTTTGTCGCTATCATACTAATATTATATATGTGAAAGTGTTTTTTGTCGGTTTGTCCTTCAACCACGCCGCAACGGAGCTACGAATCGACATGATTTTTGGCATGGGTATAGTTGAGGACTTGAAGAGTGACATAGGCTTATCCCGGAAAATTAAGGAGCTGTCGTGGGTAAAATAAAATTATTCCTCGCGGAAGAAGTCTCGGGCATCAGCTATTTATTATTCCCATCCATCTGTCTATCGTCAAAATAGAGATAATGCTAGAGATGATAATGACAATCCAGACGATAGGCATCTTAGGCCCGTAATCGTAGTTCCCGCGGGAATTAAAAAAAACTTCAACCACGTGGATGAAGTCGCGGGTATCAGCTAGTAATAAAATAAAATGGTAGGCTGCCAGATCTCTGAATTATTTGTTTTCTTTTAAATTCCAAAAATGAAACCTGCTTTTGATGTTACAACTTACAATCAAGACTAGACTTTAGTCTGCGCACACTTTTATCCATCTGATGGCATCACAAAATGTGGATTGAAAACTTTGCTAACCAAGTTGTGGTTCGTAATCCTATTTAGGATAGTTATTATAATTAAACTAGATTAAAATGTAGTTTTTAAAATTAATTACATTGGTGATGCATCCATATTCCATATCCATACTAATTTTATCACACTTTTATCCATCTGATAGCAAAACCAAATGTGAATTGAAAACTTTAATAACCAAGTTGTGGTTCGTAATCCTATTTAGGATAGTTATTAAGATTAAACTAGATTAAAATCTAGTTTGCTTTTAAAATTAATTACATTAGTGATGCATCCATATTCCATATCCATACTAATTTTATCACACTTTTATCCATCTGATAGCAAAACCAAATGTGAATTGAAAACTTTAATAACCAAGTTGTGGTTCGTAATCCTATTTAGGATAGTTATTAAGATTAAACTAGATTAAAATCTAGTTTGCTTTTAAAATTAATTACATTAGTGATGCATCCATATTCCATATCCATACTAATTTTATCACACTTTTATCCATCTGATAGCAAAACCAAATGTGAATTGAAAACTTTATTAACCAAGTTGTGGTTCGTAATCCTATTTAGGATAGTTATTAAGATTAAACTAGATTAAAATCTAGTTTGCTTTTAAAATTAATTACATTAGTGATGCATCCATATTCCATATC
This sequence comes from Erebia palarica, assembly GCA_964035005.1. Taxonomy (NCBI): domain Eukaryota; kingdom Metazoa; phylum Arthropoda; class Insecta; order Lepidoptera; family Nymphalidae; genus Erebia; species Erebia palarica. The sequence goes on from OZ035990.1 coordinate 31,924,719, forward strand.
CATACTAATTTTAACACACTTTTATCCATCTGATGGCATAACAAAATGTGAATTGAAAACTTTACTAACCAAGTTGTGGTTCGTAATCCAATTTAGGATAGTTATTAAAATTAAACTAGATTAAAATCTAGTTTGTTTTTAAAATTAATTACATTGGTGATGCATCCATATTCCATATCCATACTAATTTTATCACACTTTTATCCATCTGATAGCAAAACAAAATGTTAAATTGAAAACTTTACTATCCAAGTTGTGGTTTCGTAATCAAATTTAGGATAGTTATTAAAATTAAACTTGATTAAAATCTAGTTTGTTTTCAAATTAATTACATTGGTGATGCATCCATATTCCATATCCATGCTAATTTTAACACACTTTTATCCATCTGATGGCATAACAAAATGTGAATTGAAAACTTTGCTAACCAAGTTGTGGTTTGTAATCCAATTTAGGATAGTTATTAAAATTAAACTAGATTAAAATCTAGTTTGTTTTTAAAGTTAATTACATTGGTGATGCATCCATATTCCATAACCATACTAATAAATGCGAAAGTGTGTCTGTCTGTCTGCTACGCTTTCACGGCCCAACTACTCAACCGATTTTTCTGAAATTTGGTACAGAGATAGTTTACATCCCGGTGAAGGACATATGCTACTTTTTATCATATAAAATTGAAGTTTGTCCGATAAAAAAATCAATCCACGCGGACGACGTCGCGGGCATCACCTAGTAATTAATAAATTGTACTTTTCATAGGTAGGTATAGTTAGCTATCCATAATCAACTTTTTTATAGTTATGTAAATTTAAATTATATGAGTGGGTAGGTAGATAAAACAGTGGGTACCTTTTGTAAAATAGATACAAACAACTCTTCAGGACCATCAATAGATTATCACTATACTTATTTAAGTACACTGACTCTGTGAAACTTTTTCTTGTCCTTCACAAAACTTTTTAATTTTCAGCAAATAGATAGGAAACTGTAAAGGTTTCATTAAATTAAAGCGTATTCTTTCGCTGGCGCTGTATAAATCGTTGATAAAACTTCGTCCGAGCATAATAAGGGGGATATAAAGCGGGTAGAATTGTTTAATATTCATGTATTCAGTGAGGAAGCTCGCAAAGTCACAAAAAGTTATAAATTGTTTTTGTGCCCGTGCTCTTAGCGCTGACCCTTTAGGGACTTCTGCCGCTTTTGGCCGAGTGTAACGTTTTCGTTGCTTTTTGTCGCTTTGCGTATGACGGAGATAATGATCTTACTAATTCTTACTAATATTATAAATGCGAAAGTTTGGATGGATGTATGGATGTGTGGATGTATGGATGTATGGATGTTTGTTACTCATGCAATCACGCCCCAACAGCTGAACGGATCTGGCTTCTGGAAATTTGGTACAGAGATGATTATAGTTTGGAATAGCACATAGGCTACTTTTTATCCCGGAAAATTAAAGAGTTTCCGCGAGAACCAAAATACCTCAAACCACGCAGACGATGTCGCAGGCATTCGCTAGTTTCATATAAAGATTCTGTCAAAATGAAGCAAATATCATGCGGGATGCGGGAAGCGATTAACGCGGTTGAATACATTTTCTTAATTGCTTTTAAAAAACTTTACTAAGGTTTTTTACATAACGGTCGTCTATGTATGTTTAACTTAATAGCTAGCTACCAACGACCTACATTTACATAGACGGGCCCTGTCATACAAAGAATGTGGACCTATTTTACTAACGCCATCTAGTCTGAAAAGCGGCACAGGGCTATCGCGGAGACAAGTGGTACAGGTGAGGGGCATGCACCACAAGTCGGACGCCCAACTTTTTTCTATGAAAGGGCCCATGTAGTGCCTACATATATATCGATGCTAGCTACAGATAAAGGCAAGATTTTTTTTCTATGGATTTCTTTTATTGTGTTTGAGATCTGTCAATGGCTACTTTAAAACTTTTTTTTTTGTTTCAAGCATACATAGTATGTTACCATTTGACAGAGCCTTGAAGCAAAGGTATAAAGGCAATACGGTCTACTGGTCTGTACCTATTAGTAGGTAGCATGAGCGACAAAATAGGCTGAGCGTACCTACTGCTGAAATATTACGTTGCTTGATTCCGAATTCTTGGAGTATTATAGAGACATTTATCACAAACGTTTCATACGGAATTCGGACCACTATAAAGCCACTTAATTTTAAGTTATGGTGTACAATAACACAAGCCACGTCCACATCCAGATAAGGCGTAAGTAGTTTAAGGTATTCATAAGCACCGGCATTCCTCACGGGATATACTTATCGCCACAGATTTATTATTAAGAAATTAACAATTATCACTTGCTTTAAACGGTGAAATAAAATATCGTGAAATGCCTGAGATTTCCTAACTATATGTTCGCGGGATGTGTGAAGTCAGTCTATTCGCATTTGAACAGCGTTTTATGGATAAACGCTTCTCACTCATAGAGGAAATGCTCAGTAACTATAGTCCCACAAACTTATCTGGCCCGGTGGCCAAAATTAGAACAAATTTTTGCCTGTTTACTTTTGTTTTTTTATCATTCATATAATATACTAGCTACTATTAGTTTGTGGGACTGTACTATAATGTATTTTGTGACAATGGTTTGAATTGATGACGAAATTGCAAATGCCGCTCGCATAGCAGACGTGTGCGAATCCTACACCTGCTTCAACCCTTGAATTGGGCGATGACTATGGCGGTCGTCGTCTAACAAGCGGTATCAAGTAAGCGGTCATATTGCGACAAACAATAGCAGAACAATGTTACTGCAATTATAATTAGAATAGAATAGAATATAATTTAATTGTCTGAATATTGTGATACAATGATAGTTACAGTATGAAAAGTTGCAGCATATCCAGTCAGGCAACCCTGACGTACAATTTTTTTTTTGTAGTTAGATATTATAACAGAGTAAAAGTATGTTTTAGTATTAGGGTAACACTTCATAGGAATTCAATTAAATATTATCTGCGATAACACAATTCACGTCCACACCAATGGAGTTATCGCGTATTCAAGAACGCGGCCTGGAACGACGGCATGGCATACCTAATATACCTGCATTAAATCGCCACAGCTGAATCGCAAATGCCGCTCGCATAGGAGACGTGTGCGAATCCGCCACCTGCTTCAACCCTTGAATTGGGCGATGACAAATGACAGCCGTCGTATATCAAGCGGTATACAACTACCTATCAATTAAGCGGATATATTGCGACAAAACAATAGCACAGTGTTACTGCAATTATAATTGTTAAGATCTGTAATAACACATTCCACGTCCACACCCAGTTATCGTGTAGGTATTCAAGAACGCGGCATGGCATAAATTGCAAATGCCACTCGCATAGAACGTGTACGAATCCTACACCTGCTTCAACACTTGCATTGGGCGATGACAAATGGCGGTCGTCGTGTATCAAGCGGTATCAAATATGCGGTCATATTATGGCGACAAAACAATAGCACAATAGTGCTAATTCAATTATAATTGTTTATGATCTGTAATAACACATTCCACGTCCACACCCAGTTATCGCGTATTCAAGAACGCGGCATGGCATGGTACATTAAATCGCCATATCTAAATTGCAAATGCCACTCGCATAGCAGACGTGTGCGAATCCTACACCTGCTTCAACACTTGCATTGGGCGATGACAAATGGCGGTCGTCGTATATCAAGCGGTATCAAGTAAGCGGTCATATTATGGTGACAAAACAATAGCACAATAGTGCTAATGCAATTATAATTGTTTATGATCTGTAATAACACATTCCACGTCCACACCCAGTTATCGTGTAGGTATTCAAGAACGCGGCATGGCATAAATTGCAAATGCCACTCGCATAGCAGACGTGTGCGAATCCTACACCTGCTTCAACACTTGCATTGGGCGATGACAAATGGCGGTCGTCGTGTATCAAGCGGTATCAAGTAAGCGGTCATATTATGGCGACAAAACAATAGCACAATAGTGCTAATGCAATTATAATTGTTTATGATCTGTAATAACACATTCCACGTCCACACCCAGTTATCGCGTATTCAAGAACGCGGCATGGCATGATACATTAAATCGCCATATCTAAATTGCAAATGCCACTCGCATAGCAGACGGGTGCGAATCCTACACCTGCTTCAACACTTGCATTGGGCGATGACAAATGGCGGTCGTCGTATATCAAGCGGTATCAAGTAAGCGGTCATATTATGGCGACAAAACAATAGCACAATAGTGCTAATGCAATTATAATTGTTTATGATCTGTAGTAACACATTCCACGTCCACACCCAGTTATCGCGTATTCAAGAACGCGGCATGGCATGATACATTAAATCGCCATATCTAAATTGCAAATGCCACTCGCCTAACAGACGGGTGCGAATCCTACACCTGCTTCAACACTTGCATTGGGCGATGACAAATGGCGGTCGTCGTATATCAAGCGGTATCAAGTAAGCGGTCATATTATGGCGACAAAACAATAGCACAATAGTGCTAATGCAATTATTATTGTTTATGATCTGCAATAGCAATCCACGTCCACACCCAGTTATCGCGTATTCAAGAACGCGGCATGGCATAATACGTTAAATCGCCATAGCTAAATTGCAAATGCCGCTCGCATAGCAGACGTGTGCGAATCCTACCTGCTTCAACACTTGAATTGGGCGATGACAAATGGTACCGTCGTATATCAAATGTTATTGCAGTACCGGACTGTACATTGCAATGGATTACAATAGATCTGCCTCAATCTGGGGCCTTATACGCAATTAGTTATTGCTTTTTATTCTTTCTTCTTCTGTCGTGATGCAGTAGCCTGTAGTTGATGCAGTAGCCAGTAGTAAAAGCACTGCTTACCCAAATGGAAATACTTCAATGCTCATTTTTTATCAAGAAGCCTACCCTTAAAACGCCACTGGTTAAATAATACCTACCTACGCCAATAGCGGACTATACTACTTAAAATGTGATTTGATTTTACTTTATTCATGGTCTGCTCGTGTGGATTTAGGTTTTTAAATACCGTGGAAACTTTGGATTTAGCTTAAAAAGTTATAAAAATCTTTACTTCAGGGGGGCTCTCATAGAAGCGAATGCGAAGTAAAATATTTTTTATAGTGTTACATAGGGTTGCGATATATATAGATAAATAATTCTATGGAAAGGAAATTATTAAATTTTTAATGAGCTTCAGTATTTTTAACATAACTTCAAAATGATGTCAATAGATGGCACTCTGTAAAAGTTTATTCGTTTCTCCAATAACTCTTTAGCTCTTTTGCGTCTAATGTTAAAAGTTAACTATTACAAGATACAGGTATTATTATCTTATGGATACCGCAAGGTCTCAGTTCGGGGCGAATCACTAGTAATAATATTATACCTAGCATAGATTAGTATGATTAATTATGTACCTAATATGGATTTAATGCTAAGTGACCTGTATACACTGTATATTAATAGGTAGAGCTAATAAATAATTAAGCGCAGGTGGAATTCGTAATTTCTCATACACACGGTCGCCCGTTAAATTAATTACCGCGGTCACTACACGACGCTTGATCTACCTACATCATATCAACATTAATGACTTGATTGTAGTCCTAACTCCTACCAACGACCTCAATTTACATAGACGTGCCCTGTCAAACGTATTTTACTAACGCCATCTAGTGGGACAGCGCTATGGCGGAGACAAGGACAGGCTTATACAGATGAGGGGCACGTCCTACAAATCGGACACCCAACTTTTTTCTATGAAAGGGCCCATCTAGTACCTACTATTAAGTAGAAACACTCGATAACTATTTCAATCATACTTTATTACCAATTTACACACAAACATTGTACAGCCATCTTTTTGACATTCGGCCCCGAACCCCCGCTAAGTGCTTCCAATCGTGCGTCACTGTCGAGAGTGCTGTAGAGCATGTGTAGAGCAGTCAGACCATAGATAGACCATAGATAGATCTGTCAATTTCAGTCTAACACTACATAAGTATATTATCGATGAGACCTACTATCTAGAGAGATCTAATCTAATCTAATATAGCCTGTACTGTCCGACGACTGGGCAAAGGCCTCGCTCCGATTTTTCCACATCTCCCTATTTTGTGCCTCTATGGGTCAATCAACTTTGAATTTGTCTCATTTATCATGCCATCGTAGCCTCGGCCTGCCACGCTGGCGTTGATGATTTTGGGGGCTCCAGAAAGAAGCAGATTTAGCCCACAGTCCATCTGGCATACGATACGGCTCACTTTGAATGTCTAGTTCATCACGCCATCGTAGCCTCGGCCGGCCACGCTGGCGTTGTTGATTTTGAGGGGTCCAGAAAGAAGCAGATTTAGCCCACAAGTCATCTGGCATAAGGCTCACTTTAAATCTGTCTAGTTCATCACGCCATCGTAGCCTCGGCTTGCCACGCTGGCGTTGATGATTTGTGGGGGCTCCAGACAGAAGCAGATTTAGCCCACAAGTCATCTGGCATACGGCTCACTTTGAATCTATCTAGTTCATCACGCCATCGTAACCTCGGCCTGCCACGCTGGCGTTGAGGATTTTGGGGGTCCATAAGAAGCAGATTTAGCCAACAAGTCATCTGACATACGGCTCAGTCCCACTTGAGTGAAGCTGACTAGTAGCTGACGCTGGCCTTCAAGCGTTTTGGATCGTATGTCCGAGTTGTCTACGATCTGCTAGTTTCTACAGTATGAGCATCGATGTAAAATAATAAGTAATACGAGTAAGTAGGACGAAGGTGTAGGCTGTTTTGTGTGTAAAAGTTACATCAATACAAGGCAATTCTTGTGATTGGCTATATGTATGGTAGGTACCTATTCTAGCTGCGATAATGGATTTCGAAATATCAAAACAAAAGGGCCTTATTGCGTAAAAATGATTGGTACACTGTAACGATCGCAATCCCCTCTGATTGGTTGACACTCTTCCGAAATTGGCCAAAATCCAATATCGCAGCCAGAATAGATACCTACAATAAATAATTAAGCTGGTCACAATAATAATTAAAACTGTAACAATGATCGATGCAGGTTTTATATTATCTGACCCGGTGACAGCGTTGCTAGTATAACTATGTAAAATAAAATAATAAAAACAAAAACTAAACTGGCATAAAAAATAGTTCCAATTTTGGCCAGCCGGTCAGATAAGTTTGTCGGACTTTAATACGGATTAATACATATATGTATTAATCCGTATTAAAATTTTGAAGACGAGAATTATGATGACATTCACATCTACAAGCAAAATCCCATGCTAAGCGCGCGTTTTGACGCCTAACGACCCTAACGTAATGCTTCTGACCCATTGTCCCAGGTCGATACGACGTCATAGAAAATGTCAAACTTGTCTACGCCACATCCTAGACCACGTGAAGGCCCGGACTCTACCAAAGCGGAGAGAAGACGAGAGGAGAGGAGATGTGATTTAAACAACCAATAGAATTTCGTTATTCCCACATCTCGTCTCCGCTCAGATTCAGAGGATAACAATGAACGGAGATGTTATCATATTTGTATGGCCCGATCGATGCGGAGATGTGAGCTGTGATGTGAACATCTCTTCTCGTTTCCGCTTCAGACATCTCCGCGCATCTCCGCTCTGGTGGAGTCCGGGCCGAAGGGTCAGCTACTGTTTGATACTGTCGTGACACGTCGTATCGAGTCGCGGTGTCACGTTTTATACGTCACGATACGCTAGTAAAGTCCCACAAAATTATCTGACCCAGTGGCCAAAATTGGAACTAATTTTTATGCCTGTTTAGTTTTTATTTTTCATGGATACTAGCGACGCTGTCGCCGGGTCAGATAGTTGTCAAATTTAAAGGTTCAACCACCTTTAAATTTGACAACCAGTCTAGTAATAGTCAATTTAACCCATGACTGAAATCTCAAATTTATTTACTACTACTACTACTACTACAGCCCATTAAATCCCACTGCTGGGCACAGGCCTCCACTCTCATAGGAGAGAGGGAATTAGAGCTTAGACCCACCACGCTGCTCCAATGCGGGTTGGCGGGCTTTAACGACTATTATCATGTTAGTGATAATAACCGGGACCGACGGCTTAACGTGCTCTTCGAGGCACGGGGGTGAAATACCGCCAACTTCCTAACTCCGAGCTAATACTGAGAATTTCTAGTCAGAAAAACCCAACACTCATTATGGCCTGACCCGGGACTTCGTCAGCCGCAGTCAAACATGTTAACCAGTAGACCAACGAGGCAGATTTATCTTTATTTACATTTACATTATTATAAAGGTGACTGCGCTGCAATCCCAGGTGCGTCGTTTGAGGCTTCTCCTTGCTTTGTTTTCAGTATACCAATTTAAACCATAAAATGTCATATGCATAAAGTTAAAATAACTACTCCACACTATGAGCTGGCCCTAAAATGGAAGCAGACTTGACTTAATATTTATGCCAGTTACATTAAACAAAACCGACTTGGCTTCTATATGTCACCGTAAGATTGTAAAAACCGTTAGAATATAATCTAACTCGCGAAATTGTAAACTGTCGACAGATTGTGAACCGTTCAATGTTCTGAGTGCCAATTTTTGAAATATTCATTGTATTTACGTTTTCTTGTCTGTTTCTTGTAGGTTAGGTTAGTGTTCGACATAATAATCAGGTAGTGCCCGGCCTGCGGTTAATATACCTAACAGATTACAATTTACCGAAAAATAATGCGTTAAATTGTAATCTTTCGACAGTTTGCAATTTCGCGAGTTAGATTATAATCAACCGGTTTTTACAATATTACGGTGCCATATATAAAAAGTGGCATCCATTTAAAAGACCAAAAAGAAAACACGCTGAATAAATTAAAATAATTTACTTAATATTCATTAGCTTTCATCAAATACAATCTTTTTACCTTGGAAAGGTAAAATACCAGACTGCTTTTTCTTTGCCTCCCATGACGGATGTAATTTTTCAGGCACTGAATCATCTTTATAATTGTTACTTCTATCTGATTTTCTGTTAAAACCTGTTTTTCTGTCATAATTTTTGTTATTTTTGTTAAATTTATTATTATCCACTTCTGAGCTGTTCTTTTTCTTAAAATTGTCATTTCTTGGTTCGAAGTTCCGTTTTGGTTTTACTCTTGGAACATGTCCAAACATAACTGCTCTTCTATATTGTCTATTGCCTTGTCTATGGACGTCCTTCACTTCGTCTGGCTGCCTAGGTTCAACCAGAGACATGTAATTTTCTCCTGTAGATGTAATGAAAAATGGATCCACCATTTTTGTAACTTCATTTGGAGTGTCATCACTTTCTTTATGGAAATTCCTATTCTCAAGTTTGTTTTTCAGATTTTTGTTTTTGTTACTATTGGCTTTTTTATCAAGCTTCTTATTGATTGCATTTATTATTGAACTATTCGAATTAATTAAATCACTTTTTTTATGAACATTATGTTTTTGTAATTGGGTTTTACCTTTGTCATTTTCTATATCAGTTGAATCTATGTCTTTATTCATTCCTTTATCGGAGTTCAATTTTTTAACCTCTTGAGGTAATTCTATTCGACTTTTGGGAGTAAATAATCTTGATTCTTCATCACTGCTTTCAATATCACTGTCATTTGCTTTCAAAACTACAGGTTTCCTCATAACACCATTAACTTTCTCATTTGATTCAGCACTTTCAGATGACTCTCCAGCTTCTGATTCATCATCAACTTCACTTTCATCACCATCATCTTCACTGTCATCACCATCATCTTCACTGTCATCACCATCATCTTCATTACTGCCATCACATTCATCATCTTCATTATCACTATCAGGTTTTTCACTCTCATTATCAGATATGTCATATTCATCACCAGATTTATTGTTATCTAATTTTAAATCACCATCTGATGCTAATGTGTCATTTCTAGGCGTGTTTTTGTCATCAGTCATTTCCACATCCCACTCCCCTTCCACATTAACAGCATCCGTTTTGTCTTTCTTATCTGTTCCTTTCTTTTTGTTCTTCTGTTTTTCTCTTGCTTCTTTCTTTAGCTTCCTTCTTTCTTGCCTGGACATGAACAAATCCTTTATTGATATATCTAAAAACTTTTCTCTTATATGTTTATACTTGTGTTGTAAAGCCTTGTGAAGGAGTAACCTTGCACATGCTTTGTTGTTATCTACTACTGGCTTGTTTAAGTAATCATTTAATTTCCCAGTATGTGTAACAATAAACCTTGCAATGTCTCTTGCTTTTATTTTCTGTAATGAAAAAAATGAAACAATGGTAAGTTTTTGTTTTGGTTATCCCTGTGTACTATAAAGTCAACCACCTCTGTCTGTCTATGTCTGTCTGGCCAAGTAAAATCTTTAAAGTTAATCTGAAAAATGAAACTTCTCTCTTGTAAGAACCTTATCTAAACTGTGGAGCCAATCTTTAGGAAATTTGGATCAGCATGGGCTAAGCTGATATAGCTGACATTCTACAAACACCCTGACAGTGCCAGAAGTTTTGCAAATAAATTATAGTCCCACAAACGGCTCCGGACTCGTGTCTCCCTTGAATGCCCCCTCGGGGAGACATTATAATTTTTCAGTCCTGGTGTCTCCTCTAGGCCAGGCGACGCTCTTGAAAGTCGCATCGCCAAAATATTCTGAGTATGGCCGATTCTCCTCTTTTGATCATAATATATATCCTTAATATAATCCATATCCAATCCTTAATATATCCATAATATAATCCTTTTATGTTCATTTTTGTAGTCACCAAGTATTAATTTTTTAGGGATCTCTACTATGTATAAACTTGACAGGGCTGTGACAGGGGAGACATGAATACTTAAAATATTATTTTAAAATAAGCTCTGATATCTCCCCGGCCTTGGGGATAGGCCAGGATTTAAACAATCCCAATGTTTTCCCGAGGGGGCCAGTCAGGGGAGACACGAGTTCAGCTCCCCACAAACTTATCTGGCCCAGTGGCCAAAAATGGAAATAATTTTTATGCTTGTCTTGCTTTGTTTTTGTTTTAATTTTACTTTTCATATAGGTATATACTAGCAACGCTGACACCAGGTCAGATAAGTTTGTGGGACTGTGTGACTACTTAATGATTTTAGCCTGAATGGAGTTGAACATATGCAACTTTTAATTAGGCATGATGACAGCAAACAGAAATTTCATTCAGATAATGACCGTACCTAGATAGATAGTAATATTATACCTTAATAAGCAAAACTTCTTTAACTGCAGACTCAGCTTTCCTTTTAAGCTTTTCTTTCATAGGCTCTGGTAATTTCTTCTCTGTTAATGTCTTTGCTTTTCTGGTGAGCTTGTGTATAGTTTGAATTTTAGCTTGATTAAGATTTTTTTTGAGTAGTATAATCTGTAATAATTAGAAAATTCAAAAGATCAAATTTCAGTATCACAATTTATTATTAGCTAATGTCTGCAACTTTATCAGCGTGGATTTAGTTTTTTATAAATACAGTGGGAACTCTTGAATTTTACAAGATATAAAGTAGCCTGTTTCTCTCAGTTCTCACTGTGTCTCGTAGCTCTTTCACTATATTCATGCAATACTTACACATTGATCCATAGCAGTATGATGTGTGATGGACAAACAAACACATTTTTGCACTATAATAATTATAAGTTATTTTTACTTACTTAAATGAAAGAGATAAGAGTGGTGTTCTAATTGTAACAATTGTCACAGTGTCAAATGATCATTGATCAAAGACAAATCTTGATCTTTTAGTCAAGACATAAAATTATTTGGGAGGATTTAGGAGCCCACCACAATATTACCTATCCCGGATGAAATAAATATGTACTTTATAGATATTTAACGTTTGTTATTGCACTGCGTGCTACCGTTTGTTGAGCTAAATAAATAAAATAAAAATAGAAGAACAACAGCAATCAGCAATAAAATGTGGAGACAGGATTTTGGTACTAAATGTAAATATAATTCTCATGTTCCTTTATAACTGTATGCAGTATTGGCAAAATGTTACCAAAATTACGTAGCTAAAACTATTTTCAGGAGTAATGTTTAATCATATCTCACCTCATTATTAAAAGCTTGTTTTACCGCACCAACTTCCATTTCTTTAATAATAATTTATCGAAGAACTAAAACTTCTTGCAGGTTAAATTTATGACAGTAACACTACTCACTGATTACCAGAATGAGTATGAATGTAGTTTACGATGGCATACAATTTATTGTTTATTGTTGTACTATCTATTTAAATAGCGACTAGAAGTTAATTCAAAACCTCAAAATTCAAACATTCAAATAAACAGTGAAAAGTAACCTCAAAATTCAAAAAAGGGTTGAGGTTGTCATTTATCAATTGACAGTGTCATATTTTTTTTTTGAAATGTCATGATTTTGACAAGTAGAGAAACTATGGAGAAACTAGAGAAACAATAGAGATTTTTTTTTCTTTTAATTATTTTGTAGCCCAGGATCCCACACTTTTAGACTTATAGAGAAAATGGTTTTTTTTTTCAGGCCTTTTTTAAGGCCCTATCTGTGGTCTATATTTTATCGTCGTATATCGTTTAGTGTATATTATCGGACGTCCGTCGGACACAGTTGAGCATAGGCCTTTGGAAATTGGAAGTAACTTTCACACGTGACTATCGTGCAAAGGCACGGCTTGGCCCAAACTTAAAAAGAGATTTCTTTATTGAGAAATGGATTTAAACCAATGGATCGGTTGCAGTACACTGGCGCATATTTTACTGGATCATATTTTATCTTTAAGACTATGGTGTACAGAGTTGTCAATGTCAAAGCGGTCAAAGTGCTGTCATTTGAATTTGACATATTCTTTTTCAATAAAATTGACAATCCGGAAAGTACGTAAATACTATTTTTTTACTTGAGTTTATCTTTAAAATCCTGTGTAATTTCTTATAATTTGCGTGAATCTTATTGATCTTTTCATTTAAAAGTGTTGTACATCGGAATATTTTTTTTGAAGACGCTGTTTATTTGTGTTTTCCAGCATGGCTCCCCGGTTTGAGATCGCAGTGGGTCTGCGCAAAGGCCACAAAACAACTAAGATATCCGCTGGCAAGAAGGGAATTACAGACAAAGCTATCAGAATCAGACCAGCCAGGCTAAAGGGTGTAAGTATTTACTGTAGTATTTTGTTTACTTAAGGTTTGTATTGAGGTTATGAAGTCTAAATTGTTTCGAAAACCTTTTCAAAAAAATATCTTCTAATGTACTTACCATTGTTATGTAGTAGCCAAAAATGAAAACCTTAATCTTTATCGACGGATTTCTGTAAATACTTAGAGATATGTTTATTGCTTGTTTATATTATACTTAAGTTCTTATGTAGGTGATAGAAAATATTAATAGCTTGAAACTATTTCATCTGCTACAGCTGAATTAAATTAGCATTTAGCACCAGTAATAAAAAGATTTAGCAGGTAATAGTATTGGTGATTACTGATAAGATTAAGTGCCACAAAAAAACACGAAAGCATAATATTCATTAATCAAGTATGGTTATTATGGTTTCAGTAGTGTTCCCATTACATTCTGTACAACCATTTATGGTTATACAGGATGTAAACCACTAACAAGGCGAAAGCTCTTGTAAGAAAAGTTGAAATTCAAAAGACCATTGTATCCAGACAATTTTATTGTCCATGATGACTGAGACCTAGTGTGGATTTAGTTTTTTAAAAACCCCATGAGAACTACAAATTATCTGTGTTAAAAAATAGCCTATGACCTCTAGTATGCTGTCACAGTAGGTACCAAACTTTCAACAAAATCAGTAAAGTGGAAATGTACTTGCATCTATCAGCTTAGTATGGATTTTAATATTAAATTGTATTCTATTACAGTTACAAACCAAACACTCAAAGTTTGTCCGAGATTTGGTCCGTGAAGTGGTTGGTCATGCACCCTATGAGAAGAGAGCAATGGAATTGCTTAAGGTTTGTGTTTTTTTAATCTTCTCAGTATCTGACTATTGTCATTATATTCTTATCGCTACCATACACCTCATTTATATTTTTACTTGAAAATGCCCGTGAGTTTGTCGGCTTCTATTAAGATTTTTTGATTCCTGCAGGATCTCATTTATTTTCTGGGATAAAAGTATTCTATGGCCTTCCCCAGGATACAACCTATCCCTGTATCAAATTTCATCAAAATTGGTTGAACAGATGGGCCGTGAAAGTGTAGCAGACAGACAGACACACTTTCGCATTTATAATATTAGTATGGATTTATTACACTCATCACACTTTCATTGAGGGCTCACTGAGTACAAGTCTCTATGAGACTGACAAAACCTGTTTAGGGTCCACCACACTGGCCAGGTACATTGGCAGACTGCTAACACCTTTAAGAACATTATGAAGAACTGGGTATGCAGGTTTCATCACAATGTTTTCCTTTACTATTAACACAAGTGATGATTTGATTGTTTAATGCACAAAACTCAGTAAGCAGTGTGTGCTTTTTAAATTTAGAAAAAAATAAATAAATAAGAAATCATTTGTGTTGTTTAATTCAGTAGAAGCCAGTGCATAAACATATGAATGAGGATTCAAATTTTGTGTAAAAACTTGTTGTAAATTAGGTATAGTCCCCTGTCCCGGTGACAGCATCACTAGTAGATATGAAAAATAACAATAAAATCTTAACATGCATAAAAATTTGTTCCAATTTTGCTATAATGGTGAAGTAAAACATTTTGTACACAAGGACCTTTTTGTTTTATACAAAAAGAAAATATCAGTTTTTTGAAATGAAACTTCTTTAGAATTGTTGTTATTTGAAAATTCAATGAAACCAAAAAGAGAAAAACGTATATTATAGGATTATAGGCCTATTACACTGCACATTTCACAGGGACCCTTACACTTATCCTACCCAAATCAGTGTAGTGTAATAAGCGACGCTCGAACTAGCGGCCACGCCAACCCTTACCACAGGGCCCTGTAAAAAGTACAGTGTAATAGGCCTATTAGCCTGCAAGCGAATGAAATAGAATACAAATTCTATAAATCTCATTCTCCTGTAGGCTACTTTTCTGAAGTTTCACTTCTGCCATGTGTGAATGGCACACACTTTTTTAAAACTATTTCTGCCTTTCATTACAGGTGTCAAAGGACAAGCGCGCCCTAAAGTTCCTCAAGCGTCGCCTGGGCACCCACATCCGCGCGAAGAGGAAGCGTGAAGAGATGGGCAACGTACTGGTACAGATGAGGAAGGCGGCCGCCCAGGCTCACCAGACCCACGCTCACTAGCTTGTAATAAATCCTTAAACTAAGCTAAACTGTATTTCATTTATCCCCATTACAAGGCCTAAACAAGAACTAATAGGCCTATTACACTGCACTTTCCACAGGGCCCTGTCTAAAGGGTGGGTGTGGCCGCCAGTTAGAGCGTCGCTTATTACACAGCAATAAGGAAGAAATTAGGGACCCTTTCACCCTACATCTTATTACACTACACTGACTCAAGTGTAAGGGTCCCTGTGATACGTGCAGTGTAATAGGCCTATAAGTTTTAATTTAAAAACTATAGTCCAGCCATTTGGTAGTTTAACCTGAGAAGTTTCTCGGGAGTTTTGAAAATTGGTGCGGTTTATAGATTTCGACATGCCTTGCCTAATTTTCACTTTGCCACCTCGTCATCTTTGCCGCTCGCGCCGCCATATTGGAAAAATGGCGCCCAAAAACAGTATTTTGCTCAGATCAATGACCTCCTTTTATGACAATGACTCCTTTCCGACACATTTTACGATGTAGTAATGTAATAAAATTAGAGAAAATTTTCTACAATTTATATAGTAACCTTTTTTTTTTGGAAATTCAATTTCATCGTACCGAGCCACAAACCAAAACCTAAAATCACTTTCCACAGTTTAAATAAAGTATTGTGGGTGTTTTTACAAGTTCTTTAAACTAAATTAGACTAGATTTAGCCAAATTAATCTAATTTAGTTGAGCACCAAATTACTGGACTACTAACCCGGCTGAAGGCTACGGAAAAAATTTTGAGTTCTCGGGTGTGCAGGTTTCCTCACGATGGTTTTCTTGACCGTTTGAAGCTTTTTTTTAATTGAATAAATCAAAACGCACATAGGTAACTAAGTGTGGAGCCCGACCAGCGTAACTGTTGCATTCTGTTTCAAGCAATCATGGTGCCTATTTAGTATTGTCTAAATAAATATGCCATGGTTAAAATACTATAGTCCCACAAACTTATCTGAACCGGTGGCCAAAATTCGAACTAATTTTATTCGTGTGTTTTTATTGTGGGACTAAGTATGCGCCTGTGACTTCGCTAAGCCAATGCTTAGATTTCCATAAATAAATTGAAATACGTAAGCTTTGATGATAAATTAGTTACCTAACGGTTTGACGTAGATGTTATTTTGTTATTTGTTTTCATGTCATTGTGAAGATAGGATAAGGTCAAGGTGTAAACGTAATTTTATAAAATAAGTCGTCAGAGATCGTTTATATCTCTACCTAAATAACTCGTAGGGCCACTTCTTAACCACCGTCCACGTAAATCTAGGGTCTAAAAAACCCCATAATTTGTGGTGTGGCAATCAACAAACTACCTACTTTTTTATCAACTTAGACCTTGGTTGCGATCTCTCCTGATGGTAAGTGATGATACAGTCTAGGACGATAGCGGACTAACCTGTTATGGGTATGGCAGTTATATTAAACCCATACTCCTAATTAATTGAATCCATACTAATATTATAAATGCGAAAGTGTGTCTGTCCGTCTGTCTGCCTGCTACGCTTTCACAACCCATCTGTTCGACCTATTTTGATGAAATTTGGTACAGGGATAGTTTGTATCCCGGGGAAGGACATTGGCTACTTTTTATTCCGGAAAATTAAGAATATCCCGCGGGAATCAAAAAAACTTAATCCACGCAGTCGCGGGCCTAGTAGATTAAAATTGTATTTAGCTGGTATAGTAGCGGTACTACACTTAACAACTACTTACATAAACATTTCAGTAATGTTTAGAACTGGACTTAAAAATTGTTGAAACTGGCCTATTTCAAATATATTTCTCAATGCAAAAAAAACATTTTATCTGAAACGTGGATAAATTAGTTACGAAGCCATGAAGTTATTTGTAATAAACAGTCATTATTATAGGTACTACCTATGCTGTACTATCTTAAAGGTAATAGGTTTAATACCATACCTAAATAAAACCACAGAAAACAGCTGTGATAAAACGGTAGACATTTATCTACCTACTTATGTTAGGTCGCTAGTCCCTACCAATAGTTTACAACTACGAAAATAATAATTGTGCCTCTGTCTTGTTGGGACTTCCATAGGTACGCGCTTTATACCTACCTACCCTTCCGGCTCTCGGCTTTCCGGATGCGCGGTTCCACCAACTTGGGACCCCAACGCCGCATTTATTGTTGAGGGGAGAAATGAGGAGATCATAAATTATTATCATAAGAATCTCAGATAATAAATTATAATCCTATGGATCTCCTTATTTCTCATTAAATGAGAATGAGATTCAAGTTTTGATCACGTAGAGCTCATTCATCCATGTTTTTCCGGGAGACTATTTTCAGTCGCGATAGCAAGACAAGAGCTGACGGTTTGATTGAAGATGCAAATTAGCGTTTATTTATGACAAGAAAATATTCTGCTTCAATCGAAAAGAGTAAAAACTAACAGGGGCGAACCTGCAGAGGAATTGTTTGGTAAAAATCATGGACTGAAAAACAGATAAATAAAGGTTACAGAAATATACTTAAGTGTTACAGAATCGAAGCTGTGACCCATTTGAATGTGTTTTTAATTATGTTAACCCGAAACACCTGTAACGTATTTCTGTAACGGAAACGAACCTGTATCAGAAATGAAAGTGTTTTATTAACAGAAGTAGCGACGTTGCCAAATTTACTGTTGACGCGTATCTATTCAAAGGACATTGTTCTGTCCCCATACAAAGTTCGCCTAAGAACCAACCGTCATAAAACATTGATTACTGGGTTCAAATTAATACCTTTTTATACTTGAGAGCAGATTAAAACTACGGACACTTGCAAGAAAATGACTTATTACCAAAAATATTTTCAATTTTGAGTTTATTTCAGCATTCACGATTAATTTACTTGAACAAATTAATATCATCTCTATCCATTTGTAATAGAGCTGTAAACAGTATGTAGATAAGACAAGATTCGCCGTAGTTCATCAAAAACATTACAGATGGCGTTATTAATAATGCAGGTATCGTCATAGTTCATCGAGAACTTCACAGATGGCGTTAAAAATATTAAATTATTGTACTTTCAATAGATGGCGTTGCGAGATTCCGAATACTAGCGCACTTAGCACTTTAAGCAGCTTTTATTATGTTTCTTACGATACAGATCTAGCGCTCTAGCGGTGGTATTGTATATTATTTAAAACTTAAGTTATTGATCTGTGGTTAATAATCCAGAGACGGAAACGTATAGTAATCAATTTAATACCCATTCACTTATTTTTAATTAATTTGAAGTGTCCGTTAAATTCTGATATTTGGAATAAAGACTATAAATTAACCTAAGAATTACTGTATATTTCAAACGTGTGTTGATTCTTAGGCGAATTTGGTCAATGTCCTTTGAACCTAAGGTGAAAGCACTGATGGTTGCAATTGTTTTAAGAAAACATGGTCATTTTGTGTCAGTCCAATCAAGTGAGAAGAACGCGTTGTCACACCGTGCTGTTTGTTAGGGCATGTACCTATTAGGGTTACAGATAAAAATTAAAAACATTACCTATTAGCAGAAATAAACGGTTGCAGATTGATTGGGTTACAACTTGCAGTATCGTTTCTGTTATAAGTGTTTCCGTGTTTAAGTATTAGTACTGCTTAGGTATTAATTAGGTAATTATTTATTAGATGAACACTAATAGGTTGTTTCAGGTTTACGCTAAATGTATATATATGTACCTACAGCTCTACCGAATCTATTGTTGTCCTAGTTGTTTTGCGCTTGACCGCGATTTCACCCATGATAATAAAATGTAATCAAACAATGAATAGGCCTGGAAGATGTGAAAAAATTGTTATTAAGTATTTGGACGTACCTACTTACCTATCTGATTGTATTTGTCACGATTCGTTCAAAAATTTCATTTTCGGGAATTGAACCCGATACCCCGAACTACGTGACCACAGCTAAGTACCAAGGTTCTTGACGACTACGCGCCAGAGGTCGATCTATCATAAAACAAACATGTAACTAAGTAGGTATATAATAATTATTGTCTTCATAATATTATCATCACCATCATAAATCATATTATTATGTATCTCGGTACAGAACTTTATATGGGTATGCACTAATTACTATTACTTAGCGTTTATATCTGATAGAGTAACTACGTCAAGAAAATCGAAAGCAATTAGCAAATTGTTAGGAGCAACGCACACCGGCAGAGCTGACACGCGGCGGCGTCTTTCTTGATAATACTTAAATAGGTACTTGTAAGCTCTTTGGCATAACGGCTGACGGCAAGCTTCTTGAAAGCGTTCTCCGTGTTTTATCTTTCGCGTACCAAATACCAATCAACGGTATGCCAAAGCCTTATATAAAGTTGAGTTTAAGTTACAATAAGATATTGTGAATTCGGACGCCTTTCCATCAGAGATGTACTACGTTGCTATGCTACGGATGTATGTCAAACCCACCTACATGACCGCGTCCACCCATCGGGCTATGAGAGTAAAGGAATAGAGAGTGCGCCTGTGTATGCGCACACACCTGTGCACTATAATATCTCCCGCACAGGTGGCTTAATCTCTCTGGAGAATGCAGGCTGCCGTGGCCGAAATTACATTCATCCATCCACTACAACCCATTAACGTCCCACTGTTGAGCACAGGCCTCCACTCTCATAGGAGAGAGGCAATTAGAGCTTAGACCCACCGATATTATTAATAGGTCGGGAGGACATAATTAGTAGCAGTGATTCGACCTTACTGCACTGCATGTTTGCGCTGGCCCTTAGAGTAAACAAGTTGGCAGTTTATCTAAGTAGGTACATTGTTTTCATTAAATTGATACCGAAAGAGACGCGCCCACTAAACAAACATCAGCGTCAAATGACCTCAGGTCAAATCTTAATATGCTGAAGATAGCTCGTAAAATGATGTAATGTCAAAAACAAATTGAATCAAAGCTAGCAACTCTCTCACTAATGGTAATTGATAACCACCACAGAAAAATTAAGGGATAGCCACATTTAAAACGAACTATGTACATAGGAACTATCCATACTAATACTTAAATAATTAATAAAACGTGAATGTATGTCTGTCTGTTTGTCTGCCATGCATCTGTTCAACCGATTTTGATAAAATATGATACTGAGAACCGGGGGAAGGACATAAGCTACTTTTTATCCCAGAAAATTAAAAAACTCCTACAGAAATAATAAAAACACCTTAATTCAAGCAGTAGTAGTTGCAGGAATCATCTAGTTTGGTTAGAACTGTGTACTGAATCTCTATCAGAACTTCACTTTTATTTAAACCACAAAAATATAATAATTTTGAGGAATAACTAACTAAACTATCACTAACCTAAATATATCAGAAAGGGGTTTGAATATTTTGCCTTACCAACGGTTCCGCTGTTTTTTCTCTGAATTGCCGCCACTCATAAAACCTGTACAAATCACTAGCTGGCATCAATACAATAAAGTAATTTAAGAGACAAAATCAAAGCGTCAGGTTTTCGAGATATAAGCTATCAAAGCTGACAGTACTAGTGATGCTATTATTAAGTAGATTTTAACGGTAGGTAGGCCAGGCTCCTTACAAAAATATGCTAACCCCTTCATCTTTAGAACTGGCTATATAGAAATGAGAATCAAAAAATATTTGTTTGTTTTTTATTAATGTCTTAATGTTAGGACCAAATATACATAAGTTGTTATTTTTTTAAAGTAATTTAGAAAAGAATCTCACATAAATTGCATTAAAAACCAATAAAAATATGCTAATTAATTTCGTTAATTTTAAACAATTAGCTACATAATAATTATTTTTTACACCAAATTGCAGACCTGACAAAAAGTCTAACAATAATAATAATTATTATACCGCCACTGCTACTTTTAACATCAATAAAGGCCACATAATTTTTTTATAGCTCATTGCTTGCAAATAACAGACATTTACCTAGTAAGTAGCTATGTAAAAGATTACTTACCACTATATTATCATAATGTTATTAAGAAGTAGTTTAGGTATATATAATAGAAAACTAACAAAAACATGTCTTTTAAAATTTCAACAACATTTACTTGGCTTATAACTTCATATTATCTCAGTGATTTTAACTCCACCAAATTAAAAAATGTTTAATATGTATAAAATACAATTATTTGTGTTGTATATCACAATATTTTGTAATATCAAACAAAAATATAAATGCATGGAACATTACTGTATTACTTACTATAACAAATTTATAGCAAGCTCTACATTATAATAATTGTAGGTTTGATCTATTCTACACATAAAAACACCCATGTCATGAAATTTTGTATCAAAATACATAATATTTCTTTTATATAAAAATTCATAGACAAAAATGTTTTCTTCGCATCAACGAAAGCAGAACAACACTTTGCTTAAACTTAATGAGATTATAACTAAAATTACAGCTAAAACTAAAGTAAGAGGTTTCCAACATAAAATGAAATTACCACTGAAAATGATTCACTGGTTTCTATGTGGGTACATTCATTATTAGCCTTTGATTTGATCCAGACATCTGGAAATAGTGACATCACTATTTTTTAAATTGACCTAAACCTTCAAGCCTGTAGGCAGTTGGAGACCATAACTTAATAACTAATAAAAAATTACCTAGTAAGGAACATTAGAGAAAAGGTATGAGACAGACTCTCCGTTGTGTGTACGCCTGACAGCTTCGGCGAGCATCATTGATACATCAATGCACTGAATTTTAGGACAATCCTGCATATGCCTTTCCTGAGGTATAGTATTAGTTACGACTACAGCTTCTAAACATGCATTATTAATCCTTGAAATGGCTGGCCCTGAGAAGATTCCGTGTGTTAGTATCGCATACACTTTGACCGCCCCAGCTTCGATTAACTTCTCCGCAGCATGACAGATAGTTCCACAAGTATCTGCCATATCATCAACCAATATTGCAGTGCGGTCTTTAACATCACCAACAAGTACCATTGAGGCAACTTCATTTGCCTTTTTTCTTTCTTTATGGATAAGAGCAAACTCTACATTCAACCTGTCAGCAATTGAGGTCACCCTTTTAGCACCCCCAGCATCTGGCGATACAACAGTGCTAGTTTTCCAATCTGGAATATTTTCTTTAATCCACTTAAGTACTGCGGGCTCGGCGAAGAGGTTATCGACAGGGATATCGAAGAAACCTTGGATTTGTGACGCGTGAAGGTCCATAGTGATGATATGATCCGCTCCAGACACGGATAAGATGTTAGCGACGAGTTTCGCCGTGATAGGCGCTCGGCTCTTGTCTTTCTTGTCTTGCCTAGCGTAAGGAAAACAAGGTATGACCGCGGTGACCCGGGACGCGGAGGCGATCTTGCAAGCGTTAATCATAATGAGCAACTCCATTAAGTTGTCGTTTATTTCGCCACTGCCACTTTGTACGATATAAACGTCCTCACCGCGGACGGATTCGCCAATCTCGACACACGTTTCCATGTTGCTAAATTTCTTGGTTACAACTTTGCCGAGATCGATTCCGAGACGGTCCACGATCTTCTGAGCCAAGTCGGGATGTGAGCTGCCGCTAAAAACTTTGATGTTAGGCATTCTTGTAGCTAGGGGCGAGAACTGGTCCAATTTATTCACTACTTTCTCGAGACTAACAGTTGATTTCATCAGCGCCGGAGCGAAATTACTCCTGTTTGTTCACCGCAGTCGGACGGGAACGAAGCAATGCGATAATCCACACGCGGAGGTCTAATTAATTAAATGACACTTAATGCAACGTGGGGACTCTTGCGAGTCGCAAATACGCCGCACTTTACGCGCTTTCCGTCAGAGACAATCTCCTTTCCACACGCGCGTTTCTATTTCAATGAATTGAATGCGATTGAATGAAATTGATAATTTGTCAATCAAAAAGACAAGACAGCCGGGCTCAGCAGCCGAACAAGGGCATTGGTGTGACCAGTCTATGTAATTATAACTTTATAAGTAATTTTTTACTGTTTTATTTGGAATAAGAAAACCTGTGGAGAAAACTGAGGTAGCTTTGTATTTTAATTAATTTTGCCCCGTTCTGATCGACGATAGATGTATAATTTAAATTAGTTTCTTAATTTTATACAGATAGGTACTCATGATGCTTGAAAGTGAAGTATCTTCAATATTTTATAACGTATATTCCTTTGATTATTAATCAAAGGTTTATTCATCTGTTTTATATCTTAGTTCTATTCTATGGTTTTAATAATGAAGCCTTAGATTACTATTGTGCTATTTCCTTAGTCATTGGATTACTAGAATAATACGCACTTGAAGCTCAGGCATCACCATTACCGGTTTTAAAATGTTGCCTTTATTATTAAACATAATTACCCAGCCTTCGGGGTAATTTTACTGTATCAACTAAAGTAAATAATAAATATAATAAAAACACGCAAAATTATATTATACGCCACGTCTTGTTGAATTTCAATATATCCTACTAGTATTATAAATGTAAAAGTTTGGATGTTTGTTACGACTACATCACGCCACAAATACAGAACCAATTTGAGAGAAGTATGTCACCGTAAGATTGCAAAAGCCGTTAGATGATAATCTAACTCGCGAAATTGTAACTGTCAAAAGATTGTGAACCGTTCAATGTTCGGAGTGTCAATTTTTGAATTAATCATTGTATTTACGTTTTCTTGTGTTTCTTGTAGGTTAGGTTAGGGTTCGACATAAATAATCAGGTAGGTTCTATCGGGTTAATATAACTAACAGATTACAATCTACCGAAAAATAATGCGTTCAATTGTAATCTTTCGACAGTTCGCAATTTCGCGAGTTAGATTATAATCTAACGGTGACATATATAATAATTCGATTATATTATTAAGTATTTACTTAATTCTCCTTTTTATAAGAGATGCTTAAGTCTCGGTTGTAATAATTTACAGGGAGGACCATCATGCTGAGACAAGGGTGATTTTTAAATAATACTCCAACAAAGATTTGTAAAAATATTTCATTTATAATATAAATAATATTTAACCTATACTAGCAATTGACACGACTGTATCCGTAATGGTTTCCGTATTAATAATGTTGCCATCGTCGTCGACGTCACACATCGTAATTTCGACTGCATTTTGGACTTCATCACGTTTATTTTGCTCATCTCCCTGTAAAGGAGTATTTTTGAGTGATATTTCGAATCTTCTCGGTGTAGTTGTGGTCGCTTCGGCTATTGATTTCACTTCGAACTCTAATGTGTTATTCAGAGACTCCTTCGGACCACTGTATCCGTCGACGATTTTTTTCGAAATATCCTCATATTCAAATCTCGTCGTTGTTAATCTGTACATGCCATCTTCGCTTATTTGATACCTGAAAATAGACATTTATTGTTATTACAAAACTAGATGATGCCCACGAATTCGTGTTCGTGGATTAGGATTTTTGTTCCCGCGGGAACTCTTTAATTTTCCGGGATAAAAAGCCTATATCCTTCCCCGAGATACCAAACTTCAACAAAAAAGGTCGAACGGGTGAGCCGTGGAAGCGTAGTAGACAGACAGACACGCTTTCGCATTTATAATATTAGTATGGATCTACATCATCCATATAAACTAGACCTCTTCTACGAAATTGCGGTTATCGCATTATCGCAATCGCTTATTATTTTGTGATAATTTTTTAACAAATAGAGAGTATCAGCAATCAGGGGTAGTTTTATTTGTATACCCTACAAGTCAGCCTTTGACTGCGATCTCACATGGTGGTAAGTGATGATGCTGTCTAATATGGTGGCGGGCTAATCCGTTAGTAGTACAGCAGTCATATTAAACCCATACCCCTAATCTGGACATAGCACGTCTTTGCCGGTAACTAGCCAGGGCCGAGGCCTTCCACATGTTCAGACCAGACCAGAGAAAATTCAGCAGTTATAAATTCCCAAATTGACCCTGCCGGGGCTCGAACCCGGGGCCTACCTCAACACAGCGTCAGGGAGGTCGTCATTCATTGCTGATCGCTTGTTTTGCTTTGTTATATGTTAGACTAGCTGAGGCACGCGACTTCGTCCGCGTGGATTGAGGTCTTTTGGTTCCCGCGAACTCTTTGACTTTCCAGGAAAAGAAGTAGCCTATGTGTTATTCCAAACTATAATCTATGGCTAAGCTAAATTTAATCCGAATCCGTCCAGCTGCTCTGGCGTGATTGGGTAATAAACATCCATCCATCATACTTTTCGCATTTATAATATGAGTTCAGATAAATAATAAACAATACTTTTAGAGCTATAGTCGTATCAAGTCAGTAGGTAGATATAAATAAATAGGACTAAAACACGTCCCTTTCGTGGCAAATGTACTAATGAAGATAAGAAGTATTTTTTTTAAATATTCGACATTTATTTCTCTTGACCGCACGTGTTTCAGGATTTTTGGAAATTCCCCAAGGAAGTTTTAAAAATTTCACCCGAGCGAAGCAGGGGCGCATCTGCTAGTATTTACTATAATAATGTGGCGCAGAGGCATAGCTTTTATGTAGTAAATAAATAATAATCAAATATTTCAAGTAACAAAATTGATTGGTTGGCCTTAAAATCAAACGTAGAGCGTAGTGCTATATATGTGTCACCGTAAGATTGTAAAAACCGTTAGATTATAATCTAACTCGCGAAATCGCAAACTGTCGAAAGATTACAATTTAACGCATTATTTTCCGGTAGATTGTAATGTTAGGTTTATTAATCCGATAGAACCTAAGTACCTACCTGATTATTTATGTCAAACCCTAACCTAACCTACATGAAAGAGACAAGAAAACGTAAATACAATGAATATTTCAAAAATTGACACTCAGAACATTGAACGGTTCACAATCTTTCGATAGTTTACAATTTCGCGAGTTAGATTATAATCTTAAGTTGACATATGCGTACAGATATATGCTGTAGTGTGGCGAGTTTTACACCTATAGTTGGTTGCGGCCTGATTGTATATAGGGCCTTAATACAGGAACAAAATTTATAAGAGGGCAATGAAGAAAAAAAAAAGTATTATTATTATTAGAAGTGTTTTAACAATATTAAAGCTTTCTCACCTAAAACGACTATGTCCAAAAGGCCACTGAGCTCCGTGCACTTTGACCAAATGCGTGGTCAATCGTGTCCCCCTCGAAAACACTTTGACCTCTTTTTCGGGACACATGTGGCACGCGTACTTCTTTTTCTTCACAACCTTCTTTTTCTTCCTTGTTTCTTCCTCTGAACTGTCTTCGTCGGACATTACAATATCGTCGCCTATTTTGTCCTTTTTTCTCTTCTTTTTGGGAAGGTGAATAGGAATGTGTTTGCGGAGATCACTTTTAGTGACGGCCCTGTCAAAGACGATGATCTGAGTTAACTTTTAGTTCAAAAGTTATAAAAATAATAATAAAGTTATAATCTCCTTGTATTGTATTAAAGAACATCTTTCGACAGTTTGCAATTTCGCGAGTTATATTATAATCTAACGGTTTCTACAATCTTACGGTGACATACACACGCATAAATCTTGAAGTCTGCCTCATTGATCTAGTGGTTAGCATGATTGACTGCAACCGACGAGGTCCCGGGTCGGGCCATAACAAGTGTTGGGGTTTTCTGGCAAGAAATTCTCAGTACTAGCCCGGAATTAGGAAGTTGGCGGTAATTCACCCCCGTGCCTCGGAGAGCACGTAAAGCCGTCGGTCCTGCGCTTGATCTCTCTCTGGTCGTGTCGGATTTCCGTCCCATCGGGCTATGAGAGTAAAGGAACAGAGAGTGCACCTATGGGCACGCACACACTTGTGTACTATAATATCTCCCGCGCAGATGGCTAATCTCTCTGGAGATTGTGGGCACGCGTGAGTTCCCGTACCACTGGAAGACATGTCTATAGCGCATGTGATATGCGAGCGAAGCCGGCTAAGGGGCTGACCGGGGCCCACATATCGCATGCATATGCGGAGATATGCTGAAATATCATTCCAAAAGCCTTATCACTCACTTGTAGGAACAGTGTGGGCACGCGTGAGTTCTCGTACCACTGGAAGACAGATGTCTATAGCGCATATGATATGCGACGGGGCTGACATGTCGCATGCATATGCGGAGATATGCTGAAATATTATATCAAAAGCATTATCACTCACTTGTAGGAACAGTGTGGGCACGCGTGAGTTCTCGTACCACTTGAAGACAGATGTCTATAGCGCATATGATATGCGACGGGGCTGACATGTCGCATGCATATGCGGAGATATGCTGAAATATCATTCCAAAAGCCTTATCACTCACTTGTAGGAACAGTGTGGGCACGCGTGAGTTCTCGTACCACTGGAAGACAGATGTCTATAGCGCATATGATATGCGACGGGGCTGACATGTCGCATGCATATGCGGAGATATGCTGAAGTATCATTTCAAAAGCATTATCACTCACTTGTAGGAACGGTGTAGGCACGCGTGAGTTCTCGTACCACTGGAAGACAGATGTCTATAGCGCATATGATATGCGACGGGGCTGACATGTCGCATGCATATGCGGAGATATGCTGAAATATTATATCAAAAGCCTTATCACTCACTTGTAGGAACAGTGTGGGCACGCGTGAGTTCTCGTACCACTGGAAGACAGATGTCTATAGCGCATATGATATGCGAGCGCTGCCGGTGACGGAGCTGACATGTCGCACATGGCGCATGCATATGCGGATATATGCTGACGCTCGTGCTGACGCTTGAGGTATTCCGAGGCGCACAGTATGCCACACATGCTGCATGGTATCCCAGTAGATGCGTCAACATTCTAAAAAATAATTAAATTTTAAATAACCAGATATTATAAAGATTCGCTTTCATTTTAAACAAAAACCGGTTTCAAAACTATACCTATAGGTACCAAGTTAAATTAAAAAATCTTATTTATCTATATAATATATAAAAAAAGCGAAAGGTCACTGGTTCATCACGATATCTCAGGACCTATAAAGCATACAAACTTGAAAGGACTTGACCGGTGGAACTATGGCAGCTTGCCTAGGTGTCAAAAATAAATGTGCAACAATGATTTCTTTATAATTGTTATTGTAATATTTCACTGTTTTCAGATAAAAAAGTTTCAGGAGTCTGAAGGCTCGGAAAACTGCGAAAATGAACAAAATAAGTTTCACCAAAAGACTGCTTTCCCACACTAGATGACGCTATTTATTGTGTTGAGCGAGTCTAAAAAAATATTTTCAAGTATTATTTCTTTATTATTGTAATTGTTATGTTTTATAGTTTTCAAATAAAAAAGTTTCAGGAGTCTGAAGGCTCTGAAAACTGAGAAAATAAATAAAAAAAGTTTCACCAAGAACTGCTTTCCCACACTAGATGGCGCTAGTTATTGTGGTGAGTCTAGAAAATATTTTTAAGTATTGCTCACTACTTTTGGTTAAAAAGTTCAACTATTCGACCACAGATGGCAGCATATGCAATGTGAAAGGGCGTTCCTTTAAACGCAGTATTTCAAAATGCTTTGTTCGACCTATTAGTTTGAGACTTGTCAAAAAATAAAAATAATTATAAACAAAACATACATTTCCTTTTCATTACTATTTAATTGATCAAAAAAAGATCATTCATAATATAATGACTAAGGTACTTAAATGGTATTCATGTAGGGTTACAAGATTATTATTAGGCATGGATATAATGGAACGTCAAAATGGAAGTAGTGCTTGAAGAGGAAAGCGGACGCTCAAGATTTAAACAATAAACGTACTGTTTTTTTTTGTCATTTGAACCCTGACCTTATTTGGAATAATAAATCCATAATAAATTCGTTTTGAATTTTTAAACCTTACTGTAAAAACGGAAATCCTGCGCATTGTCCCGAATCGGAGGGCAATTACTGGTCATGTCCTTTGGAAGGTAGGTTCCTTCTATGGCGTAGACAACAGCTAGGAAACGGTTTTGAGAAAATTCACCCCTAAGGGGTTGAAATGGGGGTTGGAAGTTTATATGAAAGTCCTTTATTTTTGAAGTTAGATACATGAAAATTGGCAATTAAGTTATTAGTTATAAATAATAAAAACGTGTATGAGCAATTTTACGAAAATCTAAGGGCCCAAGTTTTTGAAGTTAGAGACTTGAAAATCGGGATTTAGGTTATTAGTTTTAAATATTAGTTTTATAATAAACTGTATAAACCATTTTAGGAAAATCTACCCACTGAGAGTGCAATGGGAGTTGTAACTTTGTATGATAGTCGTGTTTTTGAAGTTAGAGTCTTGAAAATCGGGATTAAGGTTATTTGATTTAAATAATAATAACCTGTATGAGAAATTTTACGAAAATTCACCCCAAAGGGAGCGAAATGTGGGTTGGAAGCTTACATGAGGGTTCTAATACTTGAAAATAGGCATAAAGGTTTTTAGTTTCAATAGTTTCAATTTCATAAGCAATTTTACGAAAATCTAACCCACAGAGGGTGAAATGAGGGTTGAAAATTTGTACGCAAGTCCTATGGCGCTACATCATCACTTACATTGAGATTGCAGTTAAGGTTTAACTTGTAGTTGAAAAAAAAGTGTGTGTGCAATTCACAAACGGGAGAAGCGAAACTTCAGTAAAGTAGCTTCCATGGAGCAGTAGCGCGACTCAATATCGTACAGCGCCATCTATTGGTCGTGAACATACAACGTGTATTCTATCTCATTCTCTCACAGGCTTAATCCTATTTATTCATGAATATATTTGTCTCTTTTCGGTGTTGCTTGTTCGTTTCATCGAATTTTCAAATAACAACGGTTCCAAAAAACTCTGTTTCACTTCAAAAAAGTAATCTTGTAGCGATCACTAAAAGGGTCAGGAGGGTTCCCCATAGATATCGAGAATAAATCGGTTTCGAATCTCGGAGCGCTGATTGGCCCGCTTTTGTTGGGTGACGCTGTCATGGCGGATTATGGAATTTCGAGTGTGTTCGTTTAGCGCGTAAAATGTTGTGTAAGCCTAGTTTGTTTTTTTCGACTTTAAATTGTTTCAGAACTAATGTTCATCAATTACACAGAAGTATTTTGCTCACACGGTAGTTTTCCTTTGACCAAACTTGAGGGACTAAACCATTAAAATATTCATTAAGTGCACATATCAAACACTGACCTGCCTCATCAAATGGTCGCTCAGCTTCCTATTGCAGGCGAAATGCTGGCCACAGTGGTAGCAAGCGATGAGCCGCTCCTGCGTGTGTGAGCGCACGTGCATGGTCAGCAGTGGGCGGCGCGGGAACACTGCACCGCAGCCCGCCCACGAGCACAGGTGGTTCTCCGAGTAACTTATATGTTGCTTTACGTGGTCGAAAAACGCCTACAATTAACGATTACATCTTTGACTATATGACACTGATATATCTAATTTTATTATTTATCAGAACCTAACTCTAAACCCAGTAGCTAACTACATTGCGACGAGGAATTTTAGGCGAGTGGCCAAAATCGGAAGTAAGTTATGTTGTTTTACGTGGTCGAAAAACGCCTACAATTAACGATAAATCTTTGACTATACAATATGCCACTGACACTAAACGAGGCACAAAAAAGTAAAATTATTTTAAGTACGATCTGTACCTAATTTTATTATTAATCAGAACCTGACTCTAAACCCAGTAGCTACTACATTGCGACGAGGAATTTTAGGCGAGTGGCCAAAATCGGAAGTAAGTTATGTTGTTTTACGTGGTCGAAAAACGCCTACAATTAACGAGAACGACTATATGACACCAGATAAGACAAATATTTTTTTAAGTACAATCTGTATCTAATTTTATAATTAATCAGAATCTAACTCTATATGTTGCTTTACGTGGTCGAAAAACGCTTACAATGAACGACAAATCTTTGACTATATGACACCAGATAAGGCAAAAAAAAATTGTAAGTACAATCTATATCTAATTTTATTATTAATCGACCCTAACTCTTAATCTTAATCAAACAGCTTTAGACGAGTGGCTAAAATCGGAATTAATGCTGTGGTAGCCGACAATCAGCCGCTCCTGCGTGTGTGAGCGCACGCGCATGGTCAGCTGGGAACACAGGTGGTTTTCCAAGTAACTTATATGTTGCCTTACGTGGTCGAAAAACGCCAACAATGATCGACATATCTTCCACTATACATATAATATACCACTGTCACCAAATAAGGCAAAAAAAAATATATATATATACATAACTATATCTGATTATTAATCAGAACCTAACTCAGGTTTGAATCCTACGTTCTGTAATTTTTGTTGGTTAGGCTTGGTTAGGATATTAACTCTGTCAATACCACTGATGATAGGTATACGTTAAATCCTTGTCATTCTCACCTGTATAGAATTATAATTCTGCGAGCACCCAACCCACATACAACAGTGTTTATGCTTCAATGGCGGCAAATGATTCCTTTTGCTAGAATCCTTCCTGCATTGCTCCAGTTTCAAAGTGGCCCGGCCGTTGAAACCAATGGCTAATAGGCGAGCGTGATATGCATGGTAGTTTATATGGCGTATCATTTCTGTGTAATCTGGTGTTCTGTGACCGCAGACATCCCAAAGACAAACGTAATCCACTGAAAAAAAATATATCAGTATAGGTTTGCGCTTGACGACAATCATGCTTATAGAACACAAACTTATCTTACCCGGTGACAGTATTGCTAGTAAATCAAAAACTAAACAGGCATAAGTTCCAATTTTAGCCACTGGGACAGATAGCTTGGTGGAACTATACTTTCCTTGAATTACTGCAATATAGCTAAGTGACAATGATGTAGGTAGTGAGAACTTTTTGGTGAAAATTTAACCCTTAATTGTTCCATATCTTGATATTTTTGTTAGTTCTTGACCCTTACAGAGAGTCCATACGGCGCGTTGCGTCGACGTAGCGCTGTCACTGCGTCGTTTTACATACTAATAATCATAGAGTACACAATGTGCACTGTATCAATGCAACGCACTCATGACTTGACTGCAGCCCCCGAGAGGGTTATGCGTCAAAATATATGCGTTGTGACGACTGCATATATGGACTCTCTGTTAGTAAGTATATAATAGAATCTACAGTCACATCAATCTACAAAGAAAACCTTTGAATGATTTCACCTTTACAAAATTTTTTGCATAGACGCTATGCTAGATTGCAAGATTGCTAGGTAGTGTAAAATCTGCCAAGTTGTAACTATACTTTGTTATCATGAAAATTTTTTTTTGTGTATTTATCTAAATAAGGAAAAGGTAGGCAACTGATTTATTAAGCACAACCAATAGACAGATCAGGCTGAAATTTAGAATACAGATAGCTTTCATGACGTAGACATCAACTAAGAAAGGATTTTTGAAAACTTACTCTCGGGTAAAAATATAAAATAGGGGTTTGAAATTTGTATGAAATTCCAACTTGATGTGAGTGAAGCTGCGGGCAAATGCTAGTTTTACAATAAAGTAATCATATTACACTCACCATTGCCCCTGATATCAATCACATGAAGCTCAGACAAATGGCCAGCAACATGTTTTTGAAAAACTTCATAGTCTGAGAAATAACTGTGGCATGATTGCCATTCACAATGCATTTCCAGGCTCTTCACTCGTAAGTGTCTTACAGGCTGTAAAACATACTTAGTTATCTATGATTCCATCCTTATCCTTACTAATATTATAAAAGTTTGTACCTATGTATGGATGTATGGATGTTTCTTACTCTTTCACCCCAGAATGCCTTAACGGATCTGGATGAAATTTGACAAAGAGATAGATTGTAGTCTGGAATAACAACTAGGCTACTTTTTAAGCTGGAAAATTGAAGAGATCCCATGGGAACCAAAAAACCTCAATCCACGCAGACAAAGTTGTAGGCATCAGCCAGTACTATACATGCTTATAAATGCAAGACATAGGTTAAAACTATTCGGAAAGAGTTTAAAATGGTGATTGCTTGCATTCCATCTTTTTATCTCAGAAAATCAAATAGCTCACATGGTGTTTATAAAATAGCATATAGCCACATGAATTTGGGTGCATCAAGTAGTTATTATTTTACACTAGCCACCTCATTTATCTAGTAGATAGTTTATGCCTGCTATTCACTTCATAGTCAGGCCAAAAAAATGGTTATTTTGTCATAGAACTTTTTCCCCATTTAAACTCAACATGTGCAACATGGAGATTAGAAATTGAGGATATTAATCTTGTGCCTCAGAGAGCACAATATAAAGCCCACGCTTATGCCTGTCTGCTATTATATCAGATTGCAGTCCTACCAGACTGAGAGTGAGGACATAGAGGTAGTGTTTTTAGTGTTAGTGCACATATCTACTGAATGGCTAGCTAGGTCATAAAGTGTATATATTTATTAGTCTTGGTAGGGATTGGATGCTGACATATTGTTGAGCCTGTCATTTAGCAGAACTGAATATGTATAAAAGACATTTACCACTGCCTTTGGTTGAATAGGACGCTCATCCACACCAGCCGGCACCGTTGTAATATCATCATCTACATCAGAAGGTGAGGAATCCTCACGGGACGCGTTATTGCCCGTAATGTACCGGATATCTTCACTATTATCACTTGAAACTTTCTTTAACTCATTCTGGTTTTGAAGCCATTCCATGCAGCGCTTTAGTTTTACTTTCGGGGCAGTTTTTATTGGGTTTTCAACGATTTCCAACAACGAATCTTCCATTACGGTTTATCTAGAAGTATTTACAAGCTATGCCCGATGCCGTCGAAATGAATCGTTATTATATATTTTTACGTACGTAAGATAACATTATACATAATTCCATGCCATCACATATTTGTTAAATGTTTATATATATAAGTATTTAAATTCCCTACATAATTTATAGAATAAAATAAAAATAAACAAAAATAAAAAGTTATAAAGTAAAAACCCACGGCACAACAATTCAATCAGTCACTTGCTTGCATGTTGACAGACATCATATGTTACTTGTCTCTGGTTGACATTTGTTTTTTGTTTGCCGTTTGTGACAGATTCTTTGGACTGTGGTGGTCGCAATCACCTTTTCTGATTGGCAAAACTATCTCACTATTGGCTATATTGCATTGATGCAGCAAGAAACCAATATGCCCATTGCCCGCCAATAGGGATGATGCCTATATCAAAAATAAATTATTTCTAACTGATTATTAAATAGAGGGTCTTCCAAAAGACCTAAAATTCACATCCTCAATTAGTTTTAAGTTTGATAACCATTTTAAAATATAGATAAAAGAAAAAAAGTGCATTGAAATTTGATGACATCACTATTGCGAATTTCATACAACTTCCATACTAGAAGCGCGTTTTTATGTTTGTTAAAGAGTTGCTGATTTGATTGCGTTGTCATCATCCCCATTACAACCAATCACAACATAAGTGATAGTCATAGATCATATTGATAGTCTACTGTTAAAGCATGGTCTGTGATGTCAAAATTCTCTGTATTATCCCGAAATGTCAAATTTAGGGCTGCCATAATTAAGTCAATATAATTCCATTTTCCGTTATTTAATCCATACCACAAAATTAATTTCATGTGTGCATTTCTAATTAAATACAAAACCTAAGCTCCTTACTGGATGCATAATGCAGTGATCGTCATTAGAAGTTGGAACTTTAAATATTGTAGAAAGACTGTTTATGTGCTCATCCATTTAATTTCCTCATCAAAATTACTACCTACATATATTACGTTGCGACGACTATAAATGACTTATTTGTTGAAAAAAATAACGTTAAACGCAAGGAAAGTACCTACATTGAATATTAAAGATATCTTTCACTCAAAGGAAATATTCTGTTGTTGTAGTTCTATGTGCTTACGAGAAAACCTATATAATCCTACATGCATTTTCCGCCCTCTTGAAGAAAGGGTTAAATTCGGTTTTTTCACATTAACTCTGATCGGACACGAAAATTTTGATGCAATACTATTTTGTTGCTTTTTTACGATCTACTTTGAATGTCCTTTACATTTTTCACCTATATTTTTTTATATTCTTATTTTTTTTTAAAGAAATAATATTTTCTTTGAGTGATCTGCTACGTACTATATAATGTACTTCCTCTTCATTCTTCATTTTTAAACCCTTTAAGTATATAGACTATCATAATAATTATTTTGCAGCAGAAGTTGCAAGTAAGTACAAAGGAGAGCTTTCGTTGAAAATAAAAATGAAACAGTTAAAATAGTATTTATTCACATACCACCACCACAATTACAGCCCAATAACGTCCCACAGCTGGGCACAGGCCTCCACTCACATAGGAGAGAGGGAATAAGAGCTTAGACCCACCACGCTGCTTCAATGTGGATTGGCGGCCTATGACTTATTTTTTATAAACAAAATGAAAAATAATAATAAGTTTAACAATAGTAAACATGTGATAAAATGGACTATTATGTACCTTTAATTGACATAACCATATTATCTTATTTTGTTATTTCTTTGAAGCTAGCAATCACTCTATCTGCTTCCCTAAAGCCTGCTTCAACTGCACCGTCGACAGAATTATGTCTGTGATGCGAAGTTGCCTCGCCTGCAAAACAAACTACGGGGAAACCGTTACCGCAGTATAAAGGCTCGCTTAATGCTATAGCGCTGGCTTTTTTTTCTTCAGTGTTGACACTACGGTAGGAATAAGATCCTCTGACGAAACGATTGGATGCCCATTTTGTCCTGAAAATGGTATTAAAATTATTATTAATGGAACAGAGCCCAAACCCAAACTTTATTTTCATCTGCCTATGAAACTAAATCTACTGAACAGATTTAACTGCAACATGACATTCTTCGAGGTAGGATATTTTTTATCCCTAAAAACAAGTTTGAGTGCTTTCGGGATAGGGAGAAAAGTTTTACTCGCTGTTACTATATAACGGAGTTATATAGTAACCTGAACCGACTTTCAATTCAAATCATATAATAAAAGTTAAGTACCTTAATACAGATTTCACAGGGTTCAACTTGAATTGTTTACCAAATAAAACTTGTATTAGCTTTTGAATACCAGCTTTGACAAGTTCTTCGCTGACTTTCTCCATTTCTATTGCCCCTTTTCCATAAATCCAAGCAACAAGCAAATTAGGGTGATATTCCACAGTATTAAATCCATAAATATCCGTGATCCATCGTTCTTGACTAGTGAATTTAGCTTTGTCTTCATCCCTCCATAAAATGTTAAAATTCGAGGGAAATTTCGGCCACCACGGTTGGGTAAATTCAATATAAATTTTATCAAGAATACAAAAATCGAGGTTGTTTATCGAGTTTATTTTCTCCGCTGGTAGTTGTGGGCTAAATAACTGGCTATGTCTGAAAAGTAATACTTAAGTGTTTAGGTTATTGTTTATATTTAATAATGATATCAATCAACTGTTAATTTTTAGTAAGTACCTAAAATGAATTTTAATAATTACCTCTCTTTCAAAACGCCAATAGAAACAGTAATTATAACGCTTTTAGCTGCATAGGTGCTACCATCTTTGCACTTTATCTGCACTAAAGGATTATCCTGCTGCAAGTCTGGTTTACTAGTGCACCATTTTATACTCTCTACTTCCTTATTAAGGAGGATTGATATTGGCACCTCCTTTGATGCATCGGGGTATCTATTCTGTAAAAAAACAAGCACACCATCCATCATACTAAAGAGTTCGACCATGATCAAATCACAATGTTAGTAGGACTATGATCGCTGATTATTAGCTTCATTGATACCTCTATCATGGGGAGCAAAAAAATAACTAATAGTACGCCAACTTCGGTACTTGGGAGTCCGCCATATTGGATTAGAATGGCGTCACGATTGTCATCCAAGGCTTAATCGGTTCGGGATACATAACTGTTTTAAAATTCAGATGCAAGATTTTACCTAAATAAACAGACAAACATTGCAAGTTAAATAAAAACTTGTAAAAATAGAATTGTTTAGCATATAATACTAAAATCAGAGTAGCTGAAAAAACTGAAGTCGTCTTGTGCTGAATCAAATTAAAATTGAGAACATAGCGTAGCAGGATAGTAAGTATTCTTCTTCTAACTTACCAATAAAAGATCCAAGACAGTCTTGTAACCTTTTCCTTTCCAATTCACAAAACGTTCGCCTTCACACAACCACCATTCTTCTAATCCTTTCAAGGATTTGCCCGTTTTTGGATCACTCTGACCTCCTAAATTATTGAATCTTTCGTACCACTCAACGAGTAACTGCGCTAGTTTTGGATCTTTTTGAAGAGCTGGATTTTTTTTCGTCCTTTAATATTTACAAGCATTAATTATTTTATTATTTTTCATTTCGTATCTTACAGAAATTATTACCTCAACCAGAAATACTTACGCATTACGAACACACTCTGAAATGGATTCAGAATTATTTTTATCAGCTTTTCCTACTTCCTCGTCTAAAATCTTGAGAAGTTTTTCTCCTGTCTCTGTTGATATTGAATCTCCATTGGACAACAGGAAATATCTATGATCAGGTTTTGGTGTCGCAAGAAGGCCTAGTGGATTGGCCATTTGAAATACTATGTTGTCTTTTTCGCCATCACACCTGCAAATAAATGTAAAAAATAATAGTTTTTCACACTATTTGAACTTAAGACACGTAAAAATTATGATTTCCCGTGACCTAAGTAGTCTAGCCCATATCTTTTTGTAGGGTGTGATAATGGACTACTTGAGTCACAGATAAGTTATACGCAGGTTTTTGTTACATAGGTATATAACACGATACTCGTATTTTGAAAAAATCTAGGTATATATAACGGTATATCGCACGGTATACAAAGCCGTTCACTATAAAAAAAATATCATCAAAGTACAATCTTGTATTGTACTTGAAATAAAAATTAATACCCAGGGTAACCCTTAGGCCATTGATAACCGGCGTCCGGTAGCCCTAAATAATGTAAATCCTGCATCAATCATTATTTCAATCTCAGTTTCTGTGATTGGCTTGATGTATGTTCTGCTGCAACTCTGGTTTTTGTCCCATAGTAGAAGAGTGTTATCCAATGCCCTGCCGTGGGCATCTTGAGTTTTTAAACAATTGGTAAGGTAAGGTTCACCACCAATTACAGTAATTATAACTAGGACTCAGAGCCGTTTGATATTTCGTGTTAATTTCAGTAGAAAAATGAAAGTTCTAAGGACTAAACTAAGCTAAATACTTGCCATGCACCTCCCAAATCAAGATAGCAATCACCATACTCCACTGTGCATATTCGACCTCCAATTCTATCAGCGGCCTCCAGGCCAAGAACCTTTAGACCGGCGTCATGGAGACGTCGAAGAGCAGCGATACCAGATGCACCACAACCGATGACTATAATATCCATTGCTGGTCTGTTAATGAAATCGAAATATGGTCAGAATATTAGGTATATACAACATGGACCTGTGCTATGTAAAAAGGGGGTGCAGGGGTGGCAAGGGAGGGGGGCTAGCCACTAACCTAACTAATTAAGTATGTACTAGCAATCCATGTCAATGTTTCAAATTAATATCCAATTTCTGAGTTTCTCCCCAAATTGAGGAATAAATTCCATACGCTGGTAACACTGTTCTAATAACCGCTGACGTCATTCAAATTTAAAACGAAGTTCAAGGTTGCACACAGCGGTAGATAACAATAATATTGTGTATTTAGCATTTAGCACCGTGTTAAACCACCAATAATATCTTCAAATAAATACAGATTTATGTAATCAAATGTCTTTTTTAAAGCACTTTCAAGTGCAATGACTCATAGAAGCACAAAATAAGGAGATATAGAAGAATTGGAGGGAGACCTTTGCACAGTCGTGGGACAGCACAGGCTAGATTAAATTAGATTTATCGAATTTAAAAAAAGAAGAGAAAAGTTATACTTTAATTACACGAATAATCTTCCTTACAAGTTATAGTACTTGTATGTAAGGAAGATTATTCGATTACTCAACTATAACTTTAATAATAATATACTCACGCGACCATTTCGAGTTTAATTTATTAAAAATAACTGAATCAGACTCGGACTCACGAAGCTCACGAACGCCGACCAGAAGCACGAATATCTACACCAGTATATATAATGTACTCTGTGATCTACACTCTAGAGCTTATCTCTATGGCTTATCTTTAAACTTGTGGCCTTACGTTGTACAGATTACGTATTTATATTTATGTACCACAGAACACTTAAACTCCTAGCGGAGATGTTGACATTTGTATTTAGTTTTCTGTTTGTTTGCTGATTCTTTGGACAATGGCGATTGCAATCACCTTTTCTGATTGGCCGATATTCTCTCACTATTGGCTAGAATGCATTGTTCAGCAAGAATACCACTAAGTCAGCCCATCACAGCTAAGTGATCGTATTGACAGTCAACTGTTAGCATAGTCTGTGATTGACATTGTCAATGTCAAAATCCTTTGTATTTTCTCTAGTATTTTTCCGTATTTTCCATATGTCAAATTCAGGGTTGCCGTAATTAAATCAATATAATCCCTTTTTCCGTCATATAATCCATAAAACAAGATTCGTTTGATCTGTGAATTTTTAATTACCTACAAACCATAAGCTTCCTACAAAATTTTAATGCAGAACTTTAAATATTTAAGAGAGACGGTTTGTAAATTAGGTATGTGCTCATCCATTTTATTTCGTCATCAAAATTACTACATGTAATAATTTTGTAGTAATTCTTCACATCTGCGTCACAACGAAGTATATGTGTATACTTCGTTATGACGCAGATGTGAAGAGTCACTAGTATTTTTTTGGATAAAAATAACGTCTCTTTAGATAACTGTTTTGTTGAAAAAACCAACGTTACCTGGATATCTTTCACTCAAACGAAATATTCTTTTGTCTTTGTTCTATATGTACTATCAGAGAACCTTCAAAACCCACCCTAATAAAATACACCATAATAATATACATAAAAAGGACTCTTAAATGATTCCACCTCCATAATTAAAGGATAAATTGACCCATAACGATGAAGCAGTATTCAATTTCTGTAAAGTGCTTCCGATACAAAAAAAATATAAACATACACTTAATACCCAACTACTACTACCTACTACCAAGATTATATACCTAGCATATAAAATTACGACTAGGGTTGTCCTGTAGACAGGAGCTACTTCCAACTAAAACAAACAGTTTTAACTACGGATAAACGAACTACGGACTACTTGTTACCAAGATTAATAAACGAAATGCCTTAAAAAAAAGAAAAACATACGCTAAGGATAAACCAACCCCGATATTTTAAGTCACCCGGACGTGGTCTAAATCCACGGCCTCTAGGGTGTATGGACTAATCTAGTCCAACCGACCTCCCATTCGTCCCAACGTCATCCTAAGCCGAGGTTCGAGCCTCATAGGAGGCGCCCTTAGGAAGACGTTGCCATCGAGTCCTAGGGCTCTTTTCTCGGCGACGCCAAGCGCTCGCCCAACCCCTTGGTG
The DNA here is from genome assembly GCA_964035005.1 of Erebia palarica. Taxonomy (NCBI): domain Eukaryota; kingdom Metazoa; phylum Arthropoda; class Insecta; order Lepidoptera; family Nymphalidae; genus Erebia; species Erebia palarica. The sequence goes on from OZ035990.1 coordinate 31,965,520, forward strand.
ACACTGTAGCCCCAGTAGGGCCTATACAGCATACCGAAAAACATTTATTATTGTACTAAGATATGTAACATAGGTTCCCAACTCTTTGAAGGATTTTAAGCTAATTGTTATCCTTCATTCATGGGTTTGTTGTATTATTTAAATTTGATTTCATAACCTTGTTTGTTTAAGATATTTTATTCATAACGTAGAACCTATCGATTTTTTTTGCAATTTTGGTTTCTTTGATCCGTCTCAACTCTCAGGTAAACTCAAAAAATGTAAATATTCTTATTTTAGAAGAAAGAATGTTTGAAAATAATGTTGTAGTGATCTTCAATATTTAATGTACTATCCCTCTAGCATAGCATAGACTAGCATAATTCTCACATTATTCTTCAGCAAAAATTGCAAGAAAGTACTAAGGTCAAAGTTGATATTAAGAAAGCTAAAAAGTAAAAACAAAGGAGAGCTTTCGTTGAAAATAAATATGAAACAGTTAATATAGTATTTATTGGCATACATGGCATTTATAATGAACAAAATGAAAAATAATAATGATTTTAACAATAGGTAACACAAATGATAAAATGGACTATTATGTACCTTTAATAAACATAAAAAGACTTAATTTGCTATTTCTTTGAAGCTAGCAATCAATCTATCGGCTTCCCTAAAGCCCGCTTCAACTGCGCCGTGGACAGCATTATGTCTGTGATGTGAAGTTGCCTCGCCTGCAAAACAAACTACGGGGAAACCGTTGCCGTGGTATAAAGGCTCGCTTAATGCTATAGCGCTGGCATTTTTTTCTTCAGTGTTGACACTACGGTAGGAATAAGATCCTCTGACGAGAGGATTGGATGACCATTGTGACCTGAAAATGGTATTAAAATTATTATTAATGATACAAAGCCCAAAAGAAAACTTTTTTAATTTTTATCTGCCTAAGAAACTGAAACGACTGAATGGATTTAATACCAACTTGGCAACTATGCCACTATGGTAGTTACTGATGAATATTTTTTATCTCTAAAACAAGTTTTAGTGCTTGCGGGATAGGGAGAAAAGTTTTACTCGCTGTTACTATATAACTCCGTCAAACCTGAACCGACTTTCAATTCAAATCATATATAATAAAAGTTAAGTACCTTAATACAGATTTCACAGGGTTCAACTTGAATTGTTTACCAAATAAAACTTCTATAAGCTTCTGAATACCAGCTTTTACAAGTTCTTCGCTGACTTTCTCCATTTCTATTGCCGCTTTTCCATAAATCCAGGCAAGAAGCAAATTAGGGTGATATTCTACAGTATTAAATCCACAAATTTCCGTGATCCATCGTTCTTGACTACTGAATTTAGCTTTGTCTTCATCCCTCCATAAAATAGTAAAATTCGAGGGAAATTTCGGCCACCACGGTTGGGTAAATTCAATGTAAATTTTATCAAGAATACAAAAACCAAGGTTGGTTATCGAGTTTATTTTCTCCACTGGTAGTTGTGGGCTAAATAACTGACTATGTCTGAAAAGTAATAAGTGTTTTGGTTATTGTTTACATTTAATAATGATATCAATTAACTGTTTAAATAATTTATAGTAAATAAAGTAAATTTTAATAATTACCTCTCTTTCAGAACTCCAATAGAAACTGTAATTATAACGCTTTTAGCTGCATACATGCTACCATCTTTGCACTTTATCTGTACTAAAGGATTACTCCGCTGCAAGTCTGGTTTACTAGTGCACCATTTTATATTCTCTACTTCCTTATTGAGGTGAATTGGTATTGGCACCTCCTTTGATACATCAGGGTATTTATTCTGTAAAAAACAAGCACAACATTCATAATTATCTTCATCGTGAACATCTTACAACTCATAATTAAGAGTTGGACCATGATCAGCCCCCGATTGTCTAAAATTTATGTACGATACCCTAAACGTATGAGAATGGATACACGAAATTGAACTCTAAGTCAATTCTGTTACGGTTTATTTTACTTTGACGCCGAACTGGGACGATTTGATCGGCAATTCTTACACAATCGCACCTCAGATCACAACGTTATTAGGACTATGATCGCTGATCAGAGGCTTCATTGATACCTTTATCATGGAGAGCACAAAAATAGGTAGTAGTATGCTATCTTTGGGAGTCCGCCATATTGGATTAGGATAACGTCACTTACTTGTCATCCAAACTAAATGTGTATTGCAAAATTTCAGCTCAATCGGTTCGGGATAATTAACTGTTGTAAAATTTAGTTGCAAGATTTTATCTAAAAATTCAGTTAATAATTTTTACCGATTCTTCTTCTGACTTACCAATAAAAGATCGAAGACAGTCTTGTAACCTTTTCCTTTCCAATTCAGAAAAGGTTCGCCTTCACACATCCACCATTCTTCTAATCCTTTCAAGGATTTGCCCGTTTTTGGATTACTCTGACCTCCTAAATGATTGTTTCTTTCGTACCACTCAATGAGTAACTGCACTAGTTTTGAATCTTTTTGAAGAGCTGGATTTGTTTTCGCCCTTTAATAATTACAACAAGATTTTTTTATTTTTCCTATAGTATTTTAAATAAATAATTATTACCTTACTCAGAAATACTTACGCATTACGGATACATTCTGAAATAGATTTAGAATTCTCTTTATCAGCTTTTCCTACTTCCTCGTCTAAAATCTTGAGAAGTTTTTCTCCTGTCTCTGTTGATATTGAATCTCCATTGGACAACAGGAAATATTTATGATCAGGTTTTGGTCTCGCGAGGAGGCCTAATGGATTGGCCATTTCAAATACAATGTTGTCTTTTTCGCCATGACACCTGTAAATAAATGTAAATAAGTCAGAATTAAAAAAAATTAAAAAACACGAACCCTGCCAAAAAACGAACTAAAAGTTAGAAATCTAAATTAATCTAGTTAAATTAGAATCTTATTCACATTTTTATTAAATGTTTTTTTTGTGAATAACTGGATATTGAACTGGATAGGGTTATATATTTTTGGAATCTACTCATAATTTTCTTAATGATGATTAGGTATATAGTTTATCTTATTTTCGATTTTACTCTTTAATGCGGGACCATGGTCACCCCATAATTTTTTATTTATTTTTTAAATTTTACTAGCCTTATTCACCCGGAATAAGCTAGGGATTCTAACGATACCTCATTTATCAAAATCAGTTCAGGCGTATAGAAGTTATGGTGGAATATACAAACTCACATACATACATACATACATACATACATACATACATACATACATACATACATACATACATACATGAACCCTGAAAACAATATACTCCTTTTTTCAGACAGTCGTATAAAAATAATAGTTTATCACACAGTTTGAACTAAACTCGTGCAAAAATTACGCTAATCCATGACCTATGTAGTCTAGCCTTTTCATTTCATGATCTTGATAATAAACTACTTAAGTCACAGTTAAGTGATACGCAGATTTTGTTTACTTTAATAATACGATACTCGTTCTTTGAGAAAATCTAGTTATAATATATTATTTGTACGATATACAATGATGTTCGACACAAATGTCTGTCTTAAGTTACTTATATTATCATTTATCATTAAAAAATAGTACCTATTTAATGTCAATAGATAAATAATAATTAAATTATGAGTATAAAACTTGGTTGAATGCATACCATGCACCTCCCAAATCAAGGTAGCAGTCACCATACTCCACTGTGCATATTCTACCTCCAATTCTATCAGCGGCCTCCAGACCAAGAACCTTTAGTCCGGCGTCATGAAGACGTCGAAGAGCAGCGATACCAGATGCGCCACAACCGATGACTATAATATCCATTACTGGCCTGTAAATGAAATTAAAATATGGTCAGGTTGTTAAGTACATACAACATAGACATGTTAGGACTGAATACTATGTAAGCATAGGGTACGTTGGTGGCATGGGGGGCCAGTAACCCAACTAATTAAGTATGTACTAGCTATCCATTCCAATGTTTCAAATTAATATCCTACATCTGAATTTCCCCCTAAATTAAGAAATAAATTCCATACGTTGGTAACACTGTTCTAGTAACCGCTAATGCCATTTAAATTTAAAACGAAGTTCAAGGTTGCACAGCGCGGCAGATAAGAATGCTGTGCATTTAGCACTGTGTAAAAGTGTATTACCAATAACTTTAATTAATAAATACAGATTTATTTAGCCAAATATCTTTTTAAAGCACTTTACCGAACTTATCACTTTAATTACACGAATATTCTTACTTACAAGAAACTAAACTATAACTTTAATAATATACTCACGCGACCATTTCCAGTTTAATTGAATAAAAACAACTGAAGCAGACTCGGGCTCGCGAACATCTAGAGCTTATCTTAGACTTGTGACCATAGAGGTATAATATTATTCCTTACGTTGCGCGTTGTACAGATCCAATACTTTAAATTGTGCGATTATTCCCGTATGAGCACGTCATTCTCTAAAGTAATACAAGTACTTACAGTAGGTATTTCAAATAAGACAATGGCCGTACTTATATTACGGTCATACCTACTCATACTCATACCTACCTAATATCACATCGCTTTGCACAATTATTAGTCAAAATATTCTGATTTTCTACACTGTGTTTTCTATGTGCAGTTTTTAATATTAGCTAAGGTGCGTTTATGACCTATGTACTAGCACTACTAGCCGATACATGCGACTTTGTCCTAGTCCTAGTGCCTAGTAAAAATATTGCCTAGGTAACCTAGATCGTGACTTACTTGGTAAGTTAGTACCCCTTTTAAAAATGAAAATAGTACCTAACAAAATAATGTTCCTATTTGATAATGAGGTAGGTCGGGACTCGTATATAGAAATAAAATGTTGCAAGGAGTCTAATACCTTCCTAACTATACCTATGTTACAGGGCATTTTGTCTTTCCTTGGTAGATAGTAATAAAGGTATTAATTGCTCCGTCTAAGCACTGTGTACTTAGTTTTAGGACTGAGGATAGTCATACATAGCCTCACAGTATGCTGTCGTTTGCGGCGCGAACTAGACAAGCTGCATTCTTTGACTATCCCCGTCCTGCGACATGCAACGACAATGTAGGAACTCCATGACTTTTTTTCCCGCGGACAATTCCAAACACACGAAAGGACATTGACCAAATTCGCCTAAGAATCAACACACGTTTGAAATATACAGTAATTCTTAGGTTAATTTATAGTCTTTATTCCAAATATCAGAATTTAACGGACACTTCAAATTAATTAAAAATAAGTGAATGGGTATTAAATTGATTACTATATTTTTTTGTTTAATTATTTTAAATATTCGTATCTAATTTGGCGTTTAATAATTTTATATTATTTTCAAATTTTGATAAACTCTAAAATTCTAGGCCTTTGTTATTTTATTATTATAGACTAGATAAGCCCGCGACTTCGTCCGCGTGGTTTGTTTTTTTAATCCCGCAGCAACTCTTCAATTTTTCGGGATAAAAAGGTAGCCTATGTCCTTCCCCTGGATGTAACATGTCTCTGTAGCAACTTTCAACAAAATCGGTTGAGTAGTCAGGCCGTGAAAGCGTAGCGGACAGACAGACAGACACACTTTCGCCATTATAATACCAATAAATTAGTATGAATTCGTTTGTGTGTAAAAGTCAAAATTTTTGGGAAGCTATACCAATAACTTCTGAAAGACTACTTTCCTAATAAGTTTCACAACCCCTCTCAAATACGAATGATTTTGTTACAATACCTATTGCAACGAGTGTGAGTACAAAATATATGTCACCGTAAGATTGTAAAAACTGTTAGATTATAATCTAAGTCGCGAAATGGTAAACTATCGACAGATTGTGAACCGTTCAATGTTCTGAGTGTAAATTTTTGAAATATTCATTGTATTTACGTTTTCTTGTCTGTTCCTTGTAGGTTAGATTGGAGTTCGACGCAGGCCGGGCACTTAGGTTCTATCGGGTTAATATAACTAACAGATTACAATCTACCGACTGTAACGGTTTTTACAATCTTACGGTGACATATACAAAAATTGGTAGATTTAGTTGCCATTGCCGCTAAAACTTTGCCTTAGATATTGTAAATCTTACTTCATCTACTAACTTTAAAAAAGACATAGTCTGTCTAGTCAGATAGAAAAAGACAGTCACTTTAGCGAAGATGTAACCTTATACTGACAACACGGACGTCGTCCGTTCAATGATGGTTTATTATAGTTTTTTTGATTGATTGCAAACATGAATGATAGGTAGCTCGCGAGTCAACAACACTTAATACATCATAACTTTAACTGGTTTAGCAATTCCTTATAGTTAGCCTTATAACTGTTGAAGAGACAATGTACAAATGATATTGACACAACTTCGAGCTAGTATGACATCATTGGTTACCCAGACCTGGCCAAACATAGGTAGTTCATGTTTACAAACGAATAGATACGAAATAAAAGTATGGAAAACGAATCAGCCACAACATAACTAGCAAAACCAAATTACCTTCAATAAATTAAAAAAGCTTTGTTGATGGGCTTTATTATTGTTATTTACGACCAGATACAACTGTCTAAGAAACTGAAAAATGTATAATACCGCCATAGCGCACTTTTCTTTTTTAGTTGTTTTTCTTGTCCTAAGTATTATTTGTGTAACAATAAAGAGTTTATCTATATCTATCTATGAATTTCGCAAGCATCTCATCATCATGAAATCTACTGGAGAATGCCAAGATCTAGAATGTGCTACAGCTGTTAACTAAAAAGATAATGATAGACCACAGATAGCTAGAAAAGTCGTACGCACTCCTACCTTATATACCTAACTAAATAATTGTTTTAAAACTCTACTTCCTCAAGTAACCTAATGAAAATTATTTAGAAAGTGGGGATTTTCTATGGTATTCGCTAACAGTTTTGTTATATTATTTTCCATTTTTTACTTCGTTTTATATCAAAACATCTGTCAGACAGGTGCTGGTGTCTTCACGCGTGTCCAGCTTGGATGTAGGTGCACACACGAATGGGCAGCCGGCAAATATTGGTGTAAGGTTACTTACTTTCATCGTAAGTGTGTTTTATCTTAGAACATATGGTGGCACAAGTCAACCTGAATGTCCTAAGTTAAAGCAATCGTAAATATTTTCTAAAAAATCTTCATGAATATCTAGATGATGCCCGCGTCATCGTCCGCGTGGATTCAGTTTTTTTTTATTTCCGCGGATCTCCTTAAATATCCGTAGGACCTTAGCCTTTGTTCTTCCCCGGGATGCAACCTACCTCAGTATCGAATTTCGTCAAACTCGGTGGAAAAGATAGGCCGGGAAAGCGTAGCAGACAGGTAGACAGACACTCAAACACACTTTACCATTTATAATATTAGTATGGCAGTATGGATTATGGGATTTTAGGCACATCAATAGTTGTTTAACTATTCTTCTAACTATTTTATATCGTGTTACTAGCTAGATCCCCGTGTGCCTTCAACAGCTAATGAGAGATCTTCAATAACCTCTTTGGTCTTGAACTCTTGACTTTAATACTTAGTCTAGAAACACGAATAGAAGTAATAAAGCTTTTAAATTGACCTTCTGAGTCCTGACACTACTTTTTCATGCGCCTAAACTATCTGTTGTCTCGAAAGATGAAAAAGCACGAGTTTTCAATTTTCATACAATATCCCTCGCTATATAAGTGCAACCCTGGTGGAAAGGCATGTGTTTTTATTTAGGACAGCCAGAAAGCTGTGTGTTGTTTGCCAGCTATAATCTATACTTATATAGTTCCACAAACTTATCTGACCCGGTGACAGTGGTAAATAGGCATAAAAATTTGTTCAATTTTGCCCACCGGGCCAGATAAGTTTGCGGGACGATAGCAACATTAATGATTGTCCATAAATGAGCCAGATGTATCCCATTATATTAATTTTTATTTGGAATAATTTGCATACTAAAGTAGGAATATTTACACAGTAAAATCTAATAAAAACCCACGAGATTGATTTTATCTCCATATATTACAATGTTGGCCTTTGGAAATGTTTGTGAATTGAAAAAACATACCTTGACCTTCTTTACTTAAGTGACATTCTACGTGTTATTTTAATTCTTTAGTTATTAGTTTTATCAATATTTCTATTTTATTTTTTGTATTTCCAAACATTTTTACATCGCTTGGTAATGAAGTAAAAATACGATTAATGTTCTCATGAACTAATTAGGTAGCTCTTTATTTATGAATATTATTCCAATTATTAATATATTGGAACTTAAATAGGTAAAATTAAGTATATAACAAGACTAGCGAATGCCCGCGACTTCGTCTGCGTGGTTTGAGGTTTTTTCGTTCCCGCGGGAACTCTTTAGTTTTCCGGGATAAAAAGTAGCCTATGTGCTATTCCAGACTATAATCTATCTCTGTGCCAAATTTCAGCCAGATGCGTTCAGACGTTGGGGCGGAATTGAGTAACAAATATCCATACAGCCACACATCCATACATCCATCCAAACTTTCGCATTTATAATATTAGTAAGAAGAAGTAAGATAAGATTAGTGTAGTGTAGTGTCTTAAATTACTTCCGGAAGACAACGACTACGTACTAGGTATGGTAGGGAACAAATAACGATATCGGCTAGGGGAAACTCTAATCACTCGTCACCGCGTAATCGAACAAGGCAAAATGTCATATTGGAGAGAGTTTGTAGAGTCCTTGTGGAAAGCTTCTTAGGTGTCAAAAAGATCAAACTATGATCTCTATCTAGGAGTTTTTCTATTTATCTGTTAGGTATATTAACTGATGGTAAATGGTCAGACTTCAATTTTGCGACAGGATTCGTTTTAAAAACTCGTTTGTACAGTGAAACTACTCAGCACTAATCATAAAAGAGGGTCGTCATTTACTTTTAATGAATCTATACTTTGACCTGCACAAAGTTTACAAACACTTATTCATCCACGTGCCCTATATAAACAGTCTATTGTGTTTGCAACTAGCTGATACATATTTGATTAACATTTGGAGTTAGGACAATCGTGTTTTTAACTATTATCCATTGTTAGGGAAGGTTTCGTGGACCTGAGATGGCTGGGTAAAGGCAGTATGCACCCTGCACCGGTTTGATTGACATAATAACGTGGGCAGGTAGCGAGGGGGGACCTCAGCTCAGTTGAATTGCGTTCACCGCACGCTCTGGTCGTGTCGCGTGAGTTTGAATCGCAACCGGGCCGTATGCCGGTATTCTCGGCGCGATGGCGGCCCGCGGCTTGAAAGCTGCGTGATGTTGAAGCATGCTCAGCGGCCGCCGGCGGCGAACGATGCCGACCACCGCTACCAGAACATGCCGCGGCGGCCGCACCACCACCTACCGCTCAACGTCTCCACGCTGGACTCCTCGAAACATTCCGTAGGAGGGACGTCCGCGAGCGTCAGCCCCGGCGCCCAACCACCCACGACCACGGCTCCTATCCCTGTCGTAACCCCAATACCAGTCGTGTCACCGCCGAAACTCGCCAATGGAAACGTTACAGGCGTTCCCATTTCCCGCTCAGCGCCTTCAAGAAGTCGGAGCACGCGGGCAGCCACAGAAGAGGCTCTCACATCCTTAGCGTTGCTGTGCCTTGTCAGTTTACTTCTAGCGCTGCTCGCCTTGTTGTTTCTTTTGAAGATATCTGCGCCGGCGACTAGCTCGCCCGAGGAATTCGCTGTGGTGTACGAAGTGACGTTAGCCCTGTGTGCGTTGACATTATCGTTGAACCTCTGTTGCTTACTAGTTTGTGCTATCCAGTTCTTGTTCGCTGTGAAGCTAGTGCACTCTCCCTCAGCACCTAACGGTCGGTGAGTTGAAACTGTTTGTACATCAATCTATCTGGTCCCGAGTCTCGGCTATGGGACTATTATCCGTTAAGAATACCAAAGAACCGGTTTCGTTGAATGCTGATTGCGTTCCAGTATGTTAGGATACAATAAAATGACATTGCTCGTGGAATCGAGCTTATTTGACTTATTTTAGCAGAATGTGTATTAACTCTAACTAATTATTTATTTTCGGGTGACAATTCAGACCCGCATAGTGTGAGGCTTTATTCAGGTAGGTAATATCACACAAGACGTTATAACTGTAAGTAGAGTTTTTTCGGCGAACCATTATGGATACATACGAGAAATTTATAACAGTTAATATTGATAGCAGACTTGCTGCAGATAAATATGAATTTCAAATTCGAAATTACCGGTTTCGATTAATTTAATCCTCCATATTTTTTACAACATTGTTGAATCAATACATAGAGGTATGCTTGTGTTTGTCCGTAGCCCTAGGCAGGTGTTAACGGTCCCTCGTGGCGGTTACATCTGAATGGCACGGTAAAAAATGAACAACGCTCAACGGTTGATAACTCGCACGCTTTTTGATAAGTAGGTATCATAATTCGTTATCTATTTACAAAAAAGGACTTAAATGTAAGATAGCTCTACCTACGTCTGTACATAAGGTTTTGTCAACAGCCAAAATGCATTTTGACTTTTATTATAAAAAATAAGAAAATTAAACAATTAATAAGTAACTTACGCTTAGATTTATTGGACCTCTTTCTTTATTTGGTTTGGCATAATAATACGGTTATACTATTAGTATATCACGTTACTTAATAGACACAACTTATTTTATGCTATTTATTTTTATTTAAATGTGTAAGGGAAAGTTTCTATTTCTCTATTTTTTTGGGGACCCTAGTACTTTTGAAGTACGCAAATTAGGTATATATGTAAAAATTGTAAATAAACAGGATTATTTCTATAAATAGGTGAATTGATACATTTTTATACCTAGGAATGAATTTAGGTACCTAAGGTACCTTCATCGCGTTGTCCTGTATGCAGGTACCGTACCTACCTGCATACAGGACAACGCGAAAGCGCTTGTTTGGCCTGATTTTCGTTGTTTTATCAATAACTACGAGGTAGGTAATTAGGGTAGTGGTCGGTAGGTAGCGGTACCTACGGAGCACCTGTGAGTTATGACTTACCTAGTGTATGTTCATAATTGTTAACTATTTAGGTCCAGGAAGAGCTCTACCTTTTCCCTACTACCTACTAACTTCCTGCCGCTGCAGGTTAATAATGAGAAAAAGTAACTGGTTTTATACCTTGTGTACCTGCACATCAGTGTGTGTGTTGTGTGTTTATGCCTACCATGGTTTTAAAACCAGGGTAGGCATTATAGTTAGACAGATCGTATCATACTTAATGTGTCATAATTTGCCTTAATTTAGGTCATCATAACCAAAATACGAACTGATTAACTAAGTTAAGCAGTACTTTTATGCGTTTATGATCAATCAGCACACCACGGCACTAGTAAGCTATAGGTTCGAACTTCGAAGTGCCTAAGTAGTAAGCACTTTGAAAGTTCGAACCTATAGATTACTAGAGTAGTAACATACCTTGGAATAGACACGATGCAGGAGTAGGTAGGTATGTAGGTATAATGCTAGTCTTGGGTCTTGGAGTACCGTTCTAGGTTTCCGCAGCCATTGATTAAGTATAGCTGTAACGTAGTTGTACCTAAGTACTTTCCTACTTGTATGTAGTGACCGCATAGCGAAGTGGCGAAGGGAACACGAGGATAGTTGAAACTAGACTGTTCCTTGTATGATTTATAGCGGTCGATGTACTTTATGTGTCTTCTAACCTTAAAGTTAAAATTTCAATAGGTAAGCAAGTAGGTATTCACCTACCTATAGGAATTTCTTTGAACACTAGCGGTAATGGGTATGTACCTACCTAGTATGTAAAAATGTAGATAATGTACCTAATATTAATATGCTCTGTGGCTGTACTGTAGGTTTTCTGTATATACGGCCCTTATTTACAGAGACTAGCCTTATCAGAACCGAGCAAATTGGACTTTCCCCATTTGAAAATATCCAGTACATGAGGCATGTATACCATAGAAGATTAAAACTGTCTTGAACGAGGCCTTTGCATCAGGGAGGCTTCCCGAAGCGTGGAAGAAAGCTAGCCTGGTGTTACTCAGAAAAGCAAATAAGCCAGCAGGAGACCCAACGGGATACAGACCGGTCTGCCTTCTCGATTGTTATGGAAAGACTACTTCTCAACAGGATAGAGAGCCTCCTACCAAACCACGGCGGTCTCTCCGACCATCAGTATGGTTTTAGGCAGGGCTGATCCACGCTGATGGCTATAAAAGAAGTAATTCAGACAGCCAGAGTAGCAAGACAGGGCACAACCAAAACCAGAAAGCTCTATGCCCTGATCTGCCTAGACGTGAGAAATGCCTTCAATTCTGCTTCATGGAAGGAGATCCTTTTAGAAATGCGTAAGAGGGACTTCCCAGGCTACATCCAAAACTTACTAAGTAGCTACCAACAAGACAGGTTTATAAAGGTAAGAGACTGTAACGGAGTAGAGGACACGATCAAAGTTAGTAGTGGAGTTCCGCAAGGATCAATACTTAGCCCAACTCTGTGGAATATTTTATATGATGGTGTCTTTCAGCTGAAACTGGATGAGGGTGTAAAAATAGTGGGTTTCGCTGACGATCTAGCCTTAGTAGTGGTGGCCAAAACCGAAGATTCTCTCATGATTCGTGCTAATAGGGCGCTAGAGCGAATTAATATATGGATGCAAGGAAAGCAGCTAGCCTTAGCACCAGAGAAAACGGAAGCCATTGTTTTTAGCGGAAGGCGAAGGCTGGACCCCATAAAATTCAAGATACAAGGCACAACAGTGACTCCTAAGGAGCACGTTATTTATCTTGGAGTATGGCTTGAAAAATCCCTCAATTTCAAGAAGCACATAGAGGAGGTAGCCAACAAAGCACAGAAAGTGACGGAGGCGCTGTATAGACTAATGCCAACAAAAGGAGGTCCCAGGGCGAGCAGGCGGAGGGTGCTGGCATCAGTCGCCCATTCGGTAATTCTATACGGAGCGCCAATATTCGAAGGAGCTATGACGGTAGAGCTATACCGCAAAAAACTCGAACGCGTGCAGAGGCGGCTGGCCATAGGGATCTGCGGAGCGTATAGAACAGTATAGAACAGTACTGAAGCCGTACTGGTGATAGCGGGGCTGGTCCCTATAGGCAAGCCAGTCAAGGAGCGAGCCGTGCTTTTTGATAACAAAGAGCAGACGCTTTCAGAAGTGCGGGAGAACTCCCTGAAGGAATGGGAAGGCGAATGGTCTGAAGTAGGGGAAAGGTTCCTGGACCAGAGAACTGGTAACCAACTTAAAGAAGTGGCACACAAGGAAGTTTAGAGACGTGGACCGTTGGTCTACGCAGGCACTCAGCGGTCACGGGGTGTTTAACACCTACCTCTTCGCAATCGGAAAAGCGAGAACTGTTACTTTTGTGGAGAGGAAGACACCCTGAGACACGCAATCTTCGAGTGTCTTGGCTGTGCGGACTTGAGAGCAGAAGCGCAGGGAACAAACGACGTGGTGAATGCCCAAAACCTTGTGAAGCGAATGCTGTCAAGCGAATGCTGTCAAGCGAAGACATGTGGAGTCTGTACAGCCAAATTCTCAGGGCTATAATGATGAGGAGAGAAGATAAAGAAAAGGAAGAAAAGATGAAGATAGGTAACTAAAGAAGGACAGCACGAAGTAATGCCAAGCAGTTCCGTGCTGACCTTGAAGACAGGGGGAGGTTATTTTAGTCCGTGCAAGCCGGACATACCCTGCCGTCAGGCAGAAGTCCGTAAGGATTTTTGCCTTCCTCCAGGAAAAAAAAGTACTTGAGGCATGATGTACTTGGGTAGAAAAGTAAGAGTTGCGTGCCTGGGGATCAAAACCCAGACCATCCGCATAGAAGGTCGGCCGTCTAACTAAAACTCAAGTCTCTACGTGCCTCTACGTAGTGCCTAGGCTACATACCTATTATAACTTCGCCTGCATAATATCAATGTCCTCATACGTACATAAAATACTCAATTAATTTGCGGGTTACTTACTCAACTTATCCTCAACCTTACAACCAGAGTACCTACTGTACTGTACTGAGTAGAGGCTGTACCGACAACCCATAATCAATATACATAATATACCTAGACCCCCAGAAAGTAGGTCTTTAGAATATAACATCAGCTCCCAGCTATAAATATTAATACTAGTAGGTACGCCGATAAGGCTAATGTGCTGGACTCTGTTTTATTTTAGACCTAACGTACCTACCTATCTGCACACATTATGCAAATTAAGAATTACTTCCTTCTTATGTATTCTATCTAACTACCTATCTCAATTCTCAACCCAGAGAGGTATATTGTTATTTGTAGATTCTCAATTAGGTACGTCAGATCTAAAAACATCCACACAAAATCTAAGGTCAAGAATTAAAACTGGGCATGTTGCGACTTGCGAACCGTGGAGGCCCAATCATGACCAATTCAACACTTTTTCATACTATAGCTATACCTACCTACTATGATAACAAGCTTATAAGGTCACCACGCAGACGTTTGCGGAAGACGACCGGTTATATCTACCTGTTGCTCTCAAGTCTCAAGCCTCACTGAGCCGACTGGATTCCTTACAATCACTTGATCACAAGGTAATGAAAGCGATGTGTCATGATCACAGAAATACAGGAATCTGCTTATTGTGGTCATGATAACATAACCTTAGCTTTGATCAGGATTCAGGAGGTTTTATATCTGTCACCGTAAGATTGCAAAAACCGTTAGATTGTAATCTAACTAGCGAAATTGTAAACTGTCGACAGATTACAATTTAACGCATTATTTTTCGGTAGAATTGTAATCTGTTAGGTATATTAACCCTATAAAACTTAAGTGCCCGGCCGCAATGTCGAACCCTAAACAAAAAAGAGACAAGAAAACGTGAATACAACTAGTAATATAATAAGTCTATGGAATACAATGAATATTTCAAAAATTTACACTCGGCACATTGAACGGTTCACAATCTGTCGATTCATATTTAGTCATAGATTATGGTCCCTTACTGTGCTTATGGTCCCTTAAGTTTTTCTGACTACACAGCCTAGTTATTCCAGTACTAAGGAACGTGAATTAAAAAAGCAAGCTACCGTTTTTCCTAATTTAGGTAGCGTCATTATGTTCCGTGGTCATTAGCGTGGGAAAATCACAACTATTTTGCTGCGTTTAAACTAAAAAGGCGCCATGAACTCGTTTTTAATTGGAAAACTCAGACGAGTTGCACCTAAGTACGTGGAACTTGTTCTACAAGAATTAATATAAAGTTTATAGTCGGGAGCTGATGGTATATTCTAAGGACCTACTTTCTTGGGGCCTATATGTCTACCGTCGTCGGTATAGTCAGTTCACGTCGATTTTACCTTTGGCTTTAAGGTTGAGTATAAGTAATTGAGTAGGTAAGTATTTTCGCATGAGACTATTCTGCAGTTCAATCATTTAATCTACTCTTAATTCTAAAATACTTGATGTAATTTATGAAAACAACAAACCTTATAGTAGTACCTTATAATATAGGTTATTTTTATGACTAAACGTGTAAACTGCAGAATAACTTCATGTGGCAAAAACACTCAGTTAAATAGCCAATCTTACAAGTTACTGGAGAGCTCATAAAAATGTGAACGGACTATAGTTTGACAGCTAATTACAATGCGATGAACGCTACCAAACGAAACTCTTTCCTCATTGGCGGAAAATTAGTTAATGCGTTGTTACAAAAACACAATAAATTCAGCCAATCACAACAATTGGATTGTAATATCATGTAATATTGTAGCAATAAAACTACTAAAATAAAATCTATGATCTGTTTTTAAAAAAGGAAAGAGCAACTGCCGAAGTTGCCGGCATTTCCGATATCCGAACCAGTGATAGATTGACTTGACGATTCAAAAGCACTTGTAAAAGTTTAGTTGAATTAAAAAATATCTGAATTTGTAATTTGTGGCTTTTGTTAAAAATATAAGAAGCTTGTATGTGGATAATGGAGTTGGAGCCGACGACAATAA
Organism: Erebia palarica; assembly: GCA_964035005.1. Classification (NCBI taxonomy): domain Eukaryota; kingdom Metazoa; phylum Arthropoda; class Insecta; order Lepidoptera; family Nymphalidae; genus Erebia; species Erebia palarica. Next base: position 31,981,499 of record OZ035990.1, read on the forward strand.
TAGAGCGGGCGGGAATCTGGGGCGGAAACTTGGTAGTTGCAATTTGCAATCCTTAGAATGTCACCGAGTACTTTCACTTTCGGCTTATTCAAAGTCTCTTGAAAATTTACCACCAGTTCTTCACCTACAAAGTTTATGCCATGGAAGACACTGCGCACCTGCATTTAGATATTATGCAGTGCCTAGAGAAAAACCTACATGATGTAATTCATTACTTCTTACATAAAGACGAGGGAAGGTGAATGCCCTAATAATGATTCGATGTACTTCAAGTTATTGAAATTGTCAACAATACACATTTTATGTGGATAAACATTGTAACAGAATTTTAAAAGTTCTACTTCTGCGTCAATCCAACGAAAATGACTTGCGTTTTGAGGTTTTACTCATATTTCTTAAACTTACGTGAGTACTTAATTTATAATGAAATCGTAGTATGAGGCCTCAAACGCGTCACGAAAGTAAAGAAAGTGGGTTGCTATTGCTGAAACCAACTTTTTGAGCTAAGTTTCGTAGACTCTACGTTGCTGCTGCAAATTGGTTCGTCAGCCAACTATTATAACCTACTCTGTAATAAATGATAATCTCCACGCTATGTGGCGTTGTCTTTATACGAAAGAAGAGAAGATGCAGAATAGCAGAATGGGCTTGCTGATGCCATCCACATTCCACCATTCTCTTCTACTGCTTACTCTCTTCTCCTACTCTACAACTAGAAACGATATACAAAGTTTTCACTGACGCTCCTTCAGATTCCAGTGGATTTCAGCTCTACACTATTGGTGGGCTATTTGCCTATTGAGATTATAAATATCCACCACTCCTCCACTCCACCACCACCACTACAGCCAATTAACGTCCCACTGCTGGGCACATGCCTGCACTCTCATAGGAGAGAGGGAATTAGAGCTTAGACCCACCACGCTGCTCCAATGCAGGTTGGCGGGCTTTAACGACTATCATCATGTTAGTGATAATAACCGGGACAGACGGCTTAACGTGCTCACCGAGGCACGGGGGTGAAACACCGCCAACTTCCAACTCCGGGCTGGCACTGAGAATTTCTTAATTGAAAAACCCAATACCTAACTTTTATGCCCGACCGGGAATCGAACCCATGACCTCGTGATCCGCAGTCGACTATCCTAACCGATAGACCATTGAGGCAGTTACTTATGCTACCTACTTGCTATGTAAGTACCTTAATCGTAAAACTGTGCCCTGTTAAATAAACTCATTAATTCCATTAGTGTACAGTGTACAGTCGGCTTTACACTACAGAGTGTGTAAACGTGACTTGAATATTTGTATTGTAATTCAGTATTTTGTATGGAAATAGCGTACCTAAAGGCAGTGCATCGGGTGCATTTTGAGCGATAAATTAGAACGAGACATTTCTTATTTCTTAGTATTGCTTGCCCGTGTGAAGTTGGGTATTGTGGAAATAGAAAGATTGTTATTCATATAAACTTTTTTTTTTAATTTATAGACTAGCGCTTGGCTGCAATCAGACTTGCTGGAAGTAGTAATGCAGCCTAAGGTGGAGAGCACTTGCCTAGAAGATGCCTATTCACTCTTGATTTGAAGATACCAATATTATAAGCAGATTGAAAAACAGAAACCGGAAGGGCATTTCATATCCTAGCGGTTCGAATTAGAAACTTTTACGAATAGTTTTGGCTTGCCAAGTGAATCCAGCTACCCGGATATTCTCTGTGGTTGAGCAACGGGACTTCAAAGAGCACTTGAACTTCTGCCTGATCTATCTCCGAGTGTCCTTATAGCATGAGGAAATAATTATTATCAACTAACAATGGTTGTTAATATCATGAAGGAAGGGTTTGCTTTGGGATTGGAAGAAATAACCACGGGACGCGTACTTATCGGCCATATTCACCTTACCCCTCTAGCAGCGAACTGTGGCAGTTTCGCCAATAACTATGATATTTTGTTGTCATAGTTCGACTTTTTCATGCAATAAAATTAGTCGAACGTGATTTCATACATTTTTCTTACGTTTCCTATCCCCAACCCTAGAAAGAATTGATAAGTCTCACACAACCATTGGTAATGTCTTGATTGACTTATCAATTAAATACTGTGAATGTTATTGAACGAACTTGACAGATGCCGCCAAAAGCTTATGTCATCTGTCAAGCTCCTGCAGGGCGACCGCGTATCTTCTGCATCAATCATTGTTACAGTATCGACAGTATCATTTGTTGTGATTGGCTGTATTTATGGTATTCTTGCTGCGTCAATGGATTTTGTCCAATAGTGGAAGAGTGTTATCCAATCAGAGGTGATTGCGATCGTTACACTGTAGCTGTCAGAGATACGCGGTCGCCTCGCTAACTCAGTCTGAGCCTGCTAAGGTCAAGTCAAAGACTACTGTGTATGGTCAAGTAAAATACTCTTGTAATGGATGACTTGTGAATTAGATTAAATTACTATTACCTAAATTAAAATAATATGTTATTCAAACAAAGTTAAGTTTTCATTATTTAACAATTACCGCTTACCAGTTAAAATATATTATGTTCATAAACCTAGGTTGTACTTATATTACGTATGTTTTCGTAACATAATATTATATTTCTCAAAAACTTCCTTATCTCGCGAACTGGATCGCGTAAACATTTCACGGTGATAATGTAAACTTTCGTAATATAAGAAACTGTGGCGGCGGATGTTTGGGATAAAGATAATGCATATTGCAGTTTAACCGCGTTTCGACCGACTTCAAAAGATCCAGTCTACTTACTATCTATATTCCATAGTAGAGTACGGTTTGTCTGGTTTAGCCGTTCTAGTTAATAATTCGGTCCTCCTGACCGAAGGTCTATCTCCAGAGAGATTAGCCATCCGTGCGGGAGATATTATAGCTTACAATTAGTGTGAGAGCATACACAGGTGCTCTCCCTGTTCTTTTACTCTCAAAGCCCGATGAGACGGAAAATTCGACATGACCGGAGAGAGATCAGGCGCAGGACCTACGGTTCAACATTCTCTCCGAGGCACGAGGGTGAAAGACCGCCAACTTTCGAGAACTTACTGAGAATTTCTTGCCAGAAAAACCCAATACCTGTTATGGCCCGACCCAGGACTCGAACCCGGGACCTCGTCGGCCGCAGTAGAACATGCTAATCACTACACCAACGAGGCACCAGGAAGGCCGAAGGGGTTTAATTTCATTTATTCAGTGAGATTAATATAACTGCCATATCCCTATCAGGTTACCACCCTAACATCTTAGACAGGGGTTGTGTCTTTGAGAAGAAGACGTCCGGGAAAAAGACTAAGTAGGTACCTATACTTACTTTCTACAAGAGTTGATAGACTTTATGTTGGCCGTTACATAAACAACGTGAAACAAAGATTTGATTTGTGATAGCTACATATTACCCACTACTTAACAAGTAACACATGTATTTCCCATGAAAACACTACTCGTATGTACCGAAAGGCTTCAAGGTAATTAGAGTGAGACAATGCAAACCATGGGAGGTATTTTATGGATTATTATTGGTTTAACACGTTATTATAAGCTGATAAACGGTAGCTTATACATATGTATCTATACCATTACCGAGCTTGTTCCTATAAAAAAAAATGTGTTTGTTAATATTAGTTTAGGAGAACGCTTAATTTGGTGCTAAGCTATAGCCTTTATTGTGTGTAAGTACGTAGTTACTTACAAAAATTTACTACATAATACATATTCTAAGTATGACATTGTATCTAGCGATGATAACCTAGTGGTTTTACATAAACGGTTTCCTATTTAGGTGGCTTTTGAAAGCACGAATACAACGACATTTTCTAAAAATGAATCCTAGCTAGACCGATTTATCGCCCCCGAAACCACATGCATACTAAATTTCATGAAAATCGTCTGAGCCGTTTCCGAGATTCAGGTTATATATTTATACTAGCTAATGCCTGCGACTTAGACTGCGTGGATCGAGGTTTTTTGGTTCCCGCGGGAATTCCTTAATTTTCCGGGATAAAAAGTAGCCTATGTGCTGTTACAGACTATAATTTATATCTGTGCCAAATTTCAACCAGATCCGTTCAGCCGTTGTGGCGTTATTGAGTAACAAACATCCATACATCGATCCAAACTTTCGCATTTATAATATTAAATATTTATATATTTATTTATTATTATATTTACACAAGAATTGCTCGTATATAGGTATTAGATATGCCATAAACATATGCAGAATCAGTAAGACTTTCCTTACTCTATGGTGGGTAGTAGGTACTTTCGGAGCTATGTGCTTTTAAAAAAATAAAATATCAGTTCCTTTTATTTCTTGCTAACGGTGAAGCCGCCGAGAGTTCTTCAGTTGGGAGGACAGTCCTCGGAGCCTAATGACTATGGCCAAACCCTCCAGTAACCTGTGTCCTAACACGGGGAAATGGGTGCAATGGTTGAACCATTAATGGTTGAATGGTTTAATTAATGAACCGATTAGCCGCCTGGCGACGTGGGATGTCCCCTCTATAAATACATACATGGCCAAACCTTTCTCATTTTTAGAGAAGAGTGGAGACCAGACTCGTTCTCATGAGCTGTCAATGGGTTGAAGTGATGATGGTGATTATGAATCGGCTGTACACTTTCTAAACTAAAGATAGTAGTATAGTTTCAATTCAGAGAATAAGCATTAGGCAACAAACACCTACACCGATTAGAGCACAAAAGAAATGAAGACTGTATACAGATTCCTATTTCTATGGACCAGAGTGTCATAAGGATCCGTAACTTCTATTTTGATTTTGAAAATTAGTAAGATAATTAACTTAATAATTACAGCCTGATTATATCTTGCTTATAAGTTACGAGCAGACTTGACCGGGACTTCGTCCGCGTGAAATAAGTTTTTTAAATTCCTACGGGAACTCCCTCATTTTTGGGATAATACAGCCTATGACACTCACAAATAATGTGGCTTTCTATTGGTACCAGATTTTTCAAAATCGGTTCAGTAGATCCAGAGATTACCCCCTACAACGTCACAAACTCAGAAACTTTACCTCTTTATAATATTAGTATACTTAGACTAAATCCAACACCGTGGAACCACACTATAATATTTTCACAGGAGTTTGTATTATAAAACTGATAGCCACTTTAAATGATCAAACCTTACAAACATCTAAGCTTGTACCAAATACAAAAAATTAAATGCTTTTCAAATCGAGAGGGCATTTCTCATTCTCACGAGAAATCGAGAAACATCCGCTATCCATGATCCGACTTCACTTAAAATCTTTTGTCACCCAATAATGGCTCTTTTTATGGGTTTAACCCATATTTATCTACACCACTCCACGTTAAACGTCATGAGCTGATGAAATATCTACAATGATAGTACACTAAACACTTGCGAGCAATATATTCGACTCACTTTGCAATCAAGAAAACTGGGGTTTTGTTTACAAGACTTAATTTTAATACTTAGACATCTAAATAATATTATAACAAATCATATTATGTGTAGGTATCTACGTCTATAACCGCTGAGTTTGTTGACGGTTCTTCTTAGACCGGGCACGTTTGGAACCCTCATAGCTTTATTTTTAAGATAGGACTACCTACTTACTAGGCTATTATCACCTCTCATCGAAGGTTTTTGGCGTAGATTGCTTTAGAAGCAATAATAGGCTTCTCTGCATAAGTGGTTTTAATTTATTTGTAATAAGTATGTATTTCTTATATTTCCTAACTTGTGCGCAATAAAGCACTTATCTATCTATCAGATATCTAACTTCCTAAAGTAATTCTTTCGCTTAAGTATTTAATATTTATGATTAACTAGTTTGATGACATAATGACAAATGATAGCTGTTTTTGCAAATGTTGTGATGATAAAAACGCAGACTCCCGACTACCTAGCTAAAGTTTTTTTTTTAGAAATCTGAATATTAAATTTTTTTTATGAGTAAATAATTAAGTATAATAACAAATCAATCACAATTTCACCATTCACATTCTTTAACTAATTTTAAAGGCATAGTTTAAAAAAAATAATTGGTACAATAAAGAAAGATATTTGAAATGATAGAATTTAGGTCTGCCCATCGATGAAATTCTTCTACGAACCAATCAAGAGGTGTCCGCCGGAAATGCTTGGAATTTTCGTCCACGGCCTTGTGCAAGGCTTTAGGGCGCTCTTTGCTTTTTACTATAACCCGTTTTGAACTCTAGCGGCTAGCCGTTGGATCGGTCAGACGAAGGGACTATGTATACATTATACATACCTTACTCGGGTAAGATGATCTATCTTATCTTAAGTAGTAAGAAGGTAACAAGAACGTTATAAAGTCTTAATTAATGATAGACAACATTATGTCCTTTACAATTTAAATTGAAGTAAGATTTATTTAACAAAACTATTAATTTCTTGTATTCAACTTATTTTGTAATTGAAAATATTAGCAATAAGGTCAAAGAGTTTTCAAATTCATTTTAAGTAGAGAGTTTAAAGAGGTTTTTAAGACAAGAATTTATCCAAATAATCGGTGCCCACGGGACCCTCTGTGGGTGAGTTTGACTCGCACTTGACCAGTTTTTTTAGAAACATCTATTTTTTATATTCCTGTGTGGCCCGATGGTGTTCATAAAAATTTGAAAAAAGTCAAGATCAAAATACTTTCCTAGGCACAGAGAGTCGTAATATACTAGGTATTTCTACTTGACTTGAAATGATAATGTAACATACTTTTAAATAATTATAACCCACGTGGTAAGTCGTAAGTTCATCGACACACATCGTTAATGAGTCCATTCATTACAAAAAGTGTGAGTTGAATGCTCATTGCTTAAAACATTAGCTTCGAGTTCGTGTGTTTTGACTTTTGATAAAGTGGAGTGGACGCCCAGGTTACTTGGCTCTTCGAATGTAATAAAACTTTTAATATCTTAGAAGCCACTTAAAAGACGACTTTTTATTTTAAATTAATATATTCAATTAGATTAAAATGCCTAGCTATCAAAAGAGAAATAAATCTTTCCTCGCATTATAAACTAACACAACTTGTGATAGGTATAGTATATATATGTATAGTTTACTATAACTTAGTTAACATGTAATACAATATGAGTATATAAGTGAAAAAAAAAAAACTTGTGATAGGACCTATTGAAGTTGTACAAAAAACTTATGGAGATTATTAAAACTTAACCAAATATGAAGAGTTTTAAAAACCCTGACACATTAAATATTTTTCAAGAGTATTCCAATGAGTTCAAATACGATATCCTTGAGGAGTTGGGTATTCTTGCAGATATTGCATGGTAACCATGACCTGATGGGAAGGTAATCATGTTCTTGCAATATCATTGAAGAACCTAACTGGATAAAAAATTTCGAATCGACCTGAACAGTAGAAGTCGATCTTCAAACAGCAAAACTGATTTTTTTGAACTACAGTTGAACACTCTCCATCAAACCACGTTTTAAACAAAAACATTCATCTATGCCTATCAGGATTATGATAAAAAAGATTTTTAAGGACTTTTCGAACTTGTAGATTACACAAAATCATAGAAAACAAACGAAATCGTACTCGTCGGCAGCAACTGTAAGTTTCAATTAGGTAAATGAAAGAACGGCTAAACAAAAACCATTCATTCTTATTTAAATATATTTACAAAGTATGATATTACATAGAATCTATAGAATGTTAAGTATATTTTATTTTTTGCTGGAAATGCAATGCAAATTCTTCATAATAACTTAATATTATGGTCTAAATTACGCTATAATCTACTAGGACAGCGCATGTCTGAGTTCAATTCATAAGCTAAAGTTTTAGGCCTCATGCAGTTGACAGTTACGGAAATGGACTCTTCAAGTTCTGAAGTGTTCATTTCCGTAAAGCACTACCGGATGTTCCTATACGATCCGCCTTTCAACGACTGCGCCTATTATATCATTCTACAGTTACAATTTAGCTCAGGAAACCTAATCTTCAAGTTCTGCACATGAGATGTCCCAGTCAGACCGTGTCGAGGTTGCATTGTATAATCGTTATGCTCTGACTGTAACGTAACCTAATGATAACAGCATTGTTTTCAATTACAGGACGGTTTTAAAAATTAATGTTATTCTTTCAATCTGCATGCAAAATGTCGAAATTTCGTTATGCGCCCTAAAAGTACACTTTTTTTAATCCACTACAAGTTAAAGGCCTATTCCTCTGGCACTTTTTACAAGGCGCTGTGGTAAGGGTCGGCGTGGCCGCTAATTAGAGCGTCGCTTGTTACTCTGCAATAAGGACCAAATTAGGGACCCTTACTTTCTAAATCTTATTACACTACAATGATTAATATTATAATTGAATAAATAAATAAATTGTTTATTGCTCCAAAGAAACATAAGTTAACAACCACTTCTGCATTTTACAAGGAAAAACTTATATAATATTCTAAATTGTAGTTATTTAAAAATTCTTGGCAGGTGCTTCTTTTTCATAAGTCGTTATGTAGGTACGTAAGATATTCCATATTTTGCAAAGACATTTTCTTCTTCTTCTTCATGTTGATGCGGCTTTGCAGGGCTCGGTAGCGAGGCCCAGTATCACTTTGACCGTTGCCGATCTATTGTGATCGCCACTATCTAAAGTTCCTGGCCAATACTGCTTGCTGCTAGAAATAGCAGCAGCTTTTTGGCCGGGATATTCTTTGCCTCCTCAGGGTCTACGGAGTGTTTCCCTAAGAGGAGGCTACGTTTGTGCATTAGAGCGGGGCAGTAGCAGATAAGGTGCAAAGGCGTTTCCTCAGCCCCAGAGCAGAGCCTGCACACATCTGTTTCTCGGAGCTTTAGGTTGAACATGTGTCTGTTCAGCCCGCAATGCCCCGTCAGTGCCCGCGCTAGTATGCACAAGTTTTTCCTACTAAGCGCTAGTGCCGCTGCGGCGGCCTTCTTATTGAAGGATTTCACTAGCGCTTTGGAGTGTTTCATTCCTGGAAGATCTCGCCAGCGAATGAGTGTTTCATAATAGCAGTAGGTCAACAGGGTGAGGTTGGCTAGGCTCCTAGGTATGCCGCACACTGGCTCAGGTCCAGTTTGCCGCTCCCTAGCTCCTAGCTTTGCGAGTTCGTCGGCACTTTCGTTGCCGTCAATACCCGCATGCCCCGGGACCCAACGAAGAATCACCTTATTTGTGTTAGCTAAGGTGTTCAGCAGTCGCCAACAGTTTTCAACCAGCCTCGAGTTGAAGATCACTGAGGATAGGGCCGAAAGAGCTGCTTGGCTATCCGAGTGGATATAAATAGTTTTGTTGACAGTGTTGCTGTCCAGTAGGGTTTCCACACATTCAATTATGGCATACACCTCTGCTTGGAATATTGAGGCATATTTCCCAAGGTTCTGGTGCAATCGCACCTTGGGTCGCTCTCCATAAATTCCACAGCCCACTTCACTGCCTGACTTGGATCCATCGGTATACCATTTTTGGCTGCCCTGTCTCCAAGTCATTTGGTTTTTCAACCATTTATCCCTTTCAGGAATTTCCACAGAGTAGTTCCTCTGGAAGTGATATTTTGGGATCATGCTATCTGTTGGCATCCCCAAAATTGGTATCTCAAGCACTGAGTCATGGAGAGATCTCATTGCTTGTGATAGCCAGTTCACCTCCCTCTGGCTGACGATCCTGTACATACTAACCTTCGCCTCCTTTTCCAAATAAATGTGAAGAGGAGGCAGGTTCAGTAGTGCATCCAGGGCAGCTCCCGGAGAGGTGTTCATGGCTCCTGTGATAAGCAGACCAGCAGTTCTTTGTATGCTGCTTAGCTTGCTTTGTGTGGTCTTCTGGGTCGCTTTTCTACTCCAAACCACGGAGGCGTACGATAGCGTCGGCCTCACTATGGCGGTGTACAGCCAGAGGGCTATTTTGGGTTTGATTCCCCATCTAGTCCCCGCCAGCCGACTACAGATACCTAGGGCTTGTTTAGCCTTACTGGTAATACCCTTCACATGAGGGTTCCATGTTAGTTTTTGGTCTAGAGTTACCCCTAGATAAGAAATACATTTTACGTAATATTATATATTGTACTGACAGTTTTGTTAAGTTTATGAATGCAAGTTTCTAAATAGTTATAACTTTAGATATTAGAAAATCACACAAATTAAGTAAGATTCGACACAGTTTCAGTAATTCAGTTTCAGCCATGATTTTCAATGTAGATTTTTCATCTCTACCGCCGCGCCCATGCCGCGCCCGACGATTCGGAAAACAAATTATTTACTTACTATTATGGGCACTGCCAAGAAATTAATTTTAAAAGGCAATTATTCTGATATACTTACGCATTTTTTGTGTGATTACAATAAATCGTACTCTACATTCAACAAGATTTGTTGTAGGTACCTACGTAAAAGGAATTTCATTCAATAATATACTTACCTACCTCGTTAAGTCTTCGAGGTAACCTTTGGGCGCGGAAATGCGCGGTCGGCGGCAAATGGTAAGTAACCTGATACCGTTTTAAGGCTTCACGGCGGAATTCCTGCATCTCAGATGTCATATGAAGTATGACTAGGTAAGACACGTGTTCTACATATGTAATGGGTAGACAGTTTACAATTTTACATACCTATTTACTAACCATATTATCATCACATAAAATCCAGGTGAGATCGCATTCAAGGGCTTACTTTTTTTTTAATTCAAAATAATACAATAGAACTTAATGCTACCTAGCCTAACCTAATTACAGGGCTTACTTGTAGTGGAATAAAAAAATATTCTAATGCGCCCAATGTCCTAAATTCCTAACTCTTCGGTGCTGTTTATGTACCTCAAGTAACTAATTAATTGTCAGGAAAACATCGTGAGAAAAACTGCATGCTTGAGAGTTTTACACAATGTTCTCAAGGGTGACTTGGCCGCACTTGGCCAGCGTTGTAGAATATAGCTTTAGCCTTCATCATTCTGGGAGAGCCCGTGTTTAGTAGTAGACTGGTATAGATGATAATAATGAACACCTCCTTTCGCTTGACAAAGGATATTAATATATTTAGCACTAGCTGATGTCCGCGACTTTGTTCGCGTGGAATGAAGTTTTTTGATTCTCGCGGGAACTCTTACTTTTCGGGATAAAAAGTAGCCTACGTGTATTCCAGAATATAATCTATCTCTGTGCCAAATTTCATATCAATTTCATTCCATCCATCCAAACTTTCGCATTTATAACTAGATTAAGTATGTACTTCCTAGCTGTTGTACGGGAGCAGGTGATATGGCTCGACCGTAACAAAGGATGATCATCCTCCGAGCGGGTGTTGTGCTCGGGGACCACTGGTCCGACCGTTCATCGTTGGAGGTCGTATATATAGCGTAATGTAGAGAACGCTTCGTAATCGTGAGTTGGGCTCTTCGTGGTCGCGTGAATCGTACTAGTAATGCCATCTATTGGATTATGTGCGGACTGCGAAGACCGCCACATCACTCCCCTTCGAGTCTGGAGGGCGTCAGCATTCAGTTGAGCGGCGTTGCAAGCATCTAGAGAAGTGGCGTCGATGAACATTCAGGTAAGCACTGCGTCGGGAAGTACTCAGTGAAGCAGCGTCGTACAACCAGGGTAGTAGCGTTGTAGGCTCATACTACTCTGAGGCTGTGTGACCCACTTGTGCGGCTGGTACTGGCGTCGACGGGCTGTGTACTGATATGCTGTTGCGTATCGACTATTGCTGGCCGCTGAGCGTGTGGCTCTGGAGCGGCTGTGCCGGAACATCGGTCGGCGTTGCTGCGTTGTGTTGCTGTGCTGCGTTGGTTTCTGTGCTGCGTTGGTTGCTGTGCTGCGTTGGTTGCTGTGCTGCGTTGGTTGCTGTGCCGCGTTGGTTGCTGTGCTACGTTGTGTTGCTGTGCTGCGTTGGTTGCGGTGCTGCGTTGGTTGCGGTGCTGCGTTGGTTGCTGTGCTGCGTTGGTTGCTGTGCTGCGTTGGTTGCTGTGCTGCGTTGTGATGCTGTTGTGTCCCACTGTGCGCACTGATGATGCTGTCCTCGCTGCGATGACTGCAGGGTTTATATTGTGATGTGCGATGTTGCTAAAGTCTGACGAATGAGGGCGTGACGTCGGCTTGATGTGCGTCGGCGGCGGTTGTGACATCACGTCGGCTTGTTTTTGATCGTCGGCGGCGGCTTGGAGATCACGTTTCCGGCGGCATGGAGATCACGTCGGGTTGGAGATCACGTCGGGGTCACCAATGTACGGGAGCAGGTGATATGGCTCGACCGTAACAAAGGATGATCATCCTCCGAGCGGGTGTCATGCTCGGGGACCACTGGTCCGACCGTTCATCGTTGGAGGTCGTATATATAGCGTAATGCAGAGAACGCTTCGTAATCGTGAGTTGGGCTCTTCGTGGTCGCGTGAATCGTACTAGTAATGCCATCTATTGGATTATGTGCGGACTGCGAAGACCGCCACACTGTAAAATGTATAATAGCAACTAGCTAAAACTGGCTACTACAGCACTATCATCTTTTTATAGCCAATGTTAGCCATTCAAGTTCGTCCATTACAACTTCTAGTCAGATCTAAGTAGATGATAAGGAAGTATCGAACTATGCCTTTTTGCCTGAGCTTTTAGAACTTGAATAGGGTAATATTTTATTGCCTTTTAGCACTTCAATAGGGTAATATCATATTTCGCAAATAGTTATTATAGTTAGACCCTATTCATACACATAGGAAATATGAATCACATCACATACACACTTAAGTAGGTTAACACATCCTACACATAAATATTGTGATTGCTCATAAATTAATAATTTTACTAAAGGAAGCCGGTGCCGGATGAATGTCTGAGTTTCAAATCAATGCTGTTACTATAATATACCTACTTATACCGTTATGAGTGGATGCTGTGAAGATTTATATCAAGAGATGATTTGAATGAACTGTTGACGACCTTCTTGGGAGTAGTGGGGAGCGCTGGTTACTATATAGTCTTAATAGCTGATGCCCGCAACTTTTCCCGCGGGAACTCTTCATTTTCCGGGATAAAAAGTATCCTATGTGTTAATCCAGACTATAATCTATCTCTGTACCAAATTTCATACAGATCCGTTCAGCCGTTCTGGCGTTATAGAAGAACAAACATCCATCTATCTATCCATACGTCCAAACTTTTGAATTTATAATACCTATTAGTATTGTTTGCGAATAAGATTATATAGGATTATAGCGAATTAAGTTCCTTGATTAGCTGATTAGTATACGACTCTACCGTTTAGTCACGGATAGGTATCCGAACTTTGGCCCCGCAAACTGGTTGCCGTGGGTGGGAGAAGCATATACCCACCTAATACCTACATACTAGAATTCTACAGAGGTCAAAACACGCATGACGCTAAATCCACTCAAAAGAAAAATGCGTTTCTTGCGGATTTGTAATTTTTTTCTATTTGTACACATCGATTCTGTAGGCGCTTCTCTACTTAGAATGTTTCGATAAGAACAGCAGGCTTAGCATGCGCACAAGATATCTCGCGACGAGAGAGAGAGATGTTAATTAACCGGCAACGACAGCCGGTTAATTTCGCGTTTACCCTAACATGCACAAAATCCGGTATACTTAGGTAGTTATTACGAGAAAAAAATAGTCGGAAAGTAAGGGTTCGTAGAGAAAAATAAGAAATATTAGGTACTTTTTTACTTTTATCTCTTCTTTTAAGGTAACAAGGCAAGTCTTTTTAAATGTGTAACCATGTTAGCTTCTGTAGACAAATAGAGATAACGGGTAGACATAATTTTACTCGTTGTGCTCATGCTAGCACTACAGCACCACAGTCCACTGGCTAGTTCTTCTCTGGCCTAGGTGTTTGTGCTGAATCGCGACCTTGCGTTATTTTTTTTTACGAATAGGTATGTATATGTCACCGTAAGAATGTAAAAACCGTTAGATTATAATCTAACTCGCGAAATCCTAAACTGTCGAAAGATTGTAAACTGTTTACAATTACAAAATTACAATTTAACGCATTATTTTAATCTGTTAGGTATATTAACCCGATAGAACTACCTGATTGTTTATGTCGAACCCTAACCTAACCTACAAGAAACAGACAAGAAAACGTAAATACAATGAATATTTCAAAAATCTACAATCAGAACATTGAACGGTTCACAATCTTTCGACAGTTTACAATTTCGCGAGTTAGATTATAATCAAACGGTTTTTACAATCTTACGGTGACATATAGATCTATTCTGTTGGTGCTTCTCTACTTAGAATCTTTAGATAAGACAAGCACTGACCGACTTTGACTATCGAGATGACCGTCAAGGTCGATATTGTGCTAATTCGCGGTTTCGGTATTCTTTTACTAGTAAAATAAGTTGACAAGTACCTAGCTAATTTTGATCATCAAAGAGTAGGTTAACGGTAAAGGGCTGGCCCTGGTAGGTTCATAATAGAATTAAGCCGTTAAGTTTTTACTTTCTACTATTTAAATAGGCTAATCGCAGACTGGCACAGATAACGACACGAAGACCCACAAATGATATTATAAGGCCTTCTTTGAGATATCGTAATGTCATCAATTATATAGGATGGTTTTATATCCTGTGGCTGTATTGCGAAAAAAAATAGGTGGGTCGGGTCTATAATCTATAGTCCGACAAGTCTGACCCGTGGACAGCGTCGCTAGTATCTATGAAAAAAAACAAAAACTAAACAGGCGTAAAAAAAATTAAGCACATAATTTAATTTTTAATTTAGTTATCGATTTACCGGATATATTGTGTAGTGGCCAGCAAGGAAAATATTAATTTCAGTTTGGCTTTGGTTGTTTGGTGAAGCGAATACATTTTCTAGGAAGTACGTAAACGTATTCTTTCACTACTGGCTTCTTTCACTCTGTAGATGCCTTTATGTTGCGGTAGTCACTTATCATTGGGTGAACTGCTGTCTACTTGCTACTTTGCTTGCTTTATTAAAAAAGTATCTACCTACATTCTAAAGAGTCCTTGATAAAACTCGTTCAGTAGTAAACGTTCTCCTTTCTTTAGGGTCTCTATTATACAACTTTTTAGTTACATGAGTAAAATTAACATAGCATTCGAAACCCTATTACGAAAGTTCCAAGGACGCATATTGATTAAATACTTTCCATTGCCTTATCAGTAGCCCTTTGCTTTCATTTTATTTTATTGAATAATGACCTCTATACACATTAAAATAGGGTCCCAAAGTATGTCATAATTGAGAAAGTACTTTGTACATTAATACCTTTGTAAAATTACAACATTACTATAGCCTTGTGAATATTGCAGGTAGAATTCCTTCGAAAATTGCTACGAACCTATACGGTTAGGGTTGCCAACTTTTTTGAATTTTCTTGGAAAGAGGAAAAAGTATCTATTCAGCAGAGCTATAGACTAATACAATTTTTATGGTAGAGTAGTAGTAGAGACATTAATTAAAAAAAGCACAATTTTGGGCTACAGTTTAGGTATGAACAGGAATTTATTTATCGTAGGCCGTAGCAAAGTTCAGTCTTGTTTCCATAAGATCCTTACTAAAATTAAAATATTGAATTGCGTCCGCCTATCTATCTGTTACTTTGTTTTAAGTTTTCATGACCGATCAGTTTAAAGAAAATTATATAACTGTATTAATATTATAATCAGTGCTATATCTCTGCAAAGGCAAATACATATTAACATAATAATAATATCAAAATAATTTTGGTTCACCAAAATTAAATTTAGTTGTGGACAACCCTATTTACAGAACACGCAAATTTTACCAATGGTCTTTCGTTTCGATTTTTAATGCTTTAATTTTAACGTTTATTGTGGTATGTACCGAAGTAAAATAAATTAACCAATCCATGTAAAAATAAATTGACTGGTCAAATAAGGGTTATTTGGCGCAGAGATATGCGTGTAAATAAATAATTATCGCCGCGCAAGACATTCAGAAATGTAAAAATAAACATTACGATTTCACACCTAGTGTTATGACTTTATGAGGAGGACTTTACTGGGAAATGTTTGTATGTGTCACCGTAAGATTGTAAAAACCGTTAGATTATAATCTAACTCGCGAAATTCTAAACTGTCGAAAGATTAGAATTTAACGCATTATTTTCCGGTAGATTGTAATCTGATAGGTATTCAAACCCGATAAAACATAAGTGGTTATTTATGTCGAATCCTAACCTAACCTACAAGAAAGAGACAAGAAAACGTAAATAAAATGAATATTTCAAAAATTGACACTCAGAACATTGAACAGTTTACAATCTTTCGACAGTTTAGAATTTCGCGAGTTAGATTATAATCTAACGGTTTTTACAATCTTACGGTGACATATGTATAATATGTCCTACTATTAGCTGATAATACTATTTTGTTGTGGCTAGAAATAACAAAAATATTACTAAGTTAGTACCTACCTATTATTCTATGATGGCCTACCTACCTGTAAAAAGAATACTCATAAGTCATAGGTACTTACTTAATTATGATTGTTTAGCAATAATAACAAGTAAAAACGTTTAAAATAAATAAAAAAAAGTTGTATTATAAAAATAGAAAGGCCCTAGGTATATTGGTTGTCCATAATAGTGATCACTTTTTAATCGACTTCCAAAAAAAAGAGGTGGTTCTCAAATGTCGGTAGATATCTCCGTGGTTTCTGAACCGATTTGAATTATTTTTTTCACTTTTTAAATATAAACAATAATAACGTAATTATTTATTTGTGTAATTGTAATTCAACTCTTCAAAAGCTAGGTAAACTTTAAAAGTGTAAGTTGTAGGTAAGTAAAGCCACCTCATCAAATCTGTTACCCATGAGCCTATCTAAAAATCAAGCACAAAATAAATCTACGTGTAAATGATTTATAACTAGTGATGTGCTATTCGTATCCGTATCCGTATCCGCGGACATCCGCGGATGAAGGAAGATCCGTATCCGTTACTTTTTTGACGGATCTTTTACCTTATTAATTTTCAAAACAAAAAAATTCTATGCATAGGTGAATAGGTAGCAATGGAAAACTATTAGATTCCGTTCATCTATTTTTTATTTTCTTAAAATCAAATATTTGGTACCATTATATTTCAAACATTTATCGTAGTGAGTTTTAAGGTCACGCGCACCGACACCGATTGAGTAAAAAAGTTAAAATCCGTATCCGTATCCGCCGATCGATCTTGACATCAAATATCTGTATTCGAATCCGTATCCGCGGATATACATTTTTATCGATCCGGTACATCACTATTTATAACCTCGTAAAATTAACAGTTAGCCGGTTATACAAACTTGCGGTTAGTTGAGGAATTTCGTAAAGTTACCGAATTTTAAACATGCAGGTGATATTTTACTGTGTTATGCAATTTGTCACGGGTGCGTAACCTTTTTTACAACCTACTTCCTTTATTTTATTTTAAAATTAATTTTTTAAGTACCTACTCAGCGAATTATAAAATAAGTAGTTACCTAGGCGACTTAAGCTACATAAGTACCTACCTATGCGTTTTTCATGTTTCTTGTGCACTAGATCTAAGTAATATCTACGTGTTCAATATAACTAGGTATTCTATTTTGATCACCTGGGTGATATGATATAATTTGTAAGTTACATAAGTATGATTTCTTTTTTTAACCGACTTCCAAAAAAGGTGGAGGTTCTCAATTCGGCGCGTATATTTTTTTAGAAAAACAGAAAAATAGTGGACATAGAAGTCCACAAAGACAAAATCAATAACAAATCAATAAGAAGGAAGACTAAAATTATTGATGCGGCAAAGCTAACATGTCTCCTAAAATGAGAGCAAGAGCAACTGATGGGCGATAGACCGAAAAACTACTACATTGGTATCTGGCGTAACGACCTCGTTGAGGCAGCGGGGATCACCTGGACCAGACTGACGAGAGACAGGAGCGAATGCAAAAGGAGGCCTATGCCCAGAAATGGGCATTCCAATGACAAAATGTAACACACTTCGAAGTAACAAACCCTTATGAATTTAATTTGACATGCTACGAATACAAAAGACATAAACATCAGACATCAATAGATAAAGTTTCATAGAATTGACATTTAGATTTTTAATTTTACTAAAAAACTTTCAAAATTTAATTGACATGGTAATATTGTTGTAATGATTTGTGATAATAACAATAATATTTGTATTGAACTAGAGATTGAAATATGTTTTCACTGGAATTGCAAATAAAAGCTTTATTTATTTTATTTATTCATTTATTTTTAAAGCAATCTGCGCAAGCGCATGCATCGGCGCCAAGCCCTTTTACCGCCATTTTGCCCGCCATAACATTCACAAACACAACACAACCGAAAATAAAACCCCACGAGAATGGAATGCTCACGATTATTTTGCCGTGTATTCTGAACCCACCTTCTTGCCTACATTCTGATCTTTTAGATGAGTCCAATTATGTAAACGGTCACGGAGCATGGTATAACAGGGCATGTTAACGTCCAGCTTTTTTAATTTCAAAATATGCATTAAATGTGCTTTATTCTTTATGACAATAAAAACAAAGACGAGGCTGGGGCGCGTTTGCTTATTTTTGCCGTGTCTTGACAGTGTACCTACCTACGTAACCACACTTGCGTATTCCCTATTGCCATAAGACGATACGGGAGAGCGGTTTCCCCATATAATCATACATAATTACAATAACGAAACTATTTTTGCACCATAAAATCTATATGTGTCCGTGCCATGTCCCTATGTTTTGCTTTTTTCGATAAATTAATAATTTAAGGAATATAGAACCTTCAAAAAGTTAAAAAAATTGCCCAGTTTTCACGTCATCATCTGAAATCCCGCAAATAAATTTGAAACATAATCATAAAAAGAAAATCATACCAACATAGCCTGAGTCCTTCTTCAATTACTCTTGAAAAAAATATTAAAATCGGTTCTGTTTTGGAGGAGGAAACCGAAAAATACGAGACTAAGCATTCGACTGTTTTTCATAGTAACTTAAGTACCAAATGTTTGTCTTTTCTGAGAAAGGTAAATAATTCACAACGTCCAGTTTATAGGGGCAATACCTACGCCAAACAAAACATGTCAATGAAAAGCTCTAAGTTACGCATTGATCATTTATAAATAAATTTTAAACAACTAAATTAACAGTTAACTAAGTTCCCATTGTATTCGCATCTCGGTAAGTTTCTAAGCGTTCAGGGGTTACATACCTGTTGGAATTCGTTGTAGGCTGTGTAGATAGCGAAACCGGTTCCCCGAGAAGATATCAATTAAAATCACTACGATCGTCAGCTGACAGTACTGAATCACACAGAGTAGAATAAAGGTGTAACTAAATCAAAACATGGCAGACGTATATGAGGCAAACGCAACTGGTATCTGATATACCTAGTTGGTGATAAACCTAATCTGTTTACATTTTGCTGAGAGATACCTATTTGACTCGCATTAATTGTTTATCGCATCTGCTTATTTAAATATTATAATGAATAGATCTGGATTAAACGCATAGAATTACAATAATTCTATGCTAACACGTTTATTGCACCTGCCTGATTAGTGATCTGATTAATGCTTGTTCTTTGTAGAAGTTATCACCACAGCGTAAGTATCTATAATATATTATCCTTACAGTGGATCGACGCCCAAAAAGTTGCAGACAGAATTTACCTATTATAATAACACCACAGGCAATAAAACCGTGCCACAGACTTGCGTGCTACGCCTAGTCGGTACCTATACTTTCGTGTGCTTTCGTATCATCCTTATCTTGTGCTAGAATGGCAGAATTTTCAAGTGAAAATAATTCTGCCAGCTTTGAGATACGCTCCGCCGTCTTGCTCCTGTCTGACACAGCTTGCTGCGTTGCTCTGTCTAGACTCTAGAGTCTAGTCTAGCTAGACGATAACATGGGATAATTGGTAGAAACGAACGTAGGTATCTTCTTAGACTGTGGTATTACTATCACGTTACTATGTTAGATGGTACTCGAGACAAGGATTAAGCAGACCTTATTAAGCTTATAATGATTTGATAAGAAATAATAATGATTTTCCGTCACCTATTTCTACCTTTCGTTCAAAATTCAAATAGACCGTATGGTAGTAGGTACAATATCAACATTATACAATATGAATTAATTTACATCTCACACTAATTATTATGATTTACTAAAAAACAATCTCTATAAATCTCATATATTGATTGTTTTGTTTAGGCAATGATAGTCATTATTTGAAATCAACGATTTCAAAGGACAAGTGGGTGATAAAATGACCCCCATGTGTTGACGCAGCGAACCGTTTCAAAGATAAAAATGCGATCGGTAAAACCGTTGACAAGTGCACATGGCGACGAAACGGTCATACGCAACTGTTATCTACTTACGAACTAATTACTTTACATAGAAACCCTACTGGTCTCTAAACCCTACTTGAAAAACTGTTCAAGTAAGTATGTAGGTAATTATGGACAGTCCTAGCCACTGATGGAGTTTGAAAAAAGTTACTTAAAACGAGCAATTCTTGTGTAGGTATATAATATAATATAATCTGAATCTCGGAAACGGCTCCAACGATTTTCATGAAATTTAGTATGCAGGTGGTTTCGGGGGCGATAAACCGATCTACGAGAAAATGTCGTTTTATCCGTGTTTTCAGGCAATGAAAAACTGCTACAACATCATTAGAATATGAAGGTAACTTTCGCCACCATCTATATGGTTATACATAATAGCTCAGGTGGGAAATCGGGCGGTCCCGAAACCAGAAGACCCCGGTTCGAATCCAGATGTCTCCAGTCCGATATTTTTTTTCAAGCTCCTTCTTTTGTGAGATAAACTTATTGGGAGCGCAATTGCACTCGTGATTTTTTATTTAAATAACCAGTTCATATATTTTATTGTTACGTCAGTAAGATCGAAATATATTACGTACCTATTCATATTTCATCAGTATGTAATTCGTATTTATGATTTCCAAAAAACACGATTTACAAAAAAAAATACCGGTAAATCGTGTTTTTTTGTACTATATTATTTAAAACATGCTTATATTATGTTCATGCTTAGTTACTTATAGGCCTATTACACTGCACTTTTTACAGGACCCCGTGGTAAGAGTGGGCGTAGCCGATATTTAGAGCGTCGCTTATTACAAAGCAATAAGGACCAATTTAGGGACACTCTCCCCAAAGCTTATTACTACACTGATTCAAGTGTAAAGATCCCTGAGAAAGTGCAGTGTAATAGGCCTATTACTAAAATAAATCCGCCAAACCTTAACCGACATGCTTATGTCTGTGCTTATTGTAGGCATGTCTAGGACATCACCTTATAAGTACAAGTTGCCTTGCCTTAAAAGTAGGTATGTTTAATTGGATTAGAATAAATCCATAAGAGCGTATGCCCTCGGCGTATTTTCTACGCTCAGACTGGACGACGCAATACAAACGCGATTCTAACGCAAACCATACGCACGTCAGCCGCAACCAGAAACCTCTGCTCAGGCACACGCCCACAAATTCAGACACGTTGCGAACGCGCGTTTGGCCCATTAAATATGTACGAGCTAAAGAATATGGCGTGGCCCATCGAAATAGGCGTTATTAGTCTAAGGTGTGGCCATCAAAACGAGCATAAGTGCAACGCAACACAATTGCGTTTTTATTTTTTTATTGTTCAAGATAAAAATGCATTGATATTATGGGTATCACACTAGCCATCCTCAAAAAACTTTAACGTTTATGCGAGGATAGCGAGTTCACATTGCTAAAATATATATAAGCAGGCATATAAATAACATTTTAAGTGAATTAAAGAAAATATAATGAAATGAAAGTATAAAGAAATGAAAATATTGTGTTTGTATCAATATAATTTACTAGCTGATGCCCACGACTTCGTGGGCGTGGTTTAAGTTTTTTGTTATTCCCGCGAGATCTCCTTAATTTTCCGGGATAAAAAGTAGCCTATGTATTCTCCTGTAATGTATCCAGGTCCTCAACTATTTCCATGCTAAAAGTCACGTCGATGCGTTGCTCCGTTGCGGTGTGATTGAAGGACAAATGGAACCAACAAACCAAAAACCAATAAACCAACACAAACACACTTTCGCATTTATAATATTAGTATGATGTTACAATATGTTTTTGAACTGAATACACGCAGATAATTCGCGTTCATGAAACGCGAGTTGTCTGCACGAATAAAACACGCCGTGTGCTTATGATTTAAGATATACAAAGACATGCGTTTTTTGTTAAGTAGGTGGAATAATATCAATATTTTATAGATTATCGGTAATTTTATTGTGTTATTAGTTACGTCACAAACGAATGGGTAACAAAGGCGTTGGTAGAAAGGTAGGTAGGTACACCATAAAGTTGTTCAGAGGCTTTGAAAGCTTAAAACCTTCATAAAACGCATTACTCGAACTATTTAAAGAGTCCATACATGCTTTTTGACATAGCAGGCATATATGAACTCCTTAAACAGTTCGAGTTTATTACGTTTGACAAACGTTTACGATTACGATTTTCTTACACGACCGGGGGGGCCCAAGACGTGTTATTATTAACGTTAAATTACTATTTTGTGTGGCCAAGGCTTATCTACATTTTCAACCAACGACCTCAATTTACATAGACGGGCCACTGTCAAACAAAAAATGCGAACCTATTTTACTAACGCCATCTAGTCTTAAAAGCGGGACAGCGCTATGGCGGGGTCAAGGTCAGGCTATACAGGTGAGGGGCATGCACCTCAAGTCGGACGACCAACTTTTTTCTATGAAAGTGCCAATCTAGTACCTATACATATGTATCGATGTTTTCAACAGTGATTTCAATCCACGACCTCTTTCCTTAATTTCTATTTGCATAATGAATTCTCATAGTCAATTTGTATTAAAATTAATATCACGGAGTATCATTGATCTCACCAAAAAAATGTCATGAGAATGATAATCATTTGTATTTTTTTTTATTAATTTCAGATCTAACAAATATTTACAAAAGTCGGCCATCACAAGAGTCTGCGCCGTTGGAGGCTTTTTTATCTCAATTCCAGTCTTTTTAACGGGTGAGTGTTCTAATTTTATAGGTAATATATAGTATAATGTCCGCGACTTCGTTCCCGTGGATTTGGTTTTTAACAATCCCATGGGAACTCTTACGGGATGAAAGTAGCGTTTGCCACTTTCCACTCGAAAATCACACAGATTTCGAAAAAACCTAATCCACACGGACGAAGTCTCGGGCATCATCTAGGTTACCAACTTCATACCTACTAATAATTTAAATGCGAAAGTGTGTTTGTTTGTTGGTTTGTCCTTCAATCACGCCGCAACGGAGCAATGGATCGACGTGATTTTGGGCATAGTTTAGGACCTAGAGAGTGAGAGAATTAAGGAGTTCCCGCGGAAATAAAAAATAAATAAACCACGCGGACGAAGTCGCGGGCATCAGCTAGTAATCTATAAAATATTTTAATGGAAGTGAGATCAGTGTTAAGAGACCATAATAGCGTGAAATTGTTAATGCGTGTAGGTGTACTTAGCTAACTCATAAAACCGATAAGGGATGTGGGTCAATTAAATTGTAGCTATACATAATATTGATGTGAAAAATCAGCTTCAACCTTGACTAGTTCTTTGATCAGCTTTTCGATTCCTGTGTTGCTGCCGTATAATATAAATAATATAAAAAGCTCTGGAGAGCAGTAAACAGATTACTGTGATACATGTGAGCCCTGATATAGGTACCTACATGGGTAGTAAGTGTAAGTTGGTAGTTGGCTTAACCTGGAGG
Organism: Erebia palarica; assembly: GCA_964035005.1. Taxonomy (NCBI): domain Eukaryota; kingdom Metazoa; phylum Arthropoda; class Insecta; order Lepidoptera; family Nymphalidae; genus Erebia; species Erebia palarica. Next base: position 32,005,307 of record OZ035990.1, read on the forward strand.
CTGGTAGGAATATTGGGGGTATTAATACCATACCCCTAATCGGTACTAGAACGCTAAATTGATTGGGGCCATAGATCAGGCCAGAGATATAATTATATATTGATCTGCCGGCTCACTCCGCTCGCGTTATGCAATATAGGTTACTGGTCTTGTAACACCATGTAAGAAACCAATTCCGAAATCTCAGGTTAGCCCTTGAGTGCATAGTAACTAGAAAGTAATGATGGTAGCGGGTTAAACATATTAAAAAAATTAAATCCACACATGGCATTTTACTAACATGGAACCATTCTCGTTCCAGGTATAATCCTCTACACATTCATCCAGTTCCACTCAACTCCCGCCATCGTAACCTCAGTCTTCATCGGTGTCGGAATAATCTTCTGCGGCTGTGCAATGGTCCACAACGTGTTCGTATGGCAGAAAGAGAAGACGAATCTGGTGAAAGCGTTCCGTTCCCCGGAGCTGAGCGCGAGTAACCTGAACGCGAGTAGCATGAGCGCGTGTAACGGAGCGGCGATGGGCAACGGACGCCTGAACAACACCGGCCTGAGCCTGCACAGTGTGACTGCGCCCTACACGCACCCCGTCACGCTGCTGCAGCCGGGCGGGCCCTATATCATCAGGTGAGCTGAGCGCGAGTAACCTGAACGCGAGTAGCATGAGCGCGTGTAACGGAGCGGCGATGGGCAACGGACGCCTGAACAACACCGGCCTGAGCCTGCACAGTGTGACTGCGCCCTACACGCACCCCGTCACGCTGCTGCAGCCGGGCGGGCCCTATATCATCAGGTGAGCTGAGCGCGAGTAACCTGAACGCGAGTAGCATGAGCGCGTGTAACGGAGCGGCGATGGGCAACGGACGCCTGAACAACACCGGCCTGAGCCTGCACAGTGTGACTGCGCCCTACACGCACCCCGTCACGCTGCTGCAGCCGGGCGGGCCCTATATCATCAGGCGAGCTGAGCGCGAGTAACCTGAACGCGAGTTCCAGTACGATGGTATAACGTATGGTAGAAGGACATTACTGGACAGGACACCAATCATTAAGAAAGTCACTACAGAAAATTTTGATTTAGAAAATTGAAACAGGGAAGCAAAAAAATTCTACTGAACGTCAACTTAGGCTTTCTAATATAGGTTTAAAGAGTATAAAATTTGTCCGCGATCACCTTTTATTTTTCATATTGTGAAACATGATCGTAATCAGGTCTCATTTTACTTTGCCACAAAGGTACCTAACCAGTTATACCTACTCATGTATGAACTGTCGCCGATCAAACCGCATAATCAATTTTTTATGACAATCTCCTTAGTGGTTATCGACTTAGGAACTGAAATATTTATAGATACATAAGTAGTTAGTCCCACAAACTTAACCGGGCGGTAGCCAAATTTGGAACTAATTCCTGTTTACTTAGTTTTTGTTTCTATTTTATTTTTAACTAGCTCAAGCCCGCGAATCGTCCGCATGGATTGAAATATTTCAATCCGTTCAGCCGTTCTGGCGTGATTGTGTAACAACCATGCCATCTGTATGTATGCCATACAAACTTTCGTATTTATATTAGTATAGACAGAACAATTAATTAAAATAAGGATTCCTATTTCTGTGATGGTAATCGACCGTCCAAACTGTTTCTATCGGTAGGTAGGTACTTGTATCTTATACCATTATAAAACGTCTATGTAACAGTTTGAGGATAGTCTAAACTGCGGCTAAACCAATCCATTAACAATCTGCCCCCGACTGTGTAAGAAAATCGTAATCGTCTGCCAAACGTATAATTCGAACTATCTAATGAGTTCATAAATGGCTGCATGTCAAAAAGCATGCGTGAACTCCATAAACACTTCAAGTAATACATTTTAAGCCCTCAAATGATTACGATTTTCTTAGACATTAATTGGGCCCAAATACGTTACCAGTTGATTATGTATCTGCAAACGATTTATTAAGTGAAAACTTCTTTTTTTTTGAACCAGAGACAACTTAACCAGAGAGCTAGGACTGTTGACATTTTTTAAAATATCGGATTTTCGATACATAGAAAAATAACATCGATACTTCAGTAGGTCGGGCTTTATTTTAAAAAAAAAGCTAAATTCGTTGTATTTCCGCTGCTTTTATAATTTTTCCCGCAGTTTCATTCAGGAAATACTTCTTGTATCAACTTTAAAAATAAAATAAATTTTTGGAACGGAGTTCCTTATCGCGCGTTGCGAAAGGGGGCTAGACGGAAAAAATTAAGACCAAAAGTTGTAACGACACTTTGTTATAGTTGTAAGCTGTGCGGCGTGCGCGTGTTTCTCTTTCTCTCTCTCTCTCATAGAATGCAAGCCAGTTATTTTCGTTTCGTCTTTCTATTTCGCATTGAACAGTGTGGTGTCGCGACGATTATTTTTGTTGAGTGTATACAGGTTTTTTGTACATAATAAATAAAAAAAAAAATAACAATAACGAATCCTGACAGTGTTTCTGCACAAGTTCCGGATATCGCTGATGAACTTCGTCCCTTGACACCTCTCAAGTTTTTTTAATAAATTTTTTTGTTACTTACAGGCCCCCAACAAGCACGCCACCGGGCGAGGGCGCGGTCACACCCGGCGTGCCGGCCGCTACCATAGACCTCAGCACGCACGACTCGCATGAACTCAGCACGCTCGTCTGAACTAGGCCTTACACAGGGTCACAATAATGCACCCACTACACACTACACTAAAATTATTATTTCTAAATTCCAACAAAATTACCATCTGACCCGGTGATAGTGTCGCTAGTAGAAAAATAAAAAAATACTTTTGGTCATGCCAAATTTGCTAAAATTTTGGCCACCGGGTTAGATAAGTTTGACTATGAATCCGTCAAACTTATCTCCAGCTGGGCGACCGCGTATCTCTGACAGCTACAGTGTAACGATCGCAATCACCTCTGATTGGATAACACTCTTCCACTATTGGATAAAATCCATTGACGCAGCAAGAATACCATAAATTCAGCCAATCACAATTGATACTGTTACAATGATTGATGCAGAAGATACGCGGTCGCCCTGCCGGCTAACTTATTGGCCCGGTGGCAAAAAATGGAACTAATTTTTATGCCTGTTTAGTTTTTGGTTTTTAGTTTATTTTTCTTAACTACTAGCGAAGCTGTCACTGGGTCAGATAAGTTTGTGGGACTATATAGGATCTGTAAGAACACAGCACAGCCGCCTGTCCCGAATATGTCTTCATATAGTATGTACCAGGCTTCCGCGATAAATTGAAAGCTAATGTGAAAGTGTGGGGATTGTAATTCTTAATCAGTCAAGTAATACAACAATTGGGATTATAGCAATTTGATTACAACAAATGATATCCTCTTTTAATATAGGTACCTTTAAATCAAGAGTGAATAGGCATCTTCTAGACAAGCGTGTTCCACCTTAGGCTGCATCACCAATTGCTAGCTAGTCTGATTGCAGCCAAGCGCTAGCCTATATTATTAAAAAAAAATGTCGTGCTAAGGCGTCCGATCGTCCGTTCAGTCACATCACAATAGGAAGCGACAGTCTGCGCGTTTATGGGACTTATTATCATCGCTTAAAGCAGTATTATTTTGAAACTTACGTTTTGTATAACATTCCCTGACCTCCCTAAAATAAAGATCATAAATCTGAACAAGAGCGTCAATAATATTGCATTATGTGTTGATAGTAAACCCCCAGGGGGCTTACTACCATTGCTTACAGCAGTATTATTTTAGTCCCACTGACGCACTTGTTTCAGAATTATAAGCCTTATTTTAGGGATATCAAGGTACGTCAATTTCACAAAAAATACTGCTTTAAGCGATGGTAGCAAGTAGGAACCCCCCAGGTTACTCTAATGGGCGCTCTTAAAATATCGCACGGTAGGTAACGGTACAGCATCGGTATCTTATCGGTAATAACAATTTTATTGGACCACACACTTAATTTTCTGTCCACGATAACTTGAAGTTGTACATTATCGCGAAATGTATTAAGTGCTTCGAATGTTGCCTGAAAAATACTCACATATATAATGTGTTAAACAAAATACATATTATACAATTGCGTGTTTAACATCAATTAAAAATAAATGCAATACTTGATTGCTAAACTGTACGTTTTAGCGATTAAAAGTGACGCGCACTTTTAAACGTTTTGTAGAGGAGAGTCATAAGAGTGTGACACTATCTTAAGGATCGATTTTGTTATTTGTAAATTGTGGTATTTAATGTAAATATTGTTTCTAATTAATATTTTCGATAATTAATATATAAGTTATCCTTTGCCATGATTGTTTAAGTAGAAATAAGTTTAGCTAGATAACTGCAATAAATAAATAATTAAAGGGATTTTAACGAGTTTAACAACTTATCAGGATAACTAAGTTTTAACCGAGGACCTAGTTTTGACCCAGTTATCTAATATTTTGTTAAAAATCTAATTTATTTCAAAAATGTTTTTGAGAGAACATGAGGAATTAGGACGTATTCCTATACACTTACTACAAATTAGGTACCTGCTGTATTTTATACTATGTACGTATATTAGAGCAATATTTTTTTATCAAGTTCAGATCAGAAACTCATTCTGTCCTTTAAGACTCAATAGAAATATTTGGACTTCAGCTTTGCTATATTTATTAATAATATTATTCCAAGCAGTTAAAAATATGGTCATAAAAGTATGAGATTGCTCTTAAATGTGATAATATTATTGGTAAAACAATTTTATATAAAACAAAACGCAAAACCCACCAATAAAATTTTGAATTTTCAAATTTAAATAAATATTGACAGCTAAACTGAATTGTTTCCTTGCCTAAAGCTGAATTTACAGTACGAAACTATGACTTTATCTATCTTACTTATGTAAGCGACAATCCGGAAGTAGGTATTATTGAGACACTTAATATATTTGTACTCTCATTTGGAACTTGCACGAGTAAATGGTTAAACGTGTTGAGAGACGAGAGATTTTATGTAATTAGATAAGAGTTAGCTAAACTTAAAGACAATATTCATTTGCTCCGGCCACGATTGCTATCGTTATGCTCTAAACCAAATAGCGATCTAAACACAAAAATATTCAATAATCGCTGAATCTGCCTGCTTACCATCGTTCAAGCACTCGTATTTATACTATTTCCAATATGGCGTCCGTATCCGCAGATTAAATCGAATGACATGAAACGAGTCAAATTGACAGATATTATACTTCCTGTTTCATGAGATTTAATGACAAACAGTAATATTGCTAACACTTTCATGAATGTTGAAATTAATTTCACGTACATAAGTATATCCGAAGTTTATACGTGAGATTGTTTATGACATTAATGTAAATTGTCACTAAACTAATTTTATGCCACTTACTTTGAAAAGTAGGAATTAACTTTATAGCTCTAGTCGTATTGCTATCAATTTTAAATCCTGCTTGCAGCTGATCAGGGACTGAAAAACAGATTCATAAAGGTTACAGAAGTACCTAGTTATAATAGTGTTACAGAATGAAAGTGTAAGAAAGTCGAGCGAGCGCTCCCTAAATTATTTGATTCTATGGGTTCGCTTGGTTTCCGTATAAACATAGTATGAACATGTATATATTCAAAGGAACTTGAAATTAAAATTGTTTTTGTAAATCTTAAAGCCCGTGTAAATTGGCATAAGTACTTAATCCGAAGCAAATCAGTTTGGATCTCAAATTTTATTGAAAAAGTTGATAAAACCGTTTCCACTAAGTATGTGCGTCACATTTGGGTGCAAGTTACTTGCAAGCATTTGCGTCAGATCTTGTAAAACGGTTTTTTTGCTACTTGGTTGTATTGCCATCAATTTTAAATCCTACTTGCAACTGATATTATACAGTTACGTTTCCAATACACGCTCCAGGCGTAACTTGCATGCGAAATGTACAGCAGATTTAAAAATTGCGGAGTTAAGCTAGGGTTTCCTATCACATATCGGCCGGAATGCAGCATCGAGTTGTCAATAAAACTACTATAGAAACAAGACAGCGTGGTTTGAGCTATGATCATAGAAATAAAAAATAATCATACATGTAAATGTACGTATGAATAATTAAGTATAATATCTAACTACCTACAGATCAGAGAAATAAAACGTAACCTATGATTATTCCTAACTTGCTACCAAATATAAATACGAATGTTTGTTTGTTCGTAAAGCCTCGTATTCACAAGTAGTAGGTATACTATACATAAAACTTATAAACTAATTGGGAATGTTAAAAACTCTTCCCATCTCTCATGGTGACAAAGATCTACTAGCTTATACCCGCGACTCCGTCCGCGTGGATTGAGGTGTTTAGGGGTATGAAAAATAGTTGTGCGTCCTATTCTCAGACCTACCGAATATACACAAAAAAAATCATAAGAATCGGTCAAGCCGTTTCGGAGGAGTTTTGTTACAAACACTGACATGAGGATTTTATATCATATTAGATTTCCTATTACTATTGTAATGCACAGATAACCAATATTGCTAGTTTTATAAAGATGAAAGAGACTTGGTATAGACTACATAATGAGGTTGGTCTGGGGAAGGACATAATTTGCCTTGATGAATGATTTGACATAGGACTTTTATCCCGGAAAATTATGGAAATCCCAAGTGAATTAAATAAACTTAAACCATGCGGACATCAGCTAGTATTAAAATAATTTGACACCGTATAAGGTCATATTGACAGAACTCGACGCTACTTTGCGGCCGCAATGTGGGCGGATCTGCTTTCCTAAGAAATCGTAACGTAGGAAACAAAATTAAAAAACACGACTGCCCTACCAAAAAACAAATTAAAAAGTTAAAATTCTAAATTAATCTAGTTAAATTAGAATTTTATTCACATTTTTATTAAATTATATTTTTTTGTGAATCACTGGATATTGAACTATAGTGTTATATATTTTTGGAATCTACTCATCATTTTCTAGATGATGATTATATTATAGTTCAACTTATTTTCGAGAAAAAAAAATCTACTTTAGTCTTTAATGCGGGACCATGGTCACCCCATCAATTTTTTTTAAAAATTTTACTAGCCTATGTCACCCGTAATAAGCTAGGGATTCTAACGATACCTCATTTTTCAAAATCGGTTCAGGCGTATAGAAGTTATGGTGGAATATACAAACTCACATACATACCCCAAGAACAATATACTCCTTTTTTCAGGCAGTCGTATAACAAATAAAAAACTAATCATATTATAATATCAAAGTGTATATTTTGTACATAGTTCGAACAGATTATTGTAAACGGAGGCATAATATTACTTTAATTTATTTTTTTAAACGGTAACACAGCATTTTCTATTTTTATTGCTTAGTTATTTTTTATGTTACGTGAATAAAATTACAAATTAAATTTTTATTGAACACACCGTTTTGTCTTTCAATCTTACCAACTTGTCTTATACCTGTCACCGTAAGATTGTATAAACCGTTATATTATAATCTAACTCGCGAAATCGCAGTGTCGAAAGATTACAATTTAACGCATTATTTTTCGGTAAATTGCAATCTGTTAGGTATATTAACCCGATAGAACCTACTACCACTACCTGATTATTTATGTCGAACCCTAACCTAACCTACAAGAAACAGACAAGAAAACGTAAATACAATGAATATTTCAAAAATTGACACTCAGAACATTGAACGGTTCAGAATCTTTCGACAGTTTACACTTTCGCGAGTTAGATTATAATCTAACGGTTTTTACAATCTTACGGTGACACACCTACCACGAGAGGCAAAAATCGTACGATTTTTCAAAATTTTACTTTTCTTTAAGTATTTTAACAGGTTTAATATTTTACTGTTTTTATTTAAAGAAAACAATGATTCCGAATAAAATAAGTAAAAAAAGAACTCAAGAAAGAAGAATTTGACGACCTCCGTGGCGCATTGTGTAGCGCTGTTGTCTTAAAGTGCGGAGGTCCCGGGTTCGATCCCCGGCAGGGTCAATTTGGGAATTTATAATTTCTGAATTTTCCCTGGCCTGGCCTGGTGGGAGGCTTCGGCCGTGGCTAATTGCCACCCTACCGGCAAAGACATGCCGCCAAGCGATTTAGCGTTCCGGTACGATGCCGTGTAGAAACCGAATGGGATATGGGTTTAACATAACTGCCATGCCCCTAACAGGTTATGCCATCATCACTTACCATCAGGTGAGATCGCAGTCAAGGGCTAACTTGTGGGGGATAAAAAAGAAATCTTAAATTGAGTACAAGTTACGCGTTATATTATAATTTTATAGCGGCGCTATTCTCAGTTGAAACGCGTACCAAGTATCTTAGTTTATTGATGCTTTCTTCCTTCCCGAGCACTGAAAAGAGAAAAAATAACAGTTTCATATTGGAACAATGGTCCGAGAGCCGAACCAGATGAAACATATTTATTTTATTTTATTTAATAATCCATACTAATATTATAAATATATTGGAACAATGGTTCGAGAGCCGAACCAGATGAAACATATTTATTTTATTTTATTTAATAATCCATACTAATATTATAAATATATTGGAACAATGGTTCGAGAGCCGAACCAAATGAAACATTATTTATTTAATAATCCATACTAATATTATAAATGCGAAAGTGTGTCTGTCTGTCTGTCTGCTAAGCTTTCACGGCCCATCTGTTCTTCATCTGTTGTTCATTCTGATGAAATTTGGTATAGGGATAGTTTGTATCCCGGGGAAGGACATAGGCTAGTTTTTATCCCGGACAATTGAAGAATTCCCGTGGGAATCAAAAACCCGTAATCCACGCGGACGAAGTCGCGGGCAACATCTAGTATTTAATAATCCATACTAATATTATAAATATGTGAAAGTGTCTGTCTGTTTGTTTGTGTTTCACCTATTCGACTGATTTTTATAAAATTTGGTACAGGGATAGGTTATATCCCGGGGAAGTACATAGGCTACTTTTTATGCCGGAAAATAAAGAAGTTCATACGGGAATCGAAAACGCGGACGAAGTCGCGGGAATCATCTGTATATAAATACGCCTAAAATAGCTTGCCTATCAAAATGACCAGGCTATTTTTAAATTAATTAAATAATATTTTTTTTGACAGGTCCATCGCGTTAGTTATAAAATTACCTATATTTTTATTATATAAATATATAGGTATTATATTAAAAAAATGTTTCATGCCCTGATAGGGGCTAGTGAAATACCTGCTCATGTACCAGCTGAGTAACATCGAGGACACAGCTTAATTCTCGCACTCAGTCTCCTGGCGCGGGAGATTCAGAGGAAGCGGGATGAGTTTAAGTCAGTAAAGTGATTCTTTCTTACCGTTTCATGCCCTGATAGAGGCCAGTGTAATACCCGCTCATGTACCAACATTGAGGACACAGCTTGATCCTCACACTCAGTCTCCTGGCGCGGGAGATTCAGAGGAAGCAGGATGAGTATAAGTCAGTAAAGTGATTCTTACTTACCGTTTCATGCCCTGATAGAGGCCAGTGTAATACCCGCTCATGTACCAACTGAGTAACATTGAGGACACAGCTTGATCCTCGCACTCAGTCTCCTGGCGCGGGAGATTCAGAGGAAGGGGATGAGTTTAAGTCAGTAAAATGATTCTTTCTTACCGTTTCATGCCCTGATAGAGGCCAGTGTAATACCCGCTCATGTACCAACTGAGTAACATTGAGGACACAGCTTGATCCTCGCACTCAGTCTCCTGGCGCATGAGATTCAGGGCAGGCGGGGGCGGGAGGGGCATGTCCATTGCTGCCATCTGAAAACAATAAAAAATATAGAACATTACAGAAATTGACTGAAATATCAACATACAGCTCAAACCACTAGTAAACAAAAATAATAAAGCACAGGCAGGAAAATGGCTAAGCGGAATAGAATCTGTATAGACAATAGTTATTTATTCAACAAGATAGCAAAGTTCGTTTTTGTTGCGAGTGCCTAGTTTGAATCTCGATTTTATTATAGCAAAAGCCTGGTTAAAAATTCAAAATATTTTTTCTCACTGTGTGAGAGCAAAGCAGCAAAGTGCTCTTTTTGAGCTGTAAGGTGAAAAACACTTCTACTAACAATGAGTTTTGATGGTTGCCTCAATATGCGAGCTAATTTGGGCACTTTGCTCACTCAGACTTTTCCGCTAGTTCTTTGCTGAAACACGATTTACCAAAAAAAAAAAAATACCATCCAGGTATCCAGGTACTGATATATAATAATTAGAGTAATTTCTTACATTTTTGAGATGAGCAATATTTGGCATATGCATTGATGGTAAGTCTGGAAGGATGAATTCGTTTGATGGCTTCCGACTGTTTTTCTTTGCCTTCTTTTTCTTTGAAGATGCTGAAGAAAAAGTAAAAATGTACTTTATAGATTACATATCAAATTACTGTATATGCTTTATTAATGGCTAAGTGATGGTGGATATTGATAATCACTTCCTAACTCTGAGCTAGTACTGAGAATTCCTTGGCAGAAAAATCCAATACTTAATTATGGCCTGACCCGGGACCAAACCCGGGATCTCTATCGGCCGCAGTCGAACATGTTAACCGCTAGACCAACGAGGTAGTTAATTATAATATCTTACCCAAGCTTTCAGGGCTCTGTGGCAAGTCACTGCATTCCATTTCCTCAACAGTATGAGAGTGAGAGTGTACGCTGAAACATTCCTCCCCTAATGCTTCATTAATCTGTCGGTTCCTTTCTTTTTTGCCTCGAGAATTTTTCAGGGAGTTTATTGGAACTATCTCTGAGTTTTCGTAGCCTGAAAGTACGAAGATAATAAGTATAAAATGTAATGTATGTATGTCTGTTTGTAACATATTTTTTTGTATATTGTTCATCTGATTATGTGGAAACTTTGGACATTTTGTTGTTAACACTTCAATGGAGGTTTCTGATTTCAATTTCATAAGTTTAGTTTGGTTTACAACTTAATTATATTTAATATAAGTAATAATAATTATTATTATCTATACTAATATTATAATAAGGTAAAGTTTGTGAGTTTGTGAGGTTGTAGAGGTAATCTCTGGATCTACTGAACCGATTTTGAAAATTCTGATACCAATAGAAATCCACATTATTTCTGAGTGTCATAGGCAATATATTAACCCGAAAAATTAGGGAGTTCCTATAGGAATTTAAAAACTTATTTCACTCGGACAAAGTTGCGGGCATCTGCTAGTAGAAAAATAAATGAATTGAGTATTGAGTATTGAATTGAAATTTACATTGACTTAATAGGGCTACAGAGTTGACCACCATGACTTACCTAAGAAACGCACAACACACTCTTTTTCATTGATAATCCGCATAACCAACGCCTCATACTCTACCCCGTCTTCCTCATATACTGCTCGGCAATGCATGCCTCCCTTCCATTTAGTCTTGTCTTTCTTGTGACTTTCTTGACTTTTATGTGGAGCAGGATCTGGGGCAGGCTTTTTGGATTTAGAACCTGGAAAATATTATTAATTGCTATTAACTAATTAGTCAATAATTATTGAATTGAATTGAACTGCCTCATTAGCATGTTAGCTCATTGTCTAGTGGTTAGCCCCATGTGATAGTATAATAAATTACTTTACTGTATGTTATTTATTTATATACTTGATGTAATATATCGACGGGTTCCGGGCTATTTGTATTAACCAACATTTTTGAAACTTTACACCAGAGCAGTTTAAAGTTTCTATTTTTAGAAAAAAAAAAAAAACTTTAGCACATCGCATTATTTCTTTAAAAAGAAGGATATTACTGTTTTTATATCATATTCCCCATACTTAGATTTTTTTTTTCTAATATTCCTGTTTTTAACGAAAATAAATATCGCTTAATACAAAATGACCCATATTTTACTTTTTTTTGTTCCAGGCTAAATGACTTGACTGCCTATGATTATTGTTTCTTATATCAGGCTAAATGACTTAACCGCCTAGGCATGCAACTATTGGCTCTAAGCTAAGTGCTTTAATCAAAGAGTTGGTCATATTTCAAACCTAAGCTAATTGATTTAAATACCATAATATCTTAAACTTATTAATGTATGGCTAATTAGTTTAAGCGACTGATTTTTTTTAAAATAAATTGTTTGTAATCATACTTGAATAATGAAGTTTGCAGAAATTGGCGGTTAAAACATTGATAAATTAAAAGGTACATAGGGTGTACCTACCTATCTTGTTAATAATTATGAAGTGAGAAATAAAACACACATTATAAATTACCAAGGTAAAAACTAAAGTTTTTATCACAATTCTATAGGAATCAGAATTTAAACAGTCTTTACTACGTAGCCTACAGTACTTTCATGTACAGAGCTAAATGTATGGATTGACACGGTATGAATTTGACAAAGAGTCTAAATGTATTAAACAATATTCTTGTATATTTACAAGGTAAAGCTAATTGTATTAAGCAACACTGGATAAGAATTTAACAAAGAGGCTAATTGTAGTAAGCGACACTTCTATATATTTATAAAGTCAGGCTAAATGCTTTAACGTACGTTGCCTGTAAATTGTTGCTCCACGAAAAAACGTTTAAACGACTGCCTGGTATTTGGTAGTCAGCTTAAGTACACAGTGCCTAAATTTGTCAATATTTTGTGTCGCTTCATACATTGCAGTCCAAAATGGGCCAAAAAATGTGGTTGTATTGAGCGACAAAAAAGTGCTCCGATTGTCACCAAACCCAGCTCAAATGACGCAGAAAAATTAGCTGATTCCAAATATGTATAAAAGTATATCGCTCAGAGTGTCGCTTAATACAATTAGCCCGGAACCCGTTGATATATTGTTTTGCTTTTTAAATAGAGCAACTGCTGAGTTTCTTGCCCGTTCTTCTCAGTAGAATCTTTTTTCCGAACCGGTGGTAGAGTCAAAACATGACATTACACTTGTATGTTCTACATGGAATTAATAAATTGGGTATTGAGTATAGCATGTTCAACATTCTCGGATTGGGCCATAACTATTGAGATTTTCTAACAAGAAATTTTGAGAATTTCCTACTAGATCAGAGCTAGGAATTTGGAGGCATTTTACCCCTGTGCATCAGAGAGTACATAAAGCTGTTGGCCGTCTAATCTATCTCCGTCCACTTTAGATTTAGTGTCCCATCAGACTGTGTGTTTGACACTTGTACATGACTACTATATATCCTGCACAGATGGCTAATCTCTCTGGAGCCAATCTCTGGCTTAAGTTGCCAGATCGAAAATTTGAGAAAAAGGATGACTTGTCTTTCTACCCTTAACAAAAATGTTATCATTGATAACAATTGCTACTTATCTAGTTCACATAAACAAAGTGAACACTAAGTATATTAGAATCAACTATGGACAGTTATTGGACTGTACATTATATGTAGAAATTACTCATAAGCAGAAGTTTAAGTTAACATAATAATAGTTATTAGACCATAGGCTAGATAGTAGTATTATAATGGTGCCTTATGGTTAAAGGAAAGAATAAATTAATTGCAAACTTTCATCAGTTACACAAAAATGGATTTTTGAGGAGACTTACGTAGTCTGGACTTAACAATTGGATGGTAAACTAAGAGTTAATGCATACCATCTTTGGTGACTGTATTAGTGGACATAGCAAGTCGTTTAGCAACTTCAGCATTGGCTATATTCAGAGCTTTGTCATATGCATCGTTCAGCTTACGGTCATCCCAGATGTCTGTCTCGTTCTCTTCGTCTTCCGATTCAGACTGTAAAACACATGAAGTGAATACATGGTGCAAAACGAATAAGCTTTTTATGAATAATTTAAAATATCCATTCAAATGAACTTGGAATAGTTTCAATTTTGCAAATATTGCAAAAAACCCAACCATATTGCAAATGAAACAATAAAAAATGTATAAACTCCCATTTATTTGTACAGTTTTATAAAATTATTTCTAAACACATTTTACATAAATATATAAAAATACTAAACAAAACACATTTAAAAATAATTCTTTAAAACTTCCACCCACTGTGGGTTTTTAAGGACCCAAGCAGCCGGTGGTCAGGGCTCCAGAGAGAGGACCTTCAATCAAAGGAAAATCTGAAATCTGTTTAAGCTAACTTTACAGGAAAGGTATAAAGAAATTATTAGCCAGGAGAGTTTTTGAGAAATCAGCAAAAAATGGGGGGAGTTCAAAATTTCAAAGTGGGATTAATCATCCTATAATACTTCTTTTTACGTCTATGTTTTGACTTATGCTGCTAAATGATAACTCTGAAGATTGCAAAATAAAAAATGTGACATATTTCGAGTTGATTGAGCTAATAGTATGGAGTTGAAAACTCCAAAGTATTTTCATTTGTGTTCCACCCCAGTGAAGCATTCCACCCCTGCTTCAGCTAGCTAGTATGAAAAGGCACCAAAACAAGAACGAATATTAATTTGAATTTTTAAATAATACTTACTAAATTCATACTCCTTCTCACATAAAGCAAGTCACTTTCCGACATTTTTTGCTATTTGCGAAATTTTACTTCGTTTTTTTAATATTTAGTAGATTTAGACAATTTTAAATGTTAACAATTTGGCAGAAAAAAATAAACAGAATTATTATAAACCATAGAATAAAACCAGAGGAATAAAACTAAAACATGGTGGACCTGGATGACCAATGAGGTAGAAGATAGCTATGGCAATGGCTTTACGAAAGTTTTACTCTGTGGTACACATAGTGGAAGGTCTATGTCCCAGAGCCGTAAAGCCAGTTAATTTAAAAAAGGCTTAGTCTATGTTTAAACGAGATCTATGATCTCTGATCTCAGATCTGAGTCTCTGATATGAGTTTTATGATTTTAGCCGATTGAATCAGTAGGGCGATTGTGTAAAACCTGCATCAATCATTGTTACAGTATCAATTGTTATGATTGGCTGAATTTATAATATTCTTGCTGTGTCAATAGATTTTGTCCAATAGTGGAAGAGTGATATCCAATCAGAGGTAATTGCGATCGTTACACTGTAGCTGTCATTTTTAGCCGGTCGCCCTGCACTGCAGCTCCCCTGCACCAGCCCACAGAGTACATTCACACAGAGTACTTTTTATATATGGCCCTGCACTAGCCTTGCACTTGCAGTGCAGGACACCGACAGGATTGAATTTTTCTGTAAAAAGAGAACTAAAAAAAATTGCCTTTGTAATATCTATTAATATTATTAATTATTTTTATCAGGGTATAATGTTTTATTTGGAGTGGTTGGAGTGCTTAACTGTACAAAAATAGTCATATTATTTTCTTTATTGTACATGTTAAATTTCGTTGCCGAAAAATAATAATTTTATTCTGTTTCAGCTGTTGTGAAAAAAGGTGTTAATTTTACGTGTTTATAATATGGATTCAAATGAAAATAATAATGATAGTGTTACGGTGCCGGATTTGGATTCTACAAACGTGAAAATTGAGCCGGTCGAGAAGAGCGAAAACCCAGAGGCCGTTAGAAAGACGATTTACTCGAAACTCAAACAAAGTAACTCAATATTTGAAAAACAGTTGCAAGACATACAATTAAATCAGAAACGGAAGGTTCCAGAAGGTTCTGAAGCAGTTATGGATACCGAGGACTCTCAAAACTCAAATGAGAGTGTGAAACGTAGAAGGTACTCCAACTCTCAAAATGAGATTCCTATCGCAAATAACTCTCAGAGTACAGCTGAGAAACAGACTTATACACTGTTGTTAACAAATTCTCCAGGAATTTGGAGTTCACAGGAAGTCATAAATTATGTTAAAGATGAAGTAAGTAAATATAAATTGTAGGCAGCCTGAACCAGTACTACGATTTATTTATCACTAACAGACGCCCGCGACTTCATCCGCGTGTTTTTTTTTTAATTCCCACAGGACCTCCATAATTTTTCAGGTTAATATATAGCCTATGACACTCACAAATAATGTGGCTTTCTATTGGTACCATAATTTTCAAAATTGGTTCAGTAGATCCAGAAATTACCCTACAACCTCATAAAGTTTACCTCTTTAAGATAGTAGTATAGATATATATACTTATGAACAATTATTGTAGTAAGAGTCACTTCAGCCCATGACTGGCCCGCTGCACTGCCTCACTGGTCAAGGAGACTTCACACACCTCTTAATAAAATGTAGAACTCTTGGTTGCGTTTCCACCAGAAATGTGCTTTGTTGCTAAGCTATGGATATGTGCCACACCCACCAATAGGAGGGCTTGATTTTCATAGCTTAGTTTGCAAGAAGTTAGATCAAGGGGTTGGTGGGTTTGAAACATATCTATAGCTTAGCAACTTAGCACACCTCCAGTGGGAAGGCCGCCTTATGCCTGCAAGCTTCTTCGCAAAGAACACCATGAAAGCTATTGATGTTTAATTGTTGAAATGTCTGTCTGTCTGAAATATGGTACAGAGATAAGTTGCATCCTGGGAAATCATGTAAAATGTTACCTAGTCAGACAACTATGTATCCCAGAATACCAGAGGTTTCCCACAGTCCCAAAATTTGCATAAGTAGCAGAGAAGTGGGCATCATTTTAATATTATAAATGTGAAAGTGTGTTGGTTTGTCCTTCAATCACCCCGCAAAAGAGCAACGGATCAACGTGACTTTTGGCATGGATATAGTTTAGATGCTGGAGAGTGACAAAGGCTACTTTTTGTCCTGGAAAATTTAGGAGTTCCCATGGGAATAAAAAAAATTAACCATGCGGACGAAGTTGCGGGCATCAGCTAGTCATAGATAAATTAAAAAGTTATTTTCTTCAAGGGTGAATTGGTAATCATTTTATCTAGTTGTTTGCCCTTATAACCAGGCTATTAACACAGTCTAAGGAGATGCAAAGACTGAACTTCCAATACAAAATTGTCACTCTATTGTCAAAGTATGCAGTTTCCTGCTCTCAGTCGGGGCAATGTCTAAGTGGGCACATCCTTAAGATAGGTACAGTCCGACAAACTTTTCTGACCCAGTGACAGCGTCGCTAGTATCTGTTAAAAATAAAATTAAAACAAAATATAAACAGGCATAAAAATTTGTTCCCATTTTGACCACTGGGCCAGATAAGTTTGACGGACTATCCGAACAATGAGCACTAAGTGAGTAGAGTGCGAATGCTTTAGGATTTTTGGTGGGAACTTTAAAATGACATAATATTCAAAATGTACATTTATTAGAATCTGTAAATCTTAAGCTCCACGTAATGTAACTGTGCATGACTTAATAATAATAATAATAATAATAATAATAAGCCTTTTATTTCAGCATGACTTATGGTGTGCTTATTTCAGTGTGGAGTTCACATATCAAGCATCAATGACAGTAGAGATGATAATACCGAGGAGGACTTCCAGATACGCCTCAGGTTTGAAACAAAGACACACCTTGACCAAGTTTTGACAAAGTTAAAGGAAAAAGAAGCTCAAGGAAAACTAAGTGTTCAACTAATGGGTAAGATGTTGTCCCACTGCTGGGCACAGGCCTCCACTCACGTAAGACAGAAGGAATTAGAGCTTAGACCCACCATGCTTCTCCAAAGCGGGTGTGCGGGCTTTAACGACTATTATCATGTTATTGATAATACTCGGGACCGACGGCTTAACGTGCTCTCCGAGGCACGGGGGTGAAGTATCACTGCCAACTCCCTTACTCCGGGCTAGTAATGAGTATTTCTAGTTAGAAAAACCCAATACTTAATATTACGACCCGACCCGGGACTCGAACCCGGGACCTCGTCGGCTGCAGTCGAACATGCTAACCATTTGACCAATGAGGCATTAACTACTAGCTTTTAGTAACATCATGAGGTACCTTATCTATCTGAGAGTTCTCAATTTTTTTTATGAAATCTGCCAATCCACACTTGGTGGATTTTAAGCCCTAAGGCCTAAGGCAATAGAATGGTGGTGACTGGTGATGCTGATGACTGTCTTTTTGCTACTTACTTGCTTATATGTTTAACTAATTTTGATTAAATTTAGCATAGAGATAGGTTGCATCCCGAGGAAGCACTAGTGTTGCATAAAAAAAGGTTTTTAGTTTCTATGAAAAAGTATAAAAAGAAACACATTTTTTTTCTGGAGCATATTTTAAAAAAAATACAGAATTCAATATTAATAAGGGAGTTTTAATTTTGGGAATTACCAATTTTGCATGAATATATTGGCAACATGTTTTGCATGGGGAAATCCCCGTTCAGTCTATGTTTGTTTTAACGCATTTGCCAGAGAGCAGTTGAATATGTACAAAATTTGATTTGTAATTTTTGTAAAATGAAAGAAATTACAAAAAAACCTTAATAAAACATTTATCTATACTAATATTATAAATGCGAAAGTTTGGATGGATGGATGGATCTTTCTTACTCAATCACGCCAGAAAGGCTGAACGGATCTGGATGAAATTTGGCACAGAGATGAACTAACTCATATAAGCTAGTTTTTATCCTGGAAAGTTAAAGAGTTCCCTCTCGAATTAAGAAAACCGCAACGCACGCGGACGAAGTCGCGGGCATCAGCTAGTTTTCCTGAAAAAAAAAACAACTTAGTTTTTGCAACATAGTGAAAACAAACAAAGTCGGATGTATGGGTAG
The DNA here is from genome assembly GCA_964035005.1 of Erebia palarica. NCBI lineage: Eukaryota > Metazoa > Arthropoda > Insecta > Lepidoptera > Nymphalidae > Erebia > Erebia palarica. The sequence continues at coordinate 32,023,919 of OZ035990.1, forward strand.
ATGGATGGATGGATGTTTGTTACTCAATCACGCCAGAAAGGCTAAACGGATCTGGATGAAATTTGGCACAGAGATAGCTTATAGTCTGAATTAACGCATAAGCTTGTTTTTAAGTTCCCCCTGGAATTAAGAAAACCTCAACGCACGCGGACGAAGTGGCGGGCATCAGCTAGTTTTAATGTAAATTATTTTCCTGAAAAAAAAACAACTAAATTTTTTGCAATATAGTGAAAACAAAGTCGGATTTTTTCATGTTGCATCACTATGACATAATTTTTATCCTGAAAAATCAGAGTTCCCATAAGAAATTTCATCATTTAGCTGCTATTCTTTAATAATACTATTATATATTATATTAATAAGCCAATAAGTTTACAAGTGCACTATTTATATTCTAGATAATGTAAAAGATGAAGAGAGTGATGCAGATTCAGACACAACCGTTCAATTACAGACTAAGTAAGTATGCCAACTCATTTATTATATGTTAAGACTGTGGTTTCTAAATCTTATAAAATGAGTCATAATGAAGTTACATTATTAAATACTCAAACTCATGCTCAATTTGTTTAGAACATGTAGGACATACAGGTGTCTCTTAAGTTACGTCATGTTTTGACTCTACCACCGGTTCGGAAAGACAATTCTGAGAAGAGCTGGCAAGAAACTCAGCAGATCTTTTTTTAAAAAAAAGATATTACAATACGTATGAAAGTATTTAAATTAAATACAATAGTGTTTGTTATTATACTATCCTGTGGGACGTTGGACCCAAAGTCGTCCATATAACTTTGTCATTAAGAAATTTGTCAATTGTTGGTCCCGGGTTCGAGTCTCAGGTCGGGCCATAACAAGTATTGGGTTTTTCTGGCAAGAAATTCTCAGTACTAGCCCGGAGTGAGGAAGTTGGCGGTGTTTCATCCCCGTGCCTCGGAGAGCACGTAAAGCAGGTCCTGCGCCTGATCTCTCTCCGGTCGTGTCGGATTTCCGTCCCATCGGGCTATGAGAGTAAAGGAACAGAGAGTGCACCTGTGTATGCGCACACACTTTTGCACTATAATATCTCCCGCGCAGATGGCTAATCTCTCTGGAGATTGGCCGCCGTGGCCGAAATTCGGTCAGGAGGACATTATTTTTATTTATAAAAGCTAATACTCGACCCCACGAAGGATTTCTGCACCTTGCGTAGACGTCATAGCGGCATTACTAGTTTATGCCTGATAATAATTAGTTATTGCATTGATGTTCACGAAAATCAAGCGCTTTTATTGATGGGATTGACTTATTTTCTTTATATATGCCACCAAATGAGTAATTAAATCATCATTTAAGTCCGAAGGTCGTTCCTGCGAATGAGCATTCTAATCTATAACTACAACCTATTTAAAACTAGTTTTTTTAAATATTGAAAGCGAGATAAACAAGTCAAATGTTTGCACCAAAACAGTGATAATTTCTGTAATGCTGTATGTATATGTCACCGTAAGATTGTAAAAACCGTTAGATTATAATCTAACTCGCGAAATTCTAAACTGTCGAAAGATTGTAAACTGTTCAATGTTCTGAGTGTAAATTTTTGAAATATTCATTTTATTTACTTTTTCTTGTCTCTTTTTTATAGGTTAGGTTAGGGTTCGACATAAATAATCAAGTAAAATCGGTAATTTTTATCGGGTTTAAATACCTATCAGATTACAATCTACCGGAAAATAATGCGTTAAATTCTAATCTTTCGACAGTTTAGAATTTCGCGAGTTAGATTTTAATCTAACGGTTTTTACAATCTTACGGTGACATATTTAAGTGATATAAAAACTGGTGTTAGTAAAATTATTTATTCTGCGGATAAGCGGATAATTCGACCTGTTTGAGGAGTTCATCGATGCCTGCACGTTAAAAAGCATGTATGAACTTCTTAAACAGTTCGAGTAATAGTTTAAAGTCGTCAAATGATTACGATTTGCTTAGACTTTGCTTGCCTCTGATATTATAAGACTTATCTATATTAATATTATAAAGAGGTAAAGTTTGTGAGTTTGTGACGTTGTAGGGGGTAATCTCTGGATATACTGAACCGATTTTGAGATTTCTGGTACCAAAAGAAAGCCTCATTATTTGTGAGTGTCATAGGCTACATATTATTCCGAGAATTAGGGAGTTCCCGTGGGAATTTAAAAAACTTGTTTCACGCGAACGAAGTCGCGGGCATGTCTGCTAGTCTGGTACTGGTTATAACATTTTAACCCACCTGATTTTTCTTTTTCGTTTATAATTAGTGAACCAAAGAGTCCACAAGCAGATGAAAACGCTGGGTCTAAGACTGACCTAAATGCGGACTTGGATTCAAAAGATTTTTATATTAGAGAGGACTACTTAGATACATTGGGTATCAAACCACCTTTAACTAGCTGGGTTATTGTTACTAATGTAAGTGTTTATTGTACATAAGTGAATAATCTTAGTAATAAGTGAATAACCTTTAAACGAGCAATTCTGGTATATGTCACCGTAACATTGCAAAAACCGTTAGATTGCAATCTAACTAGCTAAAATTGTAAACTTTTTTTTTTAACCACTACAAGTTAGCCCTTGATTGCGATCTTACCTGATGGTAAGTGATGATGCAGTCTAAGATGGTAGTTAGGGGACTGTTACCTGTTAGGGGCATGGCAATTATATTAAACCTATACCCCTATTCGGTTTCTACACGGCATCGTACCGGAACGCTAAATCGCTTGGCGGCACGTCTTTGCCGGTAGGGTGGTAACTAGCCACGGCCGAAGCCTCCCACCAGGCCAGACCAGGTAAAATTCAGAAATTTTAAAATCCCAAATTGACCCTACCGGGGATCGAACCCGGGACCTCCGCACGTTAAGACAACAGTGCTACACACTGCGCCACAGAGGTCGTCAAAAATAATCGTCGAAAATCGAGTTAATATACCTAACAGATTACAATCTACCGAAAAATAATGCGTCAAATTGTAATCTTTCGGCAGTTTACAATCTAACGATTTTCAGTCTTACGTCTTAGGTGACATATACAAAGCGTTCCATTTTTGTAATTTTCTATTTGATTGTTTAAATGTAGCAGTAGAAAGTCTGATTTGTTGATTGCTTTTATGTTTTATTTTAATCCGCCTCTGGTTAATAAAACGAAAAACGAAACGAAAAAGCGATACCAACAAGAGACAAACATATTCATAATAGGATTTAGCCTGCGAGAGAATGAGATAGAATGCAAGTTACATTCATTTCATTCTCTCGTAGGGTGTAATAATTACAATATTATTTATAAGGGAAAAATATTATTATAAAACGTGAGCTGTGAGAATACTGAATTGTTATATTATTTTGTTCATTAGAAGTATTATATTATGTAAATTGATAATAATGAAATTCAAATCATGTTTTATACTTGTTGGTATCCAAGCGGTCGGGTGTATTGTTTTTTTAATAATAATAATAATAATAAAAAAAAAATATAATTCTTTTATTGTCAGATAAAAATCCTCAGTACAATTATATTATAATAACCATTTAAAAGTATAACAATAAGTAAATAATATAAAATCAAAATTAAGGTTAATTAAGGTTTTTAAATTACTTTTTTTCTGAAGTTTCACTTGTGAATTGAACTTTTTGAACACACACTTTTTTTTAAAATGTTCAGTCTAACAAATATGTAAATAAATAAATAAATAAAAGTTTATTGACCAGCACTACAATACTTAGCATAACTTAACTTATACAGATACAAATTAAACGTGGGGTCAATGGGCCACCTCCTCAGCCCGTGCCACAGCATGGGAGATAGGTATATACCTACTTAACATACTGCAACGCTGATTTTCAGGAGGGGCCCAAGGGTCACGACGTCACGGACCATCACTTAATAAAACCTAATAAAATTAAAAATAAAATTAAAAATAAAATCAAAATAAACTTACTTATTTTAACTTCTATTACACCCACAGATTACACTAGTGCTTATCGTTACGGTTTTACGATACTAAATTCCTACCTCCATAGCCAAAGTATCTGTGTATACTCTGTGGTGATTCTTTATAAATGTCATTGATATCAGTTGTATAATATATATTTTTGGTTGGAATAGTTTAGGTGCGATAAATCGGAGCTCAAGGAAGTGCTGGGTCTAGCGGGGACAGTGTTAATATGCTCAGTCAATATGGACAGCAACAAATACGCCAACGTTATGTACAGCCATCCGCTCGAAGCAGTGCAGGTAACATTTATATATGCCACCGTAAGATTGTAAAAACCGTTAGATTATAATTTGACTCGCGAAATTGTAAACTGTCGAAAGATTGTCAAATTAAAATTATCTCAAATTAAAATCTATATATATAAAAGAGAGTCGTGTTAGTTACACTATTTATAACTCAAGAACGGCTGAACCGATTCGGCTGAAAGGTGGGGAGGTAGGTTCGAACCAGAGACGGACATAGGATACTTTTTATCCCGGAAAATTAAAGAGTTCCCGCGGGAACTAAAAACCTCAATCTACGCGGACGAAGTCGCGGGCATCAGCTAGTTAAAAATAAAAACAAAAATTCGTAATTATTTATTTGCAGAAACCTAAAAAAAAAAATTGCATTTGTTTATATTATGATTTACTTAATAAATTAAAAAAAAAAACAATCTATTGTGTCTTAGTCAGTCCTCGGTTAAGTCTAATTTTAGGTACTTAATCATAATACGGTCTCCGCGATACAGGTTCCCTAGTGCGGAGACCAAAGTTGAAATAAATTGACTGTAAGCTGTTTATTGGCAATAAATATATATATTTTTTATTTTTATTGTGAACCGTTCAATGTTCTGAGTGTCAATTTTTGAATTATTCATTGTATTTACGTTTTCTTGTCTGTTTCATGTAGGTTAGGTTGGGGTTCGACATAAATAATCAGGTAGTGCCCGGCCGCAATTTCGCGAGTTAGATTATAATCTAACGGTTTTTACAATCTTACTAATATACAATTCACGCGATTTTTTTTTAATTCCCGCGGAACATCCCGGAAATTTTCCGGGATATCTATGCCCTTCCCCGGGGTACAACCTATCCCTGTACCAAATTTCATCAAAAAAGGTGAGCCGTGAAAGCGTAGCAGACAGACAGACACACTTTCGCATTTATAATATTAGTATGGATTAGACAATTCCCGCAATTTCGACCGTTCGACTTCGATTGTGGATTACGTTTTTTATTAATTCCCACGGGAACTCCTTCATTTTCCGGGATAAAAAGTATGTAATTCTTCTGTAACTATAAAATAAAATTCGCGTCAATCCGCTGCTATGTTGTGGCGTTATTGAAGGGCAAACAAACACACTTTCGCCTTTATGGATGAACAATATCATAATTTATAAGGGAACAAACGAACTGACTGAGTCGTGGGAATCGTTTAGTTATTACTTGTCTATGATGATGATGATGATGTCCTCCAGGCCGATTTCGGCCACGGCGACTGCTTGGGGAGAACTCCTAGTATCTGGTGGGCGTCTGATGTACTTCCCTATTATGTGCCCTCATGTGGCTGGCATATCCTATTTTTGCTGCAAATATACGGGAGCATTGTGGACACGTCAAGGCACCGTTCACGTAATTATATTGTATGGCCGCAGGTGGCCTGGCCTTCAGGTCTTCTCGCTTCTTATCAAGCTCCGACCTTCTCCGATCCTCATACTTTGAGATTTTTGTACACACCAGATTTCTCCATCCTTGGCGATTATATGCTTAGTCTTCCCATGTAGAAGCCTTGATATTACATTTCTTCATGTGTCTTTTCTGAACATCTTTGTAACGAAGGAACTGGCCACCCGGCTTCCGCTTGCCATCCTTGCACTTGTCTCTACTAATATTATAAAGAGGTAAAGTTTGTGAGTTTGTGAATTGTGAGTTTGTGACGTTGTAGGGGGTAATCTCTGGATCTACTGAACCGATTTTGAAATTTCTGGTACCAATAGAAAGCCTCATTATTTGTGAGTGTCATTGGCTATATATTATCCCGAAAAATAAGGGAGTTCCCGTGGGAATTTAAAAAACTTATTCCTCGCGAACGAAGTCGAGGGCAAGTCTGCTTAGTTATCTATAAACAAATTATTTGGATTTCTTTTTCAGGCGGTGTCAATGCTAAACGGCCAGCAGTATTACGGTAAAAATCTCAAAGTGAAAATGAACAATACGACAGAAAACAAAACGTTGTTACCAAAAGGCTTAGTCGATGTGGGCCCAGGATTGGGCAAATATGGCAAACCTTTGCCAGACATTGGAGACCAATATAAAAGGTTTCTTAAAGGAAAAACATCGAATTTGGACGCGTGTCTTTTCAAATCTAGCTTTTTGAACAAAATTGGCATTACCATAGACGAAGAGGTAGCGAAATTCGTTCGTTCAGTCACTACTACTAGTCAAAATAGTCAAAATGACACAGATAGTGAACGAAATGAATCACCTATAGACAAAAATAACGCCCAGAAATGTGAGAGCAATTTTGGCCCAGTGGGCCAAAAACCTGGAACTAATATCCCAGTAATACGACCACAGAATAAAGTACCAGTATTAAATAAAATGCCACCTAGGCCACAAATGCAAAACCCTATGCCTGTACCGAATCAGATGCAAATGCGAGCTCCCATCAGAGGTCCAATTCAATCTGGTATGGGCTCGAGAATACCTGGACCAATGCCAATGGGCCCAGGACCAAGACCAGGGTTTCAAATGGCCAATCCAGGCCCAATGTACCCGAATTGTCCACCAGTTCCAGGTCTCGACTCTGGGAATGATCCGTCTAAAAATGTTAATAACATGATGAACGGGCCTAGGTTTCCAATACCAGGTCCAATGAGTCCAATGGTTGGCCCAGGGGGCCCAATAGTTGCCCCAGGCGGCCCAATAGTTGGCCCTGGGGGCCCAATAGCTGGACCTGGAGGTCCAATGGGTGGCCCCAATCGATTCCCAGGCCCCGGCCCTATGATGGGGCCTAGACCGGGCCCTGTGATGGGCCCTCGGGGACCGATGCCAATGACCAATGGTCCGATTAGGCCAAATATGTTTTGGTCGAACGTGAGAATGTTCAAAGGACCAGATCCCGTTATGCTTCAAATAACTAATGTAAGTTAATGTAATTAACTTTTGCTTGTAATATTAAAATCTTAATTGATGAAAAAATCATCCAGGTTCGATTCCCGGGTTGGGCCAAAAAGTATTTTATTTTCTGACAATAAATTTTCAGTAAGAGCCTAGAGTTAGGAAGTTGGCGGTGTTTCATGTTATAGACTCATAGAGCATGTAAAGCCGTAGGGCTTGATCTCTCCGGTCGTGTCAGATTTTCCGTCCCATCGGGGTATGAGAGTAAGGGAATAAAGGGTGCACCGGTCTTTGCGCACACACTTGTGCACTATAATATCTCCTGCGCAGATGGCTGATCTCTATGGAGGTTGGCCGCTATGGCCGAAATTCGGTCGAGAGGACATTGTTATTACTTTAAATCGAAGTATATTTAGTATAGTATCGATAAGCGGTGTATTTTTTTTTATACGACTGCCTGAAAAAAGGTTATTGTTTTCATGTATGTATGTATGTGAGTTTGTATATTCCACCATACCATATTTTTTATTCTATACGCCTGAACCGATTTTGATAAATGAGGTATCGTTAGAATCCCTAGCTTATTCCGGGTGACATAGGCTAGTAAAATTTTAATAAAATTGATGGGGTGACCATGGTCCCGCATTAAAGTTAAAAAAAAATATTCGAATATAAGATTTTTTTAAGATTAACTATATAATCATCATCTAGAAAATGATGAGTAGATTCCAAAAATATATAACACTATAGTTCAATATCCAGTGATTCACAAAAAAATATAATTTAATAAAAATGTGAATAAGATTCTAATTTAACTAGAATAATTTAGATTTTTAACTTTTTAGTTCGTTTTTTGGCAGGGCAGTCGTGTTTTTTATTTTTTTAAATTATGACTTGTATTACATAATTTTATTAATTTCGCAGTTACCTCCAACGACAAACTTCGTGAATTTAGGACAGAAATTAACAGAATTAGGCCATGTTGTATTCCTAGAGTTGACGACCCCTGGATGTGCCAATGTAAGATTTGCGAGCCCTGCTGACGCTGAGAGGTGTTTTCGTATCCTTTGTTAAATAAAAGAACTTCATAATAGGGATTGTGACAACTTAACATAGATGTGAATTATTTGAAATACTTGTATTTTAAATGCAAAATACCTATTTTCAATTTTTTTTTAGTTTTCTTAACTATTACCACAGAAAATTATCGTCAAGTGATGGGATGAAATCCGGAAAATGGATCATTTGTAAGTATTTTTTTTGAATTATTTGTTTTTTTTTAATTTTTTTTATTGTTATTTTTTTAATTATTAGTATGTATTAAAAACCACAAAATTTATAAAACTAGTGACCACTTACCGCTTCGTGGGATTTGCAAAAAAAATTCGGCCTTGGGCCACCTACCGGGTCCAGTTGTGATTATAAACCATTCCGTGGCCCACTCAAACATACACAAAAAATTTCATCAAAATAGGTCAAGCCGTTACTGAGTTTTAGCGAGACTAACGAACAGCAATTCATTTTTATTTAAAAGAGTCAGTCAGTGAGTGATTCAGGACTTTATTATATCAGATAATGTTACTACAGTATGAGATAATAAATACATATCATTAAATTTTATAATAAATATGTCCAAACCCCCATTTTGAAAATAGTTTAATAAAAGATCTGTTTTTTTCTAGCCAACATTTAAATTTACAAAGATCCTGTTGAAGGTAATGCTTTTATTTTTCTTTTTATATATTCTCATTTTTATTAACATACACGATCTAGTACTATACTACTTACGGTTTGTATATATTAATTTAATATATTTTATTATTAGTTTTAACTAGTTGTAAGTTTATGATAAATTTATATAATTTTATATAAAATTCATCTTGCATTTTTTAAAGTAGTCAGTTACTTAACAAAAATATCTATATTAATTAAGTTTGTAGTTAGTTAATGTTATTTTATGCAAAACTAAAACTTAACAAGAATTTATGATTTAATATAACGATGCAAAATACTAAGTTTGTGTGAATTACTAAAAACATAATTAACTTTTTATAAATATAAGTAACTTAATGTTAAAAGCTAGTTATCTCTTATTGTCACATCGTTTGTGTTATCAATTATACGTGCGTATTACCTAAGTAATAGTAAGTAACTTAGTAAAGTATTACAATATTTTTAGTGTATTTATATAAATACTATTTTATATAAAAGCTCGCGATTTCGTCCGCGTGGATTAAGGTTTTTCGGTTCCCGTGGGAACTCTTTAATTTTCCGGGATAAAAAGTAGCCTATGTGTTATTCCACACTATAATCTATCTCTGTGCCAAATTTCATCCAGAACCGTTACGCCGTTGGGGCGTGATCGAGTAACAAACATCCATCCATACTTACATATCCATCCAAACTCGCATTTATAATATTAGTAGCGATGAACTAAAAAATTAAAACTATGACCAATAAGTTCTTCTTCGAATTTGTTACAAATAAATAAAATAAACATTTATAACAAATATAATATAATTATATATATACACTTAGTGTAGATTAAAACATAATATTATACAAATAATATTTTCATCCTTACCACAGCAATGAAACAAATTTCCAAAGAGCTCATAATAGTCTTATTTTTAATAAACTCGGTGAAAACTATTTGTATTTTGATTAAAGGCTAGATATAAAAATTATTAGATAATCAGCAATAATTCCCGACATACTATTTCAAAGTGTTAATAGGACGAAAGGGTATAGGGCATTATAAGGATTTATTTAAAGGGATGTTATTAATGGTGTACACTTAATAACCCTCTTAGGATTAATATATTCGAAAAACAGCGGTCATAAATTTATACTTAATAGCCATAAAGTTAAATAACTGAACCCTGAGTATCTCTTACAAACCCTAATATTATGAATAAAGTTATACATATATCTATTGTATTATAACGATTATTATGATATCATTGTAGATTTTCAATATGTGTATGTGCCAATTAATTATGTGTAGGTATATTGTTTTGCATGACAACATTGAAATAGTATCATTCTATGATGTGGTTCCGTAAAGAGAATGTGGTTATTAGCATACGAATACAAATACATCACATATTACCGTATTTTAGTTAAGTAACTATATAAATCTACAGCTGAAGGAAAGCTTTTTATAAAAATATATTTTATATATTAGTTAATATTTTATCATTGTGCTTGTAAGTCATTTAACCAATTTAAGATGGAATTTAATGAAAATTGGGTTTTAGGTAAAGTTCATTCCAGTTTAGTGAAGTATACAGGTAAATATGGAGTTGTATATAATATTATATGACTCGAAATTTGAAGTAGGTATGTGTTATTTATATAATTAGTATATAAATTATTGTTATATTAAGTATATAAAAATGCATAGTTATTTCCTGTCTCAATTAACTTTGCACGCACACGGGCCAGTATTTTAAATAATAATTAATACTTATAAAGTAATTGGTAATAATTATGATAATTGCATATTATGGACCACAGGCACAAGGACATTTAAGCTGATTTAGTTTAACTCTGTAATGCTGTCACTTTTTGGCAAGAGTAAAATATATTGTGCTTGCCAGAAAGTGACAGCATTATAAAAATTTACTTAGATCTATTTAATTAGAAGTTGAGTTGAGTAGAGAGGAGTGCAAGTAGGCTGTAGTGTAACTTATAATATATTATACCTGCTTACGAATTACATAAGACTTGTTATTAGATAATGGAAGATTCTTCTGTATTATTAGATAAAATTATAATATTCCGTTTATCAAACTGATTCAAATCTATCAACTAAGATCGGATAATCTAGGTAATTTCGATACTTATATCCCGTTTATTTCATATTATGTATGAACTGCTTATGACTTAGGTTAAAAAGTAGAAAAACTCATTTTTTGCAGTTTTAGTTAATAATAATTATTACCTACTTATGTAACAAAACTAGAAATATACCTTGATAATAAATATTTTATTAGGTTTAATAATATTGTATGAAAATATAGTTTTATTTATTACTAAGTTAACTAATTAAGACCAAGTGATGTTTTTAAATATAAATATGATTGAATAAATTATTCAACGTCTTGCTAGTGACTGACAGCAAAGCATGAAAGTCTACCGTACTTTCATGCTTTGCTGTTTATTAATTTAATTTAACTATAAATTTAGTTTATATTAGGTAAGTACATTTAAATGATTGCATTTTTAAGCTAATTTTTAAGAATTATATCCTTAATTAGTTCTAATTATTAGAACGCATGTAAAATGAGGTAGGTACTAACTACATAATAAAAATCAATACATGATATTACACCAAAAATACTGTATTATTTTAGTTCTTTTAAGCACTTACCCAAATAAATCCTTTTGAATATTGATTTACTTTACCCATTACTGACTCACTAATGAAGATGATCTCCTCTCAGAATGAGAATGGTTTCGCCATAGTCCACCACGCTGGCCATGTGCGGAATTCACGAGAACATTATTGCAGGTTTCCTCATGTTTTCCTTCGCCGTTGCAAGTGATATTTAATTTCTTAAAACGTACATAATATAATCCCACAAACTTATCTGACCCTGTGGCCAAAATTGGAACACATTTTTATACCCGTTTAGTTTTTGTTGTTATTTTATTTTCATAAACACTAACACTAGTGACGCTTTTACCGGGTCAGATGAGCTTTTCAGACTGTATTTAACTCGCGCAAGCAAAGTCGTCGTGTGGCATCGGCACTGCACCACACGAATAGACCAAAAACAATTGGCAGTCATAGAGATTGCAGATAGAAGTGAAAACGAATATTTTGCTATATTTTTTTAATTATTCAATTTATTTATTTTTAAATTTAAAATTAATTGCTGTCTTATTCTTACGCCTTCATAATTTTTAATAGCAATCAACGTGAGGACTTAATAATTGCTAATAATTATTTATAGTTTATAGAGTCTTTGAGAGGTGTTATCTAGTGAAAGGCCCGATGAATAGCGTCAGTTTTTATACTGTTTACATAGGTAAGTACTGCGCATACTTTAATATAGTTACCAAAAGTGCGTTTGCCCTGCGTTATACGCCCATAAATGCATACAAAGCAAGGTGCTGATTTTCAGCTGTGACCCCGGGTGACGTCACAGTTACAACAAAAAATTAAAACCAACCAAAAGTTTAAAAGGAAGCAAGTACAAAAAAAAATTTAAATAATAATAATATTCGCTATACCTACTAGAGTTGAGAAGAAATACATGTTAAATATCTTTATAAATATACGATACATTTATAAATATAAATATACAAGTCATAATATACAAGTAAATATCACACTTATTTATATAATTAATTAATTATTCATACTTGAATATACTAAGTCAAAATATATTTCCAGCCAACATTTCACAATATAGCAGAAAGTAATCCATATTATTGGTACGCATTATATTGCCTCATATACATTTTTGACTTTTCCATTATTTTGGCAGAAATGGATTCAATTCGATCAGAATTACACGAAAACCAGTCTGTCATCATCATAACGAAATCCGATCACATTTATTTGTATTGAACGACTGATTGGACCCTTACTATGATTTCTCGTTTCCTCCTTACACGCAGTTGAATAAACTGTATACATATATTAAGTTAAACTACCTTTTAAAATAATTATGATAACTTTATAATGGCTGATGATGATAATATAACAATCGATCCATTGCTTACATGGAATTTAGAATTCTTTAGGACTTTTAAGACTCTAGTCTCTGAGGGCCGAATTAATAAACAGATATCATTTAAAAACAGGTTCTCAAGTCTCTCTATCTATGCTTAAGGCCGGTATATATTGACCGAGACTTGATAACTTGTTCTTAAATTATGTCGATATTTATTAATACGAGCTACGTCTCGAGACTATAAATAACTAGCTGATGCCCGCGACTTTGTCCGTGTGGATTGAGGTTTTTGGTTTCCGCAGGAACTCTTTAATATTCCGGGATAAAATGTAGATGTGTTATTCCTGACTATAATTTATCTCTGTGCCAAATTTCATCCAGATCTGTTCAGCCGTTTTGGCGTGATCGAGTAACAAACATCCATCCATATATCCAAACTTGACGATGTTACTAAAGACTGAGTGGCCAAAAAAGTAAGCATTACATGGGTATTAAATGTATAAGAAGGAATCAGTAGTAGGGCCAACATTGACGAGTTTAATGTTCGATGACAAATAGACCCCATATCGCACGGCAATCGCGTCTCGTCACGGAACGAGTTGCGTTTCTTGCCTTAATAGAGATGATGCCTATTTCAAATATATACCTATTAGTCCAGTCAAATTAGGCATAAAAATAGTGATTAAATAACAAAAACTCCGACAGAGCTGAATTTTGCTAGAGACCTTGGACACACCAGTAGAAATAAAGTGCCAAAAGTCCTCATCGATCCCATGTGTGCTAAAAATGTGCTAAAAAGCTTGTGTGTTCTATAGTCTCTAAACTTATACCACGTTCCGTGTTCTTCCGTGGAGTATTTGTATCTAATTTAAAATGTCTATTTTGACCGGGCTAGTATATGATATCTTACTGATTATAAAATAGAGGGTCTTCCAAAAGACCTAAAAATCTCATTCTCGGTTAGTTTGAAGTTTGACAACCATTTTGAACTACATATTAAAGAAAAATGTATGTTCATATTTGATGACGTCACAACTATGTATTTCATGCAAACTTCCATAATAGACGCGCGTTTTTAAGTTTGATAAAGAGTTGCTGATTTGATTGAGTCGGTATCCATTCCTATTAGCAACGATTGCGTTCAGGCCAAGGCTACGGTTCGGACTGCATGATGTTTTAGTTATATGTAAGTTAGTATTCTTTAGTTTTTATTATTTTTTGTCGTAAGTACCAATTATGTCCCTGTTAGCAAAGTGGACATTGAAACCAACTGACTGTGGCACGAACTCGGATGAAAATGTATTTAGTTATGTTTACAAGATGAATAAATAAATTAAAAGAAATGTTTTTTTGTCTTTATTGTACCAAATGCATTATTTGGTGCGCTAATGATCCAAGTGACAAATTGGTTAAAATTGAGTTGTTCGCATTTTCACTTTTTTGGACCATTACATAGGTTTTTGTAAATGCAAGCTTAAATATACGAATGCCTTTCCACCAGAAATGTGCTCCGTTGCTAAGCTATGGACGTTGTCAAACCCACTATTATATCGATCTAAACTGTGAAAATTAAGCGCTCCTATAAATAGTCCATCAATCTGACTCGGTGTCAGCGTCGCTAGTATCTATAAAAAAAAAGCAGGCATAAAATTATAGTTCCAATTTTGGCCACCGGGTCAGATAAGTTTGACGGACTATAAGTTGGTTTGACACACATCTGTAGCTTAGCAATGTAGCACATCTCTGGTGGAAAGGCACCCGTATACTCAAGCTATAAAGTGCAAAATTAATTAATTACTCTTACCAGTAGATGGCCCTCATCAAACATAATTTTTTTAGACTTTTCAAAGGAAAAAGGGAAAAACGAAGAAGCTAGAGGACTCTTAATAAAGTAGGAATGTCCGAGATCACTATTGACTTTTGAGAGTGCGATATTGCTTTGAGTCGCTCTGGAAAATAATTATATCATGAATTAAATGACAAATTTTCTTAATTAAAATTGTACCTTCCAGTGCTAGCATATCTACTAATTACTAATTATTAAGGAATCTGTTTCTTTACCATAAATTAATTGTCTATTTTTACCTGACTTGGTTTTTTCAGAGTGTTGAACTTTTTTTAAACTTCCCAGTCAGCTCTGAGTACCAGATCTGATCGGAAAGCCGGAGTTATTATTCAGATTTCTTTATTATTCAATTTATTTGTCGTCTCGTTGGACTATGAGTACTATGACAGTGAGGGAATATAGTCTTGATTAGGAAAACTGATAAATGAAAACATCTCAATTAATTTTCAGTTAAGAATGCCGCTAGCTATTGACGATGAATTAGCAAATGGTATGCAGCAGACAGCTTCAAGTTTTATTAACGTACAAAGTTTAGTTTGTGTTGGAGGTCGGCTTGGTTCTACTATTTGCTTTCGAAAAAGTAGAGTAGATTTTAGGAATAATTAACTTAGGTTACGTCGGCTGGACGATCGAATGTATTACTGGTGCGGAAAACTTTTCTTTCTATTTAGAAGGAACAACATGAAACTTGGTTATGTACACTGTGACATGTTAATTTACCAGATGGGGCCATATTTGGAATGGCGGCTTCTTAGGCAAAGCGAATTTTTTTCATAGAGACCTACTCGAAAGAATCAAAAACTCAAAACTCTTTCTTTGATCCACACCTCTTCGAGAACCAATAGTTTTATCCGCGCGCTTCCATATTGGATCACTATTTGGCAATATCTGAAATTCATTCGACGTAGTTTCTAACAAACTTTTAGGGCCTTGAATCGAATCGCGCGGTTTCAATTATATAAGTACAACGACGCATCCATGCCCATACGAAAATAATAAATGCGAAAGTGAGTCTGTTACGTTTTTTTTAATGTCTATTACTGTAAATCTATTTTAACGAAATCGAGTAAAGTAGCTAGTATCCTAGTAAAGGCCGTAGGCTACTTTTCTCCCGAAGATTATTAAAGAGATCCCACGGGATGTTTAAAAACATAAACCGCGTGGGTTTAAGCCAAGTTGTTCACACTGCACTGATATGAACACGCTCATATTTTGCTCTGTGACTCAAAGCACTGAGCGATCATTGGACGGTCTTGGCCATGGAAGTAAAAGTAGGTACAGCTATCCCGTATCCCTTACTTCCAAAATTCTATTATGTATTATGAATGCATAATCTTTTATTGACAGACAACAGAGGTCCATAATGGTTAGTAAAAGACTTATCCTATGTTAGTAATTCTAATAAGTAACATGAATAATAATGAACAACAATATTAAGTGTTAGTAGATATATGACTTATTCTATGTTAGTAAATATAATTAATATACTTACAAACTAAAGCTGACATCCAGTGCACTATAAAAGCGCTGTCCTGTATGTCAGCTATCACCTTCAGAATAATGTTGGAACTACTCTCCAATCTACTTTTGGTCGAGGCGATCCTCTTCTGTATGATTGCAAAAAAAATCGTCCACACGATTTTCCGCAAATACCGGACGCACTGCAGTGTCGAAATCAATGGTCATTATGATGAAGGCATCCGTTTATAAAGGATTTTAGAAAATTCAACCTCTAATGGGATAAATAGGACTTTGAAATCCAAATAAATCGAGCTTAACGTGAACGAAGCCGAAGGCAAAAACTAGTATAATATATTGGCTTTATAAACCCTGTTGGAATGGTCTATAGTCGCTTTGTGATTTTAATTAACTAAGATAGATATTAATTGCCATAACGAATATTGATATCGTTCTGTTATTTCAGATCTCAAAGGTTCGTGTACTTTAATATTAAGTCGAGACGATGTTTCAATATGTACCTATCAATTACATTTCGATTTTCGTAATAATGGTAAAAAGGGTGTAATTATAATATGGTTTTAATATAATACTAGCAGACTTGCCCGCGACTTCGTCCCCTATGAAATAAGTTTTTTAAATTCCCACGGGAACTCCCTAATTTTTCGGGATAATATATAGCCTGTGACACTCACAAACAATGTGGCTTTCTAATGGTACCAGAATTTTCAAAATTGATCAGTAGATCCAGAGATTACCCCCTACGACGTCACAAACTCACAAACTTTACCTCTTTATAATGTTAGTATAGATCGAGTGCTTCTCATTTGTTTTAATAGTAGGTACTTCACCAAACTCGACGTAGGTACATAGGGAATAGGAAGCGTAAACATCACGATCCTTTGAGAACGATATGTAGGCTTTAATACTTGATAAGGGCTCGACGTAAAGGGAACTTACTATATTATTTTTTACCATTTTGTATCCATACACGGACTGCTCGAGCAGTTAGCTAGTGACCAACATACACGGACCGCTCTAGCAGTCATAGTCAACTGCTTGAAACTACTATTGATAACTGCTACCAACCGCCCCAAGCAGTCGCAACTGCTCGAGCGCTTCCATGTATGTGTGTACGTAGAAGACTAGTTAACTATGCTTGAAGCAGTCAATTCTGACTGCTTCAAGCTGTCCGTGTATCTGAGGCCTAAGACCCGGGATCTCGTCGGCTGCAGTCGAATATGCTAACCAGTAACCACTAGACCAACAAAACAGTTTTATTTAATATTTGTTTCAGACTCAATTATCCTCTGACAAGACGTCAGAGACCTTTTTAATGCGAGTTTTGCTCTGATTAGGACAGACGTGAAAAGTTGATAGACATTAAGCATATCCTAGATGTACGAGGCAGATAAGACGAATACTGTTAAGCTCTCAATAACAAGGGCTAATAACAAGGGAGAGGCGGAGCCCTACGGAATTCAGTGTCATTTTGAATCCGTCCGGAGCTCGGAAATTGATGAGCTGGTGCTTAATTCACTTGTAGAATAATCTGTTTGAGCCAATTAACATCCCGCCCCGAAATCCGCGTACTCAGACAATTATCGCTGCGACTGTCCGCGCAATGGATGCTTGCGAAAATTGAATTATACCGTCCATTGCATTTTCTCTTCTATAAATTACTTTGATAATAATCTATCTCGACGATTCACAAGTACTTTTTAATAAAAGTACTTGTGAATGTGAAGGGCATCGACTCAGCGTAATGCTAATGCATTACGCTGAGTCGATGCCCTTTTGGGACTGTACCTATACGACACAAATTAGTGTTTAAAGCATCAGAGTTTAGTCTATAAGTGTTCAGTCTCTTAACTCTTTAATTTTCCGGGATAAAAAGTAGCCTACGTGCTATTCCAGACTGTAATCTATTCCTGTGCCAAATTTCATCCAGATCCGCTCAACCGTTCTGGCGTGATTGAGTAACAAACATCCATCCATCCATCCAAACTTTCGCATAGATTTCAGGGACGTCAACTTACGTGACATAAACCTCTAATTTTGAAATAATACTGCTTTAATAATAAATAAGCGATGGTAGTATATATATTATACTTTTGTTGAGATGCTGAAACAAAAAGATTCAATTTGGAAGAAATACCTGAATTCCTACGCAATTAGTACTTTAAAATAACTAGACAATAACAGAAACAATGTGCCGAATGGACACAATGGAGGTGACGATTCCATTCACGGTAAGTATCTACGAAATAATTGGGAAACGTACCTATTCAACTTCTCCCTAATGATGTCACGTGAGGCTATTATCGTGTTAATGAATGTGGTTTATTAGTGTACTTAATACTCGAATAATAATGTTAAAAAATTAAGAGTGGTTTAAGTTTTTTTGAAACCCGCGGGAACTCCTTAATTTTCCGGGATAAAAAGCCTAGCCTATGTCACTCTCCAGGTCCTCAACTACATCCATGCCAAAAATCACGTCGATCCTTTGCTCCGTTGCGGCGTGGTTGAAGGACAAAACCAATAAACCAAAAAACAAACACTTTCGCATTTATAATATTAGTATGATAATGCTCGTAGGTATAATAATATTACTACTACAGCCTATTAACGTCCCATTGCTGGGCACAGGCCTCCACTGTCATAGGAGTGAGGGAATAAGAGCTTAGACCCACCACGCTGCTCCAATGCGGGTTGGCGGGCTATAATAATATTATTTCAATAAAAATTAAACGAAAACCTGGATGTGTTTTTTACTGGCATTACAACCTACATAGGTGACAAACGTGGCAACGCGACAGTAGACCCATCCCGTGGCCTACTTTGTATCGTGGATAAGTTTGTCATGTAGTCGTATCGCGTCGCGGTGCGTCGCATCGCTTTCAACACTCACTTAGAACAATGTGCCTTCCTAGTGTTCCACACATGAACGTACTAGTTCCGTGCTTTTAATGAAATTTGGCACAGATATATAGGTTCATAGGCTAGATTTTAGGTAAGTAGGTCTTATATGGATACTTAGACTGTTTATTCCGGAAAAATTAATCCATTCGGACGAAGTCACGGGCATCATCTAGTTAAAATATAATAATTAGGTACTAGTAGGTAAAACTAACTGTGTCGTAGGTCTAGTGGTTAACATGTTTGATTGCGGCTGACGAGGTCCCGGGTTCGAGTCCCGGGTTGGGTCATAATTAAGTGTTGGGTTTTTCTGACTACAAATTCTCAGTACTAGCCCGGAGTTGGAAGTTGGCGGTTTTTCACCCCCGTGTCCCGGAGAGCACGTTAAGCCGTCGGTCCCGGTTATTATCACTAACATGATAATAGTCGTTAAAGCCCGCCAACCCGCATTGGAGCAGCGTGGTGGGTAAGCACACCGACTGCGATGTTGAAAAGTACACGTAAACAAGTACGTCTGGCCCGTTATGGTCCTTGGCGTAAGCCGGGACTCTAATTCTAATTCCCTCTCTCCAATGGGTGTGGAGGCCTGTGCCCAGCAGTGGGACTTTAATGGGCTGTAGTGGAAGGTAAAAAAAATTTGGTTAGTACACCAACTGCTATTTGATGTTGAAAAGTACACGTAAACAAGTACGTCTGGCCCGTTATGGTCCTTGGCGTAAGCCGTGACTCTAATTCTAATTCCCTCTCTCCAATGGGTGTGGAGGCCTCTGCCCAGCAGTGGGACTTTAATGGGCTGTAGTGGTAGGTAAAAAAATTTTTAGTAAGCACACCGACTGCTATTTGATGTTGAAAAGTACACGTAAACAAGTACGTCTGGCTTGTTATGGTCCTTGGCGTAAGCCGTGCCTCTAATTCCCTCTCTCCAATGGGTGTGGAGGCCTGTGCCCAGCAGTGGGACTTTAATGGGCTGTAGTGGTAGGTAAAAAAATTTTTGGTAAGCACACCGACTGCTATTTGATGTTGAAAAGTACACGTAAACAAGTACGTCTGGCTCGTTATGGTCCTTGGCGTAAGCCGTGACTCTAATTCCCTCTCTCCAATGGGTGTGGAGGCCTCTGCTCAGCAGTGGGACTTTAATGGGCTGTAGTGGTAGGTAAAAAAATTTTTAGTAAGCACACCGACTGCTATTTGATGTTGAAAAGTACACGTAAACAAGTACGTCTGGCTCGTTATGGTCCTTGGCGTAAGCCGTGACTCTAATTCCCTCTCTCCAATGGGTGTGGAGGCCTCTGCCCAGCAGTGGGACTTTAATGGGCTGTAGTGGTAGGTAAAAAAATTTTTAGTAAGCACACCGACTGCTATTTGATGTTGAAAAGTACACGTAAACAAGTACGTCTGGCTCGTTATGGTCCTTGGCGTAAGCCGTGACTCTAATTCCCTCTCTCCAATGGGTGTGGAGGCCTGTGCCCAGCAGTGGGACGTTAATCGGCTGTAGTGGTAGGTAAAAAAAATTTTGTTAAGCACACCAACTGCTATTCGATGTTGAAAAGTACACATAAACAAGTACGTCTGGCTCGTTAGGTTACTCTCTGTCCATGGCGTAAGCCGGGACAAATATTAGAAAAAAGATGAATAGAAATAAGTACCAGTGCCAACAGATCCGGCTGCGATTTTCCGTAAAAATATTTCAGGAGCTTAAAAATTTGAAAGCGTTTCTCAAAAGTTATCTGTGATAAGTCTTTTATTATTTGCAAAGCTGTTAAGACCTCGCCCGGTAAGGGCCAAAACACACTACGGATAGGATGGAATGAAACGCGTGTGTACGCGACACGTTTTGACGACCTCCGTGGCGCAGTGTGTAGCGCTGTTGTCTTAACGTGCGGAGGTCCCGGGTTCGATCCCCGGCAGGGTCAATTTGGGAATTTATAATTTCTGAATTTTCCCCTGGTGGGAGGTTCCGTGGCTAGTTACCACCCTACCGTACCGATTTAGCGTTCCGGTGCGGTGCCGTGTAGAAACCAAATAGGGGGGGTTTAATATAACTGCCATGCCCCTAACAGGTGAGCCCGCTACCATCTTAGACTGCATCATCACTTACCATCAGGTGAGATCGCAGTCAAGGGCTAACTTGTAGTGGAATAAAAAAAAATGTTATCCTGTTGAGCTCAGTGGTGTGCATGTCGTACAGGTATCAAAGCACTGCTTACGCTAGTTGTTAAAACTATGCTTATTTTTGATTGTGACCTGTCAGTATGAATGCCTATCCTGACTTCAAAACCTGTGCACGCGACTGGTGGAGCTATGGCAGTAATATAACTTTTTTTAGGTTCAGTAATGTTTATTTTATTTTTAATTTTTTTCATAGCTTGACAATAAGTTTTACAATTTCTTTTTTTTTAAATATTAGTTGAAATGATAGCAAAATAAGATTCTTTAATTGTTAATAGTATAATAATTATTTGTTGTAGAAATCATGAGCTACTCCTATAAAAATATGTAAGTAGGTACTAGCGAATGCCCGCGACTTCGTCTGCGTGGTTTGATCTTTTTGGTTGCCGCGGGAACTCTTTAATTTTCCCGTATAAGAAGTAGCCTAAGTGCTATTCCAGACTATAATCTATCTCTGTGCCAAATTTCAGCCAGATCCGTTCAGCCGCTGAGCCGTGATTGAGTAACGAACATCCATACATCCATAAATACATACATCCATCCAAACTTTCGCATTTATAATATTAGTAAGATTAATAATTTGCACGCCATGTGTTTGGCAGATAATGGCTCGGAACTAATCTACAATTATTGTAACAATTTGTTAATTACTTACCTACGTTACCTACGTATAGGAAGGCGGAGGACCGTGTTTGGTGGCGCGCTCTCGAAAAGGCCTATGTCCAGCAGTGGATGCATACAGGCTGATGGATGGATGGATGATTATTTATTTATTATACCCAACTCCTCGGTGATGCCTAACGCTTGCCCACATACCCGGTGACGCTGTAACGGCCAGTAAAGCCTTCATAGCTATTTCAATAATTAAAAAAATTAAAAAACAAGACTGCCGTGCCAAAAAGCGAACTAAAAAGTAAAAAATCTAAATTAATGTAGTTAAATTTGAATCTTATTCACATTTTTATTAAATGATATTTTTTTGTGAATCACTGGATATTGAACTATAGTGTATATTTTTGGGATCTACTCATCATTTTCTAGATGATGATTATATAGTTAATCTTATTTTCGAATTTTTTTTTCAACTTTAGTCGTTAATGCGGTCACCCCATCAATTATTTTTTTAATTTTACTAGCCTATGTCATCCGGAATAAGCTAGGGATTCTAACGATACCTCATTTATCATAATCGGTTCAGGCGTATAGAAGTTATGGTGGAATATACAAACTCACATACATACATACATACATGAACCCTGAAAACAATATACTCCTTTTTTCAGGCAGTCGTATAAAAAACAATCGTCCAACTGAAACTTTTCGTCCGCAGTGCGTTTTCGCCCTAACGACGGTAACGGTCTGCTCTTTATCTATGCATTATTCCTATTCACAATCTGGAATCGTTTGTTCAATTTGAGCTCCGCCCCGTGAAGGGAATATTTCTCTAAGCGCGCCTGTTTCAGGGAAATGTAATCATTTTCATTCATTGTTTCTCGTTCAGACCGGCTTGTTATCGTCTGATTCTAAAATAATAGTGAGGATTTTTCTTAAATTTTCTCTTAGTAATGTTCCTACAACTACCTATGATCACATGTGAAGACAACGATGTTCTTTGGGTGTAGACGTCAGGCCTATTCATTTCAATTCAAATTACCACTGTTTGTATATGTCACCGTAAGATTGTAATAGCCGTTAGATTATAATCTAACTCGCGGAACTGTATGTCGACAGATTACAATTTAACGCATTATTTTTCGGTAGATTGTAATCTGTTAAATATATAAACCCGATAAAACCTAAGTGTAATGTGTAATAATCAGGTAGTGCCCGGCCTTATGTCGAACCCTAACCTAACCTACAAGAAAGACAAGAAAACGTAAATACAATTATGTAGTATTTCAAAAATTGACACTCAGAACATTGAACGGTTCACAATCTGTCGACAGTTTACAATTTCAGGAGTTAGATTATAATCTAACGGTTTTTACAATCTTACGGTGACATATACGCCACTAGAAGTTAGCCCTTGACTGCAATCTCACCTGATGGTAAATGATGATGCAGTCTAAGATGGTAGCGGGCTAACCTGTTGGGGGTATGACAGTTATATTAAAGCCATACTATGCGCTATCGCTTGGCGGTACGATTTTGCCGGTAGGATGGTAATCAGGTCAGACCAGAGAAAATTCAGAAGTTATAAATTCCTGAATTGAACCTGACGGGGATTGAACCCTGGACTTCCCACTTAAAAGACCACAGCGCTCACCACTGCGCCAGGGAGGTCGAGGTGTTTTATAAAAAGACTAATTATTTTCATACTAGCGAATGTCCGCGACTTCGTCTGCGTGGTTTAAAGTTTTTTGGTTCAAGCGGGAACTCTTTAATTTTCCGGCCTATTTGCTATTCCAGACTATAATTTATCTCTGTGCCAAATTGCAGCCAGATCCGTTCAGCCGTTGGGGCGTGATTGAGTAACAAACATCCATACATGTAACTGAAATTATTTGAACAATGTTTGTTAATTTTCACATGAAGGTAGTTGTAATTCGACAAATGAAAACGCTGGTAACTTATCTACAGATTTATATAGATAGATTGATTATTAATTTAGTCCGTAAACCGACGAGACAGTCAGTCTGTATCGTTAACCCTTAATGCTAAAAGGTTTGCGAGTGTGACCTTTCCATTAATCACAGAAGGGGGGAGGGGGGGCGACGTCTTCGGTTTAGGAAGTAAATCCGAAAAGCCGTCCCAAAACAACATCCAATCGACTTATCAGCGTTGCCTGCCCACTAATAATGATCAGTCAATAAATTGTATCGAGTGATGAAGTGAATGGTTAAGCAAATTGTTCTCGGCTGATTTGAGACATCTACATAGATTTATAGCGCCGTTACTTTAGCCTGAATTATTAATAAATTATATCTTCGAATGAAGTGACTCATATAATTATGATAGAACTTCACTTTGTATGTTCGTTTAATCATTAATAAGTCCGAGTAGAGTAGTTATTTTACGTATTCGATCGCGACAACGCTTACAATTATTTTAATACTATTATTTTTTCGTCCACGTGGAGTAAGTTTTTTTGATTCTCGCGGAACTCTAATTTTCAGGGATAGCCTTTCCCCGGGATACAACCTATCTCTGTACCCAATTTCATCAAAATTGGTTGAACAGATGGGCCGTGAAAGCGTAGCAGACAGACAGGCAGACAGACGAACTGACAGACACACTTTCGTATTTATAATATTAGTATGGATGAATATTGAACGAGCCCCAGCTGTCAAGAGCTTGGCAAGTCCAGTCTGTTTTAATTGGTAATTATTCAATTTTTATTTAATAATAATTATTAAACTTTATTTCATAAACAACCATTTAATTATAGTCTGTGTTTTGACAACTTACTTGTGTCTGTGGTATGTGTCAACGAGGAGAACTGTTCTCCTCGTTGACACATACCACAGACACATTACAAAGCATAGAGTTAGGAACTATCTTTGTTATAAAGTTACAGATGATAAAGTTGCGTTCCCTTCTTACAACACAGTCGTTTCGGTGTGATGCCCGAACAGACTGACAAAATTCCAAAGTTTTTTTTTGTATCTTAGTTTAAAATAAAATTTCCTAAAAATAATCCATGTACATAAATAGTTCAGTTACAGATTTATTATAACCAATAACCATATTGTATTTATAAATAGCTAGCCGGATCAGCATTCTTAGCATTTTTCAGCAGGTTTGGTGAAATACCTCATCCTACAATTTCAATTATAAAAATACTAGATGATGCCCGCGACTTCGTCCGCATGGCATGAGTTTTTTAATACCCACGAGAACTTCAATTTTCCAGGATAAAAAGTAGCTTATGTCACTTTCCAGGTCTTCAACTAAGTATAACTCATGCAAAAAATCACGTCGATCCGTTGCTTTTTTGCGGCGTGATTGAAGGACAAACCATTGAACCAATAAACCAACAAACAAACACGTTTATATAAAATTAGTAAGACATGTTGTTCAAATGCGCTAATTAATGTTTACCATGATGTATGCGCTAATGTAGAGGCTGTACCAAAATGTAAACTATTAATGTTTTCATTTAGTATTATATAAATGTGTTATCCAACAAATATCCGGGCAATTAAGCCTAATGACGGCAAAACGTGTCGGGTCGGCTGAATAGCGTCATGTGCGAACAAGCGATAACATTCACCTTTACGACGTATACTTAGCTAATGTGCTAACTGATATCATACAAATTATACCGTGAACCGTGGCGGACTTTGGTACAGTTTAAGGATGAAATGAGTCCTTTTCAAGTAAATAGGTTAAAGATGCATCTGTGCTTACTTGTGATATGACAAGAAAGATTTTGGGCATGACATTGAGATTAGGGGCCTAGTCTAGCCCTAGACAAGGGGCCTAGGGGCTCATTTTAAATTAAAATAAATAGTAGTAGTTCATCAAGGGACTAAGATGAGCCATTTCATACGAGGTTTGCTTTTTAGCTTGCTATAAAAACGAGTAGAATGGCTTTTAGTCTCGTGGTAAACACTTTGATTGCGAGAAAATCAAATAAATGTCGATTTTTAATTATTTCTTTGCCTTTCTGTTATATTTTCATATTAGGAGTAAGATCTTTATTTTTACTTGATGATATTAAGAAAGAAATAGTCACATTCACTTTACCTGCCTTCACCTTGCCTTACGCATTGTGTTTTGAAATGTATTAATTATCATCCCTATAGCATCCATTTAAATAAATGTAATAATTACAACAATAAAGTCTATGATTTCGCGGCAAATTGCAATACCAACTTTATTTTTCTCCCGATAACAAGAAGGAATTAAAAAAAAACAGTAGTACCATAAACATAGATCTGTTGTTGTTGTTGTTTAGTTTATGGCTTTTAATAGTGCCACACCAGCACAATGTACTTTGCCAATTTCAGGTGGAGTGGAAGATCCACAAAGGAGACTATGTAAAAAAAAAAAAAAAAAAGTGAATTTATAATTATGCAATAAATGGATAACATAGATCTGTAGGATATTGGTAGGATACGATGGGTAACTTTGACATTCAACTTTAAGTGACATTTTTTTTGGCTGTTGATAGTAACCATAGACTAAAAATTTTGGATAACCGAAAGAGGATAGTACGGCAAATAAAAAAAATTGTTAAAAAATGACTTTAATCCCTAGACCCTAAATGCTAACTTTAGTCCGCCTACGCTAAGCTATAATGACACCTTTTTAGAGCATGAGAGGTGAAATAGTTATTTGTATTATATGGGGCCAAAGAAAATTTTTGTTCCCCGAGGGCGCTATTTGGAATTCAGAGCGAAGTGAAGGATTCCATAGTAGAATCCCGAGCGTAGCGAGGGATAATAAAGTAATAATAAAGTAAAAATAAATAAAAAAAAAATACGCCGCCCGAGAGCAAAAAATTTGGCCCCGAGTGACACACACTATTTTTCATCATTACAGAGAAAAAGCTAGGAGTATCAACGTACTATGTATGGACATTACCTATACGTTTATGCACCAATCCGAAGCACGAACGCGGACCAACCAGAAGATACTCCTATCAACCTTCTATGTATAGACATTATTTAGACGTAGGTATATTTAAAGTTTAAATAAAACACAAATAAATAATTATTTTTTCAGCCCGCAATGCCGCCAAAACGTAACTGGACAGTTATAGTTAACTTCATATATTATGCGTTCGACCTCTTTGGTTAACTAGTATTTTTTCCCTCTTTGGACTAGCAGCCATAATTCCGTTCAAAATTCAAAAAATGTAAAGACGTATATCCGATCAACAAATTGAGCACGTGACTTATGGAAGACAACAGCCACTCAAACATTTTTGGATTTCGAACGGAACGAGCGATCGACAGGTTTTTGCGACGAACGCAGTATACTAAAGCACGAACGCGGACCAATCAGAACAGAGAAATGAAAAGTCCCTTGGGCCTAAAAATTACATTTTGCTCCCGCTATCCTCTGAAGCCAATATTCGTTTTTCGAATAGGGATGATGAAAAATATATTCCTTTGTTACCCAGTTCAAGACACGCGGAAGCGTGTCCAGCCAAAGTTCAAAAAAACTGGCGAGCAGCACCGTGTGTAATATTACACGAACCATTTGGAGCCACTTTTGACCCCCTCATAACTCAAAAACTATTTCACATAAACATGTCAAATTTGGCGCATATATTGAGACCCGTGAGATACATATGTGCTCCAAATTTCATAAGCACACCTCAAATGGTTATTTAGATATAAACGTACAAAAATCGTCATTTTTATGATCAAAGGTATAGATCAAAACTCTGACACGAGGCATGCTACCATTGCTTAAAACCGTATTATTTTAATATTGTTGACGTTTCTGTTGTAGTGTTATAATCATTATTTTAAGGACGTCAAAGTACGTGACATTCAACCGTTAGTTTGAAACAATACTGCTTTAAGCGGTGGTAGTAACTCCTTAACTATTGAAAATGACACATAATTATTATTTTAATGTAAATAATAATGAATAATAATATAGTTGCATTAAAACCTTACCTTCGTATTCATACATTTTGTGCAACGAAACGTCATTGACAGAAAAGAAGAAGAAACGTATTTTAAGTCGTCAGTTCAAGCTGTCAGTCATTGAGATTTGTATTCATTGTTTATAGTGGTTTTAGTGATATCGACTGTTTACCGTGCTTGTTTTCAATGTTTCACAAAAAACTTTTGATTTTGAACTTTTGCAATCAAAATTGATGAGATGTAGAAATGTGCTGTAGAGGTAGTCTGACCATAGATGTAATCTGTCAATGTCAGTGTGACTCTAGGTACACTATATATTTTTCTTGAGAATTCTCGTCTTTAATTATCTTGTACAATGAGTCGTACAATAGAATTACTGGTGGGTGACACACTGACCTTACACCAAATAATAAGTACCTACTAATGTAAAACGTAAACTAAACTAATAGAAAAGTCCTATTACAGTGTAAAGGATTATTTGAATGATAGCAAGGCATGGGTATGAATTGTAACAACGGCTGATTATGTAATGTTATATTATAAGTACATATATATAATTTCAAATATTTGTGAGATGGTGATAATAAAAAAAAAGCGGAGTTTATTGCGGGCTCTTCTCAGACCAGGGCACGTTTGGAACCCTCGTAGCTTTAGTTTTAAGATATCGTAGTTAATTATCACCATCACGTCTTATGCTCTGTAAGCATGACGTTCAGAAGGTGTACTTTGTAGGTACATATTTTGAATAAATATGTTTTGAGTTTGAGATTGAGTTCAATAATTTCTGTACAAAAAGTAATGATATCCCATCAAAAACATAAATGTAAAATGAGAGCCAAGTTCAAAATTGTGATATATATGCCTTGGTTGTTGACTTCAGCGAAAAAAGAAGTGAGATCTAAATGGGTGCCAAGTTCAATGGTCAGTCCTGCAATTTATATATCCCATCAAAAACATAAATGTGAAATGAGAGCCAAATTCAAAATTGTGATATATATGCCTTGGTTGTTGACTTCAGCGACAAAAGAAGTGAGATCTAAATGGGTGCCAAGTTCAATGGTCAGTCCTGAAATTTATTTATAACAACATATAATATTTTATAACAACTTAAAATATCATTTCTTCTTATAACTTAGTATAAAATGTTGAAGACTAAGGCTTTGGCTTGGCTAGTTTCCATATACGAATTATTATTAAGTAGGTACCTAAAAGTACAGTTTCTACCAGCAAGCCAAATTTTCGGAAGAATAAAATAAGAACTTACAGCTTTACAACTTGTGAACGCTATAATTCGTATATGAAAACTAGCCAAGCCAAAGCCTTAGTCTTCAACATTTTATACTAAGTTATAAGAAGAAATGATATTTTAAGTTGTTATAAAATATTATATGTTGTTATAAATAAATTTCAGGACTGACCATTGAACTTGGCACCCATTTAGATCTCACTTCTTTTGTCGCTGAAGTCAACAACCAAGGCATATATATCACAATTTTGAATTTGGCTCTCATTTCACATTTATGTTTTTGATGGGATATATAAATTGCAGGACTGACCATTGAACTTGGCACCCATTTAGATCTCACTTCTTTTTTCGCTGAAGTCAACAACCAAGGCATATATATCACAATTTTGAACTTGGCTCTCATTTTACATTTATGTTTTTGATGGGATACTTTTTACGTTAATACTTATTTTAAATTTACAAAAGTAATAACTTTGATAGTTCAATCAGCTATTCTGTGGTTTAATGCTCTACCCTGGCTACGTATCTGGAAGAGATATTACTTAGCTTTTACTTTACTGCTTGTCTGTCTGTCTGTCTTCCATCTATCTGTCTTTTTGCTGCACTTTCAGGGCCCATCTGTTCATCCGATTTTAACGAAATTTGCAACAGCGTCCAAATTTCAAATTGAAATTCCGGGATGAAAAGTAGCCTATGCACGGGATGCAACACCGCATTTTGGTCTCACGGCACCACTAATTCCGGAAAATACGGACAAAATCACGGGCATTATCTAGTAGGTTAAATACATTTCATAAAAACAGACACACATTTACTTCAGTTTTACAGTAGTAGATATATAAGAGTAGATGAGTTTTCCGAATCCAATCGTGCACAAATCCCCAAACAGTTCGATTAGTCAGCAGATATCGTTAGTTCAATCGGGAAATTGACGATGTTTGTGCTTTTTCGCGGGTGTAGATAGGTATCTGTGGGGATATCTGAAATCTATAGATGATTATTGAACTGTTGATTGTATGTCGGAAAAGTGTAATTTTTCCTCTAGTAAGTAACTAGCAGTATTTTTGATCCGGGATAAAAAGAAGCTTATGTCTGTTAGGATCTCAAATTCGTTATTCTGTCCCTGTCAAAATCCTTGCATAAAGTCCTATAAACCTATCTGGGGCCATACTGTTGACGCTTATCTGTGCCAAATTTTATTCAGATCCGTTCAGCCGTTCTGGCGTGATTAAGTAACAAACATTCATCAGTACCTACATCCAAAGTTTAGATTTATAATATTAGTAATAGTATATATTCTGTGCTTGGAGGCCTGTCTTATATAAGTTATAAACAATCGACTTTCATCGCTGTACCACGCCACTAAAACAGATTTAAATAAAAATTGCATGCCAAATTTAGATGAGATGATGCCTTTAAACTATATAAACTGAATCTATAAACAGTGCAGTTTTTTACTAGAACTCGCGCTATTTGTTTTGTGAATAGTTTCCTCAGTAGTAGTTATACCTCTGCTGTAATCGTTAGCTTTAATTTTTTTCACCTCTCATGCTCTAAAAAGGTATAGCATAGCGTAGGCAGACTAAAGTTAGTATTTATGGTCTAGGAATTAAAGTTTTTTTTTTTTAATAACTGCTGTCCTTAATCACCAACAGCCGCTAAATAATGCACTGGCTTGACGGTTCTGGGTACCAGCCTTTTTGAGTCTTAATGTAAACCTATAAAAAGATTCGCTGTAATTATTAATTTCGTGTTTCGACGCGCGGAGCCACTAAACAAAAAAGAAGAAGATTAATTTCGTGAACTCGACTCGATGTTCTATTTTTAAATTATAACATAGGATTTTTTATAATAGAATTTATTTTGAAAATGGAACGGCAAAAGCGATGCAATGTTCCACTGGCGATCCTTGGTGCTCGTCGGAAGTATGCACCAATAGGTCTGTCAACTAGAAAAAAAAATTAAAAAAAAACAGTTGCAGCAGATTCTTTTCTGTTCATTTTTTTTACTTGGAATAATTAACAATGAATTAATTGTTGAATTTTTGCTGCTATAAATTGTTATATTTCATTTAAGAATGTCTTCAAATGAAAGTGATCTTTCTTCAAACATGGAAATGGAGCAGAATGGAAAAGAGATAATTGATCCGTTGCCGCTGAAATCACGTGCAATTTATTTAAAGATGTACCAAAAGTTTTTAAACTGCAGAAGTGAATAACGAGTCAATTTGTGTGCTGAAGAAGTTTTTCTGACTTATTTTGATGAGCTTGTTTGTAAAGTACTTGGCAACAAAGGAATAAACAACTCGAATCAATTTGCCGGAGAAAAACCATTAAGTTCACTGTTCAAAATTGTTCCTATTGTACTTTTAATTTTTTGATAAAATATTAACTATATAGTTTTTATTTTATTTCGTTCCAAGTTGTTTTATTTTCTCGCAATCGAAGTGAAATGTTGAGGTTTTAAAAGACTAAAAGCCATTCTACTCGTCTCTATAGCATCTAAGAAGAAGCTAAACACCTCGTATGTAATGGCTCATATTAGTCCCTTGATGAACAATGTACTCTATCTAGCTGTCATAAAGCTGCGGAGTATTTGGCACGAAT
The DNA here is from genome assembly GCA_964035005.1 of Erebia palarica. Lineage (NCBI taxonomy): Eukaryota > Metazoa > Arthropoda > Insecta > Lepidoptera > Nymphalidae > Erebia > Erebia palarica. The sequence continues at coordinate 32,055,502 of OZ035990.1, forward strand.
TCATATAAAGTGTAATTTTCCTCTGAATGGTGTTAGCTCGAATTGCCAAAAAATGAACAAGCCAACGCTATTTCGGTAACTAAATGTTTCTTCGAGAATTGCATATTATTGCTCTTCCGTTCTATTTCGAAATGGTAGATAATATTGTACTTAGAGGCAGTGATAGCTTGAGATTTAGACGTCCCACTCTATTCTTTTCTATCTATTATATCCATCTATTTTATATAGTCTATTAGCGAAGGCCCGCGACTTCGTCTGCATGGTTTGAGGTTTTTTGGTTCCCGCAGGAACTCTTTAATTTTCCGGGATAAAAAGTAGCCTATGTGCTATTCCAGACTATAATCTATCTCTGTGCCAAATTTCAGCCAGATCTGTTCAGCCGTTGGGGCGTGATTGAGTAACAAACATCCATACATCCATACATCCACACATCCATACATCCATCCAAACTTTCGCATTTATAATATATAGTAAGATTAGATGATTTCGTCCGCGTGGAATAAGTTTTTTTGATTCCCGTGGGAACTCCATAATTTTCAGGGATAAAATGTAGCCTATGTCCTTCCCCGGGATGTAACCTACCTTTATACCGAATTTTATCAAAATTGGTTGAGAGATGGGCCGTTAAAGCGTAGCAGACAGACACACTTTCGCATTTATAATATTAATAATAACAATAAGAAATTCGGTGGGTTCATACTTGATACCCGGGCATGCACCTAAATATAAATTTTCGGAGTTACTTGACTTTTAAGTACCTACTGAGTATTTACGTGAAGTTGTCTGGAAGAGATTTCTTCAGCAATAAGATCGCTTTTGCACCCTTTTGTTTATCTTTTAACCTTTTCTTTATTTTTTTTGTTTTAATTGTGTGCAACAAAGAATTTAGATAAACGGTTTAACGGTGAAGGAAAATACCGTGAGCATGCCCAAGCATTCTTCTTAACGATTTCAAGGGTGTGTGTCTGTTAATCCGCACTTGGTCAGTGTGGTGGACTATAGCCAAACCCATGCCATTTTGAGAGGAGACTCGAGCTCAGTAATGAGTCGACAGGCGATGGGTTGAAGTGAATGAAAGAATGATTAACTCATTACCTAACCTAAGTCCGTCTTATAATTAATATAGGTCAAAATTGCTTAGACAAATTAAATTCCAGAATGTTCTATTCAAATTAATTCATGCAAGTGTTTGGGAACATTGTAAGGCTTAATATTTGCGATGATTCGCTATTTAATTTTGAACTTTATTTTCACATACACAGAGTTGCAGGTAGCGTTGATCATTTAAGCTATTGTTGGACAAGAACGAATACTAGGATAATTTTAATCACGGACATTCATTATGTAAAAATGTCGGAAAAGTATTGTCTTTTGACTCTTTAGATTCCTTAAAACTTTTTAAAAATATTCTCATTCTCTTAATTAAAAACTTTCATTAAAAGTGTTCTCATGGTTGGATGAGTGTAAGTATAAAAGAAAGTGTTAAAATTTTGTAATATTTTGTCCATTAGAACCTTTATCTCCAAGGACTCAAGGATCCTTTTCTTTCCCTTTCCAAGGATTTTATCCTTTCGTCCTATTGACTCTACGCTGGGTAGTATTCTAAAGAGCTATTTTTTGTGCTTCCCGCCCTACGTAGTACGTCTTAGCCGGTAGGGTGGTAACTATTCACAGCCGAAGCCTCGACTAGTTACCACCCTAGCGGCTAAGACGTACCGTCAAGCGATTTAGCGTTCCAGTACGATGCCATGTAGAAACTGATTGGGGGTTTGGGATTAATATGAATGCCATACCCCTAACAGGTTAGGGTCTACCATCTTAGACCGTATCATCACCTACAATCAGGTGAGAATGCAGCCAAGGACTAACTTGTGGTCGCGTAAAAAAATAGTTTGTCAATAATTTGACAAAAAGCATGTATGAACTCTTTATGCAGTTCGATTAAAACGTTTTAAGCTCTACGATTTCTTTAGACAACTGGGCCTCGGCCACGTGCTTTAAGCGTAGGACACGAAAAACAACACAAACTCAAACCTCCATTACAGTCTTCCATGACACGTTGCCAATTTTATTATTTTATATAAAAATACCATCTACCAACTAAACTCAAAACTATGAGCTCAATACTGAAAAGAAAATAGACATGCCAAATTTTGCACACACTTTTTCATTAATTATAATATTAAAAAGATAATATTTAAATTATTGTTAGGTATGTAATTAAATCTACTAGAGTGATTTGAAACGCTTACAAATTCCAACAAAGCTATGCCACATCAAGTAATATAAAATTGAGCCTCAAATTTCTACGAAATTTAATAAAAGACCGAAGGGAAATTCCATCCTGTTGATTACAACGATATCGTTTGTGTTACACTCCGGAGAATCTGAGGTCTTTGTCCTGTGGCTAAGGGCGAAAACACACTTTTTCTGTGTGCATTAGAATGACTGCCCAAAGTGATAGGTTATACTTTATTTTGGACGTAAAAGCGACATTATATGGAATGTGTCATGGGTCATTGCATGTATGTATGTATGTATGTATGTATGTATATACTTTATTGTACACCACGAATACACAAAAACAACATGTTACAAACAAGAAAACAACTATACGTAGGTACAATAAGGCGGCCTTATCGCTAAGCAGCGATCTCTTCCAGACAATCTTAACGTTAGCAAAGAGCATAAAGAACCAGGGGTAGAGGTACAACTCCATACAACGGGTACCATAGTTCTAAAATAAATTCAAGATGGCGTTACTTGTCTCGAATAAGTATAAATTTTGTTTAAATCAACCGAAACTCAATGAAAACATGTATTTTGTTGTTTTACTTTATTTTACCTATTTATTTATTAAGTTGAATTAACTATTAAATATAAAATTTTCATAAAATCCGATAGCAAAAAGTTTATTTCAAAGCTTTCGTTTTAACGCCATCTAGAGCTAAGCAGGAGAACTACAGGGTATCAGCGATGATAAGCAGATTTGACGTTAGGGAGAAAATGAAAAAGAAGATAAAGGGAGGTGGTGTAAAAATAATAATAAACTTAAATACTAATAGCTAAATAAACTAACCAATACCATATATTACAACATATTTTGATAAACTAATAATATAAAAAATAATAATAATAGACACACATAAACCAAATAGACATACCAATAATTACATAAATAAGTACTTTTAGAAAGAAAACAATAAATATGTCATAACAATATGTATGTCTAAATCACATGGCGGTACGTATAATGTACCGGTACGGCGATAACTAGCAACGGGCGAAGCCTCCCACCAGACCAAACCAGAGACAATTCACTGCTACATTCTACATTTTCTATCATTTTGTCAGGGAACCCTAAAAATAGTAATGCATGAATCTCCTGAATCTTCGGACATAAACTAATGATGTTTTTAAAGCGCAACATCCAACAACCGTAGTGTTAGTATAAGATTTAATGCGTTAAAGAGAATATTTACAATATATATTCACTTAGTCATATTGGCAGCCATCGCAACAAGCAGAAAACTAGTGAAATAAAATGTGGTGTTACTGAATTTTTGACTTTAATCGAGTGTCTTTACACTTTCAGGTAAACATGGAAAAAGGCTCTGGAATGTCTTTACACTTTCAGGCTCACTTGCACAAGGACTCTGAAATTGATTTAGTTAAATAATAGATGAGTCCGGTGACTTCGTCCGCGTGGATTAAGATTTTTTGATTCCCGCGGGAACTCTTAAATTTTCCGAGATAAAAAGTAGTTTATATTCTTCTCCGGGATACAATCTACCCCTGTACCAAATTTCACCAAAATCGGTTGAGAAGATGGGCCTTGAAAGTGTAGCAGACAGACAGACAGACCCACTTTCGCATTTATAATATTGGTATGGATATTAATGCTATCCCTTTTTGGCAACTACAATATGTATTTGCTAAAAAGGGACAGCATTACAAAATTTAACTAAATTAGTTTAAATGTCTTTGTGCAAGCGGCCCTTTTTTACTCTGACGTTAGTTTGTTGTTGAATTATGATTGTCGTTTCCTATCAAAGTTGCGTTAGTGAGACGTGAAATTTCATACTAAGAGTAAAGAAGGGTAAAGTGCCTTGGAGATAAGTATGCATTTTACGCACGAGTGAATTAGATCGGACCGCTGTAAGTGTGAAAGTGGTATATTTTCTCCAAATTGAGTTACGTAAGTGTATGAACGGTGGGTAGCAAATAATATGATTATTATGATTATACTTTAGTTGTGGTTTTAGCCCAAATAGTTTTTTTTAGAGTTCCGTACCTCAAAAGGAAAAAACGGACCCCTTATAGGATCACTTTGTTGTCCGTCCGTCTGTCTGTCAAGACCCTTTTTATCAGGAACGCATAGTATCAAGCTGAAATTCATATCAAATACTCAGGTCTACTGTCCCTTAGAGCTGTGAAAAAATCGAACTTCTAAGCTAACGCAATCAAACGATACAGCCGTTTATGCTGCCAATTTTTGACACTCGCAAGGGAATTAAAACCTGCAGGGTACTTCCCGTGAACTCAGAATCTTGAAATTAGGTACGAAGCAACGTCTTATAGCACAGATAAAGGAAAAATTACGAACAGCATAAATTTGTAGTTAGCTTTGTATCTAGCTTAGTTTTTAGCCTTCCTTCGCGATTTGCGATCTGTTAGTGATGTTGCAGTCAAATATAGTAGAGTACCTGTTAAAGGTATGCTAGTTATATTACCTTGACCCATACCTACCCCTAATCGGGTTTTTGTCGGTAGGTCGGTAACTAGCCACGGCCGAAGCCTCCCACCAAACAAATCAATAGTCTAGCCAAAAGTCTTTATTGAAGTGACAACTTCTTTAGTCGCATTGAGCACTTTTTAGTAGGAGAAAAACTTGTGGATTCGCGTCACCGACATGCTCGCGTTGTAACGAAGATAAAAGGTCTTAAATATAAATATACTACATTCGTATTTAAACTTTAATGCCTTATTTGTAAGGTTTATATTTAAATTTCTTTTTAATTATTAAAAATACGAATATTTAAAATAATTAAAAAACATAAAAATATTCGTTTTCACTTCTATCGGCAGTTCCTAGGACTGCCATTTTTTAAAATATAGTATAGCAAGAATACGAGCAGGCGGGTCACCTGATGTTAAGTGATTACCGCCGCCCATGAACAATTGCAGCACCTGAGGAACCGCCAACGCATTGCCGGCTTTTATATCTTCGAATGAAGCGACTCATATAATTACGATAGAACTTCACATTGTAAGTTCGTTTAATCACTAATTATTGTTCTTTTTAACCCCTGACTAAAAATCTAACCCACAATTAGGCATATAGCAATCTGCCACTACGCCTTGGGGATTGTTAAAAATACGAATACGAATCGAATACGTAATAGAATGGAATACGAATCGAACAAGAATAAGACAGCTTGACAATAATTTGCTCTAATGTTTTATAGTTCTTTATTGGTTTAAAGATGATTTGTGAGATCGTGTTCGTGATAGTTAAAAAAACCCCGGCTGAGTTTTTTTGTGGGATGTTCTCAGACCAGGGCGCGTTTGGAATCCTCGTAGCTTTAAATTATTATCACCATCACGTTTATTGGACTTAACTTAATGGACGTCAATAATTAGTGTACAATGTACCTACTTTGAATAATGAACATTCTTTGTTTAATTACGATTGTGATAAATCTAAATAAAACTGTATAAAATAACATTTTAACTGCAATTTACTACCGCTTAATAAATCGTGCATCAAAAGCATCTTTATTTCCGATTAAAAGCAACGTCCTAAATTAATCTGCGTTCATTTTATTCGGGGAAAACTCTATTTTCAATTTTCCGGAACGTGTTGCGAAATCCAAACTTAATTAGGGTAACATTTCAATTTTCAGCTTAGGTCACAATTGAATTTGTAAGTTTTACTCACGTAAGTCCCTTTCATGAGTAAATTACGAAATGCAAACAGTAATATATCAACTATACTCACGCAAAAAATCACGTCGATCCGTTGATCTGTTGCAGCGTGATTGAAGGACAAACCAACAAACAACAGTACAATACTGTTTCGCATTTATAAAATTAGCGAGATCTCTGTGAAGATAGGCCATCATAGCCGAAATTCTGTGGAAATCACGTTATTATTCTGTGAAAAGATCTTCTCTCTCCCGTTTTCCCCCTAACAAGTTTAAACTGTTAAAAAGTAAACGATCCCAAAATGTTTTGATCTAAAAGTACGAGCCTATTCGAGGACTTGCAAAAAAGTCCTCAAAATTCACACGGCGTATCGCACCAATAAATTCCTTCGGAGCACATCCCGGCACACTTTCCACGGGAAGTGAAGGCCGTAAGTTGAATTTTCATAAAAAGATTTTTAAGTCCTAGTGGAGTTTGCATTTTTCGAAAACTTTGGTCGTTCTCAGTACAAAAGTAAAAAACTAATAATTGTCGTGGTTTATATTTTAACTAGCCACAGCTTATGCCCGCGACTTCGTCCGCATGGATTGAGGTTTTTTGGTTCCCGCGGGAACTCTGTAATTTTCCGGGATTAAAAGTAGCCTATGTGTTATTTCTGACTATAATCTATCTCTGTGCCAAATTTTATGCAGAATCATTTAGCCGTTCTGGCGTGATTGAGTAACATAAATCCACCCATCCACCCATACATCCACCCATCTATCCATCCAAACTTTCACATTTATAATATTAGTAGTATATATAGTATTAGGTACAAAGAAATTATGTTGAAATCTTGTGGTAGAAATGTCTAAAGATTTAAAAGGTCTGTAGATTTAACGTATTTTATCGTCTTCTTCGGATAGAATCTCCTACTAGGCACACTGAGTTTTGCTGTCATACAAAAGTTTTTGCTTAAATTATATATAGTTGACTGTGAAGGTATGACCTGACAACTATAAAAATTAAATTTTTTCTGCCATTTTTCATCTCATCGCCGACCCAGTACCTACTGAGTCAGAATCACCTCTCAAAATGAGAAGGGTTTGGTCATAGTCTTGTTTTAAACTTTTGTATTTTTTTTTTTAAAGTCTTGAGACTTTTGTATAGAAGAAAGACCTCGTCGATATTCGTTTTCTTAAATTATGAAACTCTACCTAATGGTGTAATAAACCAGAGGTGTTTGTGATGTATTTTCAAAGTTTGAAAATTTTTCCTTTTTGTTTTCAAATCGTCGAGAGGGTTTTTGGGAGCGAAAAAATGGCAGTTAATTTTTCAAGCGTTATCATGAAACAGGTTGAGCCTCGTTGTTTGGAAACTAGCTGTTTGCACGTTAGCAACACTACCACTGCGGCCCATTAACGTCCCACTGCTGGGCACAGGCCTCCACTCTCATAGGAGAGAGGGAATTTGAGCTTAGACCCACCACGCTGCTCCAATGCGGGTTGGCGGGCTTTAACAACTATTATCATGTCAGTGATAATAACCGGGATCGACGGCTTAACGTGCTCTCCGAGGCACGGGGGTGAAACACCGCCAACTTTCTAACTCCGGGCTAGTACTGAGAATTTCTAATAAGAAAACCCCATCACTTAATTAACTTCCAAGTAATTGATATTTATATATTGAATAGCCCATGATAATGAATAAACTAGAAGTTTAACTCCGGGTTAGTACTGAGAATTTCTAGTCGGAACAACCCAATACTTAATTATGGCCCGAACCGGGACTCGAACCCGGGACGTCGTCGGCCGCAGTCAAACATGCTAACCACTAGACCAACGAGGCAAGTACTAATTGTTCGACGGAGGCGTCTAGACAGAGCAACGCTTGCGGAATTTTCAGCGTTCAAAGATGTCGTCGAATTTATAACCGACTTTAAAAATTGAGTTTATAATTTTGACACGTTTCTATACTAATGTTATAAATGCGAAAGTTTGGATGGATGGATGTATGGATGGATGGATGTTTGTTACTCAATCACGCCACAACGGCTGAAAGGATCTGGATGAAAATTGGCGCAGACATAGATTATAGTCAGGAATAGCACATAGGCTACGTTTTATGCCGGAAAATTAAGGATTCCCGCGGGAAAAAAAAACCTCAATACACGCGTACGAAGCCGCAGGCAGCTCGTATGTATTGGAACTGCAAAACATTCACATATAATGATAAATAATCTATTAGGGCTTCCAAACAAATATACAAATAGATGTATACAGGTAGGTTTGTCCGCGGACTCCTCCGAAACTAATTATCTGATTGTGACCATTCTTCTTTTATTGGCTTACATTTAATTCAACTCAGGGAACAATGCAAGTTTCATCAAAATCGGTTCAGTAATTTTCAAGATAATATGGACTGTTAAGTGTGTGAAGTCGGTTTTACTTTCAACCTTTTAGATTACCAATTTTTCATACAAAAAAATTGTGAGAGCTCCGACTACCTCATGACTGTTGTACGATTATCTATACTAATATTATAAATGCGAAAGTTAGGATGGATGTATGGATGTCTGGATGTATGGAAGTATGGATGTATGGATGTTTGTTTCTCAATCACGCCTCAACGGCTGAACGGATCTGGCTGAAATTTGGCACAGAGATAGATTGTAGTCCGGATAATTAAAGAGTTCCCGCGGGAACCAAAAAACCTCAAACCACGCGGACGAAGTCGCGGGCATTCGCTAGTGTGGTATATTTTTCATGGACCCCTCTATGGGTTGTCGGCGTCACACACCACAGGACACCATTAGTCTTCGTCCCAACAAGCCACCGAGGTCAACACGGAAAATTACTTTCAGCGACACATAAACCTCGGTTTTATAGAATTTATACCTTATATTAAATATTACTAGCAGATGTTTTTCGGGTTTATTTTATTTCATTATAATCAACGATAGCCGATGATTTTCCGGGATAAAAAGTAGCCTATGTTATTTCGTGGGATGCAACCGATCTTTATACTTAATTTCATCAAAATCGTTTGAAAAGATCGTGAAAACGTAGCAGACAAGCAAACAGACACACACTTTTGTCATTTATAATATTAATATGGACTTTCAGCATCGCATTTTAAATTCTTGCTGCTGAAGCTGAAAATAAATACATCACTTTTATCATCCTGTGAAAACCTGAAAAAGACTCAAACACTGGAAGACGGTAAAGACAATGTTTGTGAGAAAACACACAGTGTAAGAACACTCTTCTCTAGAGCGTCTCAAGGGAGATTCGTCTCGAGAAGTTCTCCGGGAAATAGGGAATTGTTGATTTAGCTAATACTACATTGAGGTAGATTCGGATGAATCAAAAATAAAGGAAATTGATGTTCACTGCAGCGCTCGATGCTATAATATGTGGCAGGTAATAGAGGGATATAAGCACTGCTCGAAGGACGAGTGGCTTAGTTGTGACAACACATATCAGTCGATTGCGAAGGTTAAACAACGTTGCCCAAGTCGGTAACTGGATAGGTGACCGAAATTGGCCGCGGAGAGCACGTTAAGCCGTCAGTCCTAGTTATTATCACTCACATCTGATAAGAATCGTTACAATAACCTAAGAGTTTAAATACTCTTAGTCGAAGTAGGTGGAAGGACGTGGGAACCCACCGCATTATTATCCCAAGAAAACTTCTACCTTTATTTGATTAATGGAAAGGGGCCACGACCCTCAGTAATGAGAAATACGACGCAGAGAGAAAGAGAAGCACTGCTTAGCCCAGTTAAAATAGAAAAAATTTTTTCAATGCTCATTAGCTCAAGCAAGCTTTTCAATGTTCATTTTTAAACTAATCTTTATACATTTCTTAACCCTAAGACAAAGGCAGTCTGTCTGTTCGTCCATCACACCTGCTCATTTTAGTGCTCCTGTAGTCTGATACTAGAGCGAGCTCATGGGTTCAAGTTTCTGTCCCGCGTGGGTAATCAAAGATTACCCACGCTTTTTTTATGCCATTACAAGCACGCCCTGGGCTAGCTCACCCGCTGGTAAGCGATGATGCAGTCTTAAGGTGCCAACGGAGGGTGAATTGCCCATACAAATGTAATACCAAAATAATTTGTAATACGAGAATATTTCCACCATATTATGCGATTATTTAGATTGAACTTGTATTTATCTAGGTTCCTGGACAATTATTTTTTCAAAATACTTTCCCAAAATTAATTGTAAGTGCATTGCGTTTTGCATGTTTTTACGACAAATGACATGTTTTCTCCTTATTTGTTTCATATTAAAATGAATGATATCTTACGTACTAATTGATCAGGAGCATAGCCTATATTGTTAAGTTAGAGAATAACAACACGAAGTTAAAAACTCAACAAGTTTTCTTTCATCATTTTTGGTATTTACGGAACAAGACTAAATGCATAACATATTTTTAACGCTCATATTGCTATTGAAAGATCATGTGTCATCAGCCAAATAGAAGTCGGCCTCTGAAGTAGTAGCGGGCTAACCTGATAGGATCAAACCCCTCATCGGTTTCTGCACAGCATCGTACCAGAACGCTAAATCGCTGGGCGGCACGGCCAAACCAGACTAGACCAGAGAAAATTCAGAAATTACATATTCACAGTGACTATATCTGGGCTCGAACCAGGGAGGTCATCAATAAAAAACATAAATCAACGATTTCCTTAAAATGGGCTTAAAACGCAAGAACTTTTATGTGATGAAAAGAATATTTGGATGGTCGTAAAAACTGTCGAACTTTAGCCCAATTCCCTCGCATTATGTATTAAAGAGACATAAAAACATTGGAGGTTGTGGGATATTCACGTTACGGGGTAAAATCGGCGTAATCATGATCAAACATTCATTTCGAATCAGAAGTTCCGGGCTGCGTTTGTAAAGGAGGAAAGTAGATACGTTAAATTATATCGTTCAATGAAATCGTAAAACGAGATTGAAGATTAATTGTGTAAACATCCCTATAATCCATCCATCCATATCCATATCAATATTATAAATGCGAAAGTGTGTCTGTCTATCTGTCCGTCCATTTGTCTGCTACGCTTTCACGGGTCATCTGTTTAACCGATGAAATTTGGGGAAGGACAAAGGCTACTTTTTACTTTTTATGCTGGAAAATTAAGGAGTTTACGAGGGAATCAAAAAACCTTACTCCACGCGGATGAAGTCCATCATCTATCTAGTATTATAAATGGAAAAGTTTGGATGAATGGATGTTTTTTACTTGAATCACGCCAGAACGGCTGAATAAAATTGGATTAAATTTGGCACAGAGATAGATCATAGTCTGGAATATTATTCCAGACTATAATCGCAGGCTACTTTTTATTCTTTACAGAATTCCCGTGGGAGCCAAAAAACCTTAATCCACGCGGACGAAGTCGCGGACATCATTTAGTGGGTAATAAACTTACAAACTACGCAAAATCATACTGTTTTTATTGGGTTTTTAAAAATGATCAATGAGATCGTATTTTGGTAGACGTCACTTTATCTTCCTGAATGTATTGGTTTTCCATTTTTCATTAACTGATTAGGTTTTATGACGAACGCTTGCAATACATTTTAGACCTTTTTTATGTTCATTTGAAGGCGTAAAACCATTCGTAAAACCCGTGGAGGCTGAGTAATTGAGTGCGTGGTGGAAAAATAAGGCCCTGCGGATGTTAGGTACTTATGTTTAAGGAAAAACTTACCTATTATCTGATCATTATATTCCATGGTTGTTTTTCAGAAAGGGTGAAAGTACTGCGTATGTACTCACAGAAAAAGACCTATAGAACAAATGTAATAAGCAGATTCCTTTTTATGTGGTCAGAACCGAATAATAAAGCAACTTTTAAAAAAAACTTTTAAAATTGTAAAAGTTTTTTCTGAAGGACATTACCATTTGGCGTGCAATACTTAAAAATAATCTAAATTAAAGTTAATAGTATTTATTATATATGTCAAGTCTTTAAATAAAATAACCAAAAACAAAGGCTGAGAAAAGTAAATCCTCGCGGGAATAAAATATCTATACCATCTATTTGCATTAGCTAGTCAAAGATAGATTGCAGTCAAGGGCTAACTTGGAGTGGAATAAAACAACTCATCAAGTTTTCAACTCCATTTGCCAGACTTTAGAAGTGATTTTCTTGCAACAAGCCCAAATTACCTACACCGACCACTTTAATTAAACCTACATAAGAACATTACTATACACTTGTACTATATTTTCACCTTGAAAATACCCCGAAGAGAACTAACGATCACATTACACTCGCCTGCAAAACTTAGGTCGGTACAATGAGTTGCGGGACTACTAGAGGCCGAGTGTCTCGTCAAATAGTTGCAACTAGCTGATTTCCGCGACTTCGTCCGCGTGGATTGAGGTTTTTTGGTTCCCTCGGGAACTCTTTACTTCTCCGGGATAAAAAGTAGCTTTTGTGTTATTCCAGACTATATCTGTGCCAAATTTCATTCAGATCTGTTCAGCCGTTCTGGCATGGTTGAGTAACAAACACCCACCCATCCATACCATAAATGCGAATTTTGGATGGATGTATGGATCTTTGTTACTCAATCACGCCCCAACGGCTGAACGGATCTAGCTGAAATTTGACACAGAGAAGGATTATAGTCTGGAATAGCACATAGGCGATTTTTATCCCGGAAAATTAAGGAGTTTCTGCGGAGAGTCCGCGGGAACCAAAAAACCTCGATCCACGCAGACGAAGTCGCGGGCATTAGCTAGTATGGTAATATACCTATATAGAAATAGTAAGAATGAAAAGTCTAAAGTAAAAACGTAAAAATATAATTATTCAATTTAGGTACAATGTACACTTATTATTGACTTCCAGTTACTTATAAGATAAATCATGAGTGCTTAGGTCAGCCAGCGGTCTACTTCCACATGCTTCCTCGTGTGCCATGTTTTTAGGTCGGTGATCTATTCTCTGGTCCATATCCCTTTACCTGTTCCCGACCAAAACTAAAGCTACAAGGGTTCCAAACGCACCCTGATCTGAGAAGAGCCCACAACAAACTCAGCCGGGTTTTTTTAGTATCACCATCTCAGAAATACCGTTAATTACTTAATTAGATTTATAATTATAGCAATATGTTATATTATACTTAAGATCATTCGCCGCTGGAACAATTCATACCCATGCCTTCCTATTATTCAAATAATCCTTTACACTATAATAGGACTTTTCAAGTAATTTACGTAAAATATCCATTTTTACCCACGACCGAACAGATGTTCATACATGTTTTCATTACAAGCTAAACTTTTGTAAACTTTTACGCTAGACAAATCCGTCTGTTTTCAACTCACAAAATTGCGCTCGTCTGGCCCCACGCTAAAGCGCACTGATGTTTTCCTAGCTCTCTGCGCAAAAGCAAGCTCCTTTACCACATAACTCAATGGGTCAATGTTTTGAAAACTTTCACACGTGAGACCTAGAGTTAGACTAAAGTTTGTGAGCGTTTAGGTGCGCGTAAATATTTGAAGAGCCTTTTGGTACATTTACCAGGTCTACCTGATTACCTAGTTAGTAGTTTTCGACAACATTCGCGCTGTGGTCATTTAAGTGGGTGGTCAATGTTCAATCCCCGACAAGGGCAATTTGACTTTGCCATACCCATGCAATAAATAACAATTTAGTAGAACAAACGGCCGATACATTGTAACGATAGTTAAATTTACCGGCATGAATACTTGTAAATTACATCCGCCCGAAAAAAGGCGCCCGATCACATTTATCGTCTAGTATATTATAATAGCTCAAAATGCCCGCATACCTGGAAATACATAGTAATGCTAGAAAACATAGGTCCAGGCTTGAACTGTGTATAGTCTGGCAGTATCACTTACAACATATGCAACAGTATCACAAGACTAAAATGATCGACAGTTGAAGAACTGTCCCGTGGACAATAGAACCAGCTAAAGCTTAATGAGAAGAGTTTCTCGAAGGAGTGACCTTCTCTCAACTCTCGACGCACTCAAAACATCTGCTTACAGTTAAAGTTTAAATTGATTGCAGATAGAGTACAAATAACAAAAAAAAGAAGTATATTATAATTATACTTATGAAAACATATTCCACATTTCCGACTTGATTTGTGATGACAGGCCAAGAAATGTGTCTTAATAAACACGTCTTCACAAGTTCTCACATGTCTCGTACACGTCTAAACCGTGTTCAAATTACCTTTGTTCGTCGCTCCCAAGACGGGAGCGTGTAGGAACTTTGCGGATGTCAATCTAACTTTTAAACGGTGCGAATACTTTATTACGTCACACCTTATTTGTTCTTGGATTTGTCTCAACTTTATAGAACAAGAGAACAAGATTTTGCTTGTGGAATTATTAGCGATCTCTCGCGGCTTTGCTCCCGTGCGAGTTTCCAAACCAATACTAATTTTCTCAGCTAGGTAGAGAGCTATTCTAGGGGCATACTACCATCGCTTAAATCCGTATTATTTTAATCTCGTTGACGTTCGTGTCTTAAAATTATAATCCTTATTTTAGGGATGTCAAGGAACGTGTCATAAAACTGCAATCATACTATTATTATAAACGCGAAAGTGTGTTTGTTTCTCCTTTAAACACGCCGCAACGGAGCAACGGATCAACGTGATTTTAGGCATGGGTATAGTTAAGGATCTGTCATATTCTACTTTACGTAACAGAAAATTAAGGAGGTCTATTGGGAATTAAAGAAACAAACCACGAAATCACGGGCATCAGCTAAACTAAGTATATAAGAGTAACATATTTTTTGTATATATCTTTTGTGCAATTTTTAAAATAAAAAAATAAATAAAAGATAAATCAAGCCGGTTCTAGTGCCGGTAATCTAACCGCCCGTACCGACCGCAGATGTAGACTAGGGGCAAAAATTTTAGAAGCAAATAAGTTGTTCAGTCCACAAGATTCGCTATCGAGGAAACCAAAGGCAAACAAAGAGGAAATTGATAAAAAAGGTCAATATACAAGTCGTGTTGCCCGCCCGAGGGGTCAAATACTAGGCCGTATGTACATTCATGGATTTATTTTGTTACGCCGCTACAAGTAAGCCCTTGCCCTGGGACCTCCCACTAATAAGACCGCAGTGCTTAACACTGCGCCAGGGAGGCCGTCTTAATTACACTAATCTACTTCTACTACTTTAATAATGCACACTAAAGTCTTATTCTATACAACAAAATTGAAAAATAGGGATATATGGGAATAATTTCAAAAACACTAATCCACACGGACGAAGTCGCAGGCATCATGTAGTCTAGTATTTATT
This sequence comes from Erebia palarica, assembly GCA_964035005.1. Taxonomy (NCBI): domain Eukaryota; kingdom Metazoa; phylum Arthropoda; class Insecta; order Lepidoptera; family Nymphalidae; genus Erebia; species Erebia palarica. The sequence goes on from OZ035990.1 coordinate 32,070,737, forward strand.
ATAAATGCAAAAGTGTGACTATCTTTACGGACCATCTTTTCATTTAATTTAAACGAAATTTGGTGCAGAGATAGCTTGCATTCCGGGTAAAGACATGGTTGTATCCCGGGGAAAGAATTGATAAGTGAATCAAAAAAAAACTTAAATCCACGCGGGTGAAGTTGTGGGCATCTCCTAATGGATTAAATAATGTAATAAAAAAAAATAAAAAACAAGACTGCCCTGCCAAAAAACGAACTAAAAAGTTAAGAATCTAAATTAAATGATATTTTTCTGTGAATCACTGGATATTGAACTATAGTGTTATATATTTTTGGTTAATCTTATTTTCGAATATTTTTTTTCAACTTTAGTATTTAATGCGGGACCATGGTCACCCTATCAATATTTTTTTTAATTTTACTAGCCTATATCACCCGGAATAAGCTAGGGATTCTAACGATATCATGTATCATAATCGGTTCAGGCGTATACAAGTTATGGTGGATTATACAAACTCACATACATACTTACATACATACATACATGAACCCTGAAAACCATATACTCCTTTTTTCAGGCAGTCGTATAAAAAGGACTTCACAGTGTGTACTATACCGATAAGTGAACAAACAAAGATAACCCGTTTTGCGAATTGTGGTGAACAGTGTACTACGTATCTTCTCTTGGGATACATGGTTCTGATCTTGTTAAACTTGGTTTACCTCCCTTGGGGGCTGGAGACAAATTTCCGAATAATAAGACAATTTTTCCGAACGTAATGTATGAGTCTTTATACGAAAAGAATGATATAGTGCGAGAGGAGGTGAATGATTTAGCTGTTAAACTATTTTATTACTCTTTGTGTCCTTGCATGTAACAGAAAAAAAATCGAAGCTGGTAGAGAACTACTTGGCTGGCAATTATTCATTTGGAAATTTTTTAGACAATATGTGCAAAAATACGTTGAAAACTGTTATGGTTTAAGTGTAATGCTATATTTGTTTTACCTATTGTATTTTAGGTTACTCTATGTTTTCAGAATAAAGTAAAATAAAATAAAATAAAAATAAAGAAAATGGCACTGGGCATAGTTCGAAGAATCGGTTCATGTTGGGTTCTTACTCCGAGGTACTTTGCCCAATGGGAATTGGGCCGATACCTATTGAGAATTTCTTGACTGGAAAATCGGATAACATGTTTGGTCCAAATCAGCAGATCTATTCAACTCAGTGGCCATTAAAAATTAAAGTCACTGACATATATTTTTATCCATTGAAGTTTGCTAATGTAAATAAAAAACATTCTATAGCAAACCTTTTATGTAATAAAAAAATGTGTGTGTCAGATTCGAAGCACGACTGGAGTTTACTCTTTACAAACGATTATAAAATTAGTAAATGAGGGTAAACGATCGCCCTTTTTATATTACTCAAAGCATGCCTTAAACAGTTATTTATATTCATTATTATATAATTTTTATTCATCAAAACTCATTACATAGTCATGGAAACATAAACAACTGTTACCATGGAAACACCAATAACGTAACGGAGAAAGTTTGATTTTACTCCCCATAAATTTTTCATACCCCGGGCTTATTATATGAAAAAAGATTGTTAAGGAGGTAAACTCTAAGTATCAGTGGCTTTTTTATATTTCGATAGTCACTGAGTTAGGTTAGGTTAGGTTAACAAGCCCGTATTGTTAAATATTTTCTGCCTATGGAAAAGTGTGAGGTTGTCTCTTAGACTATAATTTATTTGTTTGTAGATTCTACGGGAAGTGTTAGCAAGAGTTCGGGATGTGAAATCGGGTATCGTCACGTTTAGGAAGATGTATTACATTGAGAGAAATGTTAAAAGTATTCACGGATATTAAACTATGAACGAAACGCGCGAAAGGACGACGTTGTGTACAGCCGTGCTAGTGTGCGCGCTCCAAATAAAAGCTGATTATGCGGACTTTTCGTCCGCCGTACATTGTTGTTCCTTATATTGTGTATTCGCTCGAAGGTTTATACAAGAAAGAAAATAATATTTTACTTTGTGGAAATCTCAAATGCATTTTCCGAGTTTAATAAACAACTTCGGATAACTTTCTAACAAAACTATTGCTGTTTCTATCTCTAGATAATGCCCGTGACTTCGTCCACCTGGATTAGGTAAGATTTTTCGATTCCTACGGGAATTCCTTTATTTTTCCGGGATTAAAAGTAGCAGGAAATAGTATTGATGTCCTCAGGATGCAACCTACCTCTGTACCTAATTTGCTGGGCCGTGAATGCGTAACAAACAAGGAAACAAACTCGTATTCGTATTTCTATTCCACTACAAGTTAACCCCTGACTGCGATCTCACCTGATGGTAAGTGACGATTCAGTCTACGATGGTAGCGGGCTAATCTGTTAGGCGTATGGCAGTTATATTAAAACCATACCCAAGCGCTAAATTGCTTGGCGGTACGTCTTTGTCGGTAGGGTGGTAACCAGCCACGGCCGAACCCTCCCACCAGACCAGACAAGAGAAAATTCAGAAATTATAAATTCCCAAATGGACCCTGCCGGGAATCGAACCCTGGACCTCCAATGTTGAGATCAACGCTTAACACTGCGCCAGGGAGGTCTTCAATATAATATATTAAGTTAGGGTGATTATGGACAAAAGCCAATTGTGCTGAATATATTATTGTAATAAGACAATTCACCGTCCATTCATTTCTCGAGATAACTCCTAGACATTTTAAACTTTCAAATATTGAGTGTTTAGCATTCACAACAAGTCATTATTCATTTCAGTCTAGACTGTAGACACGTGTAAACTTACAAAGAAAATGTTAATAACCGCCATGTTTGTATAAAAACATGTAATCTAGAAGAGTAATGAGCCTTCAGACGTAGTGTAAGCTTGATTTATCGCTTTAAACAAGGTTTAAATAGTATTAATAATCTCTTTATACTACACTGTGGAACTGAGATATATAGGGCAAACGACTTACGCATTTTTTTAAAAGAAAATACTAGATTTTGCCTGCGGCTTCACTCACGTTAAGCTTGATTTTGATTTGTAATTTTGCAAAGTGGTTTGCATCCTCGTTTAATTCGAACTGCCAGGATATGGCAGGGTAAGCCTTTCCGGTTTCCATTTTACCTTCTAGCTGTGATTTAGGTATGTAAAGAAAAATACTTTCTTCAATATAAATACGATCTATATTTAACTTCTACACAATTATCACACCACTTTTAAGAACACACAACCTCTTGGCTTAATATAAAAGTTAAAAGAACGTGTTTTGACTCCAACGACAAATCATTTCAGTCAAATCACACACCCCTAATTTAAATAATATTACTCAATAATTAATTATTGGAAATCATTAAAAAAAATCAAAACAATATCTTATTAATAATTTGAAAACCTTTTATTAAAAATCCTTTCTTTTTCTATGATTCATCAACCCATTTGAGAAGAGTTTTTTATAGCGGAGAAACGAGCAGGCGGACCACCTGATGTTAAGTGATTACCACCGCCCATGAACACTTGCAGCTCCAGAGGCGGGTTTTGAGAAATTTGTTTATATTCGCACTTTGCTGAGCGCCATATTGTAACCATGAGGGAACACAGAAGGTTTAGGCCATAGTTCACCACGCTGGTCAACTGCGGATTAGCAGACTACAAATACCTATGAGAACATGATAAAAAACTGACAGCTATGTAGGGTTCGTCACGAATGTATTCCTTCAAAGTTAAAACAAGTGATTTAAATCGCCTAAAACGCACATAGCTCCGAAAAGTAAGAGCCCGGGGATAGAACCTTCTAAGAATAGAACTAAGCAAACCAGAAGCAATCTATATTTCAAATTATAATATCACTGTTCTATAGTGGAGGCTCATTAGAAAGCAACGTGTATACTCTGTGTTATGCCAGAAGTTGTTGTTTTAAGCATCAAATATTAACAAAGTTGGAACTGCTTTGGCGCTCTAAGCTTTGTATTAACTTCACGGAATATTATGCTGAGCACATCGAGTTGAGTACCTAATAGAGTAACAGACCTTATAAATTTGACGTTCAATAAGCGCCACCACATTAAAGCTGCAAGCTTAGTAATTAACCTATTTTTTAAGTGAAGCTTCTTTATTAAGACAATTTTACATGGGGCGTGCTACTTGAAGGTGCAGATTGTGGGTATGTAAATTTAAAGAAAAGGAAGATGTTACGATAAAATATTATAAAATACCGTCTAGCATTTGACTCTGATTACCCGCTGATGGTAAATGATGATGAACCATAAGGTGAACATCTAGAAAAAGAGCCTATAATTTCTCTCTTGATTTTAAATTTATCTATCTATATTTTTTGTGACGCAGAAAACGAAAGCTTAATGTACTTTTGATTATTATGTAAACTTAGAGTATATCTATCTCTTTTACTGTAAAGTTGTTATACTAAACATAATATTGATATAATTAATAGTTAAACAGTTTCAATTCACTGAGAGACGACTTGCGTCGTTGTTCAGTACATCCACGGCGTTTGTGCGGAAAATTATATGCTCTAGTAGGTAATAATATTATGACATCTCTATGACTGAGCATAACATAATATTATCTAAACATAATACAGATAGAAATATTAGGTACATATAGCTAAAGGAATCGGCTTTAAACTAAACAGGCTAAAATTAGGATGAGTCAGAATGACTTTCTCTTTTAAACATTTTCCATCAATCATTTCATGTGAACGTAGCTTATAGGTATGTTTATGGATTTTTGCTAGCTTTGGCATAATGTTTTATCCTCATTCTGCTTATTATTTTAAACTAGGTGATATTACTATAGATTCAGCTACGCATGCGTAGGCCAACCAATTTTACAGACTCGTCTAAAAGTGATGATGCAAACCGTAATTTAATGAATACATTATCATATCTGATACAATAAAAAGAAAAAACTCAAGACTCTGACTCACTCATCAACACCAAGGTTTCTAGGCTTTCTAGGTACAAATCTTTGGACCTAGAAAGCTGAAATTTTCCACTGAGTCTCCTCTTTCTTCTCTCAGTGAACAATGTACTATTTTATTTGCACAAAGTTAGAAAGCATATTAAGTTAGCGATATACGAAAATACATAACACAAAAACCGCTTACAAGCTTCTCAGTAGATCCCTCAACAAGAAATTCTAAGAAATTTATTCAAGTTGGTGGAAAAAGGGTCGGCAGCGAACTTCACTAGTCGGAAGTTTCCACGCTCCACCACAGCAATTAATTATTCACCAACTTTTTGTTTGGTATTAAGAAGTTTGTCACTTTCCTCCGTATTTTTATATATGGTCTGTCTAGTGAAAGCTCATTGTCGGCTTTTTGATCCTGTCAATGATTTCTATCTCCCTCGCGCTGTGGTAATTGGGAGGACCCGTGTTCCATCCTCAGTTAGGTCAATTCGGGAATTAATAATTACTAAATTTGCTCTGATCTGGTCGGGTGGGAGGCTTCTCCCGGGGCTAATTATAACCAGTACGATGCCGTGTAGAAATCGGTTAAATAAATAAATAAAATCTTTATTTGGAATTACCATACACAGTGAAGCTACAAACACAAACTTAGTAGTAAAAAAATAAATAAAATAATTTACGAACTAGGTTAGTTGTATGGGTTGAATATAACTGCTATACCCCTGGCTCGCTACCATCTTAGACTACATCTTCATTTACCAATATAGTGAGATCGGAGTCAAGGGCCCATTTGTAGCGAAATAAATAAATGATGATGAGTGGGCATTCAATAATGTGTGTCCGAATTTAAATCGGCAATCTTTGCAAAGCGCAAACCAAAAGTAGCGCTGTTATTGGACGTCTACCGCGCATTTTACATTTGTTGGTATAGTCCTTATGTTCTGCAAAGGCTGTGTTGCTGCTGAGCACTTGCCGCTCTATGTTTGGACACACCTTAAGTATTTCATGTACCTACTCACGTCTCGCGCGAGCCAATTATTTTGTTTCTAAGGAGCGGCGTACACAGGCCCTATTATACCCACGCCCGCTTGAGAAAAGAAACAAAGCTAACCTAATTGAGGGCAACCCACGCGTAACAATTTGGTTCGCTATAGGGCAACTTTTTTAGAATATTTTTCGTATATTTCTCGACTACCACGGCCACGAGTCTAATTGGAAAAGTTTGGAATTTTACAATCTGTATCTAACCCATTAGATATCTTTCTCGGTACTCGGTAACTTTTGGATTGGGTCATTTTTATTTAACAAAAATAGATGATACTCGCGACTTCATTCGCGTGGTTCAAGGTTTTTGATTCCCGCGGGAAATCTTCGATGTTACGAGATGAAATTTAATCTATGTGTTAATTAAAATCTATCTCCATGCCAAATTTCAGCCAAATTGTACCAGTCATAAGGCTGTGAAGCTGTAATAAATATCCAAACTAACTAAACAGGTTAGTCTGCTACAATCTTAGACCATCTAGAATCTAGATGAATCAAAGTTCACCACCAAGGGGGTAGCTCGTAGCGGAATAAACAAAAAAAGCACTAGGCTATCTTTACGCATAAGTTTATTTGAATAAAAAAAAAACTATTTTATTCTATTCTAAACTGAAAAGCCCAAAGAAAATTCAATTTATTACATCAGCCGTTTAAATCCAGTGTTTTAATACAGTTATTTGCTACCGTTAAAGCAAAGGCGATGATGTTATCGTTAATTTAATCAGAAACCATAAACGAGTGCTCATTTCGTTCCGTTTCATTTGATTTTGTTTTAACAGCCACATTCCGAGCCTAGAAAAAATGCTGAAATTACTTGAAATATGGCTGTATATAATTTTGATATTCACAAACAGGTTCAACTTGTAAACTTATTTGCCTCAATTTAATTTTAATAACTCGTAGTTCACACTGGATGGATGGATGTACCTATGGATGGATGTTTCTTACTCAATCACGCCAGAACGGCTGAACGAAGCTAGATGGTAATATGGTACGGAAATGGATTATAGTCTGGAGTAAAACAGAGAGTTCCCGCGGGAAACAAATAACTTCAATCCACTCGGATGAAGTCTTGGGCATCAGCAATAATGTTTTATTATAAAAAATATTTCCTGTAATATTACAGGAAATATTTTTGTAATTAAACTTGCAAAGAACATTTCCGCAATCCATTAGAGATAATCAGGATAAAGCGATCGTAAAGAGCGATTTTGAGCACTATAAATAGCTATAAATTAATGCCTACCAGGCATTGATATAGAAAATCCAAGATGAAAGCACTTAAGCAGGTGGTCCGCAGGGATAATACGATAAGAATCTGCTTTGTAACTTAGGTATACGGAATTACTAACGTTTACATATTTTATGCGTTTGATACTCGGACATTTAAGACTGATGATATCATATCAATATTATGAATGCGAAAGTGTGTTTGTTTATATGTTGGTTTGTCCTTGAACCACGCCGCAACAGAGCAACGGTTATACGTGATTTTTTGCATGGGTATATTTGAAGACCCGGAGAGTGACATATGCTAGGTACTTTATAACCCGAAAAATTAAAATGTTGCTTAGCATAGGTTACTTTTTCACAAAAAAAAATCAAAGTAAGTACTTAGATACCTGCCTATCAGGAGTTTTTAAAATTAATATTATTGGCTGCTATATCACTACCTTACATTAAGGAGCTCAAGGAACACTTAGTCTCTCATAATTTCAAATTTCTATGTTCAGCCGTTTGGGCTGTAGGTTGTCTGTCAGTCACTCAGGACAAAGCAAACTTAATTTATTTAAAATATGTAGGACATACAGGTGTCTCTTATGTTATGTCATATTTTGACTTTACCGCCAGCTCGGAAAGTAGGTTCTGATGAGAAGAGCCGGCAAGAAACTCTGCAGTTGCTCTTTTTTTTTTAAAACACAAGATATTTCACAATACGTAGGTATATAAATTATATACAGTAGTGTAAGTTATTATACTATGGTGTGGGGCGCTGAAGTCGATTTTTGCATACAACTTTGTCATTAAGAAATTAGTCAATTGTATAATAGCCTCGACTCAACAAGTGTTCCTTTTCGTGAATGAACTAGACTTTAATTCGCTATAATCCGCTACAGTAGACAAAGTTGTGTGGTACAGTGCGTGTCTTTCACCTGCAGCATGCGACACCCACCACCCAGCAATTCGCACAGGCACAACACCACACCACACAAATCCTCCAAATCACTCTCAAAGTACGTTTCACTCCAACACCGGAGCATCTTCCTTAAATTTTTATAAAATTAAATAAATAAATAAATTTTTATATAATAAATAAATTTTAAAAAAATAAATAAATTAAAAAAAATAAATAAATTTTTATCCAAGGGAATATAAAATAACTAGCTGATGCCCGCGTGGATCGAGGTTTTGTGGTTCCCGCGGGAACTCTTTAATTTTCCAGGATAAAAAGCCTATGTGCTATTTCAGACTATTATCTATCTCAGTGCCAAATTTCAGCCAGATCCGTTCGGCTGTTGGGGCGCGATTGAGTAACAAACATCCATACATCCACACATCCACACATCCATCCAAACTTTCGCATTTATAATATTAGTATAGATTAAACCACGCGGACGAAGTATTTTAATAGTTAATAACTTTTGATTGTTTGAAATGTCTTTTGAGAAATATTGGACCAACTAGCTGATGCCCGTTTGGTGTTGGTTCTACATTTCTAGGAGATTGTGTATCAATGGTTTTCATATAAATGGGCCTAAGCAAACTTATATACTTAATCCGTAGATATTAGAAACAGGGGATGGATCGGGGGTGAAAGTAATGACACGTCATTAATTATGGCGAAGTCTGAACGCAACAGCTTTTTGCGATTCTATTTGTATTGTCGTAATTTATATCTTCGGCTGTTACTGTTATGGTATTACTAACCTCAATACAAATTGATGGATGAAATGATGGAAGTTAACGACTAGGTATTCCATCTTGTAATTTTTACTTATTATGTTCGACAAGTATGCTGATGTTTATGTTATAATCATAAGTATTATGTTAATAATGAACATCAACGGTGGTAGATTCTTACAATTTATCATAAGTGGCACAAGTTGTCCTATGTGAAATAAATCATTTCGTTTCATTTCGATTCATTTCATTTCGTTTCATTTCATGTACTAGACTACATGATGCCCGCGACTTCGTTCGCGTGGATTAAGTTTTTTAAAACTCCTAATTTTCAGGGATATAAAGTATGTCCTTCCCCGGGATGCAAATCTCTATACTAAATGTTAACTTAACACACATACAGACTGGACAACAGAGTGATCCTAATAAAGGCTCCATTTTTCCAATATTAAGTACGGGAAATTAAAGATAATAATAAATGTACTTACCGGCTAAAAGAGATCTTTGACCCCATCCAATTTAAAAAGTTTAACAATGAGAAAGACTGTCCTAGAGCCCAGAGCCGCATTATAAAAAGCCCTGTGGGTTTACCACCATTGCTTAAAGTAGATTTATTTTAAAATATGACGTACCTTCGCTTCCCTAAAATAAGGATTATAAGTCCGAAACAAGAGCGTTTACTATATTAAAAAAATTCTGCTTTATGTGATGATGCAAGAATGGTCTCGCGCTAGCGGAGCGAGACCAATCTTACATCTATGGTATTAGTCTGAACGCCAAGTGGAAGACTTTCTTCCTATTGGATTGTATGTAAGGAATTGTCAAGTGCTTGACAGCTGGCGTTCGATCTATTCCATATTTCCATATTAAAAGTTAACATTGGTGCCGATTCTGTAATGTAACATCTCTAAACTAAACTAAAATGGCAGCTTTAAATCTAGTTCTGTCCCTTTCCGTAGGGAGTATTATGAAAGGGTTAGCAATATTTATAATGCTCTAATTTTAGTTTAGTTTAGAGATTGTGCACTACAGAATCAGCTCCAATGTCGCGATCGAATACGTAAACTCCCACTCGGCTTATGGCCGTAGCCGATTTATTTATTTATTAATACGGGCCCATAAGTGTATGCCGAAATCGTTTAAATCATATACAATTTAACCATACTATAACCACAGAATAGGTAATACTATGTTGCTATAATATAGTAAATGGTGATAGATCAGTGATTCAAACGTCAGCCTTCTGTTCGGGTTGTCGGGCGGCAGTTCTAACCTCGAGCACGCAATTATAACTTTTCTGAGTTATAAATATTTATTGCTACAGCGGTGAAGGGACCGGAACGCTAAGTCACAGTAAGGGACAAACAGGAAGTACAATTTCCGTTTGTCCCCAAATTCAAATTCGGGTCTGACTACGTGGGGACAGAATGTGGTGACAGACAGGAAGCAATCAAAACATCGCAAAGAAACCCACATGTCCGAAAGTTCTTTATTCTCAAAGTTGTGAGTAGTTTGTCAATCTGCTTTTGGCCAGCTGGGTGGACTATGGCATGAATCCTTCCCATTCTGAACGTGTGCTAAGTAGTGGTTAATGATAATGTTGAGAAAAGGCATAAGCTTTTAAATTCGCCAATTTTAACTAACTTATTTTATTTGTCACTTTACTTGCTGATGCAGGACTTCGTTCGCGTGGAATAAATTTTGTCATTTCCACGGGAACTCCTTGATTTTCCGGAATTAAAAGTAGCCTGTGTCTTACTCCAGACTATAATATTTAAATAAAAATATCCATAATCTATATTTATTCCAAATTTCATCCAGATCCGTTCAGCCATTCTGGCGTAATTGAGCAACAAGCATCCATCCATTTATAATATTAGAAAGATTTAACTCCAAAGCATAAAGAGGGCTTTCGAGCTTGACACAGGCTCAAGTGAGGCTTCTTTTAATGACATATATCGCTCTCGTCGACGCTAGAGCGACGTTTTTTGGCAAAGACTCTTTCGTCACGAGGGTAATCCTCCGACACCCTTGAAGACTCTTGAGACGCGACCTGTGTGGCCTAACTACCATTGCAGCAGTATTATTTCTAAATTTCAGTATTATATGACGTACTGTGGCGTCCCTAAAATAAGGATTATAGTTCCGTAGCAAACAATATTAAAATAATCCTGTTTTAAGCGATTTTAGTAAGCCAGCTGTTCTGTTGAAGTTGTTCGTAAATGCTCGAAATTGAGCTGACAATTATAACCCAGTCCTATTCTCTAATTCAGCGGCTATCAAAAAGTGAAAGCGACTGACAAAATTCTTCTTCAATGCATAAAACATATATGCCAGTTTTCTGAATTATGTAAGCATTAAAAAATAATAACTTGCTATGTCAGTAAAGGAAAATATCGTGAGGAAATTTGCAAGGCCTATAGTTTTTCATAATGTTCTGAAGCATTCATGGAACCTGCCTTTGCCCTTTCAAGTCATTGGAACCCTTCCTACGAAGGCATACCTTGTAATCATAATCATTTCAACTCAGTGCCGGCTCAATACTGAGCACAAGTCTCCCTACGGAATGATATAGTCCACTAGGCTGGTCAAGTGCGGATTGGCAGACTTCAAACACCTTTGAGAGCATCATGTACAACTCTGAGGCATGCAGGTTTCGTTACGAATATTTCCTTTATGTTTTGGTGAAAATTTAATGCTTAATATGGGGATGATGAGAATTTTGGGTCTTTTGGAAGACCCGCTGTTTAATAATCAGTTACAAATTATTTATTTTTTATATAGACATCATCCCTATTATTGCCCGACTCGGAAATCGAATCCAGGACATCATCAGCCGCAGTCAAACAAGCTAACGAGACAAGCAATATCTAAATTCATACATTAATGTTAAGGCCATTAGGGGATAATCACTATATCTCACACATGACATCGTCACGGATACATCTACCCTCATAATGTGACGATAACAGTAATTGATGTTCATTTCAAAGGTAGCTGAGTAATGGCCATATTTAATGAAGCATTCATGGGTCGTGCCTTTGCCCTTTCAAGTCATTGGAACCACTTCTACAATGAGATTTTTGAAGACCTCCGTGGCGCAGTGTGTAGCGCTGTTGTCTTGCGGAGATCCCGGGTTCGATCCCCGGCAGGGTCAATTTGGGAATTTATAATTTCTGAATTTTCCCTTGTCTGGCCTGGTGGGAGGCTTCTGCCGTGGCTAGTTACACCCTACCGGCAAAGACGTGCCGCCAAGCGATTATGCGTTCCGGTACGATGCTGTGTAGAAACCAAATAGGGGTGATAGATATTTATGTAGATTGAATGCAATGTCAATTTCACAACCCTAGTCAATCCCTATCGCTTCCTTCATATTCCTTGACATATGTCAAAACGTCATCGACAAAACCTCTCTTGCTACACGGCGGCTGACGCAAGTGCACGCATTTCCGGACGAACGCAGTAATTTTCCCGTCGAAGTGCAATTAAACAGTCTCATATACGGGCCCGTTTTAGTGCAAATAAACATTGTTAGTTGTGCGGTGTCAAGAAGCATATTTCAACACGGATGTCCGAAGTTAGGATGTCATAACATCCTGTGCGAGGGACGACAGCTGCCTACGCGCATGTATCATCAAGCCGCGGGGTCACACGAACCAGCCAAAGGTGACCTTTTCCACCGTTCCCCTGCCCTTTGTGCACCCATTTTTTGGTTCCTCGAACCGGATCCTATATCCATGGTCCTTCGTAATTCAAATTCCATTACATTTCATTTTTTCCTAACCTACAAATAACCTATGTTGCATTCATTAGCGTGGGGCTTGGCTTGCATTATTTTGTCTATGGATCATTGACCATAGTCAATAGTCCGAACTTGTTTGCGGTACCGATCTACAGTAACGCATATCTTAACTTTATGGTCAGTAAATCGTAACTTGTCAAATTACCGATTTTCCAGTTTGTACACGCTTTGAGGTATAGCTCTGAGGTCGTAATTGACAGGTGACAGCAACTGAAGTTTTTATTCTTTTGTCATAGTTTTTCGTACTAAAAGTCAATCTTGTTTTTTTACTACGAAATTAATTTAAAAAGTTATTTGTTTTCGACTTAATTCTCGTACATTTACATTTTGCTTACATTAAAAATGAGTGAAACTAAATTGCAGTTTGCTAAAATGCAATTAGCGTACAAAAACGTTCAAAGTATATACGATACAGCTGTGAAATTGAGTAGTGATCAACAACCGGGAATTTCTAAAGAAAAGCAACTTTTTATTATCCGTTACAAAGACTTAGACCGCTATAGACAGCAGATGGACGATTCTTACACATTACTAAGCGTAAGTGAACTCAATTCATTAACTAAGGAACAGATAAAAGAAATTGAAAACAACTATATAGCATTCAATGACATGATTTATTCAATTCATTATTTTTACAACAACATAATAGAGTCACAGCCCGAGTCAAAACATGAAATCAAATCTCAAAGCAGTCATAGTGGGGAATTTCGACTACCTAAAATTAATTTAGCCCGTTTCAGTGGTTTGTTTACTGAATGGCAAAACTTTATTTCAGTTTATGATAGTCTTATACATAATAACCCCAAACTCAATAACATAGAGAAAATGCATTACCTTTTGAGTGTTTTAGACAAGGAGCCTTTGTCATTGATTAAAAATTTAAAAATTTCTTCTGAAAACTACCCAGTTGCCTACAGCTTATTAAAGGAGCGCTATGATAATAAACGAATTATAGCAGACAAGCATGTGGATGCGTTACTCAGCTTACCAAATCTTACTGCACCTATTAACCTAAAGAATTTAAATAAGTTTTTAAATACCTTAAAGGAAAACTTGAATGCCCTAGGTGCTTTGGCTTTTGACGTCGAGTCGTGGAGCTTTCTATTGCTTCATATTGTGCTGAAAAAGATGCCTATGGAGTTAAGGTGCAAATTTGAATCTAAAATTGATGCTTCAAGCATACCTACTTTTGAACAGCTTTCAAATTTTCTTGAAAACCAACAGAAAATTTTGGAAAACATCTCTGTAACAAATGTGAATGCTAAAGTTACCCTTAACAATTCTCTTAGTGTATCACATGATAAAACAAATCAAGATTCAACTAAAGCTTCAACTTTTTCTTGCCCATGTCAAGGTGAAAATCATCAAAGCTTATATTATTGCTCGGCTTTCAATGCTATGACTCCTGAACAAAGGAAGGCTTTTATTATTAAGCATAGACGGTGCTTTAACTGCATGAAATCTCACCATATATCTAAGTGCTTAAGTCGCAACGTTTGCGCAGTGTGTGGGGCCAAGCATCACACAAAATTACATACTTCTAGGTATTCTCAATCTCAGACCAGCACGGGTGAACCTGCACCTGCTCCCGAAGGCAATGCTGTTGCTGCGTCGGCCAGTAGTCCCGCAGTCCAACATCAGTCCTTACATAGTGTCGACACTACATCCACTATGCTACTGGGCACAGCTTTTGTCGGAGTCCAGGATGTCAACGGATATTTTCATCCTGCTAGAGCTATGATTGATAGTGGTTCACAGATTTCAATAATTTCTGAAAACTTGGCACAAAAATTAAAATTACCTCGTACTCAATCTCCAACAGTTTTTGGTTTGGGTGCTCAAGCTCAGCATACGCGTGGTATGCTGACTTGTAACATTAAGTCACTCGCTGACTCATCCTGCAACTTCACTTCACAATTTTTAATTTTGAAGCAAATATCGAATCATTTGCCCTCCGTTCGAGTAAACAATTCTGTTCTTGCTCAATGCAAAAATTTAGTTCTGGCAGATAAAAACTTTTCTGTTCCTGGAAAAATTGATTTACTCTTAGGCATTGATTTATATAATGACATCCTCGATGGTAGGAGATTCAGTCTAGGTGACAACATGCCTACTGCCTATTCTTCTATTTTTGGATGGATCATCATGGGTAAAGCCCCGGCAGCATCACCATACTCCGAGAGTGTGATTTCGATGGCCTGCACCACCGATATTGGTTCTGCTCTCATTAGATTTTGGGAGCAAGAACAACCTCCTAGTGTACCAATTCAAGATCCTGAAGATATTCAATGCGAAAAGCACTTTTGTGAAACCCACAGCCGGGACGACACTGGTCGTTTTGTTGTTCGGCTTCCTTTTAAGGTTCACCACAAACCTTTAGGTGATACTCGCCTCAACGCTTTAAAAAGGCTTCATCATTTGGAACGTCGCTTGTTGAAGGATGTCCAGCTACGTCAACTCTACATTGACTTCATGCGTGACTACTCCCACACTGGACACATGCGTGAAGTGCTGCACCCTGACGCGAGTGATCGATACTATATACCACATCATGGTGTCCTGAAGGAGCACAGCAGTACAATTAAGCTCCGAGCCGTTTTCGACGCGTCGGCTGCTAGCTCAACTTCGGTTTCGCTCAACCAGGTTCTTATGTCCGGACCTAAGTTGCAAAAGAATATTGAAGACATCATTCTGCGATTTCGGGTACACAAAATGGTCTTCACCTGTGACATCAAACAGATGTATCGACAGGTACGCATGCATGATTCAGATTGCAAATATCAAACTATATTTTGGCGCGAATCGCCTGATCAACCTATCAAACAATTTGAGCTGACGACTGTTACCTATGGCGTTTCTAGTTCAGCATTCCAGGCTATTCGTGTCATACATGAACTTGCCTATCTTAACCAAGCGCAGTATCCCACTGCATCAAGCATCCTACTGGAAGACACATTCGTTGATGATGTAGTCAGCGGCGCTGATAGTTTAGATTCTGTAAGGGAGCTACAACGTGATTTGGAATCCATACTATCTCAAGGCGGATTTGTGTTACGCAAATGGTCTAGTAACTCCAGCGAATTCTTAAATTCATTTTCCTCGGATCACTGTGAGCAACCCTATCGTTTCGAACAGAGAGGAGATAACATCTTCAAGGTCTTAGGTATCGAGTGGAACGCCGATAGTGATAGTTTCGTCTACAAGGTTTCCGAGATGAACAAATCTATGACCATGCGCGGTGTGCTTTCAAATATAGCCCGCCTATATGATCCCTGTGGTTTTCTGACTCCTGTAACCTTTTTCGCCAAGCATATTATGCAACAGTTGTGGGTTTTGAAATGTAATTGGGATGATCCGCTTCCTGCGGAGGTTAAAAAGATTTGGTCATCGCTAATGTCAGATTTTTCTCAATTTGAAAAAATCACAATTCCACGCAGGTTCATCACTGATCAACTGGTTGAATGTCAAATTCACGGTTTCAGTGACGCTTCTGAACGCGGGTACGCTGCATGCGTCTACTTACGCGCTCTATCTTCTGATGGTAGAGCTTCGGCCCAACTACTGTTGGCGAAGTCTCGCATTGCTCCTTTAAGTCAAAAGCTTACCGTACCCAAGCTGGAATTAAACGGCGCGCTTTTACTTGCTCACCTTCTCGAGCACGTCCTCGGTGTTCTGAAGGGAAAACTCAAAATTGATTGCACGTTGGCCTGGTGTGATTCCAGCATCGTGCTTTCCTGGCTTAAAAAACCACCTCACGTATTGCAGACGTATGAAGGAAATCGTGTGTCTCAAATTCAAGCATTGACACCAAATATTGCTTGGAGGCACGTGCCTTCAGCACAAAATCCTGCCGACTTGGCGAGTCGCGGTTGTTACCCCTCGCAATTGGTCGAGTCACCTCTTTGGTGGTCTCCGCCATGGCTTAAGGCCGATCCTTCAACATGGCCCGGAGATGTCCCTATGTTGTGTGAGTCAGACTTGCCCGGAATTAAATCTCAATCAATTCCGTTAGTATCTAACGTTGCTGATGTCGAGGAAGACTTGCTGACTAAATTCAGTACGTTTCCTAAGTTACTCCACGTGGTAGCTTGGTGCAAGCGTTTCGTGTCTAATTCACGCAACTCAACTCAACGCCGGACTGGACCCCTATCCGTTTCCGAGTTAAACGATAGTACAGTGGCGATTTTCAAGCTCGTCCAGGCCGCAGAGTTCCCCCAAGCTCTGAGGTTGTTGCGGCAACAAAAACATCTCACTGACAGTCTCAAGCGTCTTAATCCCTTTCTCGACTCACAAGGTCTAATAAGAGTAGGTGGTAGACTAAATAAATCTCTATTAAACTACAATGCCAAGCATCCAATTTTGCTCCCAAAAAATCATCCAGTGACTCATTTACTCGTGGATTACTATCACCGCTTATATCTCCATCCGGGTATCAGCACTCTCTTAAATTTACTCCAACGTAAATATTGGATTTTGTCCGCTCGTCGGATCGTCAAACATCAAACTTTCAAATGCAAACAGTGTTATAGGTTACGTCCTAAATCTATTGAACCTTTTATGGGTGACTTACCATCACCTCGAGTTACTTCGTGCCGTCCGTTTCAAAAGGTTGGCGTCGATTTCGCTGGTCCTTTTCTGATCAAGGCATCGCAAGTTCGCAACTCGAGGTTGATTAAAACTTATTTGTGCATTTTTATATGCATGTCCACGAAGTGCGTCCACTTGGAAATAGCCTCTGATCTATCGACCAATGCCTTTTTGGCTTGTCTTGATCGTTTCGTGTCTAGGCGCGGTCTTCCTAGCGACGTCTTTAGTGATTGTGGTACTAATTTCATTGGTACGAACAATTATATTAAGGACGTCGTTCAGCGTCTTAAAAATTCAAATGACGAAATCAAGGAACACTTGGTTCGTCACCAAGTCACTTGGCACTTCAACGCTCCTGCGAGTCCCCACATGGGCGGTTTGTGGGAAAATGCTGTTAAGGCCGCCAAGACAATCATCGCTCGCGTTATTGGCGAACGCACGCTTCTTTTTGAAGAACTGGCTACAATTTTCACAAAGGTGGAAGCTGTGTTAAACTCTCGGCCATTGTGCCCGCTAACCAATGATCCCAACGATTTGGAAATTTTAACGCCTGGTCACTTCCTTATTGGCCAGCCTCTTCTGGCACTGCCTGAAGAGAATCTGGAACAAGAAAACCCTAACCGTTTGAAGCGGTGGCACTTACTCCGTCAAATGACACAGCACTTTTGGAAACGTTGGCAGGCTGAGTATCTGCATACCTTACAACAACGCTCTAAATGGCAGAACAAGTTTCCAAATTTACAAGTTGGGGACCTAGTTTTGATCAAAGACCCAAATTTGCCTCCACTTCATTGGAAAAAGGCACGCATCATACGCGTCTGTCCGGGCTCTGATGGTACAGTTCGGGTTGTAGAGCTAAAAACTTCTTCTGGCACTCTGTTGAGGCCGGTTGTTAAGGTTTGCCCACTGCTGCCTATAGCGGATTAGGGATCAAATTCAAATTTAGCAAATCTAGTCTTAGTTCATTTTTTACTTTAACGTTTTTTTGCCTATATTTTTTTTTAAATTACCTTTTTTACTAACACCTTCATATTTTTATTCCTCTTTGTTAAAGAGCTTAGGCGCTCTTTGGGGGGCGGTATGATAGATATTTATGTAGATTGAATGCAATGTCAATTTCACAACCCTAGTCAATCCCTATCGTTTCCTTCATATTCCTTGACATATGTCAAAACGTCATCGACAAAACCTCTCTTGCTACACGGCGGCTGACGCAAGTGCACGCATTTCCGGACGAACGCAGTAATTTTCCCGTCGAAGTGCAATTAAACAGTCTCATATACGGGCCCGTTTTAGTGCAAATAAACATTGTTAGTTGTGCGGTGTCAAGAAGCACATTTCAACACGGATGTCCGAAGTTAGGATGTCATAACATCCTGTGCGAGGGACGACAGCTGCCTACGCGCATGTATCATCATGCCGCGGGGTCACACGAACCAGCCAAAGGTGACCTTTTCCACCGTTCCCCTGCCCTTTGTGCACCCAAGGGGTATGGGTTTAATATAACTGCCATGCCCCTAACAGGTTAGCCCGCTACCATCTAAGACTGCATCAGCACTTACCATCAGGTGAGGTCGCAGTCAAGGGCTAACTTGTAGTGGATAAAAAAAAGAGATATATCTAACAGGTATATATATATAATATTCATATAACTGGATGATGTACGCCTCTTTGTCTGCTTTGTTGGTCCAGTGGTTAGGATGTTTGACTACAGATGACGAGTTCCCGGGTTCAATTGCCGGGTCGGGCCATAGTTTAGTATTGGGTATTTCTGACAAATATTCGTTCTTGATTGTGCCTTGGAGAGCACGTAAAGTCATCGGTCCTGCGTCTGATTTCTCTCCTGTCATGTCAGATTTTCCGTCCTATCGGGCTGTGAGAGTAAGGGAATAGAGAGTGCACCTATGTTTGCGCACATACTTGTGGATTTGGATGGTTTATTTCTGTGAGATTGACCGCCGTGGGCGAAATTTTCAGAAGGACATTTTTTTTGCGCGTAGGTTTCGGTTTGAAAGTCCTTTAATTTTTCGGGATAAAAAGTAGTCTAAGTCATTTTTCAGGTCCTTAACTATTTCATGGAGAAAACTACGTCGAATCTTTTGCGGCGTAATATAAAATACAAATGATTTATATTGCTAAATGTGATTTCAAATACATAGTAAGCTGGAAATTGGATTGAAAAGTCTGTCACATTTTGCCAAATAGTTGGCGTGCAAAATTGGCTGTACGCACAACACATACCTGCTGCTCAAAATACATGGGTTATAATATTAAGTTAGAAAATTAAATACATTATTAGATTAGCATACATAAAATTACAAAATTAAAATAGATTATTAGATAACTTACTACGTTAAATTACAAAATTAAAATTGGTTAAAATACACCTCGGCCAAATCTTACATTTAGATAAAAAATCATTTACATTATAAAAACATTCTTCAATTAAATAGTCAAACAATTTTTTCTTAATTAGTCTAGTCTTCATTAGTCTAGTTTACCGACATCTTTAGATGTCATCTTTAGATGTTAGATTTTAGTGTTGCCAGAGAGTTTTTTACTATATAGTTACAGCCATAAAATAGGAATTGCGAGAACATATAACTAATCTACGCTATCTACGTGATTGATGGACAAACAAATACGCTTTCTCCTTTATTATTTTGGTACAGATCAAAGTACCTATCTATAGTTTTCCAAATTACCCGTATCGGGAATCGAAGCTGACTTGAAACTTCCCACTTATAATAACGCAGGACTCCACCACCAGCTGGAAAAATTAGGTCACCTTTTCAGGTCACATCACAACGCTAAATCCCTTTCAGATTTCACCTGCTACCTAACAGCAAGGTTAGCATAAAACTTTATAACCATCAACGATGATATTTTTCGAGAATCGAAATAGTAATATGTAAGAGTAAAATGGATCATGTTCGTCCATTTATTTACAGCTAATACCCTAAGCGAATAAAAATCGGTGGTACTACAAATGGATTATATACTTAAACTAGCGAATGCCCGCGACCTCGTCTGAGTGGTTTGAGGTTTTTGGTTCTCGCGGGAACTCTTTAATTTTCCGGGATAAAAAGCCTATGTGCTATTCCAGACTATAATCTATCTCTGTGCCAAATTTCAGCCAGATCTGTTCAGACGTTGGGGCGTGATTGAGTAACAAACATCCATACATCCATCCAAACTTTCGCATTTATAATATTATAATAGTATAGAATCGTAGACCAATAAATTCATTCCAATCTGATATTAGTTTTAACGCTCGAATTCTATGAACTTTTCGTCCATCAGCCTGCATTTTCCTCCGCCTTCCTCTTATTATCTGCGGTCATTTCTGCGACAGATATGACCAGATGCCCACTGCCACTTCTTAGGCTATATCAGTCATTTTTCTTTTTTTACTAAATTCTCCTCCCGGAATAGTTTAACCAGCGTTACTGTTTTACCATATTAAAGATAACTGAAATTTTTGTTCACGAATGATTTGAATAGGAAATAGATTTAATTACTTACTTTTGTAAACGTTTCGTAAACAAATAAAACTTTTATCTATCTAAACTTCATACTTACCCTACAGACAGTAATCACCTAAACGACCCAGCAAATCGTCCTGAATCTCAAATGAGTCGGGCTGTAGGCAATCGTTCGGAAACTCTGGAAACATTTACAAATCACCCATCGGCTGGGTGAAGTGTTTTGTTTGTAGACGACTATATCGTTCACTCTGATTATATTGACGGATTTCTTGATTAGGCATCTAGTCATTCGTTCGTAAAAATCGTTACAAATTCTTCGTAATTCATAAGTTATTATAAGTTAATATTATAAATGCGAAACTGTGTCTGTCTGTCTGCTATGCTTTTACGGCCCATCCATACAAGGTATTTTGAAGAAATTTGGTACAGAGATAGGATGCATCCCAGGGAAGGACATTAAGACTTAAGCTACTATATATCCCAGATAACTAAAAAGTTCCCGCGGCAATCAAACCTTCAGACCCCGCTGAAGAAGTCGCGGGCATCGCGCATCATCTAATCAAATCAAATTAAATATTATAAATGCGAAAGTTTGGATGGATGGATGTTTGTTACTCAATTACGCCAGAACAGCTGAATGGATACTTTTTATACCGGAAAACTCCCGAACCGGAGGTCCCGAACCAAAACACCAAAAAACCTCAATCCACGTCAATCCGCGGACGTAGTCCCGGGCATCAGCTAGTTTTTTTATATCTCATGCCTCTCCAGTGTTTTAGAACCCCTGATCCTTTGAAAAATATTCTAAACACATCCGCAATGTAAACATGCAGCGATTGGCAGCAAAACTCCGAGCTTCCAAGCCTTGTTAAAACATCCTTTACTGCAAACTGCTGGATGGGTTTGTCATTAATATCGGCTTAGCGCAACCTTTTAAAAAAATGTGTTAATAACTTAGAAAACATAAAGCAGATTTTCCTGACATTGTGGTCTTGGACGAATGAACTACTATTCTGTTTTATCGATAGGAGGTTCAGAGGCCATACTGGCGACGCTTAAATCCATATTGTTTCATTAGTATTGACTTTGTGTTTTAGCATAATATAATCCTTATTTTAGGAATGTCAAGGTACGTGACATCAAACTGTCAGTTTGAATAATATTTTTAAGTATTACTTTAAGTATTGGCAGTAAGGCCGTGTCGAAATCGAGAACTTTGCCTCCCGGCGGTGGGGATGACATTTTATTCTACTGTAAAAGTAATTAAATTACCGTAACCCTTCCCATTTTCCTTAGACGGCATCGAGATATAGCATACTGACTGTATAGTGGGAGAAGATCACAGGATATTATCTGCACATTTTGCTTTCAAAGACATTCTAAACACGTCCTCAGGCAGCGGTCTGCGGCAAAGCTCCGGTCTTCAAGCCTTGTTAAAACTTTCCGTTCTGCCGTCCGCTGGATCGCCGTTATTATTGGAAAGACTGGGACTTTTACCATCTCTCAAAACGCCGTTTAAAATTAAAAAAATAATGCCCTGCCGATTTCGGCCATGGCGACCAATTTCCAGAGTAAGGACTGAAACAGTAACCGAAATAAGTGTTTTAAACTGTTATAGAACAGAATAAATATAACAGAAATAGAAACTATACTGTAACCCAATCAATCTGTAGCCGTTTTTTTCTGTTAATAAGTGTTTTTATCTGTTACCCTAATAGGTAATAGGACACAAGATTTTTCTTAAAACAATTGCAGTCTTTGCGACCTTTGGAAGAAATTGCTACTTAACAATAAGGCCGCCCTTTGTACTTCTTTGTTTTTATCTTATGTTTTCTGTAATATACTTTTGTTATGTGTGGTACAAATAAAGAGTTTAATAATAATAATAACCTTTGTTGCTTTCACCTTAGGTATTTAATACGCGTCTACAGTAAATTTGGCAACGTCGCTATTCCAGTTACACTTTAAAACAGTGTTATAACACTTTCATGTCTGTAACAGATTTATTTCTGTTACAGAAATGTAAGTTATTTAAGTTTTGGGTTAACAGATTTAAAAACACATTCAAAACGGTAACAGATTTGATTCTGTTATCAATGCAATCTGTAACACTTATAATTCTATAACCTTTATGAATCTGTGTGTTCTTTTTTTTGTAATTAATCTAACTACTTTTAACTTCTTTTGCATGTTGAGTTAACCTGTAAGTGTGTAATCAATGATAGTCATAAGATTAAATAACTAAGTTGTAATAGAATAAGATAAAAGATCATTGTATTACCGTTGGCTTCCTATTAAATAAATAAATCTGTTTTTCAGTCCCTGCTCCAGAGAGACAAGCCATCCGCTATAGATGATCTGGGAGATATTAATAGTGCACAAGTATATGCGCAAACACAGGTGCACTCTCTGTTCCTTTACTTTTATAGCTTGATGGGATGGAAAACCCGACACGACCGGAGAGAGATCAGGCGCAAGACCGACGGCTTTAGGTGCTCTCCGAGGCAGGGGGGGGACATGAAACACCGCCAAATTCCCAACTCCGGGCTAGTAATGAGAATTTTTTGTCAGAAAAATTCAATACTAAATCATGGACCAGCCCGGGATTCGTACCCGGGACCTCGCCAGCCGCAGTCGAACATGCTAACCACTAGACCAACGAGGCAGTTACAAATACAAAGATAATAATTTGAAATCCAGTTAAACCGTGCATTGAAACTATTTTATGAAGCAACTCATTGCGAACTTTAAATAAGTCTGCCTGTCTGTCTCAAGTCCAGATAATCTTACTAATATTACAAATGCGAAAGTGTGTTTGTTTGTTTATTGTTTTGTCCTTCAATCAGGCCGCAACAGAGCAACGCAACTAGTCAACGTGATTTTTTGCATGGGTATAGCTGTGGACCTGGAGAGTGACATAGGCTACTTTAAATTCCGGAAAATCAAGGAATTTCCGTGGGAATTAAAAAAAGTTTTCTCCACGCAAACGAAGTCGCGGGCATCAGCTAGTTTAGGATATCCACTGCTCCTAGCTCTATTCAAATATTATGTAAATGTTAGTTTAGTCTTAACTCTTATACGCCAACGAACTTCAGCCGTATAGAACTATACTATACATATATTCTGTGATCTAACGTAGGCTCATACGAATTTGCAAGCTTTCAGTAAGTAAATGTTTTGGTTAATTCTATAGACTAAGCGAGTTGTATGTTATAGTGTTGCAGCTTAATTAAACGCTTAGGTAATCTTATCTATACTATAAACTATATATAACATTATAAATGCGAAAGTTTGAATGGATGCATGTATGGATGGATGGAAGGATGTTTTTTAGGCAGAACGGTTGAACGGTGAACGGCTTGGTGAAATTTGGCACGGAGATAGATTATTATCTATCTCCGTGCCAATGTTTAAGAGTTCCCGCGTTGACCAAAAAACCTCAATCCACGCGTACAAAGTCGCGGGCATCAGCTAGTCAGCTAGTATATAAGTGACGTTGCCTGTAACCATTGATAAAGAGTTCTAGATGCCAGTAACTCTAAATCGTATGTAGGCATGGCATCGCCAATACTAGAGTGACTAGCCAGAGCCGAAGAATCTTACGTATACTTATACTTATATACTTATACTTATATACTTATACTTATATACTTATACATATATATACTCATTATAAATGCGAAAGTTTGGATGGATGTATGGATATTTGTTTCTCAATCACGCCCCAACGGTTGAACGGATCTGGCTGAAATTTGGCACATAGATAGATTATAGTCTGGAATAGCACATGCGAATGCCTGCGACTTCATCCGCGTGGATTGAGGTTTTTTGGTTCCCGCGAGAACTATTTATTTTCCGGGAATAAATGTAGCGTATTCCAGACTACAATCTCTTCGTGCCAAATTTCATCCAGATCCGTTCAGCCGTTCTGGCGTGATTGAGCAACAAACATCCATCCATACATCCATCCCTTTTTTTTTTTATTAACAAAGAAATTTTACTTTTACATTGTTTCTTAGCTCCCCTTAAGCCTTGTCGTCTTGTCTGGGGCTTCATTTGACTAGATGTATGGACTAGGGTTGCAATCTTATTAGAGCAACCCTCTCTAATTCTAAAACGCGCTAAGCATTCTTGGTATGATTCCACTCGGATATGATTTAATTACGAAACTATTCCTAGGTTTTGGTAGCGAGTTAATTAAATTCCTTTCAATAGGAGCAGCTTAAAGTTAGATCTGAATTGCTGAAATGCGATTAGTCGTAGGTCCAAATAGAAATATCTACAGGTAGAAATCAGCTATACCATCTATAGGTAGATCTCTCTCTCTCTGCGTCTTATTCCTAATTGCTTTAAATCGTTACCCATTTCATTAATCATATAATTTAGGAGTTTTCTTGGGATAATTAATGCGGTGGGATCCCAGGTCCTTTCGCATACGACTCGACTAAGAGTATTATTTCAACTCTTAAATTGCTAAAGATTATTAATAACGAAAGCTTAACGTGCTCTTCTTCTTCAGGAAACGAAAAGGCCATATTAGGACTTCCAAATACGGTCACCAATCCAGTCACCGACTATTGTCAACGTTGCATAGCAATCGCAATCGACTCATATGCGTCGTCAAAACTAAGTAATGATCACTCCAGCAATGCTAAGGACAGTGGTTCCTTATGTATACATTGATATAATAATTGTAAATGAAAGATCTATTTAAAAAGATCAACCACCTAGTTTCTTGCTGGATCTCTCGGTAGGAATGTCATTCCGAACCAGTGGTAGATTCACTTGACGATTCAAAAGTACTTGTAAAAGTGAATTTGAATTTGAATTTAAGCCACTCGTCCATCATCTGTAGATGCGATGGGTGTGCCATAGAGTATTGTTCATCACGCCGTCGACCAATACAAATAATTTTTTTTTTAATTCAAGTAGACGTAGTTCAATGCGCATTGGTAGACTTCACACACCATGCAGAGGCTCAATTGTGTAAGAAAATCGTAATCATTTGACAGCTTATTTATATATTTTTCGGTTCCCGCGGGAACTCTTTAATTTTCCGGGATAAAACGTAGCCTTTGTGTTATTCCAGACTATATTATATCTTTGTGCCAAATTTCATCCAGATCCGTTCAGCCGTTGGGGCGTGATTGAGTAACAAACATCCATCCACACATCCATACATCCATCCAAACTTTTTCATTTATAATATTAAGTAAGTATAGAAGTATAGATTATTCAACCTGTTTACGGAGTTCATAAATGCTTATTGGCGTGCACGTGAACTCCCTAAACAGCCCCCCGATTGTGTAAGGAAATCGTAATAGTAATCGTTTGTCAAACGGATTATTCGACTTGTTTAAGGAGTTTATAGATGCCTGCCGGCCAAAAAGCATATACAAACTCTTTCAACAGTTCGAGTAATACGTTTTAAGTTGTTAAATGATTACGATTTGCTTAGACAATTGGCCTTCAGGTCAGTCCCCCGATTGTGTAAGGAAATCGTAATCCTAATCGTTTGTCAAACGGATTATTCGACTTGTTTAAGGAGTTTATAGATGCCTGCACGCCAAAAAGCATATACAAACTCTTTCAACAGTTCGAGTAATACGTTTTAAGTTGTTAAATGATTACGATTTGCTTAGACAATTGGCCTTCAGGTCAGTCCCCCGATTGTGTAAGGAAATCGTAATCCTAATCGTTTGTCAAACGGATTATTCGACTTGTTTAAGGAGTTTATAGATGCCTGCACGCCAAAAAGCATATACAAACTCTTTCAACAGTTCGAGTAATACGTTTTAAGTTGTTAAATAATTACGATTTGCTTAGACAATTGGCCTTCAGGTCAGTCCCCCGATTGTGTAAGGAAATCGTAATCCTAATCGTTTGTCAAACGGATTATTCGACTTGTTTAAGGAGTTTATAGATGCCTGCACGACAAAAAAGCATATACGAACTCTTTCAACAGTTCGAGTAATACGTTTTAAGTTGTTAAATGATTACGATTTGCTTAGACAATTGGCCTTCAGGTCAGTCCCCCGATTGTGTAAGGAAACCGTAATCCTAATCGTTTGTCAAACGGATTATTCGACTTGTTTAAGGAGTTTATAGATGCCTGCACGCCAAAAAGCATATACAAACTCTTTCAACAGTTCGAGTAATACGTTTTAAGTTGTTAAATGATTACGATTTGCTTAGACAATTGGCCTTCAGGTCAGTCCCCCGATTGTGTAAGGAAATCGTAATCCTAATCGTTTGTCAAACGGATTATTCGACTTGTTTAAGGAGTTTATAGATGCCTGCACGACAAAAAAGCATATACGAACTCTTTCAACAGTTCGAGTAATACGTTTTAAGCTGTTAAAGAATTACGATTTGCTTAGACAATTGTCTATCAGGTCTGAGGTGGGATTATGTAAGAATTGCCGATCCAAACGAATTGTCGGTATGTACGATACCATAAACGTATGAGAATGGATACACGAAATTGAGCTCTAATTCAATGCTGTTATGGTTTATTTTACTTTGACGCCGAACTTTGACGATTTGATCGGCAACTTTTAGACAATCGGAGGCAGATTAGCTGTTTGACAAACGATTACGCTTACGATTTCCTTACACAATCGGGGGGCAGGTTTCCTGTCACCCGATTGTTGTGGGACCTGGGTGATAAGCAGTCCGCTGATCGCGCGTCGCATATAATAATGCCGTATCAGAGTAACCAATATATTTTTTAAATAGAAATTTTAACATATTTAGAACAAAAGTAATCACTGTTTTATATAACCTGCATACCATCACGTTAACGTTGAGGCAATCCGACTGAGGCTCGACGTTACGCAATTAGTGAAAAGACTAAAAAGGACAAACCCTTTGAGTTAGTGCATAGTGACTAGTGATAGTGTAGTGATAGTGCTGCATGAAAGAGCACATGAACAAAGTGTCTATTAGCAACAATGAAAAATTACTTATGAGTCAAATAGTTTGGCCAGATTGTAATTATGTTGAGCACCCTTATTAATTGGTACTCAAAAATAGAAAAAAAAATATAACCTGTATTGAAAGTGCGAGTTTCAATGCCGTCCGAAACTAGTCAATTTCAGACTAATACGTCTTTCAGCGGGTAGCGGGTGCCTTAGGGCGGAAAATGATGGTTTTCTACCCGCTGAATGACGTAGCAGCCCTCCTTTCAATCCTGTCAGTATCTTTTGTTTATTACAAACCTTTATAATTGTCATTTTACCCATCAACTAAACTGACAGATATCATATTTGTAAACAACGAGCTAGCAACTAAAATAAAAAAGAAATACAATTTTAATAAAACTCCCACTTTTAGTGCAGATTATATGAAAAATATAGTATGTGCCGCGAGATGAAACACGATTTCAGACTTCGGGTGATCTTCGGAATCGTCTTGTATCACCCCTAGGCACAATATACTATTGTTCAGTCTCACGTACAGAAGTTATTTGTACTTTTAAAGTAACAAGTTTTACTTATATTCTACGTTAAAGCTCAAACTTGATTGAAACTTGATATAATGTTTGATGTTTGTTTTCTGTATTGGACGGTAGACCCCCGCTAAGAAAAGATTTTCAGAAGTAACACCCGAATAGTTGAATATAAATTGGTGTTTAGCGGAAAGTAATTTTGTTATTTGAAAAGAACATTCGAAAGCTACTTTTTGTGTCCTTTAAAAAGGACTTTTACTCTGTTGCATAGGATAAGTATATACTACAAGATCACAATGGTGCATAGCGCATTAGTATATAGTACAGTATCATTACGAAGCGATCTCCAGCGGACCCGACTGGCGTTATGACCTAGCTCGCCACCACACGCTGATAGCGTCATTTGCCTACAGACTACTTATTTCTAAACTTATACCAACAGTCTGAGGGAACATGCTCTGTAGGCATTGAATTTAAAAAAATATGATATTGGGTGGTTAAATAGGATTTTATCTGAACCGGAATCCGTTCCAGCTAAAATACTATTTAACTTTTATATTAATAGTTTAAAATATAGAATAGATACATAATAAGAATTTGTATGTATTTAAATAAATTAAGTAAGTAGAATTGTTAAAAATAATAGATAAGCTACAATAGGACTGTCATATACATATTGTATAAAAGCCCTTTAAAATAAATAAAGATTTAAAAAAAAACTTATACTATGGGTATAAAAAAAAATGTTTAGCTAGCTTTACACGGATAACAATGAAATAGGAAAGAAACACAAATATGAAGAAACTAAATATAGCTACAAGATAATTACTTGCTAAACTTACTTACTAAAACAAAACAGAAAAAATGCAAGAATTATCTTACAAATTTACTATAAAAAATAATATAAAAATAACATGTTGCTGCAGTATATGATAACTGCAGCGCTGATTTTCAGGCAGAACCGTAAGTGGCGTCACGAACCGGAAGCGATTAGCACATACTTTTCTTATATATAGTAAAGCTATATATAGTATAATACCAAGTTAGGCAATAGATTAAGGGGAAAAAAACAATTATAAATTAAATTTATGTACTTACAGAAAATATAGTGAGACATCGTTGATGATACGGAGATTTATAAAGTGATACATATAATGAAAAATAATATATAAGATTCATTTTTTATTTTATTTTATTTTGTTTATTTTCCTGTAATCAACAGCGTTTTTACATAATAATTTACAGATAACTCTTAGAACTAAAATAAGGCCAAAAAGATTACAAAAACGTATAAACGTATAAACGTCATACATTACTATGCTCTATTTGATGGAAACACAACATATAATGTTCATCAAAGGTTCATTTACCCTGTCACATGTGTACTAAATAGAACGAATGTCTGTCTCTTACCTCAAGAACTGCCACAGGGTTAATACGTGTTAATTTTATCTCTTTAAATTAAATCACTGTGCCACGAGAAGTCTTGCTTTTACCTCTTCAAGCACTCAAACCAGGCTACAGTCGTAAACGTTAATAGTTAAAGCATATATTGTAGGTAATAATTACTTGCCTGCTATAAAATAGGTGACATGACTGGTCTAGCGGTTAGCATAGGCGACTGCGATTACGAGGTCTTGGGTGCGATTCCCGGTCGGGCATAAAAATTGTTAAGTATTGAGTTTTTCAATTGATAAATTCTCAGTTCAAGTACGGAGTTGGAAGTTGGCGGTTTTGCACCCCCGTGCCTCGGTGAGCACGTTAAGCGACGGCTTAACGTGGCTTAATCCCTGAGGTACGGGATAATAACCGGCGCTGACGGGTCCCGGTGATTATCACTAACATGATAATTGTCGTTAAAGCCCGCCAACCCGCATTGGAGTAGCGTGGTGGGTCTAAGCTCCAATTTCCTCTCTTCTATCAGATTGGAGGCCTGTGTCCTGCAGTCGGACGTTAATAGGCTTTAGTGTTAGTGGTATAAAATACTTCGACAAAGATCGACAAGACCAAAACAGCTGTGGCCATACATTCATACATAATATATGCCTTATTATCGCACTCCTTATTAGGCTAACAATGTTGGGGTACGTATTCTTTATACAAGCTTTTATTTAACTAGCAAAGTTTGTGGGTTTGCGGTAAGTCAACAGTTATCCCCACTCAATTGAGCTGTTGGGTACACGTTTTGTTTAGATGACAATGCATGGTTAGCTATGTGACGTCATTCTAAATGCAATATGGCGGACTCCCAAAGATGGCGGACTAGTTATTTTTATGCACCCCCTAAATATGGATATCTATTAAAAAAAGGTTTGCTGAGAATAATACGAAAAATAAAACACACACAATATAGCGAACGATGAAACGATTGTTTGTTTGAGATTGAAAAATACTGACCCGTAATTTTTTAATGCTAAACAAGCTAAACCAACAATCAGCGTAATATCTAAAATACATAGTTCAATTTTTTAAATATTGAAACAAAAAATTCCAATGTTTATTTAACAAAACCTATAAAGAACGACACCTATAAACGCCGAGTTAGTCTGTGGCATCGGGGTCAAAAGAATAATATCGTCGAGCGTTGAGCGGAGTGGAGTGAAGTGGAGTAGCTGTGGGCTCACGCTGTAACGAGTATAAGATAACTGGCAATGGGTTTAGTCCTTTGCCATTTGTATCGGAGCTATTTGCTCTTTGAACTTTATGTGAAATGCCGTCATTAACTAAGAAGATCATGGCAAACGAATACAAAATCGTTTTAAAAAGTATAACCGTTTTCTTCTTACTTTATGATATTTTATTTGGGTTCCTTAGGATAAGGAGCTTAAGTGGTTATAGTTTCGCTTCTACTAGTTTTCTGTATTTATGACATACTAGCTGATGGCCGCGACTTCTTCGTGTGGCTTTATAAGATTTTGTTAATTAATTATAGCGGGAATTCCTTAGTTTTTCGGGAACAAAGTAGGTGCCCTTTCATCAAAATCGGCCGAAAATCTTGGCCGTGAAAGCGTAACAAACAAGCTCATTTTCGCATTAATTAAGTGTAATCTTTGCTAATACTTGATGATGTAAGCAATGTAAAAAATATCCATATTAATACTCGTATTATAAATGCGAAAGTGTATCTGTCTGTCTGCTACGCTTTCACGGCCCATCTGTTCAACCGATTTTGATAAAATTTGGTACAGGGATAGTTTGTATCCCGGGGAAGGACATAGGCAAGAGGACATGACATGATAGGACATGAGGACAACAAACCTCAATCAACGCGGACGTCGCGGGCAACATCTAGTAATAAATATTTCATACAGTTTTCATAAAAGATATCACAAAAACTAGACTTCCAATCAAAACTGTAGTAAAACAGAAAAAAAATGTGAATAAACACGCCAGCTAGCTGAATATTATTTTGTTAGTCGCAACTGAGTTGAGATTCTGGGAAAAAATTATGAAAAAGTACGTTTCGTATGTACGTAGAGCATCATATTCCTTTTGATGATAAGTTAAATACCGGTTTAATTTGCTAGAATAATAAATAAAAAATGCCAAGCAACGAAAACTCACAGCGAATAACGCTATAATATTAATAAAAAAACCTTAAGGCCGCAATTACACATACTTTTATGTAAGTTTTACTCAAATACTTAATGTAAACTGCTTTTTAAGCCGTATATCGTTTGCAAATGTTAGAGGAAATAACTTAGCTAAGCTAGGTATGTACTTTTTTGGAAAAAAAATTGTGTTCCTTCCCTACACGTAAAGTAGTGATGAAGTTTTTTTTCTCATCTATCCGTTGGTATGGGGCGTTGGATAGCTCGTTCAAAAATATTGCTGGTGTGGGAAAACCATTTTTCAATTCAGAGATCCGTTTGTTAAATATTTAGATTTAAAGTGCTATTTTTTTTAGAGTCATACGTCCCCCCACCCTTCACAATACAGGAACAGGTTTTTTTTTTCATCCACTACAAGTTATCCCTTGACTGCGATCTCACCTGATGGTAAGTGAAGATGGTAGCCGGCTAACCTGTTAAGGGCATGGCAGTTATATTAAACCCATACCCCTATTCGGTTTCTACACGGCATCGTACCGGAACGCTAAATCACTTGGCGGCACGTCTTTTACCGGTAGGGTGGTAACTAGTCACGGCCGAAGCTTCCCACCAGGCCTGCAGGCCGATTCAGAACCTTTCGATATCTTAATTATCGATCGATTCGGTTTCTTATCGTACGATAAGATGTATTTTCAATTCAGAATAATCGTATCGACAGCGAAATTGCCGATATCGAAACGGAATCGATCCGGCGTAGATATCGTTCGATTTCTGCTATCAAACGCTATTCACAACAACCGAATCGAATAAGATTTTCCGAACGTCCGATTAGTTTTGTGGGTTACTTATCGAAAGCTACAGGGCATCCGATATCTGTTTGTTTACTGAGTCGATTTCTGTTTTTTTGCGAAAAAATTATCGGAGTAGCAATTATAAGAAGACGAAGATGCATTGAAGAGGTGGATGCAAATCTTCTGAGACGTAGGCATCTGCGTACTCTAAGAGATGTATCTAACCCATTCCTGGCAAATGCTAGAGTTTTTATTGGAAAATATCGCTTGTCTCAAGACTTGGCATTGTCTTTAGCAAATGAAATAAGAGTTGGAGGCAACAACAGTATTGCTATAGCACCAGAGTTAAAGGTGAGTTCTCAAATTCTATTTCTCCACAACATAAATATGATCTATGTAAGTAGATTTTTATGTGTGACTATTTGTTTACCTATTTAGGTAGGTAGGTTTATCGGGATAACCTACTACAAAAACTTAAGTCTGTCTTTTATAAGTATTATCTAGGTACCTTTATGTGATAGGACAAATTATGGTTCAATATCAATAATCAATATATATATATATAATAATAATAGTCATAATATCAATGAGCTGTCTAATTATTTAGAAACTACTTGTTCAAAATTCACAGGTTCATTTCATTTCAGTTCATTCACAGCCTCTCTTCATCTTTTTGCTCATGGCAGTGATCAAAAATCAATTGCGGGTGAATTGAGCCAACGAACTATTAGAACCAGTCAAAATCAGTCAAATCTCAAAATTGAAACTTGACATTGACATATATTAATGTTTGAGTGGTATTTACGAGGATAGCTAAAATAAAAACTTAAAATATTTAGCAGTACATTTTGATGTTTTTCTATTGTAATCAATAACTTCATAGGTCGTCATTATAAATAATGACTCTAGTACCCTAGAAAATGGTTGAAACCTATTGATTTATGACTTAAAATGAATTTAATAAAGAGTAAAATTTTGGTAAAATAACAATCTTTGTAAATGCACATGTAATCTCAATGTAACTTGTCGATACCGAAAACGTAGTCGATACCGAATCGTATCCTCAAACCGAACGGTCTGAATTGCACGACAAAAAACTTTCGATTCGAGATCGATACCTAATCGTATCGATTCGGTATGTTATCGAAAGGTTCTGAATCGGCCTGCAGACCAGGGAAAATTCAGAAATTATAAATTTCCAAACCCTGCCGGGGATCGAACAACAACTGCGCCACGGAGGTCGTCACAACCTTCTACCACAGAACAGTGAGAAACCGTCACCATGTTTTTTTTCGTACGGGAGGGGAAAGTCCTCCTTGACCTCCAACTTCGAATCGGATAGTACTCCTACGGCAACGGACGGCTAAAAACCCCTCCTTTGTGCAAGCAGTGATGTCCCCGCCTTGAAGGCCTACCATTACTGCCTCAGCCTGCCTCATCGTCATCACGTCCCTTTCATCCTTCTCCTTTTTTTTCATTATCTCTTCTATAAATTTTTGACTACTACCCAGTTCCTTTTAGTCTCCAGCAATGTTCACATGAAGCTCTCCACTCTGAATTTGCTTCCTAGGTCATCTATCACCATCTTTCTTTTTTCCTCAAACTGAGGGCAATGAAACAACGTGTGCTCGGCATCATCAATTGGGTGTATGCAGTACATACATTTACCATTTGCCCTTTTCCTTATGCGCTCTGTTTACTGCATAAAAACCCAATGCGCCGTGAAGCACTGTGTCATGCGGAAAGTCAGTGTTCCATGCTTTCTGGTCACCCGGGTCTTTATGTCGCCAATGAGTCTGTGCGTTCAACTCCCATTTGTGAACTTGTCCCATGCCATCTAGCAAGTGTCCCTTTCCGAATAGATCTTCTTTCTCCTGGCAGCTTAAGTTCATAGTTTTCCGATCTTTCTCTAGCATTGGCGTCAGCATTGGCATCCTTATGTGGTCGACGTCCAAACTGCTCGACGTATTTGTTCGACGTACGTGGAACACCCTTCCAGCGCACGTATTACCTGCCACGTATAACTTAGGTACCTTCAAGGCAAGAGTGAATAGGCATCTTATAAGCAAGCGCGTTCCAACCTAGAACTCATCATTGCTTTGCACTGAGCATGATTTTCGTCAAGCGCAAGCCTATCTCACAATAAAAACAACCCTATAAGCTAATCGGTTGTATTTGGATACGAGTAACTATGGAACATAAAAGCAACCCTACACTACGTGTGGATAAACACGTACTTGGCCGGTTTTAAAATTGACAACACAATACTGTTTCGTAGTAGGCGCAAATAATAGAAAAATACGTAATTTCAACTTCAATTCAAATCCCTGCAAACTGTTTGAATAATAACAATGGAATAACGTACCTAAATAAGAGCCGAAATGTGCCGAAACTGAGCAGGCTCGGCGCAAACGGGCCACGAACCACAGCCCCCAGTAACAAGCGACACCAAGCTTACGTGTATCATAGAAGGGGTTAATCAATTAGCAATATATTCAGGATTTAAATAAAACGTCACGTCTTTGCTCACAAGCTCTCTAATCAATACTGTCCTCTTAACTTAGGGTATAATGTACATTATATCATTTGGTCGACCAATAAAGGACTCGAGTCAAGCAAGACATTTACTTAGCTTAATTACGTCCTTATTACCTTACCTTAGGGTTAACTATGTCTAATCGAGCGTTGGAGGTACGCAGTGGCTGTCACGTTACAGTAGTATTGGAAATTACCTATTCTGTGGTATTATTAATATTATTCATTTCTGTCAGGCAACAAGGCCCATATTATAAAATACAAATAAAAATAATACAAAATACAATAAAATCTTAATCAGTGGCAATTCCTGGTGGTCAATATTGGGTTTGCGCTAGCTTATGGTTAGGTATTTTCTAACCATCTAAATAAATTAAGTAAATTTTGGGTACTAAATAACAACTCAACCTTTTACCCTAATAGTTACATACTTTTGGCAACGTGAATCTTTTCTCATAGTCATCATCATATGTCATGTTATTATTATTAATAAAATATTAGTACAAATCTTAAATAGATCTAGTATAATTGGTAATTAAGTTATTGGTATTGCGGCGCTATCTTAGAGGAATCGCCACCGCACTGAGCAGGTATTAGTAGCGCGACAGTCACCGGTGGCTGTGGTCGGTGGCCCGTTTGCGCTGAGTCTAAGGTATACACACGGGGTCAGTCATGTATGAATTTAATTTGGCCGCTAAAACACGGGTCCGGAATAAATACAAACATCACTGTTCGATCAAACGGTGATATGGGAGATATTTTAAGTCAAAATTTCATTAAATTAAATTAAAACAATATCTTTTTTTAATTTCTGCTATAATTTTACACTTAAGTGCGTTCTAACCTGTATGGTATGTTATGATGCAGACTAAGATGGTAGCGGGCTAACTTTTTAAAGGAAACGGCAGTTATATATTACACCCATACACCTTTGTTTTATTATGAGATAGGCTTGCGCTTGACGACAATCATGCTTAGTGCAAAGCAATGTTGAGGTCTAGGTTGGAACGCGTTTACCTAGAAGATGCCTATTCACTCTTGCCTTGTAGGTACCTAAGTTAAATGTGGCAGGAAACATTGGGAGGGTGTTCCACACCCTAGCGGTTCTACACGACATCGTAACGGTACGTCTTTGCCGGTCGAGTGGTAACTAGCCACGGCCCAAGCCTCCTAACAGACCAGACGAGAGAAAATTCATAACTTATAAATTTCCAAATTGATCTTACCGGGAATCAAACCCGGAACCTCCCTCACCACTGTGCCAGGAAGGTCGACGAATAATGAATGATGATGGTAGATAATGCTGACGCTGTACTATTACCTATTCTGTGGATGAACGAGTATTATACCTTTACGATTTTCTATGGTTAAGCTATACAAAAAAACAGCTGGTTACTCGGTCAGAGGTCCAATCGTCTAAGCAAATCTTAATAATTTGACAGCTTAAAACGTATTACTCGGACTGTTTTAGGAGTTCATACATGCTTATTGACGTGCAGCCATCTATGAACTCCTTAAACAGCTGGGCGACCGTGTATCTCTGACAGCTACAGTGTAACGATCGCAATCACCTCTGATTGGATAACACTCCTCCACTATTGGACAGAATCCATTGACGCAGCAAGAATACCATAAATTCAGCGAATCACAACAATTGATACTGTAACAATGATTGATGCAGAAGATACGCGGTCGCCCTGCAGGTCGAATTATACGTTTGATTATACTGCTCAGATACATTTCAATCTAGTAGTCTGTAGAATAGCCGGCCGAAATAAATACGGCGGATATTTGCTCGTGTGATTGCGCAAATACTGCACGGCCGCAAAGCGAAACCGAAATTGAGATGGAAACTAGCTACAGTGTTTTAAAAGCCTTCCAATTTACTCAGTTTGCATATGAACTTGAGAAAATATTTTGTAGTCTATGTAGCTTCATTTAACTGCCTCGTTGGTCTAGTGGTTAGCATGTTAGACTGCGGCCGACGATGTCCCGGGTCGGGCCATAATTAAGTATTGGGTTTTTCTGACTAGAAATTCTCAGTACTAGCCCAGAATTAATATAATATAATATATATAATAGCCTGGATATTTGTATCGATTTTTATTTTGATAAAATAAAAAAATAGGAAGTTGGTGTGTAACCCCGGTGCCTCGGAGAGCACGTTAAGTCGTCGGTCCCGGTTATTAGTGATAACATGATAATAGTCGTTATATCCCGCCAACCCGCATTGAAGCAGCGTGGTGGGTCGAAGCTTTAATTCCCTCTCCCTATGAGAGTGGAGGCCTGTGCCCAGCAGTGGGAGGTTAATGGGTCGTAGTGGAGCTTCATTTAGGGCCGAAATACAAGGTCATTTAAACTGATAAATACCTTTATAAGTTACATAAATTTGGTTATGCTGTTACTGTTTGGCAACAGCATATTGCATTTGCAATATGCTGTTGCTCTAAATCAATTTAAGAGAAGACAACCTCCCTGGTGCAGCAGTGGGCGCTGTGGTCTTATTGTGGGAGATCCCAGAGATAGATAAAAGTTCTGGAATAACACACAGGCTACTTTTTATCCCGGAAAATTCAACAGTTCCCACGGGAACAAAAAGACCTCGTCACACGAGGAAAAAATCGCGAGCATCAGCTAGTAAGAATATTAAGTAAAGACATATCCTGATTGATTGTACTTTTACCGCATTAGGTAACAAAATTCTGTGTCGGACGTTCCATCGTTTCTAGGAGCTGCCTGTCGACGGCAAATTAATTGCCTATTTACCGACTCCCCCCAATTACCGCACCAGTCTGCTCAAACGGGAAAATTGGCTGTTCTAATAACAAAAGAGAATATTTTACGAAATATAGTAAAGCTTGTTATAAAAAGATCCCTGGGGTTATTAGGATTTACGCCGTTTCGAAAAATAGGTAAATTAGGTCCGCATTAATAAGCCGACATAAGTTAAGAACAGTCTCTTGAGTAAAGGTTAATCCAACCAATACTAGAGAACATGTTCTAAGCTGATCGGTTTATTAATAAGTTTGTGATCTCTTCTCTTCTGACTGATATAGGTATTCTAGATTTCCATTATTTTTTGTTAGCATAAGATAAACTAAGAAAAGATTTTTGGTAAATTGTAAGTATTACACCTCGTGGACGACATTTTGAATCTACATTGAAATTCGCCTAAACAACAAAAGCCTAGTAAAAATTGGTAATTATTTTTATCTCAGTAGGTACTTTAATTGACCAATATTTTATAAGTTCGCCATATATTTTAAAATTAAGTATTTGTATGGCGTACATACAACTGTAATATCCTTAGTTTAAACGTTTTAGTATTTTGGGAATTCTACTTAAGAGGTCCGCGGCTCAGGGCCAGTACCAGGGACAACTCCATCATGTCAAGCAGTTATAAAGCAAAAATACACAGGGGGCACATTACCATCGCTTAAAGCAGTAATGTTTTAATATTATCGACGCTTGTGTTTTAGAATTATAATCCTTATTTTAGGAACGTTACGGTACGTACGTTTTTATATTTTGTGGTGTACAATAAAGAATATACATACATACATACATACGTGACATGAAACTATCATTTAGAAAAAAATACCTACTGCTTTAACCCCTCAGTTCTATATAATAGAAATGTTGCTTTAAAAAGGGCTTCGCCCACGTCAAACGAACGGTAACCAATTTTTTGTTGGCGAATAACGAAACATACAGATTGCAATATTGAATCGCTCATGTCCTCAAAAAAATCGGTCAAAACCAAAATCGGATGAGTCCCGCTTGATCCGAATGTCGGTAGGAAATATGCAAGGTTCGGACGTTAGGTTGGTGATAAAAGTCGGCCCGTTTATTGAACCCAAAAAGTCTGACGTGGACGGAGGCCCTATGATGAGGTGTGCCTACTCAGAAAAAAATGAAAACAGAAAAATATGAGCCCTAATAGGCTTTATTACATTGTCATCCCGTAAAAAAGGGAACATAACAACATCAACATAAAATTCGATTCATTAAAAGGAGGTAGGACCTAAAAAATTATGTTATCCGTATTATGTATTTCCCGGAATGATTTCTTTTGTTACCGAAACGGCAAATTGTCCCATTACCGACCACTTTGAAGCCGTAATTGGGGTCGACGAAGAGGCATTCAATTATTTAACCGATACTATACAGTGGCATGAAAAATTGAATAGGCGGAAATAAGGCTGCATAAAGTAGGAAACTTATCTGACCCGGTGCCCAAAATTGGAACTAATTTTTATGCCTGTCAAGTTTTTTTAAAAGTTTTTTTTTTCATATCTACTAGCGTCACCGGGCTAGATAAGTTTGTGGGACTATATATGTATGTGCGACTAACAAAAATTCGCGGTTTGAAGAGTTCGGTTCAATAATTTCTTCGGATTTAGGCTACTTTTTTCCCCAGAAAATTAAGGAGTTCCCGTGGTTAACAGGAATAATAAGTTTCACTACTTACTATATACCTACTTATTGTAATATCTTCCTTTTTAAAATCAGCAACTGCTGAGTTTCTTGTCGGCTCATCACAGCAGAATCTATTTTCCGATACGGCGATAGAGTCAAAACATGACGTAGCTTAAGAGATACCTGTATGTACTCCATGTAAAATATAAATTGATTGCCGTTTTTTTAAATTAATACTCAATAGAGTATTGAGTATTATTTTAAAAAAAAAAAATAGTCCACACGGGCGAAGGTGCGTGCATTAACTTGTATGAAATGAACGAGCGAATCTAGTAATAGTCTGTGAACTGAACTTTCTGTCCCTGTACTGGTAAAATGAAAGCTTTTAAAATGAAAGATAGTTGATAAATCGGAGAATGTTATTTTTTGCTCTCGGCTTCTCTGCCGAGAAATTCAGGTCATAGTATACTAATATTATAATTAATGCGAAAGTTTGGATGGACCGATGGATCTTTGTTACTCAATCACGCTAGAACGGCTGAACGGATCTGGATATAATTTGGCACAGAGATAGTCCGGAATATCACATAGGCAACTTTCGACGGAAACCGAGAAACTTCAATCCACACTGACGAAGTCACGGGCATTAGCTAGTGCTATAATAAATTATTATTATCTGTGGTAACGTCAATTTATAAAATTGTAAAACAACACAGATTTTGGTTCCTAATATTCACAGGTTTTGATCCAAGTTCGAGGCCATTCATAGATTGGGGACTTACCAACATCGTTTGAAGCAGTATTATTTTAAAATTGACGTTTTATATAACGTACCTTGACTTGCCCAAAATAAGGATAATAATTCAGAAACAAAAGCGTAAACAATATTTCATGCTTATTGCTTACTTTTGCACAAAACTGAGCTAAATAAGCGCATTTACGTACAGTTTGCAGTAACCATAATTCAAAACGGCGCTAATAGAGATTGTATTTTATTTTTCCTCGTTAATTCTACACACATACACACACACACACATGGCGAGAAAATTGGAGCGCCAAAGTGCTAAATGAAATGTAAGTCTGGAGTGCAGCAAAGAGGCGATTTAATTTGATGTCGATTGTTCGGGGAATTCTACCAATGCGATGGAAACTAATAGCTTTATGTGGCTCTAATACGGATTCGGAAGTATTCTATGTTTCTCTTCATTTGATGTTTTTAATAAATCTTAACAACTGCCTTATTTGATTTTTCTAGAATCGATACTAATATTATAAATGCGAAAGTTTGGATATATGGATAGATGTTTGTTAATCACGCCCCAACGGCTAAACTGATTTGGGTGAAATTAGGCACAAAAATAGATTATAGTCTGGATTAACACATAGGCTACTTTTTATCCCGGAAAATTAAAAGTTCCCGCGTCAACCGAATATCCTCAATCCACGCGGACGAATTCGCGGGCATTAGCTAGTACTTACTAATATTATATAGAACTACTTTCCAAACCGGTGGTAGACTCAAACATGACGTTACATAAGAGACACTTGTATGTACTACATGGAATAAATACATTCGTTTCATACAAACTCCTGACAATTACGAACGCGTCATAAAGACCAGCCCAATAGTTCGAGTAGTTGATTTTCATTTATATCCATTATAACATTATAAATGCGAAATTGTATCCGTCTGTTCGTCTGTGGTCTGTCAGCCGTCTGTCTTTCTGCCACGCTTTCTCGGCCTATCTACGTTCTATCGCGTCTACGTAGGATCCTGCTTGATAATAAAAGTTCTTTAAAAAAAGTATAAACCGACTTACAAAACGTAAATAATCTTGGTAATGTTTTCTACACACTATGTTGAAGTCGGGCAAGCTTAACGCGTTAACTTTACGTATCTTTTTATACCCATCCTCCTTTTTCTTGAAGTCGGTTAATTAATACGTAAATAACTACATTTTAGGTACCTAAATATTTAACTTTGTAATTATGTATTAGAGCTGTTACTTTGTTTCGCTAGCAACAAGTTTTTATAAGACTCCTAAGTGTTTGCCAAAGTTAGATTGCATTCTCCCCATGAAGAAACTTTATCTGATTACATCCTAGTTAGAATAATGAACGAAGAAAAAGTATTCACGTACGTCTTAAGCAGATAATTAAATTAAAAAATTACAATTAGTATACATTAAGTGTTTGGTAAATACATCGATGCTATCAGCGAAGTTACCTACCTATAAATACGTATTTCTATATTAAACCCAAGACCTTAGCTGTTTTAAAACTGCCTTAACTTAATTAACTAAGCTTTCTGCTGCTGGCAAGTTACGTCTCGTTTCAATATTCAGTCTATAGCTGCTAGATGATGAAGATGATCAAGAAATTACGCTCTAAATCTAATGAAATAAAAAATAATACTATTATTTATGAGGAAACTACGAATCACAAAAATAGTAAATACTGTGCCATAAATAAACTACAGAAACAAGAAAACGGTAATGCAACGAACGAACAAACCGATTTTCCGCCTTTTAAAGAATAAAGTTAAATCCCACGTGTCATATTCCACAGACCAAAATACTATAGTGCAAATGGAAAGTAATCAACGGCTGTACATCCAACGAGTCATCCGGAAAAAAAGATGGAAAAAAGGATCAAAAGGGACATCGAAGTTCAGTGACAAAAAACCGAAACCGAAATGAATCAATACTCGTGTTCATTCAAGAAAAGCATAAAAGATCCTTTTCATGTCCGATGGAAGAAATAAAAAAAATGTATGGTCACGAGGAATCTTTTTCTACACTTTTTTATGGTTTTTGGTGTCGGTGTTCAACTAAATAAGAAAATAAACTTTGTGTTTAGTTGAAAATCTGTTTGCAAAGGATTTTTAGATACTTGATTAGTTTGGCTTTGAATGCGATGGATACTGCTTTGGTTTCACTGTACTGTCATGATTTTGTAGGGGCCAATCTTACTTCTAAAAGATTCAAAGCAGCACCCTACTAGGGCATCATACACACACATACACACACACACACACACACACACACACACACATATATATATATACACTTATGTGGGGGCACATAGCGGCTTTGCCGATGGGAATATATCAAGCCACGGCCGTAGCCTTTCATTGGACTAGAGGCCATAATGCCAACGCTTAAAGCAATACTTAAGCAATATTACTCAAAATGACAGTTTGATGTCATGTACAGTAACAGGTTGTAACAGGTTAACCCGCTACCATCTTAGACTGCATCATCACTTACCATCAGGTGAGATCACAGTCAAGGGCTAACTTGTGGTGGATTAAAAAAAATCCTTGACGTTTCTAAAATCCATACTTCCATACTAATTCCATACTAATATTATAAATGCGAAAGTGTCTGTCTGTCTGCTACGCTTTCACGGCCCATCTGTACAATCGATTTCGATGATATTTGTTATTTAACTACGTTACATGCCGGGAAAGGACATAGGTTACTTTTTATCCCGGAAAATTAAAGAGTTCTCGCGGGAATCAAAAAACCACGCGGACGACGTCGCGGGCATCATATATGTTTGTCTCTTTTTAGTGTCGCTTTTTAGTTTCGTTGAATTTTAAAATTACTGCGATTCTAAAGAAGTTTCACTTCAAAATAAAAACAAAAACTAATCAGGCATAAAAATTTGTTCCAATTTTGGCCACCGGGTCTGATAAGTTTGTGGGACTATATTTGTTTTAATTTT
This sequence comes from Erebia palarica, assembly GCA_964035005.1. Lineage (NCBI taxonomy): Eukaryota > Metazoa > Arthropoda > Insecta > Lepidoptera > Nymphalidae > Erebia > Erebia palarica. Next base: position 32,113,965 of record OZ035990.1, read on the forward strand.
ATCCCTCAAGAAATTATATCAGATATATAACTCCGAATGGGACACTAAATCTTTCACCTCCCACTTACAAGAATTACCATCGAGCTATGGAGGATTTGCAAGAAATTTTATTATATACTAGATGATGCCCGCGGGATAAAAAGTAGTCCATGTCCTTCCCCGGGATACAATCTATTCTTGTACCAAATTTCAACAAAATCGGTTGAACAGGTGGGCCGTGAAAGCGTAGCAGACAGACATATGGACAGGCGAACAGAAGCACTTTCGCATTTATAATATTAGTATAGACGTAGTCTAAGTATCGGCCCCAGTTTTCATATTCCAAGTAGACTTGTAATATCGACTGACCTACAAATTCTGACTTCTATTTTATCTTGGAAGGTGTTCAAGTATTGAAATATCCAAAAAGTTTGGCAGATTAAGTTTTTAAACGATGGCATTACTTGGAACATTTTTACAGCTGAACTAAAGTTCTTTTTAACGAAAGTTTGTTAAAGTTTTGAGTATCTCAATACAAAGTACTTAAAGCATCTAAAGAACCTTTTACGACCAATGTTTCAAATATTATTTTAAAAACTAAATTCCAGACAAGTGGCTTTAGATGTTTAAAAATATGTTCAGGGGTTCGTTGTAAGTTAAAATATGGTTTCGGATTTTCGGAAAGATATATTCTATTATATTATGATTTATGACTATGACTGTGATTTAGACTATGGACTAAATCCTTATTCCATACTATTACTAATATTATAAATGCGATAGTGTGTTTGTCTGTCTGCTACGTTTTAACGTCCCATCTTTTCAACCGATTGAGATTTTGGTTTGATTTGGTACAGACGTAGGTTGCATTCTCGGGAAGGCATGCCCTTTTATCATCGGCATCCCCTTTTATCCCGCTTAATTATGAAGTTCCCGCAGGAATCGAAAAACCTTAATCATGGTATAGCACAAATCATGTGGTGGTTCTTATATTGTAGGATAGTATTTACATTACTGTAAACCAAATCTATGTAACATTTTGCTTATTGAAAAAAGCAGATGTTGAGTTTCTTGTCGGCTCTTCTCAGTAGAATCTACTTTCCGAACCGTTGGTAGAGTCAAAGCAAGACATATTATGAAAGATACCTTTATGTCCTATAATAAATAAACAAATTTGAGTTGAAAGTGTGTTTGATTGTTGGTTGAGAACTTGAGAGAGAGTGACATAGGCATCCCGGAAAATCAAGGAGTCCCGCGGGAATCGCAAAACCTAAAATACGCGGATGAAGTCGCGGGCATCAGATAGTTGTAAATAGACTTATATATTCACAAAATTTTAATCAATCGATCGATTAAATTAAAATTTCCGAGTAGGTATAAAATTCAATTATTTCATTAATTTGTTCCCCCGAAATTGGGTTTCAGTATAAATTTAAACTTAAACTTTATAACAGTACCCTTACTCTGAGTTTTAATTCGATTGATCGTATAAGAATTCGATGACATTAGCGTCACAGTAAAATGGACCCAAAAGCGCTTGATTTAAAGTCACAAATTCATTACAATAGATTTAAATTTGGAAACGTATCGTATACGTAAACGCATATGAATGCATACACGAAATTGAGCTCTATATTCATACGTTTAAGTTTATTTTACTTTGACGCTAATGTCATCGAATGCTCATACGATCAATCGAATTAAAACTCAGAGTAAGTACTCAGAGCACTGCGGTGGTAAACTTATAGCAGATTTTGCTTATAATTAATTTTGTCTCGAATTAGTTCACCGAAACTGAAACGCGTAGTGCGTGAAACAAATAATTCAAAAATTCAAAATTAAAAAGTTTTTTACTCAAATACTTTTTACAAGTGCTTATGAATAGTCGAATGAATCTACGACTGATTCGGAATGCCGTTGCTACCGAGAAGAACCAGCAAGAAACTCGGCTGCTGCTCTTTTGAAAATAATTATTTACAATTTCATTAATACGTAATTACATAAGTAACAGCTGTCCTTAGCATTGCTGGAGCGAGTCAAATCCATGCTCCTTTGTCATTTACGTAATTTTCAAAAGTATAATAAGCTATTTTCAGAAGCATACCTACTTTTAATGGACTTTTTAAACTTGTGTAAAGGCAAGTTTAAAATAGGTTGTGGAATTTTGTTATAGAATAGAATGCTCATTTTTACGACGACCTTCGGACTTCCGCCTATTGTGGTTTCTAGTTGGCTTATCGTAAAAATCGCATATTTTTTTGTAATTTTGAACGTGCTGTTTTAAGTTAAATTATGGACTTAACCGCTTTGACACTGAAAATGAAGTTGCAAAACTTTTATATGTAATGCTCAATTTATTTATTCCATGTAGGACATACAGAAAGGGTATTATTTTGACGGCCTCCCTGGCGCAGTGTTGAGCGCTGTTAGGGAGCTGTTGAGGGTCTTAGGGAGGTCCCAATTTCGATTCCCGGCAGGGTCAATTTGGGAATTTATAATTTCTGAGTTTTCTCTGTTCTGATTTGGTTGGCGGCTTTGGCCGTGGCTAGTTAACACTCTACCGACAATCCGGTACGATGCTGTGTAGAAACCGACTATAGGGATATGGATTTAATATATATAGGATAGCCCGCTACCATCTTAGACTGCATCATGACTTACCATGAGGTGAGATCGCAGTCAAGAGATAACTTGTAGTGCAATTAAAAAATACATTTGTCTCTCATCTCACCGGTTATCGACACTCGGCTCACCGATTCGGAAAGAGATTATAATGAGAAGAGCCGGCAAGTAGTCAGTGTTCTTACACACAAGTAGTACGTTTTGCACTTCTGTAGCCGTCACCATCTTTACTAAAATATTATATGTAAATGTGAATGTGTGTCTGTCTGTCTGCTATGCTTTCACGGTCCATCTGTTCAACTGAGTACACAAGTACAGGATAGATTGCATCCCGGGGAAGGGTATAGGCTACGTTTTATCCCGGACTAGCCGTTTTACAAAAAAAATAACGAAATAGGCATACAAATTAGTTCCAATTTCGACCACCGGGTCAGATAAGTTTGACGGAATTTTTTTAGACAGCGTTCTGTAAGAGGGACTATGATTAGTAAATACCGTTAGTATATTCCAACAAACTTATGTGAGCCAGTGACAGCGTCGCTAGTATCTATGAAAAATAAAATAAAAACAAGAACAGAACAGCCATAAAATTAGTTCCAATTTTGGCCACCGGGTCAGATAAGTTTGACGGACTGTTTGAGACGGCGTTGCGTAAGAGGGACTATGATTAGTAAATGCCGGTAGTATATTCCGACAAACAGTGACCCGGTGACAGCATCGCTAGTATCTATGAAAAATAAAATAAAAACAAGAACAGAACAGCCATAAAAATTAGTTCCAATTTTGGCCACCGGGTCAGATATGTTTGACGGACTGTTTGGGACAGTGCTGTGTAAGAGGGACTATGATTAGTAAATACCGTTAGTATATTCCGATTAACTTAAGTGACCCGGTGTCAGCGTTTTTAGTAACTGAAAATAAAATAAAAACAGGAACTAAACAGCTTTAAAAAATAGTTCCAATTTTGGCCACTGGGTCAGATAAGTTTGACGGACTTTTTTAGACAGCGTTGTGTAAGAGGAACTATGATTAGTAAATACCGTTAGTATATTCCGACAAACTTAAGTGACTCAGTGACAGCGTCGCTAGTATCTATGAAAAGCAAAAACTAAACGGCCATAAAAATTTGTTCCAATTTTGGCCACCGGGCCAGATAAGTTAGTGGGACTGTAAATATTATAAGTCTATGGTAAATGTCACATAGGTGGGTAGGTGAATGTTATCATGTTCACACACGACGCGCCCGTGACGACATTGTGAGTCATTACATATACGCATAATGACTCAGATATAAGCTCTGGCTCACTTAGCATTCTCGTCGTCGCTGTGATAATGGAAACGGTTTGTGTTATAGGCCGTTGACTTCATTAGTAATTCTATACACCCCTGAAAACTAATGTTAATTACTTTTCTGTGAAGCACAGTTAAGGCGGGTTCCACGAAAGCGGAGAGAAGCAGAGAGTATTGCATTGAAGCAGGCATTACTTTGCGGAAGTCCAGGATTAGTCTAGGCAATGGGCAGTTCGTTGTATGGAGACCCCCGCATTAAAACTCAGTCGTTGAAACTTGGCAGGTATAGTATGGTATGAACCATAACTTACGCAAAAATATCCAACAAAAAATCCATGCGGAAGTTAGGTTTTTATACCTAAAACTTAATATTTAAAACTGAATATTTTCTCGATTTCTTTTTAAAATAATAGTAAGTATATTTACACTCAACACCGAAATGTCAAACGAAATAATCATGCAGAACATCGATATTTAAAACGATTTTATTATAAAACCTAAACTGCGTTTACGCGATAATGTACCTTCCTGCTTTGACAATTGGGTATAGTATAAAAAACTTTACTTCCTTTCTGATTTTTTATTGGATATTTATAATATACCTACGTATAACTCATGATACTTTATCATACGGTAAAATTTCGTCGCCTGAGGAATTATTGTTCGGGTCGACTAGCTTTATTGCCTAGACTGGATAGAGAACAAGATGCTTTATCATATCATCCTTTCATATCATATCATATCATATTAATATTATAAATGCGAAAGTGTGTTTGTTTGTCTTTCAGTCACGCCGCAATTTGATCAAACCCTCGATTATTATCAACGGAATTTTCATTTTTATCATTTTCATATAGAAATCGAATTTGGTTTTCCTCTCCGATTTGGTGGAAGCCCGCCATAAGAGTCTGCCATGTTAGAGTGCTGTACTAAGATGGTCTAAACGAAAAAGTTTGAGTTTGTAAAATAATCTGACGTATCTCACACTGCGACGCGTCCCGCGACGGAGCACGCAGTTAGCCCTTGACTGCGATCTCACCTGATGGTAAGTGATGATGCTGTCTAAGATGGTAGCGGGCTAACCTGTTTGGGGCATAGCAGTTATGTCTAACCCATACCTACCTCTTTTCGGTTTCTACACGGCATCGAGCGTTAAATCACTTGGCGGCACATCTTTGCCGGTAGGGTGTTAACTAGCCACAGCCGAAGCCTCCCACCAGGCCAGACCAGGGAAAATTCAGAAATCATAAATTCCCAAGTTGACCCTGCCGGGGATCGAACCCGGGACCTCCGCACGTTAAGACAACAGCGCTACACACTGCCCCACGGACTGCTTCCACGTCACGTAATTTGTATATGTCACCGTTAGATTGTTAAAACCGTCAGATTGCAATCTAACGCTTTTTATCTCGATAGATTGTAAACTGTCGACAGATTGTGAACCGTTTAATGTTCGGAGTGTAAATTTTTGAAATATTCCTTGTACTTACGTTTTCTTGTCTCTTGCTTGTAGGTTAGGTTAGGGTTCGACATAAATAATCAGGTAGTGCCCGTAGGACTTAGGTTCTATCGAGTTAATATACCTAACAGATTACAATCTACCGAAAAATAATGCGTTCAATTGTAAGCAGTACAATCTATCGAGATAAAACCTAACGGTTTTTTTCAATTTTACGGTGACATATACAAACTAATATGCATTACTGCAAAAACGCGATTTATTCGCCTTTGAGTTGATAGAAATTTCTACCAACTGTAATTATTTCTGAATGTGTGAATGAAAACTACAAGAAAAGTCGGGTATGTCTGTGCAAATCTTTACATTTTAACTTAGATAGTTACTTTTAATGTAACTTGATCTATTCAAGTGTTAAGTTTCTGAAATGAAAGATAAATATTTTAAAATCCATTAAGTAATTAAAGTGAAGAGTCAAAAGCCTTCAGTAGCCAGGAGTCTGGTTGTACTAAGTGTATTTATTTTTCATTAGTTCCTCTCTTACACTTGCTTTTAAAGATAAAACAAAATTTCGTTTTAAGTTTCAATGTTCTGACTGGAAGGAATTAGTTTCTATTTAGGAACATACATATCAGCTGCGCATAAAAAGGCACTTGTAAAAGTTTATTTAAAAAAATACATTTTTTTAGGGTTCCGTGCATCGAAAGAAAAAAGGAACCCTTTTAAGATCACTTTGTTGTCCATCTGTCCGTCTTTCAAGACCGTTATTCTGAGAAACAAGTATCATATATCCATACTAATATTATAAATGAGAAAGTGTGTCTATCTGCCCACCTGTTCAACAGATTTTGATGAAATTTGTTACAGGGATAGGTTGTATCCCGGGGAAGGACATAGGCTTTTTATCCCGGAAAATTAGGGAGTCCCCGCGGGAATCGAATAATACCAAATCCTAAGGTCTACAGCCCCTTCGAGCTGCAAAGAAATTAAGCTTCTAAGTTAATGTAATCAAAATATATGGCCATTTATGTGCCGTATATTTTGTCACTTTTTGACATTTTGACACTGTAGAATGCCGTTAGATTGAATGTGTCTAATCTAGGTCAATTCTGATGATTAATTCTGATGGAGCAAATTGTACCGTTGGTCTGTGGACCGTAGGTACAGTACCTATCAAATTCAAATAAATATAAAAAATGTAAAAGTTTGGATGTATGGATGCATGGATGTATGATGATGCATGGATGTAGGATGATGGCTGTTTGTTACTCTATCACGCCCGAACGGATGATCGGATCTGGATGAACTTTGGCACAGAGATAGATTATAGTCTTGAATAGGACATAGGCTACTTTTTATCCCGGAAAATTAAAGAGTTCCAGCAGGAACCAAAAAACCTTAATCCACGCGGACGAAGCCGCGGGCATTAGCTAGTTATTTAAATATTTTTCAGGTGTAATTATTCATAGACTTGGTAAATTGAATTGTTAAATCTGATCCTCGAAATAACTTCGAATGGATGGAAATACTTGGACTGCTCGGCCAATTAACTTTTTGTCGCGCTGTCGACAGTCAATTGAAAGATCCCGAGTTTCATTTTCTGCACCTTTTTCCTCAATTTATGCAAACGAAAGGCCTTATAGGATTTTTTTTGGGTTTTTTATTGTGTAATGGGACTATTAAAAGCTGTCATATAGTTAATATTACTGAAAATATAGCGTAAGGAATTTTGCAATGCTTTCCAAAAGCCAACGTTAGACTTGCTGATATCCATGCTTATATCAGCAATCAGATCAAATCAAATAAATATTATAAATGCGAAAGTTTGGGCGGATTTAGATGTATGGATGGATGTTTGTTACTCAATCACGCCCGAACGGCTGAAAGGATCTGGATGTCACAGAAATAGATTATAGTCTCGAATAACACATAGGCTACTTTTTATCCCGTAAAACTAAGGAGTTCCCGCGGGAACCAAAAAAACCTCAATCCACGCATCAGCTAGTAATTCATAACGCGAATGTTTTTCGGCAATCAAAGAGAGAGTTGAGTAGTTTTCCAATCCGCCGCGCTCTGCGGTTTGATCCCCCAATAATATTATATTCCCTTTCTACTTTAGAGTATTTGACGAAATACCACTGTAGTGAAACAATTTAAATTAAAGATAATATTATTAATATAATATACACTATAACTACAAGAGTGTTTGCATTCAATAATTTAACGCTAAACCACAAAGTGGAAATTGAAAGCGCTCTCATCCAAAAGAACCTATAGTCCGCGCGCCAGCTTACATTTGTAAGTTTTGTGAAATAAATAAATAAATTAATTAATTTAATTATGGATTTAAAAAAAAGTAATTAAAAAAAAAGCTCTGAGGAACCGGGGGCTGAGGTAGCGGGCGGGAGCGCCCCGCGGCCGACCGTCGCTTCACACCCCGCACACTCCCATACTAGTGCCGACCGTGACGCGAGAGTTTGTTTGTTTTGAAAATGTCTTTATTATTTAATTATTAATAGATTGTATATGTCACCGTAAGATTGGAAAAACCGTTAGATTATAATCTAACTCGCGAAATTCTAAACTGTCGAAAGATTAGAATTTAACGCATTATTTTCCGGTAGATTGTAATCTGATAGGTATTTAAACCCAATAAAACCTAATCCAAAAGTACCTATAGTCCGCGCGCCAGCTCTGAGGCATCGGGGGCTGAGGTGGCGGGCGGAAGCGCCCCCTCACACCCCGCACACTCCCATACTAGTGCCGACCGTGACGCGAGAGTTTGTTTGTTTTGAAAATGTCTTTATTATTTAATTATTAATAGATTGTATATGTCACCGTAAGATTGGAAAAACCGTTGGATTATAATCTAACTCGCGAAATTCTAAACTGTCGAAAGATTAGAATTTAACGCATTATTTTCCGGTAAATTGTAATCTAATAGGTATTTGAACTCGATAAAACCTAAGTACTCTACTTGGTTATTTATGAACCCTAACCTAACCTACAAGAAAGAGACAAGTGAACGTAAATAAAATGAATATTTCAAAAATTTACACTCAGAACAGTTTACAATCTTTCGACAGTTTAGAATTTCGCGACTTAGATTATAATCTAACGGGTTTTACAATCTTACGGTGACATCTATACATAGTTTATAACCTAGTCCTGCAAACCTAGGTAAAACAGAAATATAATACTTAAACAGTTCAGCAGGCTAAGGACGCCTGTTTTAAACTTACCAACTTCATTCTTTAACATTTTTGACACTATAATAATAACACAATCATATAATAACTTCATTATGCAAACCTTAGTAATACGGTATCTTAATATATATAAATCTCGTGTCACAATGTTTGTCCTCAATGGACTCCTAAACCACTTAATCGATTATAATAATATTCGCACACCATGTGCAGTTCGATCCAACTTGAGAGATAGGATAGTTTAAATCTCAAATTATAGTCGCAATTTTAATTTATTGCTAATTATTTGTCTGTTATTATTTGACAGTCACAATTATCTGTTAACTCCAAATGATTCTAACAGATGTCGATACCTTTCGACTGGGTTGAGTAAGTAATCAATAGATGGCGCTGCTATGGTAAATCTACGAACGTGTCATATAAGCTACATTTTAACAGCATAATTACCACGTGTTGTTGACGCTATAAAATTAATTAAATTTATTTTGTAGTGAACGAAATACCATATAATTCAGCTAATTATTTGTCTGTTACTATTTGACAGTCACAATTGTTTACTATAATGTAATATAACAAAAACTTTAGCCACAGCAACGCGTGGCCGGGTCAACTAGTAATACTATATCCCATCAAAAACATAAATGTAAAATGAGAGCCAAGTTCAAAATTGTGATATATGTATATGCCTTGGTTGTTGACTTCAGCGACAAAAGAAGTGAGATCTAAATGGGTGCCAAGTTCAATAGTCAGTCCTGCAATTTATATATCCCATCAAAAACATAGATGTGAAATGAGAGCCAAGTGCAAAATTGTAATATATATGCCTTGGTTGTTGACTTCAGCGACAAAAGAAGTGAGATCTAAATGGGTGCCAAGTTCAATGGTCAGTCCTGAAATTTATTTATAACAACATATAATATTTTATAACAACTTAAAATATCATTTCTTCTTATAACGTAGTATAAAATGTTGAAGACTAAGGCTTTGGCTTGGCTAGTTTTCATATACGAATTATAGCGTTCACAAGTTGTAAAGCTGTAAGTTCTTATTTTATTCTTCCGAAAATTTGGCTTGCTGGTAGAAACTGTACTTTTAGGTACCTACTTAATAATAATTCGTATATGGAAACTAGCCAAGCCAAAGCCTTAGTCTTCAACATTTTATACTAAGTTATAAGAAGAAATGATATTTTAAGTTGTTATAAAATATTATATGTTGTTATAAATAAATTTCAGGACTGACCATTGAACTTGGCACCCATTTAGATCTCACTTCTTTTGTCGCTGAAGTCAACAACCAAGGCATATATATCACAATTTTGCACTTGGCTCTCATTTCACATCTATGTTTTTGATGGGATATATAAATTGCAGGACTGACTATTGAACTTGGCACCCATTTAGATCTCACTTCTTTTGTCGCTGAAGTCAACAACCAAGGCATATACATATATCACAATTTTGAACTTGGCTCTCATTTTACATTTATGTTTTTGATGGGATATCATTACTTTTTGTACAGAAATTATTGAACTCAATCTCAAACTCAAAACATATTTATTCAAAATATGTACCTACAAAGTACACCTTCTGAACGTCATGCTTACAGAGCATAAGAGGTGATGGTGATAATTAACTACGATATCTTAAAACTAAAGCTACGAGGGTTCCAAACGTGCCCTGGTCTGAGAAGAGCCCGCAATAAACTCCGCTTTTTTTTTATTATCACCATCTCACAAATATTTGAAATTATATATATGTACTTATAATATAACATTACATAATCAGCCGTTGTAACAATTCATACCCATGCCTTGCTATCATTCAAATAATCCTTTACACTGTAATAGGACTTTTCTATTAATTTAGTTTACGTTTTACATTAGTAGGTACTTATTATTTGGTGTAAGGTCAGTGTGTCACCCACCAGTAATTCTATTGTACGACTCATTGTACAAGATAATTAAAGACGAGAATTCTCAAGAAAAATATATAGTGTACCTGGAGTTACACTGACATTGACAGATTACATCTATGGTCAGACTACCTCTACAGCACATTTCTACATCTCATCAATATTGATTGCAAAAGTTCAAAATCAAAAGTTTTTTGTGAAACATTGAAAACAAGCACGGTCAACAGTCGATATCACTAAAACCACTATAAACAATGAATACAAATCACAATGACTGACAGCTTGAACTGACGACTTCAAATACGTTTCTTCTTCTTTTCTGTCAATGACGTTTCGTTGCACAAAATGTATGAATACGAAGGTAAGGTTTTAATGCAACTATATTATTATTCATTATTATTTACATTAAAATAATAATTATGTGTCATTTTCAATAGTTAAGGAGTTACTACCACCGCTTAAAGCAGTATTGTTTCAAACTAACGGTTGAATGTCACGTACTTTGACGTCCTTAAAATAATGATTATAACACTACAACATAAACGTCAACAATATTAAAATAATACGGCTTTAAGCAATGGTAGCATGCCTCGTGTCAGAGTTTTGATCTATCCTTTGATCATAAAAATGACGATTTTTGTACGTTTATATCTAAATAACCATTTGAGGTGTGCTTATGAAATTTGGAGCACATATGTATCTCACGGGTCTCAATATATGCGCCAAATTTGACATGTTTATGTGAAATAGTTTTTGAGTTATGAGGGGGTCAAAAGTGGCTCCAAATGGTTCGTGTAATATTACACACGGTGCTGCTCGCCAGTTTTTTTGAACTTTGGCTGGACACGCTTCCGCGTGTCTTGATAATAATGACGCGAGAGTACGCTATATCGAGTCCAGTTTTTAATTTTGCAATAGCAGGGTTATATTGTACTATAAATAGTACAATACTTAAAAGTTTCTTTGTCTGTGCAAATAGCTGTTTAATTTTTTTATTCCTTAAAGTTCTGATTATTCTGTTTGCGACAGATTAATTAGATTTTACGTTCATTTTTTACAGTTCATTCTAGGTAAAATTCAAAATTCAAATTCTAAATTCAAATGTTTTTTTATTCAAATAAACTTTTACAAGTACTTTTGAATCGTCAAGTGAATCTACCACTGGTACCAATTTTATGACACAATTTTCTCTTCTTCCTTGCACTTAATATCATAGAATTAGTATTTCATAAGTAATTCAATGCACGTGCACAGATACCTACTAAAGATGTGTTAGTATCGATAACGTAATATTGACTAATTCCTTATGATTCCTCGGACTTCGCGCGCGAACTGTAGTGTCTACTTAATTATGTTCTATGTTCCATTCCGTTGATTGGATTTAGAAAACACTAGCATCGCTTAAAGCAGTATTACTTTAATATCGTTGATACTCTTGTTTCAGAACTATAATCCTTATTTTAGGGACGTTAAGGTACGTCATATAAAACTCACATTGGCTTTAAGCGTTGGTAGTATGCCCCCTGAGGTGCCCAATGCGTGCGTAAAATATATGGAAACAAAGCTTTCTTTGAAACTGGAGCCTTTGTAATAGATCTATTGTTTTCTATTTATTTCTTTGTTGGTAATGCAAGCTAAAAGCTTCGGTAAGTCCGTATTAACTTATGTAACAATTTTAATTACCTATTTTTTCCCAAAAGTGAGCCCTTACCTGGCACATCCATTTGGAAATTTATCATCAAATATCAAATCAAATCTATACTAATATTATAAATGCGAATGTTTGGATGGATGGATGGATGGATGTATGGATGGGTGGATGGATGGATGGATGCTTGTAACTCAATCACGCCAGAACGGCTGAACAGATCTGGATGAAATTTGGCACAGAGATAGATAATGTATATATACTGGAATAACACAAAGGCTACTTTTTATCCCGGAAAGTTATAGAGTTCCCGCGGGTACCATAAAACCTTAATACACGCGGACAATGTCGCGGGCATCAGCTAGTTTTAAATAAATTTAAAATGTGATTTTGAATTTTAAAATGTGCATTTTGGAAGACCCATGATTTACTAATTTATTCATAAAACTAGAAAGATAACAATAAACCACGAACACAAATAACAGTAACATAAAATAAAACATCAAAGTTGGACTTACATCATAGTTAATTTGGCCATTTGTGTGGGTGGTAGGTCTGACTCTAACTAGATACCTGTGGATATAATTCCCTACTACCGCGAGGGGCTAAGGGCTTTAGAGTTAGATCGTAAAATCTTTGTAGATAATAGTGATGATGACAACTAAATCGAATCAGTAACTCTTCTAAATGGAGTTTCTATGAAATACATTTTGTCAGTACAACAAATCACAAAACGTCGTGGTTGTCACTTTAGTGTTGTGCTACGACACTGTTCCCTGATAGCAGCCTTGCGAGTACATTTGTGTAAGGGGACGTCCACCGCAGACCCTCTATACTTACTAATCTATACTAATATTATAAATGCGAATGTATGAATGCCCTGGTGCCCTTTACTCTTCCTTGATCAACCCGACGCTTATTGGAGATTTTATCGTTGCGTCTCGTGACCAAAGAAAGTGAGAATGCGAGCCTCTACAATGGAGGAGAGACGCTGCTTGATGCCGAGTTCTTCAAGAATGGACTTGTTTGTTCGGAATTCAGTTCAAGACACTCTCAATATTCTTCTCCAGCACCACATCTCAAGAGCGTCTATCCTCTTCTTCCCACTTTTTTACAGGGTCCACGTCTCTGAAGCGTAGAGAATTATGGAGAATACAAGCGCTCTGACAAGCCGAGTCTTAGTGGCCTTGGTGATGTTTTGGTTCCTCCATATCTTCCGCGGCTTGTCCATGGCAGACCTAGATATAGCCATACGTCACTTGATTTCATCGATGTAGCCACCGTTATTCGAAATCAACGCTCCTAAATAGACGTATGATTGGACCACTTGACAGTTTGCTATATGTGTGACATCTGGCGAGTTCTTGTTTATGCGGTCAACAATCATAACTTTAGTTTTAGTCCGATTGATTTTGAGGCCAAACTCGAGACTGAAGTGAATGACTGATTTAATAATCAGTCAGAAATAATTTATTTCTGACATAGGCATCGTCTCTATGATGTACACGCACGCGTAAGAGAAGCATGTATCTACTCTCGAAGCATGTACGAGACAATGTGGCGACATGCGGCGCAAAGCTGGATCTACATAATTTATGCGACCCGCGTATCATAAACATGAACCCAATCACGCCGGGGTAGCAACAAAAGAGTTTAGGGGCTGTGCATATAGGCGGAAACAGGGAGGGGTTTCTCCTCTCCGTCTTTCCGCCGCAGCTGTGTTTTTGATAACAACTTTAAAGTCAGCTGTACGACTATGAGTGTTGACTTGCGGTTATTTAGACGCTCTCCCTGGTGCAGGGTTGAGCGCTGTTGTCTTAACGTGGGAGGCCCCGGTTTCGAACTTCGATTCTCGGCAGGTTCAATTTGGGAATTTATAATTTCTGAATTTTCTCTGCTCTGGTCTGGTGGGCGGCTTCGACCGTTGCTAGTTACCACCCTAACGGCAAAGACGTGCCGCCAAGCGATTTAGCGTTCCAGTATGATGCTGTGGAGAAACCGACTAGGGATACGGGTTTAATATAACTGCCATACCCCTAACAGCATAGCCCGCTCCCGTCTTAGACTGCATCATCAATTACCATCAGGTAAGATCGCAGTCACTAACGTGTAGTGGAATAAAAAAAACCCGAATTAACGATCCTGTCGATCCTGTCCCTATATGGTAGAGGCCACACGCCAACAGTGTCGGCGCAGAGGAGGACCCCGATTTCTTACGTCACCCGGTCTTGCATTCAACCCACGGCCTTGGGCCGTACAGACTAGTCTAGTCCAACCGACCTTCCATTCGTCCCAACGCCATAGCTTATAAAGCCGTGGTTCGAGGCGTCCCTTAGTAAGACGTTATCCCCCCAATGTCTTCGCGCCCTAGGGCTAATTTCTTGGTGATGTCTAGCGCTTGCAAATCCCCCCTGGCGCTGTAGCAGCCCGTGGGAATAAAAAATATCTTGAAACCGCTTCGCTTAAGCTTTTTATGAACTCTCGCGGGCAAGTATATGCATGTGGAAGGAAAAAAGAATAGAGGGAGACCAAATAAATAAACTAGTTTACTCATAGACAAAGTTAAGTTAACTCTTTTCTGATTTTTTTTCTACAAACGCCTGTTTACCGTTTATATTACTTGCACTCAAAAAAATCTATGCATGAAATTGTGAAATTACCACCTGAAAACACTCATATGAGAACAAAATTACGAAAATTACTTCACCTACTCAACAATATTACTAACTTAACGAACCAGACTCTACTTAACCGTACTGTAGTCTAGACGAAACAAAGGAAATCCATTAGTAAGAGTAGAAGGTTTTACTTAGCCAATATGCAGTATAGCGAAGGCCCCATAAAATTGTATCCGAAGTAGATAGAAGCCGAATATACGTGTTAGAATAGACTAACGAAAAATATAGACGGAAAATGTCACAAGCAATAATTCAAAAAATTTAAAACACGACTGCCCTGCCAAAAAACGAACTCAAAAGTTGAAAACAATAAAAGATATTTTTGGGAATCACTGGATAGTGAACTATAGTGTCTATAACTATAGTTTTTTGGAATCTACTCACATCTTCTAGATGATGATTATATGTATAGTTAATCTTATTTTCGTTTTTTTCCAACTTTAGTCTTTAATGCGGGACCATGATCACCCCATCAATTTTTTTTTTAAATTTTACTACCCCATGTCACCCGGAATAAGCTAGGGATTTTAACGATACCTCATTTATCAAAATCGGTTTAGGTGTATAGAAGTTATGGTGGAATATACAAACTCACATACATACATACATACATACATGAACCCTGAAAACAATATACTCCTTTTTTCAGGCAGTCGTATAAAAATGAAATCCTGAAGCGTGTCCGTGACCATTCATCACGTTGTTTTCTGACAACCTTCTGCAAATGTTTTTCGTGGCGGTTATCATCTTCCATTATAATCATTTTAATCCATTGCCGGTTCACTACTGAGCACAAGTCTCTTCTTGGAATTAGAAGGGTTCTGATCATAATAGTCAAAACCCTTCTAATTCCTAAGCTTGACAATTGCGGATTATAGAGTTCACACACCTTCGAAAACATTATGAAAAACTCTCGGGCATTTCTCCTATTGTCTGCCAAAGGGTTTCTAAGCCAAAGCATT
The DNA here is from genome assembly GCA_964035005.1 of Erebia palarica. NCBI lineage: Eukaryota > Metazoa > Arthropoda > Insecta > Lepidoptera > Nymphalidae > Erebia > Erebia palarica. The sequence continues at coordinate 32,129,723 of OZ035990.1, forward strand.
TATTTCTGTTCTTGAATATACTACCGAAAATTTAAAAACCTTTCTTTCTTTCCTTCCTTGCATCACTGATTTTACGCTCTAACTATACTTTTATGATTTGTTCACAAGGTCTTCGTTTTATTTTAGTCTGCGGCAAAGATATACACCGTGTGTGCTAAAGATGCGGCGTATTGCGGGACAAACCTGGATCTACATAATTTATGGGTGCCTGGTATCATAAACAGGGATTCAATCATGATACAGCATAAAATAAACATAGATATTGTTTTTTAGTGTTGTACAAAACCTGGTGTATTTCCAAAAATTGTTGTTTACATACAGAGTTGGATAATGAAATGAAATGAAATGGTTTATTTATTTCACGTAGGACAACTTGTGTCCTACCGACTAGGGGTATGGAATTTTCCACACGGCATCGTACCAGAACGCTAAATTGATTGGCGGTACGTATTAGCCGATAGGGTAGACCAGACCAGAGAAAATTCAGAAATTATAAGGTCTCAAATTGACCCTGCCCCGAATCGAACACGGGACCTCCCACGTTAATACAACAGCGCCCAATACTGCGCCACAGAGGTAGTCGTTCATGGAGAAGATGAATAAAATATTATGATAAACCATGGATAAACCCATCTTTTGGGAGAAATACACAATCTTGTCTGATAACTAAAATAGAGGGGGAATGCGTATATCCGTATGTGTTTCAATATGTAAGTAGATCTGCATGATTTATGTGAGCCTAGTACCTTACATTTGTGCTCTTAGTTCCTATTTCGCCCAAAACCACAATAGGTAATATCTTCATTTCCATACATAACATGTTAAGTAACAATGCGAAAGTTACAAGCACCCTTTGATCTGCCTAAAACTATAGCGTTATAAGTATTATATATTCATACAGTGAGTCGAACCCACTCATACTTACTAATATTATTAATGTGAAAGCGTGTCCTTTTGTCCTTCAATCACGCTGCAACAGAGCAACAGATCAACGTGATTTTTTTCATGGGTAATGGGTATAATTGAGGACCTGGAGACTGATTTAAGTGTTCTCGTGGGAATTAAAATAATTTATCCCACACGGACGAATTCGCGCGTATCAGCTAGTACAAAAAATATGACAGATATGACAGTAGTCCTATTAGTCTAGGCAATGGGGCGGTCCGTTGTATGGAGACCCCCGCATTAAATCCTCAGTCGATGAAACTTGGCTGGGTGGGTATTGGATGATCCAAAACTTACACAAAAATATCCAATAAAAAAAACATCCGGAAGTTGGGTATTGATACATAAAACTTAATATTTATGACTGAATATTTTCTCGAATTATTTTTAGAATAACAATAGGTAGTATATTTACACTCAAAACCGAAATATCAAATGAAATAATAATGCAGAACATCGATATTTAGACTGATTTTATGATGAAATTTTACGCGACAATGTACCTTCCTGCTTTAACAATTGGGTATAGCATAAAAATACCTTACTTCCTTTCTGATTTTTTGTTAGATATTTATAATATATATATAACTCATGAGACTTTATCATGCTATAAAGTTTCGTCGCCTGAGGAATTATTGTTGGTGTCTACTAGATTTATTGCCTAGACTATATACTTATGGTTTCGAGAGGTACAAAAAAATTGTAATAAAAATGAATTTTGTATTGAAAATCTAGTTTCCTCTGTCACCCCTCAGCGTGGCTCTGTCTAGGCGCCTCCGTTGACTGGTAGGAAAGAACGTACCTATCTCCTTATAACTGATGCCCGCAACTTCAGCGGCGTGGATAGAGGTTTTTGTTTTCCGGTATAAAAAGTAGCTTAGTGTTATTCCAGACTATATAATCTATAATCTGCCAAATTTCATCCAGATCCGTTCAGCCTGGAGTTACCCAACCAACAGACATCCATCGATCCATACATCCAAACTTTCGCATTATTTATAATATTAAGTATTGATAAATTATTATTTATTAAACACTGTCCTATCACCACTTTTACACAACTGCCCAAGAAAAGGAGTGTAATTTTTTCAGGGTTCACGTATGTATGTATGTATTTGAGTTTCTTTATTCCACCACTTCTAAATGCGAGAACAGATTTTGATGTATGGGGTATTGTTAGAGTCTTCACTAGCCCGTTGCTTTTGGTGATGGTGGAAGCGCCGGGGTATATAACATACCTGGGTAATGTATGTCCAGTAAATGAAACAATTTTCTTGCTTTCTGGAGCGATGTGCGTGTATTTAATTTTTTAATACTTTTTTAAATATTTTTTTATAAAATGGTTCCCAAAGAGTTTCTAGATTTGCCATTACATAAATTTAAAGACAGTGTTAAACAGCATCTGTTAAGTCGAGGTTATTACACTGTCGATGATTTTCTGAATGACAAAGTTGCATGGAAGCAACCGGCCTCGCATCTAGTGACCCACAAGTCAGTGTAATACTAATTGTAACGTAATGTATGTATTGTATTGTTTACTTTTGTAACCTTTTTCCTTTTTAAGAAAAGAGCAACTGCTGAGTTTCTTGCCGGGTCTTTTCAGTAGAACCAGTTTTCCGAACCGGTGGTAGAGTCTTAACGTATCATAACTGACACCAGTTGTCCTACAGTTAATGTGTAATAAATCATTTATGATTTAGCAAAATTATGTGTTTGATTAAAAAAAATTACCGCAAGCACCTACAAGTCGAGTGCACAGTATAATTGGCCAGGTGGGAATGAGTGGCGGCAGTCGATTAAACTCTCGAACAAATCCAAGTGAGTTCCCGAACAAGTTTGATTCACCCTAATCGGATGTACTGTCCGTGGAACGTTTTTCATAATTTCCTTCGAGACTTCACAAAGTTTGCAACTATGGCGGTGGTGTGAGCTGGGTTTGTGTTTTACTTTTATTATAGAAAATATAGACAAACTAGCTTTTACCCGCGACTTCGTCCGCTTGAATTACTAGCGGATGTCTACGTCATAATAGTTAAGTATCTGTATTCCGTTCATCCAGTGGTTTGAGCTGTACGTTTATAGATCAGTCAGTCACCTTGTATACATATATTTAGATTACCACCGGTATCTTCCTGTTCGGGTGGTAGAGTCAATTCATGACCGTTTAAAGCAAGTAAATATCAATTCCTATGAACGTGAAAGAAAACAAAATAGATTAAATCTACGATTTGAACTAACAGTATGCATAATTTAAGTAAGTAAATAATTAAAAACATTATTACAACTTATTACGCTGTAAAGACGGCCTTATCACTATAAGTGATTTCTTCCAGGCAACCTATACGAAAAATTTACTGATATTACGCGGCTAAATTTAGAATTTATAACAATTACTAGCTAATGCCCATAACTTTGTCCGCGTGTTTAGTTTTGTTTTTATTATACGACTGCCTGAAAAAAGGAGTATATTGTTTTCAGGGTTCATGTATGTATGTATGTATGTATGTATGTATGTATGTATGTATGTATGTATGTATATATGTGAGTTCTATACGCCTGAACCGATTTTGATAAATGAGGTATCGTTAGAATCCCTATCTTATTCCAGGTGACATAGGCTAGTGAAATTTTTAAAAAAATTGATGGATTGACAATGGTCCCGCATTAAAGGCCAAAATTGAAAAAAAATAATCGAAAATAAGATTAACTATATAATCATCATCTAGAAAATGATGAGTAGATTCCAAAAATATATAACACTATAGTTCAATATTTAGTGATTCACAAAAAAAATATCATTTAATAAAAAATGTGAATACGATTCCAAAGGCTATATATGCAAATCGCTTCTTATGGAGGTAAACTCCAAAAATAATATGGCAGGGCAGTCGTATTTTTTGATTCGTTAAATCAATTTCACTTGTTTATTTTTCATATCAACTCGCGACGCTGTCACCGGATCAGACAAGTTTGTGGGACTATAAGAAAATGGGTGAAGTCTGAAAATATAAACTTGGCCAGCGATGGATTGATGAGCGTATGAGTAGGTGAATTAGTGAAAATTCGGTACGCGTGCCGTTTGGTGGAGAATTTACGCCTGCGTGAGAGTATTTATGTACCATTAACGGGAATTATTGTTTCGCTCCGGTATCAAATACGTGACTGTAATGCTCTATGAAGTATGAACGCATTTTGCGGTTCGATTGACTTCGATTTCAGACATCATTGTTATTTCCACTGGGGGTTGTATTATGTATGACCCTATGTGCGGTTATTATCACTAATGTGATAATAGTCGTTAAAGCCCGCGTCGCATTGGAGCAGCGTGGTGGGTCTAAGCTCTAATTCCCTCTCTCCTATGAGAGTGGAAGCCTGTGCCCAGTAGTAGGATGCTAACGGGATGTAGTGGTAGTGGTGGTAGGTACGGTTAAATGTTTAACTACCGCCGAAATTGAGATGGAAACTAGCTACAGTGTTTTAAAAGCCTTCCAATTTACTCAGTTTGCATATGAACTTGAGAAAATATTTTATAGTCTATAGCTTCATTTAACTGCCTCGGTGGTCTTGTGGCTAGCATGTTAGACAGCGGCTGATGAGGTCCCGGGTTCAAGTCCTGGATCGGACCATAATTAAGTATTGGGTTTTCACACAAAAAATCTCAGTACAAGCCCGGAGTTAGGAAGTTGGCGGTGTTTCACCCCCGTGCATCGGAGAACACGTAAAGCCGTTGTTACTTGCGTATTATCTCTCCGGTCCCGTAGCTATGAAAGTAAAGGAACAGAGAGTGCACCTGCTGCGCACTCACTAGTTCACTATAAATCTCCTGCGCAGATGGCTAGTCTCGCTGAAGATTGGCCGCTGTGGTCGAAATTCGGTCGGGAAGATGTTACGGTTAAAGGTTTTAATCATGGTTATCCATTTAAATATCAAAGTCTAAGACGACTCTTTCTTACCAGCCTTCCGCTGGAGACCAGCCAGGGCAACCCTACGGGGTGACAGGCAAGTGAGGGTGGAGAGTATCTCCAAGCTGGCAGAAATTTCAGTTCAAAATTAACACACTTACAATTTCTGTTCGAAATGTACACACTTACAATTTCTGATAATATGTATGTAACTTAGTACAGTTTTTAATTTTGATAGCTGATAGCTCTGAAGCTGCTAATAAAGATTTTTCTATTCATTTGAAATTCGGTTAGCTTAGCACAAAATTGGTATGTTTAAGCTAGCATCGGCCCACTCAATAAACAGATTTAAACTAAATTTTGTTAAATTACAGCTCAGATTATGACCATTTCTAGTATGAGCATTGATCATTCCCGAAAATCAATGTTTTCCGGCCGGAGTTTCAAAAACGATTATGATAAAGAATTATAGGCTTATCCTACTTATCTTTGTGTTTTAGGAGTATGAACGCTTTAGAATGGCAGCTGTGTTATACAAGAGTAATATGAAATGTAAGATTAAATTTCATCTGAATATAAAGTGTTTTTTTTTTACATAAAGAATACGCCTTTTCTTTCCCTTTCTTACGTCTTTTCTGTAGTACTGAAAATCGCAGTCTTAGCGAGTTCCTAGTTTCTAAAATCTACATAACCGGTTACTTGCATTGTCCTGCGTCGGTGGACATTTTCACCATGTAAAATTTACTACATCTTTCAGATGCTACAAAAGAAATAACCATTCATATAACGTTTGAAAAATCCTTTTATTATTCAGGGATTTTTCTTTCGCCGCAAGTAGTGGGAGCGAGTCTAATAAGATCAGGGCGGGAACTTGGGCGTAATATACTATCCGTCAGGGTTCACAGAGTTTATCCTATTTATCGTTGTGTTTTATGAGTATGAACGCTTTAGAATGGCAGCTGTGTTATACAAGAGTAATATCAAATGTAAGATTAGATTTCATCTGAATATAAAGTGTTTTTTTACATAACAATTTAGTTTTTTTCTCTCCCTTATTTCATCGTTGCTTCTTCATATAAGAAGATATACTTAAGATAGTAGTATATGAGGACGCCTCACGCTACGCTTACTTATTCAAATTCTTTACTCCAACATATTGTGTTTTTAACTGCAATAGAACTACTATGACCTCCGTGGCGCAGTGTTGAGCGCTGTTAACGTGCGGAGGTCCAAGGTTCTATCCCAGGCAGGGTCAATTTAGGAATTTATGATTTCAGAATTTTCCTTGGTCTGACCTGGTGGGAGGCTTCGGCTTTAGCTAGTTACCACCCTACAGGCAAAAACGTGCCGCCAAGCGATTTAGCGTTCCCACACTTTTTTCAAAGAGTTTTGTTCCCAAACTCACATATTTTTGTAAAAAAAATGCCCGGCCAGTTTCGGACTTCGTAAGTCGAAGTCAAGTCCCTTATATAACCTTAATTTATAAGCCGCCTTTCTCTGTGATTAATTTCTCGACTTACTTCGTTGAAGTTTTGATCAATAATTTGGATAATTTTGATCAATAGTTTTGATTTTCTGTGTAATTTGATTTTTCAATGATTTGTAAATTGTAAATAATTGCCAAATTTCATAACGATACAATAATAATTATTATTATCGCTTGTAGTACAGTTCTGACTTTAGGTGTAAAGGAACAAAGGACTCCATGTTAATCTCCATAGGGTTGCCAAAATTTATTTTCCATAATTAACCAATTAATTTTGCATGGAAGTTTTTGATAATTAATTTTGACTTTTTATCTCTGCCAAACACTATGGCAGAGTTAAAAAGCTCTCTTTTTACCTTACACCTTGTATAATGCGAATGTCTTATTTATTTTAAGCTATAGTTCATTTTTAAAACGCTTTATACATATACATTTTTTGATTTTCCCTCCCATTACGGCCAATATTGTTTTATTGCCTTCTCTTTCCTTGTAGGTACGCTATAGTGAATAAATCTATCTTTCTCACGCTCTTCGCTTTGGGTTCTAAAGGTTTAGCCCCACTACAGAGGCACGACGCTACTCGGCACATAGCGGCAAGTATTCTTAGTATAATTATATCGCAGTGCATCTCCATGCCGCATCGCTTAAGTGTGCTCAGCTCCATACAGTGGCGTGCAGTTGATAGAGACATACAAGCACCGCTTACCCAAATGAGAATACGTCAATGCTCATTTTTCATCAAAACAGCTAGTAAATAGGTATTTGGACTAACTAATGTCTACCTTAGACTCAAAACCTGCGCACGCCACTGGCTCCATACAAACTCATATGTACTCATACTCACTGTAGTGGGGCTGGAACTAAAGAGACATGAATGAATGAATGAATATAATTTTATTGTACACCACAAAGGAAATTATAAAACAGTACAACACACACACCCACACACACACACACACACACACGCACACACACACACACACACACACACATACACACACACAAATAATATTTGCCGTGCCGCGTCGTAAATCTGTAGGGGGGCTGGAAGTAAAGAGACATGTGAATGAATGAATATACTTTTATTGTACACCACAAAAGAAAATATACACCATTACAACAGACACGCACACACACACACACACACATACACACACACACACACACACACACACACACACACACACACACACACACACACATCATCAACTTGCTCTCATCATACTGTGTGTGCAAGTTGCGGTTTTCCAAACGATGCTTTAGACTTTAGGCTATGTCATTGATCTTCGTTCGCTCGACGTGTTCCCAAAATTTATTCGCGCGTAAACAACCGTAGTCACCGCAATTCGTATTTCGATATTTCGATATTGTTGATTTCGTATAAAAGGTGAAATGATATCTTTGATCTGTTCAAAAACAAAGCCTGTCGTTGTATTATTTTAATTGTTTGATGCCACGAAAGCGTTAACAATGGGGTGTATTTAATTTTATGTGATCTTATTGCGAAGCTATATTGTTTAAATAATTTTAAGGTTACATGATGACCGCGACTTCGTTCGCGTGGACGAACCGTGGTTTTGATTCCCGCAGAAACGCTTTAACTTTCTGGAATAAACAGAAGACCATTAAAATCTGTTGAACAGATGAGCCGCGAAAGCGCAGAAGACCGATAGACATACAGACAGACAAAGACACTTTCTTATTTATAATATTATTAAGGAAGTATGGATATTATTTCGCTAGATGATGCCCGTGAACTTGTTAGGTATATAGAAATCCCGTGCCAAGCCACGGTCATTTTTTTATCCCGGAAGGGATTTCGGGGATAAAAAATTGACCGTCTCCGTAATACCTTTACAAAATTTCGTCAAAATCTATTGAACGGATCAACTGTGAAATGTTAATAGATAGATATAAGTATTTTCGAATTTGTAATGTACAAGGTACAAGTTATGAATCATTAAAAAGCATGTGTTTTAAATTATATGAAGTGAAAAGAATATTTAGCTGTGTTAATATTTGTTTATTTTTGGTATCATATTTCCGTAATACCAAAAGCATAGAAATAGTAGATACAATAAGTAATTATAATTTATAACGCACGTTATAATTCTACTGTGGAAAAGTGTACGAACAAAAAGAGAAGTAGAGTATATTTAAACCTATAACTAAACTAACTTTTACTTTGTACTCTAATGCACCTCTGTTATTTTATTCTGATAACCCGCGACTTCGTTCGCTTGTCATAAGTTTTTTTAATTCCCACAGGTATTCCTTAATTTTCCGCAATATATGCGTGTGAATATCCCACTCGAGTATTTATATTCCTCCACCCTAAAAGTTCACTTGAATTTTACTGCACATACTGCTTACATAATGAATACCAGCTAAATTAATTAATTAGGTAAAAAGGTAAGGTAAAAAGTAAATTAAATTCATATATTTCTCCAAGGCAACGTAACAAAAATTTAATCCAATTCTCCTTTTGTAAAGGGAACAGACTCCGAACATCTACAATTGTATGGAGTTCTGGTAACATACTGACGAAGAAAATCGTGCTCTATAATGATACAAAAGGACAGAGAATTAAATAAACTAATACTAATACTAATATAATTTAATAAACGTCGATGTGCTCAATAAATAATTAATTTAAATCCGTACAAATAAATTTAAACTGTGTAAGAAAACACCCAAGTGTAAAAACTAATTAAACTGCAAAAGAGCTAAAAGAATTGAGCTTGGCGCTCTTTTTAAATAGGAACGAATGTAAAACCTCATTTCTCTGTCGTGATTTCTTTGATGTTGAATAAAGGTGTAATTAATTGGTAAGCTACTAAAAACGAGGAACATGCTGAGTGAAATACTATTTTTATTATGAAGAGAGGTGAGAGAGTGGGGCTTTATTTGAATTATAGCAGCATATATATTTTGCAGCGGGTGCAAATTCTTTGTCGAACGATTAGTATACCAGACAATCATAATTTCAATCTATTGCCTGTCTAATTCTGAGCACAAGTCTCCTCTCAGAATGAGAACGATTTGGCTATACTACCACGAGGAAAATCAACGTGAACATCAAAAGACTATGTCCAGAGTTGGGTATCCATCAGGTTATCTATACTAATATTATAAATGCGAAAGTTTAGATGGATGGAGGGATGTTTGTTACTCAATCATGCCAAAACAGCTGAATGGATATATGCGAAAGTTTGGATGGATTGATAGATGTCTATTACTCAATCATACCAGAATAGCCGAACGGATCTGGCTGAAATTTGGCACAGTGTTAGATTGGAATAACACATAGGCTTTTTATCCCGGAAAATTAAAGAGTACCCGTGGGAACCAAAATACCTCAATCCACGCAGACAAAGTCGCGGGCATCAGCTAGCATGTAATAAAAATAAAAACCAAAAAGAAACAGGCACAAAAATTAATTGCAATTTTGGCCTCAGGGTCAGATAAGTTTGACGGAAAATACTTTGCACGATTATCGCCAAGGGCAAGCTTTTATTGCGACAAAAAAATATAGGTCCCGAACTTTAATAATGAAACAGAAAGTAGTTTGTTGAAAGAAATGTTCTACTTTTTAAAAGCAAAAACAAAAAGCCGGGAAAAAAGCATGATAATAAAAAGGCACTATATCACTTAGTACAGTTTCTTGTACTTTCATACCTGTCAGCTTGTCTAAGTTAATTATACTTCGAAGACAGGAACGGAAAGAACGCGGGCGCTAAATGATGAATAGTTAAATAAGTTAGCTAGACTTTTAAATGGGATAGACTTTTTTTAATAAAATTGGCTATTTAGCGGGCTAACGCAGTCAGCGTTCTGGGCACATACTTATTATAACCATTTAAAATAGAATTTTGGAACATTATTAGTTTATAGAATAGAATAGAACAATTTATTTGCAAGAATGTGGTACAATTATTAGGACTTAAAATTATTTTGCGCTGAGACATTCAACTATTTAATAAGTCTGCAAATTTTCATGATATATATCCGATTTACAATTTAATATAATTAATTCAACAAAATAATAATACACTATCCATATCCATACTAATATTATAAATGCGAAAGTGTTTCTGCCTGTCTGCCTGCTACGCTTTCACGGCTCATCTGTTCAACCGATTTTGATGAAATTTGGTATAGGCATAGTTTGTATCACGGGGAATGACATAGGCTTTTATTACTTTTTATCCCAGAAAACTGAAGAGTTCCCGCGGGAATCAAAAACCCGTAATCCACGCGGATGAAGTCGCGGCTATCACCTAGTTCAAAGTAAATAAAATTTATAAAAATCATATTAATTAAAAATAATATGAAAACAATGGTGAGTGCAACATAATTAAAATTAAGATAGATATTATTCCATAATTTATGTCATATTACTTACTTAATAATATTATAAATGCGAATGTTTGGATGGATGTATGGATGTATGGATGTATGAATGTATGAATGTATGGATGTATGGATGTGTGGATGTATGGATGGATGTTTGTTACTCAGTCACGCCCCAACGGCTGAACGGATCTGGCTGAAATTTGGCACAGAGATAGATTATAGTCTGGATTAACACATAGGCTACTTTTTATCCCGGAAAATTAAGGAGTTCCTTAATTTAAATTCATTCCAATCAGATCCATAAGCAAGCAAGTAAGCGGTAGCATACACTGGCCACAGTATACAAGCAATATATTAGTGGCATGGAGCAGGGCATTAATGAAGCGGCTGCACTCGGCGGCATGATTGATTGAGCCGATCCCACTTGATTGATCTCATACACGCTACAATAGACTACGAGTAGATGCATATTAGGTGACTTGGCGCATTGAGGTACCCTGTAGTCTTATGTTAATATAAGTCATAAGTTAATATACGGTAAGTAGATTAAGATACGGGTCTTCCTATTTTAGGGGCCAGGAATTCATTGTATCTGTACTTAAGTTAATTTCTTTAATAAATATTTCTATTTCTATTTCTAAAAAAAATAATATAATAATAACAATATTTAACTAGTTTATAATATAGTTAAGGCTTATTTTAGCTACACTAGTGTATTAGGGAAACTAACTAATATGGTTCCCAAAGAGTTTCTGGATTTGCCATCACATAGATTTAAAGACTGTGTTAAACAGCATTTTTTAAGTCGAGGTCATTACACTATCGATGATTTTATTAACGACAAAGTAGCATGGAAGCAACCGGCCTCGCATCCAGTGACCCACAAGTCAGTGTAATACTTGTAACGTATGTGTTGTGTTGTCTACATATTGTGACCTTTTCTTTTCTATGAAAAGAGCAACTGCTGAGTTTCTTACCGGCTCTTGTCAGTAGAAACAGCTTTCCGAACCGGTGGGAGAGTCTTAACGTTTCATAAGTGACACATGTTGTCCTACATGAAATAAATAAAATATCATTTATCATTTTAAACCTGTAATGTTAGTTGTAAGTGGAGAAATAAATAAAATAAAATAAAATGTTATAACTTAGCTTTTTTTTTCTCATTAGGTTCGATTTTCCTTTAAATTTCAAACCCCCTTAGGGGTTAAATTTTTTAAAATCGCTTTTTTGCTTTCAAATATTACAAATTTCAGCCCGATCCGTTCAGTGGTTTGAGCTATGCGTTGATAAATCAGTCAGTCAGTCACCTTTTCCTTTATTTAGATTTTAAAATTTTCTCTGGTTTGGTCGTGGCTAGTTTAGCGTTCCGGTACGATGCCGTGTAGAAACTGATTAGGGGAATGGGTTTAATATAACTGCTGTACGAATTACAGGTCTGCCCGCTACCATCTTGGACTGCATCATCACTTACCATCAAGTGAGATTTCCGTTAAAGGCTAACTTGTAGGAGAGTTAAAAAAATCGTATCTCCTTCAATCCATACTTATAATATTATAAATTATGTGAAAGTAACTCTGTCTGTCTGTGTGTTACGCAATCAGGCCTAAACTACTGAACCGATTTAAATGAAATTTGGTACAGTACAGATAGTCTAGAGCCTGATAAAGGACAGGTTACTTTTTAATGCAAAAAAAGAGCCGTAAGGGGTTGAAATAGGGTATGAAAATTTGTATGGAAATACGTCATTTTTAAAGCTAGAAGCTTGAAACTATTTTTTAGGCTTTTGATTAGATATAAATAAAGGCGACATTCAATGTTTGTAAAAAAATTACCCTAAAGGGGATAAAAAGAGGGGATGAAAGCTTTTGTGTGATGACGTCGGCAAAAAAGCTTACAGCCCAGAAAATAAATGCTATTTGCAGTAAAATACCGTAAATAGCTTATTTTAATGTATGTATGTGATTTATTTGCAAAATAATTAACTTAAAAAATTAAAAATGCTGCCGAAAGTGACTATTCCACGCGGACGAAGTCGCGGGCACAGCTAACCTATCTATAATCTGTTGATAACAACGTTGCTATTTGACAAAAAAATAATACAACTTTTGTCAATTATTATCAATGTTGACCAATCGGTGGCCAAAATTGCAACTAATTTTTATGCCTGTTTAGTTTTTGTTTTCATTTTATTAGCGACGCTGTTACCGGGTCAGCTAAATTAGTGGGACTGAAACTTATCGAAATATTACATAGAGATTAAATGATACAAAGATAAATTATTTGTTTATTTCATCCAGGATAACTTGTGTCACTTATGATACGTTAAGACTCTACCACCGGTTCGGGAAGATACTACTGAGAAAAGCCGGCAAGAAACTCAGCAGTTGCTCTTTTCTTAAAAAAGAGAAGGGTTACATTATGTAAACAATACAACACATACGTGTACATTACATTACAAGTATTACACTGACTTGTGGGTCACTGGATGCGAGGCCGGTTGCTTCCATGCAACTTTGTCATTCAGAAAATCATCGATAGTGTAATAACCTCGACTTAACAAATGCTGTTTGCAAAATTTGATTAATTTCGTAAGACTGTGATATTTGAGTGGAGAGAGTAAAAGGATCTCTAAAGTACCGGAAATATGCTAGCAAAGCATGAAATCGTACATGTCGGGAACTACGTCCCTCTTGTCCAGAAATGATATAGATTCGATCCGGAAACGATATGTTAGACTCGACTCCTGTAATAAATCCGTTGACCCAGTCAGCAAATTGAAATTTTATCACTGTCCTTGGAGGGATATAACGTTGAAAGGATTTTTCTCATGGTGTATTTTCTCTGCGTTTTCATAGAAACTCATTTTCTTTTCCTGGTTTTTCGGGATACAAGGGCGTAGAAGGCGGGGCAAATCCTTTGATTTATTCTACTTAGAAACATGTCCGAAAAAAGATATTCGGAAAACAGCCCCAAGGTTTCTTTTTTATAAATGCAATGATACAAAAGAAAAAACAAGTCGTTAAACCGTAGCAGACAGATTCAAGACAGACTTCTATACTATACTTCTATACTTCTATAATATAAATGCGAAAATTTGGATGGATGGATGTTTGTTATCCAATCACGCCAGAACGAATGAATGAATGAAATTTGGCACAAATAGATTATAGTCTGGAATAACACATAGGCTACTTTTTACCCTGAATAATTAATGAGTTCCCGCAGGAACCAAAAAGCCTCAATCCACGCGGACGAAGTCGCTGGCATCAGCTAGTATGGATATAATTCGGTATATATATCACCGTAAGATTGTGAAAACCGTTAGATTGATCTATCTAGCGAGATTATAAACAGTCGAAAGATTACAATTTAACGCATTATTTTTAACCTAAGGGCACTACCTGATTATTTATGTCGAACCCTAACCTAACCTACAAGAAAAAGACAAGAAAACGTAAATACAATGAATATTTGAAAAATTGTCTGTCGATCTGTCGATAGTTTACAATTTATCGAGATAAAAAGCGTTAAATTGCAATCTAACGGTTTTCATAATCTCTCGATACAAGCCTAAAGAATAAGTTTAAGTAACTGTCTCCTCTAAAGTTCCATCTTAATTTATCACGCCTTCAAATTAAGACCTTTAATAGCCTTCCAATTTTCGGGCGGCTGGTAATCATGGTTTGGATAACTCTGAATTTCATTAACGAGAGCCCCGTAATCCGTCTTAATTCAAACAAGATAAGCCGTCGAATACAACAGTCTACTCGACAATTTACGTCAAGTTATGCCGGTACAGCTCTCTGAGCTGAAGATTTGATTTTACGGTTCGCACAGCCTGAAATATTCCCGCTTAGATCTTCTGAAGGTAGTACCTATAGATCTCCTTGATATAGGTCTGTAGAAATTAGGTATGTAAGGAAATTTTTGACGACCTCTCTGGCGTAGTGTTGAGCGCTGTTATCTTAACGTGGGGGGTCGTGGGTTCGATTCCCGGCAGGGTCAATTTGGGAATTTTTAATTTCTGAATTTTCTCTGGTCTGGTCTGGTGGTGGGTGGTGGGTGGTGGTAGGTGGGGTTACCACCCTACCGGCAAAGACATACCGCCACACGATTTAGCGTTCCAGTATGATGCCGTGTAGAAACCGATTAGGGGTATAGGTATAATATAACTGCCATACCCAGGTTAGCCCGCTACTATCTTAGTTTGCATCATCACTTAACATCAGGTGAGATCGCAGTCAAGGGCTAACTTGTAGTGGAATATAAAAAAAAGCTGGTCAGGGGGCGGTAGTGCCATTTTTGCGTGCTCTCCGAGGCACGGGGGTGAAACACACAGCCAGCTTTCTAACTCCGGGCTAGTACTGAGAATTTCTAGTCAGAAAAACCCGACCCCGGACACAAAACCGGGATCTCGTCAGCCGCGGTTGAACATGCTAACCACTAGACCAACGAGGCTATGATCAACGACCTCAATTTACATAGAAGGGCCCTGTCAAACAAAGAATGTGAACTTGAAGGAACTAGAAATTTAATTCGCGACAACAGGAAATCATATGTGGTACAGTGGTTCTCACCACACCACAGAAAGAAGAGGGTAGTTTTTGGAGGATTTCTAATTATAGCGAATTAAATTTCTGGCTCCTTCATTATGATGGACTTCCGCAAAGTAATCCCTGCTGCCTGCTTCTATCCAATATTTGAATGTGAACTTATTAACGCCATCTAGTCTGAAAAGCGGGACAGCGCTATGGCGGGGACAAGGACAGGCTTATACAGGTGTGGAGCGCGCTCTACACGTCGGACGCCCAATTTTTTTTCTATAAAATGGCCCATCTAGTACCTACATATATATAGATGGCTCTGGTATTATACCAAAGACATAAGCAGACACTTTCTCAATGGAATGGTACATCGAATAAGTTTCTATTCTATAAGAGCATTAATCAAATAGACTTTACGAGGGTCCTTTTGAATTAGCGAATGTCTATAGACAATAGACTAGCACCGTGTCAGAATGATAATTATATTGACAATAATGAGCCTTTTCCAGTCTCAACGCTTTTGAACGTCTTTTAATTTTCTTATTCGAAAAAATGTGAAGAATTTCCAAAAAGGTTAGCAAGTAATACTGGGCAAAAGTCTGTCTACTGTGAACTTTATTAGAATTTTTAATGGCACAATATTTGACGTTTGAAACAGATGTCTCTGAACGTCGAGGGAGCCAGGGACAAAGAACCTAGCGTATATACAGATAGATAAGCTTAAATGGCCCTTGTCTTGTACGTCTCAAGGCTTAAAGCTGCCTGTGTACAAATTTTTGTCAAAATCAGTTTAGCGGACGGGAATAAAAAGGTAACAGCTAAGATAAGCATTAGGAGAAACAAACATCCAAACATACACACTTTAAAAAATCTAACTATACCTACTAATTATAGATGTGAAAGTTTGGATGGATAGATGGATGGATGCTTGGTAATCAATCACGTCAGAACGCCTGAACGCATCTGGATGAAAATTGGCACAGAGATAGATTATAGTCTGGAATAGCACATAGGCCACTTTTCATCCCGGAAAATTAAAGAGTTTCCGCCGGAACCAAAAAACCTCAATCCACACGGACGAAGTCACGGGAATTTGTTAGTAATAAATGATAAATAATACAATAGAACTTAATGCTAGCTAACCTAACCTAACCTAATTACTATATAAATCATGCCCACGTGGAATGGTGGCAAGAGTGCTGGCTGCATTTCCGCGCTGGACAAATGATAAATGATTTATTTATTTCAGGTAGGACAACTTGTGTCACTTATGATACGTTAAGACTCTACCACCGGTTCGGAAAGTTGTTCTACTGAGAAGAACCGGAAAGAAATCAGCAGTTGCTCCATTCTTAAAAAGGAAAAAGGTTACAAAAGTAAACAATACAACACATACATTACGTTACAATTAGTATTACACTGACTTGTGCATCACTGGATAACATAATCCCTAAAATATAATTAGTAAGAAGCAAGATATTCCAAATACTGCCTCGTTGGTCTACTGGTTAGTATGTTTGACTGGGTCCCGGGTTCGAGTCCTGGGTCGGGCCATAATTAAGTATCGGATTTTTCTGATTAAAAATTCCCAGTACTAGCCCGGAGTTAGGAAGTTGGCGGTGTTTCACCCCCGTGCTTCGGAGAGCACGTTAAGCCGTCGGTCCCGGTTATTATCACTAACATGATAATAGTCGTCAAAGCCCGCCAACCCGCATTGGAGCAGCTGGAGCAGCGTGGTGGGTCTAAGCTCTATTCCCTCTCTCCTATGAGAGTGGAGGCCTGTGCCCAGCAGTGGGACGTTAATGGGCTGTAGTGGTGGTGGTAAGATATTCTAAATAATTACCAAGTAACCTTTTAGGAATTGATTAAAACCTACACCACCGTAAACTATGTTTTCATAGTAAAACTATATAAATAGTAACTGTAAACACGAAAGGCAATTTATTGAAACCGGAGTGAAATGGAGAACACCACCGTATAAATACGCTATTTGTTAAACTAGAGAGGAAAGTGAAATGACGTCATTCATTGCGCCCCCAGCTCTGAAGTGAACGTAATTAATTTTCTTCTTTTATTTCTACAAATATTTTTTTAAATTTAAAAACAATTTTAATTCACTTTAAACAGTTTAACACTTTAAAAAGTGTGTAGGGCTGTTGTCTTAACGTGCGGAGGTCCCGGATTCGATCCCGGCAGGGTCAATTTGGGAATTTATAATTTCAGAATTTTCCCTGGTCTTGCCTGGTGGGAGGCTTCGGTCGTGGCTAGTTACCACCCTACCGGCAAAGATGTGCCGCCAAGTGATTTAGCGTTCGATGCCTTGTAGAAACCGAATAGGGGTAGGTATGGGTTTAATATTGGGTCTTAGACAGCATCATCACTTGCCATCAGGTGAGATCGCAGTTAAGGGCTAACTTGTAGTGGATAAAAACAGAAAAGAAAGTAGTTTAGTCTTTGAGTAGAATACTCATAAAAAACCGGCCAAGAGTGAGTCGGGCCACGCGTGTTGTAGGGTTCTGTAGTTGCCCGTTGCGCAAAATATGTGGCTCATTTTTTGCTCCTTTCTAGATTTGCTAAAAAATAATAAAAATAAATAATAAATCAATTTATTTCCAGAAATATTCCAATAATTTAAACAAATGAATTTTAAAATTAACCTACTTAAGAACTAACATACTCCTTGATGTCTCAAATGTACTTGAGACCAATGCCGCGTTCGTCTGCATACAGGCTTTTACGATGCAATTCTCGCTTCTTAGGTACCTCCACCAAGTATTTGCGATTCTCTTCAGCATTAACACCCAGAAACCGTGCAGAATACCTAAAGCAGATGGGGCTGAAACTTGCTAATAATGATTTAAAATAATATTATAAATGCGAAAGTTTGGATGGATGGATACATGGATGTATGGATGTTTGTGACTCAATCACGCCGAAACGCCTAAACAGATCTAGATAAAATTGGGCACAGAGACAGTTATTAGTCTGGAATAACATATAGGCTACTTATTACCCTGGAAAATTAAAGAGTTCCAATCCACGGTGACGGAGTCGCGGGCATCAGCTAGTACTATATAAAGATTTAGTACTGCTATTAATTATATTGCCTAGATTTTCCCTCTTCTTTTATTAGCACCTTCAAATCAAGAGTGAATAGGCATCTTCTAGGAAAGCACGCTCCATCTTAGGCTGCATCACCACTTGCAAGCAAGTCTGATTGCAGCCAAGCGCTATAAATAACAAGTCATAATAAAAAAAATTAAAAAACACGACTGCCCTGCCAAAAAACGAACTAAAAAGTTAAAAATCTAAATTAATCTGGTTAAATTAGAATCTTATTCACATTTTTATTAGAATATATTTTTTTTGAATCACTGGATATTGAACTATAGTGTTATATATTTTTGGAATCTACTTATCATTTTCTAGATGATGATTATATAGTTAATCTTATTTTCGATTTTTTTTTAATTTTACTAGCCTGTGTCACCCGGAATAAGCTAGGTACGATACCTCATTTATCAATCGGTTCAGGCGTATAGAAGTTATGGTGGAATATACAAACTCACATACATACATACATACATGAACCCTAAAAGCAATATACTCCTTTTTTCAGGCAGTCGTATAAAAAAATGTAATTTGTTAGCTCACTCAACTTTAAAGAAAACTCGACAACTTTATGGATCTTGACAAAATGTCGTTCAACTTAAGTGTTCACCTGCGACCAAAACAAGTAGGCGATATCTTATCAAGAAACGCCAATTTCGTTAATAGGCTTCTGTGTACTAACATGTTCGCGGCACTTAACTTGAGTGTTGTTTATTATGATAGGGATGATGCCTGTGTCAAAAATAAATTATTTCTAACTGTTTATTAAATAGAAGGATTTCCAAAAGACCTAAAATTCACATCCTCGGTTAGTTTTAAGTTTGATAACCATTTTATAATATCGATTAAAGAAAAAAAGCGCGTTGAAATTTGATAACGTCATAATAGGCATGATGACGGTAACCATGAATCAATGAGATTATGAATTTAACTAATGAAATAGGATTCATGGATTATAAAAAACGTATTTATTTTTCTATTTTGAGTGAGATTGCTATTTATTTATTTATTTAATTTAGTTAAATTAGAATCTTGTTCATATTTTCATTAAATGGTATTTTTTGTGAATCACTGGATATTGAACTATAGTGTTATATGTTTTTGGAATCTACTCATCATTTTCTAGATGATGATTAAATAGTTAATCTTATTTTCGAATATTTTTTTCCATCTTGAGTCTTTAATGTGGGGTCATGGTCACCACAACAATTAAAAAAAAAAAATTACTAGCCTATGTCATCCGGAATAAGCTAGGATTTCTAACGATATCTCATTTATCAAAATCGGTGCAGGCGTATAGAAGTTATGGTGGAATATACAAACTCACATACATACATACATATATGAACCCTGAAAACAATATACTCCTTTTTTCTGGCAGTCGTATAAAAAATGAAATGACGATGAATTTCCTCTAATAATCAATTAACTCATGACGCAAGAAAAGAGAATAGGTAGTATTTTATAAAATTTTGAACATATTTTCTGAAGCACAGCTGGTGCTAAACGTGGTGAAGCGTCTTGATAAATGTATTGCCCATACGTCTTGTAGTAACTTCACGAAACAGTTCCTCTCGAACAGTTTTAGAAGTTTAGATATTATTAATGTTTAAAGTTGGCTGGAATACTCATTTAGGTACTTTTTGTACAGAAATTTAAGGTTTCTAGAGATACGTTCTTTAATTCAAGCTGATGGCCGCGAATTCGTCCTAGTGGCTTAAGTTTTTTTTATTCCTACGAGAACTCTTTAATTTTCCGGGAAAAAATTAGCTTATATGTCCCTCTCCTTGTCCTCAACTATACCTATTCAAAAAATCAAGTCGATCCGTTTCATGGTTGCGGCGTGATGGAAGGACAAACCAACAAACCAATAAATTAACAAACAAACACACTTTCACATATAAGTATAATATTTTTATGATTATCTGATGCCTGTGACTTTGTCCGCGTGGAGTTAGGAATACCTTGCGGGAACTAATAAATTTGCCGACATAAAAAAAAGTTTGACGTTGAAAATTCATCCCGGGAAAGACATAGGGTCGTCTTTCCCCGGGATGCAATTTCAATTCATCAAAATGGGTTGAAAAACGGGATATGAAAGGGAGAACCGAAAGACAGACACACTCTTATTTATAATAATTATTAGTATGGATGTACGTCCAAAAACCTTTTCATTCTCCAACATTGTACAAAATACTAGGTTCTGTTGTCATAATAAATTATTTGATCAAAAAATTTCATCAAAATCAGTCGAAAATAAAGCCCTGAAAGCGTAGCAGACGGATCGATAGACATACTTTCGCATTTATAATATTAGTGTGGACGTACGACAAAATACCTTCATTTTACAAAATACTAGGTCCTGTCGTCATAATAAATTATTTGATCCATTATAGTACTGACCACTTATCACTTGAGAACTTCGTCTTTTACTCTTGAACAAAGCCCGACATACTTTCAGGATGAAGAATGACATCTCTTAGACATTATGGACCAAATTATGATTATTATGCCCGGTATAAATAATATGATATTAGGAGTAAGTTCTGTTCTTAATATACACTAGAGAATCGCGACTTCGTCCGCGTGGATTGAGGTTGTTTGGTTCCTGCGACCACTTTTTAATTTTCCGGGATAAAAAGTACTGCCCAAGACTATGATCTTTCTCTGTGCCAAATTTCATCCAGATCCATTTAGCCGTTCTGGTGTGATTATGTAACAAACATCCATCCATCCAAACTTTTGCATTTTTAATATTAAGTATAGAACTATATATTCAAGTAGGTACCTAATTTATAATAATTCATACTAATATTACAGACCTAAGTGTGTCTGTCGGTACAGTTTTTTAAATCAACTAAAAGTTAGTCCATTGACTACGATCTCACCTGATGGTAAGTGATGCAGTCTAAGATGGTAGCGAGCTAACCTGTTAGGGGTACAAGAGTTAAGGGAAGGGGTTTAATATATGTGCTGTATTGTTTTCTACACTACATCGTATCGGAACGCTAAACCACTTGGGTGCTTTGGGTGGTAACTAGGCACGGCCAAAGCCTCCCCACCAGACTAGGCGAGAGAAAATTCAGAAATTATAAATTCCCACATTGATCCTGCTGGGAAGCGAACCCGTCTCGGGTTCGCTTCTCTACTATACGACCATACTTACTTTGCCTACTATAATAGCATAGTGCTCACCACTGCGTCAGAGAGGTCGTTGAATTCATAGGTGACTTTTGATTAAAATTTAAATAACACTTTCATTACCTGGGTGATATAATCGAGGTGATAAAAGTGGAATGTACCTTTTGATCGAATTTTTTTACTGATAAAATATGATAACAGATTTATTTATTTCACGTCAGACAATTTGTGATACTTATGATAAGCCAGGATTCTACCGTTTCGGAGCCTCAAAGAGATTGTTTTGTATAAACTTGCTTCACTAACCGCTTATTAACTTTGTGATCCCGATACCAAGGTAAGTATACAAAGAAGGAGGATAGTCGAAGTCGAACATCCATTTTAAACCGTGAATATTAACAAAGTTTAACAAAGTTGGCACAGCTCGAACGCGATAAGCTTTTACTAAGCTCGCTGAATGGACTCTAGCAAGTGGTTTTTGTTATACCTGCTGTATATTAGTAGGTAGTTTTTTTTATTTATTTATTTATTTATCCACTACAAATTAGCCCTTGACTGCGATCTCACCTGATGGTAAGCGATGATGCAGTCTAAGATGGTAGCGGGATACCTAAGTGCATTTCCCAGCGTAAGAAAAAAAGGTATAAAGTCATTTAGTGATGACTTGAAGTTTAAAATTGGGTATTTGACAACCAGTCAAATCAGCAACTTTTTTTTCAAACGACAAAACGCGTGCTTAGTATGGATTTTGTATGAAATTTTAAGTTGTGACGTCATCAAAGTTCGACGCAATTTTTTTTACTTTAATCGATAGTATAAAATGGTTATTCAAAATAAAACTAGCAAGAGACGTGGATATTACAGTTTTTGGGAGATCCTTTGTTTAATAATCAATAAAAATTAATTTATTTCACTAGTAGTCAAATACCCAATTATGTTTGGTTCATGCTATGTAACTCATGTATGGACGAGAGGCCTAGTTGTGAAAACGCATATCGGTCACAGCTAAAAACCAGCGCCTTTCTTTGTATGCATTTATGGACCAGCTGATGCCCGCGACTTCGTCCGCGTGGTTTACGTTTTTTGATTCCCGCGGGAACTCCTTAATTTTCCGGGGTATAAAGTAGCCTATGTCACCCTCCAGGACCTCAACCATACCCATGCCAAAAATCACGTCAATCAACAAACACAACCAACTTTCGCATTTATAATATTAGTATGATTCCACGACCTCGCTGGCGCAGTGTTGAGCGCTTTTGTCTTAACGTGAGAGGTCCCAGGTTCGATCCCCGACAGAATAAATTTGGGAATTTATAATTTCTGAATTTTCTCTGGTCTGGCCTAGAGGGAGGCTTCGGCCTAGACTAGTTACTAGCCTACCGGCAAAGGCGTAAATAAACCAACAAACCAATGAACAAACACACTTTCGCATTTATAATATTAGTATGATATGATATCTTACGGATGCCACGGACTTAAATACACACAAAAAAAAAGCATAAATTAAAAATATAAATAATATTATAGATTGATAGTATAATTACTAACGTTTAGTTGAGTTAATTAAAATATGTTTTGCAGTAGTAACAAAACATTCAGCAGTAACAATTTTAGTGACTAACATCCAAAAAGTTTGTTTAGTGCATTTTATATGCACTAAAAAAATCTTTTTATGCATTTATTTACACAAAGGATATTACGAGTATAAAATCAAAGCACTCAACAGCATCAACAAAGTAACAATGAGTTAACTATGCAAAAGTTGGTATCCAAAGTCCCGGTGAAATGTTTGAAGAAGAAGAAGAAGTTGTCTGGTTGTAACTAAATTTAACCAGTTAGTGGCTTTTGCAGTGTAGCCGCTGGTACACGGCAACTTTGTTTACACAGGTTTGCCGGATCAAATATTATAAAGGCGGTATCTGAAATGAGATACAGTACGTTAGGATATACTTTGTATATTGTAGTCATATTTTGTTAAATTATAATTCAACGATGATCTACCATATGTATCACTATTACTAAAGATGGAAATAGAAATATCTACGTTATTTTGCGGAGGTTACGGTGCACGCATTATTAATCGTCATATTTTTTTGCTCAAAATATCGACTAACTAATAGAAAAAAGTGAACAAAGGTAAAGCTATCTCTAAAAATAATATAGTATCCTATTTTTAGAACAGAAAATCAAACTCAAGGTATTTTTTTTACGCCACTAAAAGTGAGCCCTTGACTGCAATCCGACTAAGATGGTAGCGGGCTGACCTGTTAGGAGTGTGACAGTTATATTAACCACATACCCCTAGTCGGTATATTAATTCAATATACATATCGAATTGAGAACATCTTCCTTTTTGGAAGTCGGTTGTGTCAGATATTTAATAAAGCTAAAACCAAAATTGGTGTAAATTAATTAATAAAGTAAAACAAGATTTAAATTAAGATTGAAAAGTATTATGAATTTAACTTCCGTCATGAAATATATTCAAAGCATATACTTCGACTTCCGTAAATTTATTTCTGTGGTATAATTAAATATATTGACACTCGGCTCCCATCGATTTTATAGTTAAGCTTAATATTGTTTAATGTTTGTAAAATTATAGTTAACTCATTTATCAATTAAAATAATGTTAATTTTGCAACTTTTGATTATTTGAGATGCCATTTCCGCTCACCGCCAAATTCATTAATTAGTGTATCCGGTAAAAATATTGTGCTCGAACGTGATTGGTCGATCCGTTGGAAGTTATGCGATTGGTGGCCCTTGTTGTCCGTTAATTTCTCCCACTACAATGATATTCTATAAAAGGGAATTGAAGGTACGAATGGACATTCTTTAACATCGCGATTCTAGCGGAAGCTCTGCATCTCGAAATATCAACAGTTGCTACCAGCTTTGTTATCAATGTATTGTGCGATAAGTTAGTGTTCAATTTATAAGTGTTAAAAAAAGTGAAGTCAGTGAAGTGTTAAAAGTGTGAACGTGTATTTAAGGTATGATTAAAATGTTTATCCTATTATATTGTGTTATATGTGATTAGGGTGCTAATTAAACAAAATACGTGTAAAGCCGTGTCTCCTTTGACCCTCCCTTCTTGAGTTAGTTTAACAGTTGTCAACGTAACATCTGTGTTACGTTGACGTTGGTAACTAGGCAGAAGTAGGTGTCAGAAGTCTCAGGTGTACCTATATAATGAAATGTTTGAAGAAAGTTGTCTGGTTGTAACTAAAAGACATGACCAGTAATTGCCCTCCGATTCGGGACAATGCACAGGATTTCCGTTTTTACAGTAAGGTTTAAAAATTCAAAACGAAATTATTATGGATTTATTATTCCAAATAAGGTCAGGGTTCAAATGACAAAAATAACAGTACGTTTATTGCTTAAATCTTGAGCGTCCGCTTTCCTCTTTAAGCACTACTCCATTTTGACGTTCCATTATATCCATGCCTAATAATAATCTTGTTACCCTACATGTAACCCTACATGCCATTTAAGTACCTTAGTCATTATATTATGAATGATTTATTTTTGATCAAATAAATAGTAATGAAAAGGAAATGTATGTTTTGTTTATAATTATTTTTATTTTTTGACAAGTCTCAAACTAATAGATCGAAGAAAGCATTTTGAAATACTGCGTTTAAAGGAACGCCCTTTCACATTGCATATGCCGCCATCTGTGGTCGAATAGTTGAACTTGTTAACTAAAAGTAGTGAGCAATACTTAAAAATATTTTCTAGACTCGCCACAATACATAGCGCCATCTAGTGTGGGAAAGCAGTTTTTGGTGAAACTTTTTTTATTTATTTTCTCAGTTTTCAGAGCCTTCAGACTCCTGAAACTTTTTTATCTGAAAACTATAAAATATAACAATTACAATAATAAAGAAATAATACTTGAAAATATTTTTTTAGACTCGCTCAATACAATAAATAGCGCGATCTAGTGTGGGAAAGCAGTCTTTTGGTGAAACTTTTTTGTTCATTTTCGCAGTTTTCCGAGCCTTCAGACTCCTGAAACTTTTTTATCTGAAAACAGTGAAATATTACAATTACAATAATAAAGAAATCATTGCTGAACATAGATTTTTGACACCTAGGCAAGCTGTCATAGTTCCACCGGTCAAGTCCTTTAACCAGTTAGTGGCTTTTGGTACCGCTGGTACACGGCAACTTTGTACTGTTTACACAGGTTTGCCGGATCAAAGATTGCAAAGGCGGTCTCTGAAATGGGATACAGTGTTTGGTTATACTTTGTAAGTAGTAATAGTCACGTTTTTTAAATTTGTTATACATTTTTATTTTATTTATCTATACTTATATAATAAATGCGAAAGTCTGTCTGTCTGTCTGCTACGCTTCCACGACCCGTCTGTTCAACCGATTTTGTAGTAATTTTTTAGTTGAATAGTATAAATTTTTTAGATTTTGATAGTTTGAATCCCGGGGAAGGACATAGGCTACTTTTTATCAAAAACTTTAATCCATGCAAACGAAGTCGCGGGCAACATCTAGTAATATATAATTTATAGAGAGACTAGCGCATGGCTGCAATCAGTGGCCCAATAGGGATGATCCTATATCAAAAATAAATTATTTCTTATTATTAAATAGAGGGTCTTCAAAAAGACCTAATATTCACATCCTCGGTTAGTTTTAAGTTTGATAACCATTTTATAATATAGATTAAAGAAAAAAAAGTGCGTTGAAATTTGATGACGTCACAATTGCAAATTTAATACAAATTCCATACTAGAAGAGCGTTTTTAAATTTGATTAAGAGTTGCTGATTTGATTGAGTTGTCATCATCCCTATTGTCTATGAAAATCGTAATCATTTGAGACTTCTCGAACTGTTTAAGGCGTTCATGGAGTAACGTCGGCAAGAAATCTTTGTACATTTATGTCGCAGTGCATATCTGTGCCGCGACGCTTTAGTGGGCCCAGCTCCATACAAACTCATACAAAGAATATCTGCCCCTACGTGCCTCGCCGAGCCGTGCATCTGTAGTGGGGCTTAAGAGTTCCCCTCGGGATTTTTGACCGAGCAAAGCGAAGGTCTCTGAGTCTACTTGAGTGAATTTGCACTTGTCCGTCCTTTCGTCCGTCTGTCAGAGCCTTATAACTTCTGAATTACTCAACCTTATTACTTCTAATTTAAATATAATATGTAAACCGATGGCCTCTAGCTGAATCTGGCTCGAAAAGTTATAAAAATCTTTATTTCAACGGGGCTCTCTTAAAAGCGAATGCGAAGTAAAATATTTTTTATAGCGTAACATAGGGTTGCGGTATGACATATTAAAGATAATTAGGAATAGAGTACAAAATATATATTTTTTTAACGTTTCCCCTAAAATTGATGAAATGGGGGCTTTCAAAGTGGAGATTTTTTAACGTCAAAATTTGACCTCAGAACTCTCAATTTTGAGAAAGTCTGAGCCTGAAACTTGATCAATTACTTGAATTATATCCTGTACTTGAACAACAAATATTAAAATTGGATAAATATTATGAGGAAACGAAATTATTTTATGTTTAATGAGCTTCAGTATTTTTAACAGAACTTCACAATGATGTCAATAGATGGCACTCTGTAAAAGCTTATTCGTTTTCCAATAACTCATCAGCTCTTTTGCATCTAATGTTAAAAGTTAACCATTGCAATATATAGTTAAAACTATCTTATGGATACCGCGAGGTCTCAGTTCGGGGTGAACCACTAGTAGAATCTAAGTCCACGCGAAGTCACGGCCATGTGATTAACTCATAAACCAAGCAAACCCATAACTACAATAACACAGATAAATTAATAATAGTGATTTACTTTATAAAATAGAATCGCCCCAATTTATATTGTATGAAAAAGAAGAAAGTTTACTCCCTAGCGAGCAATCGATTACATTATCAGGCGATCTCTTATGAATAGCGCTATTACTATCACACACTATTCATCATAATACCACAGCGTCAGTATAATATAAATTATACAGTGGGTCGACGCCCATACAAATGACAGACTCGGCTACTGTAACCGTCGTAGCACCTAGAGGTAGGGTTTTTTATCAACGACAAGTTAGCCCTTGACTGCAGTCTCACCTGATGGTAAGTGATGATGCATTCGAAGTTGGTAGCGGGCAGTTATATTAAACCCATACACCTAGTTTAGTTGTTGCACTATCCCGCGCTCTTGTTTTATAATCTCCTCTCCCCAAAGGTTGTCTGGAAGAGATTGCTTTAGCAATAAGACCGCCTTTGCACCCTTCTATCTTATCTTTTAAGCTTTTCTTTATTGTTATTGTTTTTAAGTGTGTGCAATTCATCTATCTATCTATCTATCTATCTATCTATCTACCTAATCGGATTCTGCACGGCATCATACCGGAACGCTAAATCGCTTGGCGGCACGTCTTTGCCGGTAGGGTGATTACTAGCCACGGCCGAAGCCTCCCAGCAGGCAGACCGTCGAAAATTCAGAACTTATAAATTTCGAAATTGACTTTGACGGGGATCGAACCTGTTACCTCCCACGTTAAGACAATAGCGCTCAACACTGCGCCAGGGAGGTCATTAAAAGGTATCTCAACCTCTGGTTAGGAGAGGATTAGAGGCATAGAAACCTCCGATTAATAAAATATAGAAATAGATTGAGGATTGTCTATCTCTATGAAATCATTCCCTAGTTCATTTCCTATTGAAAGGTGGGATCAAGAAGGGAGAATTTCAGAAACCTCTAATTTCAAGGCAACAAATACGTCACGTGCAGTTTAAATGATAAATGATTTATTTATTTCATGTAGGACAACTTGTGTCACTTATGAAACGTTTAGACTCTACCACCGGTTTGGAAAGCTGTTCTACTGAGAAGCACCACCAAGAAATTCAGCAGTTGCTCTTTTCATAGAAGAGAAAAGGTTACAATATGTAGACAACACAACACATACGTACGTTTGACCAGCAATAGGGTATTTTCAAAATTGACACTACTAAAATTTAAAAGATAAACTGTCCCATTTGACAACTTGAATTCATAGATGAGTTCATAATCCAAGAACACAAACAGCCATATTTCGTTGACTCACACGAACTGATGCTAATACACAAAAATTGAATAAGATCTACCTACTCAATTTTTATTTTAGTGCGGGATCTATTTATATATTTCTGCATCCATGTAAGATATTGTATACAAATTCTGTACTGTAAAATCTGCTAGTTTCTTCGGTCACGTCCCTGTAACCCCGCAGCATTGATGTAGAATTTTAGATGCCGTTGCTTCTAGACACCTCTGTCGATCGACTGTTAGGAGAGACTGTATTTCTAAGCTGTGAAAATAGGTACATTAGTTATCCCAAGTGTATTAATAAGACGATGCTCGCTATTGTCTGGGAATATTATTTAGGTGTTTTATTTGTCTCTCTCTGATTTTCTGTGATTTAAAGAACCGTTTTCCTGAAACCGTTGAGACTTCCAAGTTTTCAAATTTGACGTGTTTTTCTGTCCCCCGATTACAGTAAAGCTCCATCAATCACTGCTTCGAGTCCAATTGTTGGGATTTTGATAATCTATATTAATACTAATGCCATAAAGGTGTTTTAGGGGTATGAAAAATAGATAGTAGCCGATTCTCAGACCTACTGAATATGTAGATAAAATTTCATAAAAATCGGTCACGCCGTTTCGGAGGAGTATGGTAACAAACACTGTGACACGAGAATTTTATATATAAGACTATAAATGCGAAAGTGTGTTTGTCTGTCCGCGGGAATTAAAAAGCCTAATCCAAGCGGACGAAGGCGCGGGCAGAGCTTAGTTAGCCAATAAGTGATGGTGGTGATACTTTATTTCTCTTTTTAACCGACATCAAAAAAGGAGGAGGTATGACTGCGACTGTATGTTATTTTTTTGTATGTATGTTACGCGATCGTTCCGCAAATTATGAATCAATTCCGCAAATTTGATCATTCTTTTTTGTTTGGTGGATCATACTTCAGAGGAGATCCCATATAAATTGTATCGAAATCGATCTAGAATCAACAAAATATATACCCAGATAACGTTTTATTACCTTTTAGTTTAAGTTGGTACTTATAGGTATAGTTTTGAAGACGGTTTTTGTTTTAGATGAAAGCGAATAATTATTACTTAAACTGAAACTCAAATGTTTTTATTCAAATAAACATTAACAAGTGCTATTGAATTAGCGAGTGAATCTACGACTGGTTCGGAATGCCTTCCTACCGAAAAGAGCCGAAAGAAAGATATAATATACTCACACGTTATTACCTGCCCCCCGATTATGTAAGGAAATCGTAATCGTCTATCAAACGTATAATTCGACCTGTTTAAGGTCATAGATGCTTGCACGTCAAAACGCTTGTATGTACTCCTTAAAAAGTTCGAGTTATACGTTATGAACTGTCAAATGAATACGATTGGCTTAGACAATTGGACCTCTGAAATCTACCAGGGTTGGTATTTGATACATAGGTATATACAAATACCCACATACGTAACTCATAAGTTACGTTTAAAAAGCTTTTAAATTGAAAACATTTCCAGTTGGCTGGAATTTAACTCTGACCGATATAATATTAATCCTTTTTAATTGTAATTGATGGATTGCTGGAGAGTGTTTGTTCGTTGAGGTTTGAAAATTATTATCAATTTACTTGCCATTATCCATGTTATATTTTACAAAATCCTTATTTTACTATTATAAGAAAATTTCATCAAAATAAGTTGAATCGATAGGCCGCGAAAGCGTAGCAGACAGACAGTCAGACACACTTTCGCATTTATAATATTAGTATCTATACTAATATTATATAATAAATGCGAAAGTTTGGATGGATGGATGTATGGATGTTTGTAACTCAATCACGCCCCAACGGCTGAACGGATCTGGCTGAAATTTGGCACAGAGGTAGATTATAGTCTGGTATAGCACACAGGCTGAAAACCTCAATCCACGCGGACGCAGTCGCGGGTATCAGCTAGTGGATTATAAATGCGAAAGTGTATTTCCTTGGAGGAAAACAAATAAGGACGATAACAGTTAAACACGAAAGTCAACAGTAATAAAACAATATGGCTTTAAGCGTTGGCAGTATGGCCCTTGTTCCCTGTCTGTCTTTGTCTGTTTGATAAATGATTTATTTATTTCATGTAGGACAACTTGAGTCTTGACTCTACCACTGGTTCGGAAAGCTGATTCTGATCTGTCTATGTCATAAATCCTAGATGCCCATTTTTGAAAAATAACGCTTAAAATAAACCAAAATTCATTTCCAAAATTCGGCGCTCATCAATCACTGCGATTTCGCAAAAACGAACAATAAACATCGGCACGAACAAAATAGCTTTTACGTTTTTTTAGCCTAAAAATTCATTTAAGCTTTTACTAGATTTATGTTAAAAGCTAAATGGTTTCAATATTATTTATTTATGTTGCACTAGCTGATGCCCGCGACTTCGTCCGCGTGGATTGAGGTTCTTTGGTTCATGTACCGCAGGAACTATTTGATTTTCCGTGTTAAATGTAGCCTATGTGTTTCATCATTTGTACTACGATCTAGCTTAAGGACTATCAAGTAATATTACGTTAAATTAAACTTCTACTTATGAGTAAATTCTACATCTAATTTACAGCCCAATAACTGTCCTAATATACTTAGTGTTCACTTTGTTAATGTGACCTATTAGTATTCCATAATTTACAGAATAATAATTATCTTATAATCCAACTTGAACAGCCTTCAAAATAATAAACCACTATAAAAATACCGGAAAAATTAAGTGAAGAAGTCACCAAATAACAAGGAAGGAAATACAAACCCAAAGCTTTTTAAACAAAAACTGAAATAATCAAGCTAATATTTACATACAAGGCGTTCATGGCCAACGCTTCGCGGCACTAATTTATCACCATTCAATGTCAAACCTAATAAAAACCTTAAATTTGCTGTGTTACAGTTGATTTTCGATTGAGGGTAGTTGTAAACTATACTCCGAAAGGCTGAAGTAATTATGAACTTTATGTTCAAACGTTTCGAGTCGTATTTCCTTTGTGGATAGGTATAATCTAGACTGCAATAGGTGTATCACACGTGTTGACCTCAGAAGTAGGGCGCAATGAGGGTGTGCTTTGTTCCCAGCTCGGGAATGAAAGTCGGTGGTTTTTTTTCGTCTACTGTACGTGGTTTATCAAAGTATAATGCGCTTTTTTGCGGATGACATTTTTGGATGAAACTTCCCGAGTCAAAATCATACTCAAATTACTAATATACTTACTTAAAATTAGTCTTCACCCATCGGGGATTACTATAATTCAGTGATTTTATTGGCGTAGCGATGTATCCGATCTGTTGTTAAATAACAACAGATCGTATGCATCATGATTATATGCATATACAGTTACGTATTTTCCCTGGTCTGGCCTGGTGGGAGGCTTCGGCCGTGGCTAGTTACCACCCTACCGGCAAAGACGTGCCGCCAAGCGATTACGCGTTCCGGTATGATGCCGTGTAGAAATCAAATAGGGGTATGGGTTTAATATAACCGCCATGCCTCTAACAGGTTAGCCCGCTACCATCTTAGACTGCATCATCACTTACCATCAGGTGAGATCGCATAGTATAACTATTTGTTACAAAATAAAGTTTAAAAAATTAATATGTCGAAATATGTTTGTTAAATTGTTGTTGTTGATGTTGTTGTTTGTATATGAATTTGTTCTTCAATTCCTTCAGTCTCTTCATGTTGAATCAATTTAAGATTGGGACGACCTTCCCTGGCGCAATGGTGAGCGCTTTGGTCTTTTAAACGGAAGTTCACGGGTTCGATCCCCGGCAAGGTCAATTTGGGAATTTGTGGTTTCAAATTTTTCTCTGGTCTGGTCTGGTGGGAGGCTTCGGCCGTGGCTAGTTACCATCATACCGGCGAAGACGTGCCGCCAGGTGATTTAGCGTTCCGGTACTATGCTTTGTAGAAGCCGAATAGGTGTATGGGATAACTGTCATACCCCTAACAGATTAGTCCACTACAGTTGATTTTAAGTCTTTTGGAACACTCTCTATTCAATAATTACATATTTATTAAAAAGGTCACATCTCAATTAAAAGACATTTAATATTATTACATTAACCCAATTGTAATCCTAAGATGTATTCTCAGAATTAATTCATTTGCAATAGTTCTTAATAATAATCTACTCCAAACTTAGAGCCATACGGTATGAATTACGCAAATACATTTAATATAGGTAAATCGTTTAATTATCCAAGCTAAATATGAAATATATAACTTATATTAGGCATTATTAAATTCATAAGTAGGTTAATACCTTGTAATGAACTCAATTTAAACACGTTTATTACTTCGTTTAATTTTCGTTAACCTTCACGAGTTTTTTAAAACCTTAATGCCCGTGTATCACACAGTATTTTTCAATACATTTGTGAGAAAACTTGATTTAGATTGTAGAATATTTATTTTTAAGACCTTTTGTCTTCGTAACAACGCGTGCATGTGGACGCGGAGCATGTCGGTGACGCGAATCGTCAAATTTACCCCTTACCAAAAGTGCTCAACGCGGCTAAAGGAGTTGTCACTTCAAAAAACTGTAAAAAAATAGCACGAGGCCAGTAAATTTAACTTACAAGCCCTGTTTACTTTAAATGCATTTTTCTAGCGAGTGTATTATAAAATATTTCATCGCATTGATATTTCACTTTATGTAAAAAAATATTTTCAATGAAAATTGCACCTAAAGCACCAATGTCAAAATTACAAGGTGAACCCAGTTCTAGCACAGAATATAATAATAGTATGACGTAGGTACTTGCCTATAGTAATAAGTTACGAAAGAATTTCATAATTGTTATTTCCAGCACAAATATTCCTTTGTCCAATATAAGTTGTAATTAAAACAAAATTGAGCTCGAAATTTCTGTAATAATGAATTAATCAAAATAAATCGAAAAAATTACAATGAAAAGAAATTAATTACAAAGTGCCCAGTGGGAGGTTATAAACAAAGACAAAAGCGCTAACTACAATTTTAAATTCGCTTCTGGGCAGGTATAGAGCGTGCCATTAGCGACAGGACAAAATGTCGATTCCCTCCAATACCCTCGAACGCGAATGTTTCGCTTTGTCGTTTTTGTGTATTTTCTTACTTAACTTATTTCCACTGGTCCGTTAGTTGGTGCAGAAAATTCTCGAAACCTTCATTTCGAGTCTGCTTTTTCTAAGCAAACGCTTAATCCGCAAATACTAGGAACTATGGCGTTAAAATTAAATTGAAACTGCATTTCATACGTATTAAGGATAAAATATTGTTTCAAACCTACATGAATATTGAATAGTAATGAATTATTTGTGACGATAAACTACGTGAATTTTGAAAATAGATTTTTAATTTATGTTAATATAAATTTTATTACGTACCTAAATTCAGAGTCATAAATAATACCCAAGAATTAGTTTTGAGAAAAAAATTAACTAAAAATCTATTAAAAAGGTTATGTTGCAAAATTAAAAGGTTCCCTCAAATTATTGAAATATTTTAAAAGGGTCGTTTCCATTGGAGCGGAAAGAAGAAAAGAGAAAAAATGAGATTGTTGCGAAACCAAAAAAAACTAAAAATGAGTGACGAGCGTCTTATTTCGTTGTTGTGTCTAATTCTTTTGTACACAATCTCTAAGCTAAAATAACAGCTCCAAATCTAGCACAGTCCTTTTGTACCTAATCTGATTATTAGGGACCCTATTTCTAAGCCTCCGCTGTCAGTCCGTCCGTCTGTCAGTGGGCTGTGTCTCATGAACTGTAGTAGACATACAGTTGAAACTTCGTCAACGTGGATTGAGGTTTTTTGGTGCCCGCGGGAACTGTTTATTTTTCCGGGATAAAAATCTAATCTAATCCTATTTGCTATTCCAGGCTATATTTATCTCTGTGCCAAATTTCATCCAGATTCGTTCAGCCGTTGTGGCGTGAATGAGTAACAAACATCCATCCATCCAAACTTTCGCATTTATAATATTAGTATTAGTATAGATAAAATATAATATACGAGAAAAGTGATTTTTGAGCGCCTCTCTGTTTCTGTTACTAAAGTATTTTTGTATTAAAAAGTGCAGGTAGATATAATAAGTGTTAAATGTTGTATGGATGATACGGAACCGTTCGAGCGCAAGTCCGACTCGCACTTGGTTTGTATGGATATCTGCTCATTGATATTTTTCGTCTCAGTGGAAACTAATACTAAACTTGAGGACCGAGGGCTAAGGACTAAGTAAAGAGGGAACATAATTACCTAAATAAACAAGAGAGCTTGTATATTTCATTTTGTAAGAAGGAACAGGATCGGCGTATTATAATTAAATTCAAATAAATAGTATATTATTTATGGTATACCGAGAAGCTGGGTCAGAACGAATAAGTTCGGCGAGCAAACTTGATATCCTACTATAATATTAATTTTGTAATTGTGAAAGCGATCGCCATAGCTCGAGGGGTCGCCAAGTCGGCAATGGGCGGGGCACATAGTTCGTAGAACGAATAGGCGTTGGGGTCCAAGTGCTTAAATGGCGACCTTGTGCCGGGAAGCGCTGCGTTGGACACAAGGACACAACTGGAAACAAGGGGCACAAGACCATGCTCTGTGGCGATCCATGCAGGAGATCTTCGTCCAGTAGTGGACGTATACAGATTGAGATGACGACGACGATGACGGGGAAATGTGAAAGTGTGTTTGTTTGCTGGTTTTTTTAAACTACTACAAACCCTACTAAGCCCTGGACTGCAATCTCACTTCATGGTAAGTGATGATGCAGGCTAAGATGGTAGCGGGCTAACCTGTTAGGGGCATGGCAGTTATATTAAAACCCATACCCCTATTCGGTTTCTACACGGCATCGTACCGGAACGCTAAACCGCTTGGCGGCACGTCTTTTGCCGGTAGGGTGGTAACTAGCCACGTCCAAAGCCTCCCACCAGACCAGACCAGGGAAATTCGGAAATTATAAATTCCTAAATTGCCCCTGCAGGGGATCGAAACCGGTACCTCCGCATGTTAAGACAACATGGCGCTCGACCTCCGTGGCGCGCACACTGTCGTCGTCAGAGGAGGTCGGAGGATTTCTTAGTTCGTCCTTCAATCACGCTGCAACGGAGCAACGGATCGACGTGATTTTTTGCACGGGCATAGTTGAGGACCTGGAGAGTGACACAGTAAAGTAAAGTAAAAGTTAGTGTAATACTTCTTACGTAACGTATGTACATATTTTATATTAATTACATATTGTAACATTTTGATTTTTATGAAAAGATCTACTGCTGAGTTTCTTGCCATATCAGAGAATCATGTTTCCGAACCGTGGCAGAGTCTCGACTTATCATAAAATAACAGAAGTTGTCCTACGTGAAATAATTATATCATATAGTTCGTGCTTGAGTTGAATGCAAAGTAAATGTATGGTGACACAGATTTACTCTGCCTTCAACTCGCGCGCAAACTGTATACTTATCACTTCAAGTAAGTACTAAAACTTATCAAGTATTTAAAGTCTATTATTTTAATTAAGGGTCCAGACAGTGACAAACTATAGACCGCATTCATGGAATGAGAACAAGACAGACGGGTTTGATGAACGACGCACGATTGTGTACCAATGCCGCACCATTGTCGCGTCCCTCATCTATCATTGCTAACACCCTCTTGTCGATCGGCGAGGACCTTTATCCTCACAGACAAATCCTCGCTCGTATTATCTACATTACTACACACTGGTTCCGTGATGAAGGCGAAATACTCGTATACTTACTAATATTATACATGCGAAAGTATGTTTGTTTGTTGGTTTATCCTTCAATAGCGTCGCAACGGAGCAACGGATCGACGTGATTTTTGGCACGGGTATAGTTGAGGACCTGGAGAGTGACATGGCCACTTTTTATATCGGAAAATTAAGGAGTTCCCGCGGGAATCAAAAATCTTAAACCACGCGGACGAAGTCCCGGACATCAGCTAATACCTACTACTTATCAATACAAAACGAGTATCCATACTTAATATTATAAATGCAAAAGTCTGTCTGTCTGTCTGCTACGCTTTCACAGCCCATCTGTTGTCTTTGATTTTGGTGACATTTTGTATAAAGATAGTCTGTATGCAGGGGAAGGACATAGGCTACTTTTTATCCCGGAAAATTAAGGAGTTTCCCCGGGAATATAATACCCAATCACGACGTGATTTTTGGCACGGGTATAGTTGAGGACCTGGAGAGTGACATGGCCACTCTTTATCCCGGAAAATTAAGGAGTTCCCGCGGGAATCAAAAATCTTAAACTACGCGGACGAAGTCCCGGGCATCAGCTAGTAATAAAATAAATATATAAAATATTTTGTTTCAAACAGTTGTCCATATTAAATATTATTTTTTACAAAATTAGTAAAAACATTATATTATAGTGCGAAGTGACTAAGTCATTCAGACTGGAATGAGAACAAGATGGACGGCCGGATGGGTTTGATGAATGCAATTGTGTACCAATACCGCGCCATTGTCGTATCCCTCATCTATCATTGCTAATACCCTCTTGTCGATTGGCGAGGACCTTCATTCAATTCTCGCGGACAATTCCTCGCTACATTGCGTACGTACTAGCTGTATTACTAGACACTGGTTTCGTAGAAACAGAGACGTGACAAACGCAAAATATAATATTATAGTCGCACTTTATATATAGACTTTATGCGATTATTTCCTATACTAGTTTTGTAATGTTAGTAGATACTAGCTGATGCCCGCGAATTCGTCGTTGGATTTAGCACAAGAGGGACGGGTTTTCAATTCTCGCGTACTACTACAATTCCGTACGTACTAGGTATATTACTATACTAGACACTGGTTTCGTAGACACAGAGACGTGACAAAGGCAAAATATTATAGTGCGAAGTAAATATGTGAATATTTCCTTCTAGGTGATGTCCGCGACTTAGTCTGCGTTGATTAAGTATGTTATTACCGCGGGAACTCCTTAATTTTCCGGGATAAAAAGTAGCCTATGTCCTTTCCCGGAATACAAACTATCCCTATGCAAAATGTCATCAAAATCACAGACAGACAGACACACTTTTGCATTTATAATATTAAGTATGGATACTCGTTTTGTATTGATAAGTAGTAGGTATTAGCTGATGCCCGCGACTTCTATCGACTGGAATGAGTATTTTTAATTCTCATTGGAACTCCTTAATTTTCCGTACTATAAAGTAGCTTATGTTACTCTCCAGGTCCTCAACCATACAAAAAATCATGTCGATCCGTTGCTCTTTTGCGACGTGATTTTAGGACAAGAAACAAACAAACTTTCCCATTTATAATATTAGATCCTGTCTTTATATATTTTAGATTTCATTAGAAACGTTTTCCGATGAATTTCGCAAAAATTTCATGAAATTGGAACTAGAGACTTTAGTTAATAAATTCTCAGTAGCACTTTAATTGGAGTGCCACGTTTAAGATTTCGTTTCAACAAAATTATTTACCCCTAGACCTTAGCTATAATTTGGTTTCAATTGGATTAAATGCCATTCATTACTATATTTTAAGAATATTAGGCTTTGGAGAATTACGAAGAGTTCATATTGTTTTTTTGTAATTCAGACTTACCATGAATACAGTTACTTAATTAAAAAATTAATTAATTAAAAAAAAAAAAATTTGTTAAATTAAAATAAAATTGCTGCGTAAAGATCTATACAAAATGTATAGGTACTAGGGGATCAGACTACTCTTTCTCTATCTTTGCGTTGTATTCCTCATTGCTGAGGGTCGTCATCATTAATGCGTTGGTTTCCGCATACGACTCAATTAAGAATATCAAACTTTTAGGTTATAGTGACAATTATTATCAGATGTTAGTGATAATAACCGGGACCGACGGCTTAACGTGCTCTCCGAGGCACGGAGGAAACTAAAAGGCCAAATTTGAACCTCTAAATTCGGTCACCCATCCAGTTACCAACTTGGGTCAAGGTTGCTTACTAATATGCGTTGTCACAACTGGGCCACTCGTCCCTCAGACTAATCTAAACTAATATTATAAATGCGAAAGTTTTGATGGATGGATGAATGGGTGTTAGTTACTCAATAACTATGAAGGGATCTGGATGAAATTTGACACAGAGATATAATATTATAGTCTGGAAAAAATACATAGGCAACTTTTTATCCCGAAAAATTAAAGAGTTCCCGCGGGAACCAAAACACCTCAATCAACGTGGATGAAGTCGCGGGCATCATTTATCCATACTTTCATTATTAATGCGAAAGTGTGTCTGTCTGTTACGCTTTAACGACCCATCTGTTCAACCAATTTTGATGAAGTATGTTACAAAGATAGGTTGTATCCCGGGGAAGGACATAGGCTACTTTTTATCTCGGAAAATTCAAGAGTTCCTGC
The DNA here is from genome assembly GCA_964035005.1 of Erebia palarica. Taxonomy (NCBI): domain Eukaryota; kingdom Metazoa; phylum Arthropoda; class Insecta; order Lepidoptera; family Nymphalidae; genus Erebia; species Erebia palarica. The sequence continues at coordinate 32,168,686 of OZ035990.1, forward strand.
GGGAATCAAAAAAATTAAATTTTCAACCGATTTTGATGAAATTTGGTACAGGGATAGTTTGATACCCGGGAAAGGACATAGGCTACTTTTTATCCAGGAAAATTAACGAGTTCCCGCTGAAACCAAAGAACCTCAGTGAACGTGGATGAAGTCGCGGGCATCAGCGAGTACCTATTATAAATACGTGTATAAGTGTGTGTAATTTTCATCTCTCCTACTACCACAGAATAGGGAATAGTACTACTACATACAACTATAGTGCTCGCGTTATAAACTGAAGCGTTGGGCCATATATGTCAATAACAATAGAAATGTGCAACGCTTTTCGCCTTATCGATAAAGTACTCAGGTAGGTGAACGGCGCAAAGGTACTGCTCGCTACCTGATTATATCATTGTCAACATAATCCTATTCAGCTCATATGGACTCAGGTAAAAGGAGAAATTGCAGCACAAAACCATACTTTAAAAATAGCCGATGTTGAAGTTCTTCTGCACAGAACAATAGAAAACGTTACCAGGGAAAACTGGTTTAAATGTGTGAAGCATGCAGCAGACTTCCAGGAAATTGGAAGTCTTCTTCCTTCCAGGGATTTGGAAAAAGCTTTTTTGAGAGATCAAGTTGGGCCTTTGATTTTAAATCTACAGGAAGACGATAGTGACACATATAAGTCAGATGAAGAAGATAATTTTTAGTCTAATGAAATGATATAATAAAATATTTGTTGAATGTATTTTGTCGATAAATGTTATCAATATCAACTACCTGCTGTTACGGACCTCATTATGATGTATCATAAGCCCAAAGATTGCGATCGAGATAGACTAGAATGATTTACGGAGCAACTCCTCAGTTCATAACGCGAGCACTATAATAGATCAGCTGGGAGCCGCTGGAAACAAACGGTCCAAGACCGTGCTCTGTGGTGATCCATGCAGGAGACAGTAGTCCAGCAGTGGACGTATACAGGTTGAGAGATAAGACGACGACGACTACATAGAACTACTTTTTATCCCGAAAAAATAAGTCGTTCCCGTGCGAATTTAAATGACTTATTCCACGCGCCTATTAAGTAGTTCTTTTTTTCTTTTTTTTTTGTTAACACTACAAGTTAGCCCTTAACTGCGATCTCACCTGATGGTAAGTGAAGATGCAGTCTATGATGGTAGCGGGCTAACCTGTTAGGGGCATGGCAGTTATATTAAACCCATACCCCTAGTCGGTTTCTACACAGCATCGGAATGCTCAATCGCTTGGCGGCACGTCTTTGCCGATAGGGTGGTAACTAGCCACGGCCGAAGCCTCCCACCAGGCCAGACCAGGGAAAATTCAGAAATTATAAATTTCCAAACCCTGCCGGCGATCGAACCCGGGACCTCCGTATGTTAAGGCAACAGCGCTACACACTGCGCCACGGAGGTCGTCTAATCATTATTGATTAATTGGATATAGCGAGGCCACCTCTGTAATGAAACGAATGTCGGGCTCGTAACATCGCGTCATCCACAAGGCATAATTTAAAATAATTAAAAAAAACACGACTGCCCTGCCAAAAAACGAACTAAAAAGTTAAAAATCTAAATTAATCTAGTTAAATTAGAATCTTATTCACATTTTCATTAAATGATATTTTTTTGTGAATCACTGGATATTGAACTATAGTGTTATATATTTTTGGAATCTACTCATCATTTTCTAGATGATGATTATATAGTTAATCTTATTTTCGATTTTTTTTTCAAATTTAATCTTTAATGCGGGACCATGGTCAGTCCATCAATTTTTATTTAAAGTTTACTAGCCTATGTCACCCAGAATAAGCTAGGGATTCTAACGATACCTTATTTATCAAAATCGGTTCTGGCGTATAGAAGTTATGGTGGAATATACAAACTCACATACATACATACATACATACATGAACCCTGAAAACAATATACTCCTTTTTTCAGGCAGTCGTATAAAAATCACTATTAGTGCCTTACGTCAGTAAAACATATCCAAGCTCTATGGTATTTAACCAATATTTTTTGATTAAAACTACTTTACGTTACTAACTACTACAGGTAGATAAGCACCCGTTACGTTACTAACGGGTGCTTATCTACCTGTTTAATCACCATATACTATTTTAGCTTTTTTAAAGATAAAGATAGCTTCAGTTGCTCGAATATGGGTACAAAAAAAAAGATTTATGTATTTAAAAATACATGGTAGTACAAAAAATAAAGCCAACATAAAAAAAATAGTAGGTATCCATTGTATTGAATTAGTATTCTAAAATAAAATAGACTAGAAAACAAGAGTCCCAAAAATTTTTCGGCAAACAAAACAGCCGGTTTGTTCGACGAAGTATAAAATGGACGAATAAAATTTATCAAACACAATAGAGTCATCCGACAATGGTCCGCATTGAACCCCCTACCCTTTCGGACACTTGACATATTATTCGTCAGGTCACTCGAGTATTTCCAGTAAAGCTTGAAATAAACACAACGCGTGTCTTCAGCGTGAATGACGGGGTTTCTAAAAGTAAAGTTACTACACTATGCTGGTGGCAAGCAAAAGTGCTGTTGCGTAAAATGCGTTTTGATAATATTATGTGTGCTTACTTTGCATGTATACTTACTTTTTAAAGTAAAGTAACGTAACGTAACTTTTAAAAGTAAGTAAGTAAAGTTCATAAAGTAGGTACAATTATGGGTGTTTTATAAATGATGTAATAATAATGATGTTAATGTATGATGATAATTCAATGTATAATCTAATTTATTGACATTTTGAAGCTATTGTCATATTTTAAATAATGTGTTTTAGGACAAAAGTGAATGATTGCATGCCATTTCATGGCTGATTGTGGCGTGGTTACTATTTTTACCTGTAATACCTCTTTGGATACCTACAATCTAGCAAATAAAGGATTATTATTATTATTAAAATGACGTAAATTAACAATTAAAATGACGTAAAATTTTATAGTCTTCGCTTTGAATAACGTTTGAACTTATCCGAAAAGGTAAAAAAACATAGTTATTTAGCCGCACTTGGGCTCTTTTACGGAGACGCAGTGACGTGAGCATCTCGAGATGCATTACGTCGCGTTCTTAGAAGTGTTTGCTTGATATGAAGTGAAACAAGCAGCAGGCTTTGTATTTTCACGTGTGACGTAAAAAAGACTCCCATGACCGCATTCGCGTGTCACACCTCGCGATGGACCTAAGGGTTCCCTGTTCACCATTTCGATACGGTAGTCTAGTCGTAGTCAGACTATTTTGTCACGGCAATAGGCATGATGACTGATTTTGAAAAATGGTCAGATTATGTTCGGAAGTATCTATTATTTCGATAAAATATCTTATTTTAGCAGAAAAATAAGGTTATGTAGAAAAAATTGGCATTTGAAATTTAAATTTTAAAATTCACGCCAAAACATGGCGTCGTTTGTGACGTCACTATTGTTTTTACCGATGTACTCTGTGCAGTGTGCAGTAAACAATAATGTGATTGTCAAACCTCGAAACCAACAATTGTGACGTCATTCGATTTTTGGTGTTTAATCCAGTATGGCGGATTGGTGTATTTTACAATTTTTATCAAAATAAATACCAATCTCACTTGAAATAGAAAAATAAATACGTTTTTTTTAGTCTATGAATCCTATTTCATTAGATAAATTCATAATTTTAGCGATTCTTGGTTACTGTCATCATGCCTATTGTTGAGTTAGTTTAGTTTGGGTACCTACTTTTAAAAAGTGTTCTGTTTGTTTCAGCCCTTATTGATAAAAGCAGACAAAAAGCTAGCGAAAGTTATTGAATTGAAATATTTCTCTTTTATATGCTAATAGACGGGTCCAATACTTTTGGAAAGCTTTTTTAGTCGGGTTTACACAACCAGAGGTTGCTTTATCTTTTAAATGGTTTGTTATTACTGCTTTAATAGCAATTGGTAGTAACGGTATAATGGGCTGATTAAAGCAACCCAAAATGTCATACTAAGGTTAAAATCCCATACTGACTGTAATATATCGTTATGAGCTCATCATTGATCCGATTGAGTTGAAACTTTGTACATTTGGTGCTGGTACTTGGACTAGACTGGATAAGTAATGTGCATCATCTTGTTTCAAATAATTTTGAAAGTAGGGAGAATTGAAATTAAAACATTTATTTAATTTTTAACACAATTTTTAAACATTAAATTTGTAATTTCCCGGGTGGGTATCGAACACGGGTATTCTCACTAATAAAGACCAAAACACCTTTCATTGCGTCAGGATGGTCATCAAAAAGTTAATCATTACCTAAACAGCTTTTGCCCACGGGTTCGCTCTCGATAAGTAAATTTCATGCCCCTATTTTACTACCCCTATAGAGGTTAAATTTTTTAAAATCCTTTATTATATGTTGCCTACGACATATTATTAGCTATCGGTATGCCAAATTTCAAATCGACCAGTACAATTGTTTGAGCTGTGAGTTGATAGTTTAGTTTTTTATATATCGACTAGATGATTTCCGCGACTTCGTCCGCGTGGATTACGGTTTTTTGATTCCCGCGGGAACTCTTTAAATTTCCGGGATAAAAAGTAGCCTATGCCCTTCCCCGGGATACAAACTATCCCTATACCAGATTTCATCAAAATCGGTTGAACAAATGGGCCGTGAAAGCTTAGCAGACAGACAGACTGACAGACAGACACACTTTCGCATTTATAATATTAGTAAAGTATGGATTTGCTTCTAAAAAATTGATTTTGATAAACTTCGGAAAAAGTGGTGGGTAAATATCCGAACATTTTAGTACATCAATTAATATTTAGACACTTCAACGCCCACGCGAGGCGCCAATGTTTTGCGACACCTGGGGACGCCGGAAGATTCATCTCAAAAATTCAATGATTAATCACTTTCCTCCCTGTTTCATAAAGTAGATCGTTGCGTAACCACTGAGTGGAGAAATGTTATACGTAGTTAGTATTCTGCGGTTACACTCTGTTGCGTCACTGTAAGGAAAGTTTTGAGAAATACCTATATATACAGTCCCACAAACTTATCTGACCCATGGCCAAAATTGGAAATAAGTTTTATGCCTGTTTAGTTTTTGTTTTTATTTTATTTTTCAAAGATACTGGTCACTAGTCACCGGGTCAGATAAGTTTGAAGGACTGTACACATACGCATATTGACGTTAATTTTTATCTATTCTGTGGTTAAACGATAGACGTTCACTACCTAATAATAATTAATGAATAGTGGGTAACTTTTTAAATACTAATAATCTTATCTTAGTAATCTTAGTAATTCTTAGTAATATTATAAATGCGAAAGTTTGGATGGATGTATGGATGTTTGTTACTCAATCACGCCCCAATGGCTGAACGGATCTAGCTGAAATTTGGCACAGAGATAGATTACAGTCTGGAAACCTACGCAAAACCTCAAACTACGCAGACGAAGTCACCGGCATTCGCTAGTTAATTAATACATGCAGTATCCTAGCTCTCGAAAAGGCAGCAGTGGATGCATACAGGCTGATGGATGGATGATGGATGAAAAAGTATCCTAAGTAATTAAATAAAAAACCCGACTACGAAAAAAAAACCGTTAAGATTTCAGCTTAGTTTGTTTATTTTCTTCAGGATTAGTTTTGTTCAGGATCTTTTGGTAAGCCCTGTGGCTTCTGCCTGTGCAGATACACAATTATACCTACACATACATATGTAAAATATTTATATCTCTTTGCGTTGGGGGTAAAAATAAACGAGGTCAGTTAGAAGAATCGATTTGTTATAAATTGTCCCGTAGGCCGTAATGCATGTTCATAAGACAAAGTGAGGCTCTATTGTTTAGTGTAAAAGCCATTGAGCAAAGCGTAAAGTGAGGCTTCTACCGTCAACACGACCACAATGTACTCCCCTACATTGCGATCTTTGCGGCCTTTCTCTTTTATTTAATAATGCACTAGCTAATGCCCGCGACTTCGTCTGCGTGGATCGAGGTTTTTGATATCCTATGTGCTATTCCAGACTATAATCTATCTCTGTGCCAAATTTCAGCTAGATCCGTTCAGCCGTTGTGGCGTGATTGAGTAACACACATCAATCCATCCATCTAAACTTTCGCATTTATAAAATTAATAATAATATATTTATTTTATATATATTATTGTTATAAATTCGAATCAATTCAATAAAGAAAATCTACAGAAATAGAATAATAGAAAGACAATATTTATTCTAACAGCGGCTATTCTATTAAATCTGTTCTGATGGTGGAAAAGCATTTTTAAAATGTTCTCGTATAATTTATAAATACAGTCATATTATATCCTCAGTATAAAAAGTTAAATGGGTTATTTTATGTATAACAAGAAATGTTCTCGTAGGTCCGTGTAAAGCTCTTTATTTCTGTACCCTCGTCAAGCCCCGGAGCCCGTTAAATCGCAGTCACGTGTAAAATGGGGGATTTCTTTACTTTTACTTATTTACTTACTACGTTTACTAAGACACATGGTTTAGATGGAAAAAAGGAAAGGGTTTTTATTTAAATACACCTTTAGAAGTAGGTACCGATTACCGATTATTTCCATACATATAACAGGTTAGCCCGCTACCATCTTAGACTGCATCATAACTAAATCAGGTCAGATTGCAATCAAGGGCTAACTTGTAGTGGTGTAAAAAAGTCTTAATTTACAAACACGTAATTCATCATCATCATCCTATAATAATTATAGTTTTCGTTACTTAAAACGGATTTGTCTAGTCGATGCCCGCTTTTCCGTCCGCGTTTTATGACGAAAACATAGCAGGTAGGAAGGTAAACGTAAGTAGTCGATAAAATTGGTTAAAAAGATGGGCCGTGAAAGCATATTACAGATAGACACAATTTCGAATTAACTATAATATTAATGAAGATCTTGGTCTGTTAAGAGGATTCCGCCGTCGCAAGTTACCAGCCTGCTAGCAAATACTAAATCTAAATTGATCGGTGGCAACCAAGCAATTTAGATTTAGTCTTTAACTAGATATCCGCGTAATGTTTTTTGATTCCCGCAGGAACTCTTTAATTTTCCCAAATAAAAAGTAGCCTATATCCTTACCCTAGATACAGACTATCCCTATACCATATTTCATCAAAATCGGTTGAAGCGACAGTTTTTTATTCCCGCGGGAACTCTTTAATATTCCGAGATAAAAAGAAGCCTATGTCCTTCCCCGGGATACAGCCTATCCCTGTACCAAATTTCATCAAAATCGGTTGAATAGGTGGGCCGTGAAAGCGTAGCAGACAGACAGACAGAAACACTTTCGCAATTATAATATTAGTATGGGAGTATGGATATGGATTCCGCTATGTGTAGAAACCGATCAGGGGTATAACTGCTATACCCCAAACAGGTTAGCCCTGCTACCATCTCTCACTGCATCTCTTACTACCAGGTGAAATTGCAGTCAAATGCTAGCTTGTAGTGGAAAAAATGGATGGTGGAGGCCTAAGTTTTTCAGAAATCATACTCTAAAGAGTCAGAGATAAGGCGATTTCTACTAAATTAACTTTCTAGAAGCTTATATCCAATTTCGGGGAAACAAATTAAATGTCTACCGTTTCAGATATCATAACTTCTGTTGGCAATAAATCTGAAGTTTAATTAAGTTCAGTTTAGCATTGGCGCTACCATTAGAGTGTGCACACACTAGGGACCGGGCAGGACAGAACATTGAAGAACAAGATGCAGACTGTATTTTCAGCCAAACAATAGTAGTTTGTGATATACGAGCGGTAAGTAGGTTCTTAGTTGACTAACAACGGCCGACGAGGTCCTGAGTTTGAGTCCCGGGTCGGGCCATAACTAAGTATTGGGTTTTTCTGATTAGAAATTCTCAGTACTAGCCCCGGAGTTAGGAAGTTGGCTGTGTTTCACCCCCGTTCCTCGGAGAGCAAGTTAAGCCGTCGGTGCCGGTTTAATAACCGGCACCGACGGCTTAACAAGCTAGTTATTATCATGTTAGTGATAATTCACTAACATGATAATAGTCGTTAAAGCTCGTTAAGTATAAGGATGTAGTGGAAGTAGGTTCTTACAAACGAGTTGAATCATGTCAGCCCAATACCGCCAGGCGAGGGCTGACCATCGTGAATAGTTTGTACAAACCTTAACACCCGTGAAAAACACAAAGTTTTAGTGGCAAAACATGAAAATAAAACTCGAATAGGCACTCACTAGAAAATTATTTCTCACGCCCATTGTTTTGACATTTTTGGCAGCTATTAATTGCGCGATTTTTCCTCACATTTCCTCAAAATACTGTTCGCACCTGAATTGAATGCAGAGCTTAGGAATGTGCTAGTGCTGTGACCTTACTACTGACAGACATATCAATATATTACATAAAAACAAGCTGTGGTTGTATTATTTTAAAAACATTTAAAATATTGATTGAAACACAGTAACAAAGTCCAAAGTTTACTTTATTTCTAAAGTAAAGAAAAAAAAATCATTTGGACAAGTAGGGACGACTGTTTTAGTCAGTTAAAAGTCTTCTATAGACTATAGAATTAAGCCCGGAACCTCGATTTTCACGCACCAACATGCTAACCACCGGGCCAAAGAGGCAGTTACATGAAACCTGAAAGGCACTATTATTCAGTGATGAAACGCGAGTACAGTCGTTAATTCTGACACGAGTAAAATGAAATAGCGAGTCTGCAAGTCCTTGACATTCTCGCTTCACTCCATGTGGCTGTATCGTATGGACTGATTGCAGAACTCTCTCTCTAACAGCAGGGACGTCTTTAACTTTTTGGAGGCCCTGGGCCACATTAGAATAATGGGGCCCCCTATGACCTTGTATAAAAGTAACTCTTTCAGCATTCACGGGTTATTAGTGCTTAAAATCTATGTTGATTGAAGAGACGCCTTTCTGGATTTGAGATACCCAAGTCCACCCAATTGATTACTTCTTCAAAATCTATGTTTTTGAGCATATCACATTCTATGGACATCAGCGACTAACTGGTTAATCTCTCTTAAAGTATTATACAGTGTACTTCTTAATTAATTTTTTGTTACGTATTTATAATAATAAAAATACGTATTAATTTTACATGAAATGACAACATGTTGATTTTATTCGCACTGACATATATATCAATTATCTTCTAATTCTACCATAAAATACAAATAGGTTTTATACCTACCCAACACTTCAATTTGGAAAAGGAGCGTTCCCCACTGCAATTAGTTACCATCAATCATCATCATCATAAATGCTTAAAAAGATTTTGTTTTTTGGTAATAAATATTGGTTAGCATTTGCTGATCTGTTCCTACTAGGGGGCCCCTATGGATCGCGGGGCCCTGGGCACGTACCCAGAGTGCGCAGTGGGAAAGAGGGGCTTGCATACCAGACCTTAATATTTTTGACTACCTCTTGTTTCAAATCATCGATTTTCCACCAGGAAACATTTCAGGACCAGTCTCAGCTCATTCGAGCTTTCATCAAGCAACTCAACAAAAATTTACAATAGGGATGATGCCTATATCTAAATAAATTATTTTTTAAATCTATACTAATACTAGATGATTCCCGCGACTTTCAAGTTATCCGCTCCGCTATCCTATCTTTCAAGTTGGATCAAACTGCACACGGTGTGCAAATTTAATTTAAAATCGGTTAACGAGCTTAGGAGTCCATCGCGGACAAACAACGTGACACGTGATTTATATATATTAAGAAGATTATAAATGCGAAAGTTTGGAGGTATGGATGTATGGATGGATGTATGTTACTGAATCACGCCGGAATGGCTGAATGGATCTGGATGAAATTTGGTGCAGATATAGTATGGCCTAATTACACATAGGCTAAATTCCCGGAAAATTAAAGAGCTCCCGCGGGAACCAAAAAACATCAGTCCACGCGGACGAAGTCGGGGGCATCAGCTAGTTTTTATATAAGTTGGATATATACGCTAGGAATTTCTTCTTCAACGATTTCTAGGATGAAAAATTATTCGCTAGCTCACAAGATTTTAAAGAAACTATTTCAAATCCGTACCTATGCATGAGGCGTAAGCATTAAAATTCATAAAACCATTCGCAATAAACTTCGGTCGACGAAAACTTGGTTTAAAGTTAACCGTAACGCTTTGGAGATCAAAGATTTTAAACTGCATGTCATATTGCGGACGAAAGCGTGTTACTATTATAATTTTTACCTAACTAGGGCAAAGCCAAAAGGAAGGGTTATAGTTTTAGCAGTCTATGTATTAATAAGTAGAAACACTCGTTAACCAGTTTAATCATACTTTATTAGCAGTTTACACACAAACACCGTACAGCCATTGCCTGGTGGGAGTCTTCGGCTGTGGCTAGTTACCACTCTACCGGTAAAAGACGTGCCGCCAAGCAATTTAGCGTTCCGGTACGATGCCGTGTAGAAACCGAATAGGGGTATGGGTTTAACAACAGGTTAGCCCGCTACCATCTTAGACTGCATCATCACTAGTTAAGGGTTAACTTGTAGTGGATAAAAACAAGAGTACCTATTGAGCCGATTTTGATGAACGAGGTGTCAATGGATTCGTTAATGATAATCCAGCTACATGTAACACGAACAAATCGAGAGGCATAACGGATTTTATCTAGATTTTACGATATTCAAAAAAGTGGTATTCAAATCAACCCAAGGTGCTCCGTGCTTACGTTGAAGATGGGATTTATCCCGCGACTGTCTGTCTGTCTGTCTGTCTGTCTGTCTGTTTGTTTGTTTGTTTGTTTGTTTGCGTGCTTGCTTGCTTGCTTGTTTGTTTGTTTGTTTGTTTGTTTGTCTGTCTGTCTGTTTGTTTGTTTGTCTGTTTGTTTGCGTGCTTGCTTGCGTGCTTGCTTGTTTGTTTGTTTGTTTGCTTGCTTGCTTGTTTGTTTGCTTGCTTGCTTGCTTGCTTGCTTGCTTGCTTGCTTGCTTGCTTGATTGCTTGCTTGCTTGCTTGCTTGCTTGCTTGCTTGCTTGCTTGCTTGCTTGCTTGCTTGCTTGCTTGCTTGCTTGCTTGCTTGTTTGTTTGCGTGCTTGCTTGCTTGTTTGTTTGTTTGCGTGCTTGCTTGCTTGCTTGTTTGTTTGTCTGTTTGTTTGTTTGTTTGTTCTTTTTCGTTCGCTCGCTCGATCGCTCGCTCGTTTGTTCTTTTTCGTTCGCTCGCTCGCTCGCTCGCTCGTTTGTTCTTTTTCGTTCGCTCGCTCGCTCGCTCGTTCGTTTGTTCTTTTTCGTTCGCTCGCTCGCTCGCTCGCTCGTTCGTTTGTTCTTTTTCGTTCGCTCGCTCGCTCGCTCGTTCGTTCGTTTGATTGTTTGTAATGGGATAAACTCAAAAACTACTCAACCGATTTTAAAAATCTTTCACTCATAGAAAGCTACTTTATCAGCGAGTAACATAGGTTAACTTTTATTTTTAAAAAATTAGAGATCCTTACGAAAATTGTAATAATGTGAATGAAGTTGGAAAAATCGTCTCATCTGAGAGCTTTCGTGGTGTGCGCTGCGTAAATAGTTACACGAAAACAATGTTTGATAGACTTGTTCCTCTCAAAAAGTTCAAAAAAAGTCCGCAAAACCACATATCTCTATATTTTAAGGTTCTCACAATAACCATTTTTATGATTTTCAAATCTTGCTGTTGCTTGTGTTTTTCCTGACATTGTATTATCCTTTATCGAAATAAAATGGTAGGACATCTCAAGTATTTAATATAGACCAAATCGCCCGTTACAACATTAATTTCGGATGAATATCTTAGAAGATATCATAGAAATATATTAGCCCACAACAGAAATAGGGACGGCCGGCAGTGCGGAGATATCGCAGCAGTAATGTAAAACCTGATGTGCTGCCCAGTGCCGACTGGCTATTATTGGGTATGGACTATTATGATGATTAGTGCTACCCGTGTGAAGCGGATCGCTAGTCTTTCAAATAAAATGGTTTTTTTTGTGGTGTACAATAAAAGCATATTCATTCATTCAAATTTTTCTATTTAAACACTGCAAGGTAATCAATATTCATGATAAGGTCAAACATCAGCTTCTAAATGAACAATTCTTTAACTCAGATATACAAAATATAGTTTCTCATAATATTCATACTCGTAAAGTAACTCAACAAAAGTTAATAATAATACATAATAATGTCCTCCCGACTAAATTTCGGCCACGGAGGCCAATCTCCAACGAGATTAGCCATCTGCGCGGGAGATTTTATAGTGCGCGTACACAGGTGCACTCTCTGTTCCTTTACTCTCATAGCACAATGGGACAGAAAATCCGACACGACCGGAGACAGATCAGGACCGACGGCTTAACGTGTTCTCTAAGGCACGGGGGTGAAATACCACCAAGTTCCGGGCTAGTACTGAGAATTTCTTGTTAGAAAAATCCAATACTTTTTATGGCCCGACCCGGGACTCGAACCCGGGACCTCGTCAGCCGCAGTCGGACATGCTTACCACTAGACCAACGAGGCAGTTAATAACCCTGTCAGCAAAGAACAAATATGGTGAGCTCACTAACGCATACATGGTCCCTATAGTATATATAAATAGTCTCGATAGTAATTTTAGAATGGAATTGACTAAGAATAATCTATACAAATGTGAAAGTTTGGATGGATGGATGTATGGATGGATGTTACTCAATCACGCCAAAACGGCTGAACGGATCTGGATGATATTTTGCATAGAATAGATTATAGTCTGGAATAGCACATAGGCTACTTTTTGTCCCGGAAAATTAGAGAGTTCCCGCGGGAACCATAAAACCTCAATCCACGCGGACGAAGTCGTGGGCATCAGCTAGTTTAAAATATAAGTTAAAAACGTATTTCATAAGCAAATTGTAGGCAATATAGTTTTAGTTTTTTTCATGTATTTTACGTGGTTTTTTGCAGTGCTAGCCGCCAATTCTGTAACGTTTTTTATTTTGATAATAAATAAAAAAAATCTTTGGTACATTCGACGACCTCCTGGCGCAGTAGTGAGCGCTGCGTGGAAGGTACCGGGTTCCATTCTCGGCAAGGTCAACTTGGGAATTAATAATTTCTGAATTTTCTCTGGTCTGTTCTGGTGTCAGTGGCTGCGGCTGTGGCTAGTTACCGCCCTACCGGCAAAGACGTACTGCCAAGTTAATAACTTCCGGTCCAATGCCATGTAGAAACCGATAGGGGTATGGGTTTAATATTAAACCCGCTAGCATCTGAGACTGCATCATCACTTACTATCAGTTGAGATCGCAGTGAAGGGCCAACTTGAAGTGGAATGAAAAAAACATTCCAAATTACCCTAATGAGGTCTTTTTGACCAAGTTCATGCATCCAAAGTGTTCGCGGAGGCGGCAAATTGAAGTTCTGCACACAAAAAAGAGGTTTAATGACTTCCCGCTGCCGTGTATAATTCTAGTTTCAATTAGTTTAACCTCTTGGGAAATTTCGAAAAATCTTAAAGAAAATTAAATGTTAACTCACCTAACTCCCACGGAAAAAGAAATGATATTTTTGGTGAGTTATATAAAGCTTTTATAATCAAGTAGTGAACATTCTGCCCAGGTTGTTTTTTCGGTAGATATATCAAAGAATCTTTAAGGAAATAAAATGGTAATTTACTAAGGTACTTACTAATCCACATAAAAAGAAATGATATTTTTTTGTGAATGAAAATTAAAGCTTATTTTATTCAACTGCTGTTAACATTTTGCCAAGGTTTACTACATTATTGTTTTATTTCAACAAAAAAGGAGGAATGTTAAAAATAATTGCAGATTGGCACCCATTTTGTGAGAATATTATGGAGAATTCCATACATGCAAGTTTCTTCACGATGATATTCTTATGTTCTTCCCCGAGATGCAACTTATCTCTAATCTAGATTTCATCAAAACTGGTTGAAAAGATAGGCCGATAAAGCGTAGCAGACAGACAGACACACTTTCGCATTTATGATATTAGTATGACTTGCATAAAAGTAAATTTTTAAACACACATAAATTATTACCATTTGAGTGTCCGGGAATTATATTCCGAAATCCACTACACTATATATTACCACAAGAAGCCGGAGGCCGATTACCACAAGAATATTATTACTACTTTCCTGGACAAAGAGTTAGAATTTGATAATTTGATTTGGCTCAATACGCATAACAGTCGTATTTTGATGACGTCCTGCCTTGGCCTGACGTCATGTGGTCTTGTATATACCTGAGCTAGAAATCCTGGGTTCGATCAGAGAATTTATAATTACTTAAAAATGATTATTTTCTGATTTGTCCGGGGAGCTTGAGCTGTCCCACCCGATCGCGGATCCCCCTATACCGTCGTAGTAACCGCGTAGATAAAGGTATACGTTAAATATAACCCATTGTCCTAGATGAGAGACAAATGTCGAAAATCAGACGTCGCATAGATACGTCTTAATTTATATGGCGTCGCTTCTGCCGCTCACCTTTTTTTTTTCGAGGGGGAAATCTTCCTAAGATACCCTACTTCTGGGGGAGAAGTCGGGTTATGTAGGATTTGTACCTACTAAAACCCCTCGGTGGCCACCCTCTGTATATTTCTAGGCTCCGAGATCTCTATAAAGAACGCATCGGTGCCTTCCTTTGTGCAATGCCCGTTCGGCTCATCCCGGTGCTCACACCCCAGACTACTCTGCACTCGCTATGAGATATGGCTGCTACAGCAAGGATCTGTGGCTCACCTAGGGTAACGATACAAAAAAGGTTAAACCCTTATCTGACCCCCGATTATGTAAGGAAATCGTAATCGTAATCGTCTGTCAAACGTATAATTTGACCTGTTTAAGGAGGTCATAGATGCCTACATGTCAAACCACATGTATGTACTCCTTAAAAAGTTCGAGTTATACGTTATGAACTGTCAAATGTATACGATTGGCTTAGACAATTGGGCCTCAGGTTAGCCGGCCGCTGCCATCTTAGAATATTTGTAGGAAATTAAGAAAAATTGCATGAGCTAATTCAAGTATGTTTCCAGCCCATTACACCCGCAAATGGGTCGCTTTTAACCGTCATTTATCTGTGGTGAGTTTTGAGCGCTCGCCGTGTTTCAAATTACGTGCGGAATTAATCAGAGCTCAAAGCGATTTGTTAAACAAGCTACCATTTGCATTGCCGGACGTGTAAAGAATCACACTGTGCATAAGGTTGCACGCACACTGGCTAATTGTTAAAGAAAATAGCCTTTTGCCGGGGTAACTTAAGTACCTTATACGCCCGCCCAAAGTTAAACCTACGGTCATAATGCGGCGCAGCTTTAAGGACTTCAACAATGTTAGCTTTATGAACGATCTTAGCCAAATCGATTGGAACTCTGTTTTTAATGCCACAACGACGGATGACAAGCTCAATATTTTTAATTCCATACTTATTGAGTTATTCGATGTGCATGCTCCATTAAGGCCGATTAAACTCAAACACCTTCCAGCACCTTGGCTAACAGACGAAATAAAAATTCTGATGGTCAAGCGTAACAGAGCTAAGTCAAAATTCAAGAGTAACCCTTCTATAGAAAATCTATATAAATATAAAAATCTGCGCAATAAATGCAATAGGCGTTGCCGGGATGCTCAGCGAGAATATATTCATGTTTCAGTGGACAATAAAGACCCTGGGAAAGTCTGGAGATTTCTGGACACCATGGGAATTGGCCGGGATCGAAAATTCCTCTCTTTCTCCTAGCAACGTTGATATAGAATCGCTAAATAGACATTTTACGACTGTTCCTTCACTAGATAATTCAACGAAATCTAACATGCTTAACTCCCTTAGTCTAAGGACCAGTCCTAATTCCGGGCTATTCAATTTTACACCCATCACTGCTACGGAAGTCCAGAAGCATATCATGGCTATAAAATCTGATGCCATCGGCAGTGATGGTGTAAGTCGTAAAATGATTTTGCTGGCACTTGACAAAATCCTACCTGTCCTTTGCCATATTTTCAATCACTCTCTTTCCTCTAACACTTTTCCGAATATTTGGTGCTCGGCTTATGTCATTCCCATTCCTAAAATTTCCAATCCTTCAACCTTTTCTCACTATCGACCAATCTCAATTCTTCCATTTTTATCGAAAGTGCTTGAACGTGTGGTCCACAGTCAACTTTCTCTATTCCTTTCTAGGCACAATGTTCTGAGTCCATACCAATCCGGATTTCGCCCTGGGCACAGCACTGTGACTGCTTTGATCAAAATTTGTGATGACATAAGGTACGGGATTGATAGCCGGCTAGTTAGTATTGTAACCTTACTTGATTTCTCAAATGCCTTCAATACTGTTGATTTTGATATTCTCCTAGCAGTTCTGAAGTCAATAAATGTCTCCTCCGATGCTATTGGCTGGTTTCGCTCCTACCTTTATGATCGCAAGCAATGCATACGTATTGATGATAAATACTCGTCATTCTGCTGTCTTAGTGCGGGTGTACCTCAAGGAGGAGTTCTGTCTCCCCTTCTCTTTTCTATTTTCATCAACTCTATCACTGACCTTCTCTCACTATCCTTTCATCTCTACGCTGACGATTTGCAAATTTACACATCAACAACCGTCGACGATCTCCCTGGTGCTATAGCACGACTAAATTCCGAACTCAATACTGTGAGCAACTGGAGTAAGTCGTATGGGTTGTGTGTGAATGCAAGTAAGTCGCAGGTTTCTTTATTTGGATCATGGCAGCAAATTGCCAAAATTAACCCTTCATCTCTCCCTCCTGTAGTATTCAATGGCACTAATTTGGAAATTTGCAGCACTGTCAAAAACCTGGGTCTTATTATGGACAACTCCTTTTCCTGGGCTCCTCAGATAGCTGCAGTTAGTCGAAAGATCTACGCCGTGATCGGTAGGTTGAGAAGATGGAAAAACTTTTTACCGGTCAAAACCAAAATATCCCTGGCTCAATCACTTCTGCTTCCCCTGTTAGATTATGCAGATTCATGCTATTCTGATTTACCACAGATTCTCCTTAATAAGCTTGAACGTCTGCAAAATATGGCTATCAGATTTGTGTATGGACTGAGAAAATTTGACCACATAACTCAATATCGAGTCCAACTCAAATGGCTCACCGTTAAACAACGCCGTAATTTCCATATCCTTTCTCTTCTCTACTCTATCCTCTTCCTTCCACATACTCCTCCATATCTAAAAGAAAGATTTCATTTTCTTCGGTCTAGCCATCTTCTCAACCTTCGTTCAAAGAACGACAACAAATTAGCGATGCCAAGCAGTCGTTCGCAATGCTACGGCGACTCCTTCACTGTCAACGCTGTGATTCTCTGGAATGCGCTACCGCGGGATATCCGACACTCTGTGTCGGTGTCAACTTTTAAACGTCGTCTTAAAAATTACTATTTATCGCTATAAAAGTATGAATATCTATGTAAAGCTCGTTTAAGTAAGTTTATGATATCATATATAATTATTATATGAGTATATAATATTATGTTTATTTTATTTTTAGATTTATATTGTCATAAGTAAAATAGTATGTAACTATAGTATGTACTGTTATGTAAGTTTATTATATTGTAATAGTTAGTTGTAATAGTTAAGTAGTAGATTGTTATAATTTTTCTTTTAGAAATTTACACGTGCGCACCGCCCTGTCATCATGCAACCAATCTCCTATCTTAAAAAGGTTGCCTGGAAGAGATCACTCATAGTGATAAGGCCGCCTTTACACCGTAACAAGTTGTAAATTCTGTCTCGATTTGTTTTACCTCTGTTCTGTTATTTGTTTGTGTGTAATAAAGTGTTTTTACTTACTTTACTTACTTACCTTCAAGGTAAAAGTGAAGAGGCATCTTCTAGGCAAGTGCGCTCCAACATAGACCTCATAATCAATGCTTTGTATTAAACACGATTGTCGTCAAGCGTAAGCCTTAATCGCAATTAAAACCTTTATTAAAGATTAACGTTTTTACCCGATTAGGTACGGTAAAACCAAAAGGAAGGGTTTTGATTTTAGCAGTCTATGTTTGTATATATTAGCGTCGAAAGAAGCTTCTTACATATCATCAACGAACTTCACTTGGTAAGTTCGTTTGATTTTTAAATATGTATGTTCCACGGTAGCACTTAAAATACTGAGTCGATTTTGATGAATGATTTGTCAATCGATTCGTTATTATTATTATTCGTCCAGGTGACATAGGCTACATAATTTTACTTATTTATGAATATTACTGCTTGTTTAGGAGTCCATTGGAATTTCTATAAGTACTCTCTGATCTAGGTTAATTTGATGGAGAGGTAAGGTTGCTTGTACCTAATTTCAGTGGTGACTAAGCCATAGACTAATTTCACTACAATTCTTTGATTAAATTACTTTAATTTTCATTTAATATTTTGAATTTGAGTATATACGATCATTCTGATTACCAACCAAATCCATACTAATATTATAAATGCGAAAGTGTCTGTCTGTCTATCTGCTACGCTTTCACGGCCCAACTGTTCAAACGATTTTGATCAAATTTGGTATGGCGATGGTTTGTATACCGGGAAAGGACATAGCTAATTTTTATCCCGGAAAATTAAGAGGCATCATCTAGTAAAATATATATATTTTATTGGTGGCTTAACGAGTAGGTACCTAACAAGATTTTGTTTCAGGGTTAAAATAATATAAGCAGAACGTGACTAAATACCGGGGAAACAATAGACTGTTAAATTTTCCTAATCTACGGGTTTACAACCAAAGCCATATTTCTTTTTTCCAGTTAATTAAGGTACATGTTTTGTGTCGTTTGATTATTATAAAGTAACAAAAAACAATACTGACGTAATTGGATAAAAGTATCAAGACTGAACTGTACCTAATGTAAGATTATAATAATGAAACAATGGTTCTGTATAATTAAAAGGACAAATTTAGCCGAAAACTGGAGATCAAGTATTTTCTCTTTGGCATTTTGTCGGTTTGTGGCGCTCTTAGCATCAAAACACTTTGGTTAGGTTGAAGTCATTACTTATTATGTTACTAGGTAATGCCATCGACTTCGTCAGCGTTGATTAAGCTTTTTTTATTCCCGCGGAAACTCTTAAATTTTCCGGATTAAAAAGTAGCCTATGTCCTTACCCGGGATGCAACGATAACGGGTGAAAATATGTCAGACAGGCAGACACACTTTCGCACAATCTATTATTAAAGATTATAGTGACAAAGTTGCATGGAAGCATCAAGAAATTGGCTTCGCATTCAGCAGCGAAGCCAATTGCTTAATGCTTGGTTTCATTTCAAGTAATGCATTCAAATGAATGAAAGGGTGAGGAATTGGAGGTGAACAAGGATATGCCATGGCGCCTAGAGTGAGTACTTCATATTATAGAAGTGAATGATGCATTTTATTTTCGGTAGTAACTATGTTTTCCTCTGGTTCTGCCTAGTACCAAGTCATAAGACAACTGCAGATCACTAAGGTCCGTTGTGATAAACTAGCAAACAAGGTGTTTTAAAATTTAATTAATGAAAATAATTAAATTAATATAACTTCCTGCTCCTTACTGGAAGTCACTTAAAGAAAATAAGGATTTGGTGACTTTTTTTTGTATCCACTACAAGTTAGCCCTTGACTGCGATCTCATCTGATGGTAAGTGAGGATGCAGTCTAAGATGGTAGCGGGCTAACCTGTTAGGGACATGGAAGTTATATTAAACCCATCCCCCTACTCGGTTTCTACAAGGCGTTCCGGTACGATAAAGACGTGCCGCCAAGAGATCTATCGCTTGGCGGCACGTCTTTACCGGTAGGGTGGTAACTAGCCACGGCCGAAGACTCCTACCAGGGCAGACCAGGGAAAATTAAGAAATTATAAATTTCCAAACCCTGCCGGGGATCGAACCCGGGACCTCCGCACGTTAAGGAAACAGCGCTGAACGCTGCGCCACGGAGGTCGTCGAAAGAAAAAAACTGAACCCTAAAAGGCACCGCTTCATAAAATAACAGTCGGGGAGTTTTATCAACCCTTAATAAAGTCAACCAACCTTAATAAGACCCTTAATAAGGTCGAAACAATATCCTTTTATTTAATCATAGCAATTACGCTTGAGATTTCGTTTGGGGAAAATTCTTTACTTTCGACCAGTGACTTGTAATTTCGTGATTTCGCGTGGTTTTGTAATATAACCCGCAAATTTTTAATAAACTCTTAGATTAAGGCTTAGGGTTTGAACCAGGATTTATTGTATTTTTATTCTTTTTGTGAAAAATATGTCTACTAACTAACAGACAAGTAGATAGACGTAAAGCTTATTTCTCGAATATAAATTGTGAAATTGTTAAGTGGTACAGGTCTACACACAAAAAAAAACATTTTAGTGACATTATAGCATTCTACAATATAATTGGTACATTGTATTCATTATTTGTGATGATTTACGATTGTTATTTTGAACGGATGGATTAGGGGTATGGGTAATTAATATAATCAGGTTAGTCATCACTAACCACCAGGTGAGACCGCAGTCAAGGGCTAACTTTAGTGGAATAAAAGCCATTTTTTGTAGTCTGTTGTATTTATTAACTACGGACATAGATAATATTATCATAATGAAGGACAATGGCGTGCACAGGGTTTGAAGCTAGGGTAGGCATTAGTTAGTCAGAATACCTATCATATAAAATATAAAATGAGCATTGACGTATTTCCATTTGAGTAAGCAGTGCTTTTTTGCCTTTTTGAACTGCATGCCACTGATGAAGGAATGTCTTTGGAATATTGTAGAACACTGTGCCAACACTAACTACCTAGGATTTATGGTATTGTCGAGGGATTAAATCGTATCTGAATCTATGTAACTGTCCGACCGTACCTGCCAAGACCAATAGAGCCAAAACAGCTCAGGTCTAGGTGGCCTACAAACTGGGATTAAGCCTAAGTCGCAGATTTATTTGCTACTAAATAATAATCGTGATGACTGATTATATTAATCATAATGTTTCCGTGGAGATGGGATTTCAAAAATCCCGTAGGCTCACTTAATTTTTCCGGGATAAAAAGTACTTACTATCTATATAATTCTTCTTTTATTACATTAGGTAATTGATTGATAGATTGAGAGATAATTGCGAGATTGCCCGGGATAATAATGTAGCTAATGTCACTATCCAGACATATGCAAATGTATCACAAAAAAAGATCCAACGCAAATAATTAAAAAATTTAAAAGCACGACTGCCCTACCCAAAAATGAAATAAAAAGTTAAAAATCTAAAATAAGCTAGTTAAATTAGAACCTTATTCACAATTTTATTAAATGATATTTTTTGTGAATCACTGGATATTGAATTTCGTTTTTTTTTTCAAATTTTGTATTTAATGTGGGACCATGGTCACCCCATCCATTTTTTTTTTAATTTTACTAACCTATGTCACCCGGAATGAGCTAGGGATTCTAACTATACCTCATTTATCAAAATCGGTTCAGGCGTATAGAAGTTATGATGGAGTATACAAACTCACATACATACATACATGAACCCTGAAAACAATATACTCCTTTTTTCAGGCAGTTGTATAAAAAGTTTAAAACACTTATGGTATCTACGAGTTCTTAGGTATTTCTGAACTACCTACTAGCACGACTAGAATACGACGCAAAGCAGACGTATAAAGTGATAACAACTGTGACACATTAATAATAGAGTTGGAAATGGTCTGAAAACTTGTGAATGAGTACCGATAGAAGATTTTCTGAGATATCCAGCTTGTTTAGCAAGGTACTCGAGGGCACTGTTATGAAAATACATTTATTTGTGACGACACGGCTACGATATTTAAGTTAATAGCAAAATACACACAATTTCGAGAACAATCTGTAAAAAATATTTTTTCTATAATTGTTACTGGGTTTTTTTTTATACAACATATATATTTCAGGAATTGCAAGTGCATAATGTGTACAGCAGGTGTTCCAGTTTGGGAGCCTAATAAAAGTCGCAAAGTCTATAGATGTGAATTTGTGGGCTTTTTACGTTAATAATATTATGCTTGAAGACTTTTAACCATGCTAAGGAACTTCCTGACAGATCCATTTGGAGTCGGAAGAAAATGATAGACGACATAAAATAATTAAGAAAATCAGAGGCCTGTGTATGTGCGACACCCTCTCGTTCGGCAACTAAAAGTCGTCTATTCATTCATACTCATTTATTTTGCATTCCATTACAATTCTTATAGTAATTTACATGTCAAAAGAATTGACAAAGGCTGTATAACTCTCTAAAGATTTGATGTGGTTTGGGATTTTGTTATATATTTTTAAGCACATCGGGGTAGGACCGGTTCTGTGGATACTTAGGTTGGAACTGGGAATCATCATATTATTTTTTCGCGTCCTAGTTGGTAACGTCGCGGTAGGTCCTCTAGTTTTTTAAAGTTTTGCGGTTGTTTCCTTACAAATTTAGCTGATTCTAGTATGTAAATGCATGGCAGAGTTAGTATATTTAGTGATTTAAAGAAAGGTACACAGCTTTCCCGATTCTTTAAGTTTTTTATTATTCTTATGCATTTTTTTTGCAGTATAAATAGTTCTGGTGCAGTGCGTGTCTATTGTCATGACAAGATTTCTTAGATAAGTCGTATATTATAAATCCTTTCGTTTGTTCTTTTAACCGTCGAGAGGAGTCTGATGCAATGTAGCTAGAAGGCACCTACTCAACTTAGTGGCTGTCGGTATCAAGAAAATAGGAAGCCAAGAAAATACGTGACTAGCAGGTTTTTAAGGATACCTCTACTTATAAATCTTCCTTTATTGTTCTAATCTACAGCAGGTACGATAGAGTAATAGTCAATAGAGCTATAGTATGTCTGTAGACTAAAAATACTGGAGATATTTTTAAAATTTACTCTACGTAGTTAGTTCTTACGTAGTAACAGCTACGTAACGTACGTTAGTACGTAGTACGTAGCAGCGTGGTGGGTCTAAGATCTAATTCCCTCTCTCTCATGAGAGTGGAGGCCTGTGCCCAGCAGTGGGACGTAAATTGGCTGTAGTAGTGGTGGTGGTGGGTGGTGAGTTAGTTCTTGGGTGCGATTCACTTGTTAATGCAACGATGCAGTCTTAAATATGGAAGTGAGTTAACCTGGTGGGTGAAGTTCTTATCGAACGCCAAATTAAGTGGGGGTCTCTCATAAATACCTCAATCCCCGCGACTGAGGTTTTTTCCCGCGGGAACTCTTTAATTTTCCGGGATAAAAAGTAGCCTATAATAGACTAGACTATACTATATCTGTGTGTCAAATTTCATCCAGATCCGTTTAACCGTTCTGGCGTGATTGAGTAACAAACCATTCATAAGAAAAATCCATCCATCCATCCTTTCAGAATTTCGCCTTTACAATATTAGTAACATTATATTAGTAGTAGTACAGTAAAATAATTCAGTACTCCCTAAGTTTTGCTATTCAAAGCTTTGTGTGTGTGAGTCAACATACTTTCATATCGAATAACACAGCCTGCCAAATGCCCGTGAACCCACGTATTAGGTACAACGCCACAATAATCCAATATCACCCATAACAATAGATTCACACAAAGAAGAACTGTATAAATAAGGGGATTCGATTTGTTGTATTTTAGTTTGAAAAGCCTGTAACTATACAATTATTATTTTAAAATAATAAAAGTCTTAAGCACGAAGGAATAATAATGACAGTTATTGCCAGGAATATCACATTCATAATATTAGTAAGCATGTTATTATTAATTACTAGCTGATGCCCGCGACTTCGTCCGAGTAGTTTAATTGCTTTTGATTCCCAAGGGAACTCCTTAATTTTCAAAATCACGTCGATCCGTTGCTCAGTTGCGGCGTGATTGAAGGGCAAACCAACAAACAAACACACTTTCGCATTTACAATATTAGTATGATGATTTAATGTCCTTTATCAACAGAGCAGAGTTATACCGATTATGGTTATCGTTGTACTGAATGTAATAAACAATCATGTACCTACATTTTACTGTAATACTTGATCACTGAGGCAGATTTCAAAAGAGCAACCTCCGAGTTTCTTGCTGGTTCTTCTCGGTAGGAATGGCATTCCGAACCAGTGGTAGATTTCCTCGACTATTCAAAACCACTTGTTAAAGTTTATTTGAGCAAATATAAAACATTTGAGTTTGAGTTTGAATCAAATCGAATAAAACAAAAGAAAGAAGAAGCTTACAAACTTTAATTCACACGAAACTCAAAAAGTGCCAGCACCAAGATTGGTTCCCAAGTTTCCCTCCTCCCTTGTCTAGGTATTCTGACAGATAAGCTTATATGGCGCAGACGATTTATTTCCTATCCCGAACATAAAATACATATGACGGGTCGCTGCGAGCCACTGTGTCTGTTTGGGGGATGAGCGGTCGACAATCCAATTTATTGGGCCCACTCTCCGTTTACAAAATACAAATATAAACAAAGCAGTGCCAAGCTTAGCGAACGTAGAGTGAGGAAGTAAAAACACTTTAGTAGGCTAATACAAATAACAGAACAGAAGTAACGCATTTGAATTTGAATTTGATAAAATTTGCAACCTGTTACGGTGTGAAGGGGGCCTTATTAATACGAGTGATCGCTATCAGGCAACCTAAAGGAGATAGGTTTCATGATGACTGGGAAAAGTTTAGATCTGAAATTAACGTATTCTATCCCCGTGCCTCTTAAGAAACTGACGTTATCTCACAGGAAATCTTTAATAAGAAAAGTAAAAACCGACTTTCAAAGCCTCTGTAAAGTTATAAATAGTCTTGATTTCATTATTAACACACTAACTATGTTGAAGTCGGGTAAACGTGATGTGTCAAATTTGCGTTTTTTTTTGCCCGCCCGACTTCAACATAGAAAATCTAGTAACTTCTGTAGAAAATTAAATCAAGATTATCTTTTACTCGCAGTGGCCTTTGAGGTCAAAAGCCACTAAAAGTTATGGGTTTAACAACATGTAAATTGTTCATAGCATTATCAGTAAATACATAACAAAAGCGTTTCACAAAGAGCGGTTGTTAACCGAGCGAAGAGTATCGTGTTAACATAATATTATAAATATTATGGTATTGTTGTAACCCTTTTAACCATTAAGCCTATTTACGTGAAAGTCTACTTTTACAATAGTTAACAATACCTCGTAACCTGTTATTATGACGAAAAATTCAATGTAATATTATTTTCTAAAGATGGTTATTACTAAAAAACTATATCTAAGTAGAATTTAATTTTAATAAAGTCAGGTAAATCTTTAGTCAAAAAAAGTAGTAAAATAAGGTTTACATTAGGTCGGTTTGTCCGTATTCGACTGCAGCCGTTTGCGGTCACCGACTAATGTAAACTGTAACTTGTAATTCGGTTAGCCGCATTTGATCGCTTTGCGGTTGTGGTTATCGATCTTGTACAGGTAAAAGTTGTGACGGTTGACCGTATTCGGTCATAATCGACTTTATAGAAACGAAATAAAAAAAATAGAAGTTGCATTCGGTCACCTACTTAATGTATGTATAAATAAATGATTATTATAATCATTGACGATTAAACGAAATTACCTGTGAGTGAAGTTCGATCGTAATTATACGAGGATTCGTCCGAAGAGATTAGTATCGTTATTTAAGTAATAATTTTCTCATAATTATTATGATAATATGAACTGATTAAGTGATTTCAATAAACTCGCATGAATAAATATATTACGTATCAAATACATGTAATTATACTGTACCATTGCATGAAAGAGTATGGTTAAAAATCGTTTTATAATGCTGTAGTATTTAAGTTATACCAATCCGTGCGAAGACGGGCGGGTCAACTAGTCTATGATAGCCTTGTTTCATTATCCATACTAATATTATCAATGCGAAAGTGTGTCTATCTGTCTGTCTGTTTGTTACGCTTTCACGGCCCATCTTTTGATGAAATTTGGTATAGAGATGGCAACTGGGGGAAGGGCATAGACTACTTTTATCCCGGAAAATCAAGGAGTTCCCGCGGGAATACAATAATCTAAGCGGACGAAGCCGCGGGCATCATCAAGTTATGGAATAAGTATATTATTATTATTGAGGAATAATATACACATCTACAATATGTTCCCTAGTGCATACCTACTGACATCGAAGAATTTATGTGTACTGATTTATCTCCTAGACAATAAATTTAACTCAAGTTTACTGGCGATATAAAGTTTATTTGTACTAGGGGTAAGTTAATAGGCTCATCAGTTGATTTAAGAGTTAATATTAATCAATAAGACGATATGGTCAATGGTCATAGATTATTCTTATTGTTCCTTAAACGCTAAATGTAGGTACTTTTGATTTTATCGTAATCTACTTATAATTAATATTATAAATGCCAAAGTTTGGATGGATGTATGAATGAATGTTTGTTACTCAATTACGCAAAAACGGCCTAATGGATCTGAATGTAATTTGGCACTATGTTATAGTCTGGAATAGCTTTTTATCCTGGAAAATCAGAGATATTCCAAGGGACTTTCCAAAACTCTTACTTCACACGGCATCATCTAGTTGATAAATGACTTTTTGTTTTGAATTTTATACTCACCTGAAGATAATAAAAGTAAAGTAGTTACTTAACGGTACTCAGGTACTACTATACTAGTTACTTATCATTTTGCTAAAAGGTGGTCAAAAATTAGGTGGTGCCTAGAACATTTCTGGCAAAATGATAAATGTTTATTGTAATATTATTGTTGTTGTAATGTTTATAATTTTCATAATTTCATATTATTTACGTTCATAATTTTTTTATGTGGTCTCAAACTTTTCTGTCCTTTTGACGCTTAGGTTTGGTTTGTTACCACGGGAACAACGTGCCGCCAAGCGATTTATTCGTTCCGGTACGATTCTTAGTCTTAGCAATTTAATATAACTGCCATAGCCTGGTTGCGTATATTATGGCTTTCCGTGTTCAGTAGCCCCAAGGAGAGACGGGGTAGGTAAGATTTTTTTTGTATCTAAACTGCTTTTTTAAGGTTTGTCCTCTACTAGCCTGCCAACCCGCATTGTAGCAAAGTGGTCTAAGCTCTAATTGCCTCTTTCCTATAAGAGTGGAGGCCTGTGCCCAGCAGTGGGATGTTAATTGGCTGTAGTGGTGGTGGTGGTATGTCCTCTTCAAGCGACCAATACGATACGCTTTTTCTACTACAAATGATAGAGTTAACAGAAATCCGGTTAGCACGTAGCAAGCGCTGGCCTGTATAAAAATCATCTTATACTGCATCATCACTTACCACCAGGTGAGATTGCAATTAACTTGTAGTGGAATATAAGGTATATCTTCTTAATAATTAAAGTGGAATAGAGTGGAAAAAATATATAAGAATAAACACTGGGCTTTTCGTAATTTCGGCCCGTAATGGCTGCGTGGGCGGAGGACGAGATGCCTGGAAGGGTCTACCGTAATTTGACGCCACCATTAATCACATTTTTGTCTAATTCCCGTCAACTATCTGGTCCTGACTTTTTGCTCTGTAATTACAGAATCTAAATATATTAAAGGCAAAGGTGACTGACTAACTGATCTATCAACGCACAGCTCAAACCGGTGTACGAAGCGGGCGGAAAGGCATGCAGATAGCTATTATGACTGCTAAGAAATGGCTTTTGGAAATTCACCCCTAAAAAGGGTTTGCACATCAAGGGAGTCCACGAGTACAAAGTCGCGGGCACAAGCTGGTTTTCAATAAAATCCATATTAATATTATAAATGCGAGAGTATGTCTAGCTGAATACGCTTTCACTGTCCATCTTTTCAACCGGTACAGAGATAGGTTACATGCCGGGGAAGGACGTAGGCTTCCCGAAAAATATAGAGTTCCCGCGGGTATCAGAAAATCTGTATCCACACAGACAAAGTCACGAGAATCACCTAGTGTATCACATAATCCATACATTTAATAAAACTGTAACTGGAAGATTCCTGTATATTGAATATTTGTTTTAATTTAATTTGAGGAAGTTGTGTTATCTATATAGAGCCTTGAACAATTTAGTTTGAATTTATGTCCGTTTGTCTGTCTTTGTATCTGTGTTTGTTATGTTTGTGGCCTTAACATACTCTTAAGTTATAACGCAGATAAATCCCATACTAATATTTCAAAGTTAAGCTCGATTAAAACACTGATTGAACAATAATTAAATTGGGTCCTGGAAAATACATTCTTATATATAGATGCAATTAGCGAAATCTTTTTCTTTCTTGTATAATGCGAAATAAATTCCCTTTCAACAAAAATCCCCCCTACCATTTGGTAAAACACTTATTTTATCTGTTCAAAAAAGCCGCTGTGATGTTAATGTCCTACTTCATATTTCGGCTCCATGCCCAAGATAATATGCCATATTATGAATGAAAGGTAGATAGGATAAAACAGGCTGTCTACCTACAGAGGTTTGTATTCTTTAGGTTTACAAACTTTTTTTTCCTTCAACTTTCTATTACCTACAGAACTGCCAATTATATGTTTTTTTTCATTGGTTGTTTTCAGGCCATTCAAATAGGAAATCATATCATTACCCGTACATCACAAGATTTTAGCGTGAGTTAAGATCTTCTTCCTCGCAAATTAGTGAAAAGTACTATACAAGTCTCGGCCGAAACAGCAATTCACGGCCTCGTTTACTTAAAAAGCCCTTGGCTAACACCTCGTCCCTCCAATATTACTCAGCCGTGAATTGATTTATTTCCGGCCTATGCAGTAATGTACTATTGTGGTTGACATGAAATCAACTCAATTTTATAAAGATATTTTTTAGCTTGAACTTTGATGACATCACAATTCAGAGGCTCAATTGTCTAAGCCAATCGTATTCATTTGACAGGCCATAACGTATAAGTCGAACTTTTTAAGGAGTACATACATGCGTTTTGACGTGCAAGCATCTGTGACCTCCATAAACAGGTCGAATTATACGTTTGACAGACGATTACCATTACGATTTCCTTACACAATCGGGGGGCAGTATTTCTTACAATATTCCATACTAAGCGTGCGTTGTGACGTTTGAAAAAAAGTTACTGATTTGACTAGTTGTATACACAATTCCACCAATGTGTGCGGTACATATTATTTTTCTCACATTGGACTCAAACAAGCAAACATGTTCGCAGTGTTTTTCTAGAGCGCAGTCGATATTCGCGCACAAAATACGTGCTGCACAGCCTCTGGTTAATAGCCTCTCTATTTTATAGATTTATCTCGTTGATAGCTAACTGTATCACGGTTGAGGATTGCTTTGCCTGTTTTTGTCAAACACTGCGAGGGGAAGAGAAGTTACGTTCATATCGCATATAATAATAATATTTTTCTTTTCATCTGACATTTTTATTTTGTTTCTTTTGCATGATGATGATACGTTGTTTCCGTGATCATAATATTATACTTAAGTACTGTTGTTAAAAGTGTTATTGACGTGAATTGTGATAAATTGTACTTTTAGGTTCTTTTTCTTCCTGGTTGGAGAAATTAAATTGAGGAATCTAAGTAAATGATTATAAAGTAACAGATTGAGTAGGTACGTAGTTTAATTAGGCATTTGCGTCTTCCGTTATTAGTTTTACTAGTGAGCAGTGGTAACCTAGTTGTTAAAGACTACGGCCGTCTAATAGCCGGGTCCGGGCTTCGAATCACGCACCTCTTAGTCAAAATCAAAGTCAAAAGATGTTTAAAAATTGGTACATATTATCTACATTTTTTAACGTCAATACACCTACTATACAGAGTAATGTACGTTTTAATTAACTAGCTGATGCCCGCGACTTCGTCAGTGTGGATTGGAAATATTTGGTTCCGGTGGAAACTCTTTAATTTTAAAAAGTAGCCTATGGGTTAATCCAGATCTCTGTGCCAAATTTCATCCAGATCCGTTCAGCCGTTTTGGCGAGATTAAGTAACAAAGATCCATGCATGTATTTGCATGTATTGTATAATGTGCATAAATATGTTATATATATTATAATATACGTTTATAATTATATATTTAAGATTCTTTTAATATTTGTATACATTTCTTTAATATTTACTTTTATATGTTGTTTGTTGATTCTCTTGCTTTGGCCTTGAGTATGAATAATATTTATGTGAATGCTTTGACTTAGGTTTAGTGGATTATCGATGTGTTAAGTTTTAGTGTAAGTTGTAAAATAGTTAGAGGTATAAGTATTCATATCCCTTGGCTGTGACGTCACCCGGGTCACAGCTGAAAATCAGCGTCTGGCAACATGCATGCATTTGTATGTATAATGCCGGACACACGGCTGAGCTGTACACCCATTCCGGGTGGTGTCATAGACAAACATACATTTGTGTGTACAGCTACGTATGACAGATGTTTGTCTGTAACACCATTTGTGAATAAATATGTTTTCTTTCTTCTTTCTTTCTTTCTTTCATCCATCCAAACTTTCGCATTTATAATATTAGTATAGATTAAAGGAATTGAGTCGGAAACTATTTAGCAAAGGCGGAACATTTTAACCAGTCTTGTATATTGAGGTGAGTATAACGTTATAAAGGAAGTCACAACCAATTTATTAAATTGACGCTTGAATTTTTTTTCCCACTCAGTGTTGGTGCGGCAACAAATTGAATTGTGTGGAGATTACGACCTCAATTTGAACGATCCTCCGGAAAACATGTAAAAGAGGGATTGTTTCCCTTTTTTGCATGTTTTTTCTTTCATTTTTGCAAGGTACTAAACACTAGCTGATGCCCGCGACTTCGTCCGGGTGGTTTAAGTTTTTATGATTCCCACGGGAACTCTTTAATTTTCCGGGATAAAAAGCCTATGTCACTCCTCAGGTCTTTAACTATTCCCATGCCAAAACTCATGTTGATCCATTGCTCCGTTGCGGCGTGATTGGAGGACAAACTAACAAACCAATAAACCAACAAACAAACACACTTTCGCATTTATAATATGCACACATATTAATGCAAATAAAGAATCTGACTCTGAATCTGAATATAATATTAGGTCATTATAAAGAAGCGGCCATAAGTAATTGTCCTTTAACATGAAAAACATTAGGCCATATTCTACCTCGCTGACCAAGTATACGGATTTGTGGATTTCGAAAATTTTGAATTCCCTTCTCCTGGCGCAGTGGTGTGCGCTGTTGTCTTAGCGTAGGAGGTCTCGGGTTCGATCTAATTTCTGAATTTTCTCTGATCTGGTATTGTGGCTTCGGCCGTGGCTAGTTACCGGCAAGCGATTTAGCGTTCCGGCACGATGCCGCGTAGAAACCGACTAAGGGTATGGGTATAATATAACTGCCATACCCCTACCAGGTTAGCTCGCTACAATCTTAGACTGCATCATCACTTACCATCAGATGAGATCGCAGTCAAGGGCTAACTTGTAGTGGAATAAAAAAATCATCAAAAAAGTAGTGAGCTAACAGCCAGTAAATACCTGCAATATAGATATTGGCAAGCAATTACATCGCGGCATATCTCGAGGGCACGGTATGTCACGGCTTTCATATGTCGCGGAGTGGGGTTTAAGTACGATATTGTTCTACTTCAATAGACCTGAGTATTCATGGCGCGCCAACCGTTCCATATTTGGGAAACACACGGTGAAATAATTTGTTCGAGCCCGGTATTAATAAAAAATTGGCGGTCATAGGATAGGGACTGCCGGTAGAAGTAAAAGCGAATATTCAATTAAAAATAATAAATTAAACGTGGTCTTGACCAAAAAATATAAACCTTAACACATATAAGGCATTAAAGTTTAATTTTGAATGTAGTATATTTATATTTAAGACCTTTTGTCTTCGTAACAACTCGAGCATGTCTGTCTTCGCGAGCTTGTCGGTCATGTTCACGCGAATCCACAATTTTACCACTTACCACAAAGTGCTCAACGCGGGTAAAGAAGTTTTCACTAAAAAAAATTGAAATATTATGATAGAAAGAGTGTGGTAGAAATTTTTATTGAAGCTGGATCCTGGGTAAATTTGTAATAATAGTTACTTAAAGTAAATAATATCTTTATCTTACCATTTGGGTATATTTTTGCAGTGTGGTAAATTTTCACAATTTTTCTTTTTTGAAAAATAGCTTTTCTATGGTTAGTTCGTTATGTCATTAAAAGTTTAGCTGTATTTCGGATATCAGAAAATATCTTCTAATAAGAATTAAAGCTAAACAAATTTTAAACAACAGTGGGTTAGATATGCAAGTTATAAAACTAATTACTTAATCCTATACACCATTATAGATTATAACTGAATTGTAATTTTCATCTCAATCTTACGCGGCCGTGTGTTTTAAGCGCGCGTGCATGTGAAAGGAATGTGCTAAAGTAAACTTCACTCATACGCTTTTGTACCCGCTTTGTAGCTCCGGCAAGCTTTGTCGCGAAATTTTGTCACGTTATTGTAAGACTACACGTAGGTGAGTGTAACGCCGTGTTTAAACCGACAAACAAGTTTTGATGAAATTAGATTTCAACAAAACTTGACAAAATTATGCCAAAGACTGAAACCAAATGTTTTATTTCATATGACTTCATGTAGGACACAATTCGTGATAGATACTTAGGATAATTTGGACTGAAGGTTTGACCCCACCGCTGATGCACGGCGCAGCGTTTCACGTAGCGGCAGATATTCTTTATATGAGTTTGTATGGAGCTGGGCCCACTAAAGCGACGCGGCACGGAGATGAACTACGACACAATTGTACAAAGAATACCTGCCACTAGTGGAACTAGACCTTCAATCACCGTTTCGGAAAGCTGGTTCTACGGAGAAGAGCCAGCAAGAAGCTCCACAGTTAGTGAGATATAATCTCACCGTTCGAATACACAGCCTGCTTCTTTGTAGAGTTGTTCAAAACTGCTATCAAACCAAAGTACGTTACAGTTACTTTTTACAGTACGTTACTTTTAAATATGCTATGCTACAGCATGCATGAAAGTCTAACGGTCGGTCGGCCAGCGCTCTAACGGCAGCGGGCGCCGCTACGGGTACTACGAGTGCTACGAACCAATCTACGAAGCATAGCGCGTCTAACGGCAGGCGGGCGTGCTACGAGCGCTACGAGTGTTTTGAAAAGATCTACGAAGCACCGCGCGCGTTTGGCGTCGTAGCACCGTAGCAACATAGAGGCTCATCGGATAGTACGCTGTCCGTGCTATGGAAAAAAAACGTTCTATGTTTTTGTGCTACGTGCTTTATTAACCACCTCTACTTCTTTGAAAAGGATTATGAAAAAAAAAAAATTCGTATGGAAATTGATAACCAAATGAATAATGCCAATTCTTGTATCAATGTTGATATTTTTTAGCGTTCGGTTGCATGATTCGGTCGAATAAATAAATAAATCGTTTATTTGTTGGAAAAATTGTACAATTAAGATGATTTCTGTATATTTGAGGTGCTTAAGGCTACCTGTCCACTGAAGCGGAGCGGTGCATAGCGGAGCAAAGATATGCCAAGCAGACCAACTAGATTCCTAATAGATGACACGAAAAGGAGGATGGCGAAAATGCATGTATTTTGGGACCCACTGAAAAGGGTAGCGTTCATCAAGGAAACTTAGTAATAATTGTAGAACGTAACAAAACTAAGAAAAAAGCAAATAGTAAGTAAGTCTAAAAATGTGGGAGAAAAAAGATACACCTAAAAGTAGAATTTAACCTAAAAATTATTCATCAAAAACTATGTATTTCTATCAATAATTTGTATCAGTATTAGTATGAATGAGTCGGTAGGTACTTATGCTTAGTTATAATTGGGTAGGTACTTATGTCTGCGAGAATTCCGCAATAATTCTACTCACACCATACTTCTAAATAACTCTTATCTGCTTAGATCTTTCTTATCTTTTAACAAATTGAGTAACAATAATATCAAAATAGATCTCTTTTGTACCACTGGGTACCTCTATGCGGATTCTAACCAATGAATTCTTCGACACGTATAGCCCAAGTTGACGTGATTCGCTGACCAATAATTCAGATTGTTTTCCCATTCTATAGCCTGATCTTCCTTACATTAAGCGTTTTATTCCTCTATATACTTTGATTAACACTTGCATTAAGTACTTATTTACTTTTCCTATGAGAGCTTTTTTCTTTCTCTTATAAACAAATCCATGAGAAATAAGTCGCGGGCATCAGCTAGTGTCATATAAGTAGTGATCACTGATACTGATAAAATCATTTACATAAAAATTAAATAGTATCGATACGATTAGGTATCGATACTTTTAAAGTACTCGTGTTAGTATCACAAGACGATAGTAATATTAAGAATACTCATTTCAGTAGGTATCGATGATACATCGATGGTGTTGGAACATCCCTACAAAAATAAATAATAATGACAAGTGTTGTCATGTCAACAAAATGTTTATCTATGTCAATTGCGTTCCATTAGTGCAAGATGACTTATTTTTTTAATAAATTATAATAATTTCTTTCTTTTGAATCCCGTATCTCAGAGTCTCAATATTTTTTTCTATAAACATCATATAAACATATGATTATAAATAATATAAACTTGTACTTGAACGGTGCCTCCTTAATTTTTAAATTATGTGGGTCCAATTTCGCCATTGTTCTTTAATCGTGTCACCTTTCAGGAATCCGATCCTACACACCTCACTTCAGTAGACTGAGGCAGCCTAAATCGATAACACACCTGTCTGAAGGGATAGGCCGTGGAAATCAAACAAGGAAACTGATTAATTTGGATTATAATTAGGGCGCACTTGAAAATACATGTTCGCCGGTCTGTCAGTCTAGGCAAAGAGAGATTACAAATCTATGTGACGTTTGACAATTAACAAACCATAGACTAACGACCAATACAGTAAGTTTATAATAATGGTTCGTTTACACTTCCAACACTGTCCCGGTAATTTAAACATTTTTTGATTATGTAGGGTAGGGACCATTTGTATTGGCTTCGTAAAATTTTGTGGCCAAAAAGCAAAAAAAAAGCATATCTATAAAAACCATGTGTTTAAACTCTACAATGTGGTTTCTCAAAAAGAAGGTTCATTTTGGGTGTTGTCTATGAAAACTTTATCATAAATAGAGTAAAATACATAGATTTTTTAAAAATTAAAATAAATTAGAATATCAGATTAAATAACGTGCAAAAAATAAAAATCTATTTCAAGTTTTTCGATATGCTTCCAAAAGATGGCGCCCTTCAGCCATGGAGAAGTCAGCTCAGCGACCGCGTATCTCTGACAGCTACAGCGTAACGATAGCAATCACCTCTGATTGGATAACACTCTTCCACTATTGGACAAAATCCATTGACGCAGCAAGAATACCATAAATTCAGCCAATCACAACAATTGATACTGTAACAATGATTGATGCAGAAGATACGCGGTCGCCCTGCAGTAGGCGCGAAATATGTCAAATATCATTACTGACAAGTGATGTGAGTCACCGTGTTATTTTTCTTTCATAATACTCGACACTTGACAGAAAACGTCAAAAATATGAAACCGCCATTTTCACCTACTCATGTTTAGTATCGCTAATCGTGCAAAGATTAAATAATTTCACCACTGAACTTAGGACGAATTCGTGGATTTCGTGGCCAATCAAAGCTGGTTTAATACTTTATTTACTTTCTTCTTACTACTTGTATAACACCAGTCATAATTCATAATTATTTTTTTTATCCAGAACATGGTATATTATAATATAGTTACATATTGCAGATGTTACATTAAAGACATAGTAGGTTCTGCATGTTCTACCGTAGCCGGTGTACAATTTTCAAGTTAACTATTTCATTACTATAAATTAATTGTAAGCCCACATTAATGATTAAATAATCCAAGTCCCATGCCCAATACAAATCCGAACCGTCCCTTTCTTGCTAATTGGGGAGTTTTATTACAAAAGTCTAATCAAAAATGGATGATAAATTTACAAGGTATTTTGTAAACATACGGGTATTAAATTTCCTGTGAAACTCATCAAATTCGGGGCCCTAAAATTACGTGGACATTTTTCATCCATTAATGCAACATGCTCATAAGTTTACGTCAAAGACTTATGTAAAAAGTAAGGCAAAGCTTTCGTCGATACCTAAATCAGGTAAAAGGTTTTTTATCCACTACAAGTAAGTCCTTCACTGCGATCTCATCTGGTGGTAAGTGATGATCGTGACGTCTAAGATGATAGCGGGCTACCGCTACTCGGTTTCTACGCGGCATACGTTCATCTCATCAAATCACAGACTCCCTATAGAGTACAGATCCTCTTAGAATGATAAAGACTAAGGCCATAGTCTACCACATTGGTAAAGTCCGTGTTTCTTGTCAAGTATAACTTAAGTACATTCAAGGCAAGAGTGAAAAGGTAGGCATTTTCTAGACGAGCACGCTCCAACTAAGACCTCATTATTCATTTCTATAGGCCTGAGTGTTGTTAAGCGCAAGCCTATCCTGCAGTAAACATGCAGTAAGTATTAATAAAAAAAATGTAACCCAACTACTGCAAACGTTTCAAAGACCCCCACTTTTTTGGATGTCACATCCGTTATATCGATTTTTTTTCGTGTAAAATGTAGCCTGTATCGCTTGAACGTTAATTACGAATCTATTGATACCTCATTCATTAAAATCAGGCCAGTAGTATTTATTATTACTGGCCTAATAAGTCATCCAATGAGTTATTTTTGTTTCATTGATTTATATAATTCCGTTCAAAACCATCTGTAGTGAACCTATATGTACATTAAGTAACAGCTGTAATGCACCCACTTTCATGCTTTTACAGCTACTGTACGGCGCTACTAACACATAAAGCTAACTTTTTCTCGTACAAAATAAATGGTAATATTGTTAAGAATTTAAATTAGGGACCTAGGAATCCATATCGATCATAAAATAGTTTTATGCCTCACGTAGATAACATTTGTTTAAAAGCTTCAAAGATTACTTTAAAGGTTTTATTAAACGTAGCTGTAGAAATTTTCGACACTCGAATACAAAAACTCTGTTGCTTAATGCGCTGACGAGGAGTATTCTGGAGTATGGTTCTGTTGCCTGGAATCCTCACTATAATGTACATTCTATGAGGATAGAACGAAAACAAAAGCGCTTCTTGCACTATGTTTGTTTCAGAGATAAGTCGTTTCATAAAAACTCAGACTGCAACACCACAATTTATTGACTCTTTCAGACCGTAGAAAGCTCCTAGAATTATTTATTCTACATAAATTACTCAACGAGACCCTTGACGCATTTAATTTACTAAATAAAATTTCTGTACGAATACCTAGGCCGTATAGTCTAGTTAAGAACTACTTGCCATTCAAATCTGGTTTATCTAAAACTAATTTAGGAAATGCACCTATTAATAGGATGTTGACGTATTCTAAATTTAGAAAGAAGTTAATGGATCACTTTAAATCTCAATATACCTAGTAATAAATATATTTGACTACTTTTAACTAGTGTTGTATTGATTTACTGTTCTGTCTACATCATAAACAGTGACGGTTTTAAGTAAAAGCTATAGTTTGTATTGTTATAATATTCTTATCATTCAATTGTTGTTGACCTCCGGAGATCCGGTTAGCTTTCTGCTGCGGCTTGCTGGATTTTATCACTGCTAATTTAAGTTAATTATTTTGTATATTATTTTGTATCTTTTCCTCTTTTATTTATTTTTCTCCTTCCCATAGTGTGATTTTAATATAATATATCCAAGCTGTGGCAACCTCTAAGTGAGTTTACAATGTATATTATTATATTGACTAGCTATATTTTTTCCTGTTATTCTATTGTAACCTGTTGGATTTCCTTAAATAAATAAAAAAATAAAATAAAAGCTATATAATTTGTGCCAACTTTTTACATAAAAGAACTGTATTTAACTTCAATAATACAGCTCGTACACAGCTTGCAATGCTGCTTGGATAGGTGCTACATTGGAACGTGCATAAATACTTAAATAGACTGCTACAATCATAGATTCTTTCCCTTCCTTCTGATTTTGCTATAGTCGGGTATAAAAAAAGACGTATGGTGTCGTGGGGCATCAGATAGGAACGAAGTCCCTATTGCATAGATATTAATTTCAAGTTCTAGTCGAGGTAAAAAGAAAATAATTATTCAGGTATAAATTTTTTATTATGATTTTTGAAGTGAAAAGTTCTTTAGCCCCGTTGAGCACTTTTTGGCAGGGGGTAAAAATGTAGATTCGCGGAGTCATCGACATGGTTTATATTTAAATTTTTTTAAATATATTTTTATGAATCATTGTGAATAAAATAAAATTGTTAAGATAATTTTGTAAAGTAGTGTTTGATTTTTATCGATAAAAAATATTTTTTTAAATAAAAAATTGAAATATAATCCCTAACACTAAAGCATTAAAGTATAATTTCGCATGTAGTATAATTATATTTAAGACCTTATATCTTAATTTGAACTCTTTAAAAAAATCTTACTCCAAGCATTTTCGTTACGGACGTTTTTTGCCGGCTAGGGCAAATCGTCCCATAAGAAACTTCATTCCAAAAGTTTTGTTTCTCTTCGTACTTTTCCTTTAGTCTGTGAAAATCACGAAGCTCTTAATAAAACCTTTCTGACACGACCCTTTCACGTTTCCTCTAATTGAGAGATTTGTCGCTAAAACGACACTGGGCTTAGGGAGGTATATAATTAATTTGTAGCTTCTGTCCTAGCAGAAAATGGAGAAAAAGAAATGTAATTTCACCTTCCCGATCAAGGACATACTACCATCTCTTAAAGCCGTTTTGTTTTAATATTGTGAACGATCGTGTTTTAGAATTATAATCCTTATTTTTGGGACGGCAAGATACGTGATATAAGACTGACATTTTGAAATAATACTGCTTTAAGCGAAGGTAGTAACCCCCTGAATGTCTGAGTAGCAAAACGTCTAACTATATGAAAAGTCTAACGACCAATATGCATTAGGTATGTCTTATTAGCGAAACGTCCATGTAGGAAAATACCCATTTATTGGATGATCTATATTATATCCGATATGGTTCTTTGTTTTTTTTTCCATTACAAGTTTATAAGTATATGTTTTTTGTCTTAGTCTATCGCTTTTTTCTTTACCTGTAAAGAAAGCTGGAAGATAAATAAATAAAGTTATCCATAAGGTATGATGCAGTGAATGAACTAGAAGTTTAATTCGCTATAATCCGCTACAGTAGAGGGCACTGTGTGGTACAGTGCGTGTCTTTCACCTGCAGCATGCGACACCCACCACCCAGCAATTCGCACAGGCACAACACCACACCACACAAATCCTCCAAATCACTCTCAACGTACGTTTCACTCCGACACCGGAGCATCTTCAGGAGATGTTGACTCGACAATGCACGATTGTGAAGTGACTATCGTTCGCAAGTTCCGGCTTATATATCTTTCTGGCATGACTCGTTATGAAGCCCCGCCCCCTCCCCTATTACTGTATAAATTGAGTAAAGGTGAATTTAATACATTTATTTGTTCATTTAGTAACTCAAATCCTTTATTATTGTATTTAATTATTTCTAATTGCTCCCAAACGCACATTCGAAACCCTTTATTATATTTATGCAGGATTTTATATGAATGGTTATTGCACACCTCATGTCCACTGTCCAAAAGATGTTTAGCGAAGTGGGACCTTTGTGGTTGATCGTTCCTATAAGCAGACATATGTTCCTTATAATAGCGCGTCTCGAAATTGCGCCCAGATTGACCAACATATGTGGCACCACATTCAGGACACTTAAGCTTATAAACACCCGATTTTTGATGATTCTTTAAATTATCTTTCCCATTGCAAATCTTCCGAAGTGTATTATTTGTCCTGAACGCGACATGCACATCATGTCTTGCTTGAGTGTCCTGATATATAATATAATATTAACCCTTAATCCGTTTTTAAATGTCAACGTAACAGAACGCTAAAATGCTAGGCGGCACGGCTTTTCGCGTAGCGTGGTATCTATATACAGCGGAAGCCTCCCACCAGACCAGACCAGAGAAAATTCAGAAATTATAATTTGCTTAATAATTGACCCTGCCAGGGATCAAGCCCAGGACCTCCCTTTAAGACAACAGCCCTCACCACTGCGCCAGAAAGGTCGTCAAAATGACACTCATCCACATAACATGTTTTATTCAGTACGCTCAGTTCAAGTATTTACATTGAAAATTCGATTGATCGTTATCGAGCGTTCGACTACATTGGCGTTAAAGTAAAATGGACCCAAATACTCTTGATTTAAAGTCACAAATTGAGTTCAACCGATTTAATTTCAAAACATTTCCATATTGAGTGCAGGCTGTAAATGAATTCACAAAATTCAATCGATGAGCTTGCTTAACTCATAGCAGTTAAGGTTCATTTTAATTTAATTTACCAACTCAATACAATATAACTTAAAGTTAGCTAGCCTACTGTAATGCTCGCGTAGAATGGTGGCAAGAATGCTGGCTGCATTTCTGCACTGGACAGCCAGTTCCTTTGCGCAAAAATGAGCCCTTTTATCACCCGATAGATGAGGCAATCAACCGCGGTGAAATACCTCGCAATTTTTTTTGGCACTTACTCTGACTCCGGTCTCAACGGCAAACGGAAGGCTAATCGAACGTTCAATATGGTCCAATCGAATTTGTTATGTAAAAACCTAGGCTAAGTGTACAGGTTGCCATTTTCCCCTGAATACAAATTCACCGCGCCACCGAGATAAAGCACGTGAATCAATTTATCAAACCCATCAAACTGTTACGAAGTTGACACAAGGGATGATTTTATGTGAAACGTGTCAGCCATCGAATATTGATTCACCTAACCTACATAATATTGCTTCCTTCATATCGATTTAATAATATCTAGGTCTATTACGGAAATTGCATCAATCATTGATACAATCTCGATTGTTGCCATTAACTGAATTAAGGGTTTAGCGTGCATCCAAAAATATCATAGTACTAGCTGAACCCCGCGAATGAGTTTTTTTAATTTCCCACAGGAACTCCTTAATTTTCCGGAATAAAAAGTAGCTTATGTCACTTTTCAGGTCCTCAACTATACCCATGAATAAAATCAAAGCTGAAACGTTTAAAAACGTATAAAGTTACGCATAATAACAATTAATCCATACTAATATTATCTGTCTGTCAGTCTGCTACGCTTTCACGGCTCATCCGTTCAACGAATTTTGGTAAAATTTGGTACAGGGTTAGTATGAATCCCGGGGAAGGATAGGCATAGGCTACTTATCCCGAAAATTAAAGAGATCCGGCGGCAATCAAAAATCCTCATCCACGCAGACGGATTCATGTGCATCATCTATTAATTAATAGTTATGTAATAAGTAACGAGTTAAAGTTTTATTGTGAAGTTAATGTAACGCGTAATTGTTAGGAGAGTTAGTGAAAGGAAATTATTGCAATTTTTATTTCTTGATATTACTTCCTTTCACTACGTTCCAAGTTATAAAATACGTCGACGCGGCAATCAACGTAACTCTGTTTGTAAGTATTTCCAGATTGTAATAACGTAACTGCTATGTTATGCTCTTTGCCATGGGATTTTAACCCTTATAAGAATGGCATTAAGGTTTGACGCTTTAATTATTAATTATTAAACGTAAGTACAAAATACTGCTGTTTATAGTGCTAAAGATTTGTGCTTGACTCCTTTGCTGTTTGCTGTAGCATGTAGTGTCAGTAAATGTTTGCATCGAGATGTCATTAACTACGTACTATTAGGACGTACCTAAGTATTATTAGAAGCTAAGCATGAAAATACTTCATTAGGGGCAAATAATTGTCTCGCGGGTACAAACGTTTAATCGTTAACGATCTCGGAACTCACAGTCCTACTATGCGTATTTGTGGCTATAACAAGTATTGGGTTATTCTGACAAGAAATTCTCAGTAATAGCCCGGATTAAGGAAGCTGGCGTTGGTTCACCCCCGTGCCTCGGAGAGCACGTTAAGCCGTCGGTCCTGCGCTTATCTCTCTCCGGTCGTATCGGATTTTCTGCCCTATCGGGCTATGAGAGTAAAGGAACAGAGAGCGCACTTGAGTATGCGCACACACCTGTGCACTATAATATCTCACGCGTAGATGGCTAATCTCTCTGGAGACAGGCCGCCGTGGCCGAAATTCGGTCGGGAGGACATTATTTGTGGCTAATAATATAGCGTATTCTCTAAAATAACATCAAGTTAAAAAAAAGCGCAACTTCTGAAATCAGATCTATGTATTTAGAAGTGTCTATATAGATCTGCACACACTAGCGCGAAAGGACAAAACTGGGATCGCCTGCTTCTATCCAACACAAGTATGCTTCCCTCCATTTTGCTCACTATCTTATCTTAAACAAGCGAATGCCCGCACTTTGAGGTTTTTTGGTTCCCGCGGGAACTCTTTAATTTTCCGGGATAAAAAGTAGCATAGGTGCTATTCCAAAGTATAATCGATCTCTGTGCCAAATTTCAGCCAGATCCGTTCAGCCGTTGGGGCGTGATTGAGTAACAAACATCCACACATCCATCCAAACTTTCGCATTTATAATATTAGTAAGATTATTAAGATATGAAGTAAGATTAATAAATATATTCGAACTTATGTTAATATGGTGTGGCGCGCCTCCATTTATTGCTTGCTCAGTGAGTCGCGATATCATTAAGACGTTTCAGCTCATAAGTTATGCTTACGCTTACAGTGAGGTACATGTTGTGTATATTTAGCTTAAAATATGCTCTGTATTTAACAAAGTGTACCCGCCGTTCACAGCGGT
This sequence comes from Erebia palarica, assembly GCA_964035005.1. NCBI lineage: Eukaryota > Metazoa > Arthropoda > Insecta > Lepidoptera > Nymphalidae > Erebia > Erebia palarica. The sequence goes on from OZ035990.1 coordinate 32,211,521, forward strand.
CCAAGTCAGAAGCGAGAGCGACTCAATTACCTTAGTTCTTGTTTGATTTGATGAGTTACCTGAAAAGACCTTGCCAAGGCATTCCTGCACAATCTTGGGTGTCTACCTGTATGTATGATTTGATGAATTACCTGCAAAGATTTTGCCAAGGCATTCCTGCACAATCTTGGGTGTCTACCTGTATGTATGATTTGATGAATTACCTGAAAAGATTTTGCCAAAGCATTCCTGCACAATCTTGGCTGTCTACCTGTATATTGTATGATTTGATGAATTACCTGAAAAGATTTTGCCAAGGCATTCCTGCACAACCTTGGGTGTCTAGAGGGACGGATAGGACCATTTGTCAAATTCATTATCAGTATTTAAAATTAAAAATGAGAAAGTATATATGTATGTTTATCTGTAACCATTATGCAGCGCAACCTGACGACCTTTGTGGCGCAGTGCGTAGCGCTGTTGTCCTAACGTGCGGAGGTCCTGGGTTCAATCCCTAGACATCAGGCAGGGCAGGCAGGGTCAATTTGGGAATTTATAATTTCTGAATTTTCCCTGGTCTGGCCTGGTGGGAGGCTTCGGCCGTGGCTAGTTACCACTCTACCGGCAAAAGACTTGCCACCAAGCGATTACGCGTTCCGGTACGATGCCGGGTAGAAACCAAATAGGGGTATGGGCTTAATATAACTGCTATGCCCCTAACAGGTTAGCTCGCCACCATCTTAGACTGCATCATCACTAACCATCAGTTGAGATTGCAGTCAAGGGCTAACTTTTAGTGGAAAAAAAATAACCTGCCCATATTTTGAACCAGTTTGACGAAACTTCGTACAGTGATAGTTTGCATCCGAGGAAAATCATATGCCACCATTATGAGTTCCCGCGGGAATCAAAAAAATCTTGAACCACGAGGACAAAGTCGCAGGCATAATCTAGTAATTAAAAACGAAAATTCGCTTATGTTTCTAAATTAAACCATCACACAAGCACAAACGGATTGCTTCCCCGCTTCGCTCCTTGTTTGCGTAGTTTCGGCGTATTATTCTCAATTTTATATAATTTCTAAACTAATATTATGAATGCAAAAGTGTGTTTGTCTGTCTGCTACGCTTTCACTGCCCATCTTTTCAACCAGTTTTCACGAAACTTAGTACAGAGATAGGTTGCATCTGGGATAGGAAATAGGCTACCGTTAACTCGGTAAATTTAAAAGTTCCCGCGGGAATCAAAAAACCTTGAACCACGACGACGAAGTTGCAGGCATCATCTAGTAATTGAAAGGGAAAAATTCGCTTAAGTTTCTAAATTAAACCAACGTACAAGCACAAACGGATTGCTTCCCCGCTCCGCTCATTGTTTACGTAGTTCCGGGGCATTGTTCTCAATTTTATATAATTTCTAAACTTATATTATAAATGCGAAAGTGTGTTTGTCTGTCTGCTACGCTTTCACTGCCCATCTTTTCAACCAGTTTTGACGAAACTTAGTACAGATATAGGTTGCATCTGGGATAGGAAATAGGCTACCCTTAACTCGGTAAATTTAAAAGTTCCCGCGGGAATCAAATAATCCTTTAACCTCGAGGACGAAGTTCCAGGCATCATCTAGTAATTGAAAGGGAAAAATTCGCTTAAGTTTCTAAATTAAACCAACATACAAGCACAAACGGATTGCTTCCCCGCTCCGCTCATTGTTTGTGTAGTTCCGGCGTAATTGTACTCAATTTTATATAATTTCTAAACTAATATTATGAATGCAAAAGTGTGTTTGTCTGTCTGCTACGCTTTCACTGCCCATCTTTTCAACCAGTTTTGACGAAACTTAGTACAGAGATAGGTTGCATCTGGGATAGGAAATAGGCTACCGTTAACCTAGTAAATAAATGAGTTCCCGCCGGAAGCACAAAATCCCGACGAAGTTCCAGGCATCATCTAATAATTGAAAGGGAAAAATTCGCTTAAGTTTCTAAATTAAACCAACATACTAGCACAAACGGATTGCTTCCCCGCTCCGCTCATTGTTTGCATAGTTCCGGGGCATTGTTCTCAATTTTATATAATTTCTACAAGTATGAAATCACGGCGCGGGTAAAACTCCCCCGAACGGAACCTGAAAATGCTGCTTTATTGTTTCGAAGCGATCTTTCCTGCGAGTTTTTATTTAATTTTCTGTGATTACAGAACAATATTTCATTACTTTAATGTCCGTATTTAACTAATTAAGTTTTATATCTTTTAGGCCAACTGGTGGCGCTTAAACAACGTCATGCTTACTATACCGATTCTCAGAATCTAAGAACAGAATCTATTTTGTAACTCTTTGGCATAATATATTTTTAACCATTGAAGGTTTGCAATGAAATGTTATTTTTATCTATTACACGTTAGCCTTTGACTGTGACTCACCTGATAGCAAATGATGAAGTAGTCTAAGATGGCAGCGGGCTAACTTGTTAAGGGCATGACATTTATTATTAACCCATACCCCAAAGTGGTTTCTATACAGCATCGTTCCGGAACGCTAAACGCGGCGACACGTCTTTGCCGGTAGGGTAGTAACTAGCTACGGCCGCAGACAAATTCAGAAATTATAAATTCCTAAATTGACCCTGTCGGCGATCGAACCCGCGACCTCCCACGTTAAGACAACAACGCTCAACACTGCGCTAGGGAGGTCGTCATAGCATTTTTACATTACATAGCAAACCTTCAATGATTATAAAAATAATATGTCAGAGGCTTTCATTTTTAGATACCCACTGAGTTAGAGAATAAGGCTGCAGCTCCTAATAAGCTTATAGTCTTACTGAGAAAAATTCAGACTCACTCAATCACTGTCAGCTCGTTCGCTCTGTCAACAGCCAGAAGCCTTACCCTAAGTTTTGATTCGATGGATCGTATAAGCATTCGATGACATTAGCATCAAAGTAAATTAGACCATAATAGCATTTATTTAAAATCACAGATTCAGTACTACCGATTTTAATTTGGTAACGTATCGTATCCGTAGACGTATATGGATGTTTATTAAAATTATAAGATAAATATATTACATTACCAGCAAATGCCCGCGACTTCGTCTGCGTGGTTTGAGATTTTTTGGTTCCTGCGGGAACTCTAATTTTCCGGGATAAAAATGTGCTATTCCAGACTATTTATAATCTATCTCTGTGCCAAATTTCAGGCAGATCCGTTTAGCCGTTAGGGCGTGATTGAGTTACAAACATCGATACATCAACACATCCATACATCCATCCAAACTTTCGCATTTATAATATTAGTAAGATTATTAGTTAAAGATAAATATATTATAATTATAAATAAAAGCTCTAAAGCAATGATTTTAAGTTAAATTTAACTTTGACGCTAATGCCATCGAATTCTTATACGATCGAATTAAAACCTAAGTTTTTGATTGATCGTTTAAGAATTACCCTACGGTAAGGTTACAGCCCAAACCCTCGGACGTGGGAAGCTGAACTTTTTCACAGTGGATCCTAAAATGTAGATAAAGAATAAAGCCGGATTTTTCAGTAATCACGAGGCAGCAGACGGTCCTAAGAATAATTATTCTACTTGATTTCCGTTACTTCGCCCTGAAAAAAGCAATTTTCACTGCCACCAAAATTTTGTTAGTCATTACCAAGTCAAAGTTTTTCATTCCCGCGGGAAATCCTTTATTTTTCGCGATAAAAAATAGCCTATATCCTTCCCCGCGATACAACCTATATCTTGAAATTTCATCAAAATTGGCTGAACAGCCGTGTAAGCGTAGCTTAGTGATGTTTACTGACCTCAGCTGCAAAAGTGCGACGTCAGACGTCCTTTTTTCCTAATTCGGAATCATACAACGGCTGGTACATGTTCCAAATGCAGTTACAAAGCTCGCAAAAACAGCGCTAGTCAAAGCTTTGTCGCCGAACGCATTTAGGCTATACACCCGTGTTATGACGTCATCGAGCCGGGTAAACTGCATAAAAACCCGGCCAGGGCTAATGTCATTCGCTCGAATAGGTCTCGAATCGCGAATTGTACTGTGCAGTACAAAATAAACTTTTATGTAACGCCCCTAGAGAATAATGTACGTGTAGTATGTTTTTTTTTTATCCACTAAAAGTAAGCCCTTGAATGCAATCTCACCTGATGGTGTACGGGAGAGTGATATGGCTAGAGTCTAACCATATCATTGGATGATCATGTTACGGTCTAGCGGCTAGACCGTAACAATAGGATGATAATCCTCCAAGTGGGTGTTGTTGCTCGGGGACCACTGGTCCGACCGTTCATCTTTGGAAGTCGTACCTATATATTTGTATATATACTAGCGAATGCCTGCGACTTCGTCTGCGTGGTTTGAGGTTTTTTGGTTACCGCAGGAACTCTTTAATTTTCCGGGATAAAAAGTATGTGCTCTATGTGCTATTCCAGACTATAACCTATCTCTGTGCCAAATTTCAGCCAGATCCGTTCAGCCGTTGGGGCGTGATTGAGTAACAAATATCCATACATCCATACATCCGTGGCTTATGTGCGGACTTTAAATGGCCACAATGGTAAGTGATGATACGGACTAAGATAGAAGCGGGCTAACCTGTTAAGTGGTATGGCAGTTAAATTGAACCCATACCCCTAATCGGTTTCTATACGGCACCGTACCGGAAAGTTAAATCGCTTTGCGGCATGTCTTTGCTGGTAGGGCGGTAACTAGCCACGGCCGAAGCCTCCCACCGACCAAATGTTCTGTTTGTTTGTATGTTAGTAATTTACTTAACTACCTCGTTGGCTAACGGTTATAATAGTCGACTGCGTAGCACGAGGTCCTGGGTTTGATTCCCAGTTGGGCATAAAAATTGTTAGGTACCTACTGGGGTTTTCTGTTAAATTCTCAGAGCCAGACCGGAGTTGGAAGTTAGTGGTGAGTCACCCTCGTGCCTCGGAGAGCACGTTAAGCCGTCGGTCCCGGTTATTATCACTAACATGATAACAGTCGTTAAAGCCAAACCCGCATTGGAGCAGCGTGCTGTGCCCAGCCGTGGGACGTTAATGGGCTGTAGTAGAAGTTACAGAGATTCAGTGTGAGGAGCTTTTGCTGAGGTCCACGAACATCGGCTTCACCATCACGATAGCTTTGAGGCGATCCAGCTGCTCGACGTAACGAAACTAGTGAGGAGACTTAAAATGGCAAAATCCTATTAGCTAGCTAGATAGATAGATAAATACTTTATTGCCACACAAAACATTAAAAAGAAACAAAGCAGTGAACAAGCAAAAATAAATAAGTGCGCAAAGGCGGTCTTATCACTTAAAGTGATCTCCAGACAACCTTTATTTAAAGAAACAAATGCAACGAAGCGGGATAGTGTAACAACATTAAAACATATAATATACTACATAACCTATAAATTGTAATAATACATAAACAATTACATAAATAAAAAATACTATATATATTTATATTTAAATATAATTTAAGTTTATAAAAATCTTTTAGAACTATTTTAAACTAGTTTTTAGGGAGTGAACAGTAAATATTGGTGCCGATTCTGTAATGTAACATCTCTAAACTAAACTAAAATGGCAGCTTTAAATCTAGTTCTGTCCGTTTCCGTTGGGAGTATTATGAAAGGGTTGGCAATATTTATAATGCTCTAATTTTAGTTTAGGTTAGAGATTGTGCACTACAGAATCAGCCCCAGTGATTAGTGACCACTGACCAGTTTGTTTACATTACACTATGAATGGTTGCTGACTGAATAGTGTTGCCATAAATAGTACAAGAACCTTTGATATGTATATTGCGATACATAATCAAAGACAAAAACATGACGTCTTTTGTTAGAATAAAAAAAGAAAAAGCAGAAATTTGTCGATATTACACCCTCGTTTCTTGAATAGCAAGTAAAATCTTAATTTTTAATTCTTATCTGTCTCAGGTCGAGTTAGATTACTGTACTATTGAACAAGCAGAGTAGACGAATAGAGTACAAGATGAGTTGCTTTCATACTTAAGTGCTTGCACTATAAAACTATCTCCTGTTTTAACGCGGAGCTCCTTATTGTGCCATTAAACTTTAAAGATAAAAGATAACGATAACGTTATTTTTATTTGCTTGAATATTTATTAATTAATTACGTAATATTCGAGCAAATAAATTTAGTAATCCAACAAAATTAATAATAGATGATACGAAAACGAAGGATAAAATAATAAGCCGTAAAATACTAACTTTTATGATAAACCTAAGGACTTTAGACTTAATTAAAATAAAATAACAAACCCCAATATTATATAATGAAATTTTATTTCCAAGTAACTATATTATAATAATAATATTTATGATAATATTTAATAGTATCTCTTTAAAATATTTACACGTTATCACGTAGGTAACAACATAACGTTACAATTAAAATGTTCTGTTATTTGACCTTGGGCCCTAGTACTACGTGCTAGACGCGCGAACGTAATCGCGGTTGATAATAACGGCTGTGAAACGGATAACGTTATAACAAATAACGTTACAATAGTTCTTAACGATGGGTGAACTGATTTTGCCCCGGCGTGCAGCTCGGCCAGGCTTTCTGCTGTAACAAATGGAAGGCATTAGTGGGTTAAATTATGACTCTATTGTAGTGGTTCTTTGCTGTATAGTGGGATACTTTAGAGTTGCGATATCGTTTAAAAGTAATAAAGAGTTCAAGGATTATAATTTGTAGGTATTGTAGTCTAGTAATGCTATTCCACAGTCACTGAGCTTTAGGATAAATGCATTTTTAGTGTGGTAATTTGGATCGATTGCCTTTATATTAAAAAAATTGTGTGTTAACATATATAATATACATTTAACGTTGATAGTGTTGCATTTCAGAATATGCAAATTCATGTTTTTTAAGTTATTCAGACAAACACTTGACTTCGATTTCACCTGGTGGTAAGTAATGATATAGTCTTAACGGGCTAACTTAAAAGATGTATATTGCAGTTACTAATATGCGGCATCAAATTAGAACGGAAAATAGCTTGGCTGTTAGAATGGTAACTAGCCACGGCCAAACCCCGGCAAGAGACAATTTAGAAATAATAAATTCCTAAATTTCCCTTGTCAGTAATCGAATATAGAACCGCCCACCACCACCCCACTTCGCCAGGGAGGCAGATAACGTACCCAGCTAATATTAAAAGACTCAAACTAGAACAACAAACTAGTTAAGTACCTACTTATATCATGACCTTTTTGCACAAAGCTGTTATACCACGGATGAAATAATAGTTAAGTACTTCGTTATATTATTGTATTGGATCTGACCAATGGTGGTCTGGTGTAGGGGCACACATACCTATATGATGACATAAACATGACGCGGCCACGTTAGCCAATCACGTGCCGCCGTCTAAATCACGATAACAAAGTTCTTTCGGAATTGTACTATACCTATATAGAAAAGTAATTGACCAAATTCGCCTAACAATCAACATGTGTTTGAAATATACAGTAATTCTTAGCTTATTTTTTAACCTTTATTTCAAATATTAGAATTCAACGGACATTTCAAATTAATTACAAAATAAATAAATGGGTATTAAATTTATTATTATACTCTCGATTATTAACGACAGACAATAGCTTACAGGTTAAAATAATATGCAATACCACCGCTTGAGCGCTAGATCCGTATCGTAAGAAACAAGATAAAAGCAGCTTAAATTGCTGTGCGCTAGTATTCTGAATCTCGCAACGCCATCTATTGAAAGTACTATAATTAAATATATCTAACGCCATCTGTAATGTTTTTGATGAACTACGGCGAATCTTTTCTACATACTCTACGGCGAATCTATCTACATAATGTTTACATATCAATTGTAATACAATTGGATAAAGATGGTATTTATTTGTTTAAGCAGATTGATTATGAAAGTTGAAATAACCTCAAAATTGAAAATATTTTTGGTAATAAGTCATTTCTTAGCAAGTGTCCTTTATTTTAATCTGCTCTCAAGTATAAAAAGGTATTTATTTGAACCTAGTAATCAATGTTTTATGACTGTTGGTTCTTAAGCGAACTTTGTATGGGGACGGAACAATGTCCTTTCAACCTACAACAGTTGGTCAGGCTGGGATCCCCGAGCATACTAGTATAACCACGGGGAAATACCGAAATTATTCTTGGATGTCCAGAAATGAATAGGTATTAAGTCGGTTTACTTGGGAAAATTACAAGGTAATTGATAAATAGTTTTAAATAGAAATAGAAAATTTTAATAAAGAAATTAACTTATGTACAAATACAATGAATTCCTGACCCCTAGACTAAGAGGACCCGTATCTTAGGGGCCAGATTCTTCCCAACATTTATTCAAATAAATATTTTTCACAATGTGCTGTGATTTCTAAATAGGTAATCAATTTTTAGTTATTTTACATCTTACTTTATCATAAGTTTAGTTTAGGTTATATTAGAATATAAAAAAAAAAACCAACACTGTGAAAGGATAATCGATCAAGCAAACAAATGTGAGAAACAGTCCAACTCTTCAAAAGTACAGTAACAGCAAATAATGGTGTTGTAAGCATTTTACATAAGTAAACTGACGTATTAAACAGACTCTATAATAGTTACATTATTATGATGTTGTTATAAGTATCTATTATTATGCTCGAAAGTTCTGTGTTAATTTCGAAATGCAGCAGTTATTAGTTTGCGGTAACAATGTAATAGTTTAATAGGGTACTTTGCACTGAACAATATTCTGAAATTTCCCGGATATTGCAGTCAAAAGCCTTTTCCGCCATGTGTACGAGCGTCATTATGAGAGTTCGCAGCAGATGACGTCATAGCCTCTAATGGAACTGTAGCTTACGGTATTAAGTGAAAATGTTATCTATATTAATATAGTGTTAGCATTATTACTGTTTGTCATTATATCTCATGAAACAGGAAGTATATTATCAGTCAATTTGACTTGTTTAATGTCATTCGATTTAATCTGCGGATACCGACGCCATATTGAAAACAGTTAGTATAAATGTTTGACGATGTGTGTTTTGACGATAGTAATTCAGTCTCCTGCCGGCAGGCCCTGCGACCATGATAACTAATGTGTTTAGATCGCAATTTGGTTTCGAGCTTAACGTTAGCAATCGTGGCCGGATCAAATGAATATTGTTTTAATGTATAGCCAACTTTTATCTAATTAAATTAAATCTCTCCTGAAAAACTCTACACGTTTAACCATTTATTCGTGCAAGTTTCAAATGAGAGGACAAATATATTAAGTGTTTATTAATACCTACTTCTGGATTTCCCCTTACAATAGGTATTATTATCACAATCACGAATTCAATATTTCAGTTACGAATAAGTTATGGATAACTATAACTTATTCGTAACTGTAGGTTGATATTTGTCGTCAGTGAATGCATATATATCTTCTAAGCAAGTTCTTCAACTTATCATTATCACTGATTTGCACTACGCATGATTGTCGTCAAGTGCCAAGTCTAATTTAGAATTTTAAAAAAAACATAATAAAGAGAGAGAAGAAAGAGAGAGAGAGGCTTACTATTGTTAGGTAGTGTATATATAATACACATAAATATGATTTGTCTATGGTTTATACTTAAGTAATTCAAAAATTTAATAATAGAAAAACTTCTTGTCTGTGGCTTCGATATGGACGCACGATCTCCTAAAATTGTATTTAAGTAAAACTAGGCCACACAATAACTATAATCGCTGCTAGCAGTATTATTTTGATATTGAGGTTTTATATGACGTACTTTGACTTCGCTGAAATAAGGATTATAATGCTGAAACAAGACCGTCAATAAGTTTAAAATAATTCTGATTTAAGCAATGGTAGTAAGCCGCCTGAGAAGAAAAAGAGAGAAGAAAAAGATCGATGCACTGGAGATGCGGTGCTGGAGGCGAATGTTAGGAGTCTCATGGACCAAATTCTGCACCAACGTCTCTATTCTCCAAGAACTCGGAATTAAGCAACGGCTTTCATCGCTGGAACAGAGTCGCATACTAAAATCTCTCTTCTCCCGTCGTGAGAATGACTTCATTGAGCGCCTCGTCGTGCAGGGCAAGGTGGAGGGCACCAGAGGGTGAGGAAGGTCGCCCATGCGATGGACCGACCAAATGAAGACTGCTGTTGGCGGTTCATTGCACGAGTGCACCAGTGCTTTCGGCCAGCAGGGAGGAGTGGCGGATGCTCGTGAGGCGCATTACATCTGCCACTAAAGCCGTCACTTCGTGATGATCACTCTGTCAAGAGTGTTACGACGAAGAAGAAGGAGTAAGTCCCCTGACTTACTGACTGACTCTTGACATTTCTATTTTTTATTTCTCTACAAGTCCCTTTCCTGTGTGCTTAGCATGCGCACAACGAGATTATCTCGCAACGAGAGAGAGAGATGTTGTCGTTACCGGCAAATTTTTCGTTTACCCTACATGCACATAATGCGGTATATTACGAGAAAAAAATTGTCGGCATGTAAAGATTCGTAGAGAAAAATGCCACGGATGATAAATATTACATTTATCTCTACTTTTGACGTAACGAGATAAGTAACCATGTTAGCTTCGGTAGACAAATAGAGATAACGGGTAGGCATAATTTTACTCGTTGTGCGCATGCTAGCCATACTGGTTAGCCCACTACCATCTCATTACCACTCAAGTTCTAACTGGTAGTGGAATAAAAAAATATGGGATCTTATATTTAATTTGATGCCAGAGTATAGGAAAGGAATATTTTCCTCTTTGGTTGCTTTGCAAAAGGCACATTCACAAATCAAAAGTATTCCATACATTTGTAACTGTCAATTCAGAAATTGCATTCTGAAAGCTCGACGAAAAATATATTTGAAAGCAAGCTGGAAAATGGATATACAACTTCATATCGTTTGTAAAGAGCAAATACGTGACTTTCGAATAGTGAAGCGGACGCGAAGTTGGAATCCGGAATAAAATCCGCATTTTTCGCAAATTTGCGGTTACATGTATTTGACGGCTGGTCGCACTCCGTCATTTACATAAACTCGGCTGGGTTGACATCTTAATATACAAGAAAAAGTGTGGTTTGTTCGATTGTTTTGTTATAACTCTAGTACGGCTGGACGGATCTGGATGAAATTTGGCACAGAGACAGATTATAATCTGGAACCGCACATACTTTTTATTCCGAAAAATTAGAGAGTTCCCGCGGGAACTATAAACCTCAATCCATGCGGACGAAGTCCCGGGCATGCGCTAGTTACACATATTTTATTAAAATTATCCCTTTTATTTATTGCTAAATATGGTGCCCACGCGTATTTTTTTAAATGGTGACCACGGCTTCGTCTATGCAGATTAAGTTCCTTAAACATTTTTTCTGATGGGAACTCTAAATTTCCAGGCAATAAAAAGGGTAGCTTATGTCCTTCCCGGCATATTATATAATCCCATTTATTTATTGTGTGCTAAATGGTACCCGCGCGTGTTTTTATTTTTTTGAAATGGTGCCTGTGATTTCGTCCATGCGGATGTGCGTAGCAGGAAACTGAAGGATTCTAAACTTGCTTCACTACTCACTTTACTAGTGTGAGAAGCACAATTATAAAATTAAATAAATAAAGGATTTTCCACAGGATAAAAAAATTAAACAACACGGTCGAAAAAAGACCCAATAGTTAAAACAATTTGGTGGGTACAGATTTTTTGCATCCCGGGGAAGGACATAGGGTAAAGTTAAAAAGATTATCGCGGAGAGGCAAAAACTTCCGATAGGCTATATAAACGCAAACGAAGTCATAACTAATACGAGGTCATAATTTAAAATTCATACTAATATGCTAGCGAATGCCCGCGACTTCGTCTGCGTGGTTTGAGGTTTTTGGTTCCCGCGGGAATTCTTTAATTTTCGGGGACAAAAAGTAGCCTATATGCTATTCCAGAATAATCTATCTCTGTGCCAAATTTCAGCCAGATCCCATGATTGAGTAACAAACATCCATACATCCATCCAAACTTTCGCATTTATAATATTAGTAAGATTAGTAAGATTGCAAATGCTGAAGTTTGTTGGTTCCTTCAATCACGCTGCAAAAGAGCAATGGATCAACGTGATTTTTTGCACGGATATAGTTGAAGATCGGGATAATGACATAGGCTATTTTTTATCCCGGAAAATCAAAACTTTCCCAGGGATTTAAAAAAAAAAACTTAAACCACGCGGACGATGTCCCGGGCATCAGCTAGTTATTAAATAAAATTTACTGCTATAATAACTAACTGTTAACAGTAAGAAGTAAAATAGCATTGCTATTTCCTACGCGATGAAAAAGTATATTCTTGAAATCAAGTCAACCAAGGACAGAACTATCTGTACAGCCAATTCTTTATGTCGATTCCCCAACTTTTTACTTTAGGTTGAACTCTATCCACAAAATGAAGCAAACACAATGAAACCCGGTTAGTCTCGGGAACACAAGTCGTTGATACAATTTCGAGGCTACTCTTTGCTTATTTCTTTTTGTGCAGTAGGCTTTTATTCTTTCTTTTCTTTGTTTTATTTTTTTCTTTCTTTATTTTTCCTTTTTTTATTTAGCTTTTATTTCCGGAGCACTTTAAGTACTTTTGAAAATAGTCTATCCTTCAATAAGTAAGGTGTGGAGGTTTGTTTACCTACTGATCAAAAAGTTGTTCTTGCTCAATTCTCAAGTAATTTATATTTGTTTTTAAGAACAAGAACTTAAAAAAATAAACCTCATGTATACTATTACGTTATGCGTTGTTCATATTATTGTCTACACCGATCTTAAAAGGTACTTACAACGCTTGCTAACGCTTAAAGTAATATCTAAGCAATATTACTCAAAATTACAGTTTGATGTCACGTACCTTAACATTCCTAAAATAAGGATTATAAATCTAAAACACGAAAGTCAACAATACAGAAACAATATGGCTTTAAGCGTTGGCAGTATGGCCCCTGTAATAAAAATATTACCACAAAGTACTTGAACAGAAACACTTGCTCTGTTTTACCAAGCTAGTGTTCATTTTTTGAGCACGGATGAAAGTATGTGTCACGGATATTGAAAGTTCAGTTTACTTTTCCCACGTCGTCACCTCCATGGCAAACTTATGAATCTGCAATTTTAGTGAAATCAATTTTTCGATGAAAAGTCGTAACCGTAACCAAATGTAGTACTGCACACCGTAGTAAAGTTACGCATTTCTGGCACTGATAGTTAAAGAATTCAAATTCAGTGACAGAAATACGTAACTTTCCCACGGTGCTACATTTGGTACGGTTTTTCATGGAAATATTGATTTCACTAAAACTGCATATTCATAAGTTTGCCATGGAGGTGACGATGTGCTAACCAGAGCACGCTGTCAGCACTGCCAGGGACTTGCTCTGTTGTACAGCGTCAGTAGTAAACAGTAATAAACGCATTACCATTGAGCACATGAACGGACACGGTGTGGGGCCGTGCTCCGCGCACAGCGCACGTATAGTTGCCCGCGTCGCTGCTGTTCACACGTGCTAACCGGAGCACGCTGTCAGCACCGCCGGGGACTTGCTCTGTTTTAACACTGTAACAAAAAAAGATTTTAAGCTTGGTCAACGCAGGTAAGATTTACATATAAATTTAAGTTGCGTCAAAATATACCAATTTACTTGAATAACCTGACCGCGGCTTAGGAATGAATACTCTGCATCATTAGGATTTCGGATCAGTTTCAAATCAGGATTTTAGCAGAAATTCGGAAGTCTTTGCTTGATATAAATGAATCCAATTTGAATGAATCACTTGAATGTATTAATTAAAACTAGATGATGCCCGCGACTTCGTCCGGGAGGATAGTGTTTTGTTGATTCCCGGAAGAACTCTTTAATTTTCCGGGATAAAAACAGCCTATGTCCTTCCCCAAGATGTAAACTACCCCTATACCAAATTTCATCACAATCGGTTGAAGAGATATTTTTCTTGATTGCCGCGGGAACTCAATAAAACGGGGTAAAAAGTAGCCATGATCTTCCCCAGGGTTAGAAATTCCATCAAAATCGGTTGAACAGATGGGCCGTGAACACTGTCTGTTTCTTTTCAGATACACTTTCGCATTTATAATATTAGTATGGATTACGTCAATTTATAAATGTAAAGGCTTCCACGTTTCACGAGTCGTATATTTTGAAGAGCTAATTTCGTCTCTGGCTGGATCAGCCAAGATTACACGTTTGCGGTTATTAGCTAATTTATGAGTGCGTAGCGTGAGTCTCTTAAAGATATTGTTCATTTATAATCTCACTAGCTAATACCCGCGACTTCGTCCGCGTGGATCGAGGTTTTTCGGTTCCCGCCGAACTCTTTAATTTTCCGGGATAAAAATCTCTATGCCAAATTTCATCCAGATCCGTTCAGCCGTTTGGGCGTAATTCTTGTGATACATCCATCCAAACTCGCATTTATAATATAAGTATAGATTCACCTTACAAAATGGTGGATTATAGTGCCGTCTATACTAGAAGGGAACCGCGACTTCTACCACGTTTACTTAAGTTCTTAGAGATCCTTTAGGAACTCGTTGATTTTTAAGGTCAAAAAATACTCAATACTCAATTTATTGATAGCATGTAGTACAGGACATACAGATTATTATTATTTATTTATTTACAGGTGTTTCTTATGTTACGTCATGCTTTGACTGTACCTACCACCGGTTCGGAAACTTTCTACTGAGAAGAGCCGGCTAGAAACTCAGCAGTTGCTCTTTTTAAAAAACATGTACTATGTCCTTTGTCCAGTCAGTCAATCAGTGAGTCAGTCAAGACAATTCAATCTATACCTACTAATATTATAAATGCGAAAATTTGGATGGATGGTTTTTTGTTACTCTATCACGCCAGATCTGGATCTGGATGATATCTGGCACAGAGATAGATTATAATCTGAAAGAACACAATAGTTTTCTTTTTATCCCGGAAAATCAAAAAAACTCAATCCACGCGGGCAAAGTCGCGGGCATCAGCTAGTTCAAATATAAAACATTAGACTTCTCTAAGTAAATCGACGTTGAACCAGAAAACTAAAATTTTGACTCCCCAGCTTTTTCGTTCAAACATTCGCACGTATCGCTTCGAAAAGCCCAAAAAAATGTAGGCAAGAACTAAAATCCGCTGCGAACAAATCCGAACGAAAATATTTCAACTTAAAGCCCGCTGTGAAGGCTGAATCAGCTTAGGCCATACGTGTTTCTGTATCAATGTGTTACAACGCTGATAAATGATCCTTTTACTCCGCAAAACAAGCTGAATTTATTTATAATAATATACCAATTAGGTTAGGCTAGCCAGCATGAAGTTCTATTGTATTATTTTCAATAAAAAAAAAAAAATCTATCAGTAAAGAGGTAGATGTCTTCCATGACACGCTGCCAAAGTTCAAAAAAGAAATCTTAAGATTGTTAAGTTCATCTTAATACCACAATATTATAACAAGAAAATATTACAATTATTTTGCTATAATCAGCCAACAGAAAAAATTCTGTATGGTCAAGCTTGCAGTTACAAGCGAAGCACCGTTTACCTTCCCAACCAAGCAAGAAAGCCAAGTTCCCAAGCGAGCAATGCCACCACCACACAACACTTTTATACTATTCTCGACGCACGTTTCGCCCCGACACCGGAGCATCTTCAGGAGATGTCGACTTTACAATGAGAGATTGTCTAGTTTGACTAGACAATCTTGCATTGTAAAGTCGATCTGGCTGAAATTTGGCACAGAGACAGATTATAGTCTGGAATAGCACATAGGCTACTTTTTATCCCGGAAAATTAAGATTCCCGCGGGAACCAAAAAACCTCGATCCACCCAGACGAAGTCGCGGGCATTAGCTAGTGCTATATATAGTGTGATCCCATCAAAATCATTTAAATGTAAAAAAAAAAATATGTCAAGCCTCGCATCGCAACCTCTTTACTGTAAAAAGTAATGAGATCCCATACTGTAGAGCCAACCCGAGTATGTGATTTTGATATAATTAAATATATATTTTTTATAAAGTACATTTAGTTACCAATATTTGTAACTCCATCGTTATTATGCCACCACTACAACAGCCCATTAAAATCCCACTGCTGGGGACAGGCCTCCACTCTCATAAGAGAGAGAGAATTAGAGCTTAGACCCACCACGCTGCTCCAATGCTGGTTGGCGGGCTTTAATGTCACATATAATGATAGAGATAAAAGTGAACTGCCTTGTTAGTCTAGTGGTTAGCACGTTCGACTGCGGCTGAGAAGGTCCCAAGTTGAGTCTTTTTGAGTATCTATAAAACATAATTTAATCAATGAAAGCTAACTTGTAGCGGTAAAAAAAACGTTAAGACACTTAGCAATAAAGGAATTGAAATATAAAAATAAAATATCAAACAGAAGTTAAGAACCCGGAAGACTTTATTTTATTCCACTACAAGTAAGCCCTTGACTGCGATCTCGCCTGATGGTAAGTGATGATGCAGTCTAAGATGGTAGCGGGCTAGCCTGTTAGGGGTATGGCAGTTATATAAAGCCCGTACCCCTAGTTGGTTTCTACACGGTATCGTACAGGAACGCTAAATCGCTTTGCGGTAAGTCTGTCCCGTCCCTATGGGGTGATAACTAGCCACGACCGAAGCCTTGCCTGGTGGGAAGCTAATTAAAATTATAATAGCAAATGTTAAAATATATTTTTAATATTTGCTATTATAATATTATATTTAATATGAATATTACATAATAATTTGATATTAAAAAAAATGCCAAATTACATAGGTATGCTCCTTATCACAAAATCGCTATTATACTATATGTATTTTATGTATATTGTTGAATAACCCGACCGAGTTCAAAAAGGTTAAGTGACCCCATACCGTCATATTGAATTTTAAAAGCACCTTGTAAAGCATGAAAATTCATTTTTAGTTGCCTTTGAAGTGAATTTGGCTCATCTATCAACGTTGGAACGTGTTGAACCAGAAATACGACGTAAACAGATTTTGCTCTTTCCAAATGGATCAACTGTCGAATTGGATTTCGTTTTAGTTATTGGTTTATGCTGGAAATGTTATTTTAAGATTCATGCAATTTAAATTTAAATACGAAATTCAAAAATAATGTCTTTAAGCGTTGCGTTGGCAGTATGGCCCCTGATCGATATCTAAACATACTTTATTGAATCTTACCCAACGTAGAGATCAAAATTTTACATAATTCCATATTATTTATTACGAGCATGCTAAATAATTCATATGTAATCTTCTTCCCCCGGACACGTACAAAAAGATTCCTGAACATGACCGAGTCTTATCGTATTTCAAAGTGTATTATTAAAATGAATTTATTATACCGCTTTCTTTTATTCAAGTGAGTGGAGGACGTAGGTTAGGCCAAATTGCAGGAAAATTTCGTTATGAATATTTGAAATTATAAACTGGTATGCTTAATAAATTTTTTTATAACACTTTTAGAAGCAAATTATTGAAAATTTAACTGTGCGCGAATAACTTAATTATCAATACAATTTAGTTAAGAAAACATCTATCAACGTTGGAACACAGCACACAATTGGACAGCCGCCAAAAAACTCGGTATACTTAACAAGGTCAAGCAGTACTTCACGCTACGCCAACTGGTTACCCTATACCAAGCCCAAGTTCGGTCGTGCATGGAGTACTGCAGTCACCTTTATGATGGCTCTGCTTTACCAGCTGGCGGCTCTTGATGCCGTAGATCGTCGAGCTAGGCGAAGATTTTCACCTCTTCTGGTGAAACTTCAAACTCTGGATCACCGCCGTAAGGTAGCTGATCTATCGGTATTCTATGGTATATATTTCGGTGAGTGTGCTCAGGAGCTGTTCGATCTTCTCCTTCACCTTTCTACCATCGTACCGTAAGACGTTGTGCAAGTTTCCACCCCTATGTCGTCAACGTTCCACCCACACACACGAAGCGCTTTGCGTCTTCATTCCTTATTCGTATATCTAGGGTTTGGAACACTACCAAAAACTGTTTTTCCCACCAATTACAATCCGGGTGTCTTTAAATCAAGAGTGAATAGGCATCTTCTAGGCAAGCGCGTTCCATCTTAGGCCGCTTCATCACTTCCCATCAGGTGTGATTGTGGTCAAGCGTAAGCCTATAATGAATAAAAAATGAAGAAGCCGCATGCAGCCAAGTGAGCTCTGCGGGAGTTTCCACGTGGCGTGCTCTACACATTAGGGCTAAGGTTGACTACGCTTCCTTCACTTCGCCATTTTCGATCCACTACAGCCCATTAACGTCCCACTGCTGGGATCAGGCGTCCGCTCTCACAGAAGAGAGGGAATTAGAGAGAGCTTAGATCAACCACCAATGTGGGGTGGCAGGCTTCAACGACTATTATCATGTTAGTGTTAATAACCGGGACTAACGATTTAACATGATTAACCAGGCACGGGGGCGTAACACTGCCAACTTCCTAACTGCGGGCTAGTGAGAATTTTAACCCCGTACATAATTATCGCCCGACCCGGGACCTCGTCAGCCGCAGTCGAGCATGTTAACCACTAGACCAACGAGGCATTTTCGATCAGTCATGACCTTTCCAAGCTGCCCATGTATGAGTGTTCTTACCTGATGCCTCCTCTAGTGGTATCAGCATTCAACGCTCTCCCCTCATGCAGCCAAGTGAGTACTGCGGGAGTCTCCACGTGGCGTGCCCTACACATCAGGGCTAGGGTTGACTCCGCTTCGTAGTACTTCTCTTGTAACGGCCCGCCGGCCTCGTCCACCACCCATACTTGTGGCGCTAGAAATACATAAATCGATTAAGGACTATAATGGAAATGCTTCCATATTTTTTTTAAATATTTACTATGAAAATTAAGACAAAAATATGAAAGAATCATCAAAATATCTCAATAAATGAAAAAGTTTAAGGTTGCGTGTGACATCACACGACCGTAATGCAAGACTTTATAAAGCTGAATAAAGGAAAGAAATTGACTTAACGTAACTCAATTTAATTAAAAGCACTTAATTTGTGTGTGAAGATAATTTTGAAGTGTGAAGAGAATCTCGGCTTGGTAAAAACTCACTCACAAAATTTCTCACTCGAGTAAGATACAGCAATCGGTGTACATTAAATAATTAATTTCTCAGTAATTTATTGATGGATTAAATAAACACTGATGTATTAGTTTCGACCTATATCTTACTTCCGTTGCGTTAAATATGATATTTACAACATGATGAGCAGGTCTATTTTTTTTGCGGATGACCTTTTGTTCCAATTCAGTTGAGGTCATCTATTTTCTAATTATATTATTATGTAGAACATGTCAAGCCCGGGTTATTTCAAGACATAGCATATACTTACTTAGTAGATATTTTTAACTTTATCGTTATTAATATTTATAGTACATTAATGCGTTCAGTGAACTTTACACATGATTATTAATTTCACCCTCAGCCACACTTAAATGGATAGTGGAAAAGAACTTCTCTATATATCGAATTTAATGTGCGTAGAAATTTGATGTTATAACATTATTATCATTTAAACTGGGGTTTTGTTCGGCAATTGTCTTGCCAAGAACTATTTTATTTAAGTCCCATAAAAGCCAGCAAGCCCACCAACACTGGTAGCACTTTAACGTAGGCAAAAACACCCTGTACTTAGTTGTGATGTACCGCGGTACACCTATACCATTAGTTTAAGTTTTTACATTGCGAATTCGAATGATCGTATTGTGCGTTCGATTATATTAGCGTCCAACTAAAATTAACTTTAACAGCAATGATTTAGGGCTCAATTTCGTGTATGCATTCACCGAGAGAGCTCCAAACATAAGTTTCGACATTAAAATCGATTATATTAGAATTTGTGACTTTAAATCAAGAGCTTGAGGGCTTATTTTACTTTAACGCTAATGTGATCTAGTGTTCTATATAATCAATCTTAGACAAGCGTACTGCCAACGCTTAAAAGCAATACTTAAGCAATATTACTCAAAATGACAGGTTGATGTCACGTACCTTGACGTTCTTAAAATAAGGATTATAATTCTGAAACACGAAAGTCAACAATAATGACAACATTACGTCAGCAACATTAAGCGTTGGCAGTATGACGCTGAGCATATATTGCAGGTCGATTCCGTTTGGCCAGTGTGTACTAGGCTATTAATGTCATCCAAAAGTGTAAAAAAAGAAGCATCCAAAACGAAGCTTACTGTTTACGTGTAGATAAGTTCTGCTAACTCTAGGGGGGTGTGTTGATATCTGACACTCGTATACTCCTTCGTCGTCGGGTTTCACTTCCCTGAGCAGCAGCCTCCAGTTCCCAGGGTACCTTTTCGCTACTGACACTCGGTTGTCCGCTGCATACGTCACAGCTCCGACTGTCAGTAGCTCTGGCATTTCTTCTTTACCTCTACGGCGGACCCAGGATACCTGAAATGTTAAATAGATAAAAATACGAACGAATGAAGAAGAGAAATTTGTGAAGGCCTTCACAACCGTGCATTGTAGAGGCAACATCTCCTGAAGATGCTCCGGTATCGGAGTGAAACGTACGTTGAGGGTAGTTTTTGGGGGATAAATTTTCCTGTTGTCGTGGATTATAGTGGATAAAATTTTTGGTTCCTTCATTATGATGGACTTCCGCAAAGTAACGCCTGCTTCTATCCAATATTTAAAAATACGAACCACCCCTCAGGGTGGATTGCACTCGATGGTTATGGTTAACGTTAAATTTGGCCAGCTATATACAACCACTTAGCAAAAGTCAGGTTTCTTTTAATTTTGAGCAAAGATCGATACAATAATATTGAGTGGTTCCACTTGACTTTACTAGCTTTTGGTGATCAATTAACGATAACCATAATCGTCGATGGATGCACTTGTAAAAGTTTATTTGAATAAAAAAAATGAGTTTGGCGATGCTACGTAATGCCAATAACCCAGTGTTATGAAGAAAGATTATGATTAATTATTTATTTGTCTGGGGAAAGGCTTCGGCTGCGTATAGTTACTGCCTTACTGGCAAAGAAGCATCGCCAAGCGATTCAGCGTTCCGGTACAATACCGTATACAAATCAATTAGCATATGTATGGGTTTTATAACTGCCATCACTAACAAGTTAGGAAGCTACCATCTTAGATTGTATCATCCCCTTCCACCAGGTGAAATCGCAATCAAAGACTAACTTGTAGTGAAAAAAAAAAAATTATCAAGTAAAATACTTAATAAGTAAAGTAATTTGTTCTGAACAATCAGAAACAGTCCATAAATAAGTTATTAAGTAACATCTTTACTAAGAACTACAAACAAAATAAACATACCTAACTAAAAACAAGGTATTTGGCATTTATGTTAGTGAATACACCGTCTTCTTTGGAAAATACAAAGAAAGTTAAGTTAAGTTTCTCAGTTGGACACTAAAGTTGTTGTGTTTAACTTATTAAGACAAACTTTAATTTACTAGCTCCAACAAGTAAAATAAAACAGCGACGATGACAACTGTTTTTGTTAACAAACTAAAGGATAACTACCTAACATTTGACTTGCCTCGAGATAAATTAGATTTGAAATTTTATGTTAAGATAGATAGAAAGATAAATTCGTAATTGCATTACACCAACATAAAGATAAACAGTAAACATTTTAAAAGCACAGAAAACAAAGTGCGCAAGGGCGGTCTTATCACTAAAAGTGATCTCCAGAGATATTAATGATAGATAAGTATAGTTAGCGCCAAACAAATACCTAGTCGTCTCTGAGTTCTGAGTTGCGGTGTCAAGTGCTTGTTTGAGAAGCTCTCACGCAAATTGTCAAATCAACATACATACTTTGCGTGAAAATATGCTATTGCGATGCGTCTTGCGGTGAACTTCAGATGGGACTATTTGATTGGTGGGAGCTATGTACTAAAATGGATGCTGCCCGCTACTTCCTCTACTTCCAAAAATGTTATGGGAATCTTTCCATATTTCGGGAAAATATTCAGTATAATTGAGATGGTATTCTTTCAAAAATCTCTTTGAAACCTTAATATAATGATTTTAACTTTTACAAAATAGTTATACTAATAGTTTCTTGGGGTGTGCGGTTTATAGGTGCAAGGGATCCACTGCAGATGTTGGGCGATTCCAATCACTATATTATCAATTTCCATAATTTTACTTATATCTATTATATTAAATAACAACAGAGTTCGTTTAATTTCTAATATCGTAATCAATATACACATATAAGTATATACAACATATAATTAGGAAGGTAGTTCGCGGAGCGCGGCTCGTACGTGTTTTCAACAACTGTGTCTCTGACTGAACTGAAGTTCGCAACAGTCGGCAGCTCGCAGCCGCGGCTCGCGGGGCTAACTTCACACAATTTCGATGACAAAACCCTACGTAGCTATTATGATAAACTTGCGTTGCGTCGGCTCGGTCGCAAGTTCGAACCCCACCATATTATATTCGCACAATTGGGTAGTGAAATCAGCAACTTTTTTTTCAAACGTTAAAACGCGTAAGGATTTTGTATGATAGTCAATGAACTAGAAGTTTAATTCGCTATAATCCGCTACAGTAGACAAATCTGTGTGGTACAGTGCGTGTCTTTCACCTGCAACATGCGACACCCACCACCCAGCAATTCGCACAGGCACAACACCACACCACACAAATCCTCCAAATCACTCTCAACGTACGTTTCACTCCGACACCGGAGCATCCTCAGGATGCACTCGACAATGCACGATTGTGAAGTCACAATCGTGCATTGTCGAGTCAACATCTCCTGAGGATGCTCCGGTGTCGGAGTGAAACGTACGTTGAGAGTGATTTGGAGGATTTGTGTGGTGTGGTGTTGTGCCTGTGCGAATTGCTGGGTGGTGGGTGTCGCATGTTGCAGGTGAAAGACACGCACTGTACCACACAGATTTGTCTACTGTAGCGCATTATAGCGAATTAAACTTCTAGTTCATTGACTATCATGGACTTCCGCAAAGTAACGCCTGCTTCTATTCGATTTTGTATGAAATTTTAAGTTGTGACGTCGTCAAAGTTCGAGGCATGTTTTTTTTACTTTAATCGATAGTTTAAAATGGTTATTCAAAATAAAACTAGCAGGAGACGTGGATATTACGACTTTTGGGAGATGATATTTAATAATCACTAAAAAATAATTTATTTCACTAGTAGTCAAATACCCAATTTTATTTATTTTTACCTGAACGGCACGGCAAATCCTGAAGGAATGGTTATGATTTAGCAATCTATTTATGTATGTGTGTTTGTATTGTATGTTAGTGCCTAAACTGCTGAGCCGATTTTGATGAATCAATCGATTCGTTATAGTCAAAGGGTTATAGAAGTTACTTTGGTACTTCAACAAGTCGTAATAATTAATTTTATTTGTAAGGCAATGAAACTTCCGTAATAATGACAAAAAGATAGGGCAGAAGGCTTCATTCTTTCATTAAGATTCTTGCGGATAATTACTGAAATCGTTCCGTATCTCCGTGTAAAATTGGCTAAAACTCCCGAAAGGCTAATTACAAAAGGATTCACTTAATTTATTCTCTTTCGCTCTTGTTGAGATAAGAAAAAGATTTAATTCTATTACAATACGGTTTTGTAGCGGACTTAAATAATGCCCGATCTAAAATTATTGGGGTTGCAAAAGAAAACATGATGCGAAAATAACATAAATATTTTTGGAAAGCCCTTTCATTTGAAACCATAAAAAAATTCGTTCATGACTAATATATCCTGTAGAGACCGCCATATTCAATTTAATGTGACGTCACACAGCCTATAACCAGCGGACAATGAAGACGCTTCCAACGATACCTCATAATTCTAATGATATGATAGTCAATGATAAGTAGCTTAGAAGTTAAAGGGAACAGATGAACATACATACCGGACAAAATCATAACCTTCCTTTTAACTGCGGCGTAGTTATGTAATAAAACTGAAATTAGAAACAGCAGCTGCACTGCGAGCAGAGAGATTCATTTTACACATTGTTATGAGATTCAGGTTACGCGGCGACAGCCTATAATGACTAACCCGATGTCCTAGATAAGTGACGAATGTGATCCGACGCGACGCAACGCGACGCGATACGACTCCATAGAAAATGAAAATGACCATGAAAATGTTATTTTTATTTCATAGCGAACCTTCAATGGATAAAAATACATGTCAGTGGCTTTCATTTTTTGATAGCCACTGATTAGGAGAATAGATCTGCAGGTATATTTTTTTTTTTGTTTTTTTTTAAATATATATCGCGAGCAAACAAATCACCTGATGTTACGTAATTATGCGTTGCCGGCTTTTGAGATAAATAGAATCTGGTTCCATAATTTGCAGGTACGGTAGGTATGATTGTGGTTTAAAAAAAAAATTTAATTATGAATTAAAAAATAAATTCTGTCCGGTGTTTTCTCCCAAAACGTTACACGCTTCATTTATTTATTTTGGTTTCAGATTGTCGACTTTCGGTTTTATTTGTGAACTAGGCACAACAACCGGATTTTCTGCTTCAATACATTAATGGGATGCACTCACTCTGCAGTAATCCCATGTGGATGGACTTGTGTCAGGATTTATAGAGGTTCGAGTTTACTAACTTTTTGCATAAAAACTTCTGTGATTTCAGTAGTTTCTCTTGAAAAGCTATACCATTTCTGAGCTTGCGAATTAGTATCGTCACATGAACTTTTATTTATGCTTTTCTTTATTTTTTCTGTCCGTGTGGTTTTTCTGTCATGTTATTTTAAAATACTGTCGCCAAAGTCATACTTTATTGTTCCGCATATTACGAAATAGATTTTCTCTTGTTCTTAATACGGGATAGATTCGCGCTTGACGACAATTATGCCTAACCAAAATGTAAGTACCATAAGGATACGACGAAATGCAAAAGTTTTTAAAGGAAACTTTGAATAAACACGGGCTAACTCCTAATTTAAATATTTTCACCTTCCCAGATTTTAATTTGGGTTGTTGTTGAGAACATTAATAATGGGTGAAAGAGGACAAGAATAATCTCAATAGTATTTATGAATTTAATAAGCCATAAATCAGGGAATAATACCTAAGGCTGCGTACCTATTGTAACAGAGAGGAGGCAAGCAAAGCAAAATATTTGAAACTCAACAATTTGGCTTCGTGTCTCTTGTTTCGTGCTTTTTGTGGTTGACGACCTCTCTGACACAGTGGTGAGCGCTGTTCTATTAACGTGGAAATCCCGGATTCGATCCCCTGCAGGCTCTAATTGAGAATTTAAAATTTCTGAATTTTTCTCTGGTCTGGTGGAAAAATTTGGCCTTGGCTAGTTACCACCCGGCAAAGAAGTGCCGCTAAGCGATGCCGCTAAACTGCCATACCTCTAATAGGTTTGCCCGGTCTTAGACTGCATCGTCACTTACCACCAGGTGAGATCGCAGTCAAGGGCTAACTTATAGTGGAAAAAATAAATAAAAAAACATTCGATCTACACGTGCGAGTACTAAATTAATAATATGGGCGGTAAATGCCTAGTGGTTAAGACTTCGGTCACGTAAGTGTTATATTCCCTATAACTTTTCAGAGTACCTAATGTGCGTTTTAAGCTTAGTTTTAAATAATTAAATATCACTTGCTATAAACTGTAAAGGAAAACCACGTAATGACCCTGCATTCCTGAGAATTTTCCATAATGCTCTCAAAGGTATGTAAAATCTGTCGATCCACAGATAGCGTGGTGGAATATGACCTTAACTCTTCTCATTCGGAAAGGAGACCCGTATTCAACAGTGGTGTTGGGTTGATGATCAACGAAACAGCCAGCCTTAACACCTACGGTGTCATGAAAAGTTTTTCTGAAAAGGCGGACTTTCTTTTGTTAGCACTGTTTGTCTGTGTGTTTTATTACTGTTTGTCATTATATCTCATGAAACTGGAAGTATAATATCAGTCAATTTGACTCTTTTCATGTCATTCGATTTAATCTGCGGATACCGACGCCATATTGAAAATAGTTAGAATAAATACAAGTGTTTTGACGATGTTAATTCAGTCTCCTGCCGGCAGACTCAGCGATTATGGGATACTTTTGTGTTTAGATCGCTTTTTGGTTTAGAGCTTAACGATAGCAATCGTGGCCGGATCAAATGAATATTGTCTTTAAGTTTAGCTAACTTTTTATCTTATTACATTAAATCTCTCGTGGAACCGCTTCACGTTGTGACCATTCGTTCGTGCAAGTTCCAAATGAGAGTTCAAATATATTATGTGTTTCATTAATACCTAATTCTGGATTGTCGCTTACACTTTCTATTCGATTATTTGAAGGACTTGCCTTTAGTCTTTGTTATTCGAAGCAATGCCTCAATGTACACATAACCTAACAGTGGCTCGCCATTATTGCTTTTCGCATATTAATTGACGTATATTAGGCATATGTTTTGTGAGACACTGCCTTAATTTATAATTACATTGTAATTGGAGAGGGGAGCTTACCGAAGCTTTTCTTGTTTTTGGAGTTAATTGAAAAATCAAATAAGCATCAAAATTCTTTTGAGGAAATAAAACGAAAACGTCACAAACTTTATCCGTCCATACTAATATTATAAATGCGAAAGTGTGTCTGTCTGTCTATCTGCTACGCTTTCACGGCCAACCGATTTGGATGAAATTTGGTAAAAGGATATTTTGAAAAAAAATACTGGTAGGGTTTTTATTTTATTTTCTACTGATACCCGCGACTTTGTCCGCGTGAATTAAGGCTTTTTGGTTCCCGCCGGAACTCTTTAATTTTCCGAGATGAAAAGTAGCCTATGTGTTATTCCAGACTATAATCACAGCTATAATCAATCTCTGTGCCAAATTTTATCCAGATCCGTTCCGGCGTGATTGAGTAACAAACATCCATCCATTCATCCAAACTTTCGAATTTATAATATTAGTACAGATATGGACAGAAGCTCTTTTCTATAACTGAAAATAAAACCAAATCATTGAAAACTAATAGGTACAGTATTTAGCGGTCAATAACCTAAAAGTTGCAATGAGTTAAAAATAATATTAAACGTTTCTGTAAAAGCGAAATGCTTTCAGTTTAACGACCCTTAATAAGAAACATGGAGTCAAGCAACAAAAGAATAAAAGGAAGGAAATAAGAGTAACTTAAACGTTGTTGTTATTATAAATGGAGAAACCGTGCCGCGAGTTTTCTGCGGAGACAAAGTGTAATGGATAATCCAGAAGTAGGTATTTAATAAACACTATATTGTTTGTACTCTCATTTGGAACTCGCATGAGCGAATGGTCACAACGTGTAGCGGTTCCACGAGAGATTTCATGTAAAAAGATAAAAGTTAGCGAAACTTAAAGACAATATTCATTTGGTCTGGCCACGATTGCTATCGTTTAGCTCTAAACCAAATTGCGATCTAAACAAAAAAGTGTTCAATAGTCGCTGAGTTTGCCTGCAGCAGACTGAATTACCATCGTCAAAACACTCGTATTTATACTAACTAATTTCAATATGGCGTCGGTACCCGCAGATTAAATCGAATGACATGAAACGAGTCAAATTGGCTGATATTATACTTCCTGTTTCATGAGATATGATGACAAACAGTAATAATGCTAACAAAAGCAAACCGGTCAAGTGTGTGTCCGACTCGTGCTCAAAGGGTTCCGTACCTCCACAAGATATATATTTTTTTGGTTAATTAAACAAGATAGACGCCTTAGCAACACGTAAACAGTAGTGAAATAACGGTGGAGCTTGACAAACAAATCGATACTTCATGAGTATTAATGGTTTTTTACCTACTTAACGGTTTTAGCATTTATTTCTGTATTTGTGTTCAAACTTTCTTCATGCCAAATTTCATGATTCTAACCCAACGGGAAGTACACTATAGTTTTAATTTACTAGCGAGCGTCAAAATACTTAAAACGTGCAGCTTAACTAGTCGTATTTTTTATTGCGTTGACTTTTTTAGAGCTCCAAGGGACCCTAAACCTAAGCATTTTATATTAATTTCATTCTGATACGTCCACGCGTTCCCGAGAAAAAGGGTGTTGACAGACATATAGACGGACAACGAAGTGATCCTATAAGGGTTCATTTTTTCCTCTTGAGGTACGGAACTTATAAAGGAAAAGTCTAACTAAAACGTAATTTGTGTTAGTAAAAGCAGTGAAATTCTAGCGGTTGAAACGTCAGCCCTCTAATCGGGTGACCGGGAGTTCGATCATCGAGGAAGTACTTCTTACTTTTCGGATTCTATATGCGTTTCATAAACTAACCTCCTTCCTCCGTTTTATGACGACCTCCTTGGCGCAGTGTGTAGCGCTGTTGTCTTAACGTGCGGTGGTCCCGGGTTCGATCCCCGGCGGGGTCAGTTTGGGAATTTATAACTTCAGAAATTTCCCTGGTCTGGCCTGGTGGGAGGCTTCGGCCGTGGCTAGTGACCACCCTACCGGCAAAGACGTGCCGCCAAGCAATTTAGCGTTCCGGTACGATGCCGTGTAGAAACCGAATAGTGGTATGGGTTACCTGCCATGCCCCTAACATTGCAGGTATATTAAGTTCAGTTTGTAACCATCTTAGACTGCATCATCACTTACCATCAGGTGAGATCGCAGTCAAGGGTTGTATTGTTTAAAAAAAAAGAATATTTCCGAGGTTTACAACTCGGAATATATCTATGAAAAGTATCTACAGACTCGGTTCTTTCATACAGCTGAAAGTATATTAACCTTATTATATTTAACGATCCATTACCAGGGAACTTACTTACATGCATTTTACATTTCTTCGACCTGCAAGTTATTAAAGCAACGGTATCCAATCCTTTTAAAATCTTAGCTTACTTAGAATTCTAGCTTTAACAAATTCTGATCGCATAAATGTGATCAGCATTTTAATAACAAATCTATGCAGAGGTAGATTCTGAATAATTCAGGGTATAAAAAATTGAGATGACCCTTGCTAAAAGTTATTACTGGATGCTTACGTAACTCTTAAATTTTTTATCTAGATCCATTCAGCCGTGATTGACCAACATCCATCCATCCACCCACCTATCCATCCATCCAAACTTTCGTTATTTGTTTGACGACCTCCGTGGCGCTGTATGTAGCGCTATTGTCTTAACTTGCGGAGGTCCTGAGTTCCGATCCCCGGCAGGGTCAATTCGGGAATTTATAATTTCTGAATATTCCCTGGTCTGGCCTGATGGGAGGCTTCGGCCGTGGCTAGTTACCACCCTACCGGCAAAGACGTGCCGCCAAGCGATTTAGCGTTCCGATACGATGGCGTGTAGAAACTGAATAGGGGTATGGGTCTTAATATAACTGCCATGCCCCTAACAGGTTAGCCCGCTACCATCTTAGATTGCGTCATCACTTACCATCAGGTGAGATCGCAGTCAAGGGCTAACTTGTAGTGGTTAAAAAAAAAAAATAATAATGTTAGTATAGACAACTCAAAGGATTACTAATAATTTGTAATTTTTATTTTTAATCTATATCTTTTAGTCATAATAATAGCTACTTTTGTTTTAGTCCATGCTGTGTTAACTTAAAAGTAATCACTTCACTTAGCTTGTATTTTTATGAGTGTATAAGTAGTTTTTTTTAATTTTATTACGTGCGTGCATAAACACATTGATAAATTCCAAAAAGAAAAGTGATTGTCATAATATCAATACTAGAAATAAAAATAAACTTGTAATGCTTCTAGGCTTAGTAAAACCAGCAATAGGCATGATGACAGTAACCAAGAATCAATGAAATTATGAATTTATCTAATGAAATAGGATTCATGGATTATAAAAAACATATTAATTTTTCTGTTTCGACTGAGATTGCTATTTATCTTGATAAAATAAAGCTATAAAATACAGCAATCCGCCATAATGGATTAAACACCAAGAAGCGAATGACGTCACAATTGTTTGTTTTCGAGCTTTGACAATCACATTATTGTTTACTGCACACTGCACAGAGTGCATTGGTAATAACAATAGTGACGTCACAAACAACGCCATGACACCGGCGAGCGTTTTGGCGTGAATTTTAAAATTTAAATATCAAATGCCAATTTTATCTACCATACCTTATTTTTCTGCTGAAATAATATATTTTTTCGAAATAGTAGGTACTTCCGAATATAATCTGACCATTTTTCAAAATCAGTCATCATGCCTATTCATTTGTTGGAAACAGTGTCCGCTTCTACAATAAGCTCTATCCATACATTCATACATCCATGGATGTATGGATGTATGAATGTATGGATGTTTGTTACTCAATCACGCCCCAACGGCTGAACCGATCTGGCTGAAATTTGGCACAGAGATACATTATAGTCTGGAATAGCACAAGAATACTTTTTATCCCGGAAAATTAAAGAGTACCCGCGGGAACCAGAAAACCTCAAACCACGCAGACGAAGTCGCGGGCATTCGCTAGTATTTTATATTATCTTTAATAAACTTAATAATTTATTAGTAATTTCCCAATGTAAACTTGTGTTAATAATGTGCGACTTTTCTTATTTTCATGATGTAATTGAATTAGCTGCGTGTGTACCTATATATCATATATATCCTATATATCCTATATATCTTATACCATCCTATACCATCTTGTATTATAAATTATATTTTACAACTCTTGAGAAAACTTTTGCAATTAAATTCAATAGACGAAGTAATACTTGACGATTTAGATTCCATAACGACTTGGGATGTTTTAGAACACTTGTATACTGCGGCAATTTGTGAACTTTATACTCTTGTAACTATTATCCTGAACTTGTATTATTGTGTAGTGATACTTGACTGCGTACAACTTAGTAAGTTGGGATGCAATTTCCATAAACTTCACAACAAGAACTATTTCTAACTATACTGATATTATAAATGCGAAAGTTTAGATACATGGATGTATGTATGGATGGATGTTTGTTACTCAATCACGCCCCAACGGCTGAATGGATCTGCATAAAATTTGGCACGGAGATCGATTATAATCTAGAATAACACATAGGCTAATTTTATCTCCGAAAATTCTAAAGAGTTTCCGTGGGAACCGAAAATCTCAATTCGCGCGGACGAAGTCGCTGGCATTAGCTAGTAGAATGAATATTCCTTGACTTAGTTTACTTACGTATTAGGTCATAGTCTCTGCACTAACAGTCTGAGTGATATTAAACCCTTTGCCAGCTCACTACTGACTGGAGCAAGAGACTCCTTTCAGAATAAGGAAGATTTAGCCATAGTCCTCCACGCTGACGAAGTGTAGATTGGCAGACTACACACACCATTGAGAACATTACGAAGAACTTAGCAACCGAGGGGTATAACTATAACTTATAGCAAATTATTATTTCGCTTATTCTATAAAAAAATGTCTCGAGTGGGTTTCTATTTTCCTGCTGAGCTACTGAGACCTTCTAGGAAGTGGTTTTCAACACCACGAAGGAGAGAGACAGGGGATAATACTTTGTTACCTACAATTTTTCCAGGCCAGGGGTCATACTGCCAACGCCAAAAGCAATAATTAAGCAATATTACTGAAAATGACAGTTTGATGTCACGTACCACGACGTTCCTAAAATAAGGATTATAATAATTGTAAAACACGAACGTCAACAAAAATGAAACAATATAGCTTTAAGCTCTGGCAGTATGTCCCTGGTCCCGAATTGTATTCTGCCGAAGAGAACTATGTTCTAAAACCAAAATTTTATAAATTTCGTGTTCCAAAAACTGATCCAAACCTCCAGGTGAATCAAGAGCTCGCGTTTATTTAGCCCAACGGCTTAGCCTTGCAATTCAACAAGGTAATAGCGCCAGGTTTTGGACACCATGCCCATTAACGGCGTGTATTTTTAGTAAATTTGTATTATAATTATAACTAATATCTCTTCCATCTCGGGACCATGGGGGCCAGGACCTTTGGAAGGCATACGAGGGGCCGAAACCAACTCGCAGAGGCCCGTTAGAAAATTTTACGCTAAAGGAAATGTGACACCAACCAGCGAATATCCCTATATGCACTATGCGAGTGCACTCAAGGACAATCCTCGGTTAGTGCAGGACTATTGGAAATCATAAAAAATAATACCAAAGAAGTGTATAAATCTTCACTAAAACGTAATAAAAGGGGAGTTCCGCAGGGAAGTATACTAGGGCCATTTCTTTTTCTAACGTACATAAATGACATTACAACAGCGGTCACTCACCCTTGTGTATTATTTGCAGATGATACAACTATATTAATAAAAAGTAAAAATATACGGATATATGAACAAGAAATAAATAAAGCTTTACAAGATATAGTTAGATGGCTTAGTGACAATGATTTAAAAGTAAATTTAAACAAAACTAAAATGATGCAATTTAGTTAGTACAATACTATAACTCAGCCAAAAAACATTCAATTTGACGATACAAAAATAGACGAAGCAGACTCATTAAAATTTTTAGGAATAATTTATGACAAAAACTGTAATTGGAAAGCGCACATTGAGTATATATGTACAAAATTAGACAAATTTGTTTACGCCTTAAGACGTCTAGTTCAGACAGCATCAGTAAATGCTGCTTTAAGTGCATACCATGGTTATGTATCGTCCGTCTTGTCATATGGTTTGATACTTTGGGGTAACTCTGTTGATATTTTAAGAGCATTCAGACTGCAAAACAAATGCATAAGGGCTATCTGCAACGTAGGACCATTAGAGAGCTCTAAACCACTTTTTAAAAAACTAGGTATCCTTCCACTACCATGTATGTACATAAGGGATATGTGTGTATTTGTTAAGCGATATCCAAAATACTTCAAAAAGAAATGCGAAATTAAAACAAATAGGTCTATTCGATATCCTAACAAATTATGTATTTCCAAATGTTGTAATAGTACATACATGAAAAGTACTTACGCTATGGCGGTCAAGATTTTTAATAGGCTACCAGCCGACTTTGAAAAGTTGACTTTAAATATGCTAAAGAGCAAACTCAATAAATTACTATTAGAAAAATGTTACTATGATGTGAAGGAATATTTAACGCAGTAAGCAATAACTGTTTATTACTGACATTGTTATTTTTGATCGTGTTGTATAATTTATTTGATTTTGATTTCCTGTAATTTCTCTGACATTAGTTTATTTTATATTGAATTTAATTAATTTAATTGATATTTTTAACTGAAATCCTAATAATTTATTAATTTACCTACTAATTATATAATATTTGCACACTATTAATTTAGTTGAATGTTTATGAACAGATTATTAACTTACCAACATTATGTACCTACAAACATTCTTGCAAATAAATTATTATTTATTTATTTATCATGGACACAAATATACAAAATGTACTATATTTATATGTACTTTATTTAATACTATTATTATTTTGTGATTTGTATGATATTTTTAATGTTTTTACGTTTTAATGTAGGTATATTTAATAGTTTTAATTTGACTTTTTTTGTTATTAAATTGATAAAAATTTTGTTATCTACTAAGTTTGCTGAACAAATAATTATAAGTACTTTCAATTTACTATTCTATAATAAGGTTTGCATATTAGGCTGTAATCATCATCACCACTTGCAAGCAAGTCTGGTTGCAGCCAAGCGCTAGATTATAGTATACTAGATGATGCCCGCGACTTCACCCGCGTAGACTAAGGTTTCTTGA
This sequence comes from Erebia palarica, assembly GCA_964035005.1. Lineage (NCBI taxonomy): Eukaryota > Metazoa > Arthropoda > Insecta > Lepidoptera > Nymphalidae > Erebia > Erebia palarica. The sequence continues at coordinate 32,245,269 of OZ035990.1, forward strand.
TTCCCGCGGGAACCCTTTAATTTTCCGGGATAAAAAGTAGCCTACGTCCTTCCCCGGGATACAACCTATCCCTGTACCAAATTTCATCAAAATCGGTTGAACAGATGGGTCGCGAAAGCGTAGCAGACAGACAAACAGACAGACAGATACTTTCAAAATTAGATAATTTTGAACAAATGAAAAAAACTTACCGTCTTATCTTGTAGAAGGCTTATCCGGCAATTCAATTGCGCATCTTCACCTAATTGTACAGTTATCTTAGTAATGTTCCCATCAGGCGTATCCTCGAACGTTGGACCGTATCGTCTGTCGTGATCAAAGTACGTGTTCTTAACTGAAATGACGTGCGGTATCTGTGGACAGCATTCCAGAAATTATGTCTATAGCACATAGTGACATGGTGCGTCGTTAAAGTATTTGACTACAGCCATTAGCGTCCCCCTGTGTGCTTAGCATGCCCACCACGAGATTATCTCGCGACGAGAGAGAGATGTTGTCGTTGTTGGCAAATTTTCCAGAAATTATGTCCATAGCACATATTAACATGGAGTCGTCGTTAAAGTATTTGACTACAGCCATTAACGTCCCCCTGTGTGCTCAGCATGCGCACCACGAGATTATCACGCGACGAGAGAGAGAGAGAAGTTGTCGTTGTCGGCAAATTGTTTTTTTAAAACATGCACAAAATGCGGTATATTACAAGAAATAAATAGTTGGCATGTAAAGGTTCGTAGAGGAAAATACCACAGGTAAGAAATATTACATATATCTCTATTTTTTACATAACGAGACAAGTAACCATGTAAACGTCGGTAGACAAATAGAGATAACGAGTAGACATAATTTTACTCGTGCGCATGCTAGCCATACTGGGCACAGGCCACCGGATATGAACCATAGTTCATATCACAATCTGTCAAATAATGGCGTCCGAAATTTATAGCCGGTAAAAAGAAACAAGAAATATTTATAACTAGACTAGATGATGCCCACGACTTCATCCGTGTGACATAGAAGACAAAAATTCATTCGGAGGAAAATACGGAGAGGTATTTGCTGATACTGATGATTGAGGATTTTGAAGACGGATGAAGAGCACAGCCAGGGTATTGAAGATAGGTGGGGGATGCTCGAACAAATGTCACTCGAAACCTTATCCAATTGGCGGTAAGTTGAAAAAAAACTCCAATATGGCGGATTCAAGATGGCCGCCATACAAGTTTCGTCAGTGTCTGTCTCGGAGAGCATAAAAGATGGAAGGGTGGTTTCTCGGCAAAAGATGATCAGGACCTGAAGTTCTTCTTGATGGACAGGAAAAAAAATCAAGATGGCGGAATATATTTTCCACAGAAAATGTATGGCGAATGTTCACTGGGATTTGGAAATTATGAACGCGGTCCGCTTCAGCGGGCCGCACATCCACCCGCCGTACTAGTTGTATACTTTTATTTTTTATTTAATTTAACGAAATAACTTTTACATATCATAATTAACTTCACGTCCTGAAACTCGCATGAGTTTATGTGGACGTTGCAAATTCCTCCTAAGCAACTAAGTTAACAGAACAGTGATAATACAATATACCTAGATCAAGACACGCGGAAGCGTGTCCAGCCAAAGTTCAAAAAAACTGGCGAGCAGCACCGTGTGTAATATTACACGAACCATTTGGAGCCACTTTTGACCCCCTCATAACTCAAAAACTATTTCACATAAACATGTCAAATTTGGCGCATATATTGAGACCCGTGAGATACATATGTGCTCCAAATTTCATAAGCACACCTCAAATGGTTATTTAGATATAAACGTACAAAAATCGTCATTTTTATGATCAAAGGATAGATCAAAACTCTGACACGAGGCATGCTACCATTGCTTGTTTCACAAAAAACTTTTGATTTTGAACTTTTGCAATCAAAATTGATGAGATGTAGAAATGTGCTGTAGAGGTAGTCTGACCATAGATGTAATCTGTCAATGTCAGTGTAACTCTAGGTATACTATATATTTTTCTTGAGAATTCTCGTCTTTAATTATCTTGTACAATGAGTCGTACAATAGAATTACTGGTGGGTGACACACTGACCTTACACCGAATAATAAGTACCTACTAATGTAAAACGTAAACTAAACTAATAGAAAAGTCCTATTACAGTGTATAGGATTATTTGAATGATAGCAAGGCATGGGTATGAATTTTTATAGCGGCTGATAATGTAATGTTATATTATAAGTACATATTATATATAATTTCAAATATTTGTGAGATGGTGATAATAAAAAAAAAGCGGAGTTTATTGCGGGCTCTTCTCAGACCAGGGCACGTTTGGAACCCTCGTAGCTTTAGTTTTAAGATATCGTAGTTAATTATCACCATCACGTCTTATGCTCTGTAAGCATGACGTTCAGAAGGTGTACTTTGTAGGTACATATTTTGAATAAATATGTTTTGAGTTTGAGATTGAGTTCAATAATTTCTGTACAAAAAGTAATGATATCCCATCAAAAACATTAATGTAAAATGAGAGCCAAGTTCAAAATTGTGATATATATGCCTTGGTTGTTGACTTCAGCGACAAAAGAAGTGAGATCTAAATGGGTGCCAAGTTCAATGGTCAGTCCTGCAATTTATATATCCCATCAAAAACATAATACAGTTTCTACCAGCAAGCCAAATTTTCGGAAGAATAAAATAAGAACTTACAGCTTTACAACTTGTGAACGCTATAATTCAAGTTGTTATAAAATATTATATGTTGTTATAAATAAATTTCAGGACTGACCATTGAACTTGGCACCCATTTAGATCTCACTTCTTTTGTCGCTGAAGTCAACAACCAAGGCATATATATCACAATTTTGAATTTGGCTCTCATTTCACATTTATGTTTTTGATGGGATATATAAATTGCAGGATTTTACATTTATGTTTTTGATGGGATATCAATCTACAATATTCAATTTCATAGGTAAGTAGGTAGTTGTTAGCGTAAAATAGTTATATAGGAGCTTATTTTGTATATGTACTTTATATATGTAGTTTTAATTTAATTACAATAATCTGACATACCATGTCGAGGTTATCATCGACTTGCTTGTGTTTATTTGGTTGAACGGTCAACGTGCTGGTTTCTGGTCCTGTCGACGGCCGTGGCATCTGTGGCACTTTGAACGACTTGGTGCTGTCTATCGTGGAGTTCCCCAGCCGAAGCATCACGGGCGCTGGAGCGACCCCTGTGCTGAGCGCGTAGTAGGGGGTTACTGTTTGGTCCTCTTCTGTGGTCGATGTTAGGTTGTCTGTAAAAGGAATACTTGATTAGTGACGCATACATTGTTTTTTTTTCGATTTATTTTAGCAGTGATACAATGTAGGATCTATAGAACATACTTTGACTTATCTTTAATATGCCCGTGTATCACACAAATTTTTTTAATATATTTGTGAAAAAACTTGAAAATAAAACTCGAGTAGGTTCATTAGTAAATGGTTTCTCACGGCTCACATTACAAGTGTGCTCAAGTGTAATTAGAAAAACAGTGTTATCATTCCCCCAAAAGGTATTTTTAAAACGTTTCAAAGTACTTAATAATACCGGCTAAAAATACGAATTCCCGCTGCAAAAGAAAGCGGGAATGCAAAGAGAAGTTAAAAAACCCGACCGCTTCAATTTCATAGAATTTACTTCCACTGGACATGAAAGTGTAATGGAGATTGGTTCGCCTTTTAAACCGACGCTTTGGAATATACAGTTTTGTGCAAGTGTTGAAACTTTTGCTTTTTTCTGTTTTCGATGGCAAACCTCATGACTACGATTTCAGGCTAATTGAGACGATTGTAAGGCGTGACGTACACGACACAGTAGATTGCAGCTGATTCGCTGCATTTTTCTTGATAAAATTTTATACTTAGCTTTATTTACTTTAACATAAGTCTAAGGCCCGTCCGGGCGATTCATGCATTTAGTAGTGATACAACGTGGTAAGTATAGAACATACTTTGACTTAGTTTTAATATAATATTAAAATATTAAGTAAATTATTTATTCATCATTTTATAAATTACTAGTGGATGGATGAGGAAGGCGGAGGACCGTGTTTGGTGGCTCGCTCTCGAAAAGGCCTATGTCCAGCAATGGATGCATACAGGCTGATGGATGGATGGATGGATGGATGGATGGATGGATGGATGGATGGATGAAATTACTAGTTTGGGGGACGAGTGGCCTAGTTGTGAAAACGCATATCAGTCGATTGCGTTAGTAAATCAACGTCGACCCAAGTCGGTATTGGAGCTTTTCTAATTTGGCTTTTTCGTTTCCTCTATGCCACGTTAAGCCGTCGGTCCCAGTTATTATCACAATCATCTGATAATACAATCAATTCACAGAAAGCATGGTAATCTATACTCTATACTAATATTAGAAATGCGACAGTTTTGATGGATGGAAGGGTGTTTGTTACTCAATTACGCCAGAACGGCTGAACAGATCAGGATGAAAATTGGCACAGAGTTAGATTATAGTCTGGAATAACACATAGACTTTTATCCCGGGAAATTAAAGAGTTGTCGCGGGAATCAAATAAACCTAATCCATGCGGACGAAGTCGCGGGCATTAGCTAGTATACCTACTATAAATCGTGTTCCTTACGGTGGATTTTGTACATTATAACCATGGTACGACTCGTACATTACGTGTGGTTCTTTCAATTAAATGTTGATTCAACGCCAGCAACACGTTATAAAGCTCATATTTCCATGCTTTACTGTGAGTGGAGTGGAAGTGGTGTCTAGCCTTTCTAATGTACGAAGACCTGCAATAAAATAGTATCTGTAACTGTGGTACCTGTGGTGAATTGGCAAACAGCTATCTGGGTGAGAAGGAAAACGCCCACGCTCCACATAGCGCCGCAACAAGGCCGCGCCCGCCCCGGCCCTTCATAATCTGGAACAAACGAGACACGCATGAAGCTCCCTTGACTGATGCGACTTGTCAATACTATTAATAGTAGTTTACATGCAAAACTGACAGCTACAGAGTAAAGATCGCAATCCCCTCTGGTGTGGATTGGATAACACTCTTCCACTATTGGATGAAATCCATTAACGCAGCAAGAATACCATGAATTCAGCCAATCACAGCAATTGATACTGTAACAATGATTGATGCAGAAGATACGCGGTCGCCCTGCTGTAGTTTGTGATTTAAGAGTTTGTGAATTAACTGTCTTTAAATTGTCTTAGCGTAGCAGTAATTTATAGCAAAAATAATTCATAATAAAAATAATATATATAATGAATGTAAAGGTAACTAGATGTTACAACATTAAGTGTCCAATAGTAGATATTCTAGTGAATAAGTATAAATTTAATATTTGCACGCCTTTAATATGGCATAACATGTTTGGCATCATTATGTATAATTATTGTAATCATATAACTATAATGTAACACATGTTTCACGCAAATAAATGAATTTATTATTTATTATTAAGTAGTGGGTTTTTCTGACAAGAAATTCTCAGTAGGTACTAGCCCGGAGTTAGGAAGTTGGCGGTGTTTCACCCCCGTGCCTCGGAGAGCACATTAAGTCGTCGGTCCCGGTTATTACCACTAACATGATAATAGTCGTTACAGTCCGCCAACTCGCATTGGAGCAGCATGGTGGGTCTAAGCTCTAATTCCCTCTCTCCTATGAGAGTGGAAGTCTATGCAGTGGGACGTTAACGGGCTGTAGTGGTGGATATAAGAGCGGTAAGTAAGTTTATGCATATGAGTTGACTAATGTCACATCGATGCTGCTGAGCGAGGGCTGACCATCGTCACAATCTCATGAGTTTGTTAAAACCTTAATCTTTTAATACATTTGTGAAAAACTTGAAAACAAAATTCGACTAGGTTAAGTATTCACTAGAACATGGTTTCACGCCTCACATTACAAGTGTGATCTCAAATGTAATTAGAAAAACAGTGTTATCATTCCTCCAAAAGACCTTTTGTAAACGTTTCAAAGTACTGAATACAGGGTACACATACGAATTCCTGCTGCAAAAGAAAGCGGGAATGCAAAAAGAAGTTAAAAAACTCGACCGTTTCAATTTCATAGAATTTACTTCCACTGGACATGAAAGTGTAATGGAGATTGGTTCGCGTTTTAAACCGACGCTCTGGAATATGCAATTTTGTTCAAGTGTTGAAGCTTTTTTCTGTTTTTCTGATAGGTAGGCTCACTTGACTGCGATTTCAGGCTAATTGAGACGATTGTACGGCGTGACGTATACGATACAGTAGATTGGAGCTGATTCACTGAATTTTTCTTGATAAAATTTTAAACTTAGCTATATTTACTTTAACCTAACTCTGAGGCCCGTCCGGGCGATTTATGCATTTTTTTTGAGTAAACCAATTGGGACCGACTGTCAATGTAAATAAAGCTGAGTTTTAAGTGTGCTTTCCAGATCATATGTAAATATTCCAGACTATAATCTATCTCTGTGCCAAATTTCATACAGATCCTTTCAGCCGTTCTGGCGTGATTGAGTAACAAACATCCATCCATCCATCAAAACTTTCGCATCGTATGGATGCGAAGATTTCCTTAATATTATAAATGTTAAAGTGTGTATGTCTGTCTGTCTGCTACGATTTCACAGTCCATCTGTTCAACCTATTCTGATGAAATTTGATACAGGGATAGTTTGTATCCCGGGGAAGGGCATAGGCTGCATTTTATCTCAGAAAATTAAAGAGTTCCCGCGGGATTCAAAAAACCTTAATCCATGCGGACGAAGTGGCTGGCATCATGTAGCTCATAATATTAGTATAGAGTATAGATGTATTCAAAATTTGATCTAATCATTTCAATAGATACCGCTAAGTTCACACACAAAACTTTCATCTCAATTGATTACATTTAGAGAATTCGAAGTTGTTAGTTACGTGAGTTGCTAACACAATTAAAGATGGGATCCGACAATTTCATTTAATTACTTACACGGAGAGTTAGTATTAATTGAAATAAAGGTCTCATTCGGAATAGGTACGTGCTTCGATTGTGTAATATTGTTAAACTCGAACATGCTAACCACTAGACCAACGAGGCAGACAGAGTTGTTCGACTGCGGCTGATGTCCCGGGTTCGAGTCCCGGTTCGGGCCATAACAAGTATTGGGTTTTAATGACAAGAATATTCTCAGTAATAGCCCGGAGTTAGGAAGTTGGCGGTGTTTCACCACCGTGCCTCGGAGAGCACGTAAAGCCGTCTGTCCTGCGCCTGATCTCTCTCCGGTCGTGTCTGATTTTCCGTCCCATCGGGCTATGAGAGGAAGTGAACAGAGATTGCACCTATGTTTGCGCACACACTTGTGCACTATAATATCTCCCGCGCAGATGGCTAGTTTCTCTGGAGATTGACCACCGTGGCTGAAATTCGGTCGGGAGGACATTATTGTTGTTAGACTAGTACAATACTAGTGGTTTTTCTGACAAGAAATTCTCAGTAGTATACTAGCCCGGAGATAGGATGTTTGCGGTTTTTCACCCCATGCCTCGGAAAGCACGTTAAGCTGTCGGTTCTGCGCCTGATCTCTGTCCGGTCGTGTCGGATTTTCCGTTCCACCGAGCTATGAGAGTAAAAGGAACAGAGAGTGCACCAGTGTACGCATACACTTACAGATGGCTAATCTCTCTGGAGATTGGTCATGGCCGAAATTCGGTTGGGAGGACACTATTAGAAGTGTTAGTATTAATGACGACCTCCCTGGCGTAGTGAGCGCTGTGGTCTTAAAGCGGAAGGTCCCAGCTTCGATCCCCGGCAGGATCAATTCGGAGATTTATAATTTCTGCATTTTCCCTAGTCTGGCTCGGTGGGAGCGTTCAGCCGTTCTCAAATAAAAAATAATAAGCATTCTTTGGAAAAAAATAGTATTGATGAGTTCGTGTTTCTGTCACATAATTAATTTATATTAAATATTAAAACACAAGTTAATATTTATAGATTAAATAGCCGAAAAATAAATATTAAAACATGTAAGTTATGGTAGGTATTTACAGTTTTAAAACAACAAGCATTCAAAAATTGCAACAAAATTCAGAACGGCGAATACAGCACTAATAAAAACGGCAAATACATAAAACGGCTTTTACTAATCTAATAAAGGTTTCATATATTTGCAAATACACTTTTTTTTTTTTTTTTGCGTCACAGGTTTTCACTTGACGACAATTATGCTTAGCACAAAACACAAACCCGTGCGCACACTATGCACATAAAGCGGCACAATATACACAAGTCATAATTTAAAAAATTGTAAAACACGACTGCCCTGCCAAAAACGAACAAGAAAGTTAAAAATCTAAATTAATCTAGTCAAATTAGAATATTATTCACTATATATTATATATTATATTTTTTGTGAATCACTGCGGATATTGAACTATAGTGTTATATATTTTTGGAATCTACTCATCATTTTCTAGATGATGATTATATAGTTAATCTTATTTTCGAATTTTTTATTTCAAATTAATTTTTAATGCGGGACCATGGTCACCCCATAATTTTTTTTTAAATTTTGAAATGAAATGATTTAAATGATGATTTGAAATGATTTATTTATTTCATGTAGGACAACTTGTGTCACTTATGAAACGTTAAGACTCTACCACCGCCTATTTCGTCTAGCCTATATCACCGTCCTAGCATAATTTTACTAGCCTATATCACCCGGAATAAGCTAGGGATTCTAACGATATCTCAATCGATACCGATTAAAATCAGTTTAAGCGTATAGAAGTTATGGTGGAATATAAAAACTCACATACATATATACATACATACATGAACCCTGATAACGAAATACTCCTTTTTTCAGGCAGTCGTATAAAAACGGAAATTAGCATTTTGTACGCTTTCTAAGTTTTTACATAGCAAATTCGATTGATCGTAATCGAGCTTTCGATAACGTTAGCGTTAAATGAAAATAAACCTTTAACTAAAAGGTTAGTCCTCTACCATCTTAAACTGCATCATCACTTATCATCAGCTGAGATTGGACTCAAGGTTTAACTTGTAGTGGATAAATAAATAAATAAATTTAAAACTATCGATTAAAGAAAACAGCTGTGTTGAAATTCGATGACGTCACAACTATGTATTTTATATAAACTTCCATACTAGAAGTCTTTATGTTTGATAAAGAGATTCTGATTTATTGAAATGTTGTACCAACATCTTCAACATCATATTTCAACAAACTTGTGATTTATACACAGACAAACAGACACATAGCATACACGTTTACAATATAGGTAGGTATGGATAACAAAATCCATACTAATATTATAAATGCGAAAGTGTATCTGTCTGTCTCTCCGTCTGTTTGTCTGTCTGTCTGCTACGCTTTCACGGCCCAGCTATTCAACCGATTTTTGATGAAATTTGGTATAGGGATAGTTTGTATCGCGTGGAAGGACATAGGCTAAAGTTATAGAGTTCCCAGGGGAATCAAAAACCTTAATCCACGCGGACTAGTCTTAAAATAAATTCTAACATCGCACCATCTAGTCTTAAAATAAATTCTAACATCGCATCATCTAGTCTTAAAATAAATTCTAACATCGCATCATCTAGTCTTAAAATAAATTCTAACATCGCATCATCTAGTCTTAAAATAAATTCTAACATAAATAAAAACTTTTCGCACAATGTATATAAGGCTCCGCGAATGAAAAATTCGATACAAAAGCTGGTTAAGTTTTTAAATTTAATTTCAGACTTGGCGTGACTATTCTCAGGGGATTTCTCAGCCTTGCTAAGAAGCTTTGCTACGCAAATATTTTTTTTATTATTTCTACATTGCCATAAGCTAGGGATATTTTGGAAACACATTTTATTTTATTTTAGAGCAAAAACACATCACCGACAAAAATAAAACATTAAGAGCGGGTACAAAGCGAGCAAAAAATCAGATTTCAACCCCGCGCGCCTCTCGCGTCCCGCTCTCGTCATGACTCAAATCCTACGCGGTGCCGGGTAAATCCGAGCGTGCCCGAGCGCCCAATGGCTGCCCCGTCTCAGGCGCTCTTGTGTTTTGGTGCACAGTATAGGTAAGATAATCAGATAAAAACCAGCAAGTGCATATTGCATATCGGATCACCTAGCCTCATTTCGGAACCCTAAACATATTCTTCGATACTGATAAACACACAAAGGTAGTTATATCTTTCATTATTTATGGGGGTTTTTAGGGTTATTTAACACACATTAATACTAACAGTATTTTTAGGCACCCTTATAGGATCGCTTCGTTGTACGTCTGTCAAGAAACCTATAGGGTACTTCCCGTTGACCTAGAATCATGAAATTTGGCAGGTCGGTAGGTCTTAAAGCACAAATGAAGGGAAAAATTTGTGGTTACATCACAAAAAAAATTAAAATGTGGCCAAAACAAATAATTAGTAATTTTCAAAGTAAGATAACTATGCCAAGTGGGGTATCATATGAAAGAGCTTTACCTATACATTCTAAAACAGATTCTTATTTATTTTTATACGTAATAATTTTTGATTTATCGTACAAAATGTCATTAAAAATACCGTTCTCTCTTTATCTCCACAATTTACTAATCGAAAAATCTGAAATAATTATGGTCAATAGAGGTTTATGCATATTTTACATGAAAAATAAAATCTATGCTCTAGCTATCATAGTTTTTTGATATCAACAATAAATCTCTACAAATTAAAGTTAAAGTCAAAGAATGTTGATTCAATATAGGTAGATAAACTACACTTATTGACGTCCAGTTATTTGTAAAATATAAAATATAATGGTGATAATCAGTGACGGTATCTTAGTTAGTTTTGCTTTTCGTTAATAAAAGTGATTTTATTACTTCTTCTGTAGTACGGAACCCATGGTGCGACAATCTGACTCACACTTAGCCGGTTTTTTGTATGAAACTTTTTTATTATCATATGTCTGCCCACTACACTATTTATTCGTAGCTCTATCTCTCTGTTATTCAATATTGTAGTTCGCTAGAGTAAGAAGACTGCTCACCCGGAATCGGAGCGCCAATGCCGCCAAATAGTGCGGGCGCTGATCTGTATCTATGCGTTCTGGCGAATAATATTTCTGAATGGTAGAAAGGGACTTTATTTTTCTATTTTTCGTTTAGTAAATTATTTAATAATAAAAGTTATCAAGGTGCAATCGCACGTTAATATTTGTTTGTTGTAGTGAACGTGTGAACTGCGAGTACGCCTTGGTCAATTATAATAAACTAACTTATGCTCGCAACTTCGTTCGCGTGGACTACATAAATTTCAAAGCCCCATTTAACCCAGTTAGGGAAAATTTCGAAAAATCCTTTCTTATTGGATCCTTTCTTTCTTATCCTCTCTTTACAAATAACACACCCTCCAAATTTCATGTCTCTAGGACCAACGGTTTAGGCTGTGCGTTTAAAATTTTGGCTACAATTTCCTTTTTAATTACAACTCGGGAACCCAGATGTCGTTTTGCGAGAATTCGGTTCAAATAGCAAAGTCAAAATCAAAATCCTATTACGATCAAAAGAAACCCCAGATTTCGATTCTGAAAAAAACTTTGTCCTATGATAAGGAATTTCAAACTTTTTAAATTTACTTTTAGGGTAAGGAATCTTTATAGTTTAACTGTGTCAGTCTATCCATCTATCCGCCCGCTGCTTATTTCAGACTAGCTTATGCTCGCGACTTCGTCCGCGTGGACTTGCAACAACTGCACGCAATACTGGTCATATAAAAATAAAGAAAAACTATTTTTAAAAATTATTAAAAACCATCGTACTTTTTTGCATATACTACCCGTGCCGTCATTGCTTTAGCACTCAGCACATTGAATTCTGCGCTCTAAAGTCAAAGGGTAAAAGGTCGATATTTTAAAGCGATAGTACTCTTCAACTCAATTTATTTACCTATCAAAAGTAAATAAATATTTACATTTAAAGTATAAAAATAATATAAAATAATTTAAAAAATACCTAGTACCTAATATACACGCTATATATGAAAACACACAATCTCTATTTTACATGTAAACGCTATATCTAAAAAATACAAAACAAAATAATTAATCGGCGCTCGAGCACAGAAATACAGTCTTCTCGTCTCAATGGAGTGATCGCGACTAATTGATGAAAAAAAATATGCCCAAAGCCTCGTGTCAGGTGAGAAAGACGATCGCGTTTTGCGCGGAATAGGAATGTAGTAAACGCCAAAAATCTCTTATTTATTATCTCTTAAAATATAGTTTTTTTTTTTAAATCGCTTAGGTGAGCCCTTGGTAATATTAATTGGAATTACATATTAAAATTTTAGCTCTGTAATATGTATTACATTGAAAATAAATTGAAATTAGTCGAAAATTAGACCTAACTTCGTGATTTTTTTTTATCGATAAAATTTTATTCTTTTATGGTTTTACATATCCAGTCTCTTGACATTATGGTGTAATATTTATATGTTTTTTTTCGGGTAGGTGAAACTTGATCTACTATTGTAAAAATCAAATCTCAAACTGGCATTTTCACTTTGTACCCGCTCTTAACGCGACAAAACAACATCTTCCCCTCTGACATTTTCTTCAGTCAAGTCCATAATAATATTTTATGTTACCTTACTAATATTATAAATGCGACAGTTAGAATGGATGTATGGATGTTTGTTACTCAATCACGCCCCAACGACTGAACGGATGTGGCTGAAATTTGGCACAGAGATAGATTATAGTCTGGAATAGCACATAGGCTACTTTTATCCCGAAAATCTAAAGAGTTCCCGCGGGAACCATAAAACCTCAATCCACGCGGAACAAAGTCGCAGGCATCGCTCGCGGCCGTCTTGTAGCTCATAAAGACTTTTTCACAAAGAGTTTTCTTTTATCTGCCACCGAAATTAGCATAGAAGTGATTCTTCAACTAACTATGTGTACATCAACCCTAAGACCACACTCAAAAGCTAGTTCCAAACAAAATGAATAACTATTTTTATCTCATTTCACCCTGGCTCGGCACAAAAAAGTTAGTTTTATACGATAGACGTGATGTTTGTTTTAGTTCTGTGCCGGGCGCAGCTGTTAATGGGTTTTGTGTAGAAATAGTGACTTTTCATTTATATTCCACTTCAATTTAGCTCTTGACTGCGAGCACACTTGGTAGTAAGTGATGACGCTGTCTATATGCAGCGGGCCAATCTGGGTATGACCGCTGGTATGATAGTTATCCTACCCATACACCTAGTGCATGAGATGATACCATAGAATAGGTAATAGTACGTGATACGTCTTTACCGTTAGGGTGGTAATCAGCCACGACTGAAGCTTCCCACCAGACCAGACCAGACGGGAGACAATATTGTAATTATAATTTTTATTGCCCCTGCCGGGTTTTTGAACCCTGGACCTTCCACTTATAAGACCACAGCGCTCACCACTGCGCAAGGGAGTCGTCGTTTATTACAATAGACGTGTACGCTTGTCTAAGTTTTTACATTGCAAATTAGTTTGATCGCAATCGAGCGTTCGACCACATTGGCGTCAAAGTAAAATGGACCCAAAAGCTCTTAATTTAGGGACACAAATTCAGTAGAACCGATGTTAATTTCTGTGATGAGTGATATAACGTCAGTTGTCATTATATTAAAAATTTTAAATGAAGCCAGCTAATGTAATTTATTTGGTGCTCCTTGTAATCCTTTTGGATCCCTTTAGTTTGGATCATCAAAATTTCGAAACGTTTAAGTTTGGAGTGCTCGCTGTGAATACCTCCCGAAATTCAGGTCTAATACCCATACCCCTATTCGGTTTCTACACGGCATCGTACCGGAACGCTAAATCTCTTGGCGGCATGTCTTTGCCCGTAGGGTGGTACCAGCTACAGCTGAAACCAGGCCAGACCAGGGAAAATTCAGAAATAATGAATTCCTAAATTGACCCTGCCGGTGATTGATCCCCAACACTTTAACACAGCAGCGCTCAACACTGCGGAATTTATTGCTGAGGTCATCAATTAAGTAACCGATAATGTGAATTTTAGGTCTTTTGGAAGACCCTCAATTTAATAATCAGTAAGAAAATAGTTTATTTTTGACCCTGTGTCAAAAATAAACTATTTTCTATTCAATTCAATTCAATTCATTTATTCAATTTAGGTACACTATAGGTTCACATATTGACGTCCATTACTTACATATTGTTTGGTTTGTCTGTTTCATTGATTTTAACAAAATTCGGTACAGGGATTAGGTACAGAGAGGTTTTATCTTTTTTACTTACAGGAGATTTTAATATTACAGCACCTTGCAAAGCAAAGCTCTTTACAGCATCTCCAAAAATAATTCAAAAAATAAGTGAGACCAGAGAGTGTTTCGTTATTTTATTCAAAACATAAAAATAAACCGGTACAAACCATGAGAATAATTATGCATGTATTTATATAGGGTATTTATGCAAATTTATTCCAACCTCGACACTTTTCACGGCGCCGTCATCAAAGGTTAAGAGGCGGGCTTGGAATTATCTCGTGGAACACCAGTGTTGCGTCGCGGATTACCTCTGATTACCGTAGATTACCGTTGATTACCGTTGATTACCGTTGATTACCGTTGTTTACTGTCGATTACCTATCTCTCGGTTTACGCACTAAACGGAAGTCGTGACATTGCTATATTGACCTTTTAAGCGTTAATTTGTAAGCGCAAAGTACTTTGACGACCTCCGTGGAGCGTCGCTTATTACACGGCAATAAGGACCAAACTAGGGACCCTTACTCCCTAAATGTTATTACACTACACTGATTCAAGTGTAAGGGTCCCTGTTAAAAGTGCAGTGTAATAGGCCTACTAGCCGTGTGATTGTTTGTTATGTTTAAGTTAAATAATAGTAAATGTGTAGGTAATATTAGAATTTTGAAGTATTAATTGAGGTGTTTAAGCATCCGTTCAGCCGTTGGGGCGTGATTGAGTAACAAACATCCCTACATCCATACATCCATACATCCATATATCCATGCATCCATACATCCATCCAAACTTTCGCATTTATAATATTAGTAAGAAGACGTCAGTTATCATTATATTAAAATGTTTGAATGAAGCCAGCTCACGCAATTTATTTGGTGCTCCTTGTGCTCCTTGTACTCCTTTTGGATTCCTTTAGCTTGGACCATCACAATTTTTTCATAATTCATAATTCATAATTCATAATTTTTATTTTGCCAAATTGTGGGTAACAACAGTTGTTATCTTAAAAAAATTAATCCCTATCACAATTTACCGCCAGTGGCAGTGTGCAAAAATATACATGTAGATCCACAAGTTCCGTGATTTTTTAAATCAATTATTTATAATTTAAGTATATCCAACATAATTCCCCTATGTGTCAGTTTAAGTCAACCATTTAAAATGTGTCAATATAATAATGTATGTTGAATAATTTTCATTTATTTATTTTTTCCATTTTCAATGTCAATTAGTAAATAAGTTAAAAAAAATTGATTATTATAAATTTATATTATAAATTATATAAGAGTAAATGTCAAAATTATGTAAAATCAAATAATAAGTAAATAATTCATACATCAGTTATGACACCTTTTAAATTTACATACATTAAACATTATACAAAATCAGTTATTAAAATATTACAGTTTATTTACTCAGATAAACAATCATTAAGGTATTCACTTACACTATAGTAACTCTTCTTACTTAGAATGTCAAAAATTACTCGTTTAAACCTTATCAGTGGCAGATCCTTATGGCAATTTGGAAATTTATTGTATAGAGCCACAGCCATACAATGTGAATTTTTTGCGCATAGGGCGAGCCTTCTTGGTGGTACCCAGAGTCTATTTTGTGGCCTACCTCTTCTGTTTGGATACTTTTCACTCAGTGTAGGAAACAAGTCGGGATGCTTTTTTACGAAAAGCAATGCTTCATATATATAAAGACTTGGCAGTGGTAATATTTTATTTTTCCTAAACAGTGGTTTGCAGCTGTCTAAAGGTTCAGCCCGGAAAATAGACCTCATGCAAGCCTTTTGCTTAATAAACACCTTTATCGCATCTGTTGAGTTTCCCCACAAAACCAAGCCATAGCGTAGAATTGACGAAACATAGCCGTGATAAGCTAGTAAGGCAGTTTTTATATTTGACACGTGTGTAAGTCTCTTTAGGACGTATATAAATCGGTCTATTTTTTGGCACAGAATTTCAACGTGAGACTTCCAATTGCAATATTTATCTAGGGTTATTCCAAGAAAAGATATTGTTTCTGTTTCTTTTATGGTACACGAATCATATACTATGTTTAAATCACTTGGATTAGATTTATAGGTTTGAAATTGCATGTAGTGTGTTTTAGTCATATTTATACTAAGATTATTTTCATTTAACCACTTGATAACTGATATTAGCGATTCATTTACTTCTCTCTCAAGCGTTTGCTTATCTTTCGATTTGATAATTATCGTTGTATCATCGGCGTATAAGATACATTTATGGGTAATGACGTTTGGAAGATCATTGATATAAAGTAGGAAAAGCAGAGGACCAAGGACGCTTCCTTGGGGCACTCCATATGGATTTTGTGTGTTAAATGTTGAACGATAGGAGTTCGTGTGGGCTCCTTTTGTTTTAGAAACTTCTACACATTGCTTACGTTCAATAAGGTAGCTAGATATCCATTCTAGTGCTTTACCTCTGATTCCGTATTTCTCTAATTTATCAAGTAGTATTTTGTGACTTATTAAATCGAAAGCCTTGGTCATGTCAAGAAAAATTGAAACAACGCTATGACCAGTATCCATATTTTCTAATATGTATTTCATTAAACTAAAGCAAGCGAGAGTTGTGCTGCTTTGTCTTCTGAAACCAAATTGCTCCGTTTTTAGTATATTAAATGTTGTTAGAAAGCTGTAAATTTTGTCAAACATAATTTTTTCGAAAACCTTTGATAATATAGGGATAAGCGTTATTGGGCGATAGTTACTTTTTTCGTCTTTATTATTCTTTTTATGTAAGGGTTTCACTATTGACTTTTTCAAGTTTTCGGGATATATTCCATCCGTAAAAGATAAGTTAATAATATGACAAAGAGGTGACGCTAAATAATTTGCACATGATTTAATAATCTTAGTGTTAAGTTCATCATATCCCGTTGAGTTCGTGTCTTTAAGTTTAGTTATAACCTTATATACGTCATATGGACTCACTGGGGTAAGAAATAAGGAATGAATGTTGTAAGATAGAGTGTTAACAATAGAGATTTTATTATTAATATCCCCCTTTGAGTCACTTATGTTGATGAAATATTTGTTGAACTCTTCAGCGATTTCAATAGGGCTAGTCACTGTTGAATTTTCATTAATTTTCAATTCTTTTATTTCATTACATTTGTTATTTGTATTTAAATTTGAATTAATGACATTCCAAGATGCCTTACATTTATTTTTAGAGTTTATTATGTAATTAGTATTCGATATGCTTTGAGATTTAGCTATACAGGTTTTTAGTAAGCGTGAATATTTCATATACTTTATTTTATTTAAACGTTTGTTTGAATGAGATAGTCTGTAATTTAAATATAATTTTCTTTTAACAATACATGATTTTTTTAGTCCCTTGGAAATCCATCTATTTTTTATATTTTTATTTTCAATTTTAACTACGATGATCGGGAAGCACAAATTGTAGAAAAGAATTAAATCACTATGAAGTTTATTAAAAGCTTCATTTGTACTCGTCTGTGTCAGTACATTATTAAACGATAGTGCAGCTATGCATTCCTTGAATTTACATTTATTACTTTGAGAAAAATCCCTTTTTTTCATAAATAATTTCGTTTGCTTTTTTACCGTATTGGCGTTGGTCGTTGTTGTAAAAGAAATAGTTTGTGCAGTTTCATGATCCGATAATGCCAGATAGTGAATTTCCGATCTGGCTTCTTTAATGTTACTTACAATTAAATCAATGCATGATAACTTTCTCGTGGGTTTATTTATGTGAGTAATAAGGTTGTAATTTGTTAGAAGGGATAGCAGTTGGTCAGATACTTTATTTTTAGCGAGTATGTTTATATTCCAATCCCCACATAGAACTACGTTCTTAGTACCTTTGATGATGTTTAGTTTGCACAGTAAAAGTTCTAGTTTTTCAAAAAAAGTATGTAGATTCGATGCTGGTGTGCGATATATGCAAATCACTATTAAATTAAGCGATTTTATTAATGTCCCACAGTATTCAAAATGTTGCTCAACAGGTTCTACTTTTTTATAAAGATCTGGAAGAGGGGTATAGTCTAGAAACTTCTTCAAAATAATACATGAACCCCCGCGTCTCTGATTTTTCCTTGTAAACTGGGCAGCAACATTATAATTTTTTATTTTTAAATTAAGCTCGGAACCTCTCTTTATGAATGTTTCGGTCAAACAAATTATGTCAATATTATTTAAATTACTCTTTTTGTTGCTTGTAAAGTCTTGCAATGTTAATTCAAATAGGTCTACTTTATTTAAAATGCCTGCAATATTTTGGTGAAAGATTGTAACAATAGTGTTTATATTATTAACGAAAAAATGTCGATTGTGAGTTACTTGGATTATTTGAAGTTGTCGTTTCCTGTTTTTTTTTAGACTTTGGAGTACAGCTTAATGGTTTATGGGAGTTTAATAAAACTTTTTGAGACTGAAAATAATATGGAATGGTGCCCTTCTTGTACACTTTCACAAAATTATTGTTTGTTTTTAAAGTTTCTTTTAAGCAGTGTAGTTCATAAGTTGCCTTAAAGCCGTCTATGTATTTTGCCTTGTAAGTTATATAATCTATTTCTATATTTAGTTTTTGGCACAGGGCCGTTAATCGAGTAAATTGAGAAGACATTGTATTATTATAGTTTGGTTGTATAAAAGTGCAGTTTTTATAATTATTATTATATATTATTATATATTATTATTATATATTTTGACGACCTCCGTGGCGCAGTGTTGAGCGCTGTTGCCCTAACGTGCGGAGATTCCGGGTTCAATCCCCGGCAGGGTTTGGAAATTTATAATTTCTGAATTTTCCCTGGTCTGGCCTGGTGGGAGGCTTTGGCCGCGGCTAGTTACCACACTACCGGTAAAAGACGTGACGCCAAGCGATTTAGCGTTCCGGTACGACGCCGTGTAGAAACCGAATAGAGGTATGGGTTTAATATACCTGCCATGCCCCTAACAGGTTCGCCCGCTACCATCTTAGACTGCATCTTCACTAACCATCAGGTGAGATCGCAGTCAAGGGCTAACTTATAGTGGATAAAAAATAATTGAAAAAAGTACAAGTCATATACAAATTTCCTGCCACGCGCTGGCCGCTGCCACGTAAGTATATCAAGTACTATCTCTTCTACCCTGTGGCCTGACAAAGGTCACCAAACCAGCGAGCTTTACCGATGAAGATGATTTTGATCATGGAAAAAATTTCGTACGACGATCAACAGCTATACTAACCGCCATAGACCCCTAGTACATTGTGAGAATCGCATCTCGTTTCTCCCGATTGATGGACATTTAACTTTTGGCTGAAATCCATTTAACTTTTGGCAGCAAAACGAGAAGTAGACGTTCGTGGTTTTGAATTATAATCCTTTTTTTAGGGATTCCAAGGTTACCTACCTTGGAATCCATAAAAAAAGGATTATAATTCAAAACGTGACATAAAACTGACTTTTCAATACACTTGCTCGAAAAATGCACTTACTGAGGCAGTTAACAGGGCTTGTAAGTTAAATTTACTGACCGCGTACAGTAGGAAATATTTACTGGCCTGGTGCAGCAAACTTGCAGTTTTTTTTTAATTTTTGTATGTTCACGTTACTTTTAAATAAAAGTTTTTTTGCAAGAAGGTTGAATGATATTGACTTTGTATGTAGAAAGTAAAAAATAATGACAATTAGATGTGAGTTGATGAAATTAATTCATAAAATATAAAATTCTATTTAATATAATTAAGCAAAATTGTTTTAAGTTTTATGAATCATAAAAGTAAAGGCTGAATAGTCCAGGCTGTGAGCTAAGAACTAAAACCTAGAGCCATGAATATAATTTAAAAAAAAAGTAATTACAATAACGCGCCGTAGTCTATACTAATGGGCCTATTACACTGCACTTTTCTCAGGGCCCTGTGGTAAGGGTGCACATGGCCGCAAGTTAGCGTCGCTTATTACACAGCAATAATAACCCTTTTACACTGCTCTTTTCACAGGGATCCTTATACTTGAATCAGTGTAGTGTATTGCTGTGCTATAAGGGACGCTCTATCTAGCAGCCACACCCACCCTTACCACAGGGCCCTGTAAAAAGTTCAGTGTAATAGGCCTATAAGGGCCGAATTAGGGACCCTTAATGCCTAGATCTGATTACACTACACTGCTCCAAGTGTAAGGGTCCCTGTGAAAAGTGCAGTGTAATAGGCCTATATATCTTTAATCGGTGCACGCTATTTTTAAAATATTCATTGAATTTTACTTAAAAATTATCAATAAATATGAGTGGTAGATGTGATGTGGAACCATAAAATTAAATCCACAATTAGGTATTTTAGATCTGAGAAAAAAACCGCGCTTATAATAGTCGCCAAAAATCTCGGAATAAGTATGGGCGTGAAAAACCATTTTCTAGTAAGTACCTAGTGCCTATCTACTCGACTTTTATTTTCAAGTTTTCTCACAAATGTATTGAAAAATATTGTGTGATACATGGGCGTTAAGGTTTCTACATACTCGTGACGATGGTCAGCCCTCGACTGGCGTCATCGAGCTGACATTAGTCAACTCGTATATATTATATATTCTAGGTACATGTACTGGTTTATCTGGTAACTGTTCCACCTTTTGTTCAGAGCCTGAGTTGACCCCGTTGATTCCCTAAAGGTACTTTGTTCACTTGAAACCTCGGGTTGCTCCGTACTGGTAAGGGATACATGATCACGGTTACTCGGACTTTCTACATTTGAGACATCCGGGTTATATGTGTTACCTAAAAACCTATATACCGCTCCTATATCACAAACTACTATTTTGAATAAGTAGCCCCCATGCAGGCCTTCAATAGTCAATAATATTATAGTTCGGTTCTACACGATGTGTACCGAAATTTTTAATTGCAAAATTGGAATACTTTCCAACAGACTCGTTCGAGTGATACAAACGTCGTTGCGGCTTTGAGCACACGGAGCGTTGGCAGAGAAATAAAAATGGAACGAGCAACGGGCCCAATTATATCGGCTGCATAAAAGATCCAAAACGAAGTGGTCTAGATCCCAATGTACGAGTGCATTACACAATCAGTTACTTTTATCTGCCTTTTTAAGCCTCAAAAATACATCGAAATATTGGAATTAATAATGGAATTACTCTTTTTAATTTCTGTTTTAATTAAATTAGTGCGCTCGATTGTTTCGTGCATCGTTATTTATAAAAGAAGAAACTGACTTATCAATGTTGTTCAACTCAAATAGCTGGAATTGGCAACTTGAGATTTAGCATGACGATTTTCTTTAAGAGCCTTTAGAATAGTCTATACTCTATAATTATAAATTTTAATGTTTGGAATAGATGTTTGATACTCAATCACACTAGAACTTAATCTTAGAACGGCTCATCACGGCTTGCGAAATGTAATCAGATTTAAAAAACAAAAACACAAAAAAATCTTAGACCTCGAAAGTAAGATGAAAGCATGAGGTGCTTTTGTTCTTTAAGCCGTGTTTTCATTGTGCTCAACACTCAACGGTGTGCAGAAATTAAAATAAAAACACCAAAAATGCACCCCTAAAAGAATTATTATATTCGTTGACAGCTCTTCAGCGACGCTATTCTATGAATTGTTTATGCAAGAGGCCCTCGGTGTTATATTAAAATTATAGTTTATTTTTGAAAAGTTTTGCCAAAATTTTTCCTTAGATTACCCAACTAACTGACGCCTGTGACTTTCGTTTGTTACTGTTTAAACAGTTCGAGTAATATGTTTTAGGCTGTCAAATGATTATGCTTTGCTTATAAAATTGGGCCTCTGAATCAATTCCATTTCAGATAAATTTAATTTTTATTCGTCGCTTTAATATAAAGCGAATTCAATAAATTACAGTAGGACTCAGCGATATAACGGCTATTTGATGGCCGTTTTAAATCCGCTTAAATGTTTTAAATTTTCGATCTCGATGATTCATCTGGATGATACGAATAACTGGCTCATTGCAATTGAGCTACAAATGTTTTAACTTTTTGTATCCATACTAATATTATAAATGTGAAAGTGTGCCTGTCTTTCTGTCTGTCTCCTACGCTTTCACGGCCCAACTACTCAACCGATTTTGATGAAATTTGCTACAGAGATAGGTTACATCCCGGGGAAGGACATAGGCTACATTTTATCCCGGAAAATTATTAAGGAGTTCCCGCGGGAACTCCTTAATAATTCCTCCCGCGGTGGCGGACTATAGCGAACTAGGTAGTTCGCTATAGTCCGCCACAGCAGACAAATCTATGTTTAATGTTAATCTATGTTAAGCCTATGTGCTATTCCAGACTATAATCTATCTCTGTGCCAAATTTCAGCCAGATCTGTTCAACCGTTGGGGCGTTATTGAGTTACAAACATCCATACATCCATACATCCAGACATCCAGACATCCATACATCCATACATCCGTACATCCATCCAAACTTTCGCATTTATAATATTAGTTTGATTAAACTTCTATATCCTTCAAAATAATGTTTGCCGCTACTTGTCGCGTTGCTCCGTACCTCTCAAGTGAGGCTATACCTTTACCTGCAATAAAGAACTAACGTTCTATATACCGTTTAATTTAATATACCGTTTGAATTCTAAACGGTCAGAGTTAAAATAAACCCCTCCTTAAATATACTTGACTCCTTTGAAATGAGTTATTTATTTATAAACTCTCTAATAATTAACAGCCACCCTCAAGTGAAATAATTTACCGTCTTCATTTAGAACAAAGCACGAACAAACTTTGCCAAAGGAAGGATGAACATTGTTGCCTTTATGAATTTCAGCCGATGTTTCACCGGAAAATAATATCTCTGCCCAGTTGAAATACTTTTAGGAGCTTATATACTGAACTCGACGTATCCCGTGACATTGTCCACGGGAAATTACGCACGAATGTTATACTAGTTTTTTTTATCCACTACAAGAGCAGAATATAATCGTACGCATACTATCACAAGTCCGTATAGACCGGCGGGAATATTCATAATTAAAAAAAATTAAAAACACGACTGCCCTGCCAAAAAAACGAACTAAAAAGTGATTTAGAATCTTATTCACATTTTTTTAAATGATATTTTTTTGTGAATCACTGGAAATTGAACTATAGTGTTATATATTTTTGGAATACTCATAATTTTCTAGATGATGATTATATAGTTAATCTTATTTTCGTTTTTTTTTTCAACTTTAGCTTTAATACGGGACCATGGTAACTCCATCAATTTTTTTTTTAATTTTACTATTCTAACGATACCCCATTTATCAAAATCGGTTCAGGCGTATAGAAGTTATGGTGGAATATACAAACTCACATACATACATACATTCATACACATACACAGAAATACGTGAACCCTGAAAAAAATATACTCCTTTTTTCAGGCAGTCGTATAAAAAGGACCATGAAAAACGCGGTGCATGAAGTTATGGAGATCGATAAGGCGGTGAGTAAATTTCTCTTAGAAAAAAAAATGGCAGTCACAGGGACTGCCGATAGAAGTAAAAACGCATATTTAAAATAATTTAAAATAACAACACAGCACTTTAATAGTAGATTATACACCAAGGGGATAAAGAACTGTTTTATGTCACGGGCGCTACATTGAATCCTGAACGTAACGAAGGACTCCAAATTTAACTCCCGAGCGCAGCGAGGGTGTTATTAGTTAATTCCCGACCAAAGGGAGGGAATTAAGATTGAGTCCTGAGTGCAGTGAGGGATTCTTAAGCGCCCAAGAAAAAAACTGCTTTACCCCGGTGGTGTATACTCTACTTTATACTTCTACCATAACAGTAAAACAAACTGTAACGGTTAGATATTTATTGCAAATCATAGTAAGTAATCATAGTAATCAAACTTTTTGCTTTTCATGCTGCCAGTGTATAAGCAGGTACACATACTTCTTGGTTTAAAAACTTTTATGTCAAATGGTACGATCGTTTGGTCGAGCAGTCTGGAGCCTAGAGTCTGTCGTGCATATTTACAGTATGGGGTTGGTCAACTAGATGGGCGATCGATCGACTAGATTACGGCCCTAGGGCATGAAGACTGACTTTAGACCCGCAAAAGTATGATTAAAACAGTAGTAAAGTTATGGCAGAAGTATAAAAATAATTAAAATATAAACCTCAAATCAAAGGCATTACAGTTTAATTAAATACGAATGTACTATATTATTAAGAAGAATGGTGTCGCGATGTGTCACGTCACGGTTACACATCACTTTTTTTAAATATAAACCTCCAAACAAAGGCATTAAAGTTTAATTACAAATGTACTAATGAACACCTTTTGTCTTAAGGAGAATGGTATCGGTCTCGCTTTACCACAAAATTTCGTACCTACCGAAAGAACTGAATAGGTTCCTATTCAGTGGTCGAAAGCCTCTTGTACAGGCATAAAGGCTATAAAAACCTTGTTACTGAGTGTCTTGAAGAAATCCAACAGGAAAAAAAACACATTTAAATGATAAAGCCAAAAAAGAACATTATCACTCTGATGGTTCATAGATTTTCGAATATAGTCTATACTTATTATATAGCTTTATATTGAGCAAACCATAATAATGTAAGGCTTTTGTGTGGCACTTGACGGCCCTCTTCTAGGCCCAAGAAAAAAGGTCAATACCTTATTATATGCGGCCAATATTAATTTTGTGGAGGCCTTTTCGAGAGTTCCACAAGTCTTATTGGTATTTGAAGTGTTGGTTCATAATATTCTATTGGCCTATTCTATTCATATGCGCATTGAAAGTGAATAGCCCTTGGTACCCTATTTGTATTTTTTCAGAACTTTTGATATTTTCAGAGTCATTAAAAAGAAAAATAAATGATAAATCTTAATTATTACTGAAGAAATAAAATCCATACTAATATTATAAATGCGAAACTGCATCTGTCTGTCTGTCTCCTACTCTTTTATGGCCCATCTTTTCAACTGATTTTAAATGAAATACAAAGACAGGTTGCATCCGGGGAAAGGACACAAATTTTATTCCGGAAAATTAAGAAGATAAAAGTCAATTTATGATTATTCAAAATTAGTACCTACACAGTACACTTTTTGAAATACAAAGTATAAAACGTGATGGTGATAATTAACCACGGTGTCTTAAAACTAAATCTAAGAGGATTCCAAACGCGCCGGTCTAAGGAGCCCACAACAGTCCTCCTCAGACCAGTTAGCCAACAGTCACCGACAAATGAATTACTAATTTTACGAAGGCACTACAACTTTATATTTGTTTCTTTTACTAACGTTATGATAGTCCCTTTTTTTTGAATTTTTTAGTCTTTTAATTTTCAAAGAAACAAAATTTTACCTTTTCTCAATTTAGTTCTTAAGTACTCTCTTGAAGGTATATGGCTCAAAGTCTGACTCACACTTGGGCGATACTTTTTACCATTGAAAATGGTTATCACATGCAACTCGCCTGAGACGTATTTTTGGCCATAGCTCCGAGGATTTTGGGAGGATCGAGATGAGAATACCAAGAGTTGAGGAATTTATTGAGACACGTGTGAGCGTTTTGAAAATCGGCTGGTAACTTTTTTGTAATTTTGAAAGAGAAGTGCATTCGAGTTGGAATTTTGAAAATAGGTCAATAAATTTTTGAAAAAGTGATTTTTATTTCAGAATATTTTTTCGTAAATTTTCTTTCTGTTCTTGCAGTGACTGCGAAATCTGTGTTTTTTTTTTGGTATCGTATTTTTTGTGTCCAAAGAAAGTAATCGTGTCGTTAATGTAAAAAGTGAAAGAAAAAGTTAAATTACGCCTCCGTGATGACTCTTGAATAAATAAAGGTCCTCGTAGTAACAGGAACCCTTTGTGAAATAACCTATCAAAAGTAACCTTGAAAACAAAGTCACCAAAATTCTCTGCGTAGGGCGCAAAACTTTTCAGACTTTAACTTGAAACAATGTCCCCAACTTTAGGGTGAAAACAGAATAGGGACAAAAAATGGCTGGGCGACAAAAATTAAGGCGGTAGGTATAAGCCTAGTGGTTTAGACGCTTGACCTGCTATTCGGGTGGTGGTGAGTTCGATTCCCGAGCACGCTCATAATATGATTTTTCAGGGTTAGTGGTCGTTGAGAAGTAAATAAAATGCCACTAGCTCTATCGGTGAAGGAGAACACATTTATAATGTTCTCCATAGCAGTTTACCATTCCGCACTTGGTCAGCGTGGTCGACTATTGCCAAAACCCTCTCTCCTCAAAACTGAGCTGGCGATAGGTTGTAGGTGCACTTTTACTTTGAGCTGCACAGGCGAGACGACACGATTAAACGTATTTCTCAGATGCGGCAGGCATTTCGCACGAATATTTTGTGCTGAACTGTCCGTAGTGTGTTTTCGTCTTTAGAGTTACAAAATAGATTGTAAAACTAATTTTGGACAAGATTTTACCGAAACCAAATAAATTCAGCAGACGCTAGGGATAGCGTCTAGCGAATTTATTTTGTTTCGGATTCTTTGAGAGATTTCATCTGATAGTTTGTGACTTTGCAGTCAGATAGAAACACGATATGATAATATAATGGTAGAACGCTGAATCTCTTAGGCTTTGTAAATAAAACATAGAAAATATTTTAAAAGAAAAAAAAACAAGTTAAAAAACTTGGCTTATTACCTTTACTTAGACAAAATTTTTTAGTATGTTAGAATTTTCTCATAACGGCTATGTTAATTAAACCTATCTTAATTATTTTTCTTTGGCTTTTTTAAGTAGTATGGTTTAACCTACTTTATTTTTGTGAATTTAATTTTAATTTAGGTTATATTTTGATTGCTATAAATGCGAAAGTTTGGATGGTTGGATGTTTGTTACTCAATCACACCAGAACGGCTCAACGGTTCTGGATGAAATTTGGCACAAGGACAGGTTATAGTGTGAAAATTTTAACCGAAAATATTGTAATGTTTTTCAAAAATAAATAAATGAAAATGAAATGAAAAAAATAATACACAAGCTACTTTTTATCCCGCAAAAAAACTCAATCCATGCGGACGAAGTCGCAAGCATCAGCTGGTTAAAATATTTACATGACCGTTAATATAATAATTTGTAGTTACTTATAATTAAACTTCAGAGGTTTAATAATTAAAGAATAAATACTTACTATATTAAACACATTAAAGAAAAAAAACCAGAACATTCCCTAAACTTAAAAACGCAGCGATAACTTTGTGAAGCTAAAAGCAAAGAGAGATTTAGAAGGAGATTGCATCTCATTTGTGATCACGCGAGGCGCTCGTTTCATTCCATCAAATGAACATTACGATCATGGGAGCGTTGCAATTTAGAAAATAGGAACTAGGTAGATGAGAATGTAAAGGGTTCGGTTGAGGTAATTGTACCTCAACTGAACATTATTGAATAGACGTAATTTTTAAAGAATAGTCATAACAATATCACATGAATAGATAATAGTACTAAACAACGTCCCAACTTATAATCTATCTATACTCTATACTTCATATCTTCGTCGTATATATAAAATTCTCGTGTCATAATGTTAGTTACCATACTCCTGCGAAACGGCTCGATCGATTTTTATGAAATTTTATATCCATATTCAGTAGGTCTGAGAATCGGCTACTATCTATTTTTCATATCCCTAAAATTACACCTCAATCCACACGGACGGAGTCGCGGGCACCAGCTAGTCTTATATATAAAATTCTCGTGTCACTATGTTAGTTACCATACTCCTCCGAAACGGCTTGACCGATTTTTATGAAATTTTATATGCATATTCAGTAGGTCTGAGAATCGAATACTATCTATTTTTCATATCCCTAAAATTACATCTCAATCCACACGGACGGAGTCGCGGGCACCAGCTAGTCTTATATATAAAATTCTCGTGTCACTATGTTAGTTACCATACTCCTCCGAAACGGCTTGACCGATTTTTATGAAATTTTATATGCATATTCAGTAGGTCTGAGAATCGGCTACTATCTATTTTTCATATCCCTAAAACACCTCAATCCACGCGGACGGAGTCGCGGGCATCAGCTAGTAATATTATAAATGCGAAAGTTTGGATGGATGCATGGATGGTTGGATGTTTGTTACTCAATCACGCCAGAAGGCCTGAACGGATCTCGATGAAATTTAGTACAGAGATTATAGTCTGAAATAACACTTAAGGTACTTTTTATCCCGGAAAATTAAAGAGTTCCCGTGACAAAAAAAAACCTTAATCTCCTCTTGTTGATCACACAAATTATACTGCTAGGCAGTGATTTTTCTTCCTAAATCCCTAAATATATTGGACAGTATCCCGTCACTAATCAACGCTAACTTAGTTCGATGTGCCCAATTGAATACACCCTCATGGAATACACAAATTGTGATATCAACTCACGTATTAATTTAGTTCTAGATATTTTCTACGTAAGATTTTCCCTTTATACAACCGACCCACTAACTTCTGTACGTGTAACGAAAATTACATTATTATTGGTGAGCTGTGGCAAAATTATTTTCCGTAATGTTACATCATAGGTTTTTTTAACCACTAAAAGTCAGCCCTTGACTGCGATCTCACCTGATGGTAAGTGATGATGCAGTCTAAGATGGTAGCGGACTAACCTGTTAGCGGCATGGAAGTTACATTAAACCCATACCCCTATTCGGTTTCTACACGGCATCGTACCGGAATGCTAAATCGCTTGGCGTCACGTCTTTGCCGGTAGGGTGGTAACTAGCCACGCCCGAAGCCTCCCACCAGGCCAGACCAGAGAAAATTCAGAAGTTATAAATTCCCAAATTGACCCCGCCGGGGATCGAACCCGGGACCTCCGCACGTTAAGACAACAGCGCTACACACTGCGCCATGGAGGTCGTCATAGGTTACGACTTACGAGGTTACTAGATGATTCCCGCGACTCCGTGTGCGTGGATTTAGGTTTTGGTCTATGCTCTTCCCCAGCATGCAACCTATTTCCGTACCAGACATCGTCAAAATAAGTTGAACATAATATTCACAGACAAACAAACAGACGTACTCAATTTCGTATTCGCATTAGGATGTATAGCCTAGTAATAAATACGGGCGTTTCCCTGTGATCCTACTTATTTTTCTAGTAGTAAGACAGAGACATTGGTGGAAATCGGAATTCTTACTGGTTATAGGGGTCATGTTACCTACCTTTTATGACGACCTCCGTGGCGCAGTGTGTAGCGCTGTTGTCTTAACGTGCGGAGGTCCCGGGTTCGATCCCTGGTAGGGTCAATTTGGGAATTTATAATTTCTGTATTTTCCCTGGTCTGGCCTGGTGGGAGGCTTCGGCCGTGGCTAGTTACCACCCTACCGGCAAAGATGTGCCGCCAAGCTATGTAGTATAGAAACCGAATAGGGGTATGTGTTTAATATAACTGCCATGCCCCTAACAGGTTAGCCCGCTACCATCTTAGACTGCATCATCACTTACCATCAGGTGAGATCGCAGTCAAGGGCTAACTTGTAGTGGATAAAAAAAACCTAGGTCTGGGGTTCGTTTCTAGGGACGAGTCACGAACTTCCTAACTTTTCAGGATAAATGTGTATTAAATGTATACTTTAATCATCATCATATAATATAAGAAATGCGAAAGTGAGTTTGTTGGTTTATTGGTTTGTTTTTCAATCACGCCGCAACAGAGCAACGGATCGACTTGATTTATTGCATGGTTATAGTGGAAGACCTGGAGAGTGACATAGGCTAACTTATTAGTTCCCTTGGGAATTTTAAAAAAAACTTTTCCACGCGGACTAGGTCGCGGGCATCAGCTAGTAATAAAAAAAAAAAATAGATTACTTTGTGTAAATTCTGTCTCGATTTGTTTTACCTCTGTTCTGTTATTTGTTTGTGTGTAATAAAGTGTTTTTTACTTTTACTTTTTACTTTGTGGGTAAAGAAAAATATAGAGAGGAAACTTGTATAACTGATGCTTGCGAGTTTTCCATAATTTTCCTAAACTTGTGAATTCTGCCAATTTTCATTTGGCTAGCATGGTGGCCAATGGTCTAACTCCTTATCATTCTGAAAGGGGACCCGTTTTGGCCGGCGATTCAAAAGGGATGTCATTAAATAAAAAAAACTTACTTAAAATTCCATACGCTTCAGAAAACGTAAGAGTGGAACATTCTATAAAATTTATTATGCTACCAGTCTTCGATGGCGAGCAATAAAACAATATATTGCTTACGATCTCAATAAACCTTCTACAGCCCTCAAAGGGCATTCGCGGGATTAGTATGCCTTACTGGCTTATACCCACAAATTATTAGTTAGAGTTGAGGCTTGGACAGATCTACGACGGTAACAGTATGGCAGGATTTCACTACGTACGGGATACTACAGGATACTACTACGTACGGGATAATTTCCAAATTTTTCCTGGTCTGGCCTGGTGGGAGTCTTCAGACATGGCTAGTTAACACTCTACCGGCAAAGACGTACCCCCAAGCGATTTCAGCGGTCCGGTACGATGCCGTTTAGAAACCGAATAGGGTTATGGGTTTAATATTGACAGGTTACAGGTTACTCTGTTGTAACCCTGACAGATTAACCCGCTACCATCTTAGACTGCATCGTCACTTACCATCTGGTGAGATCGCAGGCAAGGGCTAACTTGTAGTGGATGAAAAAAAATACAAATTGCAGACCCGGCTACCACGACATTGTGCCCAATTTTGTATCAACATTCAAACTCTGAGCTAAACTAAAATGAGAGCTGTAAATCTAGTTCCGTCCCTTTCCGCAGGGAGCATTATGACTGAGTTAGCAATATATTTACTGATACAGATTATAGATCGTCTACAACATAATTAAATTCATTGTAGCACTTATAGGTACGGTTCTCTCACCTAAGGTAAGGAGGTAGGAAACTGCATAAAACTGACATTAGAGTACAGAAGTTTGTATTGAAAATTCTGCCAGCTTCCTCCATCACGTCCCTTTTACCCCGCAGCGTTGCTCTCTCTAGATGCCTCCGTCGAACTTATGGTAGAAAATAACGTATATCTTTATACTGTGGTAATTGTTTTGCAGAGGTAATTCTAATTTGCACAGTTACAGAAAAAAAACCGCGCCCACCAAGGGATCGTAGACGTGAGAAAAAAAAGCTTCCCAATTCCGAGAATTAATTAATCAGAGAGCACTTATACCATTTTAGGGACTCAGAATTCTACCCCAGGACCTCGTAATCCACAGTTGATCAAGTTCTCCACTAGACCATCGAGCCAGTTCTATTTATTAACAAAGTAAAGACTGGTTTTTCTATTTGGATCACGTACCGGACTGCTATTACAGCCGTTCGGGCGTCCATTAGGATAAAACGACTGGTCGAAATTCGGTTACATCCTCCGCAATTGCTTAAATTGGTAATAAATAGACTGACAAACATGTTATGTGCTTTCCGTCAGTAATTGATACGAGATTTATCGACTAGATTTCAAACTCAAACTCAAAGTTCAATTTAGGAATACTGTACATTTTTTGACGTCCAATTGCTTATAAAACATGATAGTGATAATCAGTTAAGGTATCTTAAAACTAAAGCTACGGGGGTTCCAAACGCGCCCTTGTCTGAGAAGAGCCCGCAACAAACTCAGCCGGATTTTTTTGTAGTATCACAATCTCACAAATATCGTAAATTACTCAATTAGATTTATGATTATAACATTTACATAAGTAGAAGCTGGAACAATTCATACCCATGCCTACCTATCATTCAAATAATCCATTACACTGTTTTAAATTAGTTAACGTTTAACAAAAACATTCAACTTGTTGATACATCTCGAATATTATGTCTTCTGGGAGTTTATTATAAAAACGTATACTGTTACCGACAAATGAATTACTTACACTTATTTTACAAAGAATTTAATAAAAATTGCCTAATTTATTACTGTTTCTATCTAGAAAGTGATTTTGTTAAAAAAACATGTACCTAGAGGTAAATTAAATCATGTAAATTATGTTTATTTTATTGTAATCACCAAGATTGGCTAGATCGTAGTCAAGGGCTGACTTATAGTTAAATGAACGTAAAATTATACCAAATTATTATCCATATCTTTTTAATATTATAAATGCGAAAGTAACTTTCTGTGTGTTACGCAATCACGCCTATACTACTGAACCGATTTAAATGAACGGAGACGAATCAGATTTGTATGGGACGTATGCCAAGTCTTGTACAAGCAGAGAAATGAAGGAAAATAAAATACTAGACCAGTTTTTATTTGATTAAATTGATTTCGTTGTAATTTCAGTGGTAAAATTATTTAATCATTCCAAGTTATGGAACATTAAACATGAGTAGTAACAATGGCAGATTTATATTTTTTGACGTTTTCAAAAGAAAACACGTTGTTTTGACAGTGACTGTCAGAAATGATATTTGATACATTTCGCGCCTGCTGCCCTCTATAAGGCTGAAGGTAGCCATCTTGGAAACGTATCAAAAACTTGAAATACATTTTTATTTCTTTGCTCGTTATTTACTTTACTGTTCTAAATTATTATATTTTTCAATACAATCTATGTATTTTCCTCTATTCATAGTAGAGTGTACAAGAGTAGGCCTAAAATGTACCTTTTCCTTTGGTACAGACATAGTCTAGAGCCTGAGAAAGGACATAGGCTACTTTTTAATGCGAAAAAAGGGCTGTAAGGGGCTGAAATAAGGGATAAAAGTCTGTATCCCTTTGACTGCGGATCGACAGTCTAACCGTCTAACTGCCTTTGACAGTTACCGAGTAACTGCGGAGCGACAGTCTGAAGGTCGCATTACAAAGCGTTATCGGCCGCTCCGCTGAAGACGGGGTATGGAAATGACGTTATTTTTAAAGCGAGAAATCTATTTGTGAGGCTTTTGATTAGATATAAATAAATACGACACTCAAAGTTTGTAAAGCTTACGGCCCAGAAAATAAAAATATAGAAGAAAATGCAAAGAATTACGGAGTCATTACAAAATGTGAAAATGGTTATTGTGAGTCAACCTTTAAAGATATATGCTATTGCGGACATTTTCTAAAAAGTTTTGAGAGGAAATTTTCCACCATACATTGTTATCGTGTAATTTCAACTATTTACTCTGCGCACGCCTTGGAAGCTCTCAGATGAGACGATTTTTTCAAAATAAAATCTCTAATTTTTTGGATATAAAATATAGCCTATGTAACTTTTTATATCCGCTACAAAGAGTGTATCTGTGTATGCGCACACACTTGTGCACTATAATATCTCCCGCGCAGATGTCTAATCTCTCTGGAGATAGGCCGCCATGGCCGAAATTCGCTCAGGAGGAGATTATTATTACGAATTAATTGATGTGATGAAGGCATCATTTAGTTGGATTTGATTCCCTCTAACTATGCGTGGGGCTGCGGTTAAATTTTATCTATGTATACTTTATAGTAATTTTTTTTTTATCCACTACAAGTTAGCCCTTGACTGCGATCACACCTGATGGTAAGTGGCGATGCAGTCTAAGATGGTAGCGGGCTAATCTGTTAGGGGCATGGCAGTTATATTAAACCCATACCCCTATTCGGTTTCTACACGGCATCGTACCGGAACGCTGAATCGCTTGTCGGAAGGGTGGTAACTAGCCACGGCCGAAGCCTCTCACCAGGCCAGAGAATGGAAATTTCAAAAATTATAAATTCCCAAATTGACCCTACCAGGGATCGAACACGGGACCTCCGCACGTTAAGACAATTGGTTGTATCCCGGGAAAGGACACTTTTTATCCCGGAAAATTATAGAGCTCCCGCGGCCTATGCCTATGTTCTTCCTCGGGATGTATACTATCTCTGTACCAAATTTTATAAAAATCGGTTGAGTAGTTAGGCCGGGAAAGCGTAGCAGACAGACAGATACACCTTCGCATTTGTAATATTAGTATGGATTTTAAATGTCATAGGATTGACTGAAGTTTATTTTTGGTAAATACTATGATATTGAATTAAGAGCGTGAATAAAAAAAAGGTACGTATAGAAAAACTGTTTTTGTTGTGAGAAAAAGGAATTCGGTGAAAGCGTTAAACGAGACATAACAATAAAATTGTGATTCGTGGAAGACGTCATTAATTCGGCACATTAAATTGAGTCTGTTGACGCTCGTTGAATTTTAAAACTTGTTTTGGCTTAATTTTTCTCGTGATTTTTATTTGCTCAATGTATTGAACAGACTCAACGACAGGTCAAAACATTTCATGCGAATCTATCGAATCTATTAGGGTGTGTCTTAAAGCGGCGATCTTGCACGGCTGCCGCTCATCTAACGCCACACTAGGGCCATACCGCTTAAAGCCATATTGTTCCACTAGCGAATGCCCGCGATTTCGTCTGCGTAGTTTGAGATTTTTGCTTTAATTTTCCAGGATAAAAAGTAGCCTATGTGCTATTCCAGACTATAATCTATCTCTGTGCCAAATTTCAGCCAGATCCGTTGAGACGTTGGGGCGTGATTGAGTAACACACA
Source organism: Erebia palarica (assembly GCA_964035005.1). NCBI lineage: Eukaryota > Metazoa > Arthropoda > Insecta > Lepidoptera > Nymphalidae > Erebia > Erebia palarica. The sequence continues at coordinate 32,280,081 of OZ035990.1, forward strand.
TCCACACATCCATACATCCATACATCCATCCAAAATTATAAGAAGATAAGAAGAAAGAAATAGAAGAAAGATAAGTATATTGTTGACTTTCGTGTTTTAGAATTAACATCCTTATTTTAGGAACGCCAAGGTACGTGACATCAAAATGTCATTTTGAGTAATATTGCTTAAGCATTGCCTTAAACGTTGGCAATATTGCCCCTGTTATTAGTCTGCCACGCGTATATTCGTGGTTATAATCCTCAAGCATTTAATAAGACGAGGCAGAATAGTTTTTTGCAAACGCCGCATACTTGCCGCTCTATATTTCCACACATCAACTGTACAATCTTACTATGTAATATCATATCTGTCTGTCTGCTACGCTTTCACGGACCATCTTTTGAACTGATTTTGATAAAATTCGGTACGGAGATACTAGGTTGTATCCCGGAGAAAGACATTACCTTTCAACTTACAATAATAGAGTTCCCGCGGGAATCAACAAAACGTTAATACAGACGGAATCACGCGTATTATCTAGTATTTTTATTGGTTGGCTAAATTAGCACGTAAAAGACTGTTGTAGAAAAAAATATTTTTTTTTCAGCGCTTACCACGCTAGGGAGGTAGGTCGACGAAATTTAATTTAGTGTAAGTTAATATAGTGTACTTTAATTCAAAGTAAATTGGATTATATTTATAAAATTTTCCAGGTAAGACCGCTTCCATCTGGCTACTTCTTGACATCGTCATAATAATAATTTAATTTAGGACTAATTACTAACTCGATTATTAATTTTGTAATTTTTACTATAGGTAGTGTTTACCCACACTGAGGGAAGTTTCTAAACCATTCTTAAATACGTATCAAAATACCGCAATTTTTTAATGTATTTAAGGATAGTTTACCTATAATAATATCTAAATAAAAACGCAAAATAAATAAACAACAAAGTCATAAAACAGAATAATCTCAAAGCCATTAACTAAACAAACGTAATTTATCAATTTACGCGTACACAAGTAAATTGTTTTCGTATAACAGCTCTCGTTTAGGCAATTCAACTTGACAACGGGACAAGGACTTAATTCTGCCACTGCTCTGAACGAAGCGTAGATCTAACAATAAAACGTGTTCTTTGTGTAAGGTTTATTACTTTAATAGTTGTCAATTTCACGTATGTCATGACTTTTTATCATAGAGTAGATATTATAGTAATATTTTTCTGTAAGCTTTTTATTCTATTTGAGCTGAGAGTACATTGAAAAATATTATTAGACGAGACGAGACGGTAGAGAGAAAATAAAGTTGCGACTTGATGTAATATGGGATTAAGTGTTCACTTGATTAGAAATGTATATGAGTTTAGACGCCATCGAGTTTCTTGCTGGTTTTTCTCGCTAGGTCGTGGCATTCCGAACCAGCGGTAGATTCGCTTTAAAATTGTTAATGATGTGAAAGTACTCGTATTACTCAAGATTGGAAGGACAAGGAAGTAATGAATAAATGGTTCCGTGCAAGTTTCGAGTATTATTCCACGGAGTTATCCCTCTGAGCCCTACATTTGTAAAATACATCATTATTCTGAAGACATCAAAATGGAGTTCACAGTGGCCGAATTTTAACCTCGTTTTCCAAACGATCGGCGATAATAGCTATGCAATAAAAAGGTCCCAATAGGGTCTTCAATTTTATTTTAGCTCGTGATCGCTTTTTATAAATTCTAATTTCTGAAACCATTGTAACACAATAATTATTTATTGAAACACGATTATTGAATGTTCCTTACGTTGCACTTATTATAAGATTTATAAAGTTAATTTAAATCAATCCACTTTAATAATTTTTACAATAAAACGATAGAAAAAGGGATCTTCGACTTAAAAAAAAACAAAAATGATAAATTTGTTTATTTCATTCGCTATTGAGATTAACATTAATTTCACTCTTATTTAACAATAAAACGTGTCATTTATAAAATAAAATATATTATTATCAATTTCTCTCGCGATCACAATTAAATTGTTGTCATATAACAACTCTCATTCAAGTTATTCGAATTGAAACGGTCCAAAGACATAATTATATTGAGCCCTGCTCCAAACGAAATAACAATAAAACGTGTCTTTTGTAAAATACATCACCATTCGCAAGACTGTGGATTTCGTGCTTGCCCAAATTGAACTTTTTCGTTTTCAAAACGTAACCGCCTTTTATCACAGGATCGAAAATGGTCTTTATTTCCAACATTTTTTTTATTGCGTGATCCCTGAAAAATATAATCCATGCTTAATATTATGAATGCTAAAGTTTATATTATGTAATAAAGTGTATTATATTATTTTTTTTGACAATCATCCATTGTACATGTCCTTTTTACCTGACGCTAAGTACTGTATGTTACGTTGTATAAAACAGTTGGATTTTTGTTTGTTTTATTTTATTATGTTAGTCTGAAACTCAACAATAAAACGCATAATTTCCAAATTACAATATAAAATTTTTGAGAGTGAAACGTTGCAGCATTTAAAACTTTGTCCAGCTTTTATAGCGGTTTTATTGCGTTTTTTTTTAAACTGTAATAAAAAAGGCACCAAACGGTCTATACTTACTTCCCTGAAAAAACTTACGTCAGTCTAATAAGGCCGTGTTATTTACAACCGAGGCATCGCGATCTAACTTTCCTTATTAAATACGTAATTTAATGGAAAATGTCATTAATTTAGCATTCAAATTAATATTACCATTTTTAACGGCCTTTTTACACCCATGTAAAATTTTTAAGGTTTGTCTTAACTAATTAAATTTGGTGAAATTATACGAATACATCTTCTAATAATATCTGAATATAATAGAAAAAATAACTGACTGTCTGTTGTATCAATGCACAGCTCAAATGGATGGATCGGGCACGCAGATAATTTTTACGACGTAGGCATTTGCTAAGAAAGGATTTCTGAAAATTTAACCCCAAGAGAGTGAAATGGGCTTTTAACTTTGTATGGAAGTCTGTCTAACTGCGCTTTCAGACAAACATATTTGTAACTCAGAACTTACTAGCCAATGCCTGCAACTGCGTCTGCGTGGAATAAGTTTTTTAATTTCTTATTTTTTCAGGTTAAAAAGGCAGCCCGTGCGATTTATGTGAAAATACTTATAAATTACGTGTACTATTAACTATTCAGTGGTAACGTCTAGTGAATAGGGATGATGACAACTCAATCAAATCAGCAACTCTTTATCAAACTTAAAAACGCACTTCTAGTGTGGAAAATGTATGAAATTCACAGGTGTGACGTCATCAACTTTCAACGCACTATTTTTCTTTAATCTATATTTTAGAATGGTTATCAAACTTAAAACTAACCGACGATGTAAATTCTTTTATAATTTTAGGTCTTTTGGAAGACCCTCTATTTAATAATCAGTTAGAAATAATTTCTTTTGACATCATCCCTATTACTATTTTATGCCACGCTTTCAAGTTCCAGTTTTTTTTCAAAATGAAAACTCTTAATTTTTAAGTCTAATACTATTTATCGATACATCTACTGAGGGCAAATCTTTATGCCGCGGAAAAAAGCCATAAAAATTTCACGCTGTATACTTAGGTACGCTGTGCTGAAAGTACATTAACACTGTGGCAAATGTAGGTATATTCCAGTTCAAACAAGACCGCCCACGATTACGGAATAAGATTTACAAGACGCTACCACTCTGACGGTACTCCGATGGGATAACTAGATGTAAGTGGAGTGAATTTAAAATTCTGAACGTCGACCGCGGCAATATTTGTTATTCATAGACGTTCTGGGGGCAGAATTTATCATGCCAGCTACTCGTATTCGTGCTGGGACGAATCGAAAATTTTTGAAAACGGTTTTAGTAAAATGAGTTTTGACGTTGGATTTAAAACTGACGTGGATATTTGGGCTCAAATAGTCGTAGATGTTCGTATAGCTTTGTATTTCACTCTCGCTCGTGGGTTATAACCATTTTTCTATATTCACGTAGGGGGTTTCTCAAAATTATAGTAATGTTATAAATTTATGCGAAAGTGTGTTTGTTTATTGGTTTATCTATCAATCACGGCGCAACAGAGCAACGGATCGACGTGGTTTTTTGCATGGGTATAGTGAGAGAGTGATGGAGAGTGACGTGACAGATTCCCGTGGGAATTAAAAACCTTATTCCACATACTTCTCGACGACTCAAAGCGTACATAATTTCGACTCTTATTATAGTTTTTTTTTTAATTGGTACATAAAACAAGTAATAACTATAAGTATAAGATACTATTGATACTAATCAGGGCAGGAAAGGCCAAAAGACGCGCCAAAATGCTGTCCGAGACAAGTATAAACGAGAAGGCCTCATTTTGATCTTCAAATGAGCTCTGATACAATTTGGGTCAACTTAACCAGCGCAGTAGACTTACACCTATATATGGGTATGTAATTGTACAGGTCTCTCTCTGTCTCTTATCAACCCATTGCCGGCTCATTACTGAGCACGTGTCTCCTCTCAGAAAGACAGAAGGGTTTGACTATAGTCTACCATGGTGGCGGATTGGCAGACTTCACACACCTTAGAGAACATTATGAAAAATTCTCTGGTATTCAAGTTTCCTCACCATGTTTTACTATTTCTGAAAAGTACAAGCGAAGCAAAATTTCTCACGAATTTTAACCACGATCCATGCCGTTTTATCGTACCTTTTCAGAAAATGATCACTTAAGTCGGGATCTTTGGAAATATTTTTCAGATTTCGCTATTCAGAACTCATTTCAGGTGTGTATTCTACAGTAGGTATATTGGATAGGATTTTGTGAGCTCGAAGTGGTGCTCAGTTTTGAAGACAAGTTTTGATTGCTGTTTTGCTGAGTTATTTTCAATACTATTATGTCGTGGTCACGGTATATACCGAGCTTCTTGTGTGAGATAGGGTTTAAATAGAATCTTCAACTGTCAACGTTGTAGTTACATGAAGTAGACTTATCCAGAATTATTTTATTTATTTAACACATATATCAGATATATTATGACATAATAAAAAAAATTATACAGCCATGAGATACAAACTAGTTAATCTCCAATAAAAGTGTGTACAAAACACCCAAAATAATATAAGTACATTAGACCAATTTTTCACAATGTTTGAAGAAGGTTTAATTATCACGACCAAGTCTTATTCCTTGTAAACATGACGTTTAGAGGGTGTACTTTGTAGGTACCTATTTTGAATAAAGATGCTTTGACTTTGATAGAACAACTTATAATATAAACAAATTTGTGTAAAACTGATATAGAAAGCGCTATTTTGCTTTTTGAAAAGTTAAACTGTTAAGTTTCATGTGCCAGTTCTTTTCAGTAGACTATGTTTTCCGAAACAGTGGTAGAGTCCTAACTTATAATATTATAAATGCGAAAGTGTGTCTGTCAGTCTAGCTGCTATACTTTAACGGTTCAACCTGATTTTGATGAAATTCATAAACATATTAAAATGTTACGCACCTCTGCATCCAAAATGTCTGCCCAGTGTTGTCACAAACAGGCGCTCCTCTCATTTATTATCATCTTCATAGATAATGACAGCTCTTAAAATGAAGAGCCTTTTGAATATTCTCGGGGATTATCTTGTCATCTTTGTGAGATAGAATTTTGTTCACCAATTTATATAAGAAAATTCTTGCTGTTCACCTATTCGAGAGCGTCTCAAAACAACTAGATGTCAATCGGGCATGGATTTAGATTTTTAAAATACCGAGGAACTCTTCAATTTTCCAGGATAAACTAGCTATGGGGTGTCATTCGAGACATCGTAAGAACACAGTTACTATCGCTATTCTATTTCAAAACTTGCGAATTTGTGAGTTCTTTGAGGATATTAATCTTTATATTGACTGTTAGATAAACCTCTTAGTATTTAAGAAGATAATAAGTATAAGTTTACAACAGCTTTGCAAAGCCATCTTTTAGTCAGGGGAGCGAAACCAGAATCCATACTAATATTATATTGCGCAAGTGTGTCTCTCGGTCTGCCTGTCTGTCTATCTGCAGGCTACTTCCCGTTAGGTAGGCTAGGGGTTCCCGTGGGAATTTAAAAAAAATTGGCAGTCTTTGTTTTCACTTCTATCGGCAGTCAATTAACTGTCGATAGAGAAGTGAAAACAAATATTTAAAATATTTTTATTAAATACATATTTTAAATATATATTTTTTAAATATAAAAATAAAAATAAAATAAAATAATTTAAATATTAACCTTAAAAATAAGACATTAAAGTTTAATTACGAATGTAGTATATTTGTATTTAAGACCTTTTGTCTTCGTAACAACGCGGTGACGGTGTCGGTATCGGTGACGCGAATCCACAAGATAACCTCCTACCAAAAACTGCTCAACGCGGCTAAACTCACTTCAAAAACTTATTCCATATCAGCATCAAATAGTTAGAAATAAACCTATTGTAAAACCTATGGAAACCAGTGCTTAAAGTATGGACTATGGATATTGATATTCAGGGGTTAATTTCTGTTTAATGAGTTTGAGCCTTCATCCCACTGCAATAAAAATGAAAAGTGACAGAACTTTATGCAAAGCAGATGTTACGTTTGGGAGTTGGAACTAACATAAGCAAACTAGTCACGCGCCAGCCTCTTTTGAACTATTAAGAGTTTAATATACGATGACCTTCATTTCGGCTGTCTGTTTCCAAGGTGTCTGTACCAATTAATCTATACTTCGGTAATATAAATGCGAAAGTTTCGATAGTTTGTGACTCAATCACGCCAGAACGGCTGAACGGATCTGAACAAAGTTTGGCACAGAGATAGATTATAGTCTGGAATATCACATAGGCTACTTTTTATTTGTGAAAATTAAAGAGTTCCCGCAGGAACCTTATATCTCAATCCACGCGGAAGAAGTCGCGGGCATCATCTAGTATCATAAATGCGAAAGTTTGGATGGATCTTCTTTTTCCGGGATAAAAAGTTGTAATGTCCTTCTTCGTGTTTCTACCTATTCCTGTAACAAATTTCATCAAAATCGGTTGAACAGGTGGGCCGTGAAAGCGTAGGAGAGAGACACACTTTCGCATTTATAATATTAGTATGCATTAAGTATAGATATAGGTAGGACATTAATATGTTAGAATGGTATAACCGTACAACCGTATAATAGTACAATCGTATAACCAATAATATTATATTGTATTTTATTCATAATGAAAATTGTGCCCTCGATGGCTTATGAAAATAATTTCCTGGTTTCATTTAGTCATTATTATTACAGATGCGAATAAAACAATACGTTATCTTTATTGGTGTATCTAGCAAGACGTTTACATGTTACATATTGTTATTTTAAGAATAACCCTCTGGCTTGGTATAGGCAAGATCTAATAATAAGGAAAAGTAAATATAATATATAAAATAATAACTGTTCTTTTTTGTGTAATTGGCGTGTGCTCCGTTTTCCCTTCCACTTTTGTGATATATTATTAATATCGTCAAATCAAGAGTAGGTAGATAAGTATTTTTTATGAATGCTTTCTATACCTGCTACTTTTATTTTATTCAGTTCCATTGTCAATAAATATTGGTCCAACTCAAGTGACAAGTTTTCGTTTAAAATGTCACGAAGCTCTGTTCAGTAATTTAAAACGTTCCTCGTAATTAATTACAGGAGTGAAGTATTTTCTAATTTCAACTGTTCCACACCCCTGGCTAAAAAATGGCCGACCCAAGTTGTCGCTAGCATGTGCTCCCGCTCATTTATATCTTTACAGATAGAGACAGCTCTAAAGTAGGAGTCTTTTTAACCGACTTAAAAAAAGAGGAGGTTCACATTTCGACTGTATGTTTTTTTTGTTTGTATGTTAGGCGATAATTCCGCCAATTATGAATCAATTTTGATGATTCTCTTTTTGTTTGGTTGATCATACTTCAAAGGTGATCCCATTTTGAGAAAATCAACAAAAAACAAAATATATACCCACATAATGAGTTGGTTTGTCTTTCCTTTCAGTAAAATTTTTGATGAGGACCTTCAATCTCTATTTGGACTGTTATCATAGAAACATTAGCCAAGAACAAAGAAGTAAATATAGTTTTGAAGTTAGTTTTTGTTTTTTTATTAATTTATTATATTTTTCAGGGGATATTTTTACTATCCCGTACAGAGAGCATACTACATAACAGGCAAACCTGTTAGGGAAATGGCAATATTATAAAACCAAACCCCTAATCGGCATCGTATCAGAGAATAATAGCTTTAATAAATAGCTTTGCGGCACGTGGTTGCCTATAGGTAATTAGCCACGCTTCGTCACAGTTTATTGGTCAGCCTTTATAAACCTCTCCAAGGCTGTAAAGGTTTCTATACATTTCGGCCACTGAATAATATAATACGTAAAGCAGCCAATAAATTATTGTTTTTGAATATATGACTGACAAATAGGCCGACTCCACTAATAATACCCGTGCGGCATTTAACAGCAAAAATATACAAGAAACTAAAAGAAGACACAGCGTCTGCGCAATAAATCAGCGGTTGACGAGAATGATGGTTTTTCTACTATTATATATTTTATACAATTTTTTCTACTTATCGCACCATAAGTTCGTTAAAGTTCATTGGTAGGCCGTTGGTCAGCCTCTATAAAACCCAAGTCCGAAAAATATTTATACATTTCAGCTACTAAATAATTTGAATAGGTAAAGCAGCCAATAAATTACTGTTTCTGAATATATGACTGACAAATAGGCCGGTTCCACACTAGTAATCCCGAGCGCCATTTATCGGGATAAGGCCAGTGTTATATCACATTACGTATGTAACGTTTGGTAAATTTATATCCAATTTGCTAAGCTCCAGGGCCCCGTCATACGACCCGTGAATTAGGAATGATGGTAGATAAAACACGTATTTTGAATAAGAATATATTTTGGGGTCTTGAGGGGATACGGGTAGTTTGTACACAACCAATACCACTCCTGTGAAGTTATTACGTGCGATGTTAGTATGCCTTCAAGGTATGCAAAATATAGCAATTTATTCTCTTTCTCTGCGTCGTATCACAACTGTGAGCCAAATATTTGAAGTACTATGTATTAAAACTATGATTATTAAAATGAAATGAAATTTATTTATTCGCTGAATATAAGTATGAGTGTACAGATGTATACAATGTTAAGGCGTCCTTCATATTCTACTATTTAGCATGCAAATATTTAAAGTACTCATTAGGAATAATCTTACTAATGTTATAAATGCGAAAGTTTGGATTGATGTATATATATATATATGGATGTATGGATGTATGGATGTTTGTTACTCAATCTAGCCCCAATGGCTGACCGGATCTAGCTGAAATTTGGCACAGAGATAGATTATAGTCTGGAATAGCACAAATGCTACTTTTTATCCCGGAAAATTATAGAGTTCCCGCGGGAACCAAAAACCTCAAACCACGCAGATGAAGTCGCGGGCATTCGCTAGTAATAGTATATTTCAAAATTAATACAGTGAGATTATGTCTGTGTACCTTATGATTATGATTACACCATGGATAACACAAAAAAGTCCAGATAAAATTAAAATTTAAAATAATATCTTGTCAATTAAAATCTATACTAATATTATAAATTCGAAAGTTTGGATATCCATCCATTCGGATGGATTTTTTGTTATCTACTCAATCACGCCATAACGACTGGCTGGATCTGGATGAAATTTGGCACGGAGTTAGATTATAGCCTTGAATAACTATAAAATTATAAATTTTATATTAAAATTATAAATATTATATTAAAATTATAAATATTATAGCCTTGAATAACTATAAAATTATAAATATTAGCAAAGGCTAATTTTTATCTCAGAAAATACACGTAGAGTTCCCAAACCAACAAACCTCAATCTACGCGGATAAAGTCGCGGGCAGCTAGTAAATAATATGTCAATGAATAATTAAAAAACTCAGCTATAGAATAAAACATCAAACTACAAGTAGATTTAAAAGAAAACTCTTTTACTCGTTTTCTTTTAAATCTACTTGTAGTTTGATTTTTTGGTTGCTATTTCATTTGAATTAGGTTGGAATAACTCAATTTGTTGCCCACTGCTAAGCACTGGTCTCATCTCAAAATGGGAAGTAAAGGCCTCACTCATAAGTAACACTCTACTCAGTGGGCTCACTTTTCACCGGCCTGGTCAAGTGTGGATTGGCACACTTCATACACCTTTGAGAAATCTCATGCATTGAAGTTTCTTCACGGTTAAAGAAAGTGATATTTTTATTAGTTTAGTAAACCAAAGGTGGACGAATAAATTTTATTCAAACTGCCTTGGCTCAATTTTAACGAAACCGTATACTATGCTAAAAGCATTCGAACGATTTGGCAACCTCATAGCAATATATAGCTTTTAAGATATTGTCTCAGAAAATACAGATTTATCATTTTCATTAAAGAAAATTAAGACAAGTGCATAACTTCAAGATGTTACTTATTGCTTACAACGTGCCTTACAGAACTGGTTGTTGTTTACCATCACAATACTAATTTTTTTAAAGTGTGTCTGTGCAATTCACACACGGGCTAACTACGCCCTTCAGATATGTAGTCTTTTTTTACGCCACTACAAGTTAGTCCTTGACTGCGATCTCACCTAATGGAAAGTGATGATATAGTCTCAGACGGTAGTGGGCTAACTGTTAGGAGTATGGCAGTTATATTAAACCCATACCCTAGTCGGTTTCTACACGGCATCGTACCGGAATGCTAAATCGCTTGGCGGTACGTCTTTGCCGGTAACTAGCTACGGCCGACCAAAGAAAATTCAGAAATTATAAATTCCTAAATGGACCCTGCCGGGAATCGAACCCGGCACCTCCCACGTTAAGACAACAGCGCTCAACAATGCGCCAAGGAGGTCGTCAAAACCTACTACTTGTACTTGTAATATCCATCAAACAGGAAATTACAAAAATGTAAAGCTTTGCATACACGTTCGTCCGGTGGCGCCACTTGTACCGTGGCGACCACATCCGTTTCATCGAACTTTCAGAACACAAACATTCTAAAGAAGTTTCACTTCATCAAGTCATAATTAAAAGAATTAAAAAACACGACTGCCCTGCCAAAAACGAACTAAAAAGTTAAAATTCTAAGTTAATAAATTAGAGACTTATTCACATTTTTATTAAATGATATTTTTTTGTGAATCACTGGATATTGAACTATAGTGTTATATATTTTTGGAATCTTATCATCATTTTCTAAATTATGATTAGATTCCAAAATAATCATCATTTTCTAAATGATGATTATATAGTTAATCTTATTTACGATTTTTTTTTCAACTTTAGTCTTAATGCGGGACCACGGTTGCCACATAATATTTTTTTTAATTTTACTAGCCTATGTCATGAGCTAGGGATTCTAACGATACCTCATTTATCAAAATCGCTTCAGGCGTATAGAAGTTGGAATATACAAACTCACTTACATACATACATACATACATACATGAACCCTGAAAACAATATACTCCTTTTTTCAGGCAGTCGTATAAAAATTCATGTTTACCTAAAAGTTATAGCAGTCGTTAAAAGTCGTTAAAAGTAAAAGCTGTCATGCAGTTAATAAACATCTGAATGTTTTCTTTACACAAGTCATGTCTGTTTAAAAACCAGAAGGGTAGGCAAAATGTTTGCTGGGCACTTCAAGAGCTAAGCTGAGTGATCTGATAATGCTAGTTCCAATGTCAGTATATAAGTTATTTATCATTATTGCGAAATAAGCGAGTTAGTAAGGATGAAACAAAATAACATCAGTTACTACTTACTTGGGGATAAGGTAAGGATACCTTAAAGGATAGGTGTACTAGACGAATAATGTAGGTACAATAGTTAACTGCCTCGTTGGTCTAGTGGTTAGCATGTTTGACTGCGGCCGACGAGGTCCCGGGTTCGAGTCCCGGGTCGGGCCATAATTAAGTATCTGGTTTTTCGGATAAGAAATTCCCAGTACTAGCCCGGAGTTAGGAAGTTGGCGGTGTTTCAGCCCCGTGCCTCGGAGAGCACGTTAAGCCGTCGGTCCCGGTTATTAACACGAACATGATAATAGTCGTTAAGCCCACCAACCCGCATTGGAGCAGCGTGGTGGGTCTAAGCTCCGATTCCCTCTCTCCAATGAGAGTGGAGGCCTGTGCCCAGCAGTGGGATGTTAATGGGCTGTAGTGAGTGAGTGAGTGAGTAATAATTATCAATACCACCTTTTGTTAAAACTGAGGCAAAAATACGAAACAATTAGTTATTATAACAAAAAGGTTGACTCGAAAGACAACGATTTTCCAAGTAATATAATCCAGTACAATAAGAGCCAGGTGTGGTAAACAATTGGCGCAAAAGTCATTAGCAGGTACAATGCCGTGATTTATAGTTTATTGTTCCTTTCACCTTTGTATCTATTTCCCCACTTTTCCCACTTGAAGGCTGTTGTGTCACTGTTATTATTCCGGATGATTTCCCTCGTCGGGATTGATTAATTTTGTTTGCGAACTCCGGGGAAATTATTTATTACTGGTTTACCTTTTATTGTTTTGTCGGCGAAATTGATTCTTTATTGCGACAGGTGATTCTTTTATTGAGTCGATTTGGGTTTACGATCCCCGACTTAAACGGGTTAGGGTGTCCTTACAAATTATGTTAACGTTATATCAAGTGGAATAAAAATGCCCATATCCAGTTTATAGGAAAAGGTTTAGAAGCTCCTTTGATCCGTCGAAGATCTTTTTGATTGTTTACGAAATAGGTAGACCGTTACTGATCCTTTAATATTGGGAGTATAACAATTTTAATCAGCATTTTTTGATATTTCTAAAATCATTATACTCTCTGTTTTTGATTAAAATCGTCAGGTTCCAAGATTATAAAACGGGTTTTCTAGCTTCCATACTTAAGTAACAGAAAATTAAAATCCAGGATAGGATTCTTAAGCATAAGTTACGCATGTAAGCGAAACCTATCGATGCAATAGCGAAACTGTAACATGGCTTCTAGACATGGCTTCTTTACAAAATTTTAAGACGTAAATATTATAAAAGAAAATTTGATAAGTGGATTAACTAATTTAAATAATTTAAAAGTCTTAGACCAAAATTAGGTACTTTAAAAATTGTTTAGCAGAGAAAAAGAAAATGGCTGCCTATCAGCAAGCTCGCCGAGTTATGTCTGTTGTAAATTAGGCAAGGCGAGGACTTTATCTATTTAAATTTCACTATCTCAGCATCCAAGGCGACTGTTATTCAGCTCTCAAATGCAGGATAGTGAAATGCTGATGTGATTTTCATTCTTAAAAGGGACGAGATACACTTGTTCTGAGGCTTTCGTCTCATAACGTCCTCCTGATTCATGAAGTAGGTAAGCATATCGCAAAATATCCCACTTGTTGCTATAACATCTAATCTTATTATTACTTCTACTTTCGTTCTATAGAAGCACTGAAATTAATATACGTTGTAACGTTTAAGAGATAATTACTCGCATTAAAGACCGAACTATTACCAACATGCCTCAGAACGATTTCTATTAAAAATTACGCGGTGGACTTCCATTTCGACAATATAAAGTATACGTATCATTTTGAAGTTTGGGCTAATACCAAAAATATAAATGTTACTAAGCCAGTTGAGACGAACGCCAAATTCTCCTCCAAACCTGTAAAGTAGGTCACCCATCTATTGTTCATTAAAATAACTTAGGTACTTAGGTAGTAAATGCAGACAAATGTGCTATCTCCCCAACCACTAAATCTATTCAGCTGTTTGAATAATGTCTTAAATCCGGAATTCCAACTTGACTGACATTGTAATCACTGGAATATCCCAAACGACATGGGAACCAAAATCTTGCTCGATTTTGAATTCAGTTTGAACCATAATATAATATAACAATGTGATAGCCTTGTGATTAATACTTTAATACTCAATACTCAATTACAAGTAGGACATACAGGTGTGTCTTAAGTTTTGACTCTAATACCGGTTCAGAAAGAAAATTCTACTGAAAAGAACCGGCAAGAAATCCAGCAGTTGTTCTTTTTTTCCTTACTTCAGTAGTGGAAGTTCTAGCAAGAGTAACCTTTACTGCATCCTAACATACAGGTAAAAAATCTAAGGAATTTATAATTATAATAATTTTCTTTGGTCTGGCCTGGTGGGAGACTTCGGTCGTGAAGACAAATCAACAAACAAACACTTTCGCATTTATAATATTAAAGTAACTATGATGAATGATTAACGATGATGATGACTACGTAAGGACTAAATCGCCTAGCAAAACAAGATTAAATTTTGGGTATAGATAAAACAAATGTGGTAACATGTTGCATTCTTTTGTAGAAATTACTAGCCGACTAACCGGTCTTATTGCTAAAGCAATCTCTTACATATAACCTTTGGTGAAAAGATTAATAAAACGGAGCGCGGGATGGGGCTGCATTTAAAAATAAATAAATAAGTATATAATGCATAAGCACATGAATATGTTTTGGATATTTGATGCTTCATACGCTAAAGAAATCCTTTATTTTTTACTAGCTAATTACCGCTATTTCGTTTGCGTGGTTTGAGGATTTCGGTTCCCGCGGGAACTCTTTAATTTTCCGGCATATAAAGTAGTCTATGTACATTACTAGGTACATTATTCCTTTACACTATAATCTATTTTGAATACTAAAGGGTTATTTTTAACTTTTTTGATATCTTTAAATGAGATTTGGTAAAATTTATACCGCAAAAGATTTTTTTTCTCAAAACTGTAGAAGAACTCAACAGGATTCTGCTATGTAATTTAAAAGTCGACACACGAGTCTGACTCTATGAATAATGGCATGGATATTTTATGTTTTATTCGCCGTTCTGAAAGATGATATTCTTTATTTTGCTTTGAATATTGGCTCGCTACAAAACTGCATATCGTTGTAAATTTTTATTACAACTGATATAAATTCTGTACGAATACTTTGTGTTCCGAATAGGTACACGTTTCCAAAAAATGCTCAGATAATCTATATGTACCTACTTGGGTACTAATATTATAAATGTGAAAGTTTTGATGGATGTTTAAAACTATTAATATATCCCGGTTTAAGGTCACGTGTTTTGTCAGGAAGTGCCCGACTAGTTTCGAAGACGTCCGCGGCCCTGTATGTTTGTTACACAATCACGCCAGAACGGCTGAACGGATCTGAATGAAATTTGGCACAGAGATAGATTATCTTATTATCTGGAATTAAATACAGGCTACTTTTTATACCTAAAATTCAATTACTTATTAAAAAACTTATTCCAAGTGGATGAAGTCGCAGGCATCTGCTTGTCTATACTAATATTTTAAAGAGGTAAAGTTTGTAAGTTTCTGACGTTGTACGGGGTAATTTCTGAATCTACTGAACCGATTTTAAAAATTCTGGTACCATTGGAAAGCCACATTATTTGTGAGTGTCATAGACTATATATTAACCCGAAAAATTTAGGAGTTCCCGTGGGAATTCAAAAAACATTTCACGCGGACGAAGTCGCGGGTATCTGCTAATAATTTATGAAGAAAGACGAAAAAAAACTTAGCAAGTGCAGCTCTAAAATTCCAAGTCTCAAGGAAGATTTTTGTTATCTTGATATATTAAGGCTTTCATTAACACTATTAAAACTCGTAACATTTTATGGATCAATAAAACATCACTTCAACCCTTATGAACCACTAAAAACACAGTACGTAATGGTTCTTCTTAGTAATAACTGGTAAAGTGCGTATCAGAATGTTTAAGGTGAGGTTCCGTATTCAAGTTACTTACAACTTTGACGGACATTATTTCGTAAATCGTAGTATTCTTCTATAACCTGCCTAAGCCTTGTCTTACTAGGGACCCATTACAACGACAGTATCAAGAAGCTAACCCCTCGCGTGGCCTACGTTGTCGCATAGGTACTTAACAAGTTTGTCATTTTCTATGGACTGGCATCGCATCGCACCGCGTTACGTTCTCACGTGCAATGCCTCATTTACTAACGACCGTTCCCATGAACGGTAGTACTTCAATGACGAAGATGGCTTCGCTCTCGAATGCCATTGAAGTACTAATATAAAAATCCTACCCAACTTTTGATCTACATTATATGGAACCTAAGCGCAAAATTTCAGCTTTCTGAGTGCATGAAAGTAGTCTTAGTAATAAGGGTCTAGTCTCGGCGTTGATGAGTCATTTTGAGAATGTCTGTGATACACAGACGGATGGATGGACCAACAGACTATCATAAAAAGCGAAAGTGCGTTTGTTTGTTTGTTTGTACTTCATGATGGAAGGACGTCGCAACAGAAAAACGGATCGATGTGACTGTTTCATGAGTAGTTGTAGTTGAGGAGTGGCATAGGCTACTTTTTATCCCGGAAAACTAAAGAGTTCCCGAGGAAATTTAAAAACAACTTATTCCACGTGAAAGAAATCGCAGGCATCAGCCAGTGAAATTAAAAGGATTCCATGTTTTCCAACGGAACCCTAAGAATGTAACGAGTTTAATGGCCTCGTTACGGCGATTCATAACGTGCTGTAAGGGTAGTGGTACATCCTTGTGAATGTCTTTATACGCCATCTAGACCGTAAAACTTTACCGCTGATCGTTAATTCGAGGAAATCCTCTGGAAATACGAGCAGTCATGGATCATAGTTTTGAAAGACGACTTTGCGGTACGCCACTGATTTTTCTGCACTCGACTGAAAATCTCAGGGGAAAAAAAAGGGTGGCCAACCCAAACAAACTTAGCGGCGTAAGGTTTTGGGAGAGGTCGCGAGGATAGGGATGACGTGGGATGAGGTCAAGGGTATAGCTTCTAACCGCTCGAGATCCCGCAACACTGTAAAGACCCTCTGCGCCACTTGAGGGACATCGGACATTAAACAACTGATTTAACCGAGCAAAGTGAAGGTTTCTGATACCCGGTTTCGCACCAACCATTACTAAATATTAACCTAAGACAAACAGGTGTCAGTTTTCACATGCTTTAACTGTCATCTAAATGGGCCAAAATTTAGGTATTATTGATGAAAGCGGACGTGAGTCCGTCCACCTGTCAGGGCCTTCAGACTTGATGAACATAATTCCCATTACAGCCCATTAACGTCCCACTGCTGGGCACAGGCCTTCACTCTCATAAAAGAGACAGAATTTGAGCTTAGACTCACTACGCTGCCCCAATGCGGGTTGGCGTGCTTTAACGACTATTATCATGTTAGTGATAATAAACGGGACCGACAGTTTAACGTGCTCGGCAGGGGGGTGAAGCACCGCCAACTTCCTAACTCCGGGCTAGTACTGAGAATTTCTAGTCAAAAAAACCCGTTAATTATGGCCCGACCCGGGACTTCGTAGGCCGCATTCAAACATCAACCACTTGACCAACGAAGCAGTCGTACATAATCGAACATAATTAATTTGACAAATAATTTGACAATAACCCAAAGCTAAAACTTACATAAAAATAATTAAAGAAAAGCAAGCAAGGAATATTTTTTAGTTTAACTATCTTCTTTATGGAGTATATCTTGTAAGGTTCTCTTGTAAGCTTGTGGAACCAAGGTTGGCTTAAATCTTGGGTGACACCTTGATTCCATGAGAGCTGTAGGACTCCATGTATGTTTCATTCAATTGAAAATGTTTGGCTGAATTAAAGATTATTTATTTATTTATTTAAGTTTTATAATAAAGAAGGCTCTCTGTGTGACAGCGATTTTAAAAATAAACTATAGCCTTTGTAAAGTTAAAATTAAAATATCAAGTATCGTCAGCCTAGTAAATAAAATCGATATCTCATTAAGAATGTTCGCAAAGATGTTTATTTATTCACAAAACGGCGGTACGATTTCTATTAATACTCCACAGTTTATGCTATTGATCTAGCTTCTGTCTATTGTTTTGAGTTATTTATAATAAAGCTTTCATTATTGTGATAAAGCTGGGTCATGAACAGAGTATTCCTTTCTAATTATTAGATGATGTCCACGACTTCGTCCGCGTGGATTACGTGAGATGAAAAGTAGTCTATATCCTTCCCCGGGATAAAAACTATCCTTATACCAAATTCCATCAAAATCGGTTGAATGTATGGGCCGTGAAAGCATAGCAGACAGACAGACAGACTTTCGCATTTATAATATCAGCATGGATTATGAATGCGAAAGTGTCTGTTTGTTGTTGTTCTGTTCCTTTTCACTCGATATTTTTTTTGTAAAGATAGGTTGCATTCTCGAGATCGGACATAGCCTCACTGCCGCACTAAGAGTCGCTTAGTCATTACTTATGGAAATCCGTAATGATTAAGGACACTGATTATTGCAAGATTAAATGTAAAATTTAACCTTGCAATTCAATTCTTGCCAATTTCAATGCGTTAGAATTTTCCAAAACTAGAATATGTTTGGAATTCATCCACGTGGTTTAAGGTTTTAAAAAAAGCCTAATTAACATAAGGCTAAGGATAAGCAGCCTATGAGGCTGATTCTGTAGTGCACAAACTCTAAACTAGCATCCGTCCAAGCATTGATTTCACAATATCCATACTAATATTATAAATAATCCATGACAATACATTTATTTTAGTTTTCAGGATATTTTTGTGTATGAAATCAGCCATTTCTATCGCTTATTTTGTTCTGTGTTCTAGCCTCTATGGTATACCCCCGTACCTCTATATATCTATCCCGATCAAAAAATAAACTATATTTTAATCCATTGAAGTTTTGCTATGAAGATTTTACTTTTATTTCACAGCAAACCTTCAATGGATAAAAATATATACGTTAGTAGCTTTCATATTTGATAGCCACTAAGTCAGAGAATAGGGCTGCTGAGCACAGTGGCGTGCACAGATTATTACTAGCTGTTTTGATGAAATATGAGCATTGACGTATTCATTTGGGCCAGCAGTGTTTTTATGCCTCTATGAACTGCACGCCACTGGCTCAGCATATAGGTTATGCCCGTGTCCATGCCAGCCTGGCATCGTCTTTACGACTCTCGCAAATCCGAATTAACTCAGTGGCTATCAAAAATGAAATCCACTGACATAATATATTTTTATCCATTGAAGTTTTGCTATGAAAATTTTACTTTTATTTCACAGCAAACCTTCAATGGATAAAAAATATACGTCACTGGCTTTCAGCTTTTGATAGCCACTAAGTTAGCAAATAGGGCTGATGAGCATATAGGCTACGCCCGTGTCCATATCAGCCTGGCACCGTCGTTACGACTCTCGCAAATCCGAATTAACTATGTGGCTATCAAAAATGAAATCCACTGACCTAATATATTTTTATTCATTTAAGTTTTGCTATGAACATTTTGCTTTTATTTCACAGCAAACCTTCAATGGATAAAAAATATATACGTTAGCAGCTTTTAAATTTGATAGCCACTAAGTCAGAAAATAGGGCTGCTGAGCATAGTGGCGTGCACAGATTATTACTAGCTGTTTTGATGAAATATGAGCATTGACGTATTCATTTGGGCCAGCAGTGTTTTTATGCCTCTATGAACTGCACGCCACTGGCTCAGCATATAGGTTATGCCCGTGTCCATGCCAGCCTGGCATCGTCTTTACGACTTTTAAATAAAAGTAAAAAAAAATCATAGCGAAATAGTTAAATGTTCATTGAACCTTTTCAATGGACAAAAAATATACTTTTATCCATTGAAGTTTTGCTATGAAAATTTTACTTTTTTTCACAGTGAAACCTTCAATGGATAAAAATATACGTCACTGGCTTTCAGTTTTTGATAGCCACTAAGTTAGCAAATAGGGCTGATGAGCATATAGGCTACGCCCGTGTCCATATCAGCCTGGCACCGTCGTTACGACTCTCGTAAATCCGGATATTGTGATAGGCTCACGCACAAAAAATGTGGCACGATACGTTTATATTATTCATTGCGTTTACGGAATTGCTGTTTTTTTATTGTTCTTTTTTCGAGATATTTACGAGAATAGATTGGTATCATTATAGGTAGCCGTCATAAACTAATCATTCTAATGTTATAAATGCTAGTGTTAGTTTGTAGGTAGAAACCAATACACAAACATACAGCGCGATTGAAGGACAACCTTCAATCACGCTGCAACAGTGCAACGGAACTACGTGGTTTTAGTTGGCTATAGTTGGAGACCTAAAGAGTGACAGGCTACTTTTCATCCCGGAAGAACAAAGTGTTCTTCTGGATTTTTTAAACCTAAATCTACGTAGACCAAGTCACGGTCATCAGCTAGTGGCAAATATCTTAGCCTCCAAGTAGCCAGTCCAAGGTTCGATCCGCGGGCACGCACTTCTAACTTTCGTAGTTATGTGCGCTTCTCCAGGACCTACTTACCTGGTCCAAAGGTTGTCCATCGTCAACAACGGTGCAAGCTTGATGGACACCTATGGCCCAGGTCCAGGGCAACCAGGGGTGATCTTTTTTATTATCATTATTTCAGGTATTCATTAATTATATTTAAAGGCGCGTAGTCTGCTTACCAGTATTATGGTTCTGAGATAGGTTGCGTCCCGGGGAAGTGCATGGGCATAATTTTTGTCCCGGAAATTTAAAGAGTTCCCGCGGGAGTTAAACGCCTTAATCCATGCGGGCATCATAAAGTAAAAATATATATTTGACTATCCAAAGCCCACGACTTCATCCGCGTGGATTAAGATTATTTCGAAACTCTTTAATTTTCTGGGATAAAAAGTAGCTTATGTGTTAACCCAGACTATTATCTATCTCTGTGCCAAATTTCATCCAGATCCGTTCTGCTGTTCGGGCGTGATTGAGTGACAAACATCCATCCATACATACATGCATCCATCGAAACTTTCACATTTATAATATATGAATTTGATTTGATTATTTTATTTGATTCGATCTTACGCCTAAGGGCACATTCACAAACAACGCAAAGGGCACAAAAGTTACGATATTGATTGCCCTTCATATCCAGGCCATGAAGGCTCGGGTCCCTTCCAACCTGGCACCGCCTTTACGATGGCCATAAATCAGGTGATTCTGATCGGCTTCATGCAGGAAAAAATGGCCTGCTCTATGATACGGTTATGTAGGGATTTATTACGTTTATGGTTAGAGGGAAAAAATGAGAGTTTATTTGTATTAATGATGCTAGTGAATACGTGTGTGAGTTTAGAAAGAAAGACTGCACGCAGACTGCAAAATTGCAGTTTTTTTTAATCCACTACAAGTTAGCCCTTGACTGCGATCTCACCTGATGGTAAGTGATGATGCAGTCTAAGATGGTAGCGGGCTAACCTGTTAGGGGCGTGGCAGTTATATTAAACCCATACCCCTATTCGGTTTCTACGCGGCATCGTACCCGGCCGAAGCCTCCCACCAGGCAATTGCACAATTTATTGCTTGCACAATTTAAACTTTTTTGTAATGTTGCTACTTTTTGGAAAGAGCATATTTCGTTTGCCTAAAAGCAATAGAAAGTTTTAAAAGGTGTGCAAGTTTGCCGAAGTGTAATTAACTAATAACAGATCCTATATTGCAATGAATTTCCGGTAAATTATGTCCTTTTTTGCCTTTAGGTACTAAATTTATTAGAAAACCACTGTTCAGGATGTAATAGTAGAACACTCGTCCGATTATGGGCTATATATAATATTTTAATAGCCTTATATTTCAGTCAGTTAATTTTAAAAACCACAAATATAAATAAACCTGTCAACATGGTGTTTGTTTAATAAACGGTTCATTAAACTTCAATGATTTTTCTCAGTAGAGTAATAATGGGTTCGCATTATTATTGGTTGATGGGGCGGCCTTATCGCTTTATTGCTCTATGAATTGAGTTATGGCCATTGTCTGGCGGGAAAGGCGTTTAAAAGCCCGCCATGAATGAATATTAATGCTAAAAGTTTAAGGGTTTGCATTGTTTTTAGGGTTCCGTACTTCAAGAGGAAAAAAGGAACTTTTATAGGGTCACTTCGTTGTCCATCTGTCTGTCTGTCAACCACCTTTTTCTTGGGAACGCGTGGAGGTATAAAGTTGAAAATATCATGGTCCCTAGGAATAAAAAAATCAAGCTTCTAAGTCAAAGCAATAAAAAAATGCAGCTGTTTATGCCGCATATTTTGTCACTCGCCAATAAATCGAAAGCGAAACCTTAGTATAGTTAAGTAACTGGTAGGTACTAAACTACTCAGGTTACAAATTACGGTTACCGACCTGCCAATTTCGCAAACTACCGCCGAAATCTGGAGCGGCATTAATTCGGCGTGTATTAAAGCTAACTTCTCAATGCCGGCTGCATAGGTACGTTAACGTGAACCACATGGGACCCCAGTGTTGCAAGTTATAATTATAATAGGCTATAAACTCTGGACGTGTATTCCTTAGTCAAGTAAATTGTGAACGTAGGTAGCAGGTGTTGAAGAATAGTAAGTAATAGATTTAAAAAAAATAAGCAGGTTGGACGATTTTGGCATGCAATTCATTAAAAAAAATGCAAAGTATTAAATTACGGGTCAGTTTCACAATAGCCAAGTAAACCTGTTTTCACCATAATCTTTAGGCTATCACCGCTTACCGCCTAAGTTAATCAAATAAATATTATGAATGCGAAAGTTTGGATGGATGTTTGTTACTCAATCACGCCCCAACGGCTTAACGGATCTGGCTGAAATTTGGCACAGAGGTAGATTATAGTATATAATAGCACATAGGCTACTTTTTATCCCGGAAAATTAAAGAGTTCCCGCGGGAACCAAGAAACCTCAAACCACGCAGACGAAGTCGCGGGCATTCACTAGTAATAAATATGGTTAATTAAGTAACTGGTTATTGTATGGAACGAATGAATTCAGTTCAATTACGTAAGCTATCGCCGAAATCTGGAGCAGCATTAATTCGGCGTGTATTAAAGCTAACTTCTCAATGCCGGCTGTATAGTAGTAGGTACGTGAGCGAGAACCACATGGGACCCCAGTGTCCCACAGTTATAATAGGCTATGAAACTATGTGCATTTATTCCTTAGTCAAGTAAGAAATTGGGAAAGCAAAGTGGCAGTTTCTAAAATCGTTTTCATCTATTGCATAGATAAGTCCGTAGTAATCAAGGAACCAAAATCTTAATTCGCTATACCTTTTTATCAACAGAAAAAAAAAGTCGAAAGTACTTTTGACAATATTGGTTCCCAGGACAGCTTATGTATGTAATGAAAGCCTCTGGGATACAAGCAATCTCTGTACCAGTTTTTTTACCAAAATTGCCAAACAATTAAGCCGTGAAAACGTAGCATACAGACGGACAGACAGGCGTAAGCTCATGCAAATATAGCTAGTGCGAATCGGCTAGTTTTAAAATGTATAATAAATCCAAATCCAAAATAAAATCCACATTAATCTTCTTACCACAATATGTACAACAGTGTTACATATCGTGTAAGGGCACTGATAGATCGGCCACTTAGATTGAAAGGGCCGCGACAGCGCGAAATTGATAGGGGACACGAAACGATAAATAATGATATTGGTTCTATAAGGAAAACTTCTGTAATCCATGTTGTGTTGTCTTGATTAAATAAATATAATTTTACGATCAATAAATAAAAGTAGTATTAAGTATTGCGTGTGTCCTTCTCGAAGCCACAGACAAGAAGGTCTGTACGTATATAAAAATCTATAGTTGTCATAGTGTACCGTAGTACCATAGATAATTAATATTTAAAGTTCTAACAAAAGAAAATTTAATGCCGAATTACAATGGTACCTTATATTATTATAAACTTAATGTTAGTTACATGACACTTCTTCATATTACTTTTTAATATCCATGAAATGTGCTTACATGGTCTTTTCGGCAGCGGGGCGTTAGAAATTTTTAACTCATTCAACGTCGACATCGATAACATTCCACTTCTGACACCATGTTGTGTTGTTTTGATTAAATAAATATAATTTTAGGATCTTTAAATAAAACTGCGTTTGTCCAACTCGAAGCCACAGATAAGAAGAGCTGTACGTTTATTATAGTCTATAATTGTCATAGTGTATACCCATTGATAATTAATATTTAAAGTTCTTACACACTACCTAACAATCCAAACTATACAATATCGCAGATTTACCAACAACCTTTTTAGGACACATGGCACATTGATGCAAAATATAAGTGTAGTGATGCGTATTTTTACAACAATGTTACATATCGTGTACTCACTTAGATTGAAAGGGCCGCGACAGTGAGTAATTGATAGGGAGCACGAAACGATAATGATATTGCTTCTATAAGCAAAACCTGTGTTATGCACACTATAAACTACCGCAAATTTACCAATAACCCTATTAGGGCTAACGCCACATTGACGCGAAATAGAAGTATAGTGATGCGTCTTAGTACAGCAATGTTACAAATCTGACAAATGCACTTTGGCTGCGATCTTCCAGATCACCATGTTTGTAAGGACACAAGTACTGCCGAAACGAAAAGTTTTTAGTATTTACAGTGAAACCGACTCAAAGCAAGACAAAGCCACGCATTTCAAGGGTAAATTCCCTCTCAAAACACCTCCACAGCCCGAGCTTGAAATGTCTCCCAGAGATGTCCATGTCAACACAATTAGACATCAAACGAAATATCAAGTTCTACGTTTTGCCTTATGAGCCGTAATGAAGTCTCAACGGTGACGTATGGCGCTCAAATGCCATTCAATGTAGCGCTTGCGAGCGTAGGGTAGATAAGCAAATGGGGACGGAAATGTATGATACAAGTGGTGAGAGTACAGCGACAAAAAGCGCTCTAACATATTAATAACTACACGATGCCCGCGACTTGATCTGCGTAGACTTAGGTTTCTAAAATACCATGGGAACTCTTTGAGCTGTAGGGATAATAAATCTTATCATAATCATACTACATAATACCGGAGATCACTGTCAAAGAATGGCTTTAAGAAACAACTAAAACAACTTTTTATTTCAATTCTACAACTGAATATAACCATGCAAGTTCGTCACACCAATTGAATGACTGTGCAGAATCATTAGGTATTTTTATGTTTCAATTCCATTTTATGCGAGGTTAAAACGGCGTTGCGTTTCCGCTGGTCGTAACCGCCTATGACTTGTACCACCAAACACATTATAAAGTAATGTTACAGGTACAACTATAGATGCCTACCCAACAGAGTTGTATTAACGTGTGCCATTGTGAAAAGTGCACAGTTCCGCTCGCAAAACAATAAGTAGGTTTTCAAGCATGCACGGAAAATGTTTGTTTTTTAAGTGGTGTTATTCCAATTGTACTGTGCAAGCTCAATATTAAGTGTTTTAGTGTCGTAATTCCATCTTATGCGAGGTAAAAACGGCGACTTTTCCGCTGGTCGTAACCGCCTATGACTTGTACCACCAAACACATTATAAAGTAATGTTACAGGTACAACTACAGATGCCTACCCAACAGAGTTGTATTAACGTGTGCCGTTGTGAAAAGTGCACAGTTCCGCTCGCAAAACAATAAGTAGGTTTTCGAGCATGAATGGAAAATGTTTGTTTTATAAGTGGCGTCACTCCAATTGTATGGCTGTGCAAGCTCAATGTTAAGTGTTTTTGTGTTGTAATTACGTTTTATGCGACGTTAGAACGGCGTTACTTTTCAGCGTCATTCTCACGAAGGTTGCGATCAATGTGAGAATAGGTACGACGAAACTTTACAGTATGATAAAGTATCACGAGTTAAACGTATATTATAAATATCCAATAAAAACGGAAAGGAAGTTAGGTTTTTTTATGTTATATCCAATTGTTAAAGCAGAAAGGTAGGCATATTAACGCGTAAACGCGGTTTAGGTTTGGTATTAAAATCAGATTAAATATCGATGTTCTGCATGATTATTTCATTTGATAATTCGGTTTTTTGTGTAAATATACTTCCTACTATTATTTAATAAAGAAATCGGTTAAATATTCAGTCATAAAAGTTAAGTTTTAGGTATAAACATGTTTTTTTTTGGATATTTTTGTATAAGTTTTGGTTTATAACATACTACAATCCTGCCAAGTTTCAACGACTGAAGATTTATTGCGGGAGTCTCCATAAAACTAGACTATACGTGGAAATGGGAAAATTATTGCTGCCTTTCAAATGCAGCTTAAAAATTACATACTTTAAAACAAACTAATTTTTGTTTATAATATTATATTTTGATTAGCCTCATAAGTAAGTGCATTCAAGAATTTAAATATATTGCCAGCAAAACCTCGTTGATCTAGTGAACGGCATTTCTAGACTACTGATGATGAGGCCCCGGGCTCGATTACCGGTCGGTTTAATATTGTGGTCCCTAACTAACGTGCCTCGGAGAGCACTTATACTCGTCGCTCTTGCGCAATTGAACTTAGAGAGTAAGGGAATAGAGATCTGCATTCATCTTGGATTTTACACACACTTTTCTCTGCAAATGGCTTATTTCTTTGTACATTTCGGCCGGGAGGACAATATTATTGCCAGCTATAGTGGCAAAGAGCGGCAGAACAAAATTCTGCCGCAACCTAGAAAAGAGTTGAGGACTATACTGTACTTTACCTACTTATTCTGTGACGATACCCACGAATATCATATGCACGGCAGACGTAAAATAACAGCGCTAAAGCTAAGCTCAGTTAGATTGCATTTTTACTTTACCTGTATGTTTGGACACACCTCATGTCACAGCACTCCAGCAAAAGTTATTGCCGTCTTTAATAATGAATGAAAGTGAAACATTATCCGCGACAATGTTGTGTAACTATCTCACAGGACACAGCTGAGGAGCGCTCGCTGAAGTTATCCGATAGTTTACGACGTGAATAAACTATGTTATTACTACATTGTCAAGGCTGTGACCTTAAGAAAGAGCCTCGCTAGCCTAGTAGGGCTAGCATGCGCACAACGTCTCGAACTCCCGTGTTTGACGACCTCCCTGGCGCAGTGCTTGACGACCTCCCTGGCGCAGTGTTCGACTACCTCCCTGGCGCAGTGTTCGACGACCTCCCTGGCGCAGTGTTTGACGACCTCCCTGGCGCAGTGTTCGACTACCTCCCTGGCGCAGTGTTCGACGACCTCCCTGGCGCAGTGCTTGACGACCTCCCTGGCGCAGTGTTCGACTACCTCCCTGGCGCAGTGTTCGACGACCTCCCTGGCGCAGTGTTTGACGACCTCCCTGGCGCAGTGTTCGACTACCTCCCTGGCGCAGTGTTCGACGACCTCCCTGGCGCAGTGTTTGACGACCTCCCTGGCGCAGTGTTCGACTGCCTCCCTGGCGCAGTGTTCGACGACCTCCCTGGCGCAGTGTTTGACGACCTCCCTGGCGCAGTGTTTGACGACCTCCCTAGCGCATTGTTTGACGACCTCCCTGGCGCAGTGCTTGACGACCTCCCTGGCGCCGTGTTTGACGACCTCCCTGGCGCAGTGTTTGACGACCTCCCTGGCGCAGTGTTTGATGACCTCCCTGGCGCAGTGCTTGACGACCTCCCTGGCGCAGTGCTTGACGACCTCCCTGGCGCAGTGTTCGACTACCTCCCTGGCGCAGTGTTCGACGACCTCCCTGGCGCAGTGTTTGACGACCTCCCTGGCGCAGTGTTCGACTACCTCCCTGGCGCAGTGTTTGACGACCTCCCTGGCGCAGTGTTTGACGACCTCCCTAGCGCATTGTTTGAGGACCTTCCTGGCGCAGTGTTTGCCGAGCTCCCTGGCGCAGTGCTTGACGACCTCCATGGCGCCGTGTTTGACGACCTCCCTGGCGCAGTGTTTGACGACCTCCCTGGCGCAGTGTTTGACGACCTCCCTGGCGCAGTGTTCGACTACCTCCCTGGCACAGTGCTTGACGACCTCCCTGGCGCAGTGTTTGACGACCTCCCTGGCGCAGTGTTTGACGAC
The DNA here is from genome assembly GCA_964035005.1 of Erebia palarica. Classification (NCBI taxonomy): domain Eukaryota; kingdom Metazoa; phylum Arthropoda; class Insecta; order Lepidoptera; family Nymphalidae; genus Erebia; species Erebia palarica. The sequence continues at coordinate 32,308,035 of OZ035990.1, forward strand.
CTCCCTGGCGCAGTGCTTGACGACCTCACTGGCGCAGTCTTTGACGACCTCCTTGGCGCAGTGTTGAACGCTGTTGTCTTAGCGTGCGGAGGTCCCGGATTCGATCCCCAGCAGAGTCAATTTGGGAATTTATAATTTCTGAATTTTCCCTGGTATGGCCTACTTATTAGAGGCATGGCAGTTATATTAAACCCATACCCCTAATCGGTTCCTACATGGCATCATACCGGAACGCTAAATCGCTTGGTGGCATATCTTTGCCGGTAGGGTGGTAACCAGCCACGGTCGAAGCCTCCCACGAATCGAGACCAGAGAAAATTCGGAAATTATGAATTCCCAAATTGACCCTACCGGGAATCGAATCCAGGACCTCCCACATTGAGACAACGGCGCTCAACACTGCGCCAGAGAGGTCTTCAAGTTTTAATTAACTTAAAAAGTTTGTTCTTTCGTAAGAAAAAGTTATTCAAACTCACCTTCAAAGAGATCATAAGTTGCCGGAACAAGTATCATAACTTAATTCCGTCATCTTTCAACCACACTACCTCATAACTTTTACGAGTTCAAGGTAACAGACGAACTACAGTTTTTATGACAAGAATAAAGTTTCTATTTTGGGTATGCGGACTTCCGGACTCATATTATTAATGTGTTTGTTTCGTAATTCACTTAACATGATTGAAGGACGAAACCGAATATCTGTTTGTTTTCGCGGTCCTTCAATCACGCCGCAACAGAGTAACGGATTCACGTGGTCTTTTATATCTGTGGTCTACTTACCCATGCCAAAAGCGAAGACCTGGACAGTGACATATGTTTCTTTTTATATCTTCTCTTCTCTAACTTAAATAAAACAAGTATAGGTCACAATAGGTCAACGAAGGGTTAATTAATGAATCTTTGAAACAAAACATACTATCGATCGTTTTCCAAATTGGCTCAGGTGTATTATTCCAGCGGGAGACTTTACTTGTGACTAGTTTATTTATCTTCTAGGTACAACTAGTATTTATTGAAGCGACTACTTTAATTAACTCGTAACTTAATTGAGTACACTTACAAACAGTTGGTGAGTCCGTTCTTTATTTTTATTGGACTTTAATTTGGACTTAGTCACATCAAGGAACATTAGAAAAGCCCTTATTCAAATACCTGACAGAGATTCAGTCGCTGTAGCCGAACTCGGCAAGAAATCATCATCAACATCATCAATATTGGACTTTAATTATAAAAACCCCTAAACAAATACAGAAAAAATAATAATATTGGCCATAACATGATGTGTATCTTGTTGACTGCATCGTTGGTCCAGTGGTTGGCATGTTCAACTGCGGTCGACGAGGTCCCGGGTTCGTGTCCCGGGTCGGGCCCAATTGAGTATTGAGTTTTTCTGATCAAAAATTCTTAGTATTAGTCCGGAGTTAGGAAGTTGGTGGTGTTCCGCCCCGTGCCTCGGAGAGCACGCTAAGTCGTCGGTCCCGGTTATTATCACTAACATGATAATAGTCGTTAACCCGCATTGGAGCAGCGTGGTGGGTCTAAGTTCTAATTCCCTCTCTACTATGAGAGTGTGGAGGCCTGTGCCCAGCAGTGGGACGTTCATGGGCTATATTGGTATCATGATGTGATATTTTGTTTTGTAAGTACTTATTTAACTTTCTGTTACTTTTAAGATTATTATTTGTTGTTTTGTCTTTTTTTGTACAATGGGGGGGGCTATCATATCTAAAGGGTGAAAAGCGTCTAAAATCTAGGTACCTACCTATTATAAGTTAAAACATTGTTTAATATCAAAATATACCTCCATGGTAAATGAAATAATTACCTCTGTGGTCTAGTGGTTGGAATGTTCGACCGCAGTTTACAAAGTCATTCCCCCGAGATTCGATTTTCGGATCGGGCCACTTTTTTCTAATTAAGGATGATAACTTTGACAGATGAAAGGTGTATAGCAATAGTGAAGGACAAGAGCGAGACAGATTGAAACAGTACTATGGTACAAACAGCATCTGCCAAAATTATCATCCTAAATTAGACAAACCATTGCAATGTGCTTTTGTGTTGAAAAATTCTAAAATCTTTTGCAAGCAAAATAGAAATGGTAATAGTAGAGCCGAATTTTCTCAACTTGCAGAACCTAATCTTCTAAATTACATCGAAATGGGGCAGTTACTAAAGAATAAAAAGGGTATCTTAAATCAAACCGCTCTATTGCGGACCGTTCTGCGAAAATTGTGATGGCCGCCAGAATGCCTAGTCATCGGCTGATGGAACCTTTTTTATTCCACTACAAGTTAGTCTTGAGACTACGATCTCACCTGATGGAAAATGATGATGCAGGCTAATGGTAGCAGGCTAACTTATTAGAGATTCATTCGACGATACGATTCAAATGCACTTAAAAGTTTATTTGAATGGAATTTCTGATTGAGTTTGAGTACGGTAGTTATACATATAATAACCCATACCCCAAATCAGTTTCTACACGGCATCGCACTGGAACACTAAATCGTTTGGCTGCCTGTCTTTATCAGTAGGGAATTCGCTATCTACAGCCGAAGCCTCGACTCTGTACGAGGTTTAAGGAGTTTAAAAAAAATACCAAGTCCCCTTAACGCAAGAGCCAAAATTTGACAAATTTTAACCTCAATGCATAATATTACCTTCAGTTCAAGATTTATTGATACCTTCTAGGCAAGCGAGTTCCACCTTTGGTTACTTTTTATCCAATCTGGATGAAATTTGGTATAAACATAGGTCGTTTCCTGGGTGCTTTATAAGTTCGTTTAGTTCAAAGAAACACCATGAAATGATGCGGATGAAATCGGCACGTCTTTGCCGTAGGGTGGTAAATAGCCACGGCCGAAGCCTCCCACCAGACCAGATGAGAGAAAATTCAAAAAATATAAACTTGGACCTCTTGATTATGAGACAACAGTGCTCACAACTGCGCCAAGGAGATTGTCAACAATTGGTGGTTAGGTATTAAAGGCGTTTCTTGGTATAAGGGCGGTTGTAGATTAGCGTTTTTTCGGCGCTTAAAAGCTTATTTTTGGAAGCGCATGCGTGTATAGGCACGCCATCTGCCATACGCGTAACTCTTACGATCCTTGAGGTGCGTACTAGCTCGTATACTACTGACTACTACTACTGACTGACCCACGGGTTTGTGCAAACACGTCGGAATAAGCGCGTGTACGATCGACTGTATGTAAGTAGTCTCAAAATGGCGGTCGTCTGCGCTGGAACATTGTACTACAGACTCGGAGGGGTATGGGCTCGCGGCGCCCCACATACCGCGCTTCGTTTGACACCCAAGATATGTTTCTGTGCGGAAACTTTAAAAATTTGTGCTTCATAAAAACGCTTTCGTTTTTATGAAGCACAAATGTCGCACGCTCGTAAGCCGATACCAACTTATATGCGCAAATACGCTAGTCTGCAACCGCCCTAAGATACTAGAATTCCTACTAAAAGGGCTCTGCAATTACAGAAGACATCGAACGTCAGTCTCACGTAACGATTCAGGGTAAGCGGCACTCCGGAATCAAATGGCCAATCTCCAAATTGACCGTGCTGTCTCTAGACTTGCCCATTTGTTCGCAATTGCGGCAAATTATTTACGCACGATGTACCTGAATGAACAAGTGAATGCTTTGCTTTTGTGAACTAGCTGATGCACGCGACTTCGTTTGTGTTAGCGATGCGCGACTTTGAATGATCCCATTCGAATTATTCGATTTGTGAAACCATTCGACTCAGTCGAATAATTCAGGTGATTAGTAACTAATACAGTAATGAATAACTAATGGTTCTGAGTCACGCCGAGGATAGCCGAGTCGAGCCGAGTCGAAATTCGAATCCCGAAAGGTCTCAACTAGGCGACTAACGAGACGCCGAAAGTCGTTAGTATGTGTTACTTATTAGCAGTCGTCATTCGAATCTAAAGATTAGTATATTACTAATTTTCAAGTCGAATGCGTGGATTTGTAGTCGAAAATTATTCGAATGGGAAGATCATTCGCAGTCGCGCATCTTTAGTTTGTGTAGATTAAGATTTTCATTTCCGCATTTCTTTAATTCTCGGGTTTAAAAGTAGCCTATTTCCTTTCCTGTGGTGCAACTTTTGGTTGCACGTACAACGTATGGTACGGGACGATCAGTTATACCTTCGTGAAAGCGTATCAGATAGACAGACGGGCATACAGACGGACACATTTTCGCATTAATTGTATTATTAGTAAGGATAGGAGTAGTGTCTTTTTAGACATGCCACGTTGACACGAAAGAGGCCGAAAATTGTATGAAAACACGTATTACAGTGAAGTTAAAATGAGCTTTCACGCATTGTATGTGTTTTAGGCTGAATAAGTATTGCTTTAACACAAAATTAATTATTAATATCTAAGTAACACAGAACACCTGGTTGTTTCTAAAATGTTCAACCGCTGAGCCCCTGTTATCAGAGTGGGTGTCACAAACAATTTGTATACTACCTTGGATTTTGGAGACTTTATAATTTGATGGCTTGACGACGACCTCCCTGGCGCAGCGTTGAGTGGAGGTCCCAGATTCGATCCCCGGCAGGGTCAATTTGGAAATTTATAATTTCTGAATTTTCCTTGGTCTGGCCTGTTGCGAGGCTTTGGTCATGGCTATTTACCACCCTGCCGGCAAAGACGTGCCACTAAGATATTTAGCCTTCGGATACGATTCCTTGTAGAAACCGATTATGGGTATGGGTTTAATATAACTACCACGCCCATAACAGGCTATCCCGCTACCATCTTAGACTGGATCATCACTTACCATCAGGTGAGATTGCAGTCAAGGGATAACTTTTAGTGGATTAAAAAAAATTGTACGGCTAGCATCCCCGGAAAAACTAACCAACTGATTTCGATTTGCTGCAACCAGATTGTAGAATCAGCTGTATTATTATGTAATGGCTACCCGTATTTCAAGTGTAATTTGGCAATACGCTTAGTAAAAACTAGCTGATACCCGCGACGTTGTTCGTGTGGATTGAGGTTTTTTGGTTACCGTGGGATCACTTAAATTTTCCGGGATAAAAATTCATTTTATGAGCTTATGTGTTATTTCAGACTATAATCTGCCACTGTGCCAAATTTAATCCAGATCCGTGCAGCCGGTCTAGCGTGATTGAGTAACAAACATCCAACAACAACAATATGGATGGATGTTTGTTTCACATTTATAATATTAGTATAGATACTGCTGAACGAACGTTGCATTATTTCAGAGTTTCGCGCACTTCAATGCGGCTAGCCGTAACATAATTAGGCTTTACATATTAAGCCGAATATTAAGCCGGTTTGTAAGAGGAAGTTCAACGTCAAGCAAGAATATTTAGTCCAGTCAGTTGGTAATTTTACCTGAAACGTTTCTCGGGAGTTTTGAAAATTGGTGTATTTTATAGATTTCGACGTGCCGTTTCCGAATTTTCACTTTGCCACCTCGTATCTTTGCCGCTCGCACCGCCATATTGGAGAAATGGCGCCCAAAAGCAGTTATTTGTCAATAACTCCTTTCGGACTAATTTTGCGATGAAAATAGTTATGTAAGAAATTAAGAAAAAACATAGAAAAAATTTCCTACAATTTATTTATTTTTCCTACAATTTATTTATTTGGTTAGGCTAGTTAGCATTTAGTTCTATTGTATTATTTTCAATCAAAAAATAAAAAAATAAAAAAAAAAGAATAAAAAAAAAAATTATGTGGTAACGTTTCTTTTTATAGAAAGGAGTTATTGTCAAAAAACGGTTTTTCGGCGCCTTTTTTTCAATACGGCTGCGTGAACGGCAAAGATACGAGATAGCAAATTCGGAGAGAGCACGTCGAATCATATAAATGCAACAATTTCCGAAACTCCCGAGAAACTTTCCAGATAACCCCCTATTAGATAGCACCAAATAACGGGACTAATTGCTGAACGAGCGTCCACTGCATTGATAAAGGGCTTCACGGCTAGCCGTAATGCAATAAGGCTGTTTGGACGACCAAGCAAAGGTGTGAATATTCCCTAACGTAGCGTCCCAATTGGCCTTGAAATACAATCTGTATCATCTCAAACCTTGTTACTTTGACGCGGGAGCTTTATTATGACTAGTAAATTAATTGTGCAACAGCAAATTCCTAACATTCAAACTTTCTACTGAATGAAACTATCAGAAACGTGGTACTAAATACGTCTAACTAGTTCAAAATGACATAATATTGTTATAACTAACTATCATCACAGTATTTTGTGCTTCTATAAAGGAAATGTTTCCATTTTATTACTATTTGACTCCTACGGCTTCGCACGTTATGGTTACTTTATGTTTATGGTTAAACATTTAACTTTTAACATGATGTCTGCCATTTCGTCCGCAAGGATTAGGAATGTTTGATTCCCGCGGAATATCTTTAATTTTGCGGGAGAATAACAAAGCCTCCGACAATTGCAAACTAAATTCTACCGCATGCTAATTATTAAATCCATACTAATATTATAAATGCGAAATTGTGTCTGTCTCTCTGCTACGCTTTCACGGTCCATTTGTTCAACCGATTTTGATCAAATTTGGTACTACTACTTGGCTACTTCTTATTCCGGAAAATTCAAGAGTTCCCGCGGGAATCTAAAATCTTAATCCATGCGGACGAAGTCGCGGGCATCATCTAGTATTCATTAACTATGTGCATGTTAGTCTTAAGAGAATAGATCATGAAGCTGTAAGTGTGAGGAATAATAAAAGCTATTTTATTTATTTATTTTATTTATACTGTAGCCTCGGGATGCAACCTATTTCTGAACTATAAGTAAATTTCGTTAAAGCAGCGGAAAAGATAGCGTAACTAACAAGCTTCCGTATTTATAATATTAGTAAATATGGATCTACAGAGATCCTCCAGTTACATTTTTATTTCATATTAGTAATCAACAGCGTTATAAACTTAAATTAAGAATAATTAAACTTGACATTAAATAAGGCCATGAACGATTACAGAATAAAAATATGAAAATATTTTGTTAAAATAATTATTATTATAGATGTTTTTTTATTAATGATTGTCAAAGAGCGCACGGGATCGATCAATTAATTGATTAACTGTCCCTCTTGTAAATGTAAATTGATGAGGCCGGCGTCTGTGGGCTTTCTATTAACTCGTTATATTATTTATTAAAGAACTAAAGTGACCGACATAGCTCTACAGGTTGTGATGATTTTGTGGTTATAAAATGGTAAAGAGGTTATGATTATATGGTGGCAGGGGTTAATTTAAAAATACTAATAACAAGAATGACAACTTTTCTTTACTGAAAAGCTTTTGTTTCCAGCCAATAATGCTGATAAATTGGTGAGGCCGGGGTCTGCCGGCCTTCTATTAACTCGTTATATTATTCATTAAAGAACTAAACTGACTGACATAGCTCGACGGGTTCAATGATTTAGTGGTTATGAAATGATAAAGAGGTAATGTAGTGGTAATATAGTGGTAGGGGTTAATTTAAAAATACTAATCACAAAAATGACAACTTTTCTATACTGAAAAGCTTTTGTTTCCAGCCAATAATACTGATAAATTGATGAGGCCGGGGTCTGCGGGCCTTCTATTAACTCGTTATATTCTTCATTAAAGAACTTAAGTGACCGATATAGCTCGACGAGTTCGATGATTTAGTGGTTATAAAATGGTAAAGAGGTTATGTAGTGGTAATATGGTGGTAAGGGTTGATTAAAAATACTACTCGAAATAACAAAAATGACGACTTTTCTATACTGAAAAACTTTTGTTTCCAGCCAATAATAGTGATAAATTGATGAGGCCGGGGTCTGCGGGCCTTCTATTAACTCGTTATATTCTTCATTAAAGAACTAAAGTTCTAAAGTCCCGGGTCGGGCCATAATTAATATTGGGTTTTTCGCATTAGAAATTCCCAGTACTAGCCCGGAGTTAGGAAGTTGGCGGTGTTTCACCCCCGTGCCTCGGAGAGCACGTTAAGCCGTCGGTCCCGGTTATTATCACTAACATGATAATAGTCGTTAAAGCCGCCAACCCGCATTGGAGCAGCGTGGTGGGTCTAAGCTCTAATTCCCTCTCTCCTATGAGAGTGGAGGCCTGTGCCGAGCAGTGGGACGTTAATGGGCTGTAGTGATTTAAAGGCTTTTACATTTCTGTATGTCTTTAAGGAGTTTTACGTATTTTTACCCAACTGCGGAACGCACAGGGTTATGTGTTCATCAGTCTATATTTGTTTGTTTTGTTCTATGTTTAATAAATAAATATTGATTAATTGACCCTAAGCGCATTTAGTGTCTTAAATAATGTAACAAAAAATAAAATGTAAGTAAAATCCCCTAATCTTGTCACTAGTTTGTTATCAGTACCCACAGAAAACGGAATCTGTTTATTACTATGCTCACACGGTCGTCCCTTGCACGCTTTCATGTCTTTGAAGAACGTTATCTAGGCAAGTGACATAGCCTTAAAATCCTTTTATGATACTCCCTTGTGGGAAGAATTCACTGAAGTGTGGTATTAGTTCACTCAGGAGTTTGGATACATGAAAAGGTTTTTCAGTACTTATTCTCGTGGGAATGGCAGTGATAGATAGCCTAGAGTGTTTGAGATGTGTATTTAGATGTTGGACTTCGAATAGGGATGATGACAACTCAATCAAATCAGCAACTCTTTAAAAAACAAATTTGTATGAAATGCATAGTTGCGACATCATCTAATTTCAAAGCACATATTTTCTTTAAGCGATAGTTTAAAATGGTTATCAGACTATAAAATAACCGGATGTGGATTTTAGGTATTTTGGAAGACCCTCTCATTAATAGTAATAGAGCATAAAAATGACGATTTTTGTACGTTTATATCTAAATAACCATTTGAGGTGTGCTTATGAAATTTGGAGCACATATGTATCTCACGGGTCTCAATATATGCGCCAAATTTGACATGTTTATGTGAAATAGTTTTTGAGTTATGAGGGGGTCAAAAGTGGCTCCAAATGGTTCGTGTAATATTACACACGGCGCTGCTTGCCGGTTTTTTGAACTTTGGCTGGACACGCTTCCGCGTGTCTTGATCCGTAACAAATAAATTTTATTTGACATAGGCATCATCCCTATACGAGTGGTCGGAGTATGATCCTGGAATATTCTAAGTTAGAGTAGTGGTAGATTTATGATTTTTGACATTGTGGCACAAGTTGTCCTACGTGAAATAAATAAATCATCAAAAGTAACTTGCTGTAGTGTGTAGGACGAGTGAGTGATATGTACTCGTCCGCACCAATAGGAAGATCTTCATCCGGGCTGGTGTTGAGCCCGGGGACCTTTCTGGTCCGAACTGTTGTAAGTTGGAACGGTCTATATATAGCGCTATTCTCAGAAAATCTTGATATCGTGATATAGGCTTGTATGTAACTTATAAGTTTTCAGTCGATTATCATAATCTAGTCCGATCTTTGTAAGTTGGAACGGTCTATATATAGCGCTATTCTCAGAAAACTTCGATGTCGTGATTTAGGCTTGTATGTAACTTATAAGTTTTCAGTCGATTATCTTATTCTAGTCCGATCGTTGTAAGTTGGAACAGTCTATATATAGCGCTATTCTCAGAAAACTTCGATGTCGTGATTTAGGCTTGTATGTAACTTATAAGTTTTCAGTCGATTATCATAATCTAGTCCGATCTTTGTAAGTTGGAACGGTCTATATATAGCGCTATTCTCAGAAAACTCGATATCGTGATATAGGCTTGTATGTAACTTATAAGTTTTCAGTCGATTATCTTATTCTAGTCCGATCGTTGTAAGTTGGAACAGTCTATATATAGCGCTATTCTCAGAAAACTTCGATGTCGTGATTTAGGCTTGTATGTAACTTATAAGTTTTCAGTCGATTATCTTATTCTAGTCCGATCGTTGTAAGTTGGAACAGTCTATATATAGCGCTATTCTCAGAAAACTTCGATGTCGTGATTTAGGCTTGTATGTAACTTATAAGTTTTCAGTCGATTATCTTATTCTAGTCCGATCGTTGTAAGTTGGAACAGTCTATATATAGCGCTATTCTCAGAAAATCTCGATATCGTGATATAGGCTTGTATGTAACTTATAAGTTTTCAGTCGATTATCTTATTCTAGTCCGATCGTTGTAAGTTGGAACGGTCTATATATAGCGCTATTCTCAGAAAACTTCGATGTCGTGATTTAGGCTTGTATGTAACTTATAAGTTTTCAGTCGATTATCTTATTCTAGTCCGATCGTTGTAAGTTGGAACAGTCTATATATAGCGCTATTCTCAGAAAACTTCGATGTCGTGATTTAGGCTTGTATGTAACTTATAAGTTTTCAGTCGATTATCTTATTCTAGTCCGATCGTTGTAAGTTGGAACAGTCTATATATAGCGCTATTCTCAGAAAATCTCGATATCGTGATATAGGCTTGTATGTAACTTATAAGTTTTCAGTCGATTATCTTATTCTAGTCCGATCGTTGTAAGTTGGAACAGTCTATATATAGCGCTATTCTCAGAAAATCTTGATATCGTGATATAGGCTTGTATGTAACTTATAAGTTTTCAGTCGATTATCTTATTCTAGTCCGATCTTTGTAAGTTGGAACGGTCTATATATAGCGCTATTCTCAGAAAACTTCGATGTCGTGATTTAGGCTTGTATGTAACTTATAAGTTTTCAGTCGATTATCTTATTCTGCGGCGTAGATACAATTAGCGCCATCTAGTTTGCACTGTGGTAACCGCTACAGGTGAAGCAATATATAGTGTCCGCTTTGCTTTAAAAATTGGAATTGTTTTTTTAGAAAAGTTAAAAGATTGTTAATTTTTTTTATTGACGAAGCTTTAATTAAATTGATATTTGACTAATTCAATATATTTCACTCGGTTCGTTCTTTGGCGGGGATACGCCATGTTGGGATAATTTGCATAAATACGAATATTTTAACGTTTGAAAGTTAGTCTCCTGCCGGCAGACTCAGCGATTATTGAATACTTTTGTAGTTAGATCGCAATTTGATTTGAGCTTAACGATAGCAATCGTGGCCAGATCAAATGAATATTTTCTTTAAAGTTTAATCAAGTTTTTTACATTAAATCTCTCGTGGAACCGCTACACGTTGTGACCATTCGCTCGTGCAAGTTTTAAAGAGAGTACAAACATTTTTAAAAGTAATTTAACAATTATTCACCTACTTCTGGAATTATGCTTACAACAGTGACGAAACCCGTATGCCCAAAAGTTCATGATAATGTTCTCAAAGGTGTGTTAAGTCTGCCAATCCATTGCTATGGCCAAGCCGTTCTCATTCTGAAAGGAGATTCGGACTCAGTAGTGCACTGACAATGAGTTGAAATGATAGTGATAATAATGATGAGATGAATTTGGTGTCCATTAACAACATCTATTTCTAATGATCTTCTTATTTGAAATGACTACCTGTCACTTTTCAATGCTAAAGGTCTCTAAATACAAGTGGTCTTGTTGGTGTAATGTGAATAGGCCCTTATATTCTTGTTTACAAGAATGTGACCTACATTCTATCTCATACTATGTCACATTCGGGACGTTAAAGCCGCAGCCTGCAGGCATTATCGTATAAAGAGCTAGTAAAGGAAACCCTGAATCATTTTCCGTACATAAAAGAGCTATTTACAGAAATTATATCTATTTTTTTTAGCAACAAACCTGCAAGTATGTAATTTTTTTTTATGTCACGACACGTTAACCCTTGATTGCGATCTCACCTGATGGTAAGTGATGATGCAGTCTAAAATAGTAGCGGGCTAACCGGTTAGGGGTATGGCAGTTATATTAAACCCATACCCCTAGTCGGTTTCTACACAGCATCGTATCGGAACGCTAAATCGATAAGTCTCTGCCGGTACGGTGGTAACTAGCCACGGCCGTTGCCTCCCAACAGACCGAATCCTCCCACCAGAATTTTTTTCCGTCGGTCATATTATTATTATTTTTTTATTATGTAGAAACTGTTTAAAGGTTTTCGTTTGATGTAACTGCCATACCCATAACAGGTTAGCCCGCGACCACTTTACCCGTCATTACTTACCATCCAAGTGAGATCGCTGTCAAAACCTCCTTGGCGCAGTGGTGAGCGTTGTGGTCTTATAAGTTGGAGTTCCCGGTGTCGATCCCCTTAGAAAATTAATTTTATCTAATATGGTCTACTCTGGTCTGATGGGAGGCTTTGGTCTTAGACTAAGATCCTAAGCGATTCATCTTTCCTGTGGGATTTCCTGCAGAAACTGAGGTTTTGTCCTGTTGAGCTTAGAGTAAATAACGGTTTTAAGTAGATAACTTGCAAACTTTTATTCAGAAAAATCAAAGAGTAATGAGAATATTAAAATTTACCACATTTTATGTGGAGTTTAATTAACACGAAAAAAAAATCTACCAGTTCAACGGTTGAATCAGTTGTACTTGTCGGAACTACCCAAATCTGCATACACAGAGTCGCGGGAATCGTCTCGTACGACACTTAATCTGGATAACATAATTGAGTATGTAAATCTATACTAATATGCGCAAGTTTGTATGGATGTATGGATGTTTGTTACTCAATCACGCCCCAACGGCTAAACGGATCTGGCTGAAATTTGGCACAAAGATAGATTATAGTCTGGAATAGCACATAGGCTACTTTTAATCCCGGAAAATTAAAGAGTTCCCGCGGGAACCAAAAAAACCTCAAACCACGTACACGAAGTCGCGGGCATTCCCTAGTATTTGAGTAAAGTAGGCGAAAATGTGTAGGTACGAATTGTATAAGAGAAGATTTATTTCACCGTCGAGAGCTGTGAGACAGTGTGAAATAGATCGAGCTCGTGTGTCCCTCGTGTGAATTCCACCGAGTGAAGCGAGTGTCACGTGTCAAGGTCTTGTGTGGGGAATTTCACGTTTTCCGAAAAATTTTGGGATGTTTTCCTGTATTTTCTTACTACTGTCCGTTACTAAGCCAGCTAATTCGATTATGTTCAACTTTTCATTTTTGTACCTACTGTTCATATATTTGACGAATTTCTAGAGACGAGTTTCTAGTTCGAGAATAATTTTTGGCCTGACCCGGGAATCGAACCCAAGCTCTCGATACACTTAGGCCCGCTTGCAGCAACGCTGGGTAATCCTTTTAACCCAGTTTTATTTGATGAATAATCTAGTACGAGAATAATTTTTGCCCTCACCCGGAAACGGACCCAAGCTCTCGATACACTTAGGCCCGCGTGCAGAATCGCCGGGTTCTCCTTTTAACCCAGAGTTAGCTGCTACTCTGACAGAATTCGTATAAAACTTCTGTCGAAAATTCTAATTCATTCCTAAGTTAAACGTTACCCGATGTGTCTGCAAGCAGGCCTAGGAACTTAATGAACAAGGCGGTCAAAATCAAGTTCAGTTTATATACCTACTAACTAACTAACACCACACAAGAATGCAGTCCTATATTGATTGTTCTGTTAGAATTTATTAAATTAAAAAAATTAAAAAAAAACTACTACCACGTACCTGGCAGATAATCCAAGACCATTAAGTGTATAATATTCCTAATTCCTGCTTCAATAGAGGCAAAAATAACGTAAAAATGACCTAGTTCAATATCTTTGCGTCAAAATAAACATGCAGAAGTTGACAACGCAATTGCGACGGCAAAAATTTTTAATTAAAAATTCCATTTCAAACAGAATGCTGTGTTGAGGGTCAAAATGGTTATTAACTCACGTAAAATGTGAAGTTTCAGTGGCGGACTAAGACCGTGAGAGACCCGGAGTAGCATCACCAAAGAGGCCCCTGGGGCCCTATAACGGTAACACGAATGTCACGGTGTCACGATCATAATGAACTCTTAATTGGCTGATTCTCGGAATGGCTTTATTTACGGAATAGGAATAATTGTCTAGTGATTTATTTCATGTTAGTTGTTTTTATTTATTTTTCGGGAGAACAAACCTAGAATAAGTAAATTCAAAATTTGTCTTCAAATAATAGATTCAGTTAGTAAATATTTGAAGGAAAAATACAAAGTGGGTTTTATTGTAAAAACTTGCGAATGCCCGCGACTTCGTCTGCGTGGTTTGAGGTTTTATGATTCCCGCGGGAAATCTTTAATTTTAATAAAAAGCCTATGTGCTATTCCAGACTGTTATCTATCTTTGTGCCAAATTTCAGCCAGATCCGTTCAGCCGTTGGGGCGTGATTGAGTAACAAACATCCATACATCCATCCAAACATTCGCATTTATAATATTAGTAAGATTAATAAGATATTTTGAGTTGATTTGGGACTTGACTAATAGGTAAGTATTTCTTAAGGTTTGACCGCGGGAGCCGGTCTGCCCCTTCAGTCCCCTCCTTAGTCCGTCACCGTTAAAAAGAAAAGTACCGTTATCTTTATTAATATCATTCTGACCGCCTCGTTACGAACTCTTTAATTTTCCGGGATAAAAAGGCTATGTCCTTCCCCGGGATACAACCTATCCCTGTACCAAATTTCATCAAAATCGGTTGAACAGATGGGCCGTAAAAGCGTAGCAGACAGACACACTTTCGCAATTATAATATTAAGTATGGATAGTATGGTTTGGTTATGGAAGTTAAGGGCGGCCTGAGTTTGATTTCTGGGTTACTCCATAAACAGTAAATTTAATCAATCGGGGTTTTCCGTCAAGAAATGCCTCGTGCCTCGGAGAGTAATAGTCAGAAAAACCCAATATTTAATCATGGCCCGACCCGGGACTCGAACCCGGGACCATGAACATGCAAATCACTAGACCAACGAGGCAGTTAAAATATAATAATAGTATGGATACGACTCTATTCTATTTTTTATACGACAGCCTGAAAAAAGGACTATATTACTTTCAGGGTTTACGTATGTATGTATGTATGTATGTATGTGAGTTTGTATATTCCACCATAACTTCTATACGCCAGAACTGATTTTGATAAATGAGGTATTGTTAGAATCCCTAGCTTATTCCAGGTGACATAGGCTACTAAAATTTAAAAAATAATTGATGGGGTGACCATGGTCCCGCATTAAAGACTTTTGAAGAAAAAAATCGAAAATAAGATTAACTATATTAATCATCATCTAGAAAATGATGATAAGATTCCAAAAATATAGAACACTATAGTTCAATATCCAGTGATTCACAAACAAATATCATTTAATAAAAATGTGAATAAGATTCTAAATATATAACACTATAGTTCAATATCCAGCAATTCAATCCAGTAAGTTAAATTAGAATCTTAATCACATTTTTATTAAACAAATATCATTAAAAAAAAATGTGAATAAGATTCTAATTTAACTAGATTAATTTTCGATTTTTAACTTTTTAGTTAAAGCCCTGTTTTTTGGCAGGGCAGTCGTGTTTTTTAATTTTTTAAATTATGAGTTGTTCAAGCAGTTGAACATAACGTAAAGCTGTATACCCACTGTCGCAGTAGACTGACACTTGATATCTCCCGCAGCGGCGCTCGGCCGACAGTCGGATCGATACGGCGATGTACGTCGCTCATTTCATCACTTATTCACAGATCCTATCCTATCATATGGAACGAAGGGGCACCTCCCATTGTTACTTATATCTTTACCAGCTGATACCCGCGACTTCGACCGCGTGGTCTCATTTTCCGGAATAAAAGTAGCCTATGTCACTCTCCAGGTCCTCAACTATACTCATGCCAAAAATCACGTCAATCTGTTGCTCCGTTGCAGCGTGATTGAAGGAGAAACCAACAAACCAATAAACCAAAAAACAAACACACTTTCGCATTTATAATATTAGTATGACTAGTGTTCTTTTGGGATTTTGACAGACCTTGATGACAGGTGCTCAACTATACCCATGGGAAAAATGAAGTCAATCTGTTGCTCTTTTGCAGCGTGATTAAAGGACAAACCAACATATAAACACATTTTTGCATTTATAATATTAGTATGATTGTGCTGCCAGTGTAATTTGAATTTTTATTAATTCACTAGTGGGCCTGGCAGACGTTGTCTTGCCCTATCTTTCTCGCAATTTTTCCATATTTTCTCACCGTTTAAACCTTCCCTGAACTACGACAAACATTTCGAAACCAAAATCAGCTAAATCGGCTCAGTCGTTCTCGAGTTTTAGCGAGACAAACGAATATAAGATAAGATAAGATTCATTCATTTAAGAGTTTAGTTTTAATAAATTTTGTAATAATACCGTATTGATTTTTTCCGGATCAAGATTATTATTTAGATTATTAAAACCTACGTCCATGCCCGGGATGCACGCTATTTTTGTACGTACTAATGTATTAAATTTAATTAAAATCGTTTAAAGATGAGCCCGAAAACGATAACAGGCAAACATAGGCAGACAAACAGACTGACAGACACACTTTCGCATTTTAAATATGATTAATTGTCATGCTTTAATTCCACTAATCGCTTCACGTAGATGACTGCACGTAAAACCGTAATTATCCCATCGCTCAACTCGAGTTCTGCTCCCGAACTTCCGAAGTCTCAAGTCAAGCGATGAATAAGCGAAAAAGGGGCAGAAAACTTGTCTATTCATGCCACTTTTCCTCTCGTTAATCTAGTCGCCATGTCTTAATTTATCAATGACGTCAAATAGGATTATCCATATTACGATTTCTGCCTTCAGTACCTACTTTATCGAGTTAAGGTGAAAGTCCGCGTAACTTACTTATAGAGTCAATTTGGGAATTTTCTATGGTCTGGTCTGGTGGCTAGTTAGTAGTTACCACCCTACCGGCAAAGACGTGTCTACTGCCAAGCGATTTAGCGTTCTGGTACGATGCTGTGTAGAAACCGATTAGGGGTATGGGTTTGATATAACTGCCAAGCGATTTAGCGTTCCGGTACGATGCCATGGAGAAACAGATTTATATCAGATTTGACCGACAGTTATATCAAACCCATACCCCTGTATGGGTTTGATATAACTGTCGTGACCCTAACAGGTTAGCCCGCTACCATCTTAGACTGCATCATCACTCTGGTCCCGCCTTCCACGTTAAGGCAACAGCCCTCAACATGGAGGTCGTCAAACGATTTAATATCACGATATCACTTGTGGACCACGATCCAAATAATTATTATCACGAAAAAGAATTGTTTGTGAAATTACAACGTGTAACATTTTCTATCTAAAGGATAAAGGATATCTAAAGGTTTAGTTTAAATATTAGTTTAAATATTCTTCTATATTCAGTACAAAAATATATTAAGTAATACTAAGTATAAAAATTAAATCAAAATTTTGGAGTGGGATTTCTCCAAATTTTCTCCAGATAAAGTCGCAAGCATCAGCTAGTAATATAATAAATAGCTTACTCCAAAACTAAAATCCAAATATTGTTTAACCAGTTTAATATCGCGATTATTATTAAAACGCCATCTGTTAAATCGCTGTCGAATTATCGGCCGAGTCATTAATTTGTGAAATATTTATTATTTGAACACTGCGTATAATAAATATTCATTTCGGCTGGTTGTTTTATCGGAATGTTGCTGTTTATTTACTCGGACATCCGTTTTGGAAGTAATTAGCATGACTACAGTCATGTCGAATAACGTGTTATATTTTTGGTGGACGTCGTTTGGGTGCAATGATGTTTATTTCACATGTTCAATCGTAATCGGAATCGTTTGTCAAACGGATAATGCGACCTGTTTAAGGATTTCATAGATGCCTGCACTTCAAAAAGCATGTATGAACTCCTTAGGCTGTTCGAGTAATACGTTTTAAGCTGTCAAATAATTAATATTTGCTTAAACAAATGGGTTCGACTGAATAGACTGTATGGTCTTAGATCTTTGCCTGTCGCGAAAGGGAACAAAATAAAAAACAACTACAGCTGGGTCTCTGATCATCTTTATGCTAGCGATCGCATGCAGCTATGTTCTTGTGGAAATTTCCGAATAATAATATCATTACCTTACAGTAAGATTTTTAGAATATGTACCTAAATCCAAGTGGATTTATTCATGGGTATCAGATTCTTATATATAAATACTAGATGATGCCCGCGACTTCGTCCTTCTTCTTAACTTACCGGCATAAAAAGTATATCTATATCAAATTTCAATAATATCAGTTGAAAAGATGGGCCGTTAAAGCTTAGTAGATAGGCATACAGACAGATCCACTTTCGCATTTATAATATTAAATATGGATTCTCATGAGAACGAAGCCGCTGGCGCTCATTAGTATTAAACAAAAACAGAATTACAGATATTATAAAAAAAGAGAAGAACCTGCTTCAAAGAATCTTCTTAGTAATAATTTAATATCTATGTTCGGGTCTAGATGGATAGAATATCGACGAGGGATAAAATTGTTTGTGTTAGACCGGGGTCAAATGTAGCGGAAAATCGAGCGCGGAAATCAGCTAACGGACATCCGCTACAATATACCATATTGAAATCTATGGGATGTATCATTATATCTATGTGGACATTACACAAGTTTCCGCGCGTTGGATTCCGCAAGATTTATCCCACGCAACGGATGGCGAAATTTTTTATCACGGCCCATGAATGGCAACTAAGTAGGTATGTGTCTCACTCTTTCTTTCACTTATGGAAAGTGAATGAAAGAAAGACGAAAGAATAAACATTTATTAACATCAATGTACCTCACAAAGACAATGTTCATTGGAGATAATAATGTATACCTCCGTCTGCCTTTGTGTCATATTACAGTTTTTAGAAATCGGCGAAAAAGCTTTCTTAATCAAACTCAATTTTATTTAGGACCGCAAAACTTTTAGCGGGTTAAAAGGTTTTGAAGCTCATTTAATGTGTATTTTCAAGTTACTTAAAGAATCATTAAACATTACTTTATTTTGATTTTTTTACTAGCGTATGCCCGCGTCTTCGTCGGCGTGGATTGAAGTTTTTTATCTTTGATTTTCCGGGATAAAAGTAGCCTATATGTGTTATTCCAGGCTATATCCTATCTCTGTGCCAAATTTCATCCAGATCCGTTCAGCCGTTCTGGCGTGATTGAGACGAACATCCATCCATCCATCTATCCAAACTTTCTTAGTACATAAGATAAATTATAAGTTTAGGTTAAAGAAAAACTGCTCATTAGCCAATTAGTTAGGCTAGATCGTAGTTAAATGAGTACCTCGCTAGTACTCAATGATAGGAAAAAAAAATATAGTTTTTAAAATTTTTCAATCTTCGGAACCCTCTGAAAGTCTAACTCACACTGCTAGTTTTTTGATTTGGTTTTTGTTATCGATGCTCCGATTCTCCGACAATATAGATTGAACCTAAACATAAAATATATTGGACAATTTTATCTTGATTTATATGATATTTTTGTTACATTTATTACAGTATACATAAACAGTGCCACCTACTAAGGGCCAGCGCATACCAAACGTGGTAAGTCGGGTAGAGGAACGGCCGTAACTAGTTACTAGCCAGTGGCGTGTACAGCTTTTGAAGCTAGGATAGGGCATTAATGAGTCAAAATACCTATTTACTAGCTGTTTTGATGAAAAATGAGCATTGACGTATTTCCATTTGGGTAAGTGATTTTATGCCTGTATGAACTGCACGCCACTGGTTACTACTCTACAGAGACAAAGCGTTTTTTGGCACACACAAAAATAAATAAGTTCTAACATTTGTGTTATCAATCAATCAATCAATCCATATTTATTTATTCAAAATACGTTCACTTTTTTATTGCGCAATAGGCTTGCGCTTGACGACAATCATGCTTAGTGCAAAGCAATGATGAGGTCTAGGTTGTAACGCGCTTGCCTAGAAGATGCTGTACAATTATTGATGTCTAATAACTTAAAAAACATGATGGTGATAATCGACTACGATATCTTAATATAGCTGTGAGAATTACTTGCTTATATAGGGGGACTTTTAAATCAACGCTGAACGGTCTTAAAAATTTAAACCTTAATTTAGTTTCATAACGGAGACAAGTTGATATTTAATTTTATTGTAAGTATATGTATGTATAGTTTATAATATATTTATGCATTGTATGTATTAAGGTATTTGTGTATTGTTGTCTATGTATTGTTTTGTAGTTTTTTGTATGTAGGTAGAATTAGTATAATTTGCGCCACATGCAGTCTGGTTTCCTTGTGTTCTCCTAATAAGGTTGTCTGGAAGAAATGGCTACTTAGCGATAAGGCTGTCTTTTGTACTCCTTTGATTTATTTTATGTTTTCTGTTATTTATTTTTGTTAAGTGTGGTACAAATAAAGAGTTTAATAATAATAATAATAAGAATAAGTTTTATTGTTTGTGATTACTTCTGTTTTGTACAATAAAGATTTCATTCGAGTGTTGGAGTCAACGTGAAAATAAACAGACTTTTTGTTGAGTGAACGAGCCAAGGTCACTCGCGAATGCGCGAACGTTTTTCATTAATATTTTTATTGCGTTCTTTCAGAGTGCCTACTCGTTTACTGGTATAAACTGTGTGGACTCGAATCGCGTGTTTTATGCTTTATTTTTATTCTGTGGCGTAAAATTTATTTTCTGAAAGCCTGTCACACGCAGCCGTTAAAATGAGATCTACGTCTTCTTTCAAATTGCATAAGGAGGAATCTTATTAAACCAGAAGGAAAATATATTATTTGGGGTTTCGTATATTCCATACACATTTCACGCTTTGTACACATCGCAGTAATGATACAATTACAAATATTTTTAAAAATTCTGCAAAATAATATGATGCAATGCTTCACTGTGACAATTTTGTTATTTTTTCTCTATTTCTTACAACAGATCTTAGGGGAATCGCCATCAACGGGAAACTTTGAAAATAGGTATTTAACTATTATATTGCCGTTGGCCTAAAGGACCAACTGCAGTTGATTATACTTATGAAAAACAGTCGAATTCTTACTTTCGTATTGTCCTGTTTCCTCCTCCAAAACTGAAGCGATTTTAATTTTTATTCAAGAATAATTTAAGAAGGACTCAGGCTACGTCAGTATGTTTTTCTTTTTTGATTATATTCGTCAATTTTATTTGCGGAATGGCTGATGATTGCGCGAAAGCTGGGCCAATTTTTGCAATTTTTGAAGGTTTCATGTTCTTAAATTATTAATAATTTATCCATATAAGGAAAACATGAGTACATGGCAGGGATACATATGGATTTTATGTTGCAAGAATATTTTTTCTATTGTAATTATCATGTAAACAGATGAGTATGTTTGTATGCTAAACCGCCATGCCATTCGTCTTAAATATTGCATAGTGGACATATGCTATCAGTTGACGACGACTGCGGTATAAAGGATCCATGTAGATATTAAAGCGTAAAATTTAAACATTTCAGATACCCATTCATATACTTCATACAAAAATGATACCAAGTCACGTAGTCAGGATAAAGCACGGCTTTCTTGATGCGCTGTTATAAAGATTACTTTTAGGACCACAACTCTCCTTGAATTTGTTTCGAGTTGAGACTTGAATAGCAATGAAGCAGACGTTATGCCTTATTACGTTATCCGAGCTTAAGTTTGGGTGAACAACTATAAAGATTTTTCAACAAAATACGAAAATCATAGGGATCATGCGTATGTCAAAAGTCAAAAATAAATTATTACTTACTGATTATTATTAATTTAGGGTACTCTACAAGACCCAAAATTCACATCCTCGGTTAGTTTTAAGTTTAACATAATTTTTAACACTATACTTATTAAAGAAAAAAGTGCATAGGTCACCGTAAGATTGCAAAAACCGTTAGATTGTAATCTAACTAGCGAAATCGTAAACTGTCGACAGATTGTCAACCCTGAGTGTCAATTTGAGAAATATTCATTGTACTTACGTTTTCTTGTCTGTTTCTTGTAGGTTAGGTTAGGGTTCGACATAAATAACCAGGTAGTGCCGGGCACTACCTGGTTATTTAGGTTTTATCGGGTTGATATATCTACCTATCAGATTACAATCTACCGAAAAATAATTCGTTAAATTGTAATCTGTTGACAGTTTACAATTTCGCTAGTTAGATTACAATCTAACGGTTTTTTGCAATCTTACGGTGACAATACATTGAAAATTAACGCGCTTCTAAACGCCACCGCGTCGCATGGAAACAGATGAGGGTATGAATGTAATTAAAACTGCTATGTCAAATTCTAATTAAAACGCATCCATCTTAAATGATATCATCACTCACCAGCAAGTTGCATCACAGTCAAGAAATTACCTACTTAAAACAGTTTTCCAAACCGGTGGTAGAATTTGACTTATCATCTTATCAAGTCGCACAAGTTTTCCTACGTGAAACAAATTTAAATAACCCATACTAATATTATAAATGCGAAAGTGTGTCTGTCTTTCTGCTACGCTTTCACGATCCACCTTTTCAACCGATTTTGATGAAATTTGGTACAGGGATAGTTTATATCCCGAGTAATTTATATCCCGGGAATCGAAACAACTTAGTCCTCACGGACGAAGCCGCGGGAATCATCTAGTAACTAACTATGGCCAAAATAGATTCTTAACCAGAGCATGTAACAAACCAATTATGTACATTTAGACTAGTTTCACCACCGCATTGGAAAATTCGTGATAGAATTAAAAAAATACATAAAGTACATATTATTTTGTAGAATTTATGTATATGTCACCGTAAGATTGTAAAAACCGTTAGACTATAATCTTTTTTTTTTTTTTATCCACTACAAGTTAGCCCTTGACTGCGATCTCACCTGATGGTAAGTGATGATGCAGTCTAAGATGGTAGCGGGCTAACTTGTTAGGGGCATGGCAGTTATATTAAACCCGTACCCCTATTTGGTTTCTACACGGCATCGTACCGGAACGCGTAATCGCTTGGCGGCACGTCTTTGCCGGTAGGGTGGTAACTAGCCACGGCCGAAGCCTCCCACCAGGCCAGACCAGGGAAAATTCAGAAATTATAAATTCCCAAATTGACCCTGCCGGGGATCGAACCCGGGACCTCCGCACGTTAAGACAACAGCGCTACACACTGCGCCACGGAGGTCGTCAAAATATCTAACTCGCAAAAATTGCAAACTATCGAAAGATTACAATTTAACGCATTAATTTTCGGTAAATTGTAATCTGTTAGGTATATTAGCCCGATATAACCTAAGTGCCCGGTCTGCGGCCGGGCAATACCTGATTATTTATGTGAAACCCGAACCTAACTTACAAGAAACGGACAAGAAAACGTAAATACAATGAATATTTCAACAATTGACACTTAGAACATTGAACGGTTCACAATCTTTCGACAGCTTACAATTTCGCGAGTTAGATTATAATCTAACGGTTTTTACAATCTTACGGTGACATATTATATATATTGGTAACTAAATTTAAATTTAATTCTATCAATACTTTTATTAATTGTAACCCCACTATTTCTTATTATTTTTTTCTAAATTTATGGTATACTAGATGATTCCCGCGACTTCGTGCGCGTTGACTTAGGTTTTTCTGTTCCCACGGGAACACCTTTATTTTCCAGGATAAAAAGTAGCCTATGTCCTAAATATTCCTGTACCAAGTTTCATCAAAATCGGTTGAATAGATGGGCCGTGAAAGCGTAGCAGACAGACAGATGGACAGACAGACTGAAACACTTTCGCATTTATAATATTAGTATGGATTTCACAAAATAACTCCCGCACTTACCACTACAATAAGCTAATACTTTAAAGGCGAATGTGCGAACAAGTTTTAATTTGTCATTTGTTATTTAACATGCTGTTTGTATTCCAATAAAGAGAGAAAAAAAATCTTTTATTTGAGAGTTTTCAAAGTGGTGGCGAGAACCTCAACAATGATGAATGTGACGCACAGGGACCCTGTTTTTAAAGAGCAAAGGCATCACAAGGCAGAAAGGAAACAGTTTTTCCGTTTATCTTTTTGTTTAAGATTTCCCTACGTCCCAAATAAAAATAAAATATCCCCAACAAAACGTAAAAAGCTAAAATATTATGACAACAATTTTTTGCGACCCGGCCGAAGTAACAGTTTTGACTCCCGCAGGAGTCCTATAGCCGAGTTTGGAAAGAAGTTTATATTCACCCAGGCAAAGCTGGCATGTGAAATACCGCTGATTCTTTGCAAGAAGATATCTCCCCTCCTCTTCAGGGGAGGTGCTGTACGATATTTTACCCTGTGCCAACGAATCGGACTACTGGGTCCAATATTAGACAAGTGTAAGAACAAAGTTTGTAGGATGACTACGGTTATTTTAGAAAGATAAGCTGCTATTTCTTTTTGTTATACCGAGAACAAGGTCTACAAGGTCTGCACTTTTCAGCGGGCTCGTACGAAGCGATTTGCTTCCTTGTTTCTAATTAAAACCGCTAGGATATGGAATGCCCTTCCGGCTTCCGTTTTCCCCTCCTCTTTTAATATAGGTACCTTCAAATCAAGAGTGAATAGACATCTTCTAGGCAAGCGCGCTCTACCTTAGGCTGCATCACCACTTGCAAGCAAGTCCTAATTGCAGCCAAGCGCTGGCTAATTAAAAAAAAGTGTAAAATCCCCGGTTTCTGCATGCAGACTTTGAGATTTACATGTCATTTTTATGTTAGTCAGTCTTTTTACTCTATAATATAGATTACTAGATGATGCCCTGGACGTCCACGGCATGTAGATTTTTCTTAATTCCGCGAGAACTTTTTAATTTTTTGGCATATATTTGTACCCTATGGCTTAGCTATGAGCTTATCTTTGTTCAAAATGTTGTCAAATTCGTTGACACGAAAAAAGTTGAAAAGGAGGTAATGGAGGGTGAGGTGAAGTATAACTTAATGTACGGAATTCAATCTTTATAATATTTGTTTTTAATGCATTACAGGCTTAAGCTTGGTCGCAATTACACCTGATGGGAAGTGATGATGTGGCCTGAAATGGAACGCGCTTGCCTATAGAGGGTGCGTATTAAAATTAGTTTTAGAACCTAAGAAAACGCTGCATAGACGATTACTACTTTACTGTTTTTAATTTAAAAATTTTTAAACACACTTATAAGGATGTGCTGTGTCTTCTCTTAGGCATGCTGTTCGACGTGGTATTCATAAGTCAAGGTTCACGACCGCCTAAAAACTATTTTTGAAGTCCTGTTCGCAATTTATCGCGAGTAACATTGCTGAAAGATTTATTTGTCTGGAGCCAGTTTTTATCTAAACTAGGAGCAAGATTTTTTGAAACACACCCTAAAAAGGAAGAAAGCGAAGTATTATTTATTCTGTTATTACACCTACATAAAATAGGGTAATGGGTAAAAGAGTATAACAATTTCTACGGAATATTTCGTGCTCTACTTCATGCCTAATATCATAATTCATCAATTCTATCACTTTTTCCTCCTGATGACATACCACGGGTCTTACCTCAGTACTAAAAAGGTTAGAGTCATAATCCACCATGCTGGCAAAGTCCGTATTGGGTGACCTCGCAGATACGTTTGATAACATCAGGATTATTTTTTACGAGATTTTAGTTAAAAATAGGCACGAGATTCAGCGATTTTGACATCGTGATCTAAGGGAGTAATCGTGATTTAAGTATTGGGTTTTTCTGACTAGAAATTCTCAGTACTAGCCCGGAGTTAGGAAGTTGGCGGTGTTTCACCCCCGTGCCTCGGAGAGCACATTAAGCCGTCGGTCCCGGTTATTATCACTAACATGATAATAGTCGTTATAGCCCGCCAACCCGCATTGGAGCAGCGTGGTGGGTCTAAGCTCTAACGCCCTCTCTCTCATGAGAGTGGAGGCCTGTGCCCAGCAGTGGGACATTAATGGGCTGTGGTGGTGGATCTAAGGGAGTTGTCCCACCTGTGACGAGGAATCAACTAGCTATCGACCATCAGGTGAGATCGCAGTCACGGGCTAACTTGTAGTGGATAAAAAAAAGACTATCTTCACGCTCAAGAACGTACAATAGTAGAAGTACGATGTAGATCCCGTCTCAATGAAAGAGATACATATTACATATACTTATACGTGATCGCTGAATGTTCTCTCTCGCCACTAGTTTGTCGCAACGACAAGATCAGCGATAAAACTAGCTCGCCAACTCGATCCTAGTTTCTAGCTCTAAATTCGAAGTTTCCATGCATTTTTTATTTGTACTCAATACTCAATATGATTTATTCAATATAGGAACACTTATTGAGGTTAAAAATTACTTACTTATAAAACATGATGGTGATAATCGGTTACGGTATCTTAAAACTAAAGTTACGTGGGTTCCAAACGCGCCCTGGTCTGAAAAAAGCCCACAACAAACTCAGCCGGGTTTTTTTATTATCTCACAAATGTGAGATCGGGAACTATCAGAGCCATAAAGCAAATTATTGCCAAGCTTCCTTGTCGTTTAAGTAGTAGTATGTAGTACGGTAGTAGTACCACCGGCTGTGTCTTTCTTCACTGGCTGCAAATACGACAGGTGTTTGTCCTTCAACGCCAGGATTTTGCGCAGATGTTTTTTTGCTGTCCTATCCGTAGAGCATTTTTGCTTTTAGGTTTAATGGAAAAGGTACGAAAAATACGATACAATTCTATAAAATTTAACCGATATGTCGAAGCATTAAAAAGCTACTCAACCTGATGAAGCCTTTCGGCACACTCGTCCAATCACGTAGACTCGTAGCACTCAACCCGCACTCAATTATGTGGATGCACGTACTCACAGTAACAATATAATATTATTTTAATTATACGCTATGGTTATTTCTTTTTATTCGTATCGGCTGCATCCACTCCTTTCGATTGTAAATATAAAAAGCTTTTTATTATCTATTTAATCACTGTTTGCGACTAAATACCTACATTTTTATAAATTATTATTGTATCTAAGTGTTTTTTGGACCTATGATTTTCTTAATGCAATTGAATCAGAAATGAGGAGAGCAGCCAAAGTTATGTGTAGTTTGGTGAGAAAATTATGAAATAAATAAATAAAATTCTGGTTCCTACCTGGTTCAAAGGTTCGCCATTCAGAGTGGTAATGCCGCAAGCTTGATGGGTACCTTTAGACCATGGGCAACCAGGAATGGTATTTTTGGTTAGGGTTTTTTTGTTGGAAGGTAGGTATATTTGAATAAATATAGGTATATAAGGATTTATTTTAATATTTTTTTATAGTTATATATATTTTATAGTTTAATATTTATATTTTAGTATATTAACCCATACTTCCATACTTACTAATATTATAAATGCGAAAGTGTGTCTGTCTGTCTGCTACGCTTTCGCGGCCCAACACGAATTGACAACAGAATACATCCAATCAACTTCAAAATCAATACGGCCCTAGCGAGGACGGTGCGAGTAAGTTCTGTGGGTTTCATAGAACCTGAATCCACGCTAACGAAGTCACAGGTATCATCCAATTATTTAAAAAAAATAGCAAACAATATACGTCCAACCAACTTCAATATCAACACGGCCCTAGCGAGGACGGTGCGAGTAAGTTTTGCGGGTTTTATAGAACCTAAATCCACGCTAACGAAGTCGAAGTCACATCCAGTAAAAAAAAAATAGCAAACAATATCCAACCAACTTCAATATCAATACGGCTCTAGCGAGGACTGTGCGAGTAAGTTTCGCGGGCTTTATAAAACCTAAATCCACGCTAACGAAGTCACAGGCATCATCCAGTTTAAAAAATAAAATAGCAAACAATATCCAACCAACTTCAATATCAATACGGCTAATAACGCGGTCGATGCGAGTAAAAGAGTTTTACCGCAACCGGGTTCAGCGCAATGGTCGAGGCAGGCTTTACCTCGAGCCGGAGATTTGAGACCGAGCTAACTGTATATTGAAGTGTCGGGTATAGGTTGGACGCTCACAGCTGAAACTACTTCGATGTCGTATTATTTTACAAGGAAAAGATTTCAGATTTCACTATGCGTATAAATGTATGGAAGCGGTGAAAGCCTAGTGGTTAAGACACCCGACCTCCTGTACTGGGTCGCGGGTTTGATCGAACTTTTCGAAGTCAATTCATAGGTCGGAACCAAGATCGGTCGGGATCCAAGTCGAAACACGAGTTCTCGAAAAGGAAGCAACTAACCGATTGCAAGCTTTCGAAATGTGGATGTAGAGGAAAATGCTTAAGATCGCCTGGAACATCTTTACACCTGCTAAGCTACTGGAACTAGTCCACAAAACTCATGTCCAGTATCATGCGGAGAAAACTGGCTTTCTTCGGACATACAAGATGAGCCCAATTCTCACTTCCAAGACTAGATTTGGAAGGAAGGGACGCAGGCAAGAGAGCTCAAGGTCGCCAAAGGTGCAAGGGGTTGGACGTTATAGGGGTTGGACAGGGCTTAACTATCCAAAGCTAAAAGAGGCTTACTTTTAGTGGATAAAAAATAAAAAAAAACGTCGAAACTACTATCTACTTGTATTATGACGTACAGTAGGATTAACTAATCTACTCCTAAATTTTCATCCAGTCCAATCCCTGATCGATTACATAAATTTAGTTTCAATTTATAGTAGGACTTCACAGCCTAAGGTCGTCCAATTAATACGAGCAAACGATAAATTGTTCAAATGTCAGATACAGAAATGAGATATTTAACCGAACTGGTAAACTTTGACCATCAATTAGTAGAATATTCGTGGCTTGGAGTATCTTACTTAAGCAAAATTATCATTTTACTGGCCACGCACGTCTGGAATTATTATCATAATGGTTCAAATATTACGATTGTAATCCGATTTGATCCGCGTGGAATTAATTTTTTTAAAGTGAAAACTTCTTAAGGTGCGTTAAGCACTTTTTGGTAGGGGGTAAAAATGTGAAAACGCGTGACCGACACCTCGCGTTATTACGAAGACAAAAGGTCTTAAATATAAATATACTTTAATGACTTAGTTTTAAGATTTATATTTTAAGTATTTTAAATATTTTTATTATCCGATATGAATTTGACTCTCACGCCCGCATAAAAAATAAATACATAAAAGGCAAAATATCTATAATAAACTAACGTAAATAAATAGAAATGAATAAAGTTACATACACAAATAAAAAGTTGTAGCAGGCAAAGGATTACACCCGGCAGGGGAGACCAGACTGCCGGGGGTCAGGGTGCCAGGTTGAGAAACCGGCGGACTATCCTAGCCGAGTCTAGCAACACCGCTTTCTGCATCGTGGCTGCGAGCAAACTGCCGCTGAACCCCAGCCGCCTCAGATGGTGAGCGAAGCTGACTGGGATTAACCTATTAGCAGATATGACGATTGGGATGGTTTCAGTGGACTCCATATGCCACATGGCGGAAACCTCGTGAGCCAGATCAAGATACTTACGTTTCTTCTCCGTCTCAGCTCTCACAAGGTTATCGTCATATGGAATGGTGATGTCCACCAAAAACACCCGCGATTATGCTCGGTCCAACAGCACGATGTCAGGCTTATTCACTAGAATAGTCCTGTCCGTGATGATGTACCGATCCCAGTAGAGCCGGACTCCGTCATGCTCGAGTACCGGTGTGTACTTGTAGTACGGCAGCCTCTCATTCAGGACACTGTACTTCAGAGCAAGCTCTTGGTGAAGGATTTTGGCCACTTGGTTGTGTCTGTGCAGATACTCAGTGTTAACAAGCGCCGAAAATCCCGTACATGTTTGAACGACTCGCCGGAATGGCGGCAGGCTCGACAGATTTCGTGAGTGCCATCCTTCAGAATGTACTTTCGGTAGTTCCGCGTCTTTACTACCTGATCCTGTATCGCACAGACAAAACCTTCGTTTTCCCCAAAGAGGTGACCGAAGCGCAGCCATTGCACGGACGCTTTTTTATCGACGTGTGGCTCATTAAGAGCTTTAAAAAAGCGTCCTTGTAACTCTTTCTCCTTCCATAGGGTGTCCCGGTCAGAGTTGCTAAGTACCATCGGCGCCTGCCACTCGATTTTGGCTAAGGATAGGGGAGTGAGTCCTTTATCACATTCTATGACCTCTCTATTCATGGGTGACTCCCTCTTATTCTCGAAGTATTTTCTGAGATTGGATATCTTCCGGTTTTGCATGGTCTTGACACTTAATATGCCTCGACCACCAAATTTACGGGGGATATACAATCTCATCATAGACGATTTCAGGTGGTGCATGCGATAGTTGTGTGGACCTTTCTATCTAGGGCATCAAGTTCGGTCTGTGTCCATTATTGTTGTTTTATTATTATTATTTATTTTAAATATTCGTTTTCATTTCATTTCTACTGTTAATTTTGTTAGTGTTATAACACGAATTGTTTTTTTGCGATAAAGAGGAAGAAAAGGGACCCCCTACTATGTGGACGTCAATTTTCTCGATACAAAATAAAAAATAATATCTCGATCCATAAAATTTTTATTTAGTCAGTTTTAGTTTAACGGTAGAGCTGTTCTGGTTTTATTTTTAAATTATGTAATCAGATTATGGAAATTGGAAATTGACAAAAAGTATTATGCGAATATTTTGTTTAAATACTTAACTATTATCATTAGTTAGTTAGTTATTGCTCGCAGTTACCTCGGCCAACATATTTTAAGTTTGGCTATGCAGTAGGGTAACGCAGCCAGCGTTCTGGCCACATTGCCATTGCTGCGGTTTTGATGAATTTTCCGTTTAGGTTTTAATGTAGAATTTAATGTATTTCGTAGTTTTTATTTGAACCCTTTGAATCTCTTTCCCGGTGCAATACAGTAAATAAATCTATCCTTATCATGCCTTTCGCATTGTTTTGGGCTCAGCAATGACTATATTACGTATATAGTGATACACGCAGACAGGATACTCGTAGAAATAATACACAAAGATGATGCTTCGTATTGTATAATTCCACGTTCACTTATTTTATGTATTTAATACTTGTAACGCGATTTAGTTAACCCGGAATACCAATTACATTTACTCACGACAATAATGATTACACTTTCACTAACAGATAAGGACTGACTCAAATACCTCCAAACGATCTTATTTATAGAAGACACATTTAGTATGATGTCGTTTTTGTCGTGACATTATTATTCATATACGCTAACAATAGGTTAACGAATAGCTAACATTTACGCCTAACAATGCAAACTGAAGTGATATAGCTACTTACGAATCCTTAAGTTCAAGATAAAGTAAAGATAATTAAAGAGATAGCCCAACAATCAACATAAATCAAATAACAATAGATACCCCTAAACGATCCCTTTAAGCCCTAACTATGGGCTATTCAAATGTTAGGGACAGAAGCGAGATATTTAATCAATTTCGCAAACTTGGAACATCAATTCGGGAACTTATTGATACGCACGATTTAGAACTAGATGCCCAGAAGGCAATTTAGAGATGGAACTTAGGAATCAAATTACGAACTAAAATATAACTAAATTGTCTTGTTGTTGTCTCTAGGTAGTAAGACTTGATAGAACAGAGCTGATGCTATTAGCAACTCCCAAGTCTTAAGATCTAGCCCCACTTGAGTACATGCATGGAACATCGTGGCATGTGGCAAATATTATTTGTATGAAGTTTGTACGAGACCGAGTCGCGCAGTACATCTGACCTAGCTCCATACAACCTCATACAAAGAATACTTGTGGGGTTAGACCTTTAGACCCGTGTTAATAAACCGACATCAGCTTCGATTCTATTAAGATGATTTGGTATTCTATCCTTTTCTCTGAAGAACATAAGAGGAAAAGAGGTAAACTTATTTTTATCATCCTAAATTGGGTTATATTGATTCGAATGTCAAAACTATACCTAAAACGTGTCAGTTTTCATAACATGTTTTTAAAAAAAATACACTGATTATTTGAATAAAATATTTCAAACGTGTTTTGGCTTTTTTATTAGAAAAAGAAAAATAAAATCGTATATTCGTCAGTGACATAAAACCAATATGGACTAATGCATTTAGTTAAATCCAATACTGACATTAAAAAAAAATGTTATACATACTCGTAGTTTGAAATCGTTGATTCAATTTTAAAATTAAAAATAGTAGGAGTATTTTACATTTTAAAATTTAAACATCCGCGTGGATTTTTTTTGTTCACATTTCCCTTTTCTGGCTGTAATTTTCCTACGATGGATACCTACTCGCCTGTGTAAAATTATTTAAATTAAAGTTAAGTTACAATAAATGGTTAAAGTTATAAGTAATAATATAATAACATTTCCCAGGTATTTAATTTTAGTATCCAATGAAATCTTAATATTTAATAATTTATCTAGGTCAGTCATTTTGTTAAATAATGTAAAATTTACTTTTATTTTATTACAAACAAATATAGCATTACACTTAAACCATAACAGTTTTCAACGTTTTTTTTGCACATATTGTCTAAAAAAATTCCAAATTAATAGTTGGGTATAGTCGCTAGACGAAAACAAAACTTTTTATTATACTTACTTTTAATTAGAATAGAGAAAAAGAAAACACACTAAAACATATTGATTAAAAATGAAAAAATTATGAGCTAGTTGGTTTTTGCCAAACTATCTATAAATACTCACCTTATACTTAGGGAGAGAAAGATGAAAAATGTCTTTGTCAGAAAACAACTGGTTATACTGCTTGCAACATCTTTTTATAAATGTATTTTCGGCATAATTTGTCTTGCTTGGTGCAATGTGAAACAGTTTAGGATGTCGAGAGTTAATCCGTGTACATCTTAAAGTTATTTAAAAAATAAGATATGGAGAGTCAACACCATTATTCAAGAGTTTGAAAAGAAGGATTTGATCTCTTTGAATACGTCTGCTAGCAGCTGAAAGTGATGGATCAAGATTGCCGTCATAGTTGGTATTATTTGAAATATAATATGAAAGTCGTTTTAAAAACCGATTATGTACTCTTTAAATTTTTCTATATGTACCTTAAACCGAGGACTCCAAACCGCGGAAGCATATTCTATAATCGATCGTACAAACGAATTATAGAGAAGTATAAGTGTTGAAGGTAGTTTAAATTCCTTGGAGACCCTTAAAACAAATCCTAACAACTAAGCCTTACTAGAAATGTAGTTGACGTGTTCATCGCAAAGTAACTTTTTATCTAGTATTACGCCAAGATCCCTCACCGACGATATCTTGTTCCAAACTTCATCTTTTAGTTTATAATCATAGGTTATAGGTTTACGTTTTCTTA